>OX376192.1:12324355-13794355 GCA_947363905.1 Lithophane semibrunnea | reverse complement strand
TTGGACCCTTTTACACAAGGTAACTTCTTTATTTTTAGAGATAGCTTAGATCCGTTTACACCAAACGATAGAGCATTTTTCTCTGATCACTTCTGTATACTTAACTCATTTTCCACAAAATCGGACTTATACCCTTTTTCACTAGGGCCACAGAATTAAGGAATCAAAATCACTTCCAACTTTTAAAAGACTATTAAAGCACCACCTGAATAATGTTTGTTACAGTTTTCATAACTTAATTACCCGACTAAGGCAAAGAAAAAAGGAGGGTTATGATTTTGACCGGTATGTATGTATGTATGTTCATCTGTTCCCTCCTATGTTCTAAACCTCTCATCACAATTTGACATTATAGTAATTTGGTTATAGGCTATGTGACGTCACATTAAATTACACTAATTCGTCACATTAATTAATTACGACATAAAGTCAGGAACTAAAAAAAATATATCGTTTAATCGTACCATGTTGGGTATCAAATGAAAGGGCTTATTAAGCACATTTCAAATATATATATATATATATATATATAATTATTATAACCCCAAAAGAATTAAAAAAAAATAGAGTAATAAGAACTAACTTACTTACTTATTTAGGTATAAACAAGACACCACAGACAGACAAATAAAAAATCCGGAGTCACACGTAATCTGTTCGATGCCCTAACACGAGATTATAGTTGTAAAAAGACCGTTTTAAACCAAAATCAATGGTTTAAAACCCGTTTAATTTCATATACTAATTTTATCATTATATCAATTTTTATAACATTAAATTTTTTTTTTTTATAAATATATAAAAATTTATTAAATTTTATTTTAAATGAAATTATTTATAATAAATCAATTTTTTTTAACAGTTTTAAATATGTTTAAAACGGTTTAAAACCAAGATCACTTGGGCCGGACACTGATACTTATTACTTTATAAGTGCAAGCTTTATAAGGCTAAGTGCATGTCGAACCACGCACAATGAAGGGTTCCGTAATTGGGATGAATGTTTTTGCAACTGCAAATTTAAGTTGGTCGATTATTACTGGGTAACTTGTGGAGCCTACGTAGCGGTGATAGTTTTCCTTTTAATTTTGTTATATATGTATACTACTGCCGTGAATTTTTTCACGTATCCAAAACCAACCATTTGGCTGGCAGGGGGGGGGACACTTGACTCTTACAAAAATTAGCACTTTAAAGCATTATATTTCGCAAACGGATCCCTGAATCCAAAAATGGTTTTCACAAACTCCCATTATTTTTAAACGACCTTTCCAACGATACCCCACACCATAAGATTGACGAGAAAAAAAACCATCCCATGGCTTTTTTATAAAAAAAAAGATTTACTACTTTTTTGGCGTGATTTATATGTATACCCATACCAAATAACAGCTTTCTAGTACCAACAGTCTCTGAGCTAAGCCGCGGCCAGACGGACGGACAGGCAGGCGGACATGGCGAAACGATAAGGATTCCTTGTTGACTATGGAACCCTAAAAAACATGTCTTGTGTAACTTTTGTAATGCGGAGTCCCTACAAATGTGCAATGGCAAATAAACTTAAAAATCATAATTATTTAAATTAAAGTGTTCCGAAATTGTGAAGAATTTTATTTCGGAAGATACCACAACATCGGTTTAATTTCCCGATCAAGCATCACTACTGCTCACCACCAGCACATCAATAGCGTCGAAAACATCACAAGACGGATTTTTAAATCAAACACCTCCAATAACCTCCTGTTAACACAGTGAAGTAGATATTGCTTTAGCAAGAGCAGTTTATGCCAGTGGCGTTCCATTATCAATACTAGAATGAATTGATATATGTCTAAATCAGGGAATCTAATATAGGGTGTTGTCTAGATCACTTCGTGTGTAGTCTCAGTGCATTTCAATAAAAAAAAAAAACATTTTAAACCATTACTAAACCGCAAAATGTGGTTTAAAACGTTTTAAACCAAAAAAACAGTTTAAAACCAAATGGTTTAAAACGTTTAATAATTATGGTCTATACATGAGATACAGTGATATTTTAATAACGCCTAGTTTCATATTTATGGAGTGAGCTATCATGCCTATCATGCAAGCGGATACAAAAACTGGGCAACTATCAAATCCCAACAACATCATTGCTTCGCAACGCCTAAAATCAAAGTATTCTCACGACCAACAATATCGTAATTTTATTAACGCGTTCAATACAGTGTTCTTGAAACGCGGAAGTGAAACATTTTCCAAGACGCTTTATATAATCGCTTCCTATTGAATAAACACGTCAAGACTTTGCTTCGTCTCATTTTCTTAGCTCGTTTTATATAAAATGGCGATATTAATTAAAACGTTAAACAAATAGTTCATAGCTTGCTTGTGATGTTAGATTTGCTTTAATTATGTTTATCTGAATTAATTAAATGTCTTTATGAAGTGAGGTTATAAGATTTGCTGGTGTGGGAAAGGGATGGATGTAGCTTTCGTGTTTTTTTTTTTGTTTTATTGGGTAAAACAATTTCTAGGTGGGTTTTTTATTGAATGGTTTTGTTTAATATGGTTGAAGCTGAAGCCTGTAATCTTGTAATCGTTTTATTAATCCTTGTGTGTAAAATTAAAGGACTAAAACCCTTTAATTTTACAAGATATGGATGGAAATATAAAACACATATAACATCATGCCTGTAATCTCAGAAGGGTTTAGCAGAGGTGTACCTATAGTACATCCATATTTCGCCGGTTTTGTTTAATTCCCATATAGTTGGGGACGAGCCTATTGCAATTAACCGGGTAAAAATACAGACTCTGGGCTGCTCCTCAAACAGTACCAGATAGGAGCCGGAGTCGGATGGTTCTCAGTTATTTACAATATTAGGTAGATTATTATAGAGATAATATTAGTTTTTAGTGTAAATTGCTAACAACAAAATGAACGGTACTTACCTACTGCCCCAGGAACGATCAAGTTTACCATCTGTTTACATATAACTTAATAGTTTGTTTCTACCTAAATCCAATATTGTAACAATTCACTTTGTTTATTTTGTATTAGTTAGTAGAGTATAAGGGTGAAAACACAAACTGACCGATACAAAATAAATAAACTATTAATTCACTAGAAAATCTAGTGTCTATGGTCAGATTTATGATAAAAATTCACAACTTTACAAAAACAAAATAAAATCCTTGCGCAAATAAGCGAAATCAGCCGATAAAGCCTCCAATTAATTTCAACTCTTAGTGGCTTTTGTGGACAGGATTATAATTATTCAATTTGTTACAGTTGTAATAGCAATCACGTCAATTGGTTTAAATAGGTTTTTATTTTTATATGAATTCTAATTTTATTATCATTAGTCTTTTAGATAGTTTATTTTCTATTTTGTGAATGTGAGAACATTGTAGGCTTATTGGACTGTAGATTTATTGAACATCTTCTATTTTTGTTAAGCACCTGGTACTTACTTGTTGAAAGGCCTACATTGTCCCCCCATGCCTACCAACTGTAATTTGAAAGTATTGTAAAAGCCGATTATTTTTAAAAGAGTAACCATGGAGTTTCTTGCCGGCTCTTCTCCATAGGAAACGACCAATTGGAACCGTGCACCTAGCTTCTGACGTTTCATAAGTGCCCATGTAGGTTTATGTGAAATAAAATATTTTGATTTTGATTTTAAAGTATTCTTGTTGGGATGCAAAAACAATGGATGGAGTATAAAACTGTTTTTGGAGAGAAATTGGGTGAGAGAAATTTAAAACGACAGTTTGTATAATAGGAATGGGTGTACAATACCTTCTTTAATGCAAATTAAGGCCGGAGCGAGATTTTCACTTGTTTCTTAGAGTTTGAGCGCAGGAGTTGCACTTGGTCATAAAGGAATATAGGTAGGTACAGTCGAATAAATTGAATTCTGACCCACCATAAGCTTATTTTCTTACAGACAAATACAATTAGGTCGAAATTCGCGTAAACATATAGTTCCTTGGTAACGAACTTGTCATCTGTCATCTTTGTTATTTTGAAGGTTTCAAACGATTTATCTTCAAAGTGGATCATGATTCACTTAGTCTGACTGTACCTACACCACAAAAATTTCACTACGTACAAAGTCGACAGCTAACAATAGGTTAGGCATCCCTCAAAATAAAATTTTGAAAAAAAAAAATGGGTTAGCTAGTAACATTTGCAAAAACGAATCATGAAAAGTCTACCTTTTTATGTAGTTACCTTTTACAATCACATTTTTCATGAGTTTCTGTTGTACTAAATGATAATATTACATTCACAATTTTTACAAGCAAAACCTATTAAATGTTAGCTCAGCTAAACTCAGAATAAAATAATTTAAACCATAACGCGAACTAAATCGCAGTTAACAACTGCAAAAAATAAAATCCTAACGTTTAACTTTTGAAACAGTTACAAATTGCAGTTTTGGTTAACTAAAAACACATCAGTCAATGTCGAGGTACAGACTACATCTGACTACGTACAACGGTCTACGAACCGAAGCCAAAAGAAAGGGTAAATGATTTATTGAATGGACATAAAGAATATAACATTGGAATACTTTGTATCTTTGTTTCACAAATAATGATCCCGTGTCGTCATCAGCTTAAGGGCGCACCCTACCTCAGATTTTATCCCGCTCGCACCATACTACTCGCGACCTGAGTGAGAACGAGACGGAGTGGGGCGCTAGCGGCTCTAAAGCGTCAAAAAGTTTAGGTAATTGCTTTTTACGGTGAATTAATGGTAATTAAAAAAAAAAAAAACGTAAGACCTGCTTTATAGATAGTTCAGTTATTATGCAAAGTTTCATGATCTAATTTGAAGTATTTTTTAATACCAGCGGTTTATAGTTCTGTTTATAGGTAACTTTGGTTTTTTTTTCTATCGCGAAAATTTTATGCAATCGTGTTTTCGCCAAACATAGGACCTTAGCATCAATCATATATTTATTTGAAAATTAATGCTGCAGTATTTCATTACTCTGGTCAAACTAAACTGAGGCAAATCCCTTGCAGGATGCGGAAAAAAAATCGTTTGAAATTGCGCGAATAGTTGCGTCACGTCCTAATCATTATGACAATCAAGCCACGCAGTTGCGTCCCGCAGCCCGCGTGCGATTTGCCTGTGTGACCAGAGCTTTAATTTCCTTTTGACTCTTCCAAAAGAGGCCGGCGTTCAAAGAAAAAGCCAGGTTACCAGGCTAATTCATATGGCACTCATATATACACCAAAAAAAAGCAAACGGTTTATTAATAGTTATTTATGCAACTGTTATATAATAAGGGGTATTAAAACACGAATGTGGGTTTATCATGATAATAGTATCACATGAGTGTTTTAATACCTAATTATTTACAGTTGCATACAAGATTTTATATACACCCATGATATGATTCTTCTATAAAAGTTTCTTTGCAATACCAATATCGAGCAAAAATGACGCGGTACGACGTGAATTCGAATTTTTCGAATTCGAATGTGTTTTGTTTTTAAATTAAGGTGCTTTGTTAGTGAAACGCTTGTGAATGACAATGTTCTTTTTTTTTAATGATTTGCATTATGAAATTCAGTACAACATTATAACACCCGTTTGGATGATATTATGGTTACTATGACACTGGTTATTTTAATGTTGGCAATAAGCTAACTGTTTCAGAAACTTTTATAGACGATTTCTAGCATGGGTGTAGATAAAAGATTTTACGTAACGAGTCCAGAGACATCGGCAGACACACTATGATTAAATGAAATGAGACATTTCAAACACGAACTTATATTATACTTCTGAGTAGTAGCAACACGAAATGTTCCAACAAATAGTAAGCATGCAATAAAGGTTGCCGTAACGACAGACAAATTAAAAGCCGTACACGAACCGGGCCACGGAAAGCAGAACTTGCTCCTAGAATTTTCTGCTCAACTTATTTCAGTACTACAGAAAGGTCTGTGTTGCACTCTTATTTCACTAATTTGTAGGAAACTTCAATTTCGAGATGTTTTATAAATAGATATTACATTCCTGTAATATCTACTGAGGGATGACAGAATGCTCTATGAAAAAACACTTCCTCGACCCTCAAACATCATAATTACAAAGTTCCTTGCTCTTGTTTCATGTTTATTATTTTGTATATATAATATATGTCTATATTATATTATATATCCTTATCCTTACATATTATAAAACAAAGTCCTCCGCCGCGTCTGTCTGTCGTCCTGTTCGCGATAAACTCAAAAACTACTGCACCGATTTTCATGCTGTTTTCACCAATGGATAGCATTCTATCCATTCTCGAGGAAGGTTTTAGTATATAATAACCGACATCCACGCGGGCCAAGCCGTCGGCATCAGCTAGTATATTTATTATATAGATTAGTATAATTATGCTTTATGTGTGTATGTATTTATTGTATACCACTTCTCCCTTTAATCAATTCAAAGGCCGTCTGTAAAAGATCGCTTTTAGCGATAAAACCTCCCATTGTGTCACTCTATGTAAAATTTCTAAGTGTCTGTAATTTTGGTGTACAGTCACGAGCACCAATATGTATATACTTAGCAACTTTTAAACGTGATTTTCTCCTACTGTATTGATAGTAATTTTATTTTATAACGAACACAGTATTTTGGAACCCATATTATTATGAAATAGGTATCATCTCAAAGTTGCAATCGTTATTCCACGAAAAAATGGTTATTGAATTTTGCTAAGTGTATACATATTTTTGCTCGTGACTGTACATAATAAAGAGTATTACCTTTCTGTCTATGTCACTTATTAACAACGTATAGAGTTAAATAAAATAAACTAAATAGGTACAAATAGTGAGAGCTCGTGGCTAGGTAATAACAGCCGCACAGGTAGATCCGTTAGGTTAAGCTACGCTTGCTGGGGTTGGTCCGTGGATGGGTGACTATCTTTACACACCGAGACTCCCCCGTGCCTTGGAAAGCCGGTCCCGGCTGTTATTCGTGGATCTTTGGGAGTCGTTACGGGTCGCCAGAAGCCCGCTAGTCTGACAACCATTCTTACCAACGGGTATCCTATTACCCAGTTACTGGGTTGTGGAGGTCAGATGGGCAATCGCTCCATGTAAAATACTGGTATTCAGCTGCATCCGATTAGACTGGAAGCCGACCCCAATATAGTTAGGAAAAGGCTAGGCAGATTGTTTGAGGTATGAATAGTAGGTGAAGCTCTTTTATGCTTAGCTCTTTTATGATTGTTATGCAATTCAGAGGGACCAAACATTTATAACAAAACTGTAATGCAGGTGTTCCTTAAAGAGCAGGGTTTTCAAGCCTACCCATAGTTTGCTGGTGACAGTTTAACTCCTATGGGATGGGGCTACGGCTGTCGCTTTTCCGACATTATGCCAATCCCAGGTATAATAAAGGTATTCTTTGAGGAAAAATTTATTAGACATTTTCCAATAATCTTATTTATAATGCTCTACTGCATTCCTTAATAAAATAAAATCGCAGCAACAGCAAATGGTCGGGTGCGCAATAAAAATCTACAAACCACTCCACTCATAACAAAATTTCCATTTTGCGAGTTCCTATTTTTAATATATACCACTGGAATAGGTTTATTGTTTTGATAGATAGATAAACCAATAAAACTCGTTCCGAATTTTCGTTTTATTAGTTTAAAAACTACGAGGGCGTGGAACAAAACAATGCTTTGACTGCACGAAAGAATGTTCACGCTTATTATATTTTTCGTTTTTTGTTTTTCCATGTCATTGTTATAGCAGCAGTATTGGACATTGTTTTCTCGAGAAACATTTCATTTTAGTTTCGAAGCATCAAATATTTACAGGGACTAAACTATCAATGAATAATATTGCCGATTTGACTCACCCAAACGTTAAAGGAATTGTTTAAGAACTTAAAAAGCTGAGACGAATTCATTCAGCGGGGAGTTGCGTGGAACAGATAAAACGTACCATATAAGATATTCAAATCCCTTAAGTGCACGTTGCGGTTGAATTGCGAGAAAAAGTCCCATTTTGAAACGTTGTAAAACTCTTTATTATTCCAGCTTTGCAGGTGTCTCGAAGGAGATACAATGGGAACCGGGACTGACGGCTGTTACCGTGGAAAACCGGGACACTGCGACCAAAATAATAGTTTTTTCGCTCTAAAAAGGTTTGAGCTGGGTTGTAGTTAAGCGTAGGCGAAAAATTGGAGACGTAATATTCAGTGGGAACGGAAACGCGACGGGCTATATTTTCATGTTTGCTTTTCCGAAGATGAATTTGTGAAATGGTTCAGATTTTTTCCATAACACAGTGTATTTTTAGCTGTTGAGTTTTGTTTTAACACACTTGTAAAATATAAGATTTGGTTTTAAAATTGCTTTGCTTGTTAGGTATATAGATTAAGAACATCACGATGAATGTAGTTGGATCTGTAACCGATAGAGCTCAAGAATAGAAAGGTAATAAACTAGCAACCAGCGTTTATTTAAGTTGTTGATTCATCCATGATAAGCAACTGATACCTACCTCTTTATAAGTAGAAATTTCTCAAAAATTCATACACATACACATACAACTCACGCATTCTTTCAACTATAGAACGCCACCTGCTAAGATCCTTACATAACTACTCCTTTTGCCTCGTTTACTTTCATACATCTATACTCCATTTGAAATAAGATTAGACGTTTAAATAAACCTTTTTTACAGTCCGTTCAACCGATTTTGACTTCTATTGCGCTTGTCGCATGACAAATGGCAGCTGCAGTAGACAGTTGGTATTGTGTAACCTTTTTTGCTTTTAATGCCATCCTTATGCCTACGGTATAGAATTCAAAATCGGTTGAACGGACTGTATAAAGGTTTGTTTCAATGTCTAATCTTATTTCAAATGGGGTACCTATAGTCATACACACACGGCGGTTGCGAGTACTACGCACCTGACCTTTCTAAAGAACTTCACCAATAAGGTACACTATACGTCCTATAAATCAGAAATTGATGTGTAATAATATTTTAGGTAGATATTAGTTACAAAAAAATCTGTAAACTCCTATGTTTCAAACCTATAGGTACAGCACTCAATTATTGGCACACAGCCTTCACAAATTGATAGTAACAGCGCCATCATTCTCAGCACATCACTTAGATTCTCAGATAAGTTACACTGTAACGTCATATTCGTACCTAGATCTCACTTCTGGCATGGAAACGAGCACCGCGTGAGTTTTTACGACCCTATAAATTTTTAACGTTCCAAAAAACAGCGTCTTCTTACTCTCTAAAAAGAGTAAAAACCAGACGTAGTTCTGGCGCGATTACAAAATGTATAACTGAATTCGTTTGTAGCTAAATGAATATAAATAATGTGAAATTTACATCATTTCCAAGTTTATTGCCATACCGCGATCTCCGTCGCCTGTTGTAATATGTTCAGAAATAAATTACTGTTTTTTATGTATGATAAAAGTGCCTTATAATATTTCAAGTGTTTTTTAACTTATTTTGGAAGCCTGTTTAGCTGTTACTTATAACTGCTTTAGTAAAAAAAGCAGTAATATGCAAACAGCTAAGGGCTTTTTTCTTTTTTTGAGAGGAATTTCCAATTTCCGAAGCTTGATCTTCAAATTAAGACCTTTTTTTCCTAAACAGTAAAACAAAAACTTTTCTAGCCCAAGTAAATTATATTCATAATCAGAAACACTTTCTAAACTAATCAGTCATAATGGTGTATCATCAAGCTAAGTACTTCATTGTCTCCATTTTGTAGTAAAAGCGTACACCCACAGTGGTAGCGTAACTTGTCATTGCATGACGTCATCGTAATCGCATCTATAGCGCTACAAGGTTCTGTGGCGGCATCTACATCGCCACATGAAAACTACGCATGAAAGATCTTAGGTCAGACACAACACCCGTCTGGTCTGAAGATCCTCCCTTTTCTATAGAGGATGAGTGAACTTTACACCGTTTTTCATACCTCTAAAGTTCTTTTCGCGCGTGGTTAAAACCGGAAGCAACGCCGCCATCTTGTTTCATCAGTTTTCCCAAAACAATAATTACACAAATTTTTTCCCTTGTTCAATGTCTTTCAATCGCCAAAAGATTGTAACAGTCACCGCCTTTCCTGAGTTTTCCTGTTTTGAAACCGACAGGAAAATTGAGAATGTTGCGTGTAGTACAAAATCAGAAAAAATGTTTCGATGACAGTCAGCTGTCTAAAAAAAGATTTTTCAGTTGAAATGTTTTGTTTTGTTTATGAAACAACTGACTGTCGTCCGCTTTTTCGTTTGCACAGAAACTTTAACTTCCTGTTGGGTATTGCCAGGGGTGGAATTCAAAATCATTCTCACTTTTGGGTTCCTAAATATTCAATAACTGGAAATCCTAACTAATATTATAAATGCTAAAGTGAGTTTGTTTATTTCTTTGTTACACTTTCACGCTAAAATGGCATAAAAGATGTTTGGCACATGGGTAGACCATGACCTTAATAGGACATTGGATACTTTTTATCCCGACATTCCCATAGGATCGACTTTTCTCTCAGGATGCAGTAGAAATCGCGGGGTGCCGCTCGTATTAAATAAAACTTCTCCTAGTACATGGGACTTAATAACATAACTGGCGAAATGTGGGTGTTCAAGCGTGATGTTATGTTATATTACATACGTACGTGCATACATAAACTAACGCCTTCTTCCCATGGGAGTAGGCAGAAACTACAGACCGCAACCCGCTACGATCCTTACATACTCCTTTTACATCGTTTACGTTCGTTATGTAAATTCCGCAATATTGTTTTGAGTCCACATGATAAAGAAATAAACAGCGAGACGTTAATTGAATGTTCACATTGTACTTGATTCTCGTATCAAATCAAATCATTTATTCGAGTAATATGGGTATAATTATGTATGGTATGATGATGGTACATGAGTGTACCATCATGTATGGGTATAATTATGTATGGTATGATGATGGTACATGATAGTTTTGAGCTATCCCAGATCGAAAACTCAGCGTCATAGGTATCACCAAAACACTTTTATGATAATTATATATAATAAGAACACTGAGTCATCTCAGTACAATGTTTTATCTGCCTTTTATTACTCAGTCACATACATTAGTAGTACCTAAACATTCTCAAAGTTTCTTCATAAAACTCCACGTTACTTCTAGAAGTAATCAGTGTTCTGAATCTAGATTCATAACACTGTTCACTTGTGTCCAAGAACCGAATTAACGCAATAAACCTTCAAGACTCGAGAAGTAGTGTAGAAAGAATTGCTCTTCGGCTATAATACGAATATGCTCTTGTTATTATGATTTTTTTTAATTTTAGGTTTATAGGACAGAAAGTTATATTTAGTTGATTTATTCGGAAGTCTTATACAATTGATTCCTGGTTGGAGAGAAAAGTCTAGACTAGTTCTAGGTTAGGATCGTAAGTAGTGTTGTAAAGTATTTACAAATAAAAATAAAAAATATTTTGGACCATACACTTGTTCAAATTTTACAAACCTGGCAAACTACGCGACAGTTTGTCGGCAGGATTAGTGCTCGTCTTATAACATTTGGTATAAACAATCTAATTAAACATCTAAGTAAAAGTAAATGATACCTAATAATAATTTGGGTCAGGAAATTAGATTTCCTTTTTGTTGGTGTGAGCCTGTGAGCACTTCCAGACATACTGAAAATTGAGACGTTTTTCTGCTACTTGAGCATAGCTTGAACAACTGTACTTCAGCCCCAAAATCGAACGTGTAAGTTTTGAACGTAGTACAGTCACGGACATTAATTGATGAGCCACCTGGCACTGTTCGTATTTTAGCCGTGTAATGCAAATCGGGTTTATTCGGTTCCCGACACGCAAAGTCATAATGTCTTCGTATTAGAAGAAGAAAATTATATTTCATATCTTTACCGGTTGGCTAACCTGAGAGCCAAAACTACACACTTGACAGCAGAGTGACTACCTAAAGCCAACCAATTGCAAGTCTAGCAACAGTAACCTAGCAACAGCAACGATTGTTTATCGTTGCTAGGTTACTGTTGCGATAGTAACGCATTTCGACAAGTTCGAAAGTAACGTCTCTGACTCTGACATCGATATTTCAACTTTCACTGTCTTCAGTTTGTTTTCAGAATTATCGAGTTAATTAATGAGCTATGATTCAAAGTAGGTCGGTTTCAAATAGATTGGATAAACTTAATGCAACATTGTATTTATTTTTATCGGTTAGTCCCCCTATGCTCTAGTTCCGCTATGCTCGACTCGTAAAATACCTACTAAAAAGTTTCGCTATGCACGAAATCACATTCGCGGGCAGTGATGAAGAAAACTGTTACAGTGTAATATTTTATTACCATTTAAGCACCACAGAACAACTAACTTGGCTGAATCTTGGATTGATAGATTTAACAGATCTATTGACAGAAACCCTAGCTTTTTAAATTTTTGATTATTTGTATTTTATGTGTGTAATTAATATGACTGAAATTATATGAATACATCGTTATTTCGTATAGCTACTATCCATTTACTTTTAGATTCAGTATTACTTGGAAATCTAAAATATAAATACATAAAAAAAGAAAACAGGAATATATAATCGAAATAAGAAATCATAATTTAAATCGGTTTAATCGAATGGGAAAATTTGAAATCACATTATGGCAACCTTAACACGTTATGTCACTGCTTTCATTCGTTCATTCGTTGAGGTTTTTTGTTCCAAGTAACCTAAAATTCATAGTTCATTAAATTAAAAACGATGTTATTTCAAGTAAGTACGTACAAGTGATTCCGTGAGACTTTTTATGTGATTTGCTATTGTTTTTACAAGTTTTTACTACACAGGAAAGCATAATTCTATTTTTTTTTTTTAATGTTTACTAGACGACGACTCGTGATGTACTAGGAGCGATGAGCATGGTTTTAGTGTAGGTGTGTGCGTGAGCCTGTGAGTTTACTTGCAGGAGCATGGTTTTGCATGGCTTGCCGCCGCTGGAGACGCCCTGGGCGTCGGGAATCCCAGGCGGATTCCCGGCCACCATAGGCGCGGGCTTGCGGACGGCGAGCAATGGGTAGCTCGCCGTCCGATCAGGACCAGGCCCGGGTCGATGGCGCGTCGTGTTCCACGCGCGCCTCAAAGAGATGTCAGCACAATTGGCGGGGTCCGAGGACCGATGCCTGCCAGGGTTGCGGGTTAGTCCGAAAGGGATACCGGGACCTTGGCAACAGGCAACTGAAGGAACACGGGTGGATTTTAGTCAGTAAAAGTCTGACACGCCCTTCCGCTCCACCCAGAGCGGGAGAAGTCATTGGATGATTGCCCACTCTCAAAAAAAAAAAAAAAAAAAGGAGCATGGTTTTGTGGCTTCACTTTTGATGTACGGCGTGATCCGTCTTCCTTTTTTGTTGGTCTGAGTTGAGAACGGACTTTTTATTTACGCTCTTTTATATTTTACTAGTTTTCTGCTTACATTATATTTGTAATAGATACAGTATTAGTTAGTGAGATAGGATATGTAACGAAGTCTACAGACTTCGTTAAATCTTGTGGGTACAGTATTGACTTACAGCTCTATTCATAAACATTTCTTAACTTCGAATTGCTCTGGAACTAGTTTGTCCATATCCGTTATTTTGAATTTTTGATTGTCAGAACGAGACAAAACCAATTTCAACTTACAGACGCTTACGCATATACGACTAGCGCTATAAAAAAAATAATTTGAATTCAAACAATTTTCTTTCCAACTGTACCTTCCATTGTTTACGAAGAGTCGAAGAATTTCGTGCATAGCGAAACTTTTTTGTAGGTATTTTTCGAGTAGAGCATAGCGGGACTAGAGCATAGGGGGACTAACCGATTTTTATCATTCAGAACTTATTAGTCAACCTCTATGGATAAGACTATTTCCGATAAAAAGTAATTTATTTGTCATCTTGTTTACGAGCGTGCGATTTGAGTTCGTGTTTAATCGTGTAATCTCGTGAATGTTTGAAACTGCAAAATTGAAAAATTAGAAGGTGGCTCATCAATTAAAATCCATGACTGTACATAATAAGTACCAAACTGATTTTGTTAAAAAAAATGTTTACCTACAGGGATCTTAAAGACCTATTAGAATAACAACAGTGTTACCGGGGCCGCTGTTCTGCGCCTTAGGAATGCGCGGTGAGGCCGGGCAGCGTTGACCAATGAGCGGGGGTGGGACGCCATACGCCGTGAGCGTTGACGAATTAGCGGCGCAAACAGCGGTCTCACTCAAACTATAGGAATAAAATCTCAAATATAAGAAACTTGATTGGTAATCCTGATCCAATTTAGTTACTCTGTTACTCTTTTATCCTCGCAACCAGTATATTTCTCATCTCACTTTCCATCACTTCACTTGCATACATTTTAAAGACAATCCGCATTAAAGAATATTTAGAACCCAAGCTCTGAAAATAAACAATTTTGTTTTGTTAAGAAAAGGGGTAGCTGATACAATCCGTTGGGAAACTTTTCACAATCAGGAAGTTTCTTGAAATTTTATCTATTTTTGAAATTTCTGCTTCATGCGGCAGTTGCTTCGAGTTTATGAGAACAAGCATTCTTTTAGTTGTTACTTTAATTAGTTTTTTGAAAGCTATTATAATTATTTTAAGCACGGTTTGCTAACTTGCGAAGCAAATTAATTTAAAGTGAAGAATATAGGCAGAAACAGGATGATGGAAACTAGATTTTCGACCAAAACTTGGTGTCTAACAAGATAAGCCACTTGACTGTCCAATGGCTTAGGAAAGTAAGCTAAAAAATACAATATACGTAGATATATTTAGAAACCTACTATTCTTTAAGAGTATTAAAAACTCTATAAGAAATCGACACGTGTTTCACCTCTCAACCAGGCATCTGAATAAGCTAAATAGCGATAAAGTAAACTAAATAGCGTCAATATTCTTGACGCTGCATAATAGATAATCAGGGGTTTTAAAGAAATATAATATAGCATCACGCCTTGTTACCCAAAGGGTTGGGCAAAATTGCACCAGTACACCCACATTTCGCCTCAAAGAAATATTATTTGTAATATAATAAGTAAATTGCTAAACTAAAATAGGACAATATATCAATAAAAAGTTTTATTTAACTTAAAATTAACATGTTAAAGGCTCTTACATACAGGCGCGATTCGCCGCGCGACGCGAATTTTAACAAAACAATGTCTGAGAAAACTTCACGGCAAACAATGCGGTGGTGTCGCGTCGCGCGACGAATCGCCCCAGTATGTAAGATCCTTAACTCACTAGTTATTTAATTATTTCACAATGTTAATTAATCATCACGAGCGCGTATCACTGCACTAATGGTGCTCACATTGGCTTCACTACTATATGATGTTTCCAACAGACGTACAAGTCAACTTTCCGCATCATTTGGTGCGGGATACTAATGGATTGCGAACGGGGCTGTTGTCTCGACAGCGCTTTTTGCAGACAAAGTATAATGACACGCGGTTATGCTCTAGTTGTCTATTTCTCGTTCCTACAGATTCTGTAGATACCATTTTTACCCGTACATACTCTGTTACTTCATAGAGTTTCTTATATCCATACACATTCATTAATCTTCTGTACCTAGGTCTGAATTATTGTGTTGTATGAGTAGGTACTACGGTAATATTTTATATCAGAATCCATTTGCATGTTTTATGTGAATACTCTGTACGATTCTTCATAAAAGAACTCTGCTCGCAAATATCAATAGTTGTTACGTAGAGTTTTCCAGAACTTATTTTGTTTATGAAAAAAGGTGAATGAAAATGTCCACGAAAATATAGACAGTCAATTACTTTAGGTCCACAAGAGAGTCAACATTTTTCTGTTTGAATATTCATAATAATTTTGGCTTTCTTATTCGAGTAGCTACCAACTTATATTTGGTTATCCGACCAATTTCATCATGTCCCCGGAGCAAAGACAAACAAAATAACAATGAAGTGACGTAAAGGTTAAATATTGTTAAAGTTTGAGCGAACTTTGGCACGAAATAGATGCGCCCAAATGTTTTACATACAGGGTGACGGAAACCTTACGTATGAAACGTAGGGGACACGTAGACGGGACGACATCGAGACGAGTTCTGTCCAGAGAGACAAAACAAATGCACAAAACAACTGTAAACTTTTGCTTTCAGTCCATTTAACGCACCCTTTGTTTCGTTTTCGTCCTATTCCTGTATGTTGAGGATCGTCCTAGTGTGATATGAAGGGTTTGATTCAAATGAGTGCCGATAATTTGCGAAAATCTTTATTTGTGTCCTTATTTCGCATAATTATACAAGAACTTACAAGGAATGTCAAAAATCTTTTCTTGTTTTTTACAATAAAGTCAAGCGGAATAGGTTACTAAATATATCAGCGTCTATTGTATTTTATCGTAACTTATACTTAACTTATAAAGGACGTAGGTACTTTAGAATCAAAATAATATTAAAAATAACTTTATTATGGTATCATAAACCGACATTAATACAATAATCAGGTAACAAAACGACAATCTAAGCTAACAACACAAAGTATAATACACATAAAACGTCTGGAAATCTCCGATAGCATCGATTCTTGTCTTGTGCAAACATCTCCATCCTGTATACAAATATATGTAGGTGGAGTAAATATTACCCAGACAATAGCCCCTAGCTTTATCTCTGGCTATTTGGAACACAAAAACAAAGCTATTATAAGAAATCCTGCCATCTGAAGATCTTTGGTATAAAACTTGACGACTCACTCACAGCATTAATGAGATTATAAAACTTTTAGAACTCAACTTATCTATTGCTTGTTTAATCTTTGTTTTATTACTATATTAGGACCGGTATTAGTAAAGTTTTGTAACACACATACCCTCATATACACCCTTGGACGTCAAATTACATCTTAGCATCTTTCCAAATATCTTTGAGTCATATTATTTAAATGATTACGATTAAACTAACTGGTCAGATTAAAGTAAATATGTGTTTAAATTGTTTGTAAGTACCTACAGAAGTGAGGGTAAGAACTACAATAGTAAATGACAATGAAATGTTAGTGGCCCATTGCTTGCAAACTTGTTTGACTTGAATGGCTCCTGGTCAGTTAAACTAGGTTCAAATGTTAGTGTGCCATGATTTGAGTTTTTAATTGAGCATTCATTGTTAATAGGTATGAAAATATAAGATGTTTGGCACTTCAAAAACTTTGAAATCGCATTCAGAAATTAAGATGGTAAAAGAACATGCTATTCAGAATGAAAATATGAAATATACATAAATAACAACATAAAACTAATGAATTAATAAAAATAACTATAAAATATCCTCTAATAATATTAGAAAACTAAACTAAAATATGGCGCCGCTGTTTATGTTGTTGTTAAAAAAATATCGTAAATCCAACTCTTCTGATTACTATTTATACTGTGGAGTACAAAAAACCTTTTAAAATTACCTTATGTAGGTAATTATCACCAGACATCAAAAGCCCATTAATAAATCCTTTTACAAAAAGCCATTCTCAATAACGACTCAATAAGAGGCGAAGAACATATCAATGGATGCATGCAGTGTAAAACCAATGTGATTGCTTATCCACTGAACCTTAAACATTTTCCTCTTTTCAGTTATTCGGCGTGTCCATTTTCGCCCTCTGTCTATGGATCTGCATCGAGCCCGGGTTTAATGAATGGATGCGTATCCTGGAGCTTCAGAAGTACTTCATCGGTATCTACATAATCCTCATTGCCTCTCTCGGTATTATGGTCGTCGCTTTCCTCGGATGCGGGTCTGCCTTGATGGAAAATGTGATGCTGCTATATGCTGTAAGATTTTTTATGTTCTATTATTATTATTCAAGGTAACCTAGTTAGCAAGATGAATATTGTAGTATCGATCCGAAAAGAAGCAAGATGATTATTATCTTTTCTAAATAGAAAAAAGGAAAGAAAGAAAAATTGTTTATTCTGCACAAAAAAAACGCACACACAAGAAAAAGACAAAATAAGAAATGATACGAAAGTAGCTAAAAGCCTCGTATTCAACCAATAAAAAAATTAAATTAAAACAATAATATCAAACTTTTATAGTTTGACATTATTGTTCCCTGCCATTGGTTGATGACCATTTATTGGTTGATGTCAAGGACAGGGACCAAAGACAATATTGCGTAAATAGCAGTTGGTAGTAAATACTTCGGTGGAACCATCCAGAAATAAACATATGTTAAGTATCAACATTCAATATCGATAGTACGCAACATTTCACAGTCAAACTGGATGGCATACGGAGTTATGCTCTCATATTTTACTAACTTTTGCGGACTACTTAACTCGCGTACTAGGACAGTATGCCTGCTTACAGATCTTTGCCTAACCCTACGAGATGTCCTATCGCTAGCTTTATCAAAATAGGTTTAAAAAAAAAAAGTTTCTGAAATAAACTTGCTCAATTTCAATGGTATCTCTCTAGCAGCACAATAACAATTCCGTTCAGTTAGTTATTATAATCTAGCCTTAAATTCTTGGCATCATATTAGATTTCCTTGAACGAAAAACAACTGACGCAATATCTATGTATCTGCGTATAAATTCTGATCTTATCTGGGTTAGTAACAATAGCTTTGGATTTAGACAAATATTAGCGTATAGTTATAAACTCAGTAACAAATCTTAGTCTGGCTATTAGGAGTGAGGCGTATTTATCGTCACAGATAGAAATCACATATATTAAAAAATAGCAGATAGCAATTGCTCCTAACAATAAAAAATATCTGTTACTTAAAATCACAGATCCTCAAGACTGTTACTGTTAAAACTTCGGATACGATTTTCGACTTTAACGAAAAGAAATAAAGAAGATATTCAATTGAGTTAATACGTATTTATCGTCTTTACAAAAATCACAGGTTGTGATTTTATAACAGATAGATACGATTTTCGATTTTAATTCAAAAGAAATAAAGATGATATTCGATTGAGATACGTATTTATCGTCCGTACAAAAATCACAGGCTGTGATTTAATAACAGATATTTGGATCTGTTATTTTTTTGTCACAGTCACAGTGATCACAGATATCGTGTTTCACCTGTTACAACCCATCTCTACTGGCTATCTCAATGTCTGCCAAGTTTTCAAATGAATATCTGTTATCTTGTCAAGACATGTATTACTTCTACGAAAGCTTCACAGAACAAAATTTATATATTTGGTTTATCTTCTTTTTTTCTGTATTTTGTACCTTTATTCGCCTCTTGTCAGCATGTGAAAAGCTTAGAGATTTTTTTTTAAATTGGCTCGTGTACAGCATTTTTGCCTTCATCCACGGTTCTGGTTTTATTTCTTCCTTTAGGCCTTTGCAACAGGTTAGCAAAATTTGTTTTTTTTTGGTGAAACCATGAAAGCACTGGATGTGGCTATTAAAATGTTTTACGTACACGTATTGCTATTTACATCTGGAAGCACTCGACAAGCAGGAATAATATAGCTTTTGAAAGGAGCAATTTAATTTTGATTGAGTTATTTTTGTCTAAAAAATTATGTTTTTTATTTCACAGTACATAGCGACACAAATAGCTCTGTTTGTGTTCGGCCTGGTAGGAGCATGCGTGGTTCTAGACTTCTCCACTTACGACTCCAGCATCCAGCCTCTGATAAGGGATGTCATCGTGAGGCTGATGAACAACCCTCAGCACGAAGGCAGTCGAGAGATCCTTAGGATGGTGCAAGAAGGAGTAAGTACTCATACTTTCCATGTAAAAAATATCTGAGCCTTAGCTCTAAGGCTCGCTAAGCTGCAGCAACATTTTTATTCTCATACAGAATAAAAATCCCTGAATTTTGTCTATTATTTTCTATATTTTTAAGTTTAAGTTAATGTTCCTCGCAAATAAATAACACTGGCCACACTTAAATACTGATAGTATAACGGTTCACTATGGGATAAAGTGTTACTACATACCGAGGTGAATCAAGGTACGAATGCATCGGAAATTTAAAATCAACCCGTGTTTTTCCTTGCACGCGCATACAAAAATAAAACCAGCAAAATCAAAAAGCTATAATTATAGTCGGATATCCTTTGAACCGGTTTTTCCAATTTCATATCTCACTGAGATCATCGTTAGCATTGCACTGAAAAAGCAGGCTGACCAAAAAAATTTACATATGGCCCAAGTGGTCGTGATTTTTCTCTCGTCAAACTATGGCTACAAAAACGTGTAACAAAACCGTAACATCTAACGAAGCAAACACCAAAACGCATTTGCCGAATGGGCAGTTGACGAAACTGTATCGCTGAAAGGACACCGTCATGGGGTCTACTATTGGAGTACAGTCGCTTGAAAAAGATTGAGTGGCTTCGAATTTGACGGTCTTATCACAGTTTATTTTTTTCAAAATAAGTTTTTAAAAAAAATCACATTTTCATCTTTACTCAATGTTTGCCGTGATAATATTCAAAGCACTATTTAATGTAGAATACGTGTCTGTTAAACAAATTATAATACATATTATGCAAGTTTGTTGAGAGTAAATATTTAAGTAAATAGAATAATTTCCCTTGTAATAATATGGATTGTAGATACGAAGATTTACTTTCAAAATTATTGTTTACATTTATTTGAATGCTACGATAAAAGAAAAATAATTTTAATGAATTTTTAGTTTACAGAGAGACACTACTGTTTATATTGAAAAATTATATTGTGAAAAGATCTTTTTCCTTAGTAGGCCGCAAAACGGCGTGTCCGGGATACTGGTGCTAATCAAATAGGCCTGTGTGACACGTTCTACACCCGATTGCACACTGCTCCAATCATAAACTCTCTCCCGCCCAAATTTGGCTTAATTTTGAATCGATTGCGATCGCGAACGATGCCTGTTATACGCACGATTGTCGAGATTTCGTGTTTTTGTCCGAAACCGCTTTATTTTCGTCAAATTTCCTTTGAGAGCTCAATAAAACTGTTTAGGTGTGAAATTGACATGGTCGATTGATTGGTTATCGGAAAGGGGAACTTTTAGGGGCTTAAGAAGATTCAGCTTAAATGTTGTTGATAGGATATTATTTTGTTTCTACGAAAATGATTTTGACGTAATTCATTAGTAGTGACGGTTTATTTATAACTGAGCTGGATTAATCAATCAATTTTTTCCTTTGTTACAATTATCATTTCCCAAAATTCAGTTTTAATTAGATTTGGAATATTTAATCGTGATTTCAATATGATCAGTCTAATGTTTATAAATATAACAAATTGTTGTTTTACTGTTAATAATGTGTCGTATTAGTTTAACCAATTTATTGGTTGGTATAGTACATGGATCTTTTGGCGCGTGACCTAAATCGGAACTAACGCCGCCATCTTGTTTTTTCAATACATTTGACGAAACATGTTTGCACAATATTTACCAACAGCGCCCCCCAGTCAAATGTCATTCGAGTGCCAAAAGATCCTGGCAGCCTGGCAGCAGTGTACCTATACTATGGAACTGACAGGAAGAAGAACGTTTAGAAAATTTTGAAATGTCAACATTTCTCGACCCTATCGAAAGCCTCACATGATTGTATAGTTTCCATAGCCAGTTGTTTTTTTTCTTTTGTGTTTTATCACACGGCCAGTGTTAAATATTCTCTACTACTTCTAAATATTTTTGGTACTCTTTCCTCAGATCGGATGCTGCGGTGCCGATGGTCCCATGGACTACATCAACCTGAACAAGCCCCTCCCCGCTGAATGCCGGGACTCAGTCACCGGCAACGCTTACTTCCACGGCTGTGTTGATGAGCTCACCTGGTATTTGGAAGGCAAGACCGGCTGGCTGGCAGGCATTGTGCTTGCTTCCTGCATGATTTCGGTAAGTAGCACTAAATTGTTGTAACTGCAGTCGAACAACCTATTTGGTATGCAAGCGAAAATAATCTTATTTCCACTACACTGCAAATACGTCATCATAATCTACCTAGCCTTTTCTCAACTATTTTGGGGTTGGCCCAGTCTAACCGGATGCAGCTGAATAGCAGTATTTTACATGGAGCGACTGCCTATTTGACATCCACAACCTAGTTACGGGGCAATACGACACCCCTTGACTACCCGTAACGACTGTCAAAGATGTACAAAGGGCAGCCGAGTCTAACGGCTTCACATACCTACTTAATTTTAAAGAATTGCCTACTTAGCACAGTCAGAGCATTTTTTTAAAGTTAACTGCCTGTATACAAAATAGCTTGTTAGACTGTACATATTTAGAGAACTGACTTCAGTGACTATTCGAATTCAATGTAATTTCTAACTTAATTTAGACAATAATGAATAAACAACGATAGATTAAGAAACGTTGAAAGTGACCTCGTAAAAAAGAAAGCATGGTTGGAACGGTCACATTATGAAAAAAATATAATAACAACAGTGCACAGAGATAGATAATATTATTGCTCTGGATTCTGTAAATAGTTTTGTATACGACTGTAATGATGCAGTTACCCGTATGCTTATCTTGTCTCGTGAGAGAAAATCGTGAGCAAAATAAAACCACGTTGCATAATCTATTTGCGCATACTAGCAATTCCTAGGAAACCAAAAAGTACCTTTTCTCAAACATGCTTGGAAATTCGAGTATTATTTTGACAAACTTCTTCGAGATAAATCGAAATTCCTGTACTGGTCAAAAACAAGTGACGATGCGGCCGGCAAAGTAACTATGAAAATCCATATCTGTCGTGTTCAGAGGCCAAATAAATTACTATGAAAACTCATTTCTGGCGTGTTATTTAAAAATGGAACGAACTTTTTTCTTCAACATGGCAACCAAGGGGGTAACTTATCGAAGATTTTATTTAAATTTCGATTTGGCTTGCAAATAGAGCTGTTTACGGTAAAAAATAAACAAATGAACATGGCGCGTGAAAAATGATCGTTGTTCTGGCATTTAAAATTAATTTACTCTGTTTGAATTTCCACGCATTATTTGAGAAAAGTACTATACAAGCCTTGGTCGCAACCAGGCATTGATGGACTTATGTATGTATGCCTCGGCTTCGCCTCGGCCCACATTTTCACGATCGCCCAACATTGTCCAGTTATATTTAAGTCCATGGTGAGCCATCAACCGGGGACCAATCCAAATTCCGGCCTACTGCTCAGAAATCCCTGATGGGAAAACCCAATAACACTTTGGCCGACCTAGGAATAGACTCCTCATGCTCAGTAGTAGCGCTTGCCCACTCGACAAAAAAGGCAGTAGAAAAAATACCTTACTTGATTTTGTCTGCTAGTGCATGAAATTGTAGTGGGGGGGCTACATAAAAATACAACTCCTAGATCAGACAAAGGCCTGTACAGAAAATGTCAACCATAATCTTTTAATTCCGCCCCTATAAAACTCAACCAGGATACGACTGACATCCAGCAGTCTTAAATATATCCTCGTAAAGCTAAAATTTCCAGGACACGTTAGTCGTTACATCTTAATGAGTTCCGAGGATCTTAACTACGCGAGGTAGATTGCGTTGACATTATATAATTATATTAACATAACAGTTTCCAGAAAGTTCTGTAGTGTTATTATAGTAGATTGTTCTATAAAGTTAGGTGAATAACTTCGAAGATTCTTAGGGAAATTGTGGCTTTTATTATAATCAAGTATCTGGATTAGCGTGTCTCTGCACAAATGGCAAAGTTCGATGGAAACTGTAGGTATTTGTTAGGTATTCATTATGTATTAGATAAACGAACTGTGCCTTGATCAATATTAGTATAAGATTTAGGAGGTTTCAGTGGTATGTTATGATCAGTTTCTGTAGTATTGTTCAGTTAATAATGTTTGAGCCTACGTTCAATTCTGTTTCTAGTTCATCAATAATGTTTGAGCGTACGTTCAATAGGGAATATGCATGTGATTCAAATATGGGTCAAATATTTTTTTTTATAAACTATATTACTTCAGAATTATGTGTCCATCAATATTTTTGAATAAAATTTCTTTTTGAGCGAGAAATTAATTTTTTTAAAGTCTCAAAAAACTGTGAGTAATTCAAATACTTGAAAAGGCTAAGAGCGGATGTGACGTAACAATCCGGGATAACAACCAAAATGTCAATGTCAAGTCAATCAACAAGTGTCAAGTCAATGTCAAACGCTCATAGAAAAAAAGAGTGTTTGACGTTGACTTGACAGTTGCTTGTCTGTTTTCACGGACTGTGACGTCACCACACCAAGCGCGCCAAATGGAGAGCGTTTAAATAGCCCGGATCGGTTGGATATTTTTAAACATTTTTTTAACTACTTTAAATTGCTTTTTTGCCGTCGAATTTTTTTAAACTATTATTTGACGATGTAAGCGATTGAATAAAAATAAATAAAATACATGCATATTCCCTATTCTGTTTCTAGTTCATCAAATACTTTTATATAATATTAACATTTTATTACAGTCACAGCCGGTCTCGACCAGTATAAAATTATAATAAAGATTTTATTGATAACACGTCACTGCTAAGCGTGAGGTTCGATTCCCAGTCGATTCGAGTTAAGTGTTATTGGATTTATCCGTCAGGAATTTCTCAGTAGCAGCCCGGAGTCTAGATTTGTGCCCGGTTGATGGCAATAGGCTCGCTCCCTAGTACACAGAGAATCAAACATAACTTACGAAATGTGGGTGTACTATAGGTACACCTCTGTACAATCTTCGGGGAAAATAGGCGTGACTCACCAACTGTTTTTGCTTATGTTGGAGTCTCACATTATTTCGATCCTATATTATCACTACATAGGTTCGCGATAAACTCAAAAACTACTGCACCGATTTTCATGCTGTTTTCACCAATGGATAGAGTGGTTCTCGAGGAAGGTGTTCGTATATAATAACCGACATCGACGCGGGGAAGCCACGGGCATCAGATAGTTATTGATAAATTCTTACTTTTTAAATTTTTAATTCCCAGGTCGTGAATGCTGTCATGTCAATGGTCCTCATTCAAGCAGTGAAGAAAGAAGAGGACGAATCGACAATATACAAATAGATTATTACTGTTAATAATATATCAATATTAATGATTAAGTTACTTCTATTATTTTAATAATAGCTTTATTTTATATTATGTAACAACAAAATCCGACAGAAAACGAAATTATTGTTTGAAACTATCCACCGTGTTTATGTTAGGTAACCTTAGATTGTAATTTTGTGTAACCATTTGTTTTAAATAAAGAGTATTTTTACTACCATTCTCTTGTTGTTATTTCGTGGGAATTGTTAATTTGTTTATGTAATCTCGCTGGAATATTTCAATAAAGTATATTTAACGTTTTGTAAAAATAAAACAGTCAATTGGGTTTGCGATTGAACTATACAGTATGCAAGGGTAAACACCGTTGTCACTCAAACCATGGGTAGTAGGGTAGACTTCAATAAAAAAATAAGTGGCCCAGTAACAACAACAAAAAACCTTATTTTTATTAAAAGATTTAAAAAAGTCCGTCACTGTCCCGATAGTCATGGATACGCGCTCGCGAGCGGTCATGTAACGTACCGCGCGCCCCGCCGCCCGCCGCCCGCCGTGTTGAGACGCAAGTTTGTTGCCCTTGCGTATAGGGTGAAATATTCTTGTGGAAAAATGAAGATTTTCTTTTTTTTTTTGTTGTTTTTTTTCCATTAATTTTACGTTGTATAAATTTACGTTGTAAAACCAAACCACTGGTTTCAAGGATAACGATGTTTACACTAAAACCCTGTATTTTGTTGGTTGGTAAATACTGGTCGTAGATCCAAGTCAAAAAAACCAGGGCGGTCAGGGGGGAACGCCGTCAGAACAAATTTTCACACACTGGTATATAATAGAAAAAGACAGAGAAAGAGAGAGAAAGTCGCATGGGAGGGTAAAACTCTTTTCCTTACGTGTCGATTTCTACCGGTCAACTCCTATCGAAAGACGTGTCAAGGAACTTTGTTCCAAAAATAAATGAGTATAGAAAATCTACCACTGGTCCTTTCATATTTCAGGTCATTATATGTTTGAAATATGACCAACACCCACACATGAAAGTCTTTCCAATGAACTTTATTTATAAACAAAGCACAGACAAACAGAAGAGAGTAAATAGATATGAAATAAACAAACAGGTGTATTCAAATATCAAATTTACCGTCTGCATAGTTCATCATCAGGTTGAATACTCAAAGTTTTGAAGTGGCTCTCTGTACTGTAGCACTGTTCAAAGTTATAGAAAGCTCGCAAGTACTTGCAACAAGCTACCTTGCTGGTTCCTCAATCATTTTACTTTGATTAAATTAAACTTTGGAAATAACATGAAATGATTCCTTGCTTTGTTTGTTTAGAGCTCTCCGATAGATGAAATTTTATCGAATGCAGCGTAGTTATATTTTTGTTTGTCACATTTTTGTTAGAAATAATTTTTAGTTGTGGAAGTTTCTATACTTCGCTGGAATTCCAACATATGGATCATTATTTTGCCCTGTATTTTTTTTTTATATTACTTTTGTGAGACATAGCTGTTTGTCTTTGACGCTTTTGCTTGAAAGTTTTCATTTTATGTAAATATAAGATATACCAGGTTGGTAGGTACGAATTTTATTCAGATCTGATTCTTGTGAACAGCTCACGAATTTGAAGATAATAATATACTATTGGCTATTAATAGCACGACCTTTAAATCTGTTTCAAATACGCTACAGAGAAATTCTGTGAAGACGGATTAGAGCTCCCAGATTAGAAGTTAGCAAAATGACATCGCCAACCTCTTCAAGTACTTAATCCTTTAATTGTCTTTTATGAGGGTGATCAGCAGTGTTATTCTGTAAATATCGGACTCTTTGAAAACTTAGAAACAAGCGAGCTCTATAATCGCTTGGGGTAAGTGCTAGTGCCATCATTTGCGATTTGAACAATTTTGTACCAATCCTTTGGACTAAGATTATTTTAGAGTAAGATATATTTAAAGTTTTGATTTACAAAATACAAGTTCTATAATATTATGGACGGAAATTATCTAATAGAGAGAACCGGGAAAACGAAAGGACGAAAGAGAGTTGGTGGCCCAGTAGTAACGGCCCCGCCTTACGAGTAGTAGGTTGTGTTCAATCCCAGGCAGGTGCTTTACTTTGTGCAAATAATTTCATCACTACCCACCCACTGCTCTCAAAACGGTGAAGGAAAACATCGTGAGGAAACCGGCATGTCCTAGAACCAAAAGACATGTGACATCTTCCAACCCGCACTGGGCCCGCGTGGTAGATTACGGCCCACTCCCTCTTGAAGAGAGGAGGCCTGTGTCCCAGCAGTGGGGACATTATAGGCTGATTATGCCTTGGACTAAGATTATTTTGGAGAGAAAATACCTATATTTTGGATTAAGATAATTATATTTAAGGTTTTGGTTTACAGAATACAAATTCTATAACATTATTGACACACGGAAATTATCCTCCTCTCCCTCTCGAAGAGAGGAGGCCTGTGTCCCAGCAGAGGGAACATTATAGCCTGATTATGTATGTATTATGAAAGGACGAAGATGTTGTTTGGTTCCAAAAGTTTCGGTTTGAAGTTAACAGCGAGTTAAAAATTTAAGTGTTGCTATTATGTTGTTAAACCCAGATGTCGACGTTCTGGTTGTTTTATCTCAATTTAGTTCAAGAAACAATGCTTCGAATAAAAAACTGGTGGAAATTACACTTTAAGCTGCTGTGTCGAAACATCACTTAAGTTGGCGATAAGTAAGATCTATTTTCTAAACTGTTTTGATCAGCAGAATTCCGTGTGTGTGTGTGTGTGTTTCTTATATAATGTTATCCGGATGAATCTTTTAACTGGTTTCTCCATAAGCTCTGTTTTAACCTTAAATTATTGTCACGGAATTTAGTGAATTTAGTGAAAAATTAAGTGATTTTTTTTCAGATATAAAACAAAATATATAGTTAAATATTATTGAGTGATTTTTATAAATCCGTATATCTAAAATGATTATTATCATCATCCTAAAAAATACCCTACACAATCAATAATGTAATCATTAAAGATTATACATGGCACTATTTAAAAAAAAACATTCATTATTACGACTCAGTGATTAGTCGCTTAGTTCATACACGGTATTGTGTTGCCAGCACATAATATTGATATCTAGCAGTCACGTCGCACAAAGCTCAGTACGGAGCTATTGGCAACATTGAATGCATTGTGAGAAATCCAGCCTATCAGTACAAACCAAGCCTAAGGCTTACTGCCCTGAAACTTGTGCGATTGACTGCAATGAAGGTTGTGTTAATTAACGGTAATTCAAACGCGTGGAAATAATTTGATATTAGTTTTGGATATTGTATGAGCAATTACATTATACCGAATTACATTATTCTCCAGACCGTATTTCGGCCATGGCGGCCAATCTCAACGGAGACTAGCCTTCGGCGCGGGTGATACTATAGAGGACAAGTGCGTGCGCAGACACAGGTGCACTCTCTCTTCCCTCACTCTCGTAGTCCGATGGGATGGCAACCCGACACGACCGGAGAGAGATCAGGCATAGGACCAACTGCTTAACTTGATTTCCGAGCCACGGGGGTATCACACCGCCAACTTCCAAACTCCGGGCTGTTACTAAGAAATTCCTTACAGAAAAACCCAATAACACTTTGCCCGACCCGGGAATCGAACCCAGGATCGCACGCTCAGCAGTCGCGCTTGCGACCACGAGACCAACCGGGCAGTCAACTATACACTACACAAACACTATACACAAAGGGAACAACTATCAGAATCATTTCACACGTACACAAACGATACACAAACACACACACACACAGACAACACTACAAACAAGACGTTCATACAGTTTCGCATACAACTTCAGCTACACAAAGAGCTGCTAATTAGTTTATAAGTCATGTACTGTTTTTGGAGTTTTTGGAATTGGAAAATAATTGTGAATGATAATTGCAATAATCACCTGAGTAATAAGACACGTGGTATTTTTATTTCGGACAAAAAAAAGGAAATAAACTTTGAGCACATTTTATTCGGCTACAAGGTTTGTAGCCGAATAAAAGTCAAACTTATTTCATAACTTCGTAGGAAACTAGCTTCCACCCGCGGCTTCACCCGCGTGGTATGTCGATAAAAAGTAGCCTATGTCCTTCCGGGAAGCCATCTATCTCCTTGCCAAATTTTATCGAAATCTGTTCAGTGGTTTAGGTGTGAAAAGGTAACATACAGACAGACAGAGTTACTTTCGAATTTATAATATTAGTATGGATAAGTTTGACTTTTTACAATAATTCGCAGCTAGCAGGGTACTTCTGTAAAAAATATTTCTAATTTGTTAGAGCTAACATTTGCAAATAGTTTGTAAAACAAAGTTGAATTAACTTTAAAGTAAAGAAAACAATTTATTTAGAAAAATAAATACGACTAATGACAATTCTCAATGCTTAATGACGTTCTCTAGCAAAACAAGTAAACAAACTCAGTTCTAAACGCAGCTGCAATGCAATCTTACTATAATAATAAATTAATATTCCTACTATATTGCGTGGTAGTTATAAGTCTCGCGACACACGGGGTTGAGTCTCTCGCTTTCAATACGGTCTCACGATGCACTCTCACTTGAAATTAATCTGCAAGAAGCCATTGCGGTGACTATTTACAAAGTGTCCCCGGAGCGTATTTCCCTTGGCTCTTCATTCTGCTTGCTATGTCGTAGGGCTGACAATACGGAACGCGGAAATGCTTGAGCTGATATTTTTTATTTATTTTTCTGACCGATTTAAAGTTAGGCTGATAATATAACACTGGGGATCTTACCACAAAAACTTAGACACTTGTTAAATGTGTATCTGCTGTCAGTGTGATCTCAAACTCCATACAGAAATGTCGTCTTTAAAAGCTGTTTGGGCTAAACAACTGTTAAACAATGTGGTAATATCGGTGTTTATAATTTCTGCTACAAATATGTCTCTATTCAAACGATATAGTTTCAGAGAGTGTTACAATAGTTTATTCCGTCTGATTTATTTAGGTACTAGCCATATAGTTATTATGTAGTTACTCTGTTTTTGGAAAAATGATATCAACATCAAAATTGTTATAACAAAGCTTTTACTAATAGGTAGTTACAAAAAAATAAGAAGAATTAGGTACCTATTTAATTATAATTACGTTAAGACCTAGCAAACCAAATTTATAAGTCATAATTACGCTCTCATTCAGATAAGTGTAAAAAATTCAAATAATAACAAACAAGTTTTAAAATAAATAAGTAACATCCATGCGAACCCTACGTGTATTTCCAACGAGTCTCGTAGACATGAGTAAATAATTTTCCTGATTACCGTGCACCGTCTTGCAAAGCGACGGAGTTGTCGTCTCGACCTCGACAAAAATATTAAAGTCACCTCCTTCTCGACAGTCGACAAGCTCTCACAATACCTTCAAGTTCTCGCAATTGGAACCGTCCTGATATTGCTCGAAAACCAAATTGATTTCCCGTTATATTTAAAGAAATGCAGCTTAATACGAATTCAGGTTAGTTTGCACGAGTCTCGATTCTCGATTCGAGATCTCGCTCCGAGCTCGGTCTGTATCGAAAAACGAGAGTTTATCCAGAATTGCTAACAATATTTGACACGATTGTATTATTGATTGCAACATCGCTTTTGCAGTTTGTTTTGCAAATGTTAGTTCAGTAGATTGCTTTGGAGACTAGTTTATGTACTAACGTTTTGAACTTTCGTATTGACGTCACAAATTATTTCGAGATTGGAAAAGGTGTTTCACTGTACAGGCGAACGTTGAACTTTTATATGTCACGGTAATTTTAATTTTAAGCTCATTACGTTTCATTGATATTGTAACTTATTCCTATTGAAATCCACTACAATCAAAACTTCCGTTTATTTACTTCGAAATAACATGTTTATCACGATACACATTAATTTAAAACACGCTGCAGTTGAAATCAATACAATCCGCATTAAAATAGGTTTATTAATCTATATTATTAATTTATATTGTTTATAAATAATTTTATTAATCTAATGAAAGGTTATTAACCCGGCTAGTTCTTTGACGAGAATCCAAACAAACAGACAAAAGACTAATTTACAAAGGTTTGTTTACTCGTTCTATAATAATAGAATCGCAGAGAGAACAAACCGAATAATCATGGAGCTAAAAGCGCACACAGAATATTCTCATCAGTTAAAATGAATGTCGGTTTGAAGAAATAACTCCACGGGTGTACAGGCATTGTATCCATTGAAAGCTAAGCTTCAGAAACTACCTATACCTACATGTGAAATCTGTTCGAAAGAGGCGTTCGCAAGCTTCGCTTTCACCGTTGAAAAGGTTGTGTTCGTGCGGCGCAGACCTCATCTCGCATGGCTATCCATGGAGCATTGGCTTTAGGAATCGGGACGTATGTGGAGAGCACAATTAAATTTTGCAGGTAGGGGCTGGACTCCGAGGAAATGTAATAAGCGAGTCGCCTCCGACCAAATATTTAGACTTTGGTCTGTGGCCACGTCGTTGGAGGTATTAAGGGTGTTTATTTAAGTTGACACCAACCTGTGTCGTGTTATAGTAGATAGTGCGGCTTTTTTAAATGGATGGCTTTATTTCTTGCTAAAACTTTGAGATTTTTCGTTTAACAGTAATGGTACTTTGAGAATAACTGTTGGTAAATGTGTTTTCCTTCTGAAAGAGTGTGTAGCAGGTAAAATGATGCCATTCTGGACGTCGCGTGACATCTTCTTCTTCTTTCGTATTGGCAAGAGTTATAAACAACATTAGCTGATATTGTGGCAAAAGATTAGCTAATTAGCAAGCTGGGCGCAAGGCTGCCTTGGCTTTGCTGGAGTACCTACCTTCTAACAGTTACACACAAACGAAATACCTAGGTCAATCAATCTGCCTAGCCTTTTCCCAACTATTTTGGGGTCGGCTTCCAGTCTAACCGGATGCAGCTGAATACCAGTATTTTACTTGGAGCGACTGCCTATCTGACCTCCATAACCCAGTAACTAGGTAATGCGATACCCCTTGTTAAGACTGATTGTCAGACTTTCGGGCTTCTGACGACCCGTAACGACTGTCAACGATCCACGAATAACAGCCGGGACCAACGACTTAACATGCTTTCCGAGGCACGGAGGAGTCTCGTTATGTAAAGATGGTCACCCATCCACCGACCAACTCCGGCAAGCGTAGCTTAACCTGATGGATCGACCTGGTGCGGCTGTTATTACTTAGCCACGAGCTCCTCATACATACTTAGGTATGTATTGCAAATATCGTAAACAGAAACGAAGAAATCATGTCAAGCTGCCAAGCACAACAATTTTTACAATGTGTGATGATCACACATTGTAAAAACTTGATTCCCTTAATTTAGAGTCCACTCTCCATACAGTAAATAGAACCTCAATTTAAAACTGCCACTCGCATATCCTATGGCCCTCCCATATTCTATTAATACAACAATTCTTTTCGATCTTATACGTTCCTGTTTCCCATTACATTTCTGTTGTTATTCGTAAGCGCGCGTTGTTTATTAAAAAGGCTAACACAAATACGAGCTGTGTTTTTCTTTTGTGCATAACGCTTGCCTTTTTCAACGAACTGCTTTCAACTGCTGAGGTGGATAAAAGAAAAGTCTGAGGAACAACATAAAAAGCAGCTTTTTTAATTCTGTTAGCTTTATTTGCAGTGTGTTTTATGTTATTTTGTTTAGTAACCGTAATTAGTTTATAAGGAAGTTGAGGCAGAGATTGGTTTAAAATAATATTGAATTATGCGAATTTGTTTTACCTTTGAAGTGAAAACTTCTTTAGGCGCACTTTGAGCTCTTTCTCAACAGTGAGCGAAAATCAACCGTCACGCTCGGGTTAGTAAGGTCGGTGGTCGGTGACCCTGGATCGAGTGTACTCGGCTGAAGTCGTAAGTTTTCACTTGTATCATGTGGTCACAGACCCTCTCGTTGTCTGTGTTATTATAAAATTCATGTTGTATAATTACAAATCTATTACAATTTATTTCATTTATTTAATCCTGTTTATCACATGAACTTACGTTCTACATAATTGTATGTTAATTTTAAATGGTTAACACTAAAAACTAATGGAGTTATGTTAATATTGTGGCTTAAAGTCTAATGCAGCTTGAAAGCATTATGCTATAACAGCGATAATACCAACTCGATATTCTGTAATTAAGTTAATACAATACAAACAGGTGAAATTACCTACTATCAAAGTGCTCGTTACATGAGCGATTAAATATTTTGTGCTCAAATCATTAAAATTTGAATAATGAATATTTAGGGAGTCGAATGCTGTTTAGTTAACGATTAGTTTTAAAGCGAAGTACCTAACAAGCATCGTGGTACTTTGGCTGTTGCAAAATATCCTCAAACTTATAGTGTAAGACGAGTAAACTTAATAACTAACTAAATAACTTAGTAAACTTACAGTCATCACCCATTAGATAGCATAAGCATAGCATAATCAGGGTATAACATTCTCGCTGCTTGGACAAAGGCCTGCTCACTGTCACAGGGAGTGGGCAGTAATCTACCACACGAGCCCAGTGCGGGTTGGTGGCTACACATTAGATGCCAGACAATAATTTTAATAATCAACTGTGAAACATTCATGCAGAGAACGCTGATCGTTTCTGGCCTGTGTCACGCCCCACCCACTCACGCAAACGCGTTCTAGACGTAAATAAGCCTACATTAATGTTATTGTATTATTGTTACGTCTATTTTACGTAGATGTGAATCAAGCTCACATCACACATACAGAAACACACCAGTTGTGCTAATCTGTAAAAATCTCACCGTGAAAACTTAGGTGAAGTGAACTGTCACTGCATTAGCATCAGTAGGTATCGATGATAATGACAGCTCACTCCACTCACTTCAGCTAAGTTTTCACGGTGAGATAGCAATGCAGATTACCATACAACACCTGAAATCATCTCTCTAGTCTCCACTCTGGAATTCGTACCCCGAGCCCCAAGATACAGATTAACTGTCTAGTTTGGAGCTCACTGGTAAATAATTTTGTAACCTAGCCTGTAGGTAATATTTTAAGCTAATCATGTCGTCTGTCGTCAACTTGGTGTTAAACTATAAACCTGCTTACTGTATTCATCATCATCATTATTTCAGCCGAAGGACGTCTACTGCTGGGCATAGGCACCACCAAGCACCGCCACTTCAACCGGTTCGGTGCTTCTCGCATCCAGCGGATTCCCACAGCCTTCACCAGGACATCGGTCGACCTTGTGGGGGGCCTCCCAACGCTATGTCTTCCGGCCCCATCGGCCATCTGTTCTGCAAGCAATGTGCCCTGCCCACTGCCACTTAAGTTTAGCAATACTTCGGGCTACGTCGGTTGTCGGGTTGTTACTGTATTACCTGGATAATAAATTGTTTTCTATTTATAACTAACATAAAACGACACCCGTCTTACGAAAACCGACAAAAGAAAGACACACACATCAAACATTTCCTCTGTTTAAATATTTGCCCTAAAGACTGCATAATACATGTTATTGTAAGTATTGTAACTGTATCCCTGATTGTTGACGGTAGCCGACACACCGTGAAGGTTTGCCAGCATTGTTTGTCCAAATACCCCAAGGTACGCCACGGATCGCCGAATACCAATGAGCATTTCGCAGACAGACAACATAATGTACAGGTAATGTATATATGTGTTAGCATTTAACAATGTATTTTATTTAAATGTTGCCTTTAAATTATAGATTTTATTTAATATGCATTGATTTAGTCATGAATGCACTTTTAAAAATTACTGTTTTAAAAATGTATTAGGTTTCTTAGACAGACTGGATGAGAGTTGTGGAGAATCGAGCTGAATGGCGTGCAATTGGAGAGGCTTATGTCCAGCAGTGGACTGCTTTAAGCTGATGATGATTGGGTGTCTCAATTATTGAAACCAACGAAACAAATAAGGTTTTTTGCTTTGAGCATAATCAGCATTAATAGTAAACACTATAAATTACAGTATCATAATTTAATTGTATGCCATATTAGGTAACGTCCTACCACATATCCCAACATAAGTGGTTCCGACGAAGCATGCATGAACAACCGTATCGATCACGCATGCACGACTTTCCTATAGCGATAGTGTTTAATACAAGTACAGGAGCATGGAATAAACACATCACAGAAGCGAAAGTCCAGCTCTGACTGCCTGTAGCTTTGGGTTGTATGAAACGTTCAACAAAATCGGGATTGTGTCGACTCTCGTTGCGACGCGCTCCACCCTTGATCTTCGACAAAATAGACAGGCATTTTTTTTATTTGGACGAGGGAAGTTTGTATCGATGCAGTGGAAAGCGGTGGGTGATTACTAAAAACCGCAAATAGGTACAATACAAACTCAAATCACCTTCAAACATAAAACTCACCACTACTACACCAGGATTAGGAATAGTATTGAACTGCCTTCGGTAAGGATTTTGTACGGAAGAAGAACTATTCAGTTTGAGGGAGCGCAGCTTTATAATAAGTTACCGAAAGAAATAAGAGATTCTTCATCAGTGAACATTTTTTAAAATAGATTAAAGTTGTATTTAGCGGACCAACAATAATAAATCATTACTCACTGTATGTATTTGATAGATCGAACGACAATTGTGTTTGTTAACTAGGATATTTTGTTAAGTTTCTCATATTTAAGTGAACAATGTACTTATGTTCTTTTTGAGAAATAAATTTCTTTAAACCGAAACCGTCCATGTTTGTGTCGTACCACGCACACTGAAGGGTAACCTTAAGGGTACTAAATAGCAGCATAGTATATTTGCATAGCAGTCACTTAGAAACATCATAATCTTTGGGTTATGGAATCCAACACGCTTTTAAACAATGAATATTTTTTTCATTCCTCGGCTACGTGCATGAGGACTTGAGGAGGGGAGTGCCACCTCTAATGATGTTTTTCGTAGTTTCACTACACCATTTATTAGCATTGCAAAGAATACACATTCTCTCCAATTTTCATCGATGTCGTGCATACAGTCCCCGAGCAAAATGACTGTGTGACATGTGGATGGACGGACGGAAATTATATGGGTTTCGTTTTTGCCATTTGACTACGGAAGCATAATTGCTATGTGGCTACGGAATCCTTAAAAAGGTCCTACATGAGCTTCGCTTCTATAAGGATTTCATAATCTATGAAAGTACGCTTGAACAGTAACAGTTAGTAACTGGTCATTGCTTATGAAGACGTTAAGGTTCAATTCACATGATCGTAGCACGTTACGTAACAACTGTTAATGCTACGAGTGCTACGCCGTCTACGGCGCTACGCAAGACCGGATACTGAATAAAAAACACTTAGTAATCATTTAGCCAATGAATAAAAGAAAGAAAGAATGAATAACGTTTATTTGGACACAGTTCATGAAACACAAAATACAAATAACAAAATGAAGAATAATAAAAATAAAAAAATGAATGCTACTACTATTTAGGTATATCGATACCAATACTACATATTATCAAACTTCAAATAAAAAATTAAGTAATAAAAACTAAAACCCAACTACGACTGAAAAGGTATAAACAAGATACCACAGACAGACAAATTAAAAATCCGGAGTCACACGTGTTAGGGCGGCATAAATCGAACAGACTACGTGTGACTCCGGATTTTTAATTTGTCTGTCTGTAGTGTCTTGTTTATACCTTTTCAGTCGTAGTTGGGTTTTAGTTTTTATTACTTAATTTTTTTTTTACATTATTTTGGGGTTATAATATATATATTTTTGAAATGTGCTCATTAAGCCCTTTCATTTGATACCCAACATAGTACGATTAAACAATATTTTTTTTTTGTTCCTGACTTTATTTCCTGTAGACGGCGCCATTTTTAATTTAATGTGACGTCACATAGCCTATAACCAGCGGACAATTAAGACGCTTCTAACGATATCTTATTTGTCAAATTGTGATGAGTGGTTTAGAAGATACAAGGGAACAGATGAACATACATACATACATACATACCGGTCAAAATCATAACCCTCCTTTTTCTTCGCCGTAGTCGGGTAATAAAAAACATATAAATAATGTAACATTTCCGAGCAACTCGACTAGAAAAAACGAAGGTGTTTCCGAAGCACTTGTCATCTACTCACATGTCCCATTTGCCAATGGTTCCGAGTGCCGGAGGGACGCCTGACACTTCACAATTTCCTTTTAGCAGAAGGGAGGATCGAAACTTATGCATTTTTCATCAGCAAATAAAATAAGCCCACATTTTGGTAGAAAGAGAATAGTATTCATGCGTTTTTTACCCATGGTTTGGGGCTCAAAATAATTGTATGAATATTATTGAGACTTCCATTCCGTTCTTAGTTAGCAGGGCTTGCACTCCTGAATTTTTCCTAATATTAATTAATTAATTTATTTAAAAGAAGAAGAAAGAAGTATTCATAACTGTACTTATTTTTTTTTTAAGTGCTTTTAATTTATTTTAAAATGGTACTCGTTGAATTACTAAAAAAAAAACTTGCTACTTAGTACTGTATAATTTTGAACATGAAAAATCTTGCACGCCTTTTAAGTAACAGCGGTGAACTTAAAAGTGCTCAGCAGTAATTAAAAACGTAGCTTAGCATAAAGTATGGCAATTGCTCAATGTCGACCGCTCGACTTTTGAAAATTTATTTCGCCCCGAAAAGTTCTCACTACTTAATTACCTACTATGAATTTTATTTTCTTTGGTAAGCATTCACTAAATACTCAAAGAAGTTTTAAATGACTCGATTGCTGTAGGAGCGAATGAAATTGAAGGAAAAGTTATAAAATTGTATTTAACAGTTTAGTGAGGGGACTGTTTGGATAGATAGTCCTCAGTAACTGAGCTGACTATTTAAAGTAAGCGGAAAGCCGTTCTAGATAGAGTTTGTGAAGACTCCGGTAAGATACAAAGAGATAATGTAAACAAAATTTAATATTTTATTTATGTTTAATTTGTTGTTTTCCAATAGTTATGATGACTATGTTTATTTTGTTAGCTTATTAGTCGACTTGCCAGCATTTTCTTAGCTAGAAAATGCTGGCGAGTCAACTTGAATGAATTTACAATGCTATATGTTGTGTGCAGACAGAAGGTAGGCACTCATGTCCGTGAATAAAATGGTGAGTTCGAGTTCATGAAACGTACGTTAATATCATCCCTATTAGAAACTCCTTGAACGCACCCTACTCTATCTTTTAGAAATATGGCAAAACTGAAACAAAATAATGATCGTGTGTAGTATGAACGTAAACTCATTTCCTCAATGAGCTCACATAATTTGCTTGTTGTGATGAAAACTTGTTTACAAAACAATCAGGAAACAACAATAATTAGACCGTTTCCGTGTAACTCAATTACCTCCCAAATCCTTATAGAACAACAAAATCCTTGAAGCGAGCGTCATCTCCATAGCTTATTTAAGTTTACGTAAACGAAAATTTATGGCTCACGTAGATGTAACTTAGTAAACGTAAATTATTTACGTAACCTACAAATTCTCACCAACACCCACGCATCGAGATAATCCAAGTCTCCGCTTTCGTAGGGAATCTATTTTCACGGGTTTAACTCTTATCTATACGAGGTATACGCAAGCAAAACAAATCACCAACGAGTCTTGATAGTCGGGAGCAAGTTTTTCATTAATATTCCATTCATATTCAAATCTGATTCGACAGGCGTTATCGCGCGGTGTTCCAGAATTCGGATCACGCGCCTCCTCGTCTCGCGAACCGCGAATATCATAGATATCGAAACTCGTGATTGGCTATATTATCAACATTAAACATGACGGTGTGATTTAAACAGCCATTGTTTGTTCGTCTGATTTCTGTCGAAACGGGTGGGGGGAATTGTTTACGTGACAGAAGACAGTTCTTGCTGTAAATGCTGCTTATCTTTGTAGTGTGTTCTTTTTGTATGCAAATGGCAGCGTGCTAATTGTGTCGATACGAGGAGTTTGATAACGTTTCAGGCCTCTTCGTGACAGAGCTAAAACAATTTTGATGGTCGAAGATATTCAGTGATCTTAATCCTTATTGGTTAACCCGTGTTTAAAAACACGGGTTAACCAATGAGCCATGAGAAGCGTTCAATTATAATTTCAAAACATTGATTCAAGGACGGGTAATAAAACATGAATGGGAATGCTAAAAAAATATGTGAAAACTACCTAATTTCTCATAGAAGTAAAGCAAAAGACATTTTAATGTACCCATCGAGCGGGGAGCCATTACAGGGCTCTTTTATTTTTTTATGTTGATGCTTTCATTTCAAGTTACGATCCTAAAGTATATTGCACATTGGGACCTTATCAGGGACATTGCCAGCCTTAGGTAAATGCAATAAAATGATAAATTAATATGATAAGAAACGCTTGCCTCATTACTAATGCCTAAACACTATCAATCTGCCTAGCGTTTTCCCAACTATGTTTGGGTCCGCTTTCAGACTAACCGGATGCAGCTAAATACCAGTATTTTACATGGAGCGGCTGCCTATCTGATCTCCTCAACTGGGTAACACGATACACTTTGGTAAATAGGTTGTTAACTTTTGGGCTTCTGATTACCCGTAACGACTGTCAAAGATCCACGAATGACAGCCGAGACCAACGGCTTAACGGGGCACGGAGGGGTTTGGATATGGGTTTCCGGGGTTTCTGTGGCGAGGGTAGCTTAACCTTCGATCGACGTGTACGGCTGTTATCATTAAGCCTCGAGCCCCCCTATTGTCTAAATACTACTAAACCTGACAGAGATTGCAATACTCAAGCATTACTATTACTATTACTATTTACCTAATCTGCGTTCTCAGTTTAGTTTCCAAACATGTAAACAAACATGTGTTTCTGGAAAAATAACCTATTGCTTCTTTCCTCACCGACAGACAGACAGATTCTAACCGTATAAAGCGGGACATCGCTACTACGTACAAATGATGTAATATTTTGTGTTGACGGTAAAAATAAAACCTATACCATTAAATAAAAAATTCGGCTACCTACCTGAAGCAATTTGATTTTACTGATTCGTGAATTACGCTATCAATCGTAACGCATTTGTTACCACATCATTCAAACCCATCCCAAAACGAAATTAACAAGTGAACCGCTAAATGTAAAGGTATTATCCAAGGATATTTTCTCCCGTAGCTTGTTAGGGTTGGCATTTGGCACATTTGTGAATCCAATACCTTTAAAACCTCCTTTTTTGTACAGCCATACAATTTCAATCTGACTAGCCTTTTCCCAACTATGTTGGGGTCGACTTCCAGTCCAACCGGATGCAGCTAAATACCAGTATTTTACATGGAGCGACTGCCTATCTGAGCCCCACAACCCAGTAACTGGGTAATACGATACCCCTTGGTAAAACTGGTTGTCAAGACTTTCGGGATGCTGACGACCCGTAACGACTGTCAAAGATCCACGTGTGAAAGCCGGGACCAATTACTTAACGTGCTCTCTGAGTCAGGGAGGTGTCTCTATATTAAGGTCATCCATCCACGGACTACCCTAGGCAAGCGTAGCTTAACCTGATGGCTCCTAAGTTGCTTAATAACTTTGCTGTTGTGCGTTCGAGTAAAGGGTTTGGTTTGGCAACTGCTATTTTCACTATATTTGACTGATAATCAATATTTTAGTGATAGACTACAGACTGCAGTTCATCATTTCATTTAGGATGAATTTTACCAATGAAACCGAACACGAGTAGTTTCACAGGTGAAATTCGCCCTTACTAATATTGACAAAGTAAAAAAAATAGTGTAACATTTGACAGAACGCACCCCCTTAAAAATTAGCCATTATTATAATTTTGAACGTAGATATCTCAATATTTAAATACGCCAACCCTACCATTGGCAGATATCGGTCGAATTTCAATGCCGTAAACCGTTCATGATTCATGTTTATTCAAGCGATGCCGCTGTGGCGCATTTCACTCGTAAACCTGTTTACTGACTTTGTAATTATAATCCTATAGCTTTATAATCATCGCCTATTATTGATCTGATGGGCGAAACGGGGAAAGCTACAATGGATATTGGACTTTAACTGTCATAGGAAATTAAATACGAAACAAACACATCACAACCCAGCTGGCGAAATGTGGGTGTATTTTAAGTGCATTTTCAGTGCGTAGCTGCCTTACCCTTTGGGGAATACTGTCGTGATGTTTTGAGTTCTTTGAAATTAAGTGTTTGTTTATTTTGTTCGTCTACATTTTCTGAAATCGCCTAGAGGCAGTGAGCAAGTGTTGTGATCGACAATTATTCCTCATGAGAAGGGGGTTTTCGCTATGCTCTGGGATTATAAACCTCCAACTGTCACTAACAAGACACAATAGAATTTGAATTGTTATCGGCCTTTTAAAGGTCGCGTGACAGACAAGGGGCAGACTTGGCATTATTGATTTTTCTGAGTGCTGTCATCAGTAGGTAAGCCGCCACATTTGCACTAGCTTCTTTATAAAACAGTTTTGTCTGTTATGAGGCAGTTGGGCTAGAACAATTAGCGATAGAAGAGTCGTAATTACACTCTGAGTTTGTTTCGATTTTTCTTCCTTGAGTCGGATAGGAAACATCGATCACATATAGGTTTTATAATACTGCATAACATAAACATAAACATAATCATTTACACCCTTAGTGCGGTCGAGTCTTTATATATCTGAAACCTAAAATCTGTATCAAAAATTAATAATGTTAGATCCGATATTAATGGATTGTTAGTCTCCAATTGAATTCAAAAGAAAGCTAATACGGGCCATAAACGTTCAAGTAATTTGATCAAATAGGCTGATCCAAACAATTTTACTAACCCGAATTAGCAAATCTACAACAATATAACGTACTAAAACAGCTTACTAAACTGCAATTAAATGATAAATGTGTATTTAGTATTAAGCAACGAGTAAATTTTGCATCTACTGGGATTGTGCGAACTAGCGAAGATAAATGGAATGAATGTCGCTCTGGAGGCTTGTACCTGACAGCTTTGAAATTATTGCAAACGCTTATAATTTGGTACCGAAACTAGTGTCTTTGGGTTGGGGCCTTTAAACTGTGAGGGAAGTAGGCATTTGTTTTGTACTAGTTAGAAAGGAAAAAGACATTTGTAATACAAAAAATAATGTGTTTTTCATTTATTACTAATTCGCCATGTAGGGTTCCGTTCTTACCTACAAACCATATAATAAAAAATTAAGTAGTCAGCTGCCTACAGAAGTGAAAACTTAAAACTGGTATGAGCGCCATCTATTGTCAAAAGTAAAGCACCACCGATTCCATACATTTACCCCCTATCAAAAATCGGGCAACTGTATGCTCAGCAGTATCACTTGCAACCAAGGAAAGACGAAAGTTCATTTTTAAATTTTCATTAATTTATTATGTCATCTGCAAGAAGATATCGTGTAACGGTAATTATAAGATCGAAATAAAAATAAATTAAAAAAGTCTTTGATGATAATTATTAATATTAAAACCAATTTCTTTGACAGTTTAATTTACGTACAGTAAAGAATATAAAGGTAATTAGATATTCTGTTTCAAAATGATAAAGAGAATCTTTCATGACAAAAAGATCCCGTCGTTTTCAAAGAAAAATAAATCTACCATTTGCCGTAAGAAACAGTTTCAAAATGTATTAACAAAGATAATATTAATGCTAAGAAATTGCCTTCCTGTGTGGAGTAAGCCAATTAATATTTTTTTCTAAGAAAACGCTCGGCTTCTGGCGTGTAAAGTTTTAATTTATAACAATTTCCCAGAATGAAAACCCTATATAGTATATTAAGGTTCCTTATCCAAAACACAACACCGAAACCCCTCGATAAACAACTGGCATTTTCCTGAGTACCTACCTATGTTCTTCACGATAGGATTCCCATAGTCTGACTGTGGACAATGTTACTATAGTTCAAATATCTTGGGGTATCTATAACTGCCTAAAACAACCGGATCGACTTTACATACGCATACCTCTGGAACTAAAGGGATCAAACATATCTAATAAAAACATAATGATTATAATCATCTCAATAACCCATTTTGATACCTAAAATTATAAATAAATACCTCAACATCTGCAGTATGCGGTTGTAATTGGCAAGGGAGTGCGTCTCAATGGCTCAGGGTAGCTGGCAGCCATCGTAAAATATTTTATAACCTTCTTAAATCGAACATTATCGCTCTACGGAACTCCCGCGAGGTTTCGCGACGCTCCCTTATTATATTTTGCATTATTTCGGTCGTTGGAGATAAGTATGCTGTGAATTTAGATGTACTTTGGTATCTGTAATTGCTGTAGTAAATTACTTAACTGTGTGATTCCCGATGGGGATCAAGTCAGCACCTTTCTTCAAAAGGGTGCCGAGAGAGGAGATTGAAACAAGAGGGAGTCGGACTCGCACCCGAAGGGTTCCGTTCTATCGTACAATATTCAACACAAAATATATTTTATCTACCTACAACGGTTCAAAAGTCACAACCCTGTGACAGACGCACAGACGGACGCCCTTTGTATACGGAACAATAATTAATTTGTATACCTAATGCTTAGACTACCTATTTAAGACCTAATGTGGTAAATATTCCCTCAGAACTAGTTAAAGACTTTTAAACGGCAGTGTACTTAAGGGGGATGCGCTAGGGTGGCCCGCGAAATTCAAATTTTCTTACGTTTTTTGTAATTTGCAGGTCAGTATCAGGTTGTATGTTGATCTAAATATTATTAACGCTTGTAACAAATATGAATTTACAGAATTATAAACATTAAAATCAGCAATACAACTCCCTAAGCTCATGTAAGTGTGTTGAATGACTATTTCATGAAATCATGACATTTGTCACTTTTATGAACTTAGAGAGTTGTATTGCTGATTCTAATGTTTTTAATTCTATAAATCTATATTTGTTACGAGCGCTAATAATATTTAGATCAACATACAACCTGATACTAACCTGCAGGCGTAGCATGGCGCTTTCTATCTCTACGAAGAATAGACATAGCTTTTTCTATACAAAGTGACAGTTCATTTCTTCATTTTTGACATCCACCGTAGAAATCTTTCTACAATCTGTCATTTTGTCTTTCATTTCTAACGATCTTTGTCTACGTCTTTTTATACGTAGACTATTTCGGAAGAAAGTTTTCTATCCTTACTGTCAAAATCGCAGTGAAAACCGATAAATCCTATGACAAAACAAAGAATTCTGAGTCGAATTATGTAAAAGAGTGAATTTCGTAAAAAGTGCAGTTGACTCTTTCTACTTTGCTGCCGTCTCGTACTGTCTACTGTCTACAGGAAACGTCATTTTTGTCTACTCTTCCGTCGACAAAACGGTGCTCATGCTACGCCTGCTGCAAATTGCAAAAAACGTAAGAAAATTTGAATTTCGCGGGCCACCTTAGCGCATCAACCTTAAATCTTCATTACAATTCTTATGAATCCTCTAATTCATTTTACCCAATTAGTAAAAAACATCATCATCAAAACATCATCCTTTAATTCATTTTACCCAATAAGTACAAATCATCAGGAAGGTTTTTCTCCCTTGAGGTCTCCAGTATAATTATTCGTCTAGTTAATACGATCGGGTGGGTGTAGGTATGGACATCAAATAGGGCTTATAAATAAATTATTTATGAATCCTATCATAACTATCGATCGATTTTCACGTAGTCGAAGTCCTATTGCATTTAATAAACCTTAATTGGACCAGACACGAATGTTACTTAAATATTTACCTCCAATGGCTTAATAAGGAGTATGTGACACGCAAGGAACCCTGGTATACATTAGTTATGCATTTAAGCGATGCAGGGTAAGTTTGGCTTACCTACATTAATCGATTCAATCGTAGTCGGATAAGCGTAGCTTAGTAATTTGAGCGGTTGAGTATTGTATTTTTTTATTGAATTTATCGAGACAATGGAAATTCAAAGCTAAAGATTTTATGAAGAAAGTGATTATGGTGAACTTAAGCATGCTATGCTTTGATTTCTTTCCCGGTGGTTTTAAAGACAGAACGAGAACGAGGCATCCTCAGGATGACGATTGACCAGTCGCGAACCTGAACACGACGTGTTGCCACGCCGAGCGCTCATTACTCTGCGTCCAGCGCTCGGCGTGGCAAAATGTAATGTTCAGGTTCGCGATTGGTCAATCTTCATCCTGAGGATGCCTCGTTGAGATGTGAAACACGTGTCGATTTGTTACAGGGTTTTTTATGACTCTTGAGGAATAGTTAAGCGGAACAGGTTACTAAATATATCTGCATCTATTGTATTTTATAATGGATGTCCGCCATGTCACGTTTTTGTCGATCAAAGATAGATACTAGGTCAGCTAAACGAAGACTTACGCATTTTTGATAGCTCACATACATAATTCCCGTTTCGAACGGTTGACTACTGGCCAAAACAAACATCTAAAAATACATAACCCTACCTTGGCAGTCAGGTAAGAAGATGATAAATAAGAAAGAAAAATTGTTTATTCTGCACAAACAAAACGCACACACAAAATGAAAAAAAAGACAAATAAAAAATAATAATAAAAAGATAAATGAGGAACAAAAAGATTACATTTGTTCGAATTTAAGCTCTATTTACAAACTTAGCTAAGATTCTGGAATCATCGTGTACTAAACATTGTGGGAAGCCGGCAGACGTTAAACATGAAATATTTCCAGCGATATATTCGCACGCATGTCGCGACGCCTAAGCGGCCGTTTATCAATATGCCCTTCGGCGGATCTTGGCTAACGGCATACGAAAACGTACGAGAAATTACAATGGTAGGTATGTGGAAACAAAATAAAGTCGATACGTGTTTGTTGGAGGCATCAGATGACGTTATGGGGGGAAAAAAAAATTAAAATCAAAATCGGAGTACAAAAAAACAGTCGAGAGGTGTGATCTCTTTTGCACACTTGGAGAATGAGAGCTAGCCTGAAAAAAGGGTAACTTTTTGACCGTCACGACACTTTTGTTACGTAACAAATATTTTGTGACGGTCAAAAGTGACTGATTATTTTCGGGCTAGCTCTCATTCGCCGATTAGTGTGCAGAGTATAGCGTGTGATTATTCCAAAAAATAAGGGTTACGATCACAACTTCGTTCGAAAAAACGTCACACACTATAATTTAAACGATGATACGTGCAAAAACAAAACTTTACACCGCAGATAAGAAGTTCTTTTGAGAAATGAGTACCTAGCATTAACCGTGAATGAAAAGTGTAGATACAGCATACTTAACGTTGTAATTAGTTCCATGATTATCATCATTACGCCAGAATACAGTTATGTTCGTCTAAGAACCTTTACAAATGATGCGGGAAAAGTATCAACATTAGCAGCCTACACGAGCTTGCAGGTTGGCAGTAAAACATACAGGATGTGAGAAATGGGGGTGATCTATTTGTAGAGCATATTTATTCAGGTTTGGCGAAAAACAAAATAGGATCGCTGCGTCTTTTCTTCTGACGTCATTCGACTGCGGAAAATAAGCACCGCATGTAGGTACAGTCGATCATAATTATTGCTGTACCACTTTTGTGAACCATTCCCGTGCAATTAAAACTACACTAAGGCGCGGATTATACACTCTTGTGTATAATCCGCGCCCCATACTGGACATACACAAGAGACGAGTGGCGTGGGCGTGGCGACGGTGTGGCGCGGGCGAGGCGACGAGACGGTGCAGCACGGTTGTTGCGCTGCTTCTATCATAATTCACCTGCACCGAGTCCGCGCCCTGCCGCCTGTGTATATTCCGCGCCTCAACACTCCTATACATTTTGTATGAAATATGAAAAGAGCGGCGCAACGCCCGGGCCGCACCGTCGCCTCGCCCGTGCCACTCGCCTCTTGTGTATGTCCCGCGCCTTAGTTTGAAACTATCTAACTGTCACAGAGACAAATAGACCTTATTGCTATACGAATTGCAAGTGATATACTCGTACAACCGTATTGTGATGATAAAGCAAATACGAGGTTGACTATACCATAAACAATTTAGACTTGAGTTTTATTGCTATTGCAGTTGTTCTACAGTATATTTTTAGTTATTTGGCCAGCATGAGCAGAATGGCTTATCTCAAAATTTCAGCACGGGCACTAATAATAAAATTTTAATGTGTGTTTGAGATTATTTTTCCGAAAATGACTGCGAATGAAACCGCAAAGTTTGCACAAATAAAATTGAGAGTCTTAAAACTTGGATCAGTTTTATAGTCTTGCAAGGTGCAAGCGACAGCTTATTTGGCGATAAGGAGTTTCGGCAGTGACTGTGTCAGCAGTTTAGGGTAAGCCCTTATAAGTATTTTGTCGGAGTCAGACTACCTGTTTTGCTTATAATCATTCCGTTTTTGATGAAATCAAATGAATCCAAGACATTTTACTTCGTAAATGTACATAAAATTCGTTTCTTACACAAGTAATAAAACACTTATTGTTCCTAAGTACAACAAAATAAATTATTTTCCGTAAAACAAAACGTAGGTAACTTTTCCTTACAACGCTTTTATTGGTGTTGTAAAACAACATTTTGCTCCGTCGTACAAAATCAGTCAACAACAAACTCTGAATTGTGGAGATGTGTGAATCTTAGACCCTCGTCGCTCACCTGATTGCGGAATGCAAATCGGTCCCAAGGGATCTTAGCCCTAATATGTAGGAGGGATAGAGCTTTTTATCCCACAGAACAGACACAGAAAAGGCCGACAAACCGTAACAGACACGTGAGTAGCTGAAATGGTTTTGAATAGTTTATAGTGCTTTATTTCGCTGGTGTTTTATTATTTAAGGCCACTCCGTCCAGTGCCATTGTCTGCATTTTTCTTAATTTATCCCCAAAAAATTCTCTTTCAGGTGGAATTTGAAAACGTGCTTTTTGGACCGTATTGTTTGTGAGCTTTCACACTTTGCACTATTTATTTGTTGTTTTTTTTATTGTGTTACATTCTGTGATAGGGGAAGGAATGCAGGAATGTTGGATACTTTTTGTATCTGTTTATCCAAGTTTCACTGTGCTGTAGTGTAGTCAGGGAAATTCATTGTTGATAGATAGAGATAGATAGATAAAACGTTTATTGGTGCACACAAAAGACATTGCATAACAAATAATAACTAATTACATAAATAAATAGCTACAACGTGACAATATACAAAAACAATAAAAGAAAACACTAATTCAATTTGCCGTTTCATACAATGGTCAAAGAATAACAGTTATGATTTGAATATACGGTTAATTTAAGTTAGTAGTAAAATTGATAAACAATTAATTTCCCTTACTTTACAAACGGTACATAAACTTCAAAAGAAAATAATATAGTTTTGCTGCAGTATAATATTTTATGACAAAAAAAAAAGTTTAAATAGTTATTCATAGTAATTCATAGCATATAAAACTAAACGTGAACCACTTTCCTATCGGCTAACTTCATCGATTTTAATTTCTATGAACCGTTTACCGAGTGCTTACTGCGTATTACTTACTATTCACTTATACTTACTTTAATTATGTACTGTGTCCTACATAAACACGTTTGCACGCATAGCATTTTAATAAAGGACACGCCCCTAATCATTGAGTGAACGCGGCGTATAATAAAAGTATTACCTTCATATTTCTTACTTTTACTGCGAATTGACTTGGCCGATGTCAATTTTCCCTTGAGATCCTCTTCACATGGACGGCTGTATAGCCACTTAAGTACTGGGCACCATTCTGGCCTTTGGCTGTAACAAAAATCATTTCTAGGTAAAATGTAGGTACCAGGATTGTCATTGTATCCAGTCGTATTTATTCTCTGAACCTTACCTCCTCCGTTGCCATGTTTGTGTTGAAGTAAAAAATTCGTTCCATTTTTAAATAACACGACAGATATGAGTTTTCATAGTAATTTATTTGGCCGCTAATCACGACAGATAATTATCGGCCGCATCGTCACTTGTTTTTGACCAGTACAGTGCAATTTCAATGTATCTCGAAGGTTTTGTTTGTTTTAGAGCGGTAGCACACGGCGTATTTTATTTAAACGCGTAGACGACGCGCGTTTCAAAGTTCTTTTTCGCCGTCCGAAGTCAAGTTTCAAGTCAACTTCTTGGTAGCACACGGCGTATTTTAAACGCGTAGACGACGCGCGTTTCAAAGTTCTTTTTCGCCGTCCGAAGTCAAGTTTCAAGTCAACTTCTTGAAACGCGCGTCGTTCGTGCGTTTTACATACGCCGTTTTCTAGGGGCCTTAGGTTGTCAAAATAATGCTCGAATTTCCAAGCATGTTTGAGAAAACATGATTTAATGAAGTGACTTAAAAAATTTAAAATACCAGAATAATCAAATTAGGTACATGTGTGTCTATTGTTGTCATTATAGCATCTTTGAACGTATCCAAATGAAAAATGTGTTATACACTAATAAGGAAAACGTGAAAATGTGGTGAATACTGATAAAATGCTACATTTCTGTCAGTGCTGTTCCAGTTTACAAGGGTGCTTGAGGTAACAAGCAATGTACTTCAAATCCACAATTCTTTATTCCTTTGTTTCTAGTGAAGTTATTTTTGGAAACACGTCTCTCCTCTTTTGTGTAGGTCAGCATTTAGCTGATTGTAACAAGAGGTTTGTAGACTGACAGAAAAGTTGACAGGAAAGCGTTTGGCTGGGCATGTGATGAGGAAGAGGAACAACACATGAACGGGCGCATGACGCAGGCCGCATGTGACTAAAAGAGTGATGAATATAATGTTTATGGATGGCGAGGAAGAGGAAACCAAAGAAAAGATTATACTAGGCATTCTGGGTGGAATACCAAAAATGCTTAACCAAATAGTTACTTTATTTTTTGAAAAAATTGCCACATCTTGGAAGATTATGGTTATCATTAATATTCACAGATTTTAAATCCCACCTGTGACACACTGACCCATTTATGCAGACATTACTATTTATAGGCACTGTCGTAGAATTGTACAAACAAATCACGGGGAGGCCGTTAACACAGCACCTTCCTCGCCAAAGTCGGGTAATAAGCTTCCCAGTTAAGAGCCCCGTAATTTTAGCGTGGGGCATAACAGCTGTGGCCTAAAAGGTACCTAGATAATCCGATAATGTAGGGGAGGTGCTACGAAATAACAATTTTAATTCGTGTTTTAGCGGGGGAGGTTTAAAGTCTGATGCGACGTTTTGTTTTTTTTTATTACATATTTATTTGTAGACTACGTCAATGTCTTTGTCTTTTGAAATGTTTAGATCTTTGCTTGCTTTTAGCGATCCAAGCCTTTATACATATCTACACAGGTAAGAAGAAAGAAAGAAAGAAAGAAAATAAATTTATTTGTCCCAGGCAAGGCACACAATATTTACCCAAAAAAAAAAAAGAATTGTATTGTGCGTCTCAAGTAAGTGCTGACCCGGGGACGGACAAAGGTTTTTTATCCATAAAATATTACGGCAAATTGACTTACCTACAAAAACTATACTCTAATTTTTAAATAAGATTAGACATTTAAACAAACCTTTTTACAGTCCATTCAACCGATTTTGACTTCTATAGCGTAAGCATAAGGATGGTATTAAAAGCAAAAAAGGTTACACAATACCAACTGTCTACTGCAGCTGCCATTTGTCATGCCACCAACGCAATAGAAGTCAAAATCGGTTGAACGGACTGTAAAAAATGTTTATTTAAATGTCTAATCTTATTTTAAATGGAGTATAGTATTGTGTATTAACGATTTTAGCATATTTTATTTATAATGCTTTTTCTTCTGATCTTCCTTAAAGTCAAAATAAATTAAAATTACGGAAGAGAAAAATAATTAGTTACCGTGAAAAAACCGAGGCAATCTCCTACCTAGACGTCTTTATTTACATCATTTTGAGACGAAAACGATTACCAAATAAGTCTGATCCGTTAAATATTTATTTTTGCGACTTCAAAGATGGAGGTTCAAAGTGACTTCATATATAGTAAACACACATCATGATTCGGTAATTACTTGGGCTTGACAGAACGGAATGGAAATCAATATGTATTTTAAATGAAACAGGACTCTTTATAAGGATAAAGAGTCCTCGGCCACGTAGGTATTGGGTAAACATTAAGGGCCTTACCAAAAAGGTGTTCAGGCTAAACATTTGATCCTGCCAGGGTTGCGGGTTAGTCCGAAAGGGATACCGGGACCTTGGCAACAGGCAACTGAAGGAACACGGGTGGGTTTTAGTCAGTAAAAGTCTGACACGCCCTTCCGCTCCGCCCAGAGCGGGAGAAGTCATTGGATGATTTCCCACACACAAAAAAAAAAAAGGCTAATCATTTGATAAACAAGGTTTTGTGGTAATAAGGTAAGTATTTATGATGTGGAGATGTGGACTATTTATCAGAGCCAACTTTGTATCTATTTAAGCAACCAGCTGAAAATATTAAGTAATAAATGAGTGTGCATAAATACGACATATTTAGACACTTAAACACCACGCAAGTGCAAAAATGAGTAAAGATAGTTTAACACTTTGACGGACAGCAAACGCACGTAGACGTAATAACAATAAAACTTCAATTGTGTCTCATTCACTGTCCGCCAAAGTGTTAACCTATCCTTTGCTAATCTGAGTTAGGTACTCTATCTGAATTTCTTGGCCGTTCTTCTCTATAGGTACCTGCTATGCTTTGGCATCGACAACTAGGTTCATATTTCTAAATGACCGACTACTTGACAATTCAAAAGTGCCTGTAATTAATTAATTGTGGTTTAATTGAAATAAATGCTTTAAGTTTCAGTGTACTTCAAAACCGTTGAATCAATACTTTTGAAGAGTCACCTTGTGAATAACCTTTATTACATATTACAAACCAAAGTCCTCCGCTGCGTCTGTCTGTCTGTTCGCTATAAACTCAAAAACTACTGCACCGATTTTCATACTGTTTTCACCAATCGATAGAGTGGTTCTCGAGGAAGGTGTTAGTATATAATAACCGACATCCATGCAGGCGGGTATCAGCTGGTTTTGTATAAATATAGATATTCAACCATGCTCTACATACTCTGAAATAACACAATCCATAGATAAAATCACAATCAACTCGAAATAGAATCACGTTTATTTTTCAACGGTATCTGACGATAAATCCCGAATAAAAGAAACAATCTCCTTTTATTCGGACTACGGGGCGTTCATTAAACTAATTATCCTCGTCTAAGTCTCCGAACTTACTCGAGATGTTATCTATTTAGGGCCGTTCGTCCCGTGTCCAGTCCAATTTCATTAGATGGACAGTTTTTCGTAAGCACAATGGCGGATGTTTTGTTCTCACTGTTCGGTATCGTTTTAGTGTTTGTGCTCTAATTGTGTTTAATTATGTAATTGTTTTGTGATTCGGTTATATAGTTGGTGATTTGGTTTAGTGAGCATGTGGTTGTCATGGAGACATACTTATCACTTTGGAAGTGAAGTAATTGGGCTGTAATGGATTGAAATACCGAAGGATGGAGAAACTATGGACAAGCTCAAGAAATAGATTACTAGAGTACGCGGCTGGTGGCGCTGGCGTGCTTAATTCTACACTGTAATATTTAAAATAGTAAATCTATATTAACAATTGAATCCTTATATTATTCTTAATATTAATATTAATCTTATATTAATATTAAATGATTATATACTTAATTTGACATTACATAAACAACAAGACAGCGGCATATGATTAGTTCCAATTTTAGCCGCGCTCAGACTTATAGTACGAAGTCGTTATCATTAATGCGAGTCCTTTTATTGTCTCAGACGTTTCTGACATCTCCAGTAAATACAGATAGGTAATATCGTAGACAACTAACCAACAAAACAACTCAAAAGTATGAAAACCACTCTCAAAAAGTAAGAATTAAAAGTAGAACCAAGTACCAATTCCAATCACAGCGGACACAGTCCAGAAATAATACCCATGAACACGATTCGTAGATCCAGTTCGATATTCGAGCAAAGTCAACGTCGACGGTGCGAGATTTGTGTCCGGAAATGGATTGAAGTCGGCCATTGTTGTCGAAGCCGTTGACTAGAAACTAAAACCCAATACTGGTGTCTACGGATCCGGCGGTGTTTGCAGCGAATGCCTTTCGCTAAGTCCAGAGTGATAAACAACCAATCAAACGGTGTCACCTTTTCGTAGCTTTTTGAGTAAGGGTTTATTTATTTTAGTAATTTGGTGAATTATTTGAAACTATTAATGCATAATTATGACGGTACAACGAAAATTGGTGGTTTAGCAATAGGTATAGATGACGAAGAAATTATTTATGAGATACCATAGACTCACATAGATCTGCATGATAATATTTTCACTGTGTCAAATCAAAACAACAACTTCATGGTTATAAATAATCTACTATTTAATGTTTTTCAAAGTAAACCAATGTAAGCAAGACTTCCGCTGAATTCAATATTGTGAAAATAATAATTAAGATTTTCTTTTAAAAGCATTAAAAAAATGCTTAATTGCCAATGTACCTATTAATATTTTAAAGGTTTCAACTACAAGCAAATACTGGATTAATAAATCATGAAATTCCTACAAAATGCTGAAAGTGCTTCTTTGACGTAAATTTCATACTTTAGCAAAATCGACTTCACAAAATGACGAAAAAGATTCTCGCAAATTAAAAGCGAACCGGTGCTGCGATAAGAATTGCAACGTCAAAGAATTTTCGATGCACTTTCAGCACAATATGCTTTAGCGGATCAAAATACCTTTGGATCGGGCTAGCAGAAAAGGGATCATTCTCTAATGGAATTGCTTCTTTCCAACACTGTGCATATTGGACAAGATACGGTTTTCAGTGACTGTACATAAGTTAGGAAGCATTTGTAGTATGGTCAGCAATGAGAGTCGATTAACACTGTACATAATAATTATCTTCAAAATACACACGAAATAATTCTATAAGCATACCTACTAGTTTTCAGCATTTTATGTTGCCAAAAGTTCGTAATAACTTAATTTTACTGTTTGGACATTTGAGAAGGTCATTGACCCCAAAAAAAATGTAAAAAAATAATAAAAAATGTATAATAATAATAATTATTTAAAAAAACTGAAGTGATAATCTACTTTCATTAAAAAAGAACGAAAGAACAATTGTTTATTCTGCACAAACAAATGGCACATTACAAAGAAACCAACCGATTGTCGACCGTATTAACGGACAATTTTTTATGAAGATATCCCTTCAGACATAATGCAGAGCGTGTTCGGAAGCTCTTTGTTTTTGTTTCGCGTCGCGACATTTATATCGGGAATAAATTCGATGCTTTATACGTTGGGATGTGTTGTCACCTATACGTTTTTACGAGCCAGCCCGTAGTATTGCGGTTCGAACCCTTCATGTTTATTGAGATATGTTTTGAAGGCGCCACATTAAATTAGGGAGTATATTTTGGTGTTTATGGCTTCATGTTTTACCATATTTTGTGACCTAACAAATACTATCAATTTTTAAGGGTGCTGTATTATTTTACAAATGGTTTTATATGAGTTAGCTTTTCGGTTCTTTATTGTTACATTATGACGGCAATAGGCTTGCTCCCTATAGCGAACTGTAGGTGTTCTATAGGCACATCTCTGCCTAACCCTTTGGGGATTACAGGTATGATGTTAAAATGTTACATTATTTATTTTGTTACACCGAGACTCCTCCGTGCCTCGGAAAGCACGTCAAGCCGTAGTTCCCAGCTGTCATTCGTGGATCTTTGACAGTCGTTACGTGTCACAGAAGCCCGAAACTCTGACAACCAGTCTTACCAAGGGGTATCGTGTTACCCAGTTACTGGGTTGCGGAGGTCAGATAGGCAGTCGCTCCATGTAAAATTCTGACGTATTCAGCTGCATCCGGTTAAACTTGAAGCCGACCCCAGAATTGTTGGGAAAAGGCTAGGGCAGATATAGATTTTGTTATACGTGTTTATGCTCTTGTAAAGAACTTTTTAATTATTTCTAATTTTGTCCGTCTGTGATTTTCTTTTTGTCTGATTTGTCATATTCCTAACAGAGAAAGCAATCAGTAATACCCAAAAACTTAATTTAGAAGCAAAGCAATCTTATTAAACATTATTTACAAAGTAAAGGGAGTGTGGGCGGAACTTAGAAACCCAGGACGGCTTCATCAATTCCAATTTGATTTCAATGAAGCAGTTTCTTATTCAGCGGGTTTCGTTAAATAACGGGGACTATTAATTATCAAAAGCAGTTGTATTGAGGTTGAAAGCCGTACTGGATTGATTTATGGCGTGGAGCACAGGATGGTGTGCGTACACTGGCGGTATTTGAGAGTTAATCATGGCTGCCTTTGAGCTGGCTTTATTCAGTGTATATCGGAACTTATTGCCAGATTATCCGTGTTTGGTTCTGCAGCTATTCGTAGCTGTAGCTTTAGTTTGTCTTATTTAAGTTTATATTGAGACTATTGTTTACATTAACACTTCGACGAGCCTTATTTCTTTAGAGTTTACTTAATAGATTCATTTGTTTACTACAGAAGCCTGAATTCGTTTTATTTTATAAATAAAAGGAATCCCTTGCAGAACAAGACATAACTTATAAAACCAGTGGGCCACATGCCACTAATAAATCGATAAACAGCAGAAATGCCGCAGAATTTGTTCAATAGTGAGAATGCACTTTAAGTTGTAGAAAGTAGAAATAGGATTTTCTTCTCCACGTCCGGATGACGGCAGTAAATGTCGGAGATTTGTACCGTGTGCGGTTACACGGGACCGGACAGGCCGCTATCGGCACGTGACGCGCTTGAGAAATTGGTTATCGTATTATGCGATGTCAAGCGGCGATATTTTGTTACTGTTGAATTCGAAGGTTGAAACCGATGGAAATATTTTCCCAGGTTTCCATTTTTTTTGCGTTTTACAACCTCTAGAAAGGCACTATTCTTTCAGATAAATAAAAAAAATCTATTATGTATGCAAAAACGTTGACCAATATAGTACATTACTGCCGTGGCCTGCAAAGGGGCATTGATCGACGAATGTTACAATGTGGGCAGAGGCAAAACCGAGGCATACATAAGTCCAATGCCTGGTTACTTCCAAGGTTTGTATAGTAACTACTTTTCTCAAATAATGCGCGGGAATTCAAACTGAGTAGTGTGTCAGGGCTCTAAAGAGAGACTCACCATGTGTGCCGTGTGTCCAGGAGTACCTACTACTTTCTGAATCAAGCCTTTGACCCAGCCGCGCAATGAGAGCCTCCTGAGGTGTTGGTCGAAGCTCTCCGCTATTAGGCCATTAACCGTAATGATTATCGGTACAATGATTGCAGAGTCCATGTCCCACAAATAAAATATTATTAAAGAAAGTGAAACAAAAAGAAACTGTTAGACATAACTTTATATGTAATAGAAACTTATCATCCCATAAACTTATTGCTAGTTTCGACTGCCAACTACAAATTGCTACAAATAAAACGTAAAAAATAAATCTTTATCTGTCAGTTGTTTATGTAGCTTTGTGTGTTGTGCTATTGTCGTTTTTCCAATAGATTTGCACTAACAAGACAAATAAATACGGTTGGCACGGTCCGGACGGCCTTCGGTTGATCATATTTCGTTTCAGTCTTCAGATAAACAGGAAATTGCAGGAGAAAACCATTGTACAGCTCTGTTATTTTCCATTTATACAACAAAAAAACGTGACGTGTTTATCTGTAACCAATCAAAATTTATATTTATTAGTGCCTACGTTTTATTTGGTCTGAGGTGCCTCCGTATCCAAAATTAATATTTTTTCTGGTAGGTATAGGATCTCACGAATAATATTAGGAATTAACGCGTTCAAACAAACAAACAAACTCTTCAGCTTTATAATATTAGTATAGACAAGCTGTGCCCCGGGGTTTCACCCGCATAGGTGTCGATCCCGTGGGAATATAGGGATAAAACTTATCCTATGTTCTATTCCAAGTCATGGTCTACCCGTGTGCCCATCCTCTCCTCTCTAGAGTAGGGAACGTCGCGGCGCCAGAGTCGAACGATTCGCGTATTGTATTTTTATTATACTCGTGATAACTTCGAAATTAAATGTCCGATTCGAATGAATTAAACAGTATTTTACTGCTAAATAAATACCCTTGATGATAAAACTATTTGTTTGAATAATAATTAATATTATGTTGTTAAACTCCTTCGCAAATAATGCATTAATTTCGAACAAATTTGATTACCATAAAAAAAGCTTATAGTGAGTCAATCTTAAAAGATAGACATAAGAACCTTTAAAGAGGAAAAATTCCATCATACATGATATTTACGTAACATAAACCGTTTACGCAGCGCACGCAACGAAAGCTCTCAAAAAGGAATAATTATTCCCGTTTTTGCAACATATCTCCTTTATTTCATTACACATGAATTATATTTTATAATATTAGAATGTTATAAATATAAAAACATTTAAAAATAAGTAGCCCATCGTTATCGGGAATAGGGTCCAAGCTAAGGGCAGTCAGGGCTAAAGAGACAGGAACCTTCTGACAATGCGAGCCGTGCCCAAAAGTGCCGCTTTCTGAATCAAGCCCTTAATCCAGCTGCCCAACGAGATCCTCCTTAGGTGCTGGTCGAGGCTCTTGGCAGTTAAGCCATTGGCTGATACGACTATCGGCACAATGATTGCTGAGTCCACATCCCACATGTCAACAACCCCGAGGGCAAACTCAAGATTTTGATTTGTTTATCTTTCTCGCCATTCACGAGGTTCCCGTCATGCGGGACCGTTATGTCTATAATCATTGCGACGGTCTATTTGATCCACCGCATTATCAGGCTCATTGGCAACAATACCTAGTCCTATCAGTGATGTTGGATCCATCCCAGTTCAATTGATATTTCCATTTTCGAGAACTGGTCGGGCTCATACCTGTAATACGGCATTTCCAATTTCACAGGAAATATTTCTGCAGGCAATTTTTCTTTTTCTCTATTAAGGCTGTATTTCAGAGCAAGAGTCTAATGCTGATGGATAATCCTTAGCTATATGAGAACCACCTGAGATAATGTGTCGCATTGATTCCCCCGGATGGTGGCATGCACGACAGATGACAACCGTGCCATCCTTCACAATAAAATCTCCGGTACTTGTTCGCTTTGATAACTTCTTCCATAAATGATTGCACAGACAAAACCTTCGGTTTCCCCATACAGTCACTGATACGCAGCTAAGCTACTCTGCCATACCTCCCTGCGATCGTTAATGTTAAGCACTACAGGCTTGCGCCAATTTATAAGGAGTTAAAAATTTTACTTTACTTTAAGAGTTGCGTTAGACCATCGAACGGAATAACTTTTACTATGGGACCAACTTTGAAATCGCGAAAAAATCCGCTGTTCCATACTAAAGTTTGGTCCTGTTCTAAGCTGTATGGAACAGCAATTTTTTTGCGAGACAGAGCCCAAGCTACAGCCGGTCTCTGGGGCTCTGTCCCGCATAGTGTCGTAGGCCATCGCTGCTGAGCGATAGGTAGCCGTTTTGCGTGTGACGCAAATTTTCCCCCAACGTGTTCTTTTTTGTGTTCGTTCTTTGCGTCATGCTTACCGCAAATAAACGTACCTATTTTCTTTCATTACCTACCTAAATGAATGACATGATCTATTTCTCTAACAACAAGCCTCCCAATTCTATTAATTTATTCCCACAGCAACCTGTTATTTAAAAAGCGTAATTTGAGCTAACTTTTTATGTATTCTGTCTCAATTTTTTTTATCTTGTTATCCTAAAATAGACCGTATTATTGATTCTTTGAAAACGTTGTAACAAGAACCAAGGACGGTATAGTATCGTAACTTGGCAACTCCCAGTAATACTGAGCAGTTACAGAAAGAATGCTCTTGACATTTCAATTATGGTTTATCTTTAAACTTGCTTCTATCGCGGAGGGGACTCGAACGAAAGCCAAGACTAACCAGACGCGAGATAAAGACATCAAAAGCTTATTTTTGAGACAAAAGTTTTAAGCAATTTATAAATGGACTTATACTGGCGCAGACAATAATTTTAATCGCTTCAGAGCCGATTGTTGATAGGACACTATACTTTTAAGCAATCTTTGCTACATTTTGTACATTCTTGATTTATTTATTTTTTCATAGAATTTAATAGAATAACTAGAACTACTACTCTTTATTATTTACCTACAATATAATATGTATTAACAACAACACGATGTATTGTGTGTTTAATTTTAATTAATTAAAAGTAAAATTTAAATTAATTAAGTTAAAGTTGCATGCAATTATCTATCTTTTCACACAGTGATTTTAACTTCTCTAAAGCCATAATAGTGAATTAGGTAGGTAAAAGATTCTACTCCAAATATTTTATGTAAACCTATAACTCATTTAAATTCTTTATGGTAATAAGCTCTTTAATATTAGCTCTCTAAAGTAAATAGGTATTTGACTTGTGTTTAATTTGGTTTTACATAATTATGACACGTACTTTAGTTTTAGTTAAAATTTTATGCAAAAGTGTGTTCATTAGCTACACATTACAAACTTTGAATTTTAAGACTACGTATTTTATAATTGGGTTTCAGTATTATGATGATAAGAAAAAGTATTATATGCGTAATTTGAAAAAAACTTATTAAAAAAATTTACACGTAGCCTCGTATTTTTGGTCGATTTTCAGCCTTGAACCACTTCTTTTGAATCTACTTCACCTGCTTTGGTCGTGAGAGTGTGACCAACAAAAATGTTTGACCTATAGTTTAAAATCCTGAAAACTGACATGTGTTGCAAAAAATATTGACTGACTGAACTAGAAGCTCTTTAAAATCTATCCCTTTGATTACTTTCGCAGTTTTTTACAGTTTATGTATTTAGCCCCAAAATTCACATACCTAACATCACGCCTGAATTCTCCGAAGGGTTAAGCAGAGGTGAACCTATTAATAAATCCACATTTCGCCAGTTATGTTTAAGTCCCATATAATAGGGGGCGAGCCTAGGTATTGCTACCAATCGGGCACAAATCCAGACTCAGGGCTTCTACTGAGAAATTCCAGATGGTAGACCTAATAACACTTTGCCTGACCTGGGAATCGACCTCAGGACCTCATGCATATTGCGGGAAAGTCCAAAAGAGATACCGGGACTCTTGGCAACAGGCAGCTTAAGGAACACGGGTGGGGTTTAGTCAGTAAAAGTCTGACTCGCCCTCCCGCTCTGCCCAGAGCGGGAAAAGTCATTAGATGATTTTCCACCTTCAAACAAAAGGACCTCATGCACAGCCGTAGCCCTTGCGGAAACTCTATCAACTAGGAAATCGCCCCACAATCTCAAAACCTCATCCTATGTACCTACGTATTTATCGAAAACCATTGAACCATTACAAATCTTAAAATAATGAAAGCAAACTCGACATCCGTGAAGACGTAAGCCGGTCCCCATCTACATAATAATATAAACATTTTACTCATGTCTTAAGTTCGCTAATTGAAGCCCTTCGTATTATTTATGCATGAACTTTGAAATTCACGTGTCAATCCGTATTAAGGAAAGGGTTTTAGAACTAACAGGTGTTTGTGGCTTGAGTGTGTCATGGAACTACTGGGTGAAATGAAAGAGAGGTGTTGAGACAGATTTGGTTCGGTTTCAAAATTGTAAAGATTTTGTTGACAACCAGTCTTACCAAGGGGTATCGTATTACCCAGTTACTGGGTTGTGGAGATCAGATAGGCAGTCGCTCCATGTAAAATACTGGTATTCAGCTGCATCAGGTTAGACTGGAAGCCGACCCCAAAAAAGTTGGGAAAAGGCTAGGCAGATGATGACAATAATTAAATAATAATGGTGTTTTTTTTACAAAGTTAAAAATGCTTAGAACTTCCCAAAAGGTTATAAATAGAAGACCATGTTAACCAATGACCTGGATGGTTCTTATATAGGGTTACTGGTAACTTGACGTGTTTCTTACAGAACGACGTAGTAGGGTTAAAATGCAACAAATTAAGCCATAAAATGTTCTTCCAAAGTTCAGTAGTTTTTGATTTAGAGTAGACATTTTTTATGAAGTAATGACAAAAATTCTCATTCTCAATCCAGTAACACTTTGTTTGACCCCGATTCTACGATATGTGGTCGTGCTTGGAACCACAATTCTAACAATACAGTAAAACATTATATGATTAGAAGGTATTGTGTAGTAGGACACTAATAATACGGTGTATAGCACAAATTATGATCGAAAATGACCCAATTTAAAATGAATTTCTGAACAGAATTTCCCTACTATCCCTATCAATTTGTGGACAGCTGTAATTACAGCCTGAATTCATCTAGTATTTTCAAGAGAGGTGCTATGAAATTAACGTTTTTAAATTTTCAATAGGTATGGAAAATTAGAAAATAATTGGAGACTTTTTTGTTTGGTACCTACACATCAAGTAAGATGTGTTAACTAAATGCTTCAAAAAGTATCGGTGACAGAATGATATAATTTTATATTCCTATAATATTTAATTAATTTTGAGTTCTCAAACGATCAATACAAAGGTACCCAAGAAAAATCGGTTATAAGAATTACGAAACTAAAAATCACAACCAAAACTAAATAATTCAAAGAATCTTCAAAACAAATAGGCATAATTTAGATGATTAAATTCATAGTTCAATTTGTGAGCTTTACAAACAGTTCAAGACAAGAGCTAGGGCTGGAATACTCTGATTATTGAATTAGTGCTCTGAATAATACGGTTTCTCGTTGTTTGACATCAGCAAGCATTTGATGCTCCAGTTATGAATTTAATTTGCTGAATCAACAAGCTAATTTTATTAATTTCTGTTTCAATGTTGTAAATTGAAACAGAAATTTAAAAAATAAATAAATAATGTCTAAAATTAAAGATTGAATTAAAAGAAAGAAATAGAGGCAAGATCGAAATATAAAAAGAAAGAAAAAATAAAACCAAACCCAAATAATTTAAATAGAAGTAGGTTTTTGAATAAAAAAGCTTTTATAGGTACCGCTTTTCTGTCATCGAAACCTCGCAGAATACACAGTTACAAATAACAGCCCTTATCTTCGGTACAATTAAAAAATAAAATCCAAAACGCCGGAAACATAATCATGCGACCCAAATTAATACGCTTATAAATACGGATAAAAACGGTAAAGGTATAAACATACTAGCCTGTCGTGGCGCGCCAGAAGCATACCGCGTTTATATTAGAGGGGGTTCGTATCATTCTGTCGTGCTGCTCGCTCGCCTTCGGTCGAACGAGTCAATGGTGGAGGCTATGACACGTTACAACACAACACTTATGTTCCAATGAAATATGTAGTTTTTAGTGCAGCCTTGGAAAAGCTAAGCAAGCTCGGTCAATAGCGTTTTACTAGCATTATTATGAAACCAAAGTGCACCCCGATACGACAGATAAGTATGCTCACTCTCCTTCACGACAGCACGCGACACGAAACGCCAAGAATACGTTAGTGTGTTTCTACCTTAAGCGGTAAAAAAAAGCTTATTTGACGGCACATAGGGTCACAGTATAAAATACATAGCTACATAGCTAACGAACAATGGCCACAAAGAAGGGAGTTTTATTTGTGTTTGTGTATTCGTTATCTAAACCACTCTTTGTTCACGGTTTTCAGTGAGAGCCTGAGGCAAATTTGGTTTCCTTTATTGGGCTACTGTACAAGCCGTACGCAAAAAAAAAAACATATGTTTCTGTTTTTCAAATTTGGGTAGTCTGCATAAATAGCCCGCAGCACTAGTCCCAGAAACATATAATTAAGAACATGTCTTTAAAATTGGTTTCACAAAAACTGTGATCTTAGATGTCCATGACCAAAATAATAATTATGATAGGTATCTGAATATCCAAAGAAACATCATGAAATATTTTTAGTGATTTCTCACTTAATGATACTTTAACTTTAAGCAATAAGGCATTGTATTTTTTGTAGTGTTAAATTATTTTTTGGTATGTATTTTCTGGTGTACAATAAAGTATATAAAAATAAATAAATAACTCATTATTAAATTATAGTGATGAATTTAACTATATTAGGTACTCGTATCAAATTTAATAGAATTTAAAGAAATGCAAGAGTATAAACAATCTAGTCTTTGTCAACTCATCAGTAAATTATTTTCTCAACAGACAGATTTTCCGATTGACTCAAGACCGTCATTCGATTCTAGTCTTCCATGAAATTAGAATTCCCGATCACAATATTTTATGTTCGTCCGTTTGATTGGTGTTTCAATCACCTCTTCCGGAATCTCATTAAATGTTTATTACTTTTGTAATAAACCAACAGATTTCTTTGTTTCCTTGTTTGGAATTTATTTCTTTGTTTGTTTACCTGCTTTGGTTGTTTCTATTATTTCATTATTATTATGAAATGGTATTAATATTGAGTAACCTATACCACAGTATAATAAAGTTACAGTATTATGTCTCGACAGTGACCTTGAAATAATTACCTACGGCTGTTAGGTAGATAAATCTGCTGCGTCCGTGCGTAACTGCCGCGCATGGTATAGATTTGCTGCCGTCGAAATTCCGAATCAATATTTCGAATCGGGATTCCGTTTCGATGTGTGATGATCTGATTCCGCATGTATATGGCCGGCCTAACTTATGGCTTTGTAGGTTTATTTAGCTCACCTCACTCCATAGATTGACTGCGCCTCGGTAGCCAAATCTAAATCTTAGGTCGTGTTATTTCAATTGAAATTACACACGCAACTTTCTGGTAAACGGCCCGGGACCACATATATCGGCCACAGTTGGGACCAAATGTCCAATATATTTCTTTCAGTAATTTCATTAATGGCCACAAATAACATTCAATGTTAAAATTTATGGTGCGTAAATGTTTTACGTACATTTTTTATAGTACCTTTCAAGAAAATAACAGGGAATTTGAAGATAAAGTGTTTTTCCTACTTTTTTTCCACCCCAATACGGGAACGTAACGTGTTCTCTAGACCCAGCAAATGGGATGGGTGTAAAAAGCCTTTCCAATCTGAGTCTCTAAAAAGAATAGAATAAACAATAGTACCTTCGTGGAACGGCTCTTATTATTTAAGAGGACCGGAATGTTTAATGCATGAGCAACAATTTATTGGAGAGACTGAATAATGTGAGCAGTATCATTCGGATAATTGTGTTTATGCACTAGTTTAACCGGTTTAGACTTTATGAGTTCATTATGAAGGACTGCGGAGACGGCAATATCTGTCGGTCTATTATGAAAAATTTCACCGTGAAAACTTAGGTGAAGTGAGCTTCAAGTGAGCTGTCATTGCAGCCGATGCTAGGGATTGATACTACTGACAGCTCACATTAAACTCACTTCACCTAAGGGTCAGTTCACACCGAGACGCGAAGCGACGCGCACTTTTTGACGATCCAATACAATATCGAATTTATGTACCTACTACACAATAAGGTGCACACGCTGCGCAGCACCGCGTATCTCAGCATAGTTTGACATGTATCAACCCTCGCACTGAAATTATATATTTTCGTGAAGAAAATAAATTCGATAATTGTTAAAAAGTGCGTGCAGCGTCGCGTCGCTTCACGTCGCGGTCTGAGCTGACCCTAAGTTTACACAGTGAGATTTTTACAGATTAGGTCGGTAGTTAAAAATACTCGTAATTATAACGAGTATTTTTGTGGTAATATTCCGAGAAGGAATCTAAATTTTCATGGTAGAGGTAAAAACAATAGCCAACACATACTAGATTTACCAACTATGACGTAGCAAGTTTCAAGCACGCTCAAGCACATGCCGCCAACAAACTTGAGAAGCCAGGTTTCATTAAGATGTTATTAGTGTCCAGGTGCGTCCTCCATACGGCTCACTTTATAAGGTGAAATGAGGTAATAAACAAAAACGATAAATTAGTCTCGTTATGACTGTAACGAACGCGTGGGTCGTGAGGTAAAAGTCGCCAACTAATAATATATCATGGCCACCTGATAAGGCTGGCCACAGATTTATGTTTTGGCGATTTCTATGCGATACCGTGGACATGTACCGTTTCTAGATACTGCTATATCTAATTTGTGAAAAATGGAAATGAGATTTTATTCGCCTACTGATAACGGAGAGTTGTTCTTGATGGTTTATTTTATTTATGCATGTGTTTTCATTGTTTTTTGATGAGGAAAATTTTGAGATAAATAAAATAATATCGATTGATAAGTTCTGTGTGTAGGTCTATAGGTTTCATTTGTTTTTTTTTTTTTAAATAGGTAAATTCTTTGCGAATTTATAACATGGTTTGCTTACTCAATACTTTATTGCAATCCATAATGTGTACATAATAAGTTGGTATGTTAAGATATCGAATCAATTATGGACCCTGTCGGGCACAGCAAAAGTTAATTTTTAACAGGAGAGAGGATGAAGACGCTTTTTTTTAATATTCATAGTGAAATGTAGGTATTAGGTAACAGTGATTTTTATTGTTTTTGAAATTTATCGCTAAAGTATTCGTCAATAGTGTAGTAGTTTTTGAATAATATAAATTGTTTTAATTAATAATCAAAAAGTCTGGCAAAAAGGCATCCATACTTTATGAAAGAAATAGCGATAAAGCCGTAAGTACCACCTTTTTACAATGTATATCACCTACTATTATTATACGCAATCACATATTCTCAAGAAACATTTTTATGGCGGGCATTAAGGTAAACGTCCGCACGAGTACCGACTACTCGATATCGACCATATAAAAGTTAACAACTTCATAAATTTTATAACGTGCTATCAATAAGAACACGTAAAGGATAAATATTTTATGTGTGATTTTTATTACTCACACGACCCATGTAGTGATGTACCGCAATGACATAAAGATAGGCAGGTGGGCCATTAGTAAGGCCAGGCCATGACCCAGGCGGTAGCGCTGCAGCGAGGAGATTAAAGAGCCTTTTAACTTGAGCGCAACGTCAAACAATTATGAAGAGGGGTCGATTTTCTTGACGTTAAGTGAGATTCTAATTTGTGGCCTGGCATAAAATAATTGATGGCTTTGACTTATCCATACTTTTACTTCGTTTAGTTATTAATGTTTTTTTATGAATATGATAACGTTTTATTAAAACTTTATATCCGTAAACATGGAGGTATTTTGTCGCACCCGCTAATATTCGGCCGGGATTTAAAGTCGTAGTTTCATGTGAGTTGGGTATACCGCGATCCTAATCTCGACGCTTGAATAGGGACGAACTGAAAGGGAAAAATTATGGGATCAATTTCCCTGAAAGTTAAATGAACAAATTACGTTCAACACGTAACAACCCTAGCTATAGAAAAGTTGCTTGTACGGTGTACACATTGGGCCATTTTGATGCGACGAATTTTGTCCTTCGTTCCTTTTGCTTACTGCTTCAATGGGCCTTTTGAAGAGGAAACAATGGAAATGGTTCTTTAGAAATTACCGTTTTGACAGGAACTTTAGAACCGACTGACGTTGACAGGAATAAGCTAGGTATGTCTTAGCCAATACACATAAAATATACGTATATATCTTAAACCGTTTTCGTTTCCGTTTTTATTATACGTTTATAAGAAGAAAAGTATCTTTTTCAGCACAAAGCCATGTTGCTGAGATTGTTTAAAAATTGACTCTCTGTAATCATTGAATCGGAAATATCTTTAGGGTGCGTAGAAACAACGTAACGACAGCTTTAACGAGGGTGTTGCCAGAGAAAAAAAAATATTTTCCGCCGATTGGATGGGTGTCGTTATAAACTGTTTGCTTCAATAAGCACACAGTATCTTTTACAGATTTTTCATGAGGTTTTTCGTATTCATAATTATATTCAAATAATTGAATTCACTTCACGGCTTTTGTATACGAACACAAATTGATTGCATGTTTTTGATTTTTGTAATCAGAAAATTGTTGTTTTGGTATTATACTTTTTCGCCCGAAAACAAGTCTTCTTCTTCTTCCATTTCTGGTCCCGTTATTTGGGTTCGGGTGTCCTTACTTTTCTGCAAGTTATTCTTTTCGTTAGTTGGGGTCTGCTTCCAGTCTAACGGGATGCAGCTAAATACCAGTATTTTACATGGAGCGACTGCCTATCTGACCTCCACAACCCAGTAACGGGGTAATTCGATTTTTGGCAAGACTGGTTGTTAGTCTTTTGGGCTTCTGCCGACCCGTAACGACTGTCAAAGATCCACAAATGACAGCCGGGACCAACGGCTTAACGTGCTTTTCGAGGCACAGAGGAGTCTCAGTATGTAAAGATGGTCACCCATTCACGGACCAACCCCGGCAAGTGTAGCTTAACCTGATGGATCGACCCGTGCGGCTTTTATTACTTAGCCACAAACTCAGCTCAGAAAACAAGTGCGATTTCATAATTATAAAATCGGGCTACTTTTAACTTTGGGTGAACTGTGTGTTACATTCTAACTGTGTTAACATTCTCTGGTTCAGAAACCTAACTACTTTAAGGTCAGTCGCGGTGCAAGGAAAAAGTGAGTTACTGCATAACTCACACATAATTATTTACCACAGTATACCGAGGTCACTTAAATCAGGGCAACGCGCACTGGGGGTCATAATTTTATTAAGTTAAATAATATAATTAAAACCCTCACGCTATTTAATATACGTGTTTACGGCAGTGTGACGTGTTGGGTGCGGCGTACGAACATGTTTAATTGAAAATTGTCACGCGACATTGCTGCCTGTTATTTATAACTTCTTGCAGGTGTAAACAGAAGGTGCATTTCATACAAGAAAGTAAAAATTGTTTGACAAATTAATAGGTACTCACAGGGCAACATTTAAGTATCAGTCAGAATGTGGCTGTCTTTCTCGGAGCTGTACTAAACATGCCCAGCACCCTAATAGTGTAACACATTTTCAATTTTCAATCACAATCCAAGGATTTTGAAGGATATTCTTAATCCATTGCTTCATACGTTCGACATCCGCTCAGCAACGTAAATAAAGCAATGAACGTGGCTGTAAAAATGAAAGGAATTGCGATCAATTGTCTATTTATGTGTTTTACGCAATTACAACAAAGGCCGTGCAACCCTCATGGCCATTTGTACTCATACTAGGCGACACTTATAGCGCTGGTATTCTGATAGGGCCCGCTGTGATGCGGACATATATACGGACATATAAATCCCACTAGAGGATTACAAAATAAATAAAAAACAGTAATTTATAGTAAAAAATATATATTATTACGAGCAGCTACTGTCCACTTTGGCGGTAAGCCAGATAGTGGGAACCTATTGTATACCATTACCATGTATTCTAAACACATGAATATAATTTTAAAAAAAATCAGCGGCAAACATAATTTTAGTAGCATTAAAACGATTTCACGAATGAAACAATGACGTAGCATGTCGTCAGGAGCAATCAAGATATGAAGTTAAGTTAATCTCGATTTGTCAGTAAACTGTCTACTTCATTTTGTGCATGAGTATATCTACTGGCGGTTCCTATCTTATCCTTCTAGTGTAATCCTTTTGTGTCTTTCATGACACCAGAAGGAAGAGGCAGGGTAATTTACACCTTCATTAAAGTACTTCTGCTTCTTATCTGTCTAATAACTGTCATATATCCTTGACTCGTGTGGGTCGCACTATCACGTGTAACGTTTTCATTCCCGCTAATGTCACTTTCACTTTATGACTGGCCGCCATACTTGTTTATCATCTTGAGGGTCGAATGGCGAATCCTTTGGTGCGAGTGTCATCATGCCTTTACTGAGTTAAGCGGGGATCGGTACGTCCTTGTGTAGTCTATTTACTTGCTAATATTTTCTGTTGTAGAAAGGTACCTAGTTTGAGAGGCAAGAATATGATCAGGACGACGTCAATGCCGTAAGAATGATTAACTTTGAAAAGATAATATGTGAAAGAACCAAGTAATATCGTGCCCTACAAAAGTTAGTTGTCATTGGAAAAATGACAAATCAGCCGTAATACCACAAATTATGATTTAAAATTCTAGTTTCAAATGTTTGAACTGTAACTATAACGTTTATTCACAAATTCAAGTACCTATGATAGGGGATTACCTGATAAGAGAAAAAAGAACCCGAATATATGTAGATACTGCCATTCAAGAAGACGCGCCCCACTCCGCTCCGCTCCGTACTAAAGTACAGCTTTACAGTACGGTAATCGCGAAGTGGGGCGCGTCTTCGTGGATGGAACTATCTGTAATTGAATTGAGGTAATTTTGGAATGATTATAAAACCAAAAAAAATACAATAGACGTAGATATATTTAGTAATCTATTCCATTTGACTATTCTTCAAGGGTCATAAAAACCCTGTAAGAAATCGACACGTGTTTCATCTCTCAACGAAGCATCCTCAGGATGACGATTGACCAATTGCAAACCAGAACTACTAGCAGAAAAATAATGTAATAAAAAAGAATACCCGCGAAAATTCGCGGATTTTTTATTATTTTTAATTCATATTATATGGCACCTCTTTAGGTCATGAGCTATCCAAATATTAAAAAATATTTGGCTTAGGTCTTAAGGGGGTGGCGTGAACATCCATTCGCTTTTACTATGTATAATAGATACCGACTACGATACATCTGCCTAGCCTTTTCCCGAACAAGTTAGGGTCAGCTTCCAGTCTAACCGAATGCAGCTGAATACCAGTATTTTACATGGAACGACTGCCTATCTGACCTCCACAACCCAATAACTGGGTAATACGATACCCCTTGGCAAGTCTGGTTGTCAGACTTTCGAGCTTCTGACGACCCGTAACGACTGTCAAAGATCCACAAATGACAGCCGAGACCAACAGCTTAACGTGCTTTCCGAGGCACGGAGGAGTCTCGATATGTAAAGATGGTCACCCATCCACGGACCGACCCCGGCAAGAGTAGCTTAACTTGATGGATCGTCCCGTGCGGCTGTTATTACTTAGCCACGATACTAAGAAACATAATTCAATATTCTCATTAGATACTGGAAGGTCAACGTCATTCTAAGCTTGTCTTTATTCACAATCTTTTATCGACGATCTCAAAAGTATTGAACGTGCTTAAGTGCCTATCTGTTTTGCTTTGTGATAACGAATATTTTAAGGATCAATTGAGTACAGAAATGTGCTGTGTTATTATATTATGCTATCCTAATCCTAACTAATATTATAAATGCGAAACTAAGTTTGTTTGTTTGTTAGTTCGCTTTCACGCTAAAACGGATGAACGGATTTGGATTTTTGGCACATGCGTAGACCATGACCTGGAATAGGACATAGGATACTTTTTATTCCGATTTCCCACGGGATTGAGACTTACGCGGGCGAATCCGCGGGGCGCAGCTTGTTTAAGGTCCTTATGAACAGTACCTGTTTTGTTCTATTTTTTTTTACTTCTCGTGTAAAAGTTAATAAACACTTTTCTACAACATAGATAACTAAAATGTTATCACTGAAAAATAATTGCATCCTGAAGTTTTACTGAATCTACTTCCTGCGTACCTATCTTGTATAGGAAACTGCCTTCAAAATAGGCTCCCATTTTTAGTAAAAGCATATTTTATAGCCCCTATTTTTCTTATCCTGTTCAAAAATGTTGCGATACATTCTCGCTTATAAAGCAGTTTGGACCTAAAACGGGTGCACACGATCATCCAATCATGGCCTGAGCCATCTTATTTGACGGAGATAAAGGCCTGTGAGAGGTAGATCGATATTCCTTGAGACGGACAATATCCTACCCTATGTGTGCTCATCTTTATTCTATGATGGAAGCACCTTCATTTTGCGAATTATTTATACAATGCTTATCCAACTTAAGGCTACTCTTGATGAATGACTTTCGTTATATTGGGGACTTCTTTTTTGTAGTGGAATATGTGGGTTGTTTAATAAAGTTTTTTTTTTGGGAAATTATTATTATTGAAGGAATTCAGGAAGCTCCAATGATATTATATTAACAGATATGTTATACACTCACAAAACAACCGAAAAAAGTGTTCCGCGCATCAGCGATACACATACCCACATTTCATTCAATTTTACATTTCACTACAAGTAAAAACATTACAATTGGAATGTTTTCGAGTCTTCACGATTGCGCGCTTATAACATATCTGTTAATTTAATATCATTGGGAAGCTCACAATATTTGGTAGACTCGCGACAATCTAAGAAGTCGGCTTTGACAGCTACAAAAATGCTTTGTGCAGCGTTGAAAAAAAAAAAAATCTTATAAACTGATTCTCGATACATATCGATTGAACATACTAAGAGAGTTTGTAATCGACGACTTATCTACATTGCTTAAAACGTTAACGTTAACGTTAACGTGCTTTAAACGTTATGCCTTGAGAATCATCTCAAGGCATAACGTTTTATTCAAAACTGACTTCTTAAATTGTCGCGAGTGTAATCACTACATTATTAATGTGTCAATAACCGGTCAAAACTACTTTTGTCTGGTTCACACTGGTCAGACAAAAACCTTATCAAGTTAAAACGCGTTGGCTTAAAGAATCCTTACTAATATTATAAATGCGAAAGTGAGTTTGTTTGTTACTCTTTCACACTAAAACTGCAGAACGGATTGTGCTGAAATTTGGTATGGGGATACTTTGAACCCTGCACGCGTAGCATGACTACAGTGGAAACGGGTTTTGTTGACGGAAGAATAGACAAAATTACAGACAAAATTACAGATACTCAAACTTTGTCCACTTTTAAAATTCTGGTAAAAAAACACTTCCTCTCTCCTTAAACATCGTCATTAAATATAGCTCTTTCCTCCTGTTTCATGTTTATTATTGTATTGTTTATATATATATATATATTTATATAGATATATTGATATAGATAAGTATATGCTTTATGTATGTATGTATTTATTGTATATGTAAATGGTACACCACTGACTACCTGCAGTATGATCTCTCCTTCGCGCTTTAATCCATCCAAAGGTTGTCTGTAAAAGATCGCTCTTAGCGATAAGACCGCCCATTGTGTCACCCTATGTTAAATTTCTACATTTGTATCTGTATTTTTTATGGTGTACATAATAAAGAGTATTCTATCTATTACAGATAAATAATCACAATCTGTCGTTTTGTATTAGGTATTCTTCCGTCGACAAAATCTGTCTATGGTGGTCAAGCTACGCGTGCTGGAGAAGGCTACTTTTTATCGACATACCACACGGGCGAAGCCGCGGGCGGAAGCTGGTAATATTATGAACGTGAAAGTTTGTGGATGGATGGACTGAACGCATATTTTGGCGCACAGATATTTTATAACCTGGATGAACATATAGAATACTTTTACCCCGATATTCCTACGGCATCGAAAGCAATGCGGGTGAAACCACGGGGCGCTGCTAGTAAATAGGTAGTACCCAAAAATATAAAAATGTGTTTGAATGCTTTGATATACCTAAATAAACAAAGGCTTCATCCTCAATTCCAAGAATAGAATGATCATAACCATTTTATCTCCAATAAATAATTTAAATAGGAATCTAAGGTAAAACAAAAATACTCAGAACAGAAATCCTAAATATATTCACACCAGCAGCTATTGTGAGCGAAAATAACAATTTCTACAATTCTACCAGAATAAAAGGAAGCCTTTGCTTTTAATATTTTTTAAACAAAGGAACGTTCCAAAACTCTGCTACCTTTTCAATGTAAACTGTTTATTCATTTCAATACGAATAAGGCTGGTCGTCCACAGTGCTACTCAAAAGTAACGTGTTACAAACTCAAATCACGAACTAAAATAAAAAATATTAATAATAGTAAAAATAGTAATATGGGTTATATTATTACCTGAAATAAATGATAATTATAATATTATTTTATATTAGAAAATATCTTAAAACCATTCATCAATGAATACAAAATCACAACACAAGTAACCAATGAGTAGCCGTTATGTCTGAACTCTATTACCTATTTCTATGGCAATCCGTTCACAATGCAACCAATTACAAACTAGTTAATAACGCGTTAGTACAGTGTGTTCGTTATAATTTGACTCGTGACACGATTGGTAGCACTGAATTTTGTATTCTTGGTTTCAATATTAATAGAGTTCGAAATGGCGACTGACAGAACGTCGTAAGTTACGTTGTTGAGCAGACTTGCTTTCGAACTTATGAAGCAATGGATTAGACATTTGTTTCGAACCGATTTCCATTCTGATTGATCGTGTATTACGCAATTAGGGTGCAGTACTAGCAATCACATGACTCCAAAATTCAATGCTACCAAACGGATCAAATTATAATGAACCAACAGTAGCTCAAGACAGAGAGGAGTGGAAAGGAGAAAAGGAGGCCTATGTCCTGCAGTGGGACAACACAGGCTAAACAATATTTATTTTAGCCTGTGTAGTCTTCTGTTTATCCTTCTAATTGTTGTCGCATCTGGAACGCCATTGAAATATGGTGCTGTGACATTCTGGCTACTCATAGGTGATTTAAGTTTGTAAAACGAATTTTAACAAAACAATTTCTAAGAAAAGTTCACGGCGAACAATGCGGCGGCGTCGACGAATCGCGTCAGTATGTAAGAGCCTTAGCACGTGACCTTAGAGTAGCGCCGTGGACGATGGGCCTAAGATCACACAGAGCCAATAGAAAGCAATTCCATCCAGGAAGAGGGGTATATTTTCATAGGAATGAAATGAAATTTTTCTAAGGTACTGAAGGGAACTCGTCTAGAAGGGCTTACATATGAATATTGAGTACCTATTGTATTTTGAATGAATTACTTTTCCAAATTGAAGCCGCGAGTTTTCCTTGATCAAAGTTGAAAGGTTCTGTGTGACCTTGGGAAAGGTCAAATAAACATAACCTTTTCTTTCATCTTTTACTAGGTGATTGAACTTTCTTTTTGATAAATGCCGCTTATATTTCTCAAAGGTAACTCTAGATGTATAGGTGTAGGTAATGTTGGTCCCGGCTGTCATTTGTAGATCTTTGACAGTAGTTACGGTTCGTCAGAAGCCCGAACGACAACCAGTCTTACCAAGGGGTATCGTGTTAGAGGGTTGTTGAGGTCAGATAGGCAGTCGCTCCATGTAAAATACTGATATTCATCTGCATCCGGTTAGACTGGAAGCCGACCCCAACATAGTTGGGAAAAGGCTAGGCAGATGATGAGGTGTAGGTAATGTTTTTACAAGTTTTGTTATTTAGTTCTATTCATAGAGTGGTATTTTCACTGGTATTTTCGACTGAATCTTTTTCATGGTACAATTTCAAATTTGTGATCAATCAATAGACCTCTATTGACTATGGTCGACCGGTTCGTCTACAAACTTAAGGGGGATGCGCTAGGGTGGCCCGCGAAATTCAAATTTTCTTACGTTTTTTGCAATTTGCAGGTCAGTATCAGGTTGTATGTTGATCCAAATATTATTAGCGCTCGTAACAAATATGAATTTACAGAATTATAAACATAAGAATCAGCAATACAACTCTCTAAGTTCGTGAAAGTGTCAAATGTCATGATTTCATGTAATAGTCATTCAACACACTTACATGAGCTTAGAGAGTTTTATTGCTGATTTGATCTGAAAAACGTAAGAAAATTTGAATTTCGCGGGCTACCCTAGCGCATCAAACTTAAGTCTCTGCGTTTGTGCCTTCCTTTGGAAGAATTAAACACACTTAACGTGTGTAGTGCTGATATTCTTGAACTTCATTCTTCCTCAAAAAAAATATCAAAAGCATCCTTAACAAAAGCTTTTAACCTTGATCGTCGCTCATCAAGCAACTTGCCAAGGTCAAAAGGTTTTTCGGAGCATCGTTCATGTCATTCACTAATGCATCCAATCTGTCCCGGTCCCCTACGCAGCCGCCCCTACTCCAAAGAACTCCCCTAAACAGTGACATTTAACAAAAACTTGGTCATGATTAAGAGGGCTAATTAATTTACGTTTTTTGTTGGGTTTGTTCAAGTTAAAGTCTTTTGAAAGTCAGAATTGTTGGATTAGGTACTGTTCTAAAAAGACAGGTTTAAATTATTTTGAGTGGAGTACAATCGACCGCACGTAACACTTTGATCTTGAGCTGGTCGAGCGTAGTGCCGAGTTTCAATAGAATAATAGGCCTGGTTATACTGGTTTTGTTTTAACTTATTCTTTAATTTTAAATCTAGTTTAATATAGAAAAATCTAAATAATATTGTATGCCTCACGGATTGTAGAATTCGTGATTTATACCTTGTTGTAAATGCGGGGTTTGGTGGTTCAATCTGCGAGAAAATACTGAATATTTGTCTTGTGATCATGTTTTTGATCCATCTTATCTTTTCTAAGATTCAGATTAAAATCCCTTTCCAGTCTCAAAGAGCACCCCCCTTACCCGTTTAAGATATTATTACATTTTCGTCAGCAACAAAATTGTCGTAGAAAGCATATTCCTGCGATTGCAGCGTCATTCGCTTCCAAAACAAATAATTTGTTTTTTCAAAGACGTGCCGAGACTGTTTGTCAACATTTCTAGACTACACTTTAAAGGGCTTTATGATGTGTGTCTAGACGAATTTTAATGTCTATTTCATAGGGTTTGTTGAAAGTTACAAGAAATTGAGTGCCAACAGACAGAATAAGTAAAGGATTCGAGGACTATTCTTTCTTCAGAATAAAATATTGTATGGAACAATGATCTGTTATGTATGGACGGAACTGTGTTATTCACTTCTAGTTTCTTTTATTCAAATAAACGTCTTTGTATATATATATATACGAGTATATATAATTGTAAATCTATATATATATAGATTTACAATAATTTATTTAATATCTTACCTCATGCGATAGTGCGGTCTCTTTGAATTATACATCTACAAATTATTTAATATTTAAAACTATTTGGTACTTTAACTTATTTAAACTAATATTACAAATAGAAAAGATTGTTAAGAATAGGAGTTCTTGTCGATGTATAGCTAAATCTTTTTGAGGCTGAGTGTACATTGAACCATAGACACATTGTTACGTGGACGCGCATAGGTATTATCTCTATTGTGTATTATGACCAAACCCGTCTATAACTCAAGAAAATAACAGCAAATATCTATTCGCCTTAATCGTAAATCATAGATACGGATAAAACGCCTCTTTCTTGGTTTATTCCCTTTATTTTGCACGTTTTTATGGTGAAACTTGGTGTGTTGTAAGGAATGGTTTATTTATACAAGTATTCATACTGGAGCTTTATTTGCCGCAAGAAAATCCTGGATATGATGTGTGTAATGCGTGAGTTATTCAGAATATTTCCGCTGGATCTAAGAGCCGCAATGTCAAGATAACTCGAAAAATAATAAACACGTACACAGCGTTGTCATATAAAATTACTTTGCAGTGTAAAAATATGTTCATTTTTTTTCTTTTTATAAACACGTTGAGTAAACTGAGAGTTAGCATAATCAGCCTATTATGTTCCCACTGCTGGGACACAGGCATTCTCTCGGAGAGGGAGTGGACTGTAATCTACGCGGGCCCAGTGCGGGTTGGTAGTTGGTGAAGGAAAACATTCTAAGGTGTCCTTACGACGTTTTCCTTCACCGTTTTGAGAGCAGCGGTGATGAATAATTTACAAAAGTAAACTGAGATTGTTTCAATTAAATTCTTCAAAGGACTCATTAATTCAAAGCATACAATATTACCTACTTAAGTCTTATTTTTTACAATTTAATGCTTCGAAAACCATCGTAAATCTCGCTTCAAAGCACCGTAGTTATTAAAGTCAAACATTTCGCGAAAGCCATTCATAATAAAGAGGACCAACAAAATATATAACTAGAATAAATCATATCATAATAAGGTCTATTTATATGCAGAAATATCTTCTTTAGTACCAATCCAATTGAAGAAAATGGATTCCACGTAGGCATTCGATACGTTTCCAAGACGTAATACCTACTTGCCCGTAATGATTATGGCAGCCGTTTGGGCAAGAAAGCCAAGTGGGCTCCCGTTAATTGGATTGCTTTCATTGATTGTTTGCTTCTGTAATGTACAAACACGCCCCCACTAACCCTTTTATAGTAACTCGAACCAAAGATTGTTTTCGCCGTTCAGTTTTATATTATTGGTTATTGAGTCGATGAAAGAATTAGATGGAGTTACCAACGTTAGGGAGCAATGAGACTTAGACCACTAACAACCTTGCATTGTTCGGCAGTATTTTGTTGTTACCAATATTAAATGCCCTCTGTTTCGTAAAATGTGCGATGTTCAATCCCTTTCCTACGACAAAACTTAAATATTTTATTTCAGACATCATTCTAGTCAATAGACATATACAAATAACTATTATATAGGTGATTATATAAAAAATATAACAATACCTACATTAAAAATATCATGTCTAAAATGAAAGGACACTACAGATAATAATAAATTGTTATTCAGGAGATACGAATAGCAAAATCGCCGAAACGGCCTGGAATCGTAATTACCTTTTCTGCCTCTATACGCAATTTCAGGTTCGTCGGCTTTCATATTACCTATTCTACGGTTCAATTTCAAATGTAATCGACATTCGACAAACTTTCATACACATAGAATGTCATTTGGCCGATCGTCATCAAAGTTTATGTCGAAATGATTACGACCTGTGATTGCAACTTACAAGTTTGTAACCCCTATTTGAACTGTGACATGGCTTTACTTTCAATACATAACGTCGAGCAATGTAAACAGACGACACAGCAAATGAAAGAAGAATAATTTTCTAACACTATTTGAACGCAAATTCATATACCCCGTCAATATACCCACTCACGTAATATGGAAAGATCAAGTTTTTCCATCAAAAAGGTACAAAAATGTAAATGGAAAATTGTAGAGCTCGACCTCCGACGCACTCGGCTCGACGCCTCCACCATAAACAGTCATCAGACGCCAGCCTCCCAGCCTCTCCAAGCATCGGACAAATTCCTTTGATCTTGTTTAGGGTAAATCTTTTCGATTTATATGTTAATTTATAAATTTGAATCTGCGGCACCGCATCTCCGGGTGTTACTGGTTAATCCGTGTTCTTGTCTACCAAGACTTATTTCGTTTCATCTTTTTCGAACTCATCCTTAGCCGTAATTGATTCTTTTATTTTGTTGCTTCTTCATACATTTTTTGATTGATAACTAAGGATCTAAAATGAGGTATGCAAACGAGTGTGCCTTACAGGAAGTAAGTGGAATTTCTTTGCGCAGCACAAATTTTATCGAGGACTCGTAATTTCCTTTGATCCCTCATCTATATTCAATGATCCGAGGACCGTAACGCTTCGTAAGCGAATTCATTATATCCGTGTGCTCTTTATATGACGCGGGCACCTCCAAGAATAATTTATTTGGATACGAGCGGAATTTACACACTTCAAAAATATTATTTTCATCTTCAAATATTTGGGTCTTTTAGCTTAAGTTTCAATTTACACTCCAACAATTTCATCTTCATAATTTTACGCATAATTTTGATGCAAAGCCCTTAACAAAATAAACTTCATCAGTCTTGTAAATGGAATCTACAGCTTGTGTTATTTCTAAAATAACGTAGAAGGGAAGCCAGGGAAGAATGTTATACCCATAAATATTATGTTCAAGAATTAACTTTTTTCGAAATTAATGTTCCTAGCACTAACAACGTCTTCGGGAATCCTAGGTAAAAATCACTTAGCGGTATATCTTTGAACAATAAAAAACTCCTGACGTAAAGATCTGTATATCAAGGCACGTGACATAACCCAATTTTTATGTTCGCAAAAAAAACTCCACGTCGTTCGCTGAATCGTTTTTGTGAAAACAACGGGGGCAATAAAGGGTCTTATTGTTATCCTTTGAATTTATATCCAGATATTATCGCTCTCATAAATTGCTACCACGTACAGTTTTCTCCAAATCGGATGCTTGAAAAAGTGACCGGGGGATAACCCTACTACTTTATATACGAGTCGCCGATAAAAGCTAATGTGCCTTTTATACCGTTCCGAAAAAGTACCGTCTTACAGTAATATCGGGGTATAACGAGCAACATGTTTAAATTAGTGGAGCGGAGCGATTAAAACTGAGCGTAAATAAAAAAGCTTTAATTCGCAATCCGGCGCGCGGCATCTGTTTTCTAATTGAGACATTAAGCGTGGGATCGCTTCAACGGCTCTTTAATAACGCGCATACATTACTGATGGCAGGCGAAATGTACAGTGTTACAAGATCGGCGCCCGACCGGCTAAATGATGGCCGTTACTCGCAATCGTCGCCGGGCAAAACTCCCGGATAATTGACACGAATGTAACATAACGACTACTGAAATATGCTCCCCCTGTTTTCGTGTGCGGTTTTCTACATATTTCGTGGAGCAACGAACTTGGGACGCCCCGACATGTTGCCCTTAATAATGTTTTGCTGAATAACTAACATCGCAAGTGTCTCCGCTATGTATTTTTGTCGTAATTGAGCTATTCAATTTGGTGTGACGTAGGCCGTTTTTAGGGATATTGGCTGTTTGGTTTAATTATTTTTAGGCCGATCCCCGGATACTGGCAAGGGTTCAAATAATACATATAAAAAATGTTGCCTATATTAAAGCATTCATGTTGAAATACGAGGCATTTTAATAACGTTTCAGACTCGTTTTATAAAATCTCCGTCTTGCAATATCACAGTGTTATTAGTACTCTCCCATTGGACACAATAACGGAGGATAACACATTGTGTGCGATGTCTTTGTTATCGCATGGAATCTACGGGGACCAGGGCAATGTATTGCAATAACCGCAAAGCCTGTCTTTTGCATTCTGCTGTTAAATGAAATTGCTTGTTCTGTTAGCTAAATGTAAACTTTGCCGCAACTCTGCTTAGTCAGGAAGTACTGTTTTAGTGAAGTATTTCCTTTGTAATAAACTAACTAGGCGTCGCCACTGGCTTCGTGCAAAAAGGTTTCACACTTTTTTAACTTTATTAATGCTGCCTTTCTTTGTGGACTGTAGGTAATTTTAAAAGGACGCCTTTTAGTATTTTATCATTATTTTATGAATGCGAGTATCGTAAAACTATTCAATAAACAGAACTGAATATTTAAAACACACTAACACATACACCGGAGTTTTCACGTTATTCCATAGCACGTATGGAAATGATACGTATAGAAAAAAGATCACAGATTTTACTTTGATAAACCGAGCATCAGTTTCACGAATGTGTACCTTTTTGCCACGAACTAGATCGTTTCAAATGTTTTTGTTGAACGCTCCTGCAGTAGCGCGAAAGTGATTTATCATAAGGCAACATGCTGCGGTTGAGACGAAAAATAAAAGTAATTCCTTTTGTATTTGCCGAGTGGGGCGGGCGCCTGGAGACATATTTGCCAAACGCGTGAATAATGGTTCCTCCTTTGATGTGAGCTATAATTCACCATGTTTTCGTATCGCTGACAAAAGATGACAGAAATGCTCGATTCTTTCTTTCTTTGTAATTAGTGCTGAAAAGGTCAAGCAGCAATCTGTTTCTGTTACGAACCCACGTATTTTCCGCCTAAGGGTAGCTTTAGAAAAAAACATTATTCAGACAGAAATGTAGCTTTGCCGCGTGAATATCAACGCTGCTCCGCGTCAAGTCATAAACGTCCATTATCTAGCAGAGGAGTACTTCCCTCGGCACTCTCTCAAAAACATATTTCTAGTGTGAAGACAACTTCGCAACAAAACAACCTCTTTTTTCTTACTTTTACAAAATAATCACGGAACGTTCATTTCGTACTTGTTTGTATCGTTCATATTGCTACCGTTGCCAATGCCGTCCTAAATGGGTATATTACTCCTAAGTAGCTGTTACTTTTACGTTCCAAAAATATTATTTTGAACGCAATAAAATTCTTTCTTTATATCTTCGGTGTCCATGAAAAAGACATAACAGTGTGCGTTGAATTTATTGTAGTAGACGAGGACCCAGATGGCTTTCCTCATAAAATACAACGAGTGGTTCTGTTGGTAGCAACGTTATAAAAATAATCACAATTTACGGGAGCCCTTTGGCGAAATTTGGAAATACTTTCCCTTTACCGTTACGTGTGAGCAATTACAACACCTTTAATGATGTAGTGTCGGATGTAGGCTCCAACTTACGTTAATGGTGTGCCGAAGGATTTTTATCACCACTTTCGAGTAGTTTCTCGTTTTTAGGGCGCTCTGTGCCGAGCGGAAGTAGTCTTTACGTTTCGGTAATTGTTACTTAAGTTGTTAGTCAATGGGCTTCGCAATTTGGGTGAAGTTTTATTGTGGAGAAAGCTAGAGTAATAAACTCTCTTCTAATGATCAAATGTACTGGGATATAAGTGTAGTTAGGCATTAAGGCAGAGTCAAATCAAACTTCATAAAAGCTTAGCACAATACTTATACCTAAGACATGGCGCAGGTATGTTTATCCTTCCTTACATATTATAAAACAAAGTCCTCCGCCGCGTCTCTCTGTCGTCCTGTTCGCGATAAACTCAAAAACTACTGTACCGATTTTCATGCTGTTTTCACCAATGGATAGAGTGGTTCTCGAGAAAGGTTTTAGTATATAATAACCGACATCCACGCGGGTGAAGCCGCGGGCATTAGCTAGTAGCTTATAAATAAATTCCTCCTCGATAAGCTGCACAGTTACTTATTTCATTTTATCAAAATGGAACGCGTAAATTGACGATATCTATTAATTAGATATTAGATCCTTTATTTATTTATTTTAATAGAATTAGATATAGATCCTTTATGAATTATTCATAAAGGATTTATATCGAAGTGGACGGCACTGCCGCGACCTGAATGCATCAGCTTACGAAGACCGACCAAGGAGTCTTGGACCTCGTGTAATAATTATTTAGTGCAAATCCTGGGATATTAGTTACAGATCTGAAGTGAACTTCATGATGTACAGTATGTTATCTAACAAAGGCTGTTCCCGTTATCCTGCAATAGTATTTAGCGTCCATACATGCTGAAAAAAATACCATTCAAGATTTTTAATTTTTTTATATAAAATATAGTTATTGAAATATTCACAAAACTATTAAATTGATACGGAAAAGAAACACTCTGTACAGTCACGAGCAAAAATATGTATACACTCAGCAAAATTCAATAACGTTTTTCTCGTGGAATAACGATTTTAACTTTGAGATGATACCTATTTTATAATAATAGGGGTTCAAAAATACTATGTTCGTTATATCATAAAATTACAATCAATACAGTAGGAGAAAATCACTTTTAAAAGTTGCTAAGTGTATACATATTATTGCTCGTGACTGTACACGCACACTTGTCACACTTGCCTTTCTACGTTGAAATACAAGTGTGCGTGTACAGAGTATTTCTTTTACGTATCAATTTAATATATTTTGTGAATATTTTAATATAAAAAAAATAAAAAATACGGTTTTTTATGTTTTTTTTTTTGCATGTGTAGACGCTATACTAATGCAGGTTAACGGGAACGCCCTTCGTTAGATAACATACTATATTATTATATCTTTAAGTGTGTCATAATTTTTGCTTTTAATATGAAGTATTCAAGTGCCATTAATGGTTCATAATCGTTCTCAATTTAGAGCTTTTAGAGTATTTTTACCCGACTACGGCGAAGAAAAAGGAGGGTTATGATTTTGACCGGTATGTATATATGTATGTATGTATGTATGTTCATCTGTTCCCTTGTATCTTCTAAACCACTCATCACAATTTGACAAATAAGGTATCGTTAGAAGTGTAGTAGAAAAAAGGCGCCTCCAGAGGAAATAAAGTCAGGAACTAAAAAAAAAATATTGTTTAATAATACTATGTTGGGTATCAAATGAAAGGGCTTAACCCTTCGTGTGCCGGAACGTAGATCCACGCGAGACACAATGGCTTTTTAATTACAGCACATTTCAAAAATATATATATATTATAACCCCAAAAAAAAACAAGTATTAAAAACTAAAACCCAACTACGACTGAAAAGGTATAAACAAGAAACCACAGACAGACAAATTAAAAATCCGGAGTCACACGTAATCTGTTCGATTTATGCCGCCCTAACACGTGTGACTCCGGATTTTTAACCGACTTCTTCAAAAAGGAGGAGGTTCTCAATTCGTTAATTTGTCTGTCTGTGGTGTCTTGTTTATACCTTTTCAGTCGTAGTTGGGTTTTAGTTTTTATTACTTAAGTAATTTTTTAGATAATAAAATAAAGCCTAAAGTTGGTATCAACTTTTGCTTTCTTCGATTATTATTCCGAAAGAGTCCCAACAAAAAGGTCGATGACAAATAAATCGTCTTCTATCTCGAATTATTATTCCATCGAAACTTTTGCTCATTTATTTAAGAACTTACCAACTCGATATCTTTTGCAGTAAATTGGATATGAACTTTGAATTTCAACTATTAAATTTACGTTCGTCATGGAGACAGTGTTCTGATATTAAGACATGTCACTTGGGTGTCTAGACGAAATTTTGCTGAAGCAATCTCTGCACATACCTGTGAGTTATAAAATATAACGCTTTTGTTTTAGTCTATTGTTGAAATTAAAGATGAACATAATTTCGAAGTAATACTTCGGTTATTTTTCAGGTTTAAAAAAGGATAAGTTTTTTTGTCAAAAACCATATTAACAGAACGTCACCGTGTCATATCCATCTCATCCGTAACTCAGCTCTAATATATCATAATATAAGATAAAAATAAACCTTTCCATTTTTAATATCAAGCCTGCAAAGGGGAAATTAAATTTCCTTTTTTATTTGGTGTCATGGAAACTACTAGCGTCTTGAATTGGGATTGCGCTCGCAGATAACACGGAGAGAATATATACGCGACTGATAAGTACCTATAAGAATAAGCATAATAAAATGGTGTCTTAGAATGCTTTATTTTCGTTTTCAGTGAGACAAGAAGACGGCATGAGACGTAGCAATCCTAACTATTATAAATCCAATACCTATTATAAATGCGAAAGTGAGTTTATTTGGTATTTACTCTTTCACGCTAAAACGGCTGAACGGATTTAGATAAAATTTGGCAAATGGGCAGACCATGACCTGGAATAGGACATTGGATACTTTTTATCCCGATATTCCCACGGGATCAAGACTAATTTATATGTCATGGATGAAATGAAACAACTGTATGAAAAGTTTTAAATAAGGGACAGTCGACTGCAAGTTGGTGGTAATATGTACTTTGAACTTGAGTTGGCCTAGCGTAGTACGACATTTCAATGGAATAATATGCAAGCATAAACTGTTTTTTTGCCACTGACATGCGGCTGTACGTTACTGTACGTTATTTGATACTCTTCGTCCCTACTTTTGCTATCATCAAATAATACTGGATATCAATGCATCAGTTCCAAATTAATGTAATGCTATGTTACGATTTCATTTTCAGGATTTGAGAGAAAACGTCGAGTCAAATGTAAACCTACGTAATATTCATATTACATTATGATGTATATTTTGTTTTCGGTAAATAGAGACAAAAAAATGCTTCATAAACATTCAAATGTCCAAAACAAATACAGCTCGGAGCTAAATTTTGTAATCCTGCTTTTACACGCAAAAAAGGGCCATGTAAGAGGACTCGTGGAAAGTTTATAATAGGTACTTATTTGTAAATATACGTAGGTAAGTTGTGGAGGGTATTATAAACAGTGACATTTAAAATCGGTCAATTTATATTATTATCACAGCTTTTTTGTAATATTTCGACGTCATTTAGAGTTTGTTATTATGGGTTCAGTGTTAGAAAATTTTGTTGTTTTTTTAATTCTTTATTTAATGCGTGTTGTGTGTATGTAGATTAGTTCAACAATTTAATGGACCGTGTCTAATAGCATTAGAGTTTAGATTATACTTAGTGTTGTGTGGCGGTATCTACATCGCCACATGCGAACTACGCATCAAAGACCTGACGTCACACAAAAATCCTGACGTCACATAAATCCTGCATCGCGCAATTAGAGTTTACCGTGCAGTGGACATATAAACAAAACCCAATATCAATCATTGGGCAGTTGCCCGCCAGACACAACACCCGTCTGGTCGGAGGATCTTCCCTTTTCTATGGGGGATGAGTGAACTTTACACCCTGTTCCTCATACCCCTAAAGTTGGTACATCAGATTTTTAATAGACCAAATGCTGATAATTTCATAAGAAACGATTCAGTTAGCTTGAAGAGATAGTTTTCTGTTCTATTTTAAATTAAATTTATAGAATTACTCCTTAGATCCGATATCTATGTCAGGGATGGCGAACCTCTATACACCTACGTACCATTTTTTGCCAAATAAATATTGAATGTGGCCATGACGTGCCTACAAACAATCTTGTCTCCACGACTACAGGAAAAGAAAAAATTCACAATAGAACTTGCAATAAACTTTTTTATTTTTTTGGGTGGGTTTGCTGTTGCAAACTAGATGACTTCGGTACCTAAACTCCTGAAATGATGCCGTCCCCAAATTAATTTGTTATGTTCCACCAATGGCACGGGTGTCATTGGTTCGCCATCCCTGATCTATGACATACAAGTATTATATCCGCTCAACTGTCGATTGGCCTTCTAATGGCCGATAACAATTAAAATTCTATTGTGTCTCGTTAATGACAGTTGGAGGTTTATTATCATCTGTGTGCAATGGAAAGTTTAACGTTTATTTTGTAGTCAACAGAAAAATGCGGTCTAAATACTAAAGGTGTGTCCAAACATTGAGCAGCAGCGCGGCAGCAACATGCGGCGTTCTCAAGACACATTTTTGCCGCGCTCTAGTTAGGTAAAAATGTTTGTGCGCGGCAGGTAGACAAAAGCGTTCGCGCGCGGCAGCCGCACACGATTGCCGCTTTATGTTTGGACACAACTTTACGATAATTTCGGTATCCATGACCGATATTTAGTATTCAAATAATTAATGCTACGAACTGCATTGTTATCGTTATTAAAAATTTACGTTACGTAACTGAAAGAGTTACAATATCCGATGTACGGTGAATATTTAATAATGGGCGTAAAATACGACGTTGATAATGATACAATGTACAATCAAGTATCTTGACTTGGCTCACGAGGTTGTCGACATGTGGGATGTGGACTCTGCGATCATTGTGCGGATAGTCGTATCAGCCAATGGCTCAATTGCCAAGAGCCTCGACCAACACCTAAGGAGGCTCTCGTTGGGCAGCTGGATTAAGGGCTTGATTCAGAAAGCTGTACTCCTGGACACGGCTCGCATTGTTAGGAGGTTCCTCTCTCTGGAGCCCTGACCGCCGGTAACTTGGACCCTGTTCCCGATACCGGTGGGCTACTATTTTTTATATTTTAAAATGTTTTATATACTGTTTTATTCTAATATTTAAAAATATAATTTATATGTATAAAAAATGAAATAAAGATAATAATACCATGTACTATTTCACAGAGTCGTAGGTAGTTGGTTTGAAAAACCGTAAAAAGTATATTTTGTTCGCTTCCGCTCCCGAAAATATATTTTTTTCTCGAATCGAACGTGCTTTTACCAAAACAATCTCCTATGCACAAACACCCCAACATTTTTCCCTCATGTCAAAACAGGATTAAGATTTGACGGATTGTCAACAAAATACAGTCACTCAGTCAGAGGATTTTCAGCTGAATATATTCAACGGTAGTGTAGTTAAGAGGCATTTATGTATGTTAAGAGACGCCCTAGAAGGACATAGTGACCTAAGTAGAGATGTTCTTCAGAAAGATCAGGTGCGTAGTACTCGCAACGGACGTGCGCATACACGACTCAATGCAGGCCGTAGAAGAATTAGAAACGGTACAGGAAAATTTAAAATTATTAGTTCGCCAAATCTTTTAGGAAAACGGGCTTACGTTGTATATTAAGAAATGCCACTTTTTTCAAAAATGAAATCGAATTTCTATGATAAAAAATCAAGCAGGATTGTGTGTTGTCAAATCAACCCAAACTAGAGGCTATTCGGAGTTATATTAACTCAAAAATTTTTGGAGTCCTCTAATACAGGCATTGCTTAAATGAAGACTCCAAACCCAAAATTGTTTATGTATAATTTTTTGGACACAATAAACGTTATATTATTATTATTAAACGTTATATTATTAACGTAAACGAACCGCCTCTGTGGTCTAGTAATAAGACCAATCTCAGACCCAGAGATCCCGAGTTTGATTCTCAGCAGGGGCAAATGCTTCTGCACAGTTTGGTTGGTGGTAGGGCTTGTTCTAAGTTCGCCAGGTATGACACCATAAAAGTAATGTTAACAGCGTTGTTGTGTTTCGGCAGTAAGAGGTAAGATAGCCAGGTCCTCTGTGCTTTGTGTTTTTCTCTCGCTTCCACCTTCGGCCTGATCACTTCACACCATCAGGTGAGATGCAATAATAAAGCAAAAGCACGAAGGGTTCCGTACCATTATCTATAAAAATGGCAAAAAATCACGTTTGTTGTATACTTAAATATTTATTTTATTCTGTTTTTAGTATTTTTGTCGTTATAGAGGCAACAGAAATACATCATCTTTGAAAATTTTCAACTGTCTAACTATCACGGTTCATGAGATACAACCTGGTGATCGACGGACAGACAGACAGACAGACGAACGGACAGCGGAGCGTTAGTAATAGGGTCCCGTTTTTCCTTTTGGGAACGGAACCCTAAAAACAAACGGAGTATGTAAGGATCATGGTTGGTCGGGTTCTGTAGTTTCTGCCTACCCCCATGGGAAAATGGCGTGAGTTTATGTATGTATATGTAAGTAAAGTTACTGGTTACGTCCTTCACTTTATCCGAGCCAGCATTATGCGATATCCTCTAAAACGGCGATAGATTCGAAATAAACCGCCCTATGTAAATATACATCCCCTCTAATAGTGTCGCAATAATGTTCATGTGAAATTGGATTATCCCAATTGCTATTCAAAGAACAAAAGGCGAACGAAACAAAAGATATCGGGGGAAACATATTGTGGTTTTAGAGCACCATTTTGTTTTTGTTTTGTGGTCGTATGTGGACATCGTGGGGGCTTGTTTAGCAAGATTTGTGTTCAGTGAACAAAAAACTGTTTTTTTGCTTATTATCCTCATTGCTTTTATGGAGTATAGAGGGTGTGTGAAGTACGTGTAAATCTCTTAGAACGTGTTTGCTGTTTACGCTTGCGTGGGAGCTGTAAGTTATATGATGTTCTGAGAATGTTGTTACGTGGTATAATATTACGTTAAATATAGGTAGGACTTACTTACTTATGTTAAGTCGGGGAAATTAATTGTTAACCAAATTGACTAGCTGCCAACTTAAATTGTCTGTATAATCAAATTACAAACTATCTATATCATTCGTGACAGTTGTATGAATCCTACTAATACTGTTTGTTACTCAATCACGCAAAAACGGCTGAATGTATTTGAATGAAATTTGGCAAACAGATAGTTTGTAACCTGGGTGTCACATAGGATACTTTTTATCCCGATATTCCCACGGAATCGAGATTTACGAGGGTGAAACCGCGGGGCGCAACTAGTAGGTCTTAACGCTGAAAATAACGTAGTATGTCAAGTAGCTTAACAATTAATTTCTCTAACGGTACGTTGTCTTCGAGAAGACTCATCTAGTTAATTAGGCCCGATTTTTCAATTGTCAGATAACTTTGGAGTGCAAATGGCATGGCGGTTTGACATTTATTATCCTAACTAATATGTGAAAGTGCGTTTGTTTGTTTGTTCATTACGTTTTCACGCTAAAACGGCTAAACGGATTTCGATGAAATTTGGCACATGGGTAGACCTTAACCTGTGTTAGAACACAGAATATTTTTTATCTCGATATTCCCACGGATAACTCTCGATGAGTTATGCGGGTGAAACCGCGGGGTGCAACTAGTTTTCTATACTAAAGTTGTCAAACCGTTATTTTTATTTCTCAGATAAATGGTATCTAAAGATTGAAAAAACGGCCTTACGGTATTAGATAGAGAGAGTATAAGAGTTTTATTTAACAGCCAATAATCTGCGAGGTTTTTTAAATAAAAGTTGGATTGTACAAATCCAACTTTTATTAAAAACACTTTGTCTTTCAATAAACAAACACTATTATTTTACAACAAATCGGTTTTATTTAACCATTTTCATTAATTAAAGTACAGTCCAGCACTAAAGCGCGAAGTAGTAAAACCTAAAAGTGTAAAGTTGGTCATGAATACATAAAGTTGTGCCTCTATTTGTGTCACTGAATTGGACCCAGCTGAGAGGGAATGGTCCCCCGAGCTATGAAAGAGGGTACAACCTAGTAGATAAAGGCATTAGGGTGTTTTATAGACAGAAATAGAGGCATTGTCTTAATAATTGTAGTGTTTTATGTTTGTAAGAGTAAAGACTGGTCTTGTTCATTGATTTTAATTTATTTTGTTACACGGATTTGACTATAAACAAACTTTAATTTAAGACACAATTCTGCCTTAAATATAGATTTAGATTTATTTATTTTCAGGAAAAAATAAAAACTTTGGCAGGAATAGAGACATTGTCTTAATAATTGTAGTGTTTTACGAATGTGTTTATGTTTTGTAAGTGTAATGGATTTTAGTTTATTTTTTTACACGGATTAGACTATAAACAAAATATTAAGACTTTAATTTAAGACACAATTCTGCCTTAAATAAAGATTTTAATTAATGTTAGGTAAAGCTACCTTTTGAACGGATAATATCCGTAAAGTGTAATTTTCGCATAACACACTACATAAAATGTAGTATATAGGTTATGTTATTCATTTTGAAGATACTAAATAAGAATACCTACTCACACACTTTGTAGCTAAGTATATTTTCGCAAAGCTTTTATTAGTAATTGTACCTATATGAGCTTTGTGAAAATATACTTAGAAAATACGCAAAATTCTGTTCAGTAATAATGTACTGAACATTTCAATTTTTCGTACTTACTTTAAGTAGTTACACAAAGTAGTTAGATAAACGTTTATTGTTTAACTCGTAACTACCTCTTCAACTTATACTTTTGTCAGTTTGAACCAATTGACTGCCCCACTTACTCCTGCCACTATTACTTTATGTTAGAATGTTTACAGAGGCTTAATAAGCAGTAAGTACTTATGTCTGTGTCTAATGGGAACTTAAAATCCCCTGAGGTCCTATAAAATTATAGGAAACATTCAATTACATACTGTAATTTACATTCTATGCTAAGAGGAGGTAGTGCATTACTCTTCACTTGCCAAAAACAAGTGCTGTCTTGAACAATGATTGCCTCTTATAAATGCATGCCTGATCTCTCCCCGATCGTGCCGGATTGCCGTCCCATCGGACTATGAGAGTGAGGGAAGAGAGAGTGCACCTGTGTCTGTGCACACACTTGTGCACTACAATATCTCCTGCGCCGAAGGCTAGACTCCCTTCAGATTGGCCATGGCCATAATATCGCACTTATACTTTAATATGACTACACTGATATATCGAAAAATATTTTGTAAATATTTTGTATTATATAAATACGAATATTGGAAGTTGATAGTACTATGCCATGGTGTTCTCAGTATATAAGTATTTGTCATCACAACAAAGACAACACATTATACCAAAACAACATAAACCAACTCTTCAAGCAAACTATTATTAACAAATTCCATACAAAATAACTCGCATAAAAAGGGATAGCCTTTATGCGAAACTACCAAATCAACTTCGGCAGTCTTAATAACAAGTTGGTACATCATAAAAATGTTAATGCCAAACATTCTTATAACATCAACAAGAAACAAACTGAAGTCTGAAGTACAAGTCGCCTCATAAAATTAGGGGCGGCGCGACTTGGGCCCCACGTTCAATACCCTCTCAAGAAGTATTACTCGTATTATGAGGGGTCACAAAGTGAGGACGGCGATATTGGCAGCCCTTACCAAGCATCGTAAGAAGGTGAGGAAACTTCACATAAAACCTAAAGAGGCAGGTGCATTCCATTTCCAGGGTACCGAAATGTTCGCGTATTTCACGCTCAGCGCGTCATTACCGCTCCTTACAACGAATACGCCCGCACGGTGTGTTACAACAAAAAGGGTAAGTATAATAATAAAAATCTTACGGCGTCTGGAGAGACGAATAAAGTACGAGTCCGTGTTTTGCTTGTGTAAGCGCTATTGTCTGTCGAGGTAGTCATACGTTTTTTGACTGATTGTCGTTTATACTGCCTACTTTGACTGTGAAGCTCGTATTCTTTACATATTATGTGCTTTTATCATACTAGGTTGCTGTAGAAATAAAACATTTAAAGACAACAATGTACTGCCTTGTTGAGCTCACCGTTTCTTTTTTAATAAGAAAATTTCATAAACTTCTACCACCAACGTAGTAACCAATATTCTAGAATGTTATGAAAACGTAACTTAAATATCAAGAGCTACGAAAGCGTAGTGACGTCACAACTTCGTAAGCACTGCGTAGCACTTTCATCAGTTTCAAATAAGTCTAACAGTAAAAAATTTTGATTGAGTGGTTATCGCGACTCATTTCTGTTTTTAAAGCGACCTATTAATACTGAAAAGCAATCAAATTAAACACACCCACACGCATTTCAATGAACCAAAATAAAAAATCCTTCACATACCTATAGTTCATAAAAAAATATTATTTTACTCTGCGTCAAAGTTATTTTTATACCTAACGGTAAAATACGAGTATGGATGACCCATTTAAGAGTTTTCACAGATCCTAGTTGATCATTTAATATTATGTTTACCTTACGTACTTGCTTAAATATTTGTGACCGCGTTTATCCTAGGTATTAAGCTAAAAATAAGTAAAAGTGTTCCCCGGGTCGTTAGAGAGAGGCACATTTCACAGTTATTTACAGGACCCATGTTACAGGAGATGAACGTTTTGCAATCAACCCAACTTCAGAAAGCTACGAATCCAGACGACACGCTCAGCTCACACAGAACCTTCGTTATTTTTTTGTTTAGCCTATACTGTCCCACTGCTGGGCAAAGGCCTCCCCAAGTCTTTCCAGGAACTCTTTTCCTGCGCCATCTGGAACCAGCCCTCGCGGTACGTGTATAGGTCATCTCGCCACCTCTTTCTGGGCCTGTATCGGTGGCGCCGCCGCCGTCCATCTTCAGGCGCCAATTGTACTTTGACTTGGACTTTTGCCCAGCAGTCATCGTGCATGCGACTGATGTAACCCATCCAATACCATTTGAGCCTGGCAGCCTTCTGAATTACGTTAATTTTGGAACGCATCGAAGCTTGTAATTTTTTATTTAATTAAACTCTATAATCGTTTTACATTAAAAATTAAGATATCGATGCATTCTTTTCAAAATCACACTACACCATATATTCGTTCCCCTGGTAATAATATGGATTCAGCGTTAAATGTGAAGTAGAAATGGAAAAATGGCAAACATTGGAGTATGAAAACAACGCTTTGTGAGAGAAAAGTGGATCATAAATATTGAACAGAAAGTTTTCAACGTGGTTGAAAATCTATCATAGTTCATAGTAGCCATAGCCAAGTGATGGTAAATAGGAACCTACTTTTTAAAATCGTTTGATAAACGGTTTTATTTTTCAGTTGTTTTTATGCCTACTTATTTTCCGCGAAATACTTCATTGAATAATTTCTATTGTAATTTATGCAAATTAAAGGATCCAAATAACTAATAATTTTATTCTGTTAGCAACATTGAAAATTACATTATTATTTTTGTATGTTGGCAATATTATGATAGCTGTCAGATGGTGGATTCGTGAGAGGATCGCAGTAAAAAGTTTACAAAGCGAACGGTTCTGATTCTAAAATTAAAATAAAGTTTTTTTTTGTGATATATGAAGCGGAAATTAATTCCAGATCGATTGATTTTAAAGTGAACCTACGTTTGCCGTGTTGAAGTTGAGAACCCTTTTGTGTGTTCGACAGGATGTTAAACTGTCTGTTCCTGTTGGCATACGAATATCTACATATATCGCCCAAAGATAGTTACTTGCCGAAAGGCTGAGGGTATCGATACTACTTGACTTACACCGCACAATTTAGTCTAGTTTTCATTTTTGTAAAGCTGAAGAGCTTATTACCAGAAATAAATGTTGCTTCATACAAAATTACCTTGAAAGGGACTTGAAACGTATGAATGCAAGGAGTTGTCCAGTATGTTTTTCCTTGACGTATCAAGGAAAAACATACTGGACAACTCCTTGCATTCACAAGTTAGTACCTACTAGTTTTGACCATCTCAATAAAAAAATTAACGGTTAAAATATCTTGAATATTCATAGAGAAACAAAATTTCGCTGTAGTATTATTACTGGCTAATATTGTGTAAGTTATGCGTAGTAATTTTTATAACAGTTGGACGAACTTTCTTAATGAATATAAATGTCACTGCCAAAGAGGAAGCGGAAATAATAACTCCATTCTGATGTATTGGTACATCCGTATCTACTATTGGTTTCGTACATACTCGTATTTATGAGTAATACGAGTAGTCACGAGCACTCATAATGTCTACACTAAACAATTTTTTAAAGTAATTTTCTTTTGCTGTATTGGTTGTAATTTAATATTGTTACGAACTTAGTATGTTGAGGGATTTGCGGGATTTATTTTATTTATTTCACCAAAAGCCCTTATTAATATCCTTTGAACTAAAACATAGAAAGGCAAAGGTAAATATATAAATACTCTGATTCCTAAACTAGGTGTAGGTTCCTTTGACTTAGGAGTCAACGTATGTTGGAACCTATATTATGAAATAAGTCTAATCTCAAAGTTGATTGTGATTCCACGATAAAATTTGGTGAAAAATTTTCATACCTAGCTCAATATTGTCGAAGAATGTATGAACCTACATTGTGTAAGTAATACATTTTAATTGAATTATAATAGTGATTTCATTTTAGGAGAAATAACTTTTTCCCATTATTTTTTTAATAAAAACAGCCTTATTGGAACAAACTTAATTCTACTTAAAGACAAGTGGGCGGATTTCGACCTTCCTAACTCGTGGAAGACTAACTTTTAGCCAATATGGCGTTCTATTTATTAGCAGTCATCGAACGATAAGGGCCTCGATTTCTATTGTCTGAATGAAATATTGAGTTAGTTTATTGTCTTTTATTCTTATTGTCTTCGCAATATTCTGCGTTGGAGTGTTTCACACAATTAACTTGTTTCTTTGATTCATAGACTTATTATATTCTGCATTTCAAAATAGCGGAAAAGTGTTGAAAGCCGCGCTCAACGGCAACTTGTGAAAAATGGCGCGAGACTGTATTATCGCGGATTATGAATCGCGATAGATAAGGCATTCAGCGCGCCCTCATTAAAAAAGGGATTCCGGGGAAAAAATAATAAAAATATACAGTGAAAGCCAGTCTCATTTGTCAACTTGCTCGCATTGCATGCAGCGCCTACATCACTCGAGGAGTGGCCGACTTTTTATTCATTCCGGTTTTACGACGCACACAACTTTAATAACTCACTAACAAAATGAAAATACGTTCCTGAAAAAATAACGTTTTCATTGGTGTCACGGTTCGGTGCGACTCACGCGGCCGAGATACGAAACAATGTAATTGGCTGGAGTGAGAGACGACATAATATTTTTTACATTGTTTTGTAATGTTTCTAGCTGAAAAAGATTGGAAGCGAGTCGTTTGTCTAGTATTCTAGATGTGACAAAAATGGTTTTTAGGGTTCCATACCCAAAGGGTAACACGGGACCCTATTACTAAGGCTCCGCTGTCCGTCCATCCGTCCGTCCATCCATCCGTCCGTCCATCTGTCACCAGGCTGTATCTCATGAACCGTGATAGTTAGACAGATGAAATTTTCACAGATGATGTATTTCTGTTGCCGCTATAACAAGAAATACTAAAAAATAGAATAAAATAAATATTAAAGGGGGCTGCCATACAACAAACGTGTTTTTTTTGCCGTTTTTATAGATAATGGTACGGAACCCTTCGTGCGCGAGGCCGACTCGCACTTGGCTGGTTTTTTTCCAAGTTTTTTTTTAAGCATTTTGTGAGGGTGTCATTTTAATTACAAGATGACACTTTGATGACACTAAGTTTAATGAGTATCAAAAAACTTAACAATCCCAAAAAATCAGAATTGCCTCGAAATCTGTAACCTATATGCTTATACAGACTAATTAATATCTACATGACATTAAAAAACAAACTCACAACATCAAAGAGCGAACTATAATTGACACTTGAATCAATTAAGAGCACTTTACTCTCTGTTTTCCTGTTATTTCGTCTGATTCGGAAACCGTTTTCACTGCAATAACATGATATTTCATATGTAAGCATTTTACCTGTAGATAGTTCGACTGAAACCGAATTAAACAACACATGAGTTATCCGATATGAATGGTAAATACTGTGTGTTCGATGTACAGAATATTTATTCAGTTGTATTGTGTGAATATGGAAAGAGCATCGCGTTTAATCTGTTTAACATACCACGCTGGTCAGTGGTGAATAATGGGACCTTTACGTGGGAGTTAAAAAATGCTGCTAAACGATTGCGTCAAGGGGATAATTTACGTCAATAAGTAGGTATACAGGGTGTGTCGTAAATAATGGATAACCCTGAAACTGTCAATTGGCCAGATTATCATCTATCATTTACCCCACTTATATCGCCATAATATGCTCCATTATTGTATTTTCTTCATATTTTTTTTTTCGTGAATTTTTCCGATGTTTTAATAGTTATTCTGCTATTTTGGGCGGAGACAAATCCAACACATCAAAGGTCATCAAAATCGGTCCAGCAGTTCTCGAGGTATAAATGAATGAATTTGTTTTATAAGATATAAAAAATATCAATAATTTGGTCATCCATGACGTTATAAGTGAGGTAAATGATAGATGCTAATCGGGCCAATCGACAGTTTCAGGGTTATCCGTTATTTACGCCACATCCTGAATAAATAAAGAAAGAAAAATATATATGGTTATTCTAAAGCCAAAAGACCAGTGTTCGAAATAAAATGAACTTTGACTTTGATAACTTTGATTAGATTTATTTTTCTCACCACAATATTACATGATACATTGTTACAAGCTATCAGTCAGACAACATTTTTATATTGTGAGAGACTGGTGCCTAAACTAAGCTCTAGGCCTGTATTTCAGATCACCAGGTGTCCGCCCTTTTACAAAATTTTACATTTTTATTTTTTTGTGTACTTGTACACTGACAACCTAAAAGAAAACAATATTATAAAAAAGATTGGTGGCTCGAGTGGAAATTTTTAAACTTTACATATAAACTATACTTTTGTTAAAGGTTATTTGTGTGTGGAAGTGTGTGTATGTATGTGTGTGTGAGTGTGGAGTGTTGAATGACGCGTGTTAGGCGCTTTTTTTTTTTTTTTTTTTTTTTTAGTTAAATAATTAAATAGGTTTTTTTTATTTTGTAAGGATTATTGCTATAGCTTTGATATTACACCATAGAGGTAAGTAAGTTTTCAGTATCCTCATAGTTTAGTTGTTGTAGTAAGGCAGTAACTTTCTTTTTGCACATAGTTCCAGTGAGGTTAACTATGGGTGACATCCTGTTTATTTTGTTATATAGAAAACCACCCAGGTGGCAAAAAAACCGTTTTGAGAATTGGGTAGTAGGTTGGTGTTTAAGACGGCGGTCTACAGGGTTGTACCGTCTTTTTTTATGCGAGGCCGTGGGTTGATAGGTAAGTAATGAGTGCTGTTTTAATATGATGTTAAGGATAAAGAGTTGACGCACTGTCAAAACATTAAGATTAAGAGAACGAAAAGATTTAAAATGAAAAAGTCTAAAGTTATATAATTGTCTAGACATTGTCTACTGCTTGATGCACTGGCAAGTGATAGACACGTTGAGCGTTAGAAAGAGACAGGTATGAATGACAGAAACGACGCTCAATAAAGCCAAAATTTTCCTTTAATTCGATGTGCCATATAAGCCACCATTTACAGGGTGTTTTAAAATGTTCCTAAAGAATTATATCGAGAGGATAATGTACAGCAATTGCCCATTATATTGACTCATGGAGCATAGTTAATTGATTCAGGCGTGACTTTGCGGAAATCCATTATAAAATACAATGGACGAACATATATTTAGTAACCTATTCCGCTTAACTATTCTTCAAGAGTTATAAAAAACCCTGTAAGAAATCGACACGTGTTTCACCTCTCAACGAGGCATCCTCAGGATGACAATTGATTGCGGGAAAGTCCGAAAGGGATACCGGAACCTTGGCAACTGGAGGAACACGGTTGGGTTTTAGTCAGTAAAAGTCTGACATGCCCTTCCGCTCCGCCCAGAGCGGGAAAAGTCATTTGAAGAATTCCCACCCTCAAAAAAAAAAAAAAAGGAAGACAATTGACCAGTTGCAAACCAGAACACGACGTGTTGCCACACCGAGCGCTGGACGCAGAGAGCATGGAGCATGTCATATAGGTATGGAAGACAGACACGACGCTCAACAAAACCATTCCTTTAACTCGATGTGCCTGCCATATAAATACGGCCAGTTGTTGTACGCCTCTTTACGTGGGAGTTTTAAAATGTTGCTAAAGGATAGTGACAAGAGGATCGTGGCGAAGTCTTCTTTTGTACGCGTGTTCAGTATATGCAACTGTATTTTTCAATCCGTTCGGTGAACAGGGTTGTTCTTAGAAATATCCCACGACTGTTCATTGTAGACGTCTTTGAGACTAGTCTTTTCTTTGAAGTCTTCTGTTTCAGACGTCTACGTGTGCAAAATTTCTATAAGAATTTAGAACACCTGTAGGTAAGAATGATGGTTGAATTGGCTGTAATTTCATTTGCTGGGTTTTTATTCCTTATTTAAAATTAAAAACAAAAACCCAACAATTGAAAATATTATTGACAAACGCTATAATTATTGGTCAAAGACAAACTAGAGGAGAAGATATGTGAGGAAAATGTATAAAAACTTTTTTTTTTTTTTTTTTTATTATAGCAGTTGAAAAACTGTTTACAGTTTTACCTGTGCACTGGCTAAACCAATTGCCAACAGTTTTAATTTCACCTCTCCTTATCTCTTATACTTAAGACAATTGAATTCGAAATCATCTAATTTGGGACAGTCGTGCGACACGCGATGTAGCACTTTTAAAATTCGGTGTCATAATTGGTTGGGTCATTAATTAGTGGCCCCATTACCTGCCATTTTATGGCGATTACGTCACGTGCCTTCCTTGTTTAAAAAATAAACATTATCTTAATTACAGTTGGCCACGAAACATTTGTTTGATCGTGAGAACGTCTGACTTACGATTTGTGCCGAAAATATTTCGTGGTAACATTACAGGTTTTTGTTTCTTTTTTTATTTGGATTTGTTATGTTTACACATATTATATAAACTCATGATATAAACAGATTTCACAAAATTAGGCCACTTCTCAGTATTATAATTATTTTGATATCGGTTGGTTTCCTACTGCATTTTAGATTCGTTATAATCTGAAAAGCAACAAGGTGCTTTTCAGATTTTAACAACATTATTTATGAGTTTATGACTGATTTGTGGTCATAATATAAATAAAAACCCTATAATTCCTATGGTGTCGTAAAAAGTGACTTAGGGAGCGGTGAAGAATAGGAAGAAATTACTTATTCAATCAAATTGATTCTAAAGAATCAAGACATTCTGTAAAAGTGTTGAACAAAAAGATTGTTTTTGCTAGCCAGAAAATAAACAATCAATCTGATTCAAAGGCAAAAAAGAGCTGTATTCTCTCTCTTATTTATATCTGTAATAATAGGGAACCGCGAATGCCAATCCATGTGCAATGTATCGTTTACACCAATTTTCCCTGTAATTTTCATTTAGCTCATAATTACTAGAAGAAGTTTTCAAACTACTGTGACAAAGAATAAAATAACTTTGAAAAAGTCATCATCTGCCTAGCCTTTTCCCAACTATGTTGGGGTCGGCTTCCAATCTTACCGGATGCAGCTGAATACCAGTATTTTACATGGAGCGACTGCCTATCGGACCTCCACAACCCAGTAACTGGGTATTACGATACCCCTTGGTAAGACTGGTTGTCAGACTTTCGGGCTTCTGACGACCCGTAATGACTGTCAAAGATCTACAAATGACAGCCGGGACCAACGGCTTAACGTGCTGTTCGAGGCACGGAGGAGTCTCGATATGTAAAGATGGTCACCCATCCATGGACCAACCCCGGCAAGCGTAGTTTAAGCTGACGAATCGATCCGTGCGGCTGTTATTACTTAGCCACGAGCTCCTCCGAATAACTTTGAAAAAGTAAACAAGTAAAACTTTTCACAATTCAGGCTAGCCGAAAATTCGATACAAAAACATTTCATGCAAGAATAACGAAAAGGAAATCCAGTGAAGTGACACTTTTGAAGGCGTCGACGTTGATTTTAGAAAGAGCCTTTTGTTTCTGCTAACCATACCGCCGCGTCCGCCCCTCGTTGATTTAAGTACACAATAGGATCCCTCTTACGTTCCGACAATACTCCGATAGCTTAGAAAACGCTCACAATAAAAATGAACAAGACAATACAATTGAATGAAAATGAAGATATGATTTGCTCCTGACGTTTATTGTTCCCTGTTTCTTTTAATTTCGATATTCTATTTTATTATTGAGTCTTTTATCCAGAGCTTTCAATAAAAATATTTTTGAAATGTTATTTCTCCTGTCGTTTGATTTTAATAAAGCTTGCTTTTATGGCTTCTCTAAGTGTTGCCAGCTACCATCAATGTAATTTATGAGACGGTAAAGAAGAGTAATTCTGCTTATTAATTTTGCGCGGGCGCGTTCTATGGTGCGGTTTCCCGGCTTACATGACTCAAGCTCTTTAATCACGTCTCCATGTTTCATTTTACGAAAAAGCGCCATTATTCAACCCCGTGGCTTTTTAACGCACGTTTCTCTTTTCGAAACACTTATTGAAATCAAACCTTTTTCTCCCTACTATTTCATTTAAATAAAATTCTATTTGAACGAATTTAAAAATCGATATCGCCGAAATGTAACTGCTGAATTGCCCATCAAATAAACCCCTTATCGACTCATTTTCTTTCCCCTTTCACCGAAGAAATGCGCGACTCTATAATGGCACCGCGTTTGGGTTTGGCCATTGTTTTCGTGTTACGTAACGCGTCAGTTTGCGTTTAATGTAGAAAACGGACTCGCGGGGTTCGGTCTGTGATAACAATAATAGGTACAAGGGGAGCGTATTGCAGTGCACGCGACTTCACCCTGTTTTTGTTTTCAAACGTGATAGTCGTCAGGTAATTATAACATAATTCAGGCAACCCCAAACGAGAGGTATCGTGAATAAGTATAGTCGTACACGAAGCATTAAGTTGCTTGTTAAAAACAACGTGTACAATTCGTAGATTTTAATTGGGTAAAAAGCAGACGTTTGTCATTTTGTTTTACATCGTATTTTTAACAACGGTGTGGTATAATGCGGTAGCAACAATACGCGGTACCTAGTAAACATTTAATTAGTTGGATTTCGGTACATTTTCGTGAGAGTTAGAATCACGCGATATAATGGGGCCTTTTGTTTGGACCGCGGTCGTTAGGAGCTCCTAATTTAAGTGATAAATTACACGTAACAATTAAAAAGTTACGTGGGTCCGTACTCAGCCGTTCCTAATGTACTCTCAAAATGTTAAAAGAGGTGTAAAATTATTGTGCGTATTCATGTTAAAATACTAAACGAGACGAAAGTTTAAAGTCTGAGAATGAAAGCTGAGAAATGAGCTTCGAAATATTTTGTACTTTTATTTAAATGGGTATTTTCTGTTGCCAAACAATATAAAATAAGTTTTATCACCACCTGATAACACCGATTTACAATCGTACGTGTTACCAGGCTTTCCCTTCAGTATTCTCGTCAAGGTTAAAAAGTTTTTTGAAGGTTTCGGCCTGCCAGGGCACTGGCACTTTATTTAGAAGGCACAAAAACAATTTTAATATTTATACTTGAAGAAAAATCACCGTTATTTACTACCCGGCGTCAAAAAAACTATTTGCCGCAAAGCCTTTGAAAATTCAAAATATTGTTTTATGACACGCAACGTTATCGGTCACCCTTAACGCACGAAATTACAATATAAATCAGTTTTAAAATAAAAGAAAAACAGATTTAGTATACTTTCAGCTAGTAAAAGCAAAACGTGACTCGTAGACATAACGCTACGGCGCGGCGCTACGGTGCTACGCCGTAGAGGCGCTACAATAAATCGTATTTAATTTATATTGTTGTATAATCGCTATGTGTGCTGTTATTTCATTACAGCTATTTAGTTTGAGCTTGAATTAAACTTTAGAAATGAAAGCGTATAAGAAATAAGTATGAGCAAATTGCGTGGTAGAAGTTCTTTGTTTTGTTTTAGGAAAACTTTACTTTTCAGTGTTTCAAGGTTCACACTATAAGTATAAATGAGTTATGGTTAAATGATTTTGGAACAAAAACGTTTCGTTTGGTATTAGTAGAAGCGTTATAACGTGAATCGTGATATCACGAGTAAATCTGATGTAACAGGCATCTGAAATACCGCATATATATGTAACAATAAACACCAAACATTTACCACAAAGAAAGACATTTCAGCAGACATTAGCGACGATATCTCAATACATTATGGGCGTTCGTACTTCCGAGAACATACTGAATACTTCTTTCACCAACTTTCTTAAACCTTTTATTTACAATACACACTACTGTCACATTAAAATGATGAAGATCACACTTAAGAATGGTATAACTGTTTAAAAATCGGGCAAGTATGTGTTCGACGAAGTTGAAGGGTTCCGTAGTCAAGATGAATATTTACGCATGTATACGTAGAGTATTGATTTTACTTGCTCTTAAAATTAATATTATAGTATTTTTCGAAAAAACTACTATGAAAACCAAATTTGTTTCTGCGGTTGTAACCAAAATTACCATTACCTAAAAAACTATTGACTTGAATAGCAAAAACACGTAGAAACAACATATTTTTTAAATTATGGGATCCATCAACATTTCTTACGCTGTACCTACCTACTTATGTATTGTTTTTTTATTCCTCGGTTACAAACAAATATTTTTTCGTAGTTTCACAACACCATTGTTTAGCGGTGCATAGAATACACCTTTCCAATTTTCATCGATATAGTGCGAATAGTCTACGAGTAAAATGGCTGTGTAACTTCCGGACAGATGGATTGACTGACAGATGGACATGACGAAACTATAAGGGTTCCCATTTTGCCATTTGGCTGAGGAACCCTAAAAAAGTACATTAGTATGTTCTCAAATGAAAACCTCTGGCACTTCGCCTATAGTTCATAATATGTAAGGTTTTATGGCTTTCATCGCGCACGAGTTTAATTTCATGTTTTATGTTTATTACTGTATGACCACGCTACCAAAACGTTTGGTTTCAAGCTAGGTTCGTGACGTAAGGAATTAGAGAAGGACCATTCCTAATGATTGTGCGGTTTCTTATTCATTGTTTGAATCATTTAACATAACATCACGCCAGTATTCCCAGTAGGTTTAGGCAGAGTATGGTGTCTATAACATAAATTGTATCTTAGGTTATTTTTTGAAGAAAATAACAATTGTAAAAATCTGTCATTTCTACTCTGATTGTGATTTTTTTTGTACTAGAATTGCTCAATGTTACTTAGTTTGATAAACAGAATACGTAGATAACGGCTCTGTTTGATGAGCCTTTGTACACCCTGTCATTTGAAAGGAAAAGAAAGAAAAATATTTTATTTGGGACACGCACAGGAAATACAACAATAATAACAAAGCACATAAAACTAGCAAAATCATAAAAACATTAATAATAAAAAAAAATAACATTAAAAACTAAAAAATAGTGAAAACAAAATAAGAGAAAAAAAAGAAGAACCGTGCGAGCCCAAAAAGGCTCCTATCTAAACATAATTCTACGATATTTGAGAAAATTCATTTGTACTAACAATGAATAGTGGAGGTATCTATGACAGAGTTCCTTCATGATGAGTTGTCAAGTAATATGAACTACTGAGGTCAAGTTTTGCGGGACTGATGAAATTCCGGGTTCATAAAAAATTGCCCTTCAATGTTGTCTACTTATGGATTGTCTCATATTTAAACGCGGACCTACCAATATTTTGTAGTAAATTAGCCGATTTTGTAAGCCCGATAATTATTAATTTTCTAAATATCTCTTGTTTTGTTAACCTACTCTTCAATTTTTTTGTTAAAATGTTTTAGGTCATTTGTAATCTATAGGTACAATAAACATGTTAATTCGTTTATTGCTAGCCATCAGACGAGACTTCGTATTCCATTTTTTTTTGCTTATAAAACAATTTTATTGCATACGCATTTTAGAATTGAAATCTTTTTCATCAAGTTTCATAGAATGATACCTAATATTTTAAATTACACACATTCCTTCACATTACTGTGTTTTACGCAACACGTTAAGGCGTTTGTTTAAGGAACTGCCACCGTAAAAATATAAAAAAATACCTCGAAAATGTTAATAACTCCACAGTAAACAAACTCTCAGTTATTCTTATTGAATCCAACAAAAACGTTGAAACTAAACGAATCCAAACTTTATATCCGTAATGAACTCGCAGAAGTCATAAAAAGCAACATTGTAGATTGCACGGTGCAGTTTATTTACAACAACAAACTACCCAACATCGTGACGTTTATTGAGACGATCGTGTATTTATGTACTTTTAATGGCATCGCACATTACGCGCTCACTGCTCCCGGCGACGACATTAGCAAAGAAAACATCACAATTGATGTTATTTATGCCAATCGTAGCACTATTATGCCGATCTCTGGAAGTTTTTATCGCTCGTGCACACTTTATCCTATGGCGTACGAGAGTTATTAGCGTGATCGCAGAGACGTTGGTAATTCTAGTTAGTTTATACTTACAATAAATTGAATGATAGTGAATGAATCTTATTAGTTATGGATAGTAATAATCAATTCCATATCCATTCCAACGAAGACAAAATGACAGGTATAACTATTTGAATTTTTTTTACGGAGCGATATAAGAAATGTCATTTTGTACTGTCGTTATGTAGAAATACTATATTTTTCGTAGACTAGAAATAGAAGTGGTCTATGCTACAGTGATGACAATAAATTATTTCAGTCTATCTAAAAACGTTTTAGGCTAAATAATGATTTGCACAATTATTTTTTTTTCTTCTTTTTTATTTTATTAAAATCGGTTCGGGTGTAGGTCGATTATCATTGTGGTTTATAATAGTATGTTAAATAGAATTACCGTTTTTCATTTACTTTTGTATTATGCATTTTATTTAATTGTTTATTTATTTATTTTATTTTTTGTTTAGTCGTCTGGTGGGATTTATTTTACGTCGTGTGTGTATTCGTGACATCACAGTGGGCCCTATCAGAATACCAGCGCTGCGGGATTTGTTTTTTTTTTGGTCAAATATCGTAGCATCATGCAGAGATAGGTGCCTTTTTGGCCTCGCACAGGTCTTCTTTTTCTCCTTTTTACGTTTTTCTTAGTTTTAATAGTCTTGTTTTATTGTTTTCATGATTTTGTTAATTGTAATGTATTTTTTTTTATTGTGGTAGGTATTTCCTGTGCGTGTCTCAAATAAAATATTTTTCTTTCTTTCTAGGAAAATAATTGTGAACGTTAAGCACCTCTTATGCCCATAAGTTGCAGAAATGTTCAAGTTTAGTACAATGGGGCAATAAATAGCTTTTGATTGCTAGTTATTCCGCTTCTTTCATCGACTTCGTAACCTGTATAAGAATGGATGTTTTTTATGGTTATTGCAAAGAGAATTAACGTTTGTATGGGACGACGCGACTTATGTATGAGGCTATATTTGTTGCAAATGGATACGATGTCTTTTGTCATAATGTGTTATAACTTTATTCAAATTACTTTTGTGATTGTCATATATTTCAGGATTATTTCGAAACAATTTTGTCATTTAATCCATGGAAAAAATGTCTGATCGGTCTCATAAAACTAAAGTTCTTCTCTAAAACTCTAACTTAAAAATAACGTTTTATTTCGGTAATTCATATTTAAAACGTTAAACACAACACGAAACAAATCACCTGCAAGTATACGTACTACCTGCCAGGGTTGCGGGTTAGTCCGAAAGGGATACCGGGACCTTGGCAACAGGCAACTGAAGGAACACGGGTGGGTTTTAGTCAGTAAAAGTCTGACACGCCCTTCCGCTCCGCCCAGAGCGGGAGAAGTCATTGGATGATTTCCAACCCTCAAAAAAAAAAAAGTAGACGTACTAACTAACATATGAATGCCATATTTTATCGCAAAGTCTTCACCCTTTTACCACACCTACATCATCGTAATTATCCCAAAACCAAAAAGGCTACAGATGTTATCAAACCACATCGGGTTTACAACCAAATCTCGCACAAAAAGGCATACGCTAGGGATAAAGGCGGAGAAAATACTTGGCACGCCACAAAATCTATGGGATTTGTTTATTTCCCGTGTTAGGATAACTACAGACCCTTGTTTCAAAAGTTATGGTGACAGTAAAATAGTGATACCTATTGATACTAAAGCTTTGTCTGAAACGGATTGGGAGATACAAAGGTTTTAGTTTAATAAAATCTGTTCATGTGTGGTTTACTTTGGTAATATTTGCAGGGGTTTGATGTTTTGTTTATCTTTTCTTAGGGTTTATGGTGTAGCAGGTGTTCCTGGGGCATTTGAGGATTTTGCGAGAATGTGTTCTCCTTTTTCTACTCATAGAAGAGAGTATCAGTCTGCGTTAAGTTTTTCGTGGTAGCGTGCATTCGTTGTTAAGTGTTTTGTATTAGTAAACTTACGGGGACGTGTTATTCGGTTACACTTGTTGCACTTTTCTAAGTCACTTAACGCCGGAGATTACCGGAGTTGGCGACACGTCGTGTTCGGGTTCGCGACAAGTCAATCGTCATCCTGAGGATGCCTCGTTGAGAGGTGAAACATGTATCGATTTCTTACAGGGTGTTTTATGACTCTTTAGGAATAGTTAAGCGGAATAGGTTATTAAATATATCTATTATATTTTAGACTGATTGATTGAGAAGAGTGTATCAGTAGTAGGTATCTTCTTATCATTTTTTATATTAGCAAGTTAAATTAAGGGCAAGTTAAATTAAAGTAACTTGTGGTGTTTTCTTCCATGCGATCCAAACTCATACCTACGCTGATCATTAACTACCCAAAAAATTAACCATTTTACGTAAACTTTCAAGTAATGGAAATTAAGCTCCCTTAAATAAACTTTGGAAGAAGATGCCCGTGTTATTCTTAAACAAGAGTTCAATGTTGCCAGGATAATGAATATTTACGAGGCTCTCGCAACCTCGAAGTTACGCACCCTTATCATGATGCACAGAGGGCGATATTATAGGGCATGAGTAAGATACAGGGCCGAAGGGCGATAGGACAATGTACGAGAAAGAGCCTCGTTAAAGTTTAAATGTAAGTGTACTTCGAGTACTTTTTTAAAGAACATTTTTTTTTAAAGGACTTAAAAATTTAATAAAATGTTTTGTACATATAGGGGAGCGATAAGAGAAACTTTACAACACCCATACTATACTGGGGAAATCACCTATCTTTTCTTCTTTTGTATCAAAATATACAAGAATGTAATTAAATGCTAGTAGGCATTTAAAAATATTGACAAAGTTGGTGAAAGCGCCATGTTTTTACGTAATTGTCATTTATCAAATTATTGCTGTGAAGTTAGCCTATAATATACCCCATATTAACCAAAAACCTTTTAATTAAAAACAGTACCTACACCAAACATAGAACTCCACAATTAAATCGTCTTAATGAGGACCCTTCGCCATTAAAACTAGACGGTAGACTCAAATCATCCAGTCCTTAAATCAAGTACAAAACACAAGCTAGTCATGACGCCTCTACCAATTAATGAGGGTACAGTCAGATCTTGCCGTTGGACCTTTACAATCTAGTGCGAACATAAATTGTGATAGAGGGCGCTCGGGGGCTTGTTTAATTTCACGACTGAATAAATCCAAATGTTATACCGCGGAGACCCCGCTTGCGTAGTGACGTTTCCATCTGTCCCGTCCATAAAATTCAAGTGCTGCCCCCTGCCGAAAATTAGGGAACTACACTGTTATTAAAGTTTGCTCTGATATGTTTTTGTAGTTTTTTTTTAAGTTTTGTGGTACACTTTTCTGTTTCATGCTTTTGAAAACCTGCCAAAATTAATAGGTCACTTTTGTTTGCTGAGGTTGTTGTTAAACATAAACAAAAACAAACATTAAGTGTGTTTTTTCTAGTCTCCTATTAATTTCACAACTGAATAAATCCAAATGTTATACTGCGGAGACCCTAGTGACGTGTCCATCTGTCCCGTCCATAAAATTCTAGTGCTGCCCCCTGCCGAAAATTAGGGGACTACACTGTTACTATTTGCTCTGATATGTTTTATTTGGTTTTTTAAGTTTGATGGGGTAACCTTTCTTCTACCTTTGATGTTTTTGAAAATCTGTGTAGCTTCACATTAATTAAAAGGACCCTTTTGTTCACTTGGGCTTTAGTAATAGATGACCAGGAGCATCTTCTTTTTCCCCTATCTCCGTACTCATAATCCATTACGTGTTTACACGACTGCCCAAAAAAGGAGTGTTAATATTTCAGGTGTATGTGTGTGAGTTTTTAGTTATTGCGATCACCACTTTATTCGCCAAGTGTTGTGATACTAAAACACGACAATAAATTGTAATTGAATAGCTACGTCCTCTGTGGACATAAGTAGGCTAATAGTTATTTGTTTGTCACAGTAACTGTTTTTACTCAATTCTAAAGTCTACTAGAATTTAGAACATCATTATATTCAATACATGAATAGAGTGGCACTCTAATATCTATTGGTTCTATTCAATAGCCCAGCTTTAGTGCATTTTCAATGCCTATTGATGGATATATATTAATTTTGTTGTGCACTTTGGAATACTAATACTTGTGCTGTGGATACCTGGGTATTACCCTATTTGACGTAGGGTGACGCCTTAGTAAAGTTGTATAGTGTATGGTATACGGTTTCAACATTTAACTCTTTTGTTCAGACTCTCTGACAAAATTTGAATAGTTTGTGATGATTCTTTATCAGTTTATTGTTTGTTGTATATCAAATATATTTAAATTAAATCACTAAACATGTTTTCGTCTGGTATTATGCATAGTAAATTTTTTGTGTTTACTGCTCCTACAAAATTTCGTAAATGGTGTGGTAGGGCGGAAAAATATGACTACCATTTCGTTTCATCCAAATTAAATATTTACCCAATCAATGTATTGCGTTACGATTGCGTTACTAATTAAAAAAAAAACTGGTGAACAGGAATAATTATGTGCATAATTATCGAAATGATAAATTATTAACATCATTCAACTACATTATTAATAAATGAGTAAACATTAACAATAAAAGGAATCGTTATTTTATTGTAATTCAGTCGGTGCCTAAATACAGATCATATTTCAAATTAATATAAATGCAACAAACAAAAGCGTTTGATTAATGTCATATTCACTAATGAATCTTGTTCAGGAATGAAATTAATTTTTGATCAATTATACGTTCATTTATTTATTTTCTTTCAACTACATAGTAATGTTATCATTAATCACTACAAAACCGATCACTAAGGACGTATTTTTTGCTTAGAACCAAAACAGTGCAGTAAATTTGTATGTTTCATTGTTGCATTTTGCAGTGTAACAATGAAATTTCATACAACTTTACTGCACCAAAAGAGTAAAACGGGGCCCTGTTACTAAGGCTCGCCTCTCCGGCTGTCTGAGTTGAGTTGACTTGAGTTGACCTGACTTGACCTGACTTGACCTGACTTGACCTGACTTGACCTGACTTGACCTGACTTGACCTGACTTGACCTGACTTGACCTGACTTGACCTGACTTGACCTGACTTGACCTGACTTGACCTGACTTGACCTGACTTGACCTGACTTGACCTGACTTGACCTGACTTGACCTGACTTGACCTGACTTGACCTGACTTGACCTGACTTGACCTGACTTGACCTGACTTGACCTGACTTGACCTGACTTGACCTGACTTGACCTGACTTGACCTGACTTGACCTGACTTGACCTGACTTGACCTGACTTGACCTGACTTGACCTGACTTGACCTGACTTGACCTGACTTGACCTGACTTGACCTGACTTGACCTGACTTGACCTGACTTGACCTGACTTGACCTGACTTGACCTGACTTGACCTGACTTGACCTGACTTGACCTGACTTGATCTGACTTGACCTGACATGACCTGACTTGACCTGACTTGACCAGATTTGACCTGACTTGACCTGACTTGACCTGACTTGAACTGACGACATCGACCTCGATGCAGCAATCTACTATTGTTCATCATATCATTCAAAAAACGTACGAAGAAAAATAGTAAAACAACAACTTTTCCTTCGAATTTAAATTACTAATAGAAAGATTTAATTTTGTCATGCCTATGTCTGGTTACTGCGGAGATCTCATAAAAGGTGACTGAAAGTTTTATCAAGAAAATGAGTTGCAGCCTAGTCAAGCTTTCGATCAAGAGACTTGCAGGCCAAGAGGTATCGTATTACCCAGTTACTGGGTTGTGGAAGTCAGATAGGCATTCGCTCCATGTGAAATACTGGTATTCAGCTGGATCCGGTTAGACTGAAAGCAGACCCCAACATAGTTGGGAAAAGGCTAGGCAAATAGATAGCTCAACACACTTGCTGCTGTCAACCTGCATTGAAAGTCATGATCATATTTTTGCAATGAATGTCAAACTCAACACTATTTAATTATATATGTAATACCTACTTCAGCAGCTCGTGGCTAAGTAATAACAGCCGCTCGGTTCGATCTATCAGGTTAAGCTACGCTTGCCGGGGTTGGTCCGTGGATGGGTGACCATTTTCACATATCGAGACTCCTCCGCGCCTCGAAAAGCACGTTAAGCCGTTGGTCCCGGCTGTCATTTGTGGATCTTTGACAGTCGTTACGAGTCGTCAGAAGCACGAAAGTCTGACAACCAGTCTAACCAAGGGGTATCGTATTACCCAATTACTGGGTTTTGGAGGTCAGATAGTCAGTCGCTCCATGTAAAATACTGGTATTCAGCTGCATCCGGTAAGACTGGAAGCCGACCCCATCATAGTTGGGAAAAGGTTAGGCAGATTGATGTAATACCTACTTCAGGCACAGAAATGTATAAAGGCGGACTAAATGCCATATGCACTTACTAGGATACTAGGACTTCGATCTCCGGCCACCATAACGATCTCCGGCCACCGTAAGGAGGGGCCTGCGGGCGGCGAAATTGGGGGCTGTGTCGTCGCCCGAACAGTCAGGTCCAAAGAGGTGGCACGCAAAACATTATGCGTGCCTCTATAGGAGGACGTGCGGTCGTGGGATCGGCCGCACTTTGTGATGAGGCCCGCTAGGCAAGGCGGGCTGCTACCAGTCGGGGGTGCGGCGCATGTACAAGTATCTCCCGGGCCCGCGGCTCATGGTTGGAGTAGGAACAGTGGGGTTTTAGTCGGTAGGAGTCCGACATAACATCCATGAGGATTTCCCCACGGAAAAAAAAAAAAGGATACTAGGACTTTCTACCAGTCAACATCTTTAAATTGTAAAGCTATCCGACTCAAAAGAACTAATCGAATCAAAAACTCGAAAAGTACCAAAAGGGTCAACTTTCTGATCCAACTATCCAAACACTAGATTCAAATGAAAGCATAGGTATACACACGCGACAATATGGCTCCGCAATTTGTACTGTTTGATTCCGTTTTCAATACGACCAAAACAATATCGGTATATTGAAGAGTGAACAAACTGAATCGCGGGTGCAATACAATACATGGGTCCCCTTATTGAATATTTGCTCAGCGGCCAACCACGATCCGACTGTAGTATCGTTGTCTGAATGTTTATCGTATGTATTTTCCAATGAGTGTTTAAAGAGCTTCCGTTAATTATTTGGATATCCCGTATTATTTACACTGATTTATTCGTATTTTATTAATCCTTACTATACATACTATTATTATAAAACTCTAACTGTCTATCTGTCGGTCTGTCTGTCTGTATGTTACTTTTTCATGCTTAAACCACTGAACGGATTTCGATAAAATTTGGCAAGGAGATAGATGGCATTCTGGGGAAGGACATAGGTTACTTTTCATCGACATGCCACGCGGCTGAAGCCGCGGGCGGAAGCTAGTATTATTATAAATGCGAAAGTGAGTTTGTTAAAAAAAAAAAAAAATTCAAAACTATTTATTTCAAAATAAAAGAGACATATTTTAACATTACAATAACGCTTAATCTTTTTTAGAAAGATTAAGTGCGTTATCAAGACATAATGCGTTACTCACAAGCGACTTTGACTGATAGTGGACGCACACGTAGGCCCCTCCCCCATTCTAAACTGATTGTTACGCTTTCGCGCTAAACAGCTGAACGGATTTGGATGAAATTTTGCACAGGGGCACAGGGGTAGACCATGACGTGGAATAGGACATAGAATACTTTTTAGCCTGCTATTCCCACGGAATCGAGACTTACGTGGGTGAAACCGCGGGGCGCAGCTAGTTGGTTATGTTTTTGAAATGATATGAGTTGTGCTTTTGTTTGTGTTATGGTTGAGTTTCTACGTAGGTTTAACAGATTTTAAATGAGTGCTCATATTTGATTTTCTAGGTTCAATTTTGAGTATAAAAAAATCAAGTAATAAAAACTAAAACCCAACTACGACTTAAAAGGTATAAACAAGACACCACAGACAGACAAATTAAAAATCCGGAGTCACACGTAATCTGTTCGATTTATTTATTTACTCGCGTGACTCCGGATTTTTAATTTGTCTGTCTGTGGTGTCTTGTTTATACCTTTTAAGTCGTAGTTGGGTTTTAGTTTTTATTACTTACTTGATTTTTTAAATTCTTTTGGGGTTATTATTATATATTTTTGAAATGTGCTCATTAAGCCCTTTCATTTGATACCCAATATGGTACGATTAAACCATTTTTTTTTTTAAGTTCCTCACTTTATTTTTGCTACAGGGCACCATTTTTAATTTAATGTGACTTCACATAGCCTATAATAAACAGCGGACAATCACGACGCTTCTAACGATACCTCATTTGTCAAATTGTGATAAGTGGTTTGGAAGATAGGAGGGAATAGATGAACATACATACATACATACATACCGGTCAAAATCATAACCCTCCTTTTTTCTTCGCCGTAGTCGGGTAAAAATAAAATAAAGAACAACATTATTTTTGTGAACCATTAAAGCTCACTATTTAATCTGAATGTGGTGTCTGTGTATTTTTAATTACATTGCACGGTGACAACTTTAGTAAATAAAACCGATTAATTTACAAATGCAATTCCGCTGAGTATTTCGTTTAACGGAGTTGAGGTTAAATAAATGTATCAAAGCTCCAGACGGACCTAGCCGATGTAGCGATTGAAGTTACTCTACAAAGATTAACAACTGTAAAAGTTTCAAACGAAAAGGAAACGTACCTGTTTTTCACAAAGCTCTTGAAGGAAAAACCAGCTTCATTTGCATTCCATTCCAGATATTATTAGATTAACATGCGAGTATGTAAATAAGTAGTACCTATGCTTTTATGGACGTTTATTCTGCTCAGCCAACACACGACTCACGAATGGTATAACAACGGCTGCTAATTATGAAAAGCTATGGGTTCGCGTGCAGTCGCCGCGCGTAATTATGCTAATCTTATTAGTCAATCCACTTCGCCTTGCAGTTTTATGTTTCTGCACAAGCTCTGCATAGCGCACGTTTATAACTACTCCACTCTCTATAGTTCCATAGCGTGTAAACCCGAACCATAATTAGCTATGCCATTATCGTGAGCATTAAACTATTTGAATTTATACCGCTAAGTTCAGTTTCATTATTCAAAAGCATGCTTTTTCCCTGCAATGAAAGTATATAAAACCTTGCAATAACAAATCAAAGGTAAATCAATTCTTAACAGCGATTTTGTCGCACAAAAGAAACAATTTTTTCAATCGCCTAACTTTTACGACACAAAGAGTAAGTACGGATTTACAGCGAAAGCCCCGCCTTTCTAACTTAGAAAATTTCACTTAAGAAACAAAAGTACTCTAATAAAAGAAGAACAATCATAAAAAGAGAGACGTAAGAACGCGCTTTCTTAAAAAATATCGGCGACGGCGCTCCGCGGTCATTTGTACTCCTTACCTTTGCTAGTGTAGACAGGCAACTTTAGAAACAATAATACAGTTGCCACAAAAGTTGCTCATTTTTGTACTTCTTCTTATTCTTGTGTATAAGATGGCAAAATGTTCATGTATGTTTGACTCAAAAGTCAGCTACATAAACTCCGCTCACTGACGCAGTCATAAAGCCAGCAAGTGCATAGGTGACGGGCATGTGGCGCAAGATGAAAGGTGGGCAATTGTTTGTGGGGAGACGCTGCCGCATACCTACGCACTTGAGTTCTGAGCCGCATAGCTACTGTAATGGTAAACTTTGGCTATCTTATGGTGGCCATCATGAATGGTCGTGGAACCAAAAACATTCACAATACCGGAATAACACAATTTTCTCGATAATTGTTATTTACGTACCAGCAATACTACTTATTGGCCCACACTGCAGTTATCGAGTACATTATTCAGTGAACGTAATTAAGCCGTTAATTAATGAACAACTACCGCATTCCAACTTTGGCAAAGCATATAGGTAGAAAATGTTGGTAATTTTTAAATATTGAATGAATACCTATACAAACTCTCAAATTTAAGTAGGTATCTTGATATGAGTGAGTATTTTATTGCTCGTCTGAACCAGTTCTTACTACTGAGTTTGTTATCAAATAAAGCGAACAACTTGTTATACTTAATGACTTTATTTCAGGACAGTTTAAAATTGTAGAAAAACTTAATTTGCTCAGATTTTTCCTTGTAATTTCGTTTTGTACCAGCCCATACAAAAAAAAGCAAAACCTCCGTTGAGTTAGAATACAGTTTTTAATATGATTTGGTAGTTTATTTGTACCTATTTTGTACCTAAAAAGTACAACATCGTTAGAGTTTAGATTTAATGAGCTTCTGCATCTCATTATTTAAATCTAATAATCATAATTGTTATTCTGTCTGAGGTTATTATGAATTTCCTGCCAGGGTTGCGGGTTAGTCCGAAAGGGATACCGGGACCTTGGCAACAGGCAACTGAAGGAACACGGGTGGGTTTTAGTCAGTAAAAGTCTGACACGCCCTTCCGCTCCGCCCAGAGCGAGAGAAGTCATAAGGTTATTATGAATTTCACAAAGCTATGTATAATTTTAGCGTTTTATTGAAATGGTTTATTAACACAAGCAGATTTTTAAAGAGATTTTATCGTACATGTTTGTGTTATCATGAATGGTCCCTACATAAACAAAAACAAGAAAAAATGTTATTCTGCACAAACAAACGCACATTAAAAAAAATACATAAATAAAAATACACTCATGCTAAGTAGCCAAAAGCCTCGTATTCAACCAATAAGAGTTTAACAATTGTGATCATTGCTTGACGTCAGAGCCAGGGACCAAAGACAATGTTGTCGTCCTTAGTGGTTTCATAAAACTCACGACCATTATAATTACCAATAGACTATGTAGTTCAGGGGGCCTATCACCACCTCTTACAGCAGCAGTATTATTTTAATCTTGCTTCAGTGGGGGAAAGAGATGGAGCTATACGTCCTATAGAGCTTCATCTCTTTCCTACACTAAAGTAATCTTAAAATAATACTGCTGAAAGAGGTATGTTGCGTATAATTATTGCGATTCTTTCGTTTGGACAACTTTGATTCAGATCAAGTGATGGGCAATTCGGCTTCGGACTGTTTGCTCTCCGACATCCAAAAACAAAATTTGCTCAATTCTTATTAATTTCATTTTTAATCTGTTTTAATAAGAATTGAGAATCCTTAGACAAATATTAAGCTTTACGAAGCATAAATCTAGCTTAAAATATCACCGAAATTAAATTGTCCTTTGTTCGGAACCCTAAAAAATAATTTCAGAGCTGGCCAAGCGACGCAAAGCTTTGGATAATTTCATCCTTACTAAACCTACTATCACTGGTTACCTTGTTCTGATCGTGAATTCGGTAAAAGGCGCAGTTTTCTTTCATATATTCTAGAAAAAGATCTTTACGACTAGGATAAATACCGCCCACGAGCCCCTCAATAATGATCGATAAATATCAAGGTTAAAAACGAGCATCAATTGTTGATTTATCTATCGACAAAAACGATCCACAGTGGCAATCGACAAAAATACGTTGTCAATCGTCTGTGATTTCACATTTACTCGATTTGGTTTTGATCACACGTTTGTATGATTTCACAAAATCTAGCAAATCCCTAGGCTCTTTAGATAATTATAGGTTAGGTAATTAACTAAAACCTTGTTGTTTATACGTCTCAAGGTAAGTTGAAACCAATTAATTAACCTATCCAGTAGTTTTAAAGATTTACCTTAGCGCAGAAAATTATGTTTGTTCATATGCATTAACGGCCCATCCGCTACCTGCATCTGCATGAATCAAAACCTTGTATCATAAAACTACAATAAAATTCAAAAGATTATTTTTTAAGTGTAACGTATACTTAATCATGGCAGTTTAATTTCTGTACTCAGGTAAAAGGTATAATAACGTTTTCGGATTAAGCCGTGTTTGAAACTAACATATTCATAAGGCTTAGAATTAAGTTACTTTGGAGAGGACTCGTTCTTTCTCGTGGCTTTCAGTTTAAAGATGTAATTATGAAAGTAACTTTTTCAAGTTTTATTATAGACAAAAATTCTTGTTATAATAATGTGTTATCCATCTCTATAATTTTCATAATTAGGTACCTTGAATAATTTTGGTGTATATTTAAGTTATAAGTCTTCGGTTTTAATAAAAAAAAATGCTTTTGTATTCGTATTGTTTCAAGTTTTACAGAATCAAAAATAAATATTCTTTAGGTACCAGTTATTTATAGAAACAAAACCGTTAAAATACATTTTTCTTATCATAAAAACTAACACAAACACGAATCCCATATTCGCCTCACGACGGCATATGATTTCCCGAGCACTCGGGGGGCTCAATGTCACACCAATCCTCTTATTTCATTTGTCAGGGTGACGCGAAAAATGTCCACAACCGCTGACAATACGCGATCTGTCAGCCCTTGCGGCAACACACACAGACAGACAGGATGGATCAAGACTGATGGCTTTATCACCGCTTTACGTGCCGTTTTTTGTCACTTGATCGGTCAGCTCTGTTTAAATTTCGCCAACTTCATCAAAACGTTTGGCTTAATGGATGTCCGCATGTGAACAAGTCACAGACGCCATTTTTGTTTTTCATCCAACATTATGTTAGCGTATTTTGTAGGATTGGGGGTTCTCGGAAATCGTAATGAGTCTGAAATACTACACCTATCCAAGGGGCAAAATCTCTCTAAGCTCCTAATACAATGAAAGCGAATAGCGTAAAGTAAATTTAATCAATTCTGATAAATTGTTAGTGTCAGATTCTTATTAACGGGAGACGAACCCTTACGAATTGGAGGCAAGGGCGAGGCGGGGGCGAGGCGGGGCGATGCGGGGAGAAAGGCGGGTTGGGGGTCACCAATTAACGCACGTATTAACGTGGGCTCACCGGGGCCTGTACTATTTGGACGCGGATCGTGTCTCGCTCAACAATTCCTGGGACACGAGACGGGATTTGCTTAAATTCTCCGGAGAACCCTCCCACCGTTCCGTTTTAATGGTATTCCATTGTGATTATTGATGGAATACGTTTTGCGCCAAGTGTGTCTCAGTCATTTTAAGTGATGCCAGTTTTCATAATTTCAAACTATTTTTTGCAACATTTCTATTCATTCAGCTCCTTTCAAATGTAAGTAGGCATTCAATTTGAAGAATTAACTTATAAGTTTCAAATATTTAACTAAACCATTTTAAATCCTTCTATGATTTCGTTCTACGGCTTTATTCAGAACTCAAAACAAAATTAATTCAACATAAGTAATTCACAAATTAAATCCAAGATGCTACACGAAATATGACCACTATGATCGTAATTCAACAAAACCAACATAATGAAAACATAATTATTAATTATGTTGTCAAATTAAATCTCCGTACACGGTGCGTTGTTTGTAATTTCATTAAGGGTATCATGTAAAGCAGTAATTTTGTTAAATAATTGTTTTCATAGAGTTTGTTCGCGTTTATTAAAGGCCATAGATTCGGTGGGTGGCCGGGGTGAAATTACGGGAACATTATCCTTAATTTACTGTCGCTAATATGTCGGTGAGAGTCTCGACTGCTACTGGAATATGCTGCTGACATTGAATTTTACTAAAACCCTGAAAAAGCCTTACGTCTTACCCTCATGAGCGCACTTAATGAGATCCAGGGTTTGTTTCCTGAAAAATTGGTACTCATAAAAAGATGATTTATGAAATGATTGTCATATCTGGCAAACAATGTTGAGTGAAAAAAATATTATTGTTTCTCATTTTCCTCCTTAGAGGCGGAGTCAGCTTTTAATCATTATTTTTTTTCCTCTCCATCGATAATGTTCTAGGAAATTCAAATTATTTTAGACATCAATGAAAAATGGACAATTTAATTTGGTGATTCCATAATATCATCATCATCTGCCTAGCCTTTTCCCAACTACGTTGGGGTCGGCTTCCAGTCTATCTGGATGCAGCTGAATACCAGTAGTGATTCCATAATAATATATGTAAAAATCCAAAAATCTTAAATGATATAAGTAAAGAGCAACCTTTTACAAATTGTCTCACCCAAAGTTTGATAAGGTTACGTAACAAAAACATTTCTAAAAAAAGAACCCAAATAGAAAGGCACACAAAAACCATTTAATTGTGAAGTTGTGTCATGTTTAGCGGCATTAAAATGTATGTGTCAAACAAATTAAGTTCTTTCCAGAGTTACGCATGAAACGAACAAAGTTGAGAGTGCCGAGTCCTGTCGCGGTTCGCGGTCGCAACTCCCTCTCTCTGAGTCTCTGAGTCTCTGAGACTAGCTTTGTTTCACTCGAATGAGCCTATACTGAAATGGGAATTGAATTAGAACATTGGAAAAAAAGGTTAATTATAGAACTATATAATACGGATTGAGGACAGGAGGCTAGCTCCCACGCAAAGGTTGCTTACGTCATGTACTGCCTATAGGTATGCTGGAAAGTGTGTTCTAGTGACGTAATCGGAAGTTTACCAACTGACAGTCTTCACGTCATTACAAGGATTAATCTTCCGCCGCCATGTTTGCTTTCCTTGTTACCAAGGCATGAACTTTTGTCTTCTATATAGTTTTTTTAGATGAAACGAGAACGAGATGTTCAGTCTTCGTTCACGTGCGTTAATGAAAAATAGTTATTTTACAGTTCTTTTATGTGAGGCCAAACTAAATTAGCTGACGAAACTTCACAGGCATGATGGGTGTCCATATATTTAATGACGATAAAACAACAGAAATCATATTTTCTAAACTTATTATTTCGAGTAACTTCTATCCAAATTCTTCAATTCTTCTGTAATTACTTGAAACATTATTCTCGTTGTCTGTGAAGTTTCACTAGCTAATTTAGTTTGACCCTGTATAACTACTTCACAACTATAATAATAACAGCTTACTTTGTCCCACTGCAGGGCAAAGGTCTCTTCTCATGCAGAGAAGACACGAGCATTGATCACCACGCTTGCTCAAGACGGGTTCACGTTTTGTACTCGTGCCGGACTCTGTGATCAATATTTCACCTAAAGGAACGACCACGCTTGAGAAGCGGCCGCAGTGGGAGAAAAAGGTGAGTCGTACTTCGATTTTTCTCTATCGAATTTGTATCCTTGATTGGGAGAATTAGCAGAACTCAGTTTGTACAAAACTACCATCCTAGTCTTTTATAACCAGCCCCACTAAATACAATCCACTCCTTTATCTCACATTCTGGTCTACAACCAGTATGTCTACAAATAATTGTGTACATATACATACGTGCTGTAAAGTACAACATTACAGTTCGCAGTAACATTGACCACAACGACATACATGCCGTCGCGTCGTCTCCAAGTGCCACAATGACCCATTTCAGTGGATTGCCTATTACAACCTACATGGGATAAGATGCAGCTGATACCCGGTAGATAGTTGGGAAGCTTTGGTATAAGAAGAAAATCAATAGGATGGAAACCATCCATTAATTATTTCTTAAAGTCTTTAGCACTACTGCATTGTAAAACTAACTAGAGGGTCAACAAAAAACTTGGTAAGGAAATGAGAGACGATCGATGTGATGGAGGTTGGCTGGTAGAAAATGCCTATGGCATTAAGTCCATCTCTGTACATTTAAGTAAGTTTTCTGTAAGTTGCAAGTCTTCTGTTAGTGAGAATCTCATATCATGCTACTTGTATATTTAAGAACTTTGTGTATGCTAAATAAAATGAATTTGAATTTTGAATTTGTGGGCTCAAAGTATTGAATAAAAAAATAAAATAAAAAATGCTGCGAAAATCGTTGAATAGAACACTGCCTTCATTTTGTTCAGAATAGCGAATCCATTATAAATCACGCAAGATGAATCGAAAATTAATTACAGCCAAAAGATATAAAGTAATCTGTCCTCACGCAAAAAAGGCTCAGGTAATTACGCTAACCTTGTCAACGTTCATTATTACACAAGCACCGATATTGAAAATCATAACTATCCCAATCAGCGACCCCGTGATTTACGACTAAGCCGCATTTGGAAACTGCCTTAGTTCGGGGATAGAAAAGCAATTAAAAACATATTAACATACCGGGCGTAGATCCGGGAGCGTTCGTCGTAAGGCCACCTGTGACCCATTATCAACGGCTTAATGATCCATATTCCGTGATAGCGCGAAACTATTTCTACTGCTGATTCTATGGCCGTTTTGTCCATCTCTTTAACAGTTGAGTGCTTAACAAGTTACGTTTTAGTGACTAGGGCGGGGATAAAGTTGGGGCTAACTTATGTTCTTTGGGTAGTGTTTTAGATACCTTTATACGCTTATGTTTAAGCATATAAGCTTGCCATGACTTTTCACAACAGTTTTGTATAAGTTGGTCCTATAAAAAAAACAGTAGGTCCAAGCTGATATTATTTTACACTTACATTATTAAGATTTCACAGTAAGATATTATTATCTATGTTCAGCAGTCCTCTAACCTATCCTCACTCATTAAAAATTAATCTTCCTATTTTGTTTTAACATCAGGGACGACATTCATTGGAACACCTGTAAATATAATGTTTTTTCAAATAAACCAATGTCAATTTGATCGCAGGCAACATAACATTCTATATTTCATTTTTATGACAGAGTGTTGCCACATTTTGGAACGCCACATAATTATGGTGTTTTTCATTTGAACATCTGTCTGTAATGTTGCCATATTTTAAAGCTACGTGATCATTTCTAAATAACACAATTAAACGTTAATTATAGCTTACAAAGCTACTGTAAATTAACATACTGACCTAAAATTTACATTGAATATGTGTCGTATCATTTTCTATCAACATTTGTGGGTTTTGAATTGGAAGGATGGATGTCATGAATATGCATGTGTGTATTAACATCCTGAATAAATTGGCATTTAAACTATATTCAAAGTTTTGACGTGTTTGTGTCCTAACTGCTACTGTTATGATGTTTTGTAGGATAAATATAGGCTTTATCAAAAGCTTTTTACAAACAGAATATCCAATTCATCTGGTTGTAAAAAGCTTTTGAATAAGCTCAAAGTGCACGCAAGCAAGATAGGGAATAATTGAGAACGTTAAATAGTTTTTAAATTATAGCAGTGGTGTTTAATAATAATAAAAATATAATCAACTCATCTGCATCATCATCTGCCTAGCCTTTTCCCAACTATGTTGGGGTCGGCTTTCAGTCTAACCGGATGCAGCTGAATACCAGTATTTTACAAGGAGTGACTGCTTATCTGATCTACACAACCCCTCGGATCCTAATCAACTAACATTTTTAATTAATTCTTGAATTCCTCAAGGGAAAATGAAGTTCTATACAAATTACATTATTAAGAGTAAACCCCTACTAGATACCATTATTTTTAACCCTATTTGTAAGATGGCCGCCACGAATCAAATTACGAACGCCGGCGCCTCAATTCCAACAATTTGTCCGAGTCATGTCTCAAGGAACAAAGTAGTAATTACGTACTGATATTGCAAGTAATTAAATAGGGGCATACAAAAGTAAATGCTCACACGACCGAAGGAAATTGCCGAAAATTCGGCTCTCATTGCGTCGGTTTTCTCAATTAAAGTGATGTAAGATGCGTAATAAAGGGCAATTTGGGTGATTTATGAAATCATTCGTTATAAGCGTTCGCTTGAGGTTAATTGTAGGCTCAGATGTTGGAATCAAGAAATCTTTGCGGTCACGACTCTTGGCAAGGTGATTTGTAGTGATAATAAAACGTGAATTGCCCTTTTTATTGAGACTGCAAATTAACTTGTAATTATTTATTGTTTGCTGGTCAGAACACGGTCCTTACTTATGTAAGACTAATTTTGCAATGAACATTCCAAATGTTCTGGTACTGTTTTATGTAAGATCAACATAAATAATAATAAACGATTTAGTTTTAATTTCATAGGAGTAAATGTCTAAAGTCCACAAAAATACAAGAATTTATACTTTTAACTTTCTGAAATCTATGCAGGTAGTAAAGTGGATATCTATCGTTACGTCTACTTCAAAAACAGACGATTTTTTTCTACTTTTATAAAAAAATACTGAGGTGAGCATGAGGTCAGTTAAGAAATTTTAAAACAGACATAACGTGTTTGTAAAGTTTATTTTATTTAGGATATAATACTAGAATTAGATTGTATATTTTATCTACACCTATGCTATAAATCCTCTATAAAAGTTTCTGAAACAGTTAGCTTATTGCCAACATTAAAACATCCAGTGTCATAGTAACCATAATATCATCCAAACGGGTGTTATAATGTTGTACTGAATTTCATAATGCAACTCATTTAAAAAAAAGGAACCGTAATTTAAAAACAAAACACATTTGAATTCGAAAAATTCGAATTCACGTCGTACCGCGCCATTTTTGTTCGATATTGGTATTGCAAAGAAACTTTTATAGAAGATTCTTATCATGGGTGTAGATAAAATCTTGTATGCAACTGTAAATAATTAGGTATTAAAACACTCATGTGATACTATTATCACACAAGGCTTCGCCTCATTCGTGTTTTAATACCCCTTATTATATAACAGTTGCATCAATAACTAAAAAAAGAAATTTTTAATGCAATACACATTTTATTTACTACAAAAAGGTAGAAAAAGGCTTTCAGTTAGTTTGTAGGTACGTTTTCACGGAACCATAAAAAAATATGCTAAAACTATGCGGCTATTCAAAACAGGATTATTTTTAGATAAAAAAGATGGCCGTGTGAAAAGTTCAGTTCGGGTCATGTGTGTTCGTTAGGTTTTTATGTGTATAAAATATAGAATTTTATACACATAAAATTTTATATACTTTATCGAATAGAGCTTCATATCTCCAGGAGACAATAATCCACCGAGTTTGGCGTTGTTGAGACATATTATCGCCTTGCGATGTTCCTATGTAAAGAAAATAGAGTTAGTGTTCTCAACGCAGCGTTAAAATAAAACTTACACCCATATTCCGAGTCATTTCCTACGCTCTACTCCACGTCAACTTTGCTTCCATCATGGTTAAAACTTGTTATGAACGTCAATTTTCCTTGGTGGAGGTGAGGAATCATCTACCAAACTCAAGGAACACAACTTACCTTAACACAGTTAATTCCACCCACTTTTCGTAGAGGTCATAATGCCATGCCTTCATACATATCGCTAGTGGACCCTCCAGAAGGGTTCCCGGCTTTAGTTTTGCGCTAAAGTGAACCCTCTAGGAGGATTCTTTTTCCTGGCATTAGGTTTAATACCGTGTTATAGAACACTGTAAACGTACTAAAATTGTGTTTCTAAAGGGGTCTTGTCGATATACTTAGTATCTCTAGGTTATTTTCATGTACTACTTAATTGGGATATGAAATAATAATAAAAAAATCCTACTAATATCATAAATGTGAAAGTTTATGTTTGCGTGTTTGAATGTTTGTTACTCAATCACGCAAAAACGGCCGAATGGATTTGGATGAAATTTGGCAATCAGATAGTTTATATACTGGATTAACACATATGATACTTTGTATCCCGATATTCCCACGGGATCGAGACTTACGCGGGTGAAACCGCGGGGCGCAGCTAGTAAATCATAAAAATCAAGAAAAAAATTAATCCCTCGCTCTGATCCCGAGACAAGGCGCTCACACTTCGACGTGGAGTAAAGGTAGGAAATGACTTAGAATATGGATGTAAGAAAGATCAGGTACCATCCATCAATGCCAGATTGTGGAAACCATTGACACAACTTAAACCAATGCGTTGCTCACTGATATTCACATAGATAACTTTCAGTTAATAAATACATGTTACGAGTCAGTAATAGACTGTTGACCATTTGTACTAAAAACAAGGTTGGACATAGCTTACCATAACAATTATGGCGGCAGTGACGTGTTAATGGTTGTTGATAGCGCATCACCACTCTTCTACACTATTTCATTCCCCCTAATTTACTATTAAGGTAAGCTAATTCCGTTTTCCATTGCAATATCGCATTCGATGACATGTTTCCACCTCATTATGACTTTTTCTTTTTACCCGACTGCCCCAGAAGGAAGGTAATGTTTTTCCAGAGTATGTACGTATGTTTGTATGTATGTCTATTTCTTTAGCGCTCTCTGAGGCCCTAGTGTGTTGGCCCTTCACTGACCTTCACCGGTGAAGGGCCAATGGGAGCGCCGAACGCGGTCGATGAGTAAAGTCGAGATACATAGTTAAAAGAAACTCACACTAAGGCCTCTGCAGCCTAAACGGCTTTATAGATTAAACATACGAGGTGTCGTTAGGTTCGTCTTAATTTTGGGAGAGACAGAGGCTATATTGTTTTTATATATTTCATCTGCAAATAAAAAGAAAACGGACGGTAAGGTTTTTTTTATAATAAATTACAACAAAAGCCTATAATCGAAAACAGAAAAACAAGCATTGAACTTTGTTTTTTTTAAGATATTGTAACAATCAACTTTTTGCTCAAAGAAAAATAAAACAGCCATTCTTTTTTCAAATGTAGTCTTGAATTTTATGAAAGAGTCTAGACTAAAATTGGTCAAAGCAATGTTGACACTAATAAGCAATTACTTCACTACAGTCTAAATTAATTTTGAGCCAAATTGGAGATTTTAAGCCTCTGTAAAGGGTGGAGAACCCGAAAGAAATTGCGTCATTCGAACCTCCACCGAAGAAATTAATCAGCTTACTACAATATGCTTGGCCGACTTAATTTTAATTGAAGCTGCTTTAAAACACTTGAATATTTAATCAATTTTTTGCTGCATATTCATTATTCATTATTATTCGTCTGTTGCACCTTTTTATAGGTTCCGACCTCGTTAATACGAAAAAGGAAAATATTTCTTCTGAAGATTTGTAGGCATAGTTTGGTAAGCTCATTTCTCTTACGGACACTTTCTGGTATACACGCTCTCTCTTGCACACCACTCGACGTTTCACTGAGCAACAGAGAGCGCGCGAAGTATAGTTTGCGACAACGCGACAGTGTAGCCCTAGCATTATGGGGAATCGGGCACAAAATCACTGAACGTAATATTTTGAAAATAAGTTTGAGGAAACTTGTGAGCGTGTCGGTGACTCGAGAGTAGCTTATTTATCTTATATTTACACGCGAAGCTAGCGCTCCCGACGTCACAGTTATGGCCAATTAGGTTGCAGGAACATAATCTTCGATGAAGTCACGGTAGCTCCAACGAGTCAAACTGCATCTACCTGTACAATACATATTGTTATGAAATAAAGTGTTGTGACGTGGAAAATAGGTACAAATGGAAAATTCTGAACTAATTTATAATGACGAAAACACTTTCATTGGAACGGTATGGAACAGGTGAGTAAGTTTTAGGTATGAGTTTTATAGGTATTAGTTAATATTGTGACGTTTATTTCAGAAAAAGGTCAAAAAGCAGCCAGACTGAATGGCTCGGATACTATTAAGGGTAAAAAATAGGTCAAATATTACAAAACTAAGTTTTGGCCCGTCCACTTAGCGTATCCTCTCGAGCACCAGCGTAAATAAACTTTACTAGCTCTAAAACTCCCCGTTCTGACTAAATAAGTGTGTATTTCGGTAGAATTATGATTTGTCGGTCCCCATAGTACGGAGCTGAATAAATTTTATTAAATCCGGGAACTCTTTATGACCAGCGGAGTCAGCCCGTCCCATCTAAGGGATAATGCAGGATTTTTAATATAATAAATCATTGCTTACTTTATCTTTGCTGTGTTGAAGAATACTGATTATCCTCCCTCGAAATTTGCTTCAGCAAGATTATAACCGCTTGAGGATCTGACGTCGAAGCGACTTTCTTTATGTTTGTTTGCGTCAGTTTAATATAAAGTGAGCTTTGAGTAATTTGGACGCGACGAAAAATGGTAGAACTTGGTGTTATTTTTTTGTTTAGCAATCATTTGTTAGCCTAGGTTTTGATGCTGTTACGAAACTCTTTTGTTTTTTTTTATTCTATTATTCAGACACGACATACTTGGCTCATGAATTTAGCACAATTAATTAAGATGAGTTAATTTAATATCACAATTTTCGATATTGAAACTACCACTGATTGTTTCTGCATCACCCAAAATTCCTATGGCATTAAGTCCACCTCTATACATTTTTGTGCTTATAGTATTAATTCTAACTAATCCATACTATAATATTATAAATTCGAAAGTAACTCTGTCTGTCTGTATGTTACCTTTTCACGCCTAAACCACTGAACGGATTTCGATAAAATTTGGCAAGGAGATAGATGACATCGCGGTGAAGGACAGGACATAAGCTACTTCTTATCGACATACCACGCGGGCGAAGCCGCGGGCAGAAGCTAGTATTATAAATGTGAAAGTGAGTTTGTTTGTTTGTTACGCTTTCACGGTAAAACGGCTGAACGGATTTAGATGAAATTTGATACAGGGGTAGACCTTGACCTGGAAAATGACTTTTTATCCCGATATTCCCACTACGGGATCGAGATTTATTCAGGTGAAACCGCGGGGCGTAGCTAGTAAATTGCAACAGAAATGACCATTTAACAGGAGTTTCGATATTTTTAGTATTCAAATATTAACTTTATTATTACTAGCTAGAACCTAAAACTGCAAAAAGCCCGCACGAGTAAATATATATTTTCAGCATTTCAACAACAAAGATTGTTTTGTGACTACCACTATAATTTATTGTTTACTTAATATGATACCCTGGTCCAATAAAAGGGAGGTTTGTAAGAAAATGTCGCGACATCGTCCCGTGTTGTCGCGTCCAATGATTTGTGAGGAGAACGTAACGACAAGGGAGAATGGATGTATACGTGTGTCGGGACGAATTATATCTAAGTTTCTGGGCAAGCAATATATATTTTTAGAATTTCAGATAAATCTTACAGTTGGTTTTGTTTTGATAAATAATGTTTCACCATTTCTGTTGAGCTTTGCTTAAAATTAATTGACTACAGAACGCCATGGGTCCAGTCGAGGATTTCAGTAAACGGAATTGACTCACTTCTTAACAGAATATTACTATCGACTGCCAAAAATATGTAAGTGGTACAGACTTTGTACCTAACAACTTTTTGAAAAAAAAACTAGAATCGTCTCATCGTCAGATTTTTAAACTTTTTTCAGAATTCCTCTGCCTGTTATTTTATTGCTCTCCTCATACTACATGGACTCAACGATCATTAGGTACGTTATATCTAACAGTTTTATGTCTGGTAGGTAGGGACATAAAGGCTACAATCTTCAAGAAAGCAGTTCAATAAACATCATCATCATCAAAACTAGACCCACAAGATAATGTAATAGACTATCATAACATCGTGCGCCACACGGTGTCAGCCACTGCCATCAGGCGCCTGATCTAACCGCACAGCAATTTGCCTCAAATTCGCATTCCTACGAATTTTTGCTGCATTATTTTTAAATTACCAGCTCCGGCTTCATGGTGATTTTATTTCCTACCATCGCCGGGAAATGAGAGAAACAAGGCAGCGGATGGAAAGTTGGATATATCACGGTTTGTGTACACGACGTTTTATATATTCTAGATTTTTCTTTTAATGTACACTGGTTGGTATGATTAGGTACAGTCACGGACTTTAATTGATGAGCCACCTGGCACTGTTCGTATTTTAGCCGTGTAATGCAAATCGGGTTTATTCGGTTCCCGACACGCAAAGTCATATGTCTCCATATTAGAAGAAGAAAATTATATTTCATATCTTTACCGGTTGGCTAACCTGAGATCCTGAACTACAAACTTGACAGCAGAGTGAAAGCCCAAAGTCAACCAATTGCAGGTCTAGCAACAGTAACCAAGCAACGATAAACAATCGTTGCTAGGTTACTGTTGCGATAGTAACGTTAGCGTACGGAGAAATAATAATAGTCATTTCGACAAGTTCGATAGTAACTTCTCTGACATCGATATTTCAACTGTCACTGTCTTCAGTTAAGTTTTCAGAAATAACGAGTTAATGAGCTATGATTCAAAGGAGGTCGGTATCAAATAGATTTGGCTAACTTAATGCAACATTGTATTTATTTTTAATTTTTTATCATTGAGAACTTATTAGTCAACCCGTATGGATAAGACTATTTCTGATTAAAAGTAATTTATTTTTCATCATGTTTACGAGCGTGCGATTTGAGTTCGCGTTTAATCGTGTAATCTCGTGAATGTATGAAACTGCAAAATTGAAAAGTTTGAAGGTGGCTCATCAATTAAAGTCCGTGACTGTACATCCAATAAAAAGTAGGATTCATTTTTTTATTAAGGTAGGTACACTCGGTAGCGTCCGCGCCACCATTTACGTCCCTTTGACGCGGCGGCGGCGCTAGCGCCTATGTTATTGCACCACATTGCATTAAAAAAAAAACGTAGTGCCACAATTTTCCGCGGGCCTTCATTCGAAGCGCGCTACTCTACCTATCTTTTTTTGTCATGATAAAATTCTATCTACCTACTTACCTACCCACATGTTATTGAATCTAACTAACTAAATATTTAACTGTCATTTTATTTTCACAGACGTACCTACCTACATTTTTTGATTCCCCGTCAGGATCGAAATTACGTTAGTTAACCCATTAAAGGTCGATTCATACATATCGGTGAAGCTACAGTTCCAACACAGCATCGGCACAATGCAAAATATTCTTTCATACATTCTCTTGCCGGTGTCGGCACTGACACTGAGAACATTGTGTCGTCACTGCCACTGACAAGTAGGGATGCGTCCATAGAGAATGTATCAAAGAATATTTTACACTGTGCCGGTACTGTAGCTTCACTGATAATGTGTGAATCGACCTTAATGCATTCATCGAGATCTATATAATAAAGCTAATAATCACAATCAGATATTTAACAATATTATCACAACATTTTGGTTTGATGATTAAGTTAGTATCAACGAGGAATGTCAATATAAATGCTCATACTTTGTAAATAAAAATTAATACCGTACATGGAATGTTAGGTCACAGCTTTCTTTCGAAATGACCTGTAAAATACCAAATATATCAATAATAATTTTATTATGTTCAGATCTGATAGATTAAGAAGAATATAACAAGAAATAATAATTGATTTAAGCAAAAGAAGCAGCTCATAAAATCCGTTTATCCTGTGATCATACTCAGAATGAAAAATCTCCTCAGATAACATGATTACCAACACTATCACAACTTAAGAGGATAATAATTGGCTGTGCGGTGCTAAAGCAATCTTCGTTATAACTAAATAATTTAACGCTCCCAGTTATACTGGTAATACTATAGTTGGTGCGTTTTAGCATGGCAGTTTATGTGGTCATTGTTCTTTTCATCTCTTCGCAAGAGGACCAAATAACGGCTGTAAAATGACGCTAAACGAAGCTTGAAGATGAAGAAGAACGTGTCCCGTCATTGTGATCATTTTTTTGTACTGGATCATACCTGGGAACCTTCTGGTTACGGAGATATTGAAGGTCAAAGTTCCAACTTTTTCAGACATTAATGTTTCGTTTTTCAGTGGAAAATGTTAACGAACACGATAGATATCGAAGAAATCGGGATCAAGATTCGAGATTCAAGACGTTAACGGAATTGAATTCCGTTTTTTAAATGAAAAATGCTGGAATCTGTCAATATGTAGGTCAATGAAGGCTAATGCGAAGCTAAAATGCATCAACTATAGTTGCTAGGGTAAGACGCTTCTCTGTAATTGACAGCACAACCTGATCTGCAACCCTCCGTAACAATTCTAGGAGTTTTCTTTAAGTAAATATAGGGATTGCTCGCGTAGTAGTTCGCGAGATAAAGGAGTTTGAAATACAGTCCATAAGTGAGGTAGGTATAAAAAAAAAACATGAGTCAAAAAAAAGTTTTTATGCAGCTTTAATGTCGACAAACTGGCCATCATTTTGATGTCGTCAATATTCCGAATTTGAATTCACGACCATTTAAAAAGTTATAGACTTCTATACAAAAATTGCCATGCTCATCATGTTTAGAAATCGATATCCAGGGTCTGCGGTTTAATTTAACCCTGTAGTACTGGAACATTTATGTTTAGGTCCCATGTAATAGAGGGGGGGGGGGGCAGTCTATTGCCACAAATCCAGACTGCTACTGAGAAACGTGTTATGAAATAACACAATAAAGTGTTAATGTGTTAGTGTTAATGTAATCGAACCCAAGACTCAGCAGTAGAGTTTGCGACCACTAGACCAACGAGGCCGCCAAGCCCAACTAGGGAGTCATTTTCGATTTTTTGAAGAACAATATTATTGTTGGGTGACAATATTATTGTCATATTACAGAAATGTACAGACTTACAAAATATTTCTTAAGATAATTGTATCTTATTTACAAAAAAATGATGTCCACAATTTCTCTAAAAAAATGTATCGTTGTTACGTGAGTACAAACTATAATGGCCATATTTTGTTCCCCAGCACTCAGACAGACAACATACATTATGTATGAAACAATAAATCTATATAAAGCGCCTGTTAACTTAAATAAGGCAACTAGTAACACCTCACGGTTTTGGTAGAAGGCAATTCGTTAGTAGGTATAGTTGATACATTTCACCAGCGCAGGCCAATCATTGTAGTATATACAATAACATAAAAGTCACAACGTGCGCTTGTGAAGTGGAAGGACTATACCTAAATTGGAAAGTACACTTTTATGTCACACGAAAAAATATATTTTCATGCAGCTTTTCCACGTGTATGCTTTTCTTCAGACACGTTCCTTGTAACTTAGTGGTATTAGCATGATGTCAGTTAGTATTACCGAAAGAAGTAGAAAGCTCTTACGTAAACAACGTATTTTTTTTTTTAATCCCATAACTATAAATGTAGGGTACTAATGAGACCATGTCAAAAAATCAACTGGCATAAGTTTTTTTTTTTCCTTTTTCATACAAAAATAATTCGACGAAGTCACGATTATTGAGGTAAAACACACAAAACCGTGAAAAAATAAATTATAACAATTTTTGTCCATAAAAAAAAAAATGATAACGTCGCATTTGCTTAGCTTTAAATATGAATGAATGGTTTGAATGAAAATAATTTACTGATACTTATCAATGAAACTTAGATACACACATCGAGAGTTTAAAGTTACGAAAACAAGAAAAAAAAAAAAAAAAATTGTTTGCCAGTTGATTCTTTTCTCATTAACTAAGGTGCGATAGCGTGTACCTCGCAGCTTTCCAGGTTAATAACCTAGAGTTATGGGTTAAAAAAAAACACATTGTTTACAAGTTAATTTATATTTCGCTTTACCTTTGAAAAAATAAAATCTGATAACTAGTCTTACCAAGGGGGAATCGTGTTACCCAGTAACTGGGTTGTAGATAGGCAGTTGCTGCATGTAAAATACTGGTATTCAGCTGCATCTGGTTAAACTGGAAGCCGACCCCAACAAAGATGGGAAAAGGCTAGGCAGATTGATTTTTACCTTTAAAAAAACATTCCTCGTATGTAATAGCCACAGCAAATAACACACAAGACGAAAAGAATATTATAAATGGAATATAAAAGCACTTGTAGGTTATAATTGAGCACAGTTACATCAAGTTCTGAAATCGTGATGTTCCTTTTTCCGAGAAACATCATTGGTACACTTACGATACTAGCAAGTATAGAAAATCATTTCATTTTAAGTTTTTAAACGTTTGAAATCCCAACCAAAACTGATGCAGCAATTCCGAATGAGGATCCGTAGATCTACGCAAACAGACAGGTATTAGGGTTCCCACGTTATTTATGCAGTGATTTAAAACAAGGGGGTTCCGTAATTGATCCTCCCAAAGGTCTATTTTCTTTTAATTAAAACATTTGTGAATCGTAAAACCGTATAACCGTAGCAATTCTTTCCGCAGACGAGGTACTTATATAAAAATATGGAATCCTAGAATGTGCTCATAAACTTTTTAAGTGGAGCTAAAAAAGTTAGCGTTTATTCCATGTGTATAACGAGGTTTCTGGGTATATGAGGTCGAGAGTATTATTAAAATTATTGCAATATTGTTCTTATCTGTTTTTTGTGTTTTAATAACTTTATCTGATTATCTACACTGAATTGAGTAGGTACCTAAAAACCCAATAAATTCGATTAAAATCCGCCTTGTTATCTAACTATGGGAGAATAATATCAACCATTCACGATGATTCAATTGTATAACCCTCATAGCCTATAAGATTATTATTTATTAAATATATTATTATTATTTATATAAAATTATATTAATATTAATTAAATTATGTATATAATAGGTACCTATATTATTTAAATTCGAAAGCTATTAAAATTCCAAACTAAACACTTAATAGAAGACTGTAAATTAGTTTCAAGTTTTACAGTCGCAACTGTAACGATATAAACAACTCTTCATTGTTCGTAATAAACAACTCTATTTACGAAACATTTACTCCTTCACAAAGTATTTTAATTATTCCAAGGGTTTAATAAGCGCGAATTAAACTTTTTAATCAGCATTATACAAGAAATCTTGTTAATCCGAAATGATTTGTCTCGGCTTTTAGTACAAATTCAGGAATGGCGGAACCCCGTTTAATCAAAATCCCTGGAACAATAGAGTAATCAGAAATATAATATAATTTTCGTGTTCATTATAAGTCTATCGCGGGAGGGCGAAATTGATCATGGCTCACTGCAAATGAAAAGATTCCAATCGTGCCCTATTACGAGGCTGATGACTAAGCGCCGAGTACGCACGACTCTTGTGTTTGCGAATTTCCGACCTCTTCTTATATATTTTGATTGCACAAAGGTTAGTGGGGTACTCTCCTAAGGCTATAATAAAAGTGGTTTAAAAAATGAGGGGTGAAAGAAATTTTAAGGGGGAGTAGTTTGACAGCAAAAAATCATATTTCACCCGCGCAACCCTTACCTACCCCTCTCATTAAACACGACGAAAACAAAACACAATGCCTTCCCGCCAGCAGAAACTTTTCGTCTGGCGTTTATAGAATTCGAATTTCAATCTTCTGTAGTTTATTTTGCTTATACGATACGCTTTTAAATACTGAATTCAAGCTAATTCAGTTCTATAGATCATGTTCATGTTTTGGAACTAGAAACTCAATGTTGACGTGAAAAAGTTCAAATTTAAATGTTACCAAATTTTATTTAGGACCTTGTACAATTTGTACCTAATGACGTCTTTGTGGAAAACTGTGTTACCAAGTAATAAATATAACGCTATATCGTGGATTTCTCTCTTTGGAGGATCGTGCAAAGTGATACCCAAGTAAAAAATAATATTCGTATAATGAATTTTGCACTGTATTGTGCAACGAATATGGCATGTGTCATGAAAACCTTTCCTGCGCCAAACGCGAACAATCCCCTTCGAAAACATTTGAAACATGTGAAAAAGAGGCCGAGTTCTGTACAAAAGAAATAAATGTAGGATTGTCGGCTTCACCACTAAAAGAATTGACATCTATTCATCTATGTAAATGGGTGCCAAAGTACGAAAGGGACTAGTTATAACAAAGGCCCGAGGTACGCGCCCAGTACCGGCGCTGTGTTTTGGCGCGCGCCCGGCGCGTTTTGGACGCTCGTCAAACGCAACAAGATTTCCACATTTTGTTGTAACTTTTGAACCGTGTTTCTTTTAAGTTTATTACTAAGGCGGAGAAAATGACAAAGAAAAATAGTGAAAAAGGAACTCGCGTCCAAGCGTCAAGGGAACGGTTAGGCTTCATTTACGGAGACGCGAGGAGTCGCGCGTGGCTTTCGGCGGCGCGGCTCGCACTGAATTCAAACATATGGCGTTGTATGAGTGCGTTTACGGAGACGCGATTTTACACGCGTTTGTTTGAAATGGAGCGTTTTTTGCGGCGGAGCCCGCGAATGGCATAGCCGCGTCACACGCGGCGTTTCATCACGGCGGCGCACGTAGCAGCAATGTCCGCGGCATACCTTCTCCCAGTCTTATTTGTAAATCGCACAACGGAGATGCAAGTTGAGAGTGGCAAGTTGCGACATGTGCAGGCCTAACGACGCCCGGCATAGGCGCTCGCTTAGACTGCAGCGCTTGATATAATTCGTTACATAGGAATTCATACAATTTTATTGAGCACCCGAAACGCAGCGTACAAAATGCGCGTCTCGGGCGCTTGTTATAACTAGTCCCTTAGTAGAAAGTTTAGTATGGTCCCTCTTTGTAACTGTTGAAATTGTAGCTTTGAAAACATGCCAAGTTGCATTATAACTTTAGGCCTCATTTACAGAGATGCGGGGCGTGGCGCGTCGCGTGCTGTGTGGCGTCACGCGGCGCGTCTGATGTTTTTTCTGTTCACGATGCGGCGGCGCGTGAAGCGGCAGTTATCATCCCACGCGTTAACATAAACATATGGCAATATACGTCTTGATTGTCGCGGTTTTTTTTGGGGTTATAATATATATTTTTGAAATGTGCTAATTAAAACCTTTCATTTGATACCCAACATGGTATGATTAAAAAATATTTTTTGTTGTTCATGATATGTCACCTAGAGGGCGCCATTTTCAATTTAATGTGTCTTCATATAGCCTATGACCAGCGGACGATCAAGAAGCTTCCAACGATACCTCATTTGTCAAATTGTGATGAGTCTTTTAGAAGCTAATATGTGGGAACAGACATAGATAAATACATAGAAACCGGTCAAAATTATAACCCTCCTTTTTGTTTCGCCGTAGTCAGGTAAAAACTAAAACCCAACTACGACAAAAAAGTCAACTAAAGAGATATAAACAAGACATCACGGACAGACAAATTAAAAATCCGGAGTCATACGGAATCTGTTCGAGTTCGTTCGTTCTACCAATAACCGAAGAATAAAGGTATTATTCTAAACAAGTTTTATTTAGGGGCGGTCAGTCGCTCCAATTGTTCGTCTAAGGGTCACCTTACAAGAAGTTTGTCAAAAAAAGTGAAAGTAAACGAATTTGGATCCTGAGTAAATCGCAATAAGATTTAATCTCCAGTGCTAACTTTCAAATGAACGTGGAATGGGCTCGTTGGCTATGTTGTAAATTTTCTCCGCAAGAAAATTCACCGCAATACAGAGCAATGGCGCTAGTATAGAAAGAAGTAGGTAACTACTTCTTTCTATACTCCGTGCTATTATACCAGTCAAAAATCTGTCAAATAAAATGTATGTCATCGTGAGTTTTCAAATATCAACATTGAATTTTATATGTTTATTTAGAGTCGGTATTTATTATTTATCAATCAATAACACTTGTAATATTCGTTTTGGAAGTGGTTTTAGTGTTTTTTTCATGTTTTCTATGTCTCAGTTTCTTTTGTGGAATGTGATAAATTACGAAAATATTATTTACGAAAATAAATAATATCTCAGCGCAGCTAAAAATTTGAGCGTAGTCCTCTCGTCTCAACAGAGCGACGCCGACTGATTTGTGAAACAAAAATATGCTTGAAGTTCCCGTAATGTGCGACGGAAGATGGCTTCTTCCACGAACTAAGAACGTCGTAAGTCCTACAAGCTTTGATTCGTAATAAAACCAAAAATAAAAGGAATAAAAAAAAAGCCTACACAATTTTTTTTGCCTTGTTTTAATACATATAATCATCTAATTTTTATCATAATAGGCATTAGCATTTTAAGTACAAATCGAAAATACGTGAAAATTAGAGGTAACTTCGTGATATTTTTTTATCGAGAAAATTTTAATATTTTGTGTTTCTGTTCCACAAAAAGTTTGGAAATATCATGTAGTTACTCATACTATATTTATTTTACACTTAAGTCTTATCAATTTCATGAAAAATCAAATTGAAGACAGGCAATTTTGCTCGCAAACAAATACACTGCGGTGCCGCACCTCTGATATTTTATATTGTAACAGCGAATCAATTTTCACGCCTCCTCTTGAAGACCTAGGCCAAATCGCCGTCAGTTATGACTGGTCATCTCTTAACTGCCATGGCTTATTTTAATTATTGAATTGTTTTTTGTTTTTATTTTATAATTTCGGACGCTTACGTGCTTTCTACATTATTGTTTGACCAAGATTAACCAATATTTTGTATCACTTTTATATTTAAAAATGTGTCCGTGGAGTTTCTTGCGAGTTCTTCTCCATAGGTACCTACAATGCTTTGGAATGGGCAACTAGCTTCATATTTCTGACTGACCGACTTCATGAGTTTGAATTTAAGTTTGAGTTTGAATCCTATACTATTAAATGAACAATATTTGTAAATATATTTTTAATCACGTTCTCGAAAACGGCTCTAACGATTTTGATGAAAGTTGCGATATAGGAGTTGGGGCGGAAAATCGATCTAGTGTTATCTGTTTTCACCCGAGCAGAGCTCGGTCGACCAGGTACTAATTTCTAATATTCGGGTAGCTCATGACCTGAAGATATTGTGCCATTAAGAATAGTAATTAAAAATCTACAAAAAATAGAATAATACCGCGAAATTTCGCAGATATTCTGGTTATAATAATCCATACTAATATTATAAATTCGAAAGTAACTTTGTATGTTACCTTTTATTTTACCTGAACGGATTTGTATTTTATTTTACTTGTATTTTACCTGAACGGATTTGTTTTTTATTTTACTTGTATTTTACCTGAACGGATTTCGATAAAATTTTGGCAATTCGATAGATGGCATCCCGGGGAAGGACTTAGCTACTTTTTATCGACATACTACGCGGGCGAATCCGTGGGCGGAAGCTAGTTACGTATAAAAGGTGACCAAACAAATATTGTTGTAGGTTTCGTTACTTTTTTTCCAATTTTGAATAACAAAACAGCCAAACAAAAGAACCCTCACTTGAAAAACGTACAAAATAATGAGGATATCCATAACAAAGACCAAATATTTAATCACCGGTTTTGATTTTAACGGAGCATAGGTACCGTGGTTATATTTATTCTGTATGAAAACCCCGAGCTGCTTTTACAAGTCTCACCGTAAAAAGGACGATGAAAGTTATGAGGGTAGGGGAAATTCTCGTAAATAGCAGTGAGGGAAAATGGGGATAAAGGAATAATATATCAATACGAATCTTTAATATTCGCGCGCCGGTACCGTAAATCAAAACGAATGAAACCGAGTCATAAATCAGGGTGCGTTTTTGCCTATTTTTAACGTTTCAAATTGTTGTGTAGAATGCCAAAAGCAAGCCACTGCTGTAATTAAAATCGAGTGAACATCATGTTTAATAATTTTTGAGGGTTGAATTTTGATTCCGAAATAATTGTAATCTATAAATAATAATTCTATATTATTATAATGAAATAGTAACGAAGTCAAAACTGTACATATTATGTAGAATATTTTTGAAAAAAAGTATCTGCTTTTGGCGCAAAAACGGCTGAACGGATTCGCACACAGATACTGGATAGCACATAGGGTACTTTAAATCAATAAATACCAATAGTACGTTCCTGTGGTATACTTTCCGACATACACGCGGGCAAAGGTTAGTCAATGAATAAACTACGGGATACATGGAACTTCTATCATAAACAAAATAAATGTGTAATATAATATCTGTATAATTATGCAATGTGTGTGTGTGTAATGTGTAAATGTTTGCGAAATACGGGTAAAACTATACACTATTATTATAGGTACTTCAGACGACGAAAACACGCGTGAAGTTATGTTTATGAATAAAGTACATGTGTGTAAATGAATGTGAGATATTATCCACCTGTAAGCTATTTACATAAATCGGATTTTCATAGCATTACCTTGCGTTTCATCTATTGGGATGAAATTGGTTGGAATTGGGTTGGTCTCTACGCACTCATATATGACAATGTACAACCCGGGAAATCAATTGTTTATCAAATGTACGTCTACGTCAATTTGCCATTTCATGTAAAAGACAAAGAATAAAAAAAAGGGGCAGTTTTTGGGGACTGCCGATAGAAGTGAAAACTTGCGTAACACCAACGTAATTCAAACAGTAGACGGTAGATGGCGCTAAAAACATTTCTTCAAGCGTGACGATGACGATGACGCGAGTTCCATGATTTTTGTTCACCCAAAAACTGCTCAAAGCGCCCAAAGAAGTTTTCACTTCAAAAAAATTATCAACTGACAAAACTTCGACGCCTACTCGACGACCCAAATGTATGGATGGTTGATTATTTTTTCGCGATTACGATTGGTGTCATGGAGAAAGTTGTTCAGTTTGATAATCCACCGCCACACCCTTAAATATGACCACACCTTTCTGACACATGCTTTATACAGATCAAATCAGCCTATTACGTTCCCACTGCTGGGACACAGGCCTCCTCTCTGTGAGAGGGTGTGGGCCGTAAGCCACCACGCGGGCCCATTGCGGGTTGATAGATGTCACATGTCTTGACATGACATGGCTATTTCCTCACGATGTTTTCCTTCACCGTTTTGAGAGCAGTGGTGATTAAATAATTTACACAAAGTAAAGTGCCTGTCAGGGTTCGACCCTACGACCTACAAGTCGTAAGTCGCGGTCACTGCCACCACTGCTCACATACAGATACCTACACTATAAAACAACCAAACAAATGTGACTCCTATGAAAATAACTCGTCCAAAAAATTCATTAAACACGATCGTTACTCGTGAATGCAGTGTCACTGTGATTAAAATTATGAACGAGTCTCTCAATATTGCAGGGATTTCATTCAATGGCAGACGTGCTTCGTGGCTTCGTCCGTCCATCCTCCACGCACGCATCCGACGCATTTAAATTCAAATGAGCTATTCAACATAACATAAAAAATCACGCCTGTAAACCCGGAAGGGTTAGGCAGAGGTTTACCTATACTTATATTGGGTCCCCACCTATGAAATTGGCGTTTTTTTTTCATAAATAGAGAACCTCGTCAGTTCTATGATTTAAAATATTCATCAATTGCTTGGTATTATATCGAATAATGACCATCATAGACAACTACCTATAGTAAAAAAACCTTATTACTTATAGTTTTCTAAACATAAAAAATACCTTAAAAATTACTCCTCATTTTGTTAGCAGAAATGACCACTATTATTTTTTAACTTACCCAAAACTTGTTTTTGTCGCTTAATCTAAGTGGCATAATACGTTATCTTAGTTTTAAAACATTAGGTTTCATGGTTGATTAAGAAAATTTTAGTATGAAAAATGCAAGTTCTTTAAAATTCCCCATATAAAACGCTGGTTTCATAGGTGGGGACCTAATAGTATACCCACATTTCGCCGGTTATGTTTAAGTTCCATGTAATAGGGGGCGAGTCTATTGCCATCAACCGGGCACTAACCCAGACTCCAGAAATTCCTAGTGGGAAAACCAAATAAAACTTTGCCCTACCTTGGAATTGAACCCAGGATCTCATGCTCAGTAGTAGCGCTTGCGACCACTAGACCAATGAGTCAGGATATAAAACTTACTTGAAAACCCATTATTTCGTAGAATGCACCATTTGCCTAAAATTCCGATACAAAATACTACTAAAGGGAGCTCAGGCGCCACATCAGACCACTAGAAATGTGACTTTTATACATTCTAGTTCGCGATCCGAGATATTTTAAATCGAATTCGGCAGTCAATGATATTCAATCTTAGAAAATGTTTCATGAAGTGCTGTTGGATTTGAGTTTGGGTATTGAGAAATATTTTAAGCCAGTAGTAATAATACCTTCGTAAATATAAAATCACCGTTAGGTTAGCTTATGTTGGCTAGCCTATTATTTGTCACTTTTTATTTTTTAACATTTTTGAAAATATTTCTGCCGTATTATAAAATTAAGAAAAAAAATGACTTAGTTTTAGAAAAGAAAAAAAAAAGTTTTTGTAAGGGAGTGAATGGCGAGATAGCGATAATAAAGCAGTATGGAAGAAAAAGACATGTGACGCTGGCCACAAATTAATTGGTTAGGATAGGAAAATGATGATTTCAGTATGTTGCCCAACTTATGCGGCCTAATGTAAACTTTTCTTAATATCACATGTTGCGCTGACCCCAAATAAAATGGGATAAGGGCAGGAGAATAATGATAATTACTATAATGAACTGCTTGTGAAAATAAAGCCACGCATTAAAGCTTTTCTATGGTTTCACTCATTACACAGTAAAATATAAAAAAACAGAGTTACCTACCCAAAAAAATTAAAATCATAAATTATCATAATAGGTACCCACATGGCTGCACGTACAATAATTGTTGGACTAAAACTCAGTATTCTACATAAAACTCGTTCCTTAATTTAGTAGTTTTAATATACGTAAACTTATGCAAGCTGTATGCAATTTTCCTCAAACTTTGCACCTGTTAAGCTCTATAAAATTTGTTTAACAAAACACTCTTAGTTCGTGTGTGGGAAATTCACAATTAAGCCAGAATGTGGGTAAGTACTTACTAAAAAGTTTTGCATAGTTCCTAAAGGTAAATCCATAATGCATTTCATTATAAATTTAGTTACGTAACGTGAAACACGTGAAACGTTAGGTATACGTGCATGCGTGGTGCACATGGCGTATAATTATATATTATGTATTTTACCAAAAAGTAGGGACCATTTTTTCTTAAGAAATTCTTTTTTTAAACATCTATCTACCTTCACCACTTACTTAGCAATTTTTAAATGGTTTAACCTTTTAGTGCGAATTTCACCCGTTAAACTGAATGCAGACAGCACATCTAAACCGAGTTCAAGAGCTGTCAGTGTCAATTTTCCAAAAACATTATTTTGTTTTTGGAAAATTGACACTGACAGCTGTCGCTCTTAAACGTGGTGTAACTATGTGCTGACCGTGTTTAGTTTTATTGGTGAAATTCGCCCTTAGACAATGTTATTAAATCCAGGTACTTTCCGAAGTCAGATTTTCGCTAAACATCTAACTAAATTGACCTACCTCTACGTCTACATTGGGATTTGAAAGGATTCATTGAGCGTAATGAGAATTAGGCACATGCCTAACAAGCAAGCATGATAAGAAAGAAAATAAAGGAATCGGCGAAATAGGCATTATTCTGCTATACATATTATAAATTAAAGTCACTTTTCGTGTTTGTATGTATGTCCGCGTTGTTCTTCTGAACCTCGCAACAGATTTTGATGTGGTTTTCACTATCCTTTAGAGAATTTATTCCAGAAAGTTTATGTGTATAATACGTAAATATTAAAGTTGCATCTATACATACGTATACATTAAAGTCGCTTTTCGTGTTTGTCTGTATGTCCGCGCTGTTTTTCTAAACGACGCAACAAATTTTGATGAGGTTTTCACCAGCGTTTAGAAAATTTATGTGTTAAATTATTTGTGAAGGTTTATTGTATAGTACGTTAATATTAAAGTTACATATACATAACTAAGAAATCTCAATGTTTTGTCAAGTAGTAAAATCCGTGAATAAAAGAATATTAGTCGAGATATTACCGCGACCCAATTCGTCAATGTTCGCTTGTCGATCCTTCCCGTTACACAGCCGATACTTTATTTCGATTTCCCAATAAATTTGGTTCAATCACACTGAGAGCCCAGTTTATTTCTCAATGGCAGCCAAAGAATAAATTTCCACTTGGAATATTAGGGAAGTTTCATCAAGAACTTTCACAATAGTCCCCTCTCAAACTCGTCCCAAATGCCGTTATTCAAATTTTACTTTTGATAAGAAATTGAATAGATATCCGAATCACGACGATTGTTGCTAACTTTAATGATAGCAATAAAACGTTTATTTTTGGCTTGGCTAGAAAAAGAATGGTCAAGTGTGAGTTGGATCCAACCTGATAGGTTTCATTGAGGCGTGTAAATTATAATTATGCTTTTACGTATGCCAAAATAATACAATACAGGTTGTCAGGGTACACACCGTTGTCACTCAAACCATGGGTAGTTAGACTTAAATATAAAAACAAATGACCGAGTAATAACAGAAAAAAACGTTATTTTCATTAAAAGATTTTAAAAAGTTTCTATCCGACACCGTGCTCGCTAGCGAAACAGCTGACTAACTGACGGAAGGGTCACGCTCGCGGCCGGTCAGGTCACGTCCCGCACCCGCCACCCATGTTGAGACGCAAGTTAGTTGCCCTAGCGTATAGGGCAACGAACTTGCGTCTTTTGTGGTAAAATGTAGTTTAAAAAAAAAGAACAAAAATGTTGTAATTTTCCATTGATTTTACGTTATATAAATTACACCAAACTACTGGTTTCAAGGACAACGGTGTTTACCCTAACACCCTTTATAGTTTAATTAAAAATATTAGTAGCAACACAGCTGTGAAATAACGTTTACTTAACTTTTCTGTTTCTATGTTTTAGATACGAATTAATCCAAGATAAACATATCGTGAGGAAACCGGCATGCCAGAGAGATATTTCTCGACGGCTTGTGAAGCCAAGTCAGAGGCCTTTGGGTGGCTTTAAAACTCTGACACCAGGTTACTCACTAACCTCACGAAAAGAAGAAGAATCCATAAAAGTAAACATAAATCCAAATCTTGGTTAAATATTTTTCCACTCGTTTGTTCTGTTTAGTTCACAGGTGTTTACCAAATGCCAATTTAAAGATAAACCAAAAATCTTCCTATCAAAACAACTCCACCAAAGATTAATATTACTTCTAAAAGAAAACTGGTTGAACACTCCTTTGAGTAAGTCAGCTCCATTGAAACCGATCTTGAAGCTAATCTTCCGTAATAAAGTGCATTCTATCTTTATCTTTTACATTAAACTTTTTATTTCTTTTATCACCTACAATGGCCTCATCCCTAAAGTTTTTTTTTGAAAGCGTAAGAACTTAAAGCCTTTTCGGGTTATTGCTTTTTTTTCAAAGGGGCCTTCGCATTACCCCCTTGAGTATCGAAGACACATCTGTAAATTGAAATGGAAAAGGGTCAAAACTCGTAAGGGTAATAACTATAAGTTTTGTGACCGGTACTGGCACCTTGAAGTAACCTTGGCGATATTATTTTTTAATAATACAATGTTATTTCTTGGCCTACGTGTGTTGTGAATTGTAATATGGGGTGTGTAATGTTCTCGCTAAACTGATATTTTTACAACTATATTTTTCGATTGCAAAAATATTGGGCTTTCAAAGACCTGATAACTTAAATAATGTTGTATGTGGTACCTACGTACCTACCTCTGAATTAAAATGTGTAGATACCAGAATATTTAAAAAAAAAAAAAACATATTCTCTAAATTCTCTATGGCCTTTGTACCTCCTTAGGTTATGAGCTATCCGAATATCAAAAAGTATTTGGCATAGGTCTAGGCGTGAAAATTGATTCACTGTTATGAATACTTAAAAAGTTCAAACAGTCTCGTGATATTAAGGTAAAATCAAACAGAGCCACAGAAAAAGGAGGATTTAAGTAATCAACAATACGCAAATTACAAAATTATATCAATTTAACTTAGCCTTGACGCCATTTCTCTTAATTTATATTAAATTCAAAATAAAGATTTCAAGCTTCAATCGCAAAAGGCAGTCACCCATTCCATTCCGCTCGGATGATTTTCTCGACGGAAAATTTTGGATCTTTAATAACCCTAATAAAACAATTATTTTTGTTAACAAGATATTTCAAGACAAACAATTTGAAGTTCTTTTTAGCCATCTTCCAAAAAGGAGGAGGTTTTATGTTCGGCTGTAGGTATGTTTTTTTTTAAATTTATGTTCATCGATATTTTCGTCAATTGTGGACCGATTTTGAAAATTCTTTTTTAACACACTTGCTCGTAAAGTGGCTCTTATTGAACCGCTTTTAGGTTCATAATGCAATGTATTAAACATGCGTGCAATATTTCACGTGACTGATTTTTATACACGTTACTTTAAATTAATAAAGTTCAAAAAGTTTTAGGATAATCTTCGAAATATTTTAAGATTTTAAAACTTTTAAAAACTCTGAAGTTTTGATTTCATCCAGTATTATTCCTTACCTATCTTAAAGGTACTTAGTTTTATTCCCAAAACATGTTAGAATGTAACGTAACGTAATAAACGAAATGGGTAACACGACAACTCAGAAATCGGATTGCCCCAAACTGTATTGGACAGAATTGCTCGTCGCGCTTGATTGCACATTCATTTGGTAATCAATATTCGTTCATTGAACTTAATTTACATTGTCAAAACATATGCATGGTAATAAAAACATCAGGTGATTAAACTCGTGAATAATGTGTTGACTTTTTGTTAATAAGTTACTTTCATTTCGTAGCATATATTGGTTTTATTAAAAGTTAATTATTAAAGCTCGAGGAGAATTTTAACGGACGATTACCTTTTTAATGGTACAGCAGGTAGATACGTTATTCCAACTTTAAAAGGTTCTGTTTCTTGTCATGGGTAAAAAATCAAGTAATAAAAACTAAAACCCAACTACGACTTAAAAGGTATAAACAGGACACCACAGACAGACAAATTAAAAATCCGGAGTCACACGTGTATATAAATCGAACATATTACGTGTGACTCCGGATTTTTAATTTGTCTGTCTGTGGTGTCTTGTTTATACCTTTTAAGTCGTAGTTGGGTTTTAGTTTTTATTACTTGATTTTTTTTTAATTTCTTTTGGGGTTATAATATATATATTTTTGAAATGTGCTCATTAAGCCCTTTCATTTGATACCCAACATGGTACGATTAAACCATTTTTTTTTTTAAGTTCCTCTCTTTATGTCCTCTAGAGGGCGCCATTTTTAATTTAATGTGACTTCGCATAGCCTATAACCAGCGGACAATCACGACGCTTCTAACGATACCTCATTTGTCAAATTGTGATAAGTGGTTTGGAAGATAGGAGGGAACAGATGAACATACATACATACATACCGGTCAAAATCATAACCCTCCTGTTTTCTTCGCCGTAGTCGGGTAAAAAGGCTTTGGAGCTATTTGGACGATATATTTACATTTATTATAGCAATTTTTTTAGAGAAAGGAAAAAGAAGCAAATAGATGTAGTTTATTTCTTTTTCCTTTGTAAATATGACACAAAGAAAGAACACTAACAGAAAAAAGTACAAGTTGGGGGATAATTTGCGTCACATCCACACAAACATTAAATAACATAGAACTCCAAACATAAAACTTCAAAATACTTTACTCAGTTCACTTTTAGACAAAACATCCTCAAAGTGGCGCTACAAACAAAACTATCTTCTACTGTTACCATTTATCTACTGAATGCAGTCACGACAATATATTTTACTAAACATGATTCATTTTCAATAATAAACCTTAAATATGTAAAAAGTCAAATGAGTGCAAGTCCAAATGCGAATAACTTAGCATCGATCCAAGTAGTCAGGCTTTTCAGAAACGAATAGAAAATCTGCCCTTGACGTATCATCAAAAAGGGCCTCATGATAAGCCTAAATAAAAAATCTGTGTCACCGATACCCATATTTACAACGTCAACCGATTTCAGCGCATGTCAATACCTCTCTCGCACGTTAATGGAAAGCCGAACCGTTGGCGTTGTTAAAAGAGTCCTGTCAAAACCGTTGTCCCAACAGAATCCGTCAGTTTTTCGTTTTTCTCGATACGGAAAGGTTGTAAAGAAAACTTTGTTTTGTAGTTGAAATTGCACCGTGTAGTGTCCCGTAGTCTTCAGTCCAATATGAGCAAAAATCAATTTCGTCCGTTCGCGGCTGAATGCGCCCTTTGTGTGACAGTGAAAGGTTATCGATGTTCGTTTTCACGGATCACTAGGGCCGAGCTAACTCGGAGGGGATGATTTCTGTAACAAGGCTAGCTGTCTATTGGCTAATGGGAGGCGAGAGTGCCCCGTATTTGTGAATCATGTTTCTATTTCTGACCTCACGGATATGTCGTTACGCAGCCGTGAAAAGTGAATTAGCCTTTTATTAACCTACGAAATACGTTCTACATTTGTACATTCCAACATTAATTTAAAATACGTATACGGATTCGGGTTTTCATTATATGAAGATATTTTAATTTAATTAAACGTTATAATTTACTGATTTTTTTACAATTTTCTAAAATAGCATCTTGGAGCAACCTGTGCTTAAAGTAGCGTAGAGGTCAATTGTAGGGGTCACGGATCATAACATGCATCAATGAAATTAAAATGAATAACGTGCAAAAAGTAGGCGAATTGAAGGAAAGACAGAGCTCTATAACGGCGAGCGTTTGAACATTTAAATTTTTCAATTTATCAGTTATTTTATCTTATTATATTTTTATGATTACTGGCCACTAGTCCTACCCGTGTGTCAAATTAAAGTCGCCATTGTAGCGGCACGCTGTATATCAAATGACCCCTATCTAATACGACTTACATGGTGTGAACCCCTCACAAAGTAGCTTCCTAAAGCTTTATTGCACAATGAGCTTTAACACCAAAGAAAGCCACGACCTCTATCCGTCGAAGAGATAACATGGGACCTCAAGAGTACGTGTTTAAAGTAGCACCGGAGAGGATTTTCTCTTTTTAAGTAAGTTTGCCTTTCAAAAGTGGTGGACTGAGGGGATTTCGGAAAGGTTCCACACGTGATTTTCTACCAGAAATTTATTGTATTGTATAAGCTTAAGAAGGCGGTGTCCACTAAGTAATAAATAAGTAACATCTAATAACAAGAAAATGTTAGTAGGAAAAATAATAATATTAGAATGTTATCAAGAAAATCACTCTATTAACGTGGACGGAGTACTCAAGGCCCTCTTAATTTTCCTGTCCAGATAGAAAATTGTTCCACGAAATTGTCGACTTTACCTGTCAAGGCTACCTACTTAATACTCTTTTACTTTGCCCAATAATCTATTATACATATAATAAAATAGTAACGAAGTCAAAACTGTTTATTCAACAGTAATTGCTGCGAGTTTGGAATCTAAAATATACTTTTTAAAATATTTGTCTGTTTATCTGGACGCATGTTTCGGATTAGCGCAAAAACAGTTGAGCGGATTTGGATGAAATTTTGCTCTCAAATAGTTTAAAACCTAGATTAACATTTAATCCCGGTAGTACGTTCCCGTGTGATATTTTCCAACATTCACGCGGGTGAAGCCGGAGGAAAAAGCAAGTAAATAATATTATTGTAACTGTACCCAACTTTTCGATATTCGTCCACAAATCATACACTTCTTACAATGACAGCATAACGAATGGGGTTCACGAACTGCTACACAAAGGTTTCCTTAGTGGACCTTTAAGCCTTCCCAATAGAGTGGAACACGTGTGCTCTATGACATTTAGGAGAATTATTGCCCAGTTTATTGCTCTTCATTACCTATGATACCTAAGGGGCGTGCGGCACTCAGCATTTCTGATTTAACGTAAGCATTTTCCGATATTTCACCTGAATGAATTTAATAAAATATTTCCCTGCCTTCTGACGTCAGAAGTTAACTCGTGCGGATGTTCCATCAATGCTAACAAGGCTGATAGTCTTGATTTCAAGACTGATATTACGATGTCTGTTACATACAATGTTTATTGAAATAAAATACTAAGTTAGAATTAAGAATGTGCGCCGTGTAAGTAAGACACAAAAATATCTCAACAAAATAAAGATTAATGTAACCCAAGTATGTTTACAGAATGTCTGTGGAAAATATTAAAGTAAATAATATAGCGATACTAGAAAGTATGTTTACAGAATGTCTGTGGAAAATATTAAAGTAAATAATATAGCGATACTAGACAAATTTTTAAATTGAGCTTGAAATGAGAAATCCCGCGAGAAATTCCCTCGTTCGCCCTCCCGACAGTTAGGGCGGGTGGTAAAGAGGTTACAACTAAGCAAATTGCATTCACCGTTGTGGAATTACCGTGCCAAGTTTACACAAATATCTCGATGAAAATTTCTCACATGTCAAACGCTTCGCTGATAAAAACGGAGCGGATTGTGCCTCGACCGCACGCTCGCCTGAATTATAAAACGATGAAGACTGCGGCATCTTTTACCTTTCTAAGATTAGAGTCTTGTTCTTTTCCGCGCTGGTAATAATGAGTCATGTTTTAGCTCTTCTCACTCTGGAAACAAAGTTTTTTGAATAAAATTTAGAAGGCGTTTAGAAGACATCCTTTGATTGCTTGTTTCTCTAAACAAATAGATTATAAGTTGATCAATGACTTTTCACGGCTTATACCAATGTTACTCTAATGAGTTTATGTGTGTAGTAACTTAAATTTATAAACTGAATAAATAAATAAATAATAATAATAATCATTTCCCAATCTACTAACTGTATCTATTTTTAATTCGAACTCGTATTCACTTACAGTTGAAGGATGAAAAGTTCGTATATTGTGTGTAGATATTTATTTTTCTTTCCATCTCAAGAAATGTCGAAAGGGTTGATCTATTATTCCATGTTTATCGTCTAGGGTCGCTGTGGAATTCAGGCTCGTTTTCAACTGTCTGACCGCATGCCTACACGTGTTGATCATTTTCTTTGATGGTCATCTGTCACCGCGACGCCATCTTAACCCGAGATAAACAGAGGTACAGACGCAGGCGCCAGATGAGGTTTCAAAGGCTCCGAGCATATAGGGAGAGTGATTAAAGAATCAATTAAAACTTATTTCCATATTAAACATTTTATGAGTTAGAAAGAGTACACTTTGTGAGGCTTTTTCTCTCTTGTTTTTTTTTTTTGTTAGTTTTCTTAGTGTTAGTATACGGTTTTAGTGACCAATAGAACTACAATTGACATAAGCGTAGATGGTCTCTATATTCGTTTTTACTTCCTATATCTAGAGCCACCTTTTTTTGTGTGTACTCAAACTTAACTCAAAGCATTATTTCAATTAAACAATTTACATACACTTTTGAATTGTCAAGGAGGAGGTCAGTCAGAAATATGAAGCTAGTTGCCCATTACAAAGCTTAGTAGGTACGGGAGAAGAACGGGCAAGAAACTTCACGGACACTCTTTTAAATATAAAAATTAGTTACATCATTCATGTTGAAATTATCTTACATGTGAGAACAATGTAGAAAAACGTGCACGTTATGAGCTACAAACAATTAAAAAATTCAAACAAGCCATGGCAGCTATGAGATGTTCTAGGCTTTATTTGGTGTGACTTCATAAAGAAAATATAAAACATTCTTCAAATACTTATAAAGAATAATTAGGAAGTTGAAGATTCCCCTGACATCATTCATCCCTGACAATCTCACTTCATTATATTCAGACTTATCTAAGCCCAGTCGGGTAGACGAACGCAAATCAGCCTAGAAAGTTATCTTAATTAACAAGCTATTCGAAATCTCCCAGAACCTACGTTATTACATCCACGTGTCAAAATTCAATGGATCAATAATTTAACGAACAAAATACTCGTACATATTAATTAGAATCTGTAATTTACACCAACCAATCATAGAGACTAATCTATAAATTAATAGAACTACTAAAAACAGTAGCAATAAGCTCTAATCGAAAGCTCTGGATGTAATTAACGCGCAAATTCGATTATGGTAGCATGTAATTTGTGATATAATGTATTTAAATGACAAATGTGCAGGGTGCCGGTAATTATAGTTTGTATTTTGATGGTTTGATATAGACTTTTTCGTTCATCATCATGATTCACATCCTGACTTCACCCACTGCTGGGAATAGGCCTCTCTTTTTAACCGACTTCTTCAAAAAGGAGGAGGTTCTCAATTCGTCTGTATATTTTTTATTTTTGAGTGTATGTTACTCGATTACTCCGCCAATTATGAATAGATTTTGATGATTCTTTTCGGTCATGCTCCAGAGTTAGTCCCATATAAATTTTATTAACTTTGCTTGCGTAGTTTTTGAGTTAACCTGGAAGTATATCTGGATGATGTTTTAAGTGACTCCGTCAATGATATTTGCATAGCAGGTAGTGGTATTCGAATTTGTATGGGGTGGGTACCACAAGTCATCATCATCATCTGCCTAGCCTTTTCCCAACTATGTTGGGGTCGGCTTCCAGTCTAACCGGATGCAGCTGAATACCAGGATTTTACATGGAGCGACTGCCTATCTGACCTCCACAAGCCAGTAGCTGGGTAATACGATACCCCTTGGTAAGACTGGTTGTCAGGCTGTCGGGCTTCTGACTACCCGTAACGATTGTCAAAGATCCACAAATGACAGCCGGGACCAACGGCTTAACGTGCTTTCCGAGGCACGGAGGAGTCTCGATATTTAAAGATGGTCACCCATCCACGGACCAACCCCGTCAAGCGTAGCTTAACCTGATGGATCGACCCGTGCGGCTGTTATTACTTAGCCACGAGCTCCTCCTAACCACAACAACACACCAACCACAACTAAAAAGTGAAAAAAAAAAAATACAAAAAAAGACGACGAAGAAAAGAAGAAGTCGGTGGCAAAAAACGAAAATCGAAAAGCAAAAACACCGACTGTCACCGACAAGTCGGTTGTCTTGTGCCAATACCCATGCTACTGCGCCAGCCTCATCCAGGTTCTATCCGCAATGACAACCATGTCGTCCGCCCATTTCGCCGCCGGCGGACGACTGACTCGTCGTCTTCCAGTCCTTAGACGCCACTCGGTCACTACCTTACGCTACCTGTCATAACTGCACCTTTTAGTTAATGAATGAAAAATGTCGAATCAGGTGTGATAAGTCAAGTGGAAAACCTTGCATAGATTTTTTCAGAAACCTTAATTTAAAAGATAGATTGATCTGATTTATCTCTAACATATTTTGCATTATCCCAGATTATGATTAAATGACTCTCATGTGCTCGTGGTAGGTACCTTTTTTACCCATTGTATGTAGTACCTTTTTTACCCATCGTCTGCTACATAAGTACAATTTATTCCATCACCCACAAAATTACTCGAATTTTTTAAATTGCAATATACTGAAAACGGCTACATAAGGCTACGAAAAGTGAAATGTTTGTGAATATCACAATTATTAGGTACTTGATACAACTTCAATAAACTGTTTTGATTAACACTTGACCACTCATTAAAGGCTTCCTACAAACATAAACATACCTGAAACTATAGACAGAGTACCTCAACCGTTTATTATTCCGTACTAAAGTCAATTAAGTTAGAGCCAACAACAACTTCAGGTCAACTTTAAGATAGGGGTTACTTTGAAGCAAAGGGGACGAGAAAGCAACACTTACCTACGCCAACATAATTGGGATCTTTACGTTCAGCACTTTATTGCTTTTGCGTCAATAATTTTAATTAGAAGTTATAGAGATGTTGATGATTTTTTCTTATAATCTGTCCGCTTCCTTAAGCGATCGTATCGTCGCATGAATACACGATCGGTTGCGTGAATACGCGAATGCGCGGTCAATCGCGGGCTTATGTCACTTTTTGTTCGGTGATCATCCCATCACCTATCTGCTGCAGCATAGCAAATCATAGCTTAACTTGACTCTCTGCAATCGGGTTATTCTGTGGGTCTTATGATCCATATACCGATTTCCAGTTTTCATTAAATTAGGTATCCATCCGTCGAGAAAAATAAAAGTAATTTTCTTAGAAGAAGTATAACTTTAAAAGTGAAAAAGTTCAACTCTATAAATTTTGTGCTCCTGTATGTTTTTTTCGTACTCCTGTATATTTTTTGTAGTTCCACAGTTTAGCATAAAATAACTTAAAGGGGATGTTAGGGTTGACGATAAAGGCTGGCAGATACCTACGTAAGGGAGCGTCTGGACATGATTTAAGAGTTAGTCGATTCAAGTGTACCTACTTCAACAGAAAGTCCAGACTTATAAAATTCAGCACATTTTAACAAATAGCTGCGCTAGTATTTTCTTTCGAGTCCTTATTTTATACCCGTATGTGCCTTTTAAAACACATCTCGTTAGTTTTTAATTTAAACTGTAACACAAAAAAGACGCAACCGCGTGTCTGTTCCAGAATCATTCTTTAGAAAGGGCGATGTTAACGTGAAAAAAATATTTAATTAAAAGATGCTTAGGTCTAACTGCACAAAATTCATTTGAGCGTTATACCGAAATGAGTGTTGAATTTCGAAAAATGTTAGCGGTGATATTTTTATGCAACTAGGAAACATTTTCCGTCTCTTGCGCTCTTTAATCAAAGTCGCAATAACGCCACCTTTCTTTCTGACGTCAGTTTCATAAGCGAGGCTCCTTTGAAATACAGCGGTGTAGGAGAAAATGTGCTTTTTTATTCGACAGTCGTCAAGTCAAAGGAAATTTTAAACACTACTTTAATAACTAGTTCTATAGCGCACTGGGAATCTTGCTGGCAATATATGAAGGTGTTCGTGTTCTTCCAACAATAGCTGGGTAATTGCGTAGCATACTTACAATATTATGGCAACGTCTTTCGTTGTGACAGTTGAACAACATTCATGACCTCTTCCCAGCCCAGACCAGTATAAATTAGACAAAAAAAAGTAAAAAATGAAGCAATGGTTTAGCAATTTTCTACGCGTTACGCACCTCGCTTTTATTTAGGTAAAGTAGGTGAAGTGAGAAACAGAACGTTTTCATTTTAATCACTATACATTATAAAACAAAGGCCTCCGCCGCGTCTGTCTGTCTGTTCGCGATAAACTCAAAAACTGCTGCACCGATTTTCATGCTGTTTTCACCAAGGGATAGAGTGATTAACGAGGAAAGTTTTAGTATATAATAACCAACATCCACGCGGGCGAAGCCGCGGGCATCCGCTAGTGTTAAATAATTTTGTCACATATTTTTTCGTAAACAGGAGCAGAGATGTATATAATGAGACAAATATTTGCAAAAAAGACCAAAAACATACAAGTCTTGAAAAATTATCAAGCACAATAAACATAGCTTGTAATGTAAACGTGCCTAAACATTTACCAATCTCTTTTTACATTTGTAAACCCACTGACTGAAAACCACAAACAAATTGTCGTAGTTTTAGCAAAAGTTTTCGTTTGTATACCATTATGTCCTAACAAAGGGAATGAAGAGTAACAATTTTAGTGAATTAAGCCCGGCCCTTTGCCGCGCCGCCTCCGTAGAACAAAAAGCAGGAGATCCTAAATACAAATGAGACCTATTATTCTTCCGAAACCCTCTACATTTGTAAAAGGCTATATTTTTTACGAACTCGATAAGTTACGTTTCTAGTTACGTAATTTTTGTTACCGACTAACTTTTTGTATTGTTTTAAGTTAGGTAAAACTTTTTTGTTGTTCATAATTTTTATGTTTTTTTTTTTTTTAGTAACGTTACACTAAAATATAAGCATTATGTACGTTTTTACCAGTGATCCGAGGGGTAGGCAATATTTTCTTAAATCTTTATTTAACCAATTTTATTTTTTGATGTATTTATTAGTTTATATTAGATATTAGACAATTAGTTTAGTCCAAATAGATAAGTATCTATACCTATAACAGAAAATATATTTTTCGAGAAGTTAAAAATTCAGAGAGAAATATAAAATTAGTTTAAGAGAACGCGTGCGTGCGTTGTATCAAGAGAATATAAGTACCTAGTAGGTAATGTTAACAATTCTGAAACTTCGTAAATTTTAATATGAATCGCTACGTGGTCGAGAAAATGTTCTGTTTTTAATAAATTCCAGATTACATTGTAGGTACCAGACTTTTTTTTCGCATAAAATCCATCCAATTTAAAAAGCGTAGCTCCAGAAATTCTCGATTTATCATACTAGAGATCTACGTCAGTTGAACTAGGTTACTACCCACTGTATGAATAATAGTGCAGTTTATGTGACAGAGAGGATTTTGCGAGAAATTCGTGTGAATGGTCCTTCCTTACCCCGGCTTTGTCCACCACAAGGCGTTCATCCCTACGGAAAGGACCCAAGGTTGTTCGCCCCTGACAAGGGTGTTAGTGTCACAAATTAATATTTGTACCTACATAAATTAATTTTAATGTTTCGTAATTTGTCAGCTAAGCAAACTGTTTTGAGGATGTGATAAATAGGACGACGTCGACGATTCTGAGGGCCTCAGTTTTATTGTTATTCAAAAATGAATAATGTGTAACATTAGGGTGGACTATTAAATGGTTTGCTTCCTAACTTGATAATGATTTAAGCATTATTTATTATTTTATTTTCTTAGGTAAAGTTTTAAATATAATAGTAACTACCCAAATTTATTCGTACCATGCCACATACATTACAACTCATACTCACATCCGACACTCATACACACATCACACACTCATACACACATGACCAGTGATCGGATAATCGGATGCATATTTACCTAAAGTTCATTTTTGGTTATGAAATTATGGAAGCGGCTTCTTAAAAGATATTTTTTTAAATATAAATCCCGGGAATCCAGAAAATTCGGGAATGCGAAACTAGTCTGTAACACGATGAGGAAACGTCGTCTTTATTAATACCAAATAATTAATTTAAAAAAAAAACAGGATATTACATAATTTTTGATTGATAATTATTAATGTGTATTTACTTGAAGCTAATTTTAAACTAAGTAAATATTCCTACACCCGATTTGATTCTATAGTAAAAAAAACTAAATTGGTCGATTCCGAAATCCCGGGATTTTTTTCGATACAAAAGTGCATTCCATGATAGCCAACACCTACACTTTAGGTAAATATGCATCCGATTATCCGATCACTGCACATGACACACTCATACACACATCACACTCTCATACACTTTCCCCCACTACACCACATCACACGCGCCTACTCTGACACTATTGCTGCTGTTATAAATTTTAGCTTCCCTAATTTTGTAAAATAATCATAGCGGGCAAATGGATGACCCTTATAACACAGGATTTTCCTAGAATCGGGGTCATAATTCACAAAAATTGAGCACCAATGTAATAACGCATCATGCATTGTATTGCTCCTTTTTGCTAAATAAATTATTCATCATAAAAACAAACAATCCTATCAAATGATATTACTTTAATTTGTAATAACATAAAATTAAACAACAATCTAAAACCTATAAATTCAAATGCACGCTCCAATAAATCTGAACGAAAACAGGAACAAACATCCGTTATAAATCCGGTGCGCGCAGAGATTTCCACTTATACTAGTATTTTAATCCTTATCTATACCACGTGAACCTGGTACGCGATCCATTTTCCTAGAACCGCTATTCGTAGTGAAAATACAAGCCTTGGCATATCGATTTTACTCTCAATTCCACACATATTCGGTCCGTTGCACCTTTTGAAGTGCAATAAAAATAATCTTCTTTGTCCAGTGGTCCATGTGAGGTTGAAAACGGGCAAATCATAACAAAAGCGCTGGAACACAACACACCTTGTTATTTCAATCTGAAACTGATACATTTATTGGAACATCATACATTTTAATTGAAGTTCGCTGAAAATACGTTTATAAAAATGTGCAATCAAATGTGCAAGATTTATTTATGATAGTTCGCTATTAGCTGCCTCGTTATTATTAGTTGTCAGCCTAATAATTACAAATGTTCACAGTTTCAATTTAGCATCTGTGACAATGATATATAGGTACCTACTAATGATAGAAGTTTCACTTTTCAGCCATTGGTTTACTGTTTACGGACTGAATTTTCTGGTTCGTTAGCTTTATGCATAGGTACTTAATTAGTATTGGTGGGGATTGTCAATGGGGATTTGTGGAATAGGCCTTAATTAGACGAACGCAGTTAGTCCAAACCGCCTGCGTACAAACGTGAGCAATTCTTAGATATGCACATTTACCTTCTGTTACATTGCCGTCTGTAAAACTACAGGGATATGTTCTTCATTATTTTGCTTTAGTTTCACTTTTCGTTATTTACTGTCACTACTTGATCTAAATACTACACTTAATTAAGCTACGGTTTACTAGAAAAGCGGTGGCCGCCATATAGCGCCTGCAATTCACCGGCGAATGACTTACTGTATTGTTCGCAGCGCTCTGTCTTAGTTTTATATTCGATCAGTGTCATTATATAACGTTGTCAATGAAACGTTATATAATGACACTAAACATGACATGACAGAGCGCTGCAAACAATACAGTGAAGTATGCCAAAACTACACCTCTGCTCTATAAAGACCGTTTGTAGGGTTCCGTACCCAAAGCGTAAAACGGGACCCTATTCTAAGGCTCCGATGTCCGTCCGTCCGTCCATCCGTCTGTCACGAGGCTGTATCTCTTGAACCGTGATAGTTAGACAAGTTGTAATTTTCACAGATGATGTATTTCTGTTGCCGCTTTATCAAAAAATACTAAAAAACAGATTAAAATAAATATATAAGGAGGCTCCCATACATACTGTTTTTATAGATAATGGTACGAAACCATTCGTGCGCGAGTCCGTCTCGCACTTGGCCGGTTTTTTGACACAGTAAAGTCAAACCACTGCCATCATTTTCATGACAGCCGTCACTGCGGCTGGTATGTGATGGCCACCGCTCTTCTACGACACTATAGCTTTAGATATAAATACAAACCTAAAACCTTACCGAAAACACTATTCCAAAATTACCCTCCTCATACATTTAACCTAATTCGACTTCCACGTGTCAGTATTAAGAACTTTAAGCACTCTCTCTATACAGCTGGAGCAATTAATAAAGAAAGCGAAGCACTGCTTGTTAGCATGCAAATGCCGCAATCCTCGGAAGATTCTGCGGCAATATTCAAGTCGTTAGTGTTTGTGCGGCCGACTGCACAAGTGCAAAAAGGGTTTGCCGCTTCGCCAATGTAAATGACAATTTAATAATAGCAACGCTCTTTGAAACGTAAATTACGAAAGCTTTTATGAGATTTGAACTACTTTTTTAATATCTTTTTCATTAACGACGCTTTTAATTTGTCTTATTTTATGGTGTTACTGTTTTAATTTATATAACTAGGCGGAGAATTGCGGTTGGTTTAATAGATTAGTGATGAATGGATGAGCTACTAGGTTTTCCTGTATACTAGCTGCGCCCCGCGGTTTCACCCGCATAAGTGTCGATTCCTTGAGAATATCGGGATAAAAAGTACCTATCCTATGTCCATAATCCAGGTCATGGTATACCCATGTGCCAATGAGGGGCTTGTGGCTAACTAATAACAGCCGCACGGGTCAATCGATCAGGTTAAGCTACGCTTGCCGCGGTTGGTCCGTGGATGTGTGACCAACTTTACATAACCAAGATCCTTCCGTGTCTCGGAAAGCACATTATTTTCGGCAAAACATTTACCGAAAGTTTTTTCAATGCTTCCGCTTTTTTAGTTTCTAACACAAAGGGATGTAAAGGGATGATTCAAAGAGGACATCTTCGGGAGGCCCAATTCTTCGCTTTATTTCCCCTCCACCCGATTCACGTTTAAAAGAGTGATTTGCATCGTCTAGTCAATTTGTTCTTTTTACAAAAAAAACAATGTTCCACGATGGACATCGAAAATATGGGGTTAAAATCTTCGTATGATGGTGAGACCACCGTGGTGTGGTGTTTGATGGTGGAGGTGGTTCATGTGATGGTGATGGTGGTTATCTTCTAGTAAAAATTATTTTATCAATGGAATTTAAGATAGTTAATTGATTCAGACCCCCACTTATATAGGATTGCTGCTCGGCGCTGATTGGCTAGGACCGTTATCAGTGCGATAAGCGCGATAAGGGGACTGATGATAACGGTCCTAGCCAATCAGCGCCGAGCAGCAATCCTACATAAGTGGGGGTGTCGGGCGATTTGATTCACTCTGCGTCCAGCGCTCGGTGTGGTAACACGTCGCGTTCTGCTTTGCAATTGGTCAATCGTCATCTTGAAGATGCCTCTTTGAGAGGTGATACGTGTCGATTTCTTACAGGGTTTTTATGACTCTTGAAGAATAGTCAAGCGGAATAGGTTACTAAATATATCAGCGTATATTGTATTTTACAATAGAATTTAGTAATATAAGGTATTTTTTGCATCACCATTGTAGTACAGTGGTTTCAAAATTAGGTTCAGCAGAGTGGCTGAGTCCTGCCCGGCAGATGACTTTTATTCAACCAACTTAACCCAGTTGACATATGGGGTAGTTATAATTGCGTGAGGCTAACAGTAAATAGAATGGTGAAGTGGGACACCACTTCTGGGCAAATCTGGCTGGTTAATCCTAACTATCCTAACTAATATTATAAATGCAAAAGTATTTTGTTACATAAGGGGTAGCCATAATAAAAATAATTAAAAAAATATATATATTAGATATCAAGTAGAAATAAATAATATTTCTAGCTTTTATATTCTTTCAAAAGTCCAGCTGTAGATCTAAACCCTATTTTTACCCGACTACGGCGAAGAAAAAGGAGGGTTATGATTTTGACCGGTATGTATGTATGTATGTTTATCTGTTCCCTTGTATCTTCTAAACCACTCATCACAATTTGACAAATAAGGTATCGTTAGAAGCGTCTTGATTGTCCGCTGGTTATAGACTATGTGACGTCAAAATGGCGCCCTCTAGAGGAAATAAAGTCAGGAAATCAACAAAAAAAAATTGTTTAATCGTACTATGTTGGGTATCAAATGAAAGGGCTTAATGAGCACATTTCAAAAATATATATATTATAACCCCAAAATAATTTAAAAAAAAATTAAGTAATAAAAAGTAAAACCCAACTACGACTGAAAAGGTATAAACAAGGCACCACAGACAGACAAATTAAAAATCCGGAGTCACAAGTAATCTGTTCGATTTATGCCGCCCTAACACGTGTGACTCCGGATTTTTAATTTGTCTGTCTGTAGTGTCTTGTTTATACCTTTTCAGTCGTAGTTGGGTTTTAGTTTTTATTACTTAATATTTTTTTAATATTCTTGTTACTTGAAAATTGAGGCCCTTAGGCAGTTGTTATTCTATTTAGTTTTGATTAAATTTATCTTTACTTAAAGTTTCCCCGGCAACGTTGCTTTGCTTAACTTCATAATGGTTTTATTTATATAGTAACTATAAGCCGTTCATTTTGTATTCTTAAAAATAAATTGAATTATAACTTAGTATCCTGGTATTATTATAACAAACGGACAAAAAAAATAATATTGATGGAAATTATTATTACCTATTATTTTATAAAAATAATAAATACTTGCTGCTATTGGGAGGACATGGATAAAGGCTTGCGCACTTCCATTAGTAACAATTGACAAGCTATATAAATAAAATACTAGAACAATAGATTTTTACACTAAAAGAAGAAAAAAACTGTAATCATTTAAGCCTTTTCCAATTAGTAAAAAAAAATCAAGTAACAAAAACTAAAACCCAACTACGACTTAAAAGGTATAAACAAGACACCACAGACAGACAAATTAAAAATCCGGAGTCACACGTAATCTGTTCGATTTATATCTTATATTTATATCTTATTTTATTTTTATATTTATATTTATAACACGTGTGACTCCGGATTTTTAATTTGTCTGTCTGTGGTGTCTTGTTTATACCTTTTAAGTCGTAGTTGGGTTTTAGTTTTTGTTACTTGATTTTTTTTTAAATTATTTTGGGGTTATAATATACATATTTTTGAAATGTGCTCATTAAGCCCTTTCATTTGATACCCTACATGGTACGATTAAACCATATTTTTTTTTAAGTTCCTCACTTTATGTCCTCTAGAGGGCGCCATTTTTAATTTAATGTGATTTCACATAGCCTATAACCAGCGGACAATCACGACGCTTCTAACAATACCTCATTTGTCAAATTGTGATAAGTGGTTTGGAAGATAGGAGGGAACAGGTGAACATACATACATACATACATACATACATACCGGTCAAAATCATAACCCTCCTTTTTGCTTCGCCGTAGTCGGGTAAATAGGCATTACGTCAATGATAAGAAAGGGTTTTACTTATTATATTATTTTGTTTTTCGAATCCACGGATATTTTTTGGCTAAAAATTACACATTGGGATCTTTACATTTTAATTAAAGTCGCTTTTCGTTTCTGTCTGTGCGACCGCGTTGTCTAAACTCCGCAATGGATTTTGATGCGGGTTTTATTATCTTTTAGAGAATTTGTTCCGGAAATGAAATGGAATGTTTATTTCTGTATATCTTTTTTTACACTTCAATGTTGATCATTATTTTAAAACAAGATGGCGCTGGCATTTCCTTCCTGTCTGATCCCTGAGAAGAAATGCTGAAACAAACTCAGAGGTCATGGTATCTTTTAAAGTTCAAATATTAGAGTATTATTAGGATTTTATATGACACTAACAATGCAGGGCCAGGAAGATTTATATGTATACATTTAAATTAAACTGACATAATATAAAGAAATCCCTTATTTTTTCTAGTCGTAAAAACCGTGGCAGGCAGCGGCGGGTTGCTAGTACCTAATAAAATAAATTCGAACCGGAAATCTAGACCCATAAAAAGCTAGCAACAAAAACATAGTAAAACATTATTTCCCTGGATTATTTGCTCAAAATAACCTTGAATATAGAACCGTTGCGTTATTAAACTAGACGTGAAATAAATGAGATCACATTACGGAATCCTATTGTGTGTAATGTCGTGATCATTCCATGCCGGTAGTTGTCAACTGAGCACGATATTAGCGACAATAGCTGTACTAATGTGTATATTTATGTAGTTATCATTCCATATAGGCGGCCATATTTGGAACATAATCATTCATTTATGGCCCTTTGGAAAGACCTGGTGGTACGTTATTGCCGAGGTAAATCGTGCGCATAATAGGTATAGAACGGTAAAGTTAATTTAAAGAGTCCTGGTTTTGATGAAAAGGGGTGATGTTTGGTGGTTTTACCACCCAGTTCTCACCAACAGAGTACAGAGCTATGTGAAAATCTTAGCACTGTCTAGGTATATGTTTGTAAGCCATGTAGTCGTCATCTGATATCCGCCTTGGAATAAAATTATTGTGTTTGCAGTGTATTAATGATAGAATTCCACGATCGGCAATATTGCAGACGGACACGCACGGCAGACGACCACAGACGCCACGCACCGCGCACCGAGGAGCTTCCAATGTCTGCGATACTCCGCACGTATACCTTCCCACGGTCCGTCGTCCGGACTCATCGGCGTCCGTCCGCAAAATCGCGGATTCGGGGGATCAGGTATGGAAGGTAGGACTTAAAGTTCACAAGAAAACAAAAGAATAAATAAAATTAGTCCTAAAAAAAATGAAGTGGAGCCAAGCTATTCTACATGTATGTGCAACTCTTATAAGCAAATACGGGTCCCCGAAAGTTAGGATCAGGGTCTCGGAAATCGCAAAGCTTGCATGAATAGGACTGTGAAAGTGAGAGAAATATGAAAAGTGCGGGTAGTCGTAAATATTAGCGATCGATTTGACGATCTGAATTGCTGACTGAAGATGCCTGTCTTAAGGGTCATGGGACCTGTCCCTGGAGCGATAAAATGGCTAAAATATATTAGGTTCAAGTTGTAAAACGGTAGAGTTTATTGATGACGAAGTATAAAATGGTCAAGGGTGCAGTAGTCGATATTATGGAGAGTTTATATGAGAAAGATGCATGAATTTGGAAAATTAAAAAGGAGTAGGTACCTATTGCGAGTAACGTGACGTTGTGTAGGTTCAGGTCTTTCCTTATGAAGAGTGGCTTGTTGTTATAATAACTAGACAGTATGTATGTACACACTGCTACACATCAAGTTATACATTTCCAGTATAAGCTGACCTCGCATTGTACGGAAATCCTATACAATGCGAGATCAGCGTAAACTGGAAATGTATAGCTTGATGTGTAGCCGTGTGTACCTGAGCGATCGAGCTCTGCTCGGATAGAAATAGAGAAAAACAATTTTCCCAGAGATGAGACCTAGCTACATCGATTGCAACCCATTTATTTCAACTTTCATCGAAATCGTTAGAGCCGTTTTCGTGAACGTGATTACAAAAAAAAAAGATATACAGTATGTTAACTAACAAAGGGCGTTCCCGTTAACCTGCAATAGTATAGCGTCTATACAAGCTAAAAAAAATATTACCTAAACAAAAAAAAAGGTTTTTTTAATTTTTGTACAGTAAAATATTCACAAAAAATATTAAATTGTTACGGAAAATAAACTCTCTGTACACGCCCACTTGTCACACTTGTTTTTCTTTTACGTTTAAATTTAATCTTTTTGTGAACATTTCAAAAAATAAATAAAATATTTTTTATTTTTTTTATAGTCGCTATACTATTGCAGGTTAACGGGAACGCCCTTTGTTAGTTAACATACTGTATGCCACTCATATTAACAACTCCTCCGCCGCGTGTGTCTGTCTATCTGTTGGCGATAACTCAAAAACTAGTGCACCGATTTTTTTTGTTTTCACCAATGGATAGAGTGGTTCCCGAGGAAGGTTTTAGTATATAATAACCGACATCCAAGCGGGCTAAGCCGCAGGCATCAGCTAAATATACTAGCTGATGTCCGCGCATATACAAATATTGCTCATATAATAATAAAGGATAGACAATTTCTCAGTATCATCGGAAATTCTATGCCTAATCTTATTTAGTCCAGATTTCTGAGTAAACGCCAGTAATCCCGGACCAAGGCCTTAGGCTAATAATATAATATAATAATAGGTATCGTTAAGGCCTGTCTGCCTTTTAAATACAAGGGTAGTCTTCCTGCCTCCCATGATTAAATTGTTTTCACGCCTCAGTGATTTCTTGGGATCGAGATCAGATAATAATTTTAAGCTTAGATTTGTATAAAACAAATTATTATCTGGCTCAATGATTGGGGTTTGATTCTACAGTGAACTATCCTTGATTAACGTTTTCCCGGTGAGAAAATATAATAAGGTACTATCACGAAATTGGGAGTGATTAGTCAGAAAACTGAATAATTATGTAATACCTAATTCATACAATATAATGAAGGTAGAATATTTCAACTGTCAGTTCAAACGCCGGGTCACTAAACTCATTGAATATACAACAAAGACTTGGTAGTAAACCAGAATTCCCGAGAAATTTCGCGGTTTATTTTAGTATTTTAGGTTTTTATTTCATACTAGCTTCCGCCCGCAGCTTCGCCCGCTTGGTATGTCGATAACTAGTAGTCACTGATAGTCTATCTATGTACCAAATTTCATTTAAATCGGTTCAGTAGTTTTGGCGTAAAAGCGCGACAGACAGACAGACAGAGTTACTTTCGCATTTATAACATTAGTAAGGATTATTCGTTAAGGTACCTCTTTAGGAGCTTTCCGAATATAAAAAAATATTAGGGCCAGGGTGAAAATTACTTCGCTGTTACAATGTGCATGTAATAGATTGTAATTACCTATGTTATTTTAACTAATGTAGGTATGCTTAGTTCTTTCTAAGTATATGAGGATATTATAAGATTATAACTCGATCATTTTATTACCTTTTGTTGATTTTGAACTCGTTATAAGACATAATTATGTAGGAATGAGGAAACCTCGTGATGTTTGCCTTCACAAGCTCTTGTTTGTCACGACACTCGCATTTCTATTAGATCGTAACCACAGGGCTGATTGTAATTAATATTGTTAAGTGCTTGTCAATGACTTTAATAAATCAATATTTATTAATAGCTTGCGGTATTTTCTCAGTTTGATGAACTCGCATCTTCTCATATACCTGGGTATTGGGTACGAACTGACCTGATCAAATTAAATCAAATAGCAAAACTCCGGAGACGTAATGGGTCTAAATCGACATCTAAACATATTGTAACGAAAAACAGTACGATTTGATGTTTTTATTGACCCAAAATAAAAACATCATATCGTACTTTTTTCGTTTCACCATTTTCGAGTAATTTGACATTTGATATTATTATTTCTTTCATTTTAAAATATGAAATGTCAAATTCTTTGGAAATTGTTGACATTAATCAAATGACCTCTCCCAAATCCCCTTAATGGATTGCCGACATATTACCAATAACCCTTTTTTTTTTGGCGGTGGGAAATCATCCAATGACTTCTCCCGCTCTGGGCAGAGCGGAAGGGCGTGTCAGACTTTTACTGACTAAAACCCACCCGTGTTCCTTCAGTTGCCTGTTGCCAAGGTCCCGGTATCCCTTTCGGACTAACCCGCAACCCTGGCAGGATTACCAATAACCCTGTATGTATTGCCATTCAAAATGTGATGATGCCAATTTCCTACAGATCCAGGTACATTTGAATTCCGTACTTTGAATTTACTAATTCTACCTTAATATTACGCCCACTCTAACTGAACGTCCTAAACCGACCTTGTTAGTAAATCCAGATTTAGACCTAATATCTGTAAGATACAGTAAATTCCTTGACTTAACATTGTATTTATTTATATAGACAGCAGTATCTTTTGATCCCTATAGATTGGGGAATAAATCTAAAATTATAATGCTAAAGGGTCGTAGTAACATGTTTATTGGTTTTAGATCGAATATGATTGTATAGTTTCTTGCGAATATATTTGAAATATTTGACAACTTCGCATTTTCTTAGCTTTAAATGCGAATGATTGGTTTGAATGATTTACTCGTACTTATCAATGTTTAGAGACACACATCGAAAGCTTAATGTTACTTTAAATTAAAAAAAAAACAAATTGAAAAATTATTTAAATGCCAGTTGACTCTTTGACATGGTCTCATTAATACCCTAGAGATTATGGGATTAAAAAAAAAACACTTTGTATAGGTACATATTGAAATAAACCATATGAGTTTCTACAGCTCTTAGAAGAAGGAATAATATGAGCACTATATTCTGGGGACAGCGGAGTTATTAAAATGGCGCCCAGCCAGCTATTAGATGTTTTATTTTAATACCATATATATCATCCACAGGAACAGTCTGTTAAATAATATGCCTGCTACCTACTTTATGTTAGACGTTGGTACCTATATTATACTTTTATAAGTAGTAGGTATAGGTAGATCAATCTCAATCTGCCTATAGCCTTTTCCCAACTATGTTGCGGTCGGCTTCCAGTCTCACCAGATGCAGCTGAAGACCAGTAGGTATTTTACACGCAGTGACTGCCTATCTAACCTCCATAACCTAGTAACTGGGTAATACGGTACCCTTTAGTAAGACTGGTAGTCAGACTTTCGGACTTTTGACGACTCGTAATGGCTGTCAAAGACCCACGAAAGACCTTCGGGAACAACTGCTTAACGTGCTTTCCGAGGAACAGAGGAGTCTAGTTTTGTAAAGATGGTCACCCATCCACGGACCAACCTCAGCAAGCGTAGCTTAACCTAATGGATCGACCTGTGCCGCTGTTATTACTTAGCCACGAGCGAGTAGATCTATCATACAGTTAATACGACGTTTTGATACGACTTTTTTCTAATACCTAGCAAAAATACGTTGAAAATGATGTATTCGGGGTTTTGAAATTGAACAGACTGGATGTAGGCACAATTCATAGAATTTTATCTCAACCAAATGGTGATGATGCGAAGAGTCTGTTCAGGTTTATGGTCCAAATGTAATTTGATACTATTTATGTATTTTGATATTATTTGTTTAGGGTATGATGGGACTGTCATACGCATTGCGGTTATAAAAGTCCCTAATTAAAAAAAGATTTTTAAAAAATACGTTCTAAAATACTACACATACACAGTAATTATCTAAATTCTACTATTAATATAGGATTAATGCGGAAATAATTTGTTTGATCCACAGATTTTAAAACCCATTCACCGAAATCCTATTTGATTAAGTTATCAATTTTCCAACCATGACAACAGCAAATTCTACAAATATTGGCAATTTCGTTATTTGTGGAATAGCAGGTTCAAATGCCACCCATTCAATCCCGTTTCCAATAACATTGTCATTAACAAAGGTCGTAACAAACTCTCATAAAAAGAAAACAAATGCACCGCGTCATAGGCGACCTACAACTTCATACTACACCATTAATAACAAGGGGTGTCACGAATGCCAATCTTCGACATTTAGCTACGATATGAAATAACTCAGGATAGTTACTTGCTCACTATATCGTCCAACTTGCTCCTAAGTACGCTCAACATCATAGAGTGTTGTGACTGAATATTAAACAGTATTCCTGTTACAGATGACTACATAATTAATGGGAATTATGACATTGGAGTCGTAAAATTTTATATAGTTAACATTCTTTGAGAGAGACTTTTTCTTTGAAGTAGGTAAAAGAAAAATAAGGAAAACTACAATTTATATAAGTTATTTATTTTTTAAGTGGCAATATAATGAGAATAAATAGGTTTATAACTTATATAAAATCTATTCATATTATAAATTAAATTCACTTTTCGTGTTTGTCTTGTATGGCCGCGTTGTTCTTCTAAACCACGCAACAGATTTTGATGAGGTTTTCACCATCGTTGAGAGAATGTATTCCGGAAGGTTTATGTGTATAATATGTTACTATTAAAGTTACATATAACTAAGAAATCCTCGATGTTCTCTCAAGTCGTAAAAACCGTGCGAAACACGAGTGGGTCGCTAGTGTTAGAAAAGCAATAATTGAAACGTAATGTAAAGGTGTGTATTATCGCTCATAGGCATCTCTTTAATAATATTCCACGTCTATTATTTAACTTATCTTTGTTTTTTCCAAAAACCATAAATCTCGCCAAACATCCGCGCAACTAACATTACCACCTGCAAAAGCATTCACGCCTTCAATAATCTGCGAGTTACAGCTTCCATCTTCCGAGTCACCAAAGTTTCTCATCGATGCAATCAATGCTGGATTGTTGGAAACGACTGTACTTAGGGGCGAATATTCAGAGTCTGCGATGTACCACTTCAATTTCCCTTAACTATGCATCGTTTTATCACATTACGTATTCACGACTCCCTTGGGAACACAGTCTGTAAATGGTCAGCACCATACACAAAGACTAAATACCTACTACATTTTTACAGATTGGACAGTGGACAGCCAAATTGCAAATGTCTTAAATTAGTCTAACACAAAAGTGCCTTATTTATTATGTTGTAATTATAATATTATTAAATACTACAGAATGCTGAAAAAGAACCATTCGTATTGTTAAAATACAACTCATATTAAACAAATAATAAATAAAACAAAAAAAAAAAAAAATATAGTTTATTGCTTCAACTTAAATAACTTATTCTAATTACAATGGGGAGAATCCTTTTAAGCAAATAGTATGCTTGTTTTAGAATGCTCCGCTCTTCCCCAGGTTATGTAAGTGTATTTAAGTTATTGAACCTGATCAGGATATAAATGAACGTATACAAATAAAAATGCAAAAATAAAATCAAGCGGGTACACAGTATTTTTATGAGAGACAAATGACGCGCTGTGATGTGTGTTATGTGTGTAGGAGATGGTGTGGAGGTGAATGTGTATGTGAGTAGTGGGTGAGAGTAAGTATGGGAGGGAGGATTGTATCCACATCTTGTACCGGTGGAGATTAACTATCTACGGTGGAGTAAAATGCAGATAGTTCTTTTTTGCAAGCTAACCCTGCGACTAGTCTTGGGATCGGAATTAATGTAGGACATTAACTTCCATTAGCGGCATAAATATCATTGCGTGATTTATATTTAAGTGTATATTACAGTCTCATTGACTGCACCATAACTGTAACGGTTAATTATTAAAAAAACATTCAGCTACATAGACTAAGTAGGAAAAATACGTATTATTGAAATTAACAAATTATTAAAAAAAACATCTAAATCAATTCATAATTAATGGAGTACCTAATCGCTTATCAAACATACAAGAAAAATTAAAACATTCAGTCGAATTGAGAACTTCCGCTTTTGAAGTCAGTTAAAAGGAGGATACCTTTTGTAGGTAAGGTTGTAAGCACTAATAACTTCTGTAAACTTCAAGCGACATCAACATTATTTACGTTATAATAACCTTGTATACAATATTACACCCCTCTCGAAGGAGGCTTCAGCGATAATATCGTAAAAAGACCATATTTACAAGACGTAAATTTACCTAAACAACCGTAGTTACTGTCACTTGCAACGTTATTATCATTCGCATACTCAACTTACGCGGGTAAAGTGTCGCATCTCATATTCAAATATTCATATTCTTTGTTCTAATAGTAAATAGTTGCATTTTAGCGTTCACATTCAGCTCTCAGTAATGCTATTTCTGCATAGTGAGGTAAGCAGAATGTGCATATGTTAGGTGCTGTGTTGACTCCCCAGATAATTGCGCATTTCGCAGAGATCAGAAAACAATTTGATTTCACTACAGTTGAAACAATGTTGTTGTTATCTGAAAACGGCAAATGTGAATGTGAAACTGGGAACGCTTGCAGATTGCTTGCATCGGAAACCGTCGCGTTGGTATGGTAAAAGTTATCTTCTAAATTGGTGGAAATTTAGTTTACGTAGGAACTTTGTAGGCAATTATTTTATGAAGATGTCATGAATGAACAATATTAAACATTATGTTTTAGGATACGCTATAGGTACTTAATGTAGAAAACGATCTAACTCAATGAAGTAGAAAGAAAATACTTTGATAAAAAGCCTGTCTGTACGTCACATTTTACTGATCTTTGCGTCTTATGCGTAATAAATATATCATGGTTCATTGTCCAACATGTTTTGAATTTGTACCTTGTCACAAATACGACCCTTAATGGGAAAATTAGGAGTAACACATTTTACAGGATCACACTGCAATCTAGGAACATTGTAAAGTTTTATTTTTGAATTTCTTTTCCTTATTTTTTCCTCATTATATGATATTCAAGAAACTCTCCGATTCAGTATACAAAATAAGATAACGTAAAGCGCTGAAGCAGCGACCGATTATCACATAGAAACCTTTAGATTGTGCGAGTCTACCAAATGAATAGGTACCTCGTTATCTCGGACTACCCTTTGAAGCGCACAGCTGATACCTGAGATCTATTATGGCGTTATAACTTTCAAAGAACATCTGAGTCCCTTATACCGAACTCATAAGGCTACCTGCAGGCGTAGCATGGCGCTTTCTATCTCTACGAAGAATAGACATAGCTTTTTCTATACAAAGTGGCAGTTCGTTTCTTCATTTTTGACATCCACCGTAGAAATCCTTTTACAATCTGTCATTTTGTCTTTCATTTCTAACGATCTTTGTCTAGGTCTTTTTGTAGGTAGACTATTTCGGAAGAAAGTTTTCTATTCTTACTGTCAAAATCACACTGACAACGAATAAATCCTATGACAAAACAAAGAATTCTGAGTCGAATTATGTAAAAGAGTGAATTTCATGAAAAGTGCAGTTGACTCTTTCTACTTTGCTGCCGTCGTACTGTCTACAGGAAACGTCATTTTTGTCTACTCTTCCGTCGACAAAACGGTGCTCATGCTACGCCTGCTGATCTCGAAAATTTAACCGTTGGTAGGAGAAAACGATCCGTTGACGTTCTGTAGGGACGGAGTTGAATACTCAATATGCTATTTAGGTAAAAGGGTTTATCGATGATGGGAAATTCGATAATACCATCACGCAGGTTTGCGGGCTTTATTCATAATAGAAAATGGGAGTAAACACGTTGATATTCAGCATGTGTGCGGGCATTCATGTCGGTACGTTGGTACGTACCGACATAAATGGTCGTATTGTTAAATCCATCAATTTTCATAATAAGCGGGTGACTTATAACTCGGTGTGCGACGGGCGTAATATTGGCGTGGGCATAGATCGATTAGAATGCCTTACAGATTCATAGTGTAGCAATATTGTATCTTTGTGGGTTACAAAATTATTAGAACGTGGATTGTAGTTAGTGAAGTTTTGAGAAGATATCAAATGAAATGATTCGATGAATTCAAAATTTGAGAATTGCAAATCATGTTCGTTCACTAATGAATTTAGTGACGATGTTATTTTATTTCATTGTTTAAAATTACAAACAATGAATTTCATGTTTTGAAAAGGAAAACTATTATAAATAAAATAACAAAGCATATTTTGTTATGCTGTCCGATGAAAAATAACTTTTTTAAATAATTATCTAGGTATTTTTCCTATAATGAAAATCTAAACTATTTACGAATCTTCTTCACATGCATTTTAATTACCCGAATGGGGTGTTTACTTAACCAAATCATCATCACCAATATTGGTGACGAAATCATGATTTGGTTAAGTAAACACCAAAATGCTCTAGATTGAAGACATAATTATTACTATAATGATTTTTAATTACATCTATTATTATGAACAGTAACTCCACTAACGTGATATTAGAGCATTTTCTAATTATCACTCCAATCACACTAACTTCCCACGCTGTCACAACTGTTACTTAGATTAGGTGTTAACCAATATCGCGCAATCCAGTCCGTGCACCATCATAATCAATTATGTTGAACGGCCATCGATTTATAGCCCGAGATTAGATCACGCCGAATAATATTAACGTATAAATGGCTGCATCCTCCTGGTTCATTGGAATCTGCATCCTCTTGAACGTGCGCGCCACCTGGGAGTAATTATTGGAAGTTGATCAATGTATTATCCTAAGACCCTGGGGCTTACGGTACGGTAGACCAACCAGGACCCTATTTAATGTACAGTTAGTGCCATCCACGAAGACACGCTTATAGAAACTGCATAGGAACTCCAAGTATATTAAATATTTTTTGGAAAATTATAAGTGCTAATTCAACCCCTAAAACAATCTAAAAAACACACCAATTTTACTTATAAAACGATATCTATGTAGGTAAATAATTAATTATTTTATTTATTTATTAAAACTTTATGTACAAGTAAAAACTACTGTACAAAGTACCGTACCGTTTAACCTCATGTATGTATAATTATCTGTATTAATGTGTATCTGTTTCAATGAATACCTATATAGCTTTATCTCAAAGCAATCGTTCGATCTTATTGAATGTGTCACACGGAATGTTACTGCAATGCTTTTAAGATAATAATCTCCAAGACATTACCGTGAAAATCGATGGGTAAATATACTAAGTGACAAAAAGTGAGTTGTAGTAGTTATAAACGATTTCTATTGCATATTCATTGTTCCAGGAATGTTAACATAGACTTACTACAACATAATTAAATACTACAATATAAAAAAAATCCATTAGAACACAATCTTACCTCTATAGCTAAGATTGTGTTCTAATGGATTTTTTAAACTAAATAAAAATCACACAAGTCTCTTACCACCATTATAGGCCGAACTCATTCAATACAATTTACTCTGTCCATTTACCGTCGACTCGAAAATATGATATTGATGAACTACTATGTCCACTTCCGCCAATGCCACGTTCTCAACGCTCTGCAATTACATAAAAAAACAAACTTTTGTTACAAAATACTGACGCAATATGTTTTTTTAATCATCTAACTGCCCAAAAAGTCATACAGAGTGCGCGCATGATATATGTCTGTGCGCGGCTGAAATCGGAACTGTTCGTATGCCGCCACGCGCCGTCTTGTCGTTTAAGTTAGGTCAAATTCAGTTTAAAAATATTTAATTTCTTAATATTATTTAATAATACCAATATTATTAATATAGATTTAACATTATATTACAGTATACGCCACCAGTTGCGCGCAGACTTATTTTGCGCGCACTCTATCTGTAAAATATTATATTTATATTAACCGATGAATTGAGATCCATAATAACAATAACACACAGGACTTTAATGTTCCTAGCTATGTATAAACAAGGAAAATTGAAAAAAGCTTTAAAAAAGCAATATATCAGGTAAAAGGGTGACCCTTGAACCGGACAAGATGCATTCAAAAAACCTGCTCTTCAAATCTCTTCAAGTAGGTACCTGTACTTAGTTCTTAAGCCCGCGTTCTCGTATTTCAAATGTTACTAAGTACTGACGGACGGTTGACCGTACCTACCTTTTCACATTTCAATGTCTATTTTTTACTGAAAAGTCATTTAAAATGTACAAAGTCAAAGGGTACATTTTGTATTGTTTCTAAATCTGTGAGGTCACTGCCTCTCAAGCCATTTCGCCGTATATTTGTTTCATTGTCCGGTCCTTTGCAAAAACGTTAGGCTGCAACTTTTACTCTGTGAAACAAACATTCTAACTTTAATAGCTTCTATGTATTAAAGGCCTCAGTAACATGTTCTGAATGGGTCTCAAACTTTTATTTTAGCTTTTCATACGTTTTCAAAACCACGTTCATGACAAAGTTGAACAGTTTTATTTAGTGTTACAAAATGACAGTGCAAATCCTTTCATAAAACACTCGTTTAATAATGGAATTCTTTTTATAGAATACGATCTACAAAAATAGGACTATATTATTATTATTCCTTTATTTCATTTAAAAAAATATAATTCACAAACATTAAAATATTTTTATTAATTAAAAAAACTTTCTCTCTGCAAAAAACTGTGCTGTCATGGCTATCTTTTAGAAAGCTATGTGAAAATATGGTGTTTAAAAGCAAAAAGGTCACTAAAACAAGAGGTTACCTCAGATATCTCAGAATAGATAATCATCTGTTCTACATTAAAATATTACCTAAATGTCTTTGAAAGTAAAACATAATAATTAAGGTCAAATTAGGCAAGACAACTAAAACAACTCAAGCGCAAGACCATGTCGTTATTACTATAATTTATTCAAAATCTGACACTACATTGTTAGCAAGAGCTGTAATTTTTACGTCCAATATATTAAATAAAAGATTCTTATCACCTTCCGTAGGTAATATTATTAAATATTATTTGATCTAAATCAGGGTTGGATTGTGAGTCAGACACTATAATCATGATTAATGAAGTTCTAACCGATAATCAGTCTTATGCAAGTTAAGAACTAATAAAATGTAGTTAGACTTAGAAGGTTTATGTGTGTACAGTCCACGTACGAAAACCTTTACCATACTATGGCGGCCCGTACACCTACAATAGGTTTCCGCAATATTATTGAATCATATTTTTAATGCGCAATATGATTTAATCATATTTTATATTGCGCAATATGATTGACTCAGCCCTTGCACTCAAACGATCCATTATTTTCTCGCAATACCTACTATGAATAACGCAAAACCAACGTAAACATCAATAATTGACAACACTAAAGAGCTTAAGGAGACGACGTCCAAAAGTGACCAACGTTTTCATAATTATGGAGATTGTACAAGAGTTTGGATTTTTAAGCAATGTGTCATTATATTATCTTTTTTGCCTTTGCTTCGAATAAAACACGAATTAATTTACAGATACATTATTTTAAGAGCTTGGATATTGTGAAAAGCATCTTTAGGTAAAGTCTTATTATAAAACGTTTATTTTTGCAACGAGATTGATTCATTTTCGACTTCATAAATTACGCCACATTATTTAAACTAGCATTTTCCAGAAAATCAACATTGATTTTCCAAGCTTATTGCCAGTTATATATTCGAGCCGTTTGGGATTGAGACACGAGGGCCATGTGGTCCGAGTACCCACTTGATTTTTCGAGACATCTCCAAGCGGTTGTTCGACTCTTCACGTGACCAGAGGGCTGGCCTATTTTTTACCAAAATGAGCATTGCCTACAACGTGGCATTACTACCAGCGTTTTGGGCACTTTTCCTATTGACAGCGATGTGGAGGAATTTTTGGATTATGATTCTTTCCCGTCCTTTTTTATATACATGAACATAGTATTATTATTTATTTAAGACTGTTAGATTTCATAATATTATGTACCTACCTAAATATTATCTTCTATTTTTATTTAGTAAGAAACATTTAGTTCTGCCATAATACCATGCTAAAGTTGCACTGTTTTCCGTAATCTATACAGTGAACTCTGACCTCATTGGGTTGGTTCACGTCTCATTCCACCTCTCATTTATCGCACTATGTTTCTAAAATACAAAATTATGCTTTTACAAGTAGATTTTAGTTCTAGGTAGTCTAAATTAAATATAATGAATATTTAGACCAACATTGCAAAAGCCATAGAAACATTTTTCGACATTGTAATGAAAAAGTAGATAATAAATAGGATTAGTTACTATTGGGACATGTACGGAAATAATCTCCAATAAAATTGAAAAAAATTGCCGCACTTTCATCTAAAAACCTCAAAGGTTACTATAATAAAAGTACGGGTACCTACACGTATTTTTAAATACCGGCTATTGTTCAAAATCGTCCATGAAATTGATTTCATAGTCAAATACAATAATTATAGGCATTTGTAGCAATAATAGACTTCCCTAATCAATTCCGACTGTTAATAATTATAATTATAAATAGCTAAGCAACTAATACATTTAAAAGCGCACACGCACTACGCATGTATTACAATTAATTATATCACAAAACTATTTCTTTGTAAAGCAGTGTGTTCACTTGTAATCAAATAGGCAACATGGGTGACAACGCAACGGCCTGCCTGAAACTGTACTGCCTTACACTCACACATCCAATCGTTATAAAATAATTTTATTCAAAATTATTATTAAGAGTTGTGTGTTATGAAGACTCAGTACCAATTACTGGCAGATGTTTCAGAAAAACAATATTTTTCTTCATTGAATATATTGTACATAATATATTATGTACAACTTTTTTGAAGAATAGAAACATAAAAATAACTTCATTAACTTTTTAATACCTAAACCCATCTGACAGACAAGATCTTCCTCGTTATCAATGTTGAAGAATATCAGGGAAAAAATGGCGTTTAAAACAGACATAAGAGTAGGGGAAGACCAAAGAAATGATGGATGGACTATGTGAAAGATGGTATGGCTAGAAAAGGGATTACTATAGAGATGACGACTAATAGAGAAGTATGGAAGAAAAAGACATGTGGCGCTGGCCACAAATAAATTGGTTTATGGATAGGAAAATGATAATTTCAGTATGTTGCCCAACTTATGCGACCTAATGTAAACTTTTCTTAATATCGCACACGCAATGCTAATAATTACGAAAATCATTAACTTGTACCAATTGTAAACGTCAAAATTCTTCACGGTTACATAATTGTATGCCTATATGTCTATATTATTAAAATTTATTGATTGATACATATTTTTATTGGCATATATGATTTATGATTGCTTCTGAGAAATGTTTCACAATAACAAATTATAAACTAATTGCTTTATTCGAATAACTAGTGGCCCGCCCCTGCTTGGCAAGGTGTTTACGACTTGAAAAAACATAGGGATTTCGATATTATATGTATGTTTAATCATTTACGTATTATACACATAAAGAATAAATGTTTCAAATTGTTGTAAAAGCTGCATCATAATTCATTGTGTAGTTTATAGGACCAACGCGGATTTAATTTAAGATTGTGTATAGATATAGGTACATGACCGCAATAAGCACTATCAAAACATAAAAAAACGTCCGTTTTTAAGCGTATTGCTTGTTCTTGTTCTCTACGAGCAGATGCATACGGCCTGATAGTTATAGCCTGTGTAAATAATTATTTAAAGTCATATTTATCGACAATTGAAAAGTGGTAGATGGTTTAATTGAAATAAAATGCTTTGAGTTGAAGGTTGAGTTAGAGCAGCTTAGCATCGGGATCATTTGATGGCCCACGAATTTATTTTAGAAAACACAAAACGGGAACAAAAGTTGATCCTTGTTAAAAAGTCCAAATATCAACAAACTTCACATCCAAACAGGCCGGATTAGAATTTTTACTACGTCCAATACAGCGCAGCCATGCGTTCCTAGTAACACAGCGTTTGCGAGTTCAACAAACAAAATAAAGTCGGAAAGTGGCGCTCACCTATGCGCAACTAAATAAAAGCGCACTAACAAAATTCTGGGAATAATACCATTATTTGTTGGGTTTGTCAAGAAAACAATATTGATGGACTACTAGATTCTCGGAAACCTTTGTACTACAAACACGTTGGGCTGAAATGGTTTATGTGGATTTTTGTAACCTGTAATGCCGAGATCCGACGATCCGCAATTTTGCGGACGGACACGCACAGCAGACGACCACAGACCGCCACGCACCGCGCACCGAGGAACTTTCGATGTCTGCGATACCCCGCACGGCGATTCAACCACGGCACCGCGCACCGCCGCGGTAGGCGGTCTCATGTCGCATTGACCTCTATTCCGCTGAAGCTTAATGCCTTGATCCGACGGTGCGCCATATTGCGGACGGACACAGACGAGCCCGCACGACGCACCATGGGAAGGTGTACGTGCGGGGTATCGCAGACATCGGAAGTTCTTCGGTGCGCGGTGCGTGGCGGTCTGTGGTCGTCTGTCATGCGTGTCCGTCCGCAAAATCGTGGATCGTCGGATCTTGGCATTACACACGTACACCGCCCGACCACGCGGTCGAGTTATAGAGACCGCGGCGGTGCGCGGTGCTGTATGTAAACCGCCTAAAGCTTTTTATGAAAATTCATCGAATAAACAACTCAGTTTAAAAGTAGTGTTTAAGAAGTATCCACATAAATTATGTATAAAACAAGGGGCCAGAAACAGGAAATACGATAGCAAAAACTTTCAAGTTTTATTATTACAATATTTCTACGTTGCATTAACTAATGTCGTAGAAACGACAGCAATAAAACGCAATGGATTGTAAAACTAAAATCGAAAATTCGTGTTCATTTTATCGTAGCTAACATCGAAAGAATAAATGTATTGTTTCTGTACTGTTTGGGTTCTGAATACGGTAAACTTATGTTCTACTTTTGTAACAACTTTGCTAACAAAAACATCCCAAGTTTGTCTATTAAGAGCATGATGAAGAGAACTGAAGGAACATTTGTTTTATTAATCTCTGACCGTTCACGTAACTTGTGCAGGAATTTCGCTTCAATTACTTTTTTTCGTCGTTCATAAGATGTTTGGGTGAAACTTTTTCTGAATTATGAAGGGTCGTATGCTTATAGACTGAAACTATTGAAATATTATCAAGTCAAAGAAAAATCATTTATTTCAAATAGGCACATTTCTAAGGCACTTTTGAACGTCAACCATTACAAGAACATAGAATTGATTCTAGTTGCCCCTTCAAAATCAGGATAATATTCCTGTAAGTCCGATGCTGCTGAACATTAGGATTAAAAAAACAAAATGGATAAAAAAGACTGGTAAAAAAATCAATCAATCTGCCTCTAGCCTTTTCCCAACTATGCTGTCCTTCCAGTTTCACCGGATGCAGCTGAATACCAGTATTTTACACGGAGCGACTGCCCATCTGACCTCCACAACCCAACAATACGACACCCCTTGGTAAAACTGGTTATCAGACTTTCGGGCTTCTGACAACCCGTAACGTCTGTCAAAGATCCACGAATGGCAGCCGACATCGTGCTTTTTGAGGTACGGAGTCTCGGTATGTAAAGATGGTCACCCATCCACAGACCAACCCCGGCAAGCGTTGCGTAACCTGATGGATCGACCCGTGTGGCTGTTAGTACTTATTAGCCACGAGCTCCTCATGAAAAAGATTGGTAGTCAGCATAAAAAATCACAGCGTCCACATTCTGTCGCATCATCCCTTGACCCCAAAATCATAATTTTCCAGCAGCTTTATATTTCTAATTCAGAAATTGAAATGAAGTATCAAAATAGGATAGAAAATGCATAAGTTGTTCCTTCCCATACAAGTAGGCTTAAACTATACGAATACCTTGCAATATGAAATTCCGTGGGACGCATTATTCTAAGTAAATTATGGTGCTAACGGCAAATACTAAAATTGTTCAAATATCACGCGTTGTTGGCTTGCGGTGTAAGATGATAAGCTAAGGTTCATTTGTTGCACAATTTTGTGTTGAACTATGAAAATGGCGGCTGTTAACGAGGTTTAAGGACGAAAAGTTTGGTCTGTGGTCTTTGGGATGCACAGTTTATTAGGTGAAAAGTGCCCGAAAAGTAAAAAAAATACTACAAAGGAACAGGGGGCTTAAAGCAGTCGCTTTGGCAGAATCATAATAGGAAAATATTATGAATTATCGTAAAATGTCACAAACTGACAATTCATAATATAATGCTGCGTGTGATTCACGTTACGAAATAATTCATCTGTTTGACAGTTTTCTATGGAGATTCGTAAAATGGTCCACATATTATGAATTATTTTTGTGTCAAATTGTAGGAATGGCTAATAACAGCTGCAAATTCAGGAAATTAAGTGCTTTTAGAGGAATTGCTAAAGTGGCCATTTTAGGCCCACTGCACTAAAGTTATCAAACAATTATTCCATCAGTACAATGTATCTGAAAAATGGCGTTTTAGTGGCTGTAAACCTCTAAATTTATAGTCTTCCACAGAAATTACATGAGGTACAGTCTACCTTATGTCTACCTGGTTGACCCTTTATCCCATCACTCCCACTCTGTCTTTGCCATTTCCGTGAGCGGCCTGACTCAACCATGCAGATCGATCGATTTGCGTAGTATCCATCAAGCAGTCCTTTCAATAGCCAGTACTTACAAACCCATATACAAACCGCAACGAACCCATAATTGCGTCCCCCATATAGTTTTTTTACTATCGTCTAATGGCGTCATCTAGTTTCATGGCCCGATCGTTATTTACAGGCGCACTCACGAATCTCCAGCTCTTGATGTTGCAAAACCTCTGCCATTGTCGTGAATACATGGTGAACGTGATATAATTGTTTTGTGAATCCGTGCTTGGAGTGTTCGTAAATTGTAGGACAGTGTACTGTTTGTTGCATGTGTTTGCGGTAGGAGACACAGTAAATAGAGGTACTTACTGTGCTCTTTTGTAAGAGACCTTGGGTTTTCAAGCCTTTGCATGTTGAGTTTATTGTTTTTAGACAGTATGTTAACTAACAAAGAGCGTTCCCGCTAACCCGCAATAGTATAGCGTCCATAAATGCAAAAAAAAATATTACCAGGCAGAATTTTTTTAATTTTTTTTAATTGTTAGTGAAATATTCACAAAACTTTTAAATTTAATTTAATATTCATAAATTTAATATTTTTTGTGAATATTTTACTATAAAAAATTTAAAAAAACTTATTTTTAGGTAATATTTTTGTCTGAATGTATGTACGCTATACTATTACAGGTTAGCGGAAACGCCCTTCGTTAGATAACATACTGTATATCATAATAATATTTGCGAGTAGAATGTCTGCTGCATCACTGAAAATTGTATGGATTTCAGAACTATTTCTATTTCCGATCCAAAGTCAAGTCAACGTAACCGTTTTATCAACTGGAGTGAGTTGTTGCTCTAAACCGTTCTTTTAAAAATTTTTGAGACTCGCAATTCTTTTTGTGCTGTTGTAAGTTGCACTTTTTACAACTTATTAGCCACATTGATTATAACCTTCTTAACATAAAGGCGATATTTATCATACTTTACTTAAACTTATACCTACATCAGCACCTATACCACGACGAATTAATGCCACCATTTTTCCAGTGTTAGTGAGAGACGGAGCTATATAAGGCCGCTAGCAGCATCCTTTTTTCGCAGTGGAATAATGATGGCATTAATACTTCATAGTCAGCCCCACACTAGCCATATTAATACTGTCCCCATTTCGAAACTCCAGCAAAGAAAGTTTTGTTGAACATTATTTCAGTAATGTGTAAGAGTTTGACTGAAGAACCTTGGCTACTATTGCTATGCATTGCAGTTTCAGTTGAGGACCAAGTTTCTAATTAGTACCACGTTTAAAGAAACTAACATTCCTAGATGTGTGCCTAGCTTAACGTCGCCTTTGTCTGATGGAAGTCTCTCTTGAATGTGGATGTTAAATTAGCTTACCTTTGGTAACGGTAGGTACCTTTTTAGTGATCAAACCTAGTAGTTAAATTATTTAATAGTTTCCAGAATCAATATTTATTGTAAAAATTGATGGAACCCTTTACTCATGTCCGTCTTTTACGTTTTTTTTTTTTTTCAAATTGGGTTATATTTATAATCACTGCATCGCTCCATAAGTTTTTAATAACAACAATAGTATTTTTCCAGAAATATGAGTATTTTCAGGTTTTTGGAAGGTGCCCAAAAATAATGCAAAAATCATCAAAATGTTTTATTTCACATAAACCTACAAGGGCACTTATGAAACGTTACAAAATAGATACCAATTGGTTGTTTCCTACGGAGAAGAGCCGGCAAAAAACTCCACGGTTATACTCTTTACAATGTTTTCAAATTACAGTAATAAATAATAATAATAGCAATGCAGTTGAATAAAACGTCAAAAATATTTACACTTTTAACTAAAAACGTGAACATGAAACACAATAAAAATAACACGGAATACGATTTCGAATATATTGATTGGATTGGTTAAAAAGTCCCGAGTCAAATCCTTTTAAAAATGCATTGGCGCAAAAAATAGTGGCGCGACCAAAAAATTTTAAAGCCGCAAAAATATCGGCCTGATACGTTGACATTTGTTCCGGGAATTTAAAATGTAATAATGGTGGTAAATGACGGATCATATTTAATGGATTGGGAGTATTGAGTATGAAGGGAGTCTGGCAAATAGTATGACTTCGCTTGGCTGTGTGAAGAATTACACATACTTTTCCCATGGCGGTAAACAGGAACTACAGAACCTGCTACGATATTCCCGTGACTCGTTCACGTTCCTACATTTGGTAATTATGATTTACAAATTCTATTGTAATGAGAAGGTTTTATAACTACCAATTGTTGTATTTCGGGCTTCCATATTTTAAGTGAATCAGAATGATTGGTTTGCTCCAAATTAGAGATGCGCCGAATGTAGGTTCCACCAAATACGAATTTTCGGCCGAATATTCGGTGCATCTCTACTCCAAATCATAAAAAAAACACCAAACAGTGAAAAATAACTTTAATTTCAGAAGTCGGTGTCTTTGGTTTTCAATTTTCGTTTTTTGCTACGCGACGAATTGAAAACCTGCTCCTTTTCGAAGTCGGTTAAAAATGATGATCTGTACAGTTGGACAGATTAAAGCTAACGTCTTGGTTTTTCCTAAAGAAGATGACGACAAATGCCCTCTGAAATCTTGAATGAAAGTGAAAACCAGAGCTAGTCTCTATATTTTTGAAGAAAACAACATTGTACAGACAAAGCCTATTCAATTTAAAAGCTGAGCTGTATTCAAAGTAAGGCTAACCTACTTATTTCGTGTTTTGCAAGTTTCAAGCCGGTCTTGTCTGTGAAAAAGTTAAAAAGAAAAGCAAATAGGTAAACTTATCTGTGACCCAAATAGCTTGAGGTTTTAAAACACGCTTAACATTTTCTTAGGATACTGAATTTGTTTCTTGTTAATAAAGTCGTTTGGTAAAAACTGAGTTTTTGTGAAGTTAGATTATTATGAAAATATAATGCAATTTCACTTGTACCTACTTTTAATTAATTACATGATCAAAATCAAAAGTCATTTATTAAAATTAAGCTGAGAATCAGCACTTTTCGAACGTCAAAATTACATAAAACAGTCCCGCAAAACGCCCACTTTCTAGTGCTCGGAAGAAGAAGTGGCACAACAAACTCCCCAGCAGCATGGTGGACAAAATATGCACTAAATACCGACCCTAAAACATCATAGTTGGTTATAATAATAAGTGGCCTAATCACTAGGTAAGTACCTACTGAATTTTGGCATAGCGACGGTAAAGGCACGAGTTTTTCATAGCACCTAGTTGATATTATTTATGAACATATTTCGGTCCATTAATATGCAATAGACTGAAATGTGTTCACGAACTTACTATTCAAAAATAAATAAAATGGATCTCATTTTTTTTCCACATAAGATTTTTTTCATTTTCAGAGTAAATCCAAATTGTAAGGCAAAGCTCACAAAATTACCTAACAGGCATATCGATTATCGGTCCAGCCCTAAATAGCACAAATAAAAAGAAAAAAAAACGCAAGTTCCACTAATTATCTCACCCATCAACCGATATAGATCAGTAGCTAAGCACGTCAAAACCTCACTGCTGACACTCTGATATTATCTCATATGATTGAACGCTTTTTGTTATAATTTTAATTAGAACAAAGTAATAATTAAGCGGCTAATATAATGTAATATAATATAGGTTACCGGAACACTTTATAGGAAAACTTTTTGTCGTTTTTTTTCCTAAACGTTTTTCTATCAATAACGGTGGTGTGTTAGTTAAATAACTGCGTTTAACTATGAAAACAATGATACTTCTGTTTTTGGTCGCAATTTAAAAAGCTAAGCTCAGTATAATTTTAAATTTAATTTGCATTGTTGTAATTACATTCGCTGTTACTATTTCCTATTGTTTTTTTTAGCTAATTAAGTTTTTTTCTCAAATTCACTGCCTTTGTTTACATTATAAACTTCTTTATACCACTACGCATTGCGCATTTGATTGCTTAGCCAAAAAGTTTATGTAAGTTTTCTGATAGCGAAGCACAATCATTATTTTTTAACTAGCTTTTGCGAACGGCTTCGCCCGCGTTCTTCCGCGGGAATTTACTACCGGGATGAAAAGTATCCTATGTCCTAACCCAGGTCTTGGTATACTTGTGTGACTCATTGAAATCAAAAGTTAAGGTATGAAAAGGTAACAGACAGACAAACAGCCAGAGTTAATTTCACATTTATGATTTTGATATGCATAACTGAATTTATAAGCTTCTAAAAAAAAAAATTATAGAAAATTCATAGGGGTCCAAACTTTTAATAGCAGGCTTCTCTTTTCTCCGTTACTAAAATGTTATTAGAATCACCCAGTAAGAAGTTCAAACAATAAAACCAATATTGTAATGTCAGTACCACCCCTCTGGGACTTAGCTTCTAACAAGTTCTTTTAGCTTGCTTTCGTAGTTCCACGATCGCCTCAAAGAGATGTCAGCACTATTGGCAGGGTCCGCTAGGACCGATGCCTGCCAGGGTTGCGGGTTAGTCCGAAATATCGGGACCTTGGCAACAGGCAACTGAAGGAACACGGGTGGGTTTTAGTCAATAAAAGTCTGACACGCCCTTCCGCTCCGCCCAGAGCGGAAGAAGTCATTGGATGACTTACCAAATTCAAAAAAAAAAAAAGTACCTCCCCTCTGGGACTTAGCTTCTAACAAGTTCTTTTAGTTTGCTTTCGTAGCAAAGTATCCTGTGGCATGAAAAGCTTACCTCGATTTTCATTACGTACGAAACTAACGTTTCAAACGCCAGCTTTAGGTATAGGTACCTATACGAAAAGAGCACGAGTGCCATTTAGCATTTATCTGTACTAACCTTTACAATAACAAAAATATAAACAGTAAGTCAAATTGGTACGCATTAAACAAAATGTTTACTTATGGTAATAGAATTCGTTGTAATTGTAGGCTTCATTAATTTTGGTAAGAATAATGTTATTTTTAGTTTAAATATTCAACTTTGCCTTCATTTAGCTCGAATTGTTTACCAATGAAATTGGTGTTGAATTTTGTTGAAAAGCTCTAAGGGGCCTCTAAAGTTTATTAAATTAATACAAGGGTTTAGAAATTTCCTTTGGAAATACATAGTATCGATGTGCCTTACAGTGATTTATAGGTGAGACACGATCCCAGGTGCCCTGGGAATCCAAACCGCAAATCGAGATTCAAGGACAGGGGAAACTATTAATTTGTAATTTACTACAACATCATTAGAAAAAGAACGAACTTGGAAGTTGTGTATTTAAGAGAGTAAAGAGTTTAAAAAATATATATAAAGAGTATACACATTTTAAACTCCAACAAAATAAAGCTCAATACGCACGTATAAACTTCCATAACCGATTGTAAACAAACCCAGCCAAAATTTAACCATTTGTAAACTATATCTAAAACTGCGATAAAACTAAATAATAAACCATCTTGAAAATACCTAGAACTTTTTTTTTGTTAGCCAATATCGCGTCCCTCTTCGCACTATTTAATACGATCTATAGCCATGCTAGCCCCACAAACCTGATTAGATCGTCACACCACCTGGTACTTAAAAAACAACAAACAATTTCACTTTCATTTACTGTTTAAACTACCCAGTGGCGGTGTACGCGGATGTTTGATCGTGTAACATACGCACCACTGAGCGTACACAGCCTTGTCACTCTGCGTTAGCATTACTAAAACTATCGTGTGTTTTGGTACACTATTTATTGTTGCTACTCGCTTTACTTCGGATAAACATGTTTGATAGTGTGATTTAAATTGTTTACTAAGGATTAAGCGTAAATAAGGAATGGTTTTGTGGTTTTGGGAAGCATCTTCCTGAGATACATTAGCTGTGTTGCTAAGACGGGTAGTGTTTTGATACAGTTTCATGAACTATGGCTGAACTCATTTTTAGTCATAAATTGCTTAGAAAATGGTATATTATATATTTTAAAAGGGGGCATTGCATTGTAGATACCTACATCTAACAGCGCCCCTTTAATAAATGATACAGTTTTTAAACGTTTAAGATTATTCACGCCAATATTATAATATTCAGCTGAAAAACAAAGAGCTGCTTCATCAAAGATTAGTTTTTTTTAAATGATAATACCTATGGTCTATAAAAACCAGTAATTTAAAGAAAATTGTGTGTTATTATGTAATAATCCAACCTGGCTGAAGGGGGAGTGGGCTGGCCATATCGTACGAATGCACCCGAAGAGATGGGAAGGTAAATATCGTCGCTCACCTGACGCCTGAGGAAGGACATTGCCGTAGAGGCGCGGCGAAGGTGGTGTGACGATCTAAACATGTTTTGCGGGCAAACATGGCCAGAGATTGCTCAAATTAGAGAAGTTTGGAAGGGAAAAAGGGAGACATTTATTTGCCCAGCAGTAGGCAACAATGGAGCCTAACAAAAAATAAAACAATAACCTAATCAATGCAAACATGTAGTGCATACAAATTGGTGCAGTATAGGCACGTACAAATTCAATAAAAAAACCTATGCTGTTAACGATTGACAACTCATTAAACTGCAATTTGTTTTGAATTATGATTTATGCTAATAGGCTTTAATTTCTAATAATGTTGTGACATATTACTATCCGAATAAGACATTAATCACTTCCAATATTAATTTATACGCGACCAATTAAAATGACATGTTCTTTAAATATTTTACGTCCGCATGCATAACATTATGATAACTTGTTAATGAAATGTATATTAATCAATGATCATTTTTATTATCATGCATAGTAAATAAAAACAAATGTTAGTATTATGTAGCATCGAAGAGCTCGTGGCTAAGTAATAACAGCCGCACGGGTCGATCTATCAGGTTAAGCTACGCTTGCCGGGGTTGATCTCCTCCGTGCTTCAGAAAGCACGCGTTGGTCCCGGCTGTGATTCGTGGATCTTTGACAGTCGTGACGGGTCGTCCGAAGCCCGAAAGTGTGACAACCAGTCTTACCAGTCTTACCCAGTTACTGGGTTATGGAGGTCAGATAGGCAGTCGCTCCATGTCAAATACTGGTATTCAGCTGCATCCGGTTAGACTGGAAGCCGACTTCAACATAGTTGGGAAAAGGCTAGGCAGATTGAGTATTATGCCTTAGACTGATAGCTGTCAAAATAGTCAAGAAAAATTGACTGACTTTCGGCCTATTTCGTATTCAAATCAAACATTTTTTGCTAGAAGTACCTTGTTTTTATTAAGGTGAGATCTTATAACATAATTGTCACTGTATTCTGCATGCATGCAAGCAAGCGTGTTTATTAAGTTTATCTACATCCTACATTATTATTCTGGAACACAGAAACTTTAATAGATAAAGAACTAACTATTTAGTTATTTACACTAATTAATTGACTAACTTACTCAATATACAAATAAATACAAAAACAAAAAGACACATTGCGTTTCATCAAATAATTCTTATGCAGTACTGTTGGCTACACTGTTAAATTAAAAAACGGACGTACTTAAGTAGCGCCGTGTCGGCGCCCGCCGTAGCGGCGTAGCATATTCGAACAGTGGAGCCAACATTAGAACATACAACATAGGAACTATTTGATGAAACACACTCTTGGCGTCGAAATACTCGTCCGCATCGTTGTCATCGGGAAACGCGCCCAGATGACTGGAATTATTATCTTTATTTCATTTTCCATACACATAAATTATATTTTTAAATATTAGAATTAAAAAAATATAAAAAATTAAAAATATAAAAAATTGTAGCCCACCGGTGAAGCCAAGTCAGAGGCCCATGGGTGCTTTAAAACTCTGGCACCAGGTTAGGCACTAAACACGCAAAAAGAAGATAGGTACACCTCTGGTGATTAACCAGGTAAGAAACAGGCACTTCGGTAAGAAACAGTTGTAAGTATGTTATGTGTACTTTCATTATATCTTTCCTGTTTTAAAACGCACTGTAGAATATACATGGAGATACATCGCCTTATTTACAAAACGTACCTAATCACTATATTAAAAAATTCAAATACAAATTATGTCTTCTTCACTAGAGTTGTACACGTAAGGCAACCCTGGATTAATGCAAGTTAAATCTTAGTTATTTAATCTCAAATCAACAGTTTATCGATCATATTCACGCGACATTATGCGTTAATGGTTTGATTAGCATATAATATTATTTTAATTAGCAAAAAGTTAATTTATTACTGATTAATGATAACAATTATTATAGTCACAAAAAGTTTATTATTAATAATTAGGTACCTACCAGGTAGGAACCGCCATGCCTTTGTAGTTACTATGGTAGATAATAAGAATATAATATTTTGAACAAACCTCCATTTATAAATAAATATTTAAAAAAATATGTTTATAATATTTGTCTTTATTGGACAGGAGTTAAGTAGGTTTCGCCCGTGGATGGGTGACCATCTTTACATACCGAGACTCCTCCGTGGCTCGGAAAGCACCAATAAGAAGCTCCAAAGTCTGACAACCAGTTTTACAAAGGGGTATATTATTACCCAGTAACTGAGTTGTGGAGGGCACATAAGCAGGCGCTCCATGTAAAATACTGGTACCTATTCAGCTGCATCCGGGTAGACTGGAAGCCTAGCCCAATATATCTAGTTGGGAAAAGGTAGATTGATTGATGCCAAATAATTTATAGCATTTCATAGACTTGTCTGATAAGCGACAAAAGGGTTTAACTACGCTATATGTTTGTAGGAATATACGCTATATGTTTGTAGGAAGTTTATGCATAAACTAGATCAATATGTCATAGTGCATTATGCTAATCTTTGCGCCTGATAACTACTCAATTGTGTAGTGTAAGAACATGACGCAAACGAGTATTAGAGCATGTAAACATATTTAACGCTTGAAAATAATGTAATAATAAAATGTAAACCATACTTGTACACAACTTCGTTAAAGTTAATGAAGTGTATAAACGAAAAGACTGAAATATTTTGGAAATACCTGCATTTCGCCCTTTTCTGACCCTAATTTTGATCCTGTTAGTCGTAAATTTATTTTTCCAATTGAGCTTTCAAAGAAAATAAAAATTGAAAAAAAACAAAAATTTTGTTATTTCAAATTGTAAGTACGTAGTTTGAAAGTTGCACTTAACAAGGGCTTATTGGTGATTCGCCCGAATTTACTCGCCCGCATCGGGCGAATCGACTCTTATTCTTTTTTTTTTTGAGGCCTTTCTTATGAAGTAAATTTGTGTCTAGGCGAATCGACAAGTCCAGAAATCGAATCACCAATGAGCCTAAACAATTCATTAAACTTTTGTCGAAGGAAAACACATGTCATTTTTCTAAAGGTAAAAGAGTCAGGTAATATTCTATAGACTTCGGGACCATTTCCCAACCAAACCTTGATAAGCTAATTGATAACATCAACATGTAGGTACCTACGCTTTAGGTATGTTGTATGAAACCGTGGGTCGCATTGTCTGCCTGTCAGTGACGCGTATCAGATCGAGCAGGAAGCGAGACGTCGTCAGTTGTACCTACGTCGCATTGACAGCCCCACACGCCTCAATGACGTACGTAATGCTCTGGAGTTGACTTTAGAGGGATTTGATTTATTGATAACTACCCTTACATCCCGCTTTATGAGCTTAGCTCCAGATCCTGCTTGTATAATAATCTGATTACTATGTACTTAAGCGATTGAAATCTAGATTTCCATGGAATATGAAGATTGCAATATTGCCTCAAATCAAATCCCCTGAAATTTTTTTTTTTTGTAGGTGAGGGACCTTAAATTGTTCGTAACAGTCTGTCATAAGATTTTTCGAAACCCAATATTTGTGCTAAGCTTAATAAAATTGAATTTGTAATTAGTCCAAAACCTACCGCAGCTAATAAATTTAATAACTTTGTATAAATTACTAGCTGCCCCCCGCGGTTTCACCCGCAATCTCGATCCCGCTCCGATGGAATATCAGTATAATCCTATTTCCTACCCAGGGCATGGCGAACTCAAGGCATGGAAAACCCATTTGCCAAAGGACCATGGGGGATTTTGTATGGATTCCGTCCCCACCCTCCAACAGTCATAGGATACGTGTTAATATGTTTTTAGGGATCCCGAGAAAGACTTACTGTCTTGCTCCATTGCAAAATCAATGGGGTTTTTTTGTAATAACAAAAAACTTTTCTGTTAGCTAACCTAACCTAAGCTATAATTGCCTATCCTTGCCAAACATAACCTAACCTCACCTAACCTAACAGTGATAATTTGATCTTGGATTTTGAAGGTCAAATGGAACTCCTCAATGATGCATTTGTGTATTCTTGTGATTGGATAATTGTACAAAAAACTTAAAAAAAAACGGCTAACCTAACCTATTTTTTTTTAAATCCTCATGGATGACCTCTGCCCTGGGGCGGGCGGAGGGGTCTGTCAGACTCTTACTGACTAAAAACCACCCCAGTGATCCAGCTCACACCTTCGCCGGGGGTCACGGGAACGTAAAAATCTTCCGCAACCCCAGACTGGCCCGCCATTGCGGGACTCCTCGGGTCAGGGGCCCCCCCGTGACCCGAGGAGTGTGGTGTTTGACTCCCCCCGTGACGTCCAAGAGGGGCGCGCGTGGAACACTACGCACCGCCACCTCGGGTCCTGATGTGTAGGGGGCGACGGACGTCCCCGAGTCCGTCGTCCCTGGACCCATTTAGGGGGGCTGGAAGAGGGCGTTTACCGCCCTCCGCCGACGCCCGGTGCGCCTGCTGCGGGCCGGGTGAGTGGAAGAGATCTCCCTCTCCCTTTCCGCAGCCACCTTCTGCGAAACGACTGTCTCACGGAAGGAAACCACCGCGTCCCAGGACTCCTCGCTGCCGACCATCGACTCGACTACGGCCGGCAGCGACAAGTCAGGCCTTCTTCTGAGATGAGGGCACGGCGCGGCTTCTCCCAAGCGGCACACTTTGCCAGCGTATGCCGCGCAGTGTCCTCCCGGCAGTCGACGCAGTGGTGACACCGAGCGTCCGGCTCCCTGTTTATGCGACACAGGTACTTCCCGAAGCAACCATGCCCCGAGAGCACCTGCGTCACCCGAAACGACAGGGAGCCGTGCCTCCTCCCGAGCTAGCGCTCGAGCACCGGCCGGACCGCCTCGATGATGTCGAGACCGGCGGTAGGACGTGAAAGCCTGTCCCGCCATTCCGCCACCAAGACCTCGCGAAGCTGAGACCGATGCAGCTCTATGTGTCGCTGCATCGGTTGTTCACCCCGCACTCTCGCTTCCTCGCGTCCCAGGGCGGGGATCCGGCCAGTGCACAAGCCGCCTCGTAGGAGATCGTGCGATACCCCCTGATGACTCTGACGGCCATCGCTCTCTGCGGCTTGCGCAGGACTGCGATACTACCGGCCGTCAGGTCAGCCGCCAAGATCGGGGCCCCGTAAAGGGCCATCGATCGCACGATTCCCACGTAGAGCCGCGTTGACAGCGCACAGAAGCTAACCTAACCTAACCTAAACTTTTCGGTTAGCTAACCTAACCTAACCTAAACTTTTCGGTTAGCTAACCTAACCTAAGCTATAATTACCTATCCTTACCAAACATAACCTAACCGAACCTAACTTTAAAAAAAGGTATCAGAGAAAAAAAAAATGGTCCCTGATAAAAAGAAAGGTTGTCATGAATGAGAACCATATTTAGGTCGCTATATTCTATGCCTCTTAAGTGCAAACTAAGAAAATATATAAATGTAAAATAATGCTAATATTGAATAAAAAAAGTAATATTCCAGGAAAACCCCACATTTTTGAAAAATGTCGCCATAGTAAAAAAGTATCGAACCCACCAGACGCTCCGAATGACACTAGTCTCAAGTGTGTTGGTGGGTGGGGACGTTTCTTCCCATGGTCCTGTCATCCAAATCCGTTCAGCCGCTTTAGCGTGAAAGTGAAACAAACAAACATACAAAAATCTAACAATTCTCAGTATAATATTTATTTTGAAAGACCTTGAAAATCTTTAATTTAAATCCTAGATTATAAATACACCTTTAATCTAGGATTGAATAAGCTCTTTCCTTTTTTTTTTATTTTGTTATTATAATTGTACATAATATAACTTACATATTTCTTTTTAAGTCTGATAGAGTATATATTATAATTATGTAAATACCTTATATCATTAAAACATAATCTAGGATTTAAATTAAAGATTTGGAACGAAAGGTTTGTTTGTATTGTAAATAGGCAAAATAAGTCATAATTTATTTTAAAATAAGTCATAACTTATTTTGCCTAAGAGGTGGAAAAGAGTGTAGTAAAGAGTGTCTTTAGAGTGAGTAGGATGACATCATGTACACACGGCTACACATCAAGCTATACATTTCCAGTTTGTGCTGATCTCGCATTGTATAGGGTTTCCGTACAATGCGAGGTCACCTTATACTGGAAATGTATAGCTTGATGTGTAGCCGTGTGTACCTACATAGATTACCTATTATCCAAATAATTTTGCAAGTCTTCACACAAATATTTTTTTTCCTTCAATCTACCAAAGAAATCAAACTACTTATGTTTATTCACAAATTCTAATCTGAATATCTAGCTCCTCTTTTAGATAAAACCTTCAATGAAATTTCTTAGGCAAAATAAGTCATTTAATGCCCATTTTCAATACAAACAAACCCTTTTTAGAGTAAGCTATGTTGTCATAAGCGTTAAGACATTTACCTGAATACCTCAAGGTATACGCAGGTCATGGTTACTATAAACTACTATAGACTACCTAATAAAATGTGTAGAACGCAGTAAAAGATTCCTAAAGTGCAGCTTACCGCGCATCATTGGTAACGATTCGTTATTGACAGCGCCTTTATGACGAAGCAGTAAGGGTAATTTTCGTAGAGCGAGGATTACCTCTGGTGTGCGGTTGGGTATACCCAATCAGTAAGCAACGGTGTAAACATTACTTAATTTAGCTACGACTATGCTCAGGCATCTCATAGTTCACATTGTTGATGATTTAAATTAGCTGCTTGGCGTTTTATTGAATTAAAAGGGAAATATTTATTGCCATTTTTGTTTTTATGTTTATGTCGATTTGTGTTGAGTTATAGATCTTCTTTTGAAGGCCAAGGTAAACCTGTAAACAGGTTTACCTTGGCCTGTACCTACTTTTATGGTTTAACATGACCAGAATACTTTCTTCATAGTATAGAAAATTTGAGGGCTCTTTTTAAAAAATCTTACGTTTTGAGGGAGATGAAATTAAAGTAAGTAACTGACATCCATAACTATTAATGTATGCGACATAGCATCAAAATCGGTTAAGGCAAATTATATATGAAAATTAATGTGATTAACGTTTTATCACCATCATCATTTCAGCCGAAAGACGTCCACTGCTGGACATAGGCCTCTCCCAAGCACCTCCACTTCGACCGGTTCTGTGCTTCTCGCATCCAGCGCATTCCCGCAGCCTTCACCAGGTCATCGGTCCACCTTGTGGGGAGCCTTCCTTCTAACGTTTTATAATCACAGCATATTTTATATTTTTGTGGGTCCCAATGTAAACACTAATTTGCAGCAAGAATGTTCGTACAAAAATCGCAAGTCGTTCATTTGTATCCTATTTGATCATCCGCAAGAATATTTCTTTTATTATCGTCACTGATAATTAAATTAAACGTTTAAAAATAAAATGCTTGCCTATTATGAATAAGTTGCCTTTTACCTTGAGCAGTCGACACAAAAATATATTGTAGTAACCCAAACTCGCCCGGGGCAGGAAACTAAGCAATTGTTAATTACTCAATCGATTCTAAAATTAATATCAAATGTAAGCAACCATTTATCAAAACACACATTAAATAATTATTTAAAGCCTGTTCTGGTAATTATGCTGTACGTTTATTTTTTAATGAAGTTTGGAGTTTTAGTTACTCCATCAATCAATGTGAATGCTTTGTCTTAAAGTCAATGAGATGATGGAAACATTCATTAGGTTGAGGTTAAGATCGTTTATTGGTTACTAGCTGCGCCGCGCGGTTTCACTGGCCTAAGCCTCGATCCCGTATGTATATCGGGATAAAAAGTAGCCTATGTCCTATTCCAGGTCATGGCCTAACCCTGTGCCAAATTTCATCCAAATCCGTTTAGCCGTTTTAGCGTGATAGTGTAACAAACAAACAAAAAAGTAAACGAACAAACTCACTTTTGCATTTATGATTAAGTTAGGATTAGGTTTCGTTAATAATAGGCTCTGTAGTAAAATGTAAGTGTCCATAAAAATAATTATGGTTAGTAGCACCTACAAGAACCTAAGTCTGTATTTTAGAGACTACTATTTTTAGATATCTTAACGTTTATTAGAAAACAACAAGAAGTGTTTTTTTTTTTTTTTTAAATTATTCATTTTTGATTCTGACTTGTCGAAGTTTAGAGCGCTGATCAGTGTAAATAGTTTAAGTAATATTTACGAATTACCTACTATTTATTATTTTCTAGTTGAATCGTTTATGTCATTCGAATTCGAGGTATCTCCAAGGCTATAATACAATCCACCTAATATGTAGTGAACTCTAAATACTCTACATAAATATCTATTTAGCATATCAACACTAAAAATTTTACGCCTTCCAACTATTTGTCTTCACCATATACGCTGGCAACATTAAAAGGCTACTCCGATCACTTAGGCTAAGTTTACACCGTATGCAAATCCGCCACGAATGCAGTCAGTGTGCGTTTGACATGGAGGACTGAGTTATGTCTATAATACCATTAAGTTCCATGCTATGTCGGCAAGTGTTTTGCCATATATTAGGGCACAGATGCATCGTCACGTAAATTATGTTGATCGGCGACCCGTATGTTGCTTGCACCTAATATATTGGCACACATAAGTCAATTGCAGACCATCTGCTGCATCTGGATTCAGTATTGTCCCTTAGGAATCGTTGTTGAAAATAGTGGTAGAATAAGAGATTAATAAAAAACCGGTCAGGTGCGTGTCGGACTCGTGCACGAAGGGTTCCTGTACCATCATCTATAAAAACGGCAAAAAAATCACGTTTGTTGTATGGGAGCCCCCTTAAATATTTATTTTATTCTGTTTTTTAGTATTTGTTGTTATAGCGGCAACAGAAATACATCACAATTGTCACGGTTCATGAGATACAGCCTGGTGATAGACGGACGGACCCGCAGACGGACGGACAGCGGAGTCTTAGTAATAGGGTCCCGTTTTATACTTTGGGTACGTAAACCTAAAAAACAAGTAATTCTACATACATAACTCACGCCTTCTTCCCATGGGGGTAGGCAGTAACTACAGAACGCCACCTGCTACGATCCTTACATACTCCTTTTGCCTCGTTTAAGTTCATACATCTTGTCATACACGCACGCCGGTTGCGCACCTACGCACCTGACCTTTCTAAAGAACATTACAATATGGTCACAATATCATCCTAGCGCGTTCAAGTGCGAGGAGCTCGTGGCTAAGTAATAACAGCCGCTCGGGTCGATCCATCAGGTTAAGCTACGCTTGCCGGGGTTGGTCCGTGGATGGGTGACCATTTTCACATATCGAGACTCCTCCGTGCCTCGGAAAGCACGTTAAGCCGTTGGTCCCGGCTGTCATTTGTGGATCTTTGACAGTCGTTACGAGTCGTCAGAAGCACGAAAGTCTGACAACCAGTCTAACCAAGGGGTATCGTATTACCCAGTTACTGGGTTGTGGAGGTCAGATAGGCAGTCGCTCCATGTAAAATACTGGTATTCAGCTGCATCCGGTTAGACTGGAAGCCGACCCCAACATAGTTGGAAAAAAGGCTAGGCAGATGATGATCATCCTAGCGCGTTCCTGCGTTTCCACCGGTTAATCCCCCTATGCTCTAGTCCCGCTATGCTCGACTCGTAAAATACCTACTAAAAAGTTTCGCTATGCACGAAATTCTTCGATTCTTCGTAAACAATGGAAGATACAGTTGGAAAGAAAATTGTTCGAATTCAAATTAAATTTTTTATAGCGCTATTCATCTAAGCGTAGGCGTCTGTAAGTTAAAAATTGGTTTTGTCTCGTTCAGACAATCAAAAAAGTCAAAATAATGGATATGGACAAACGAGTTTCAGAGCAATTCGAAGTTAAGAAATGTTTATGAATAGAGATGTAAGTCAAAAAGTTTCGCGATGCACGAAATTCTTCGATTCTTCGTAAATCGAAGAATTTCGTGCATCGCGAAACTTTTTAGTAGGTATTTTTCGAGTCGAGCATAGCGGGACTGGAGCATAGGGGGACTAACCGGTTTCCACTCATAATCACTCGCACTCGTAATTCTAAATTAATAAAAAATATATACAAAGTTTCAATAGTTATTTTTTTTGTGTACGTTTCAGTTTAGAACGTATCAGGCCAGGGATAAAAAGTATAATTTAATTAATACTAAAAGTAATATAAACTAGACTAACTTCGGATCATTATGCATTGGATGAAATGATCAATCACAGTCATTAAAAAAAAACTATTAATGTGTTTTTACAAGTGCGATTAACATGAAAGATCAGCAGATCATTTGTAAAAACCGGTCAATATTTTTACAACAGGATATGGTCATAATGAATGGCTACGTGGCTACGTAATAACAGCCGCTCGGGACGATCCATTAAGTTAAGCTACGCTTGCCGGGGTTGGTCCGTGGATGGGTGACCATCTTTACAAACCGTTTTCCGTGCCTCGAGAAGCACGTTAAGCCGTTGGTCCCTGCTATCATTTGTAGACCTTTGACAGTCGTTACAGGTCGTCAGAAGACCAAAAGTCTGACAACCAGTCTTACCAAGGGATATCGTATTTACCCAGTTACTGGGTTATGGAGGTCAGATAGGCAGTCGCTCCATGTAAAAAACTGGTATTCAGCTGCATCCGGTTAGACTGGAAGCCGACCCCAACATAAAAGGCTAGGCAGATGATGATGGTTATAATGAATGTAATTGCCTATTTGGCAAATTATTGTTTATATACCTATGCTCTTCCGACATAGGTACATAAAAATACCAATTTACTTCGTAAAATATTGGGATCGTCCAAAAAAAGGTTATGAAATCGTTATATTTTTTCACCAGTAGGTAAATAAAAAACCGAAATACTGTAACATCATATTGACGCATTTTTTCCAGCTAACATTATGTTGTACATGTGTCATTTTATAGGTACCAAATACGTGTATTTGCGTACGTATTCGAATAACAAATGAAATCCGATGCATTGTCATTGTCAGTAAAAAAAATGTAACAAATGTGTTTAATAACGTGCACTAGAAAAACCGCCAGTTATATTGTTTAGATATTTTGTTTACCTTTTTTTTCTCGATTAGGAGATTATCAAACTTTTTTCAGATTTTTCTGGGAAAGCGGGATTTTGAAATCTTTTGAGTAAAAAAGTGGGATTCTCGCGACGGAATCGGAACTTATAAAAACGTTAATAATCATTAATTTTATTTCTTACTACTTATCCTTTTAGTTCTGTTTTAAAACCATATAATAGCCATAAAAAATGGATTTTAATGAACATACGTTATTTTACAATACTAATAAAAACTACCTTCAAGAAACCCCTGAGTAGCGGGACTGAGCAAGTCTCGCATGGGACATTTAATTTTGGGCAAAAAATCGGGATGTCCCGACAAAATCGGGACGTCTGACAACGCTAGCGCAGTTCATTGTAGTTAATTGCGGTTGTGCTGGACATAGGCATTTTCTAAGTTACCTCAACATCCGATTTTTCGCTTTATAAAAATCGAATTCCAAACCTTATCCATTTTTGTTTACCTACTCATGAAGACTAAATACATGCAATCTCATGATAGAATGTAAGATGCAGCCCACACTGCAAAACAAAGCTCTGCTAACGTTTAACATTGCATCAATAATTCATTTGCCTATTTAAATTCGTGGGAAACAATACCACTTTGAAATCATTATATTATTATACCTACTTATATTAAGGGTCAGCTCAGACCGCGACGTGAAGCGACGCGACGCTGCGCACACTTTTTTTTTTTTTTTTTTTTTTTTTTTATTTATTTGGTCCACCAACAATTGTATACACTAGTAAAATCAAATGAAACAGAGGCAACAAATCATAATAAAGTGTAACAATCACTTACAGGTAAACTCAGCATGCTCACAAAACGTTGTTGTAACTTTAAACTAAAAGACTACTTATAATTATAAAGCTACACTGAACAGAACTTAAATTAAATTAAAACAAAATCAAAACAACTTAAGTAAACAAAACTAGGATAAGTACTTATACAAAAAAATAAAAAATAAGTAACCCAAATTCACCCGACCCGTGAAATAGTGCAGGGCTAAGAAACTATTGTTCGGGAAGATACTTATAAAAGCTGGCTTTTAATTTGCCTAAACTGTCGGAATGGAGGTCGATCTGATCACTGCAATCGTTCACAGTCCTGCAAAATCTCGCGAAGGGAGAATTAGCTCCCAGGACCGTTCTTCTCTGCGGAGGGCAGAGTGGCGTTATAGGATTGCGAGGAATTCTGGGGGGGGCACGGAAGTTAAAATTATTTAATATTTGCGGACAGTCAATTTTATGGGCCATAACTTTACACACAAACATCGCATCATTCAGTCGTCGACGTTTTTCAAGAGAGACCATATTAAAATGATTGAGCCTATCACTATATGAACGTATTTTCTTGGACAAACCGCTAGCATAGGCCAGATTTTAACAATTATACAACTTATTTTCTTCACGAAAAGGTATAATTTCAGTGCGAGGGTTGACACGCGTGTCAAAGCACGCTGAGATGCGTGGGACTGCGCAGCGCGTGTACCTTGTGTAGTAAATAAATTCGATATTGAATCGGATCATAAAAAAGTGCGCGTCGCTACGCGTTTCGGTGTGAACTGATCCTAACTCAACAAACAAGGACATTATATACTTACACGACACATACAAAACATTAGAATCATACAGGTACAATAACTATAACCTATCATTAAAGACAGACCTAAACTCACACCTTTTTTCCAGGAAAAACTTCAAAACGCCACCTGCTGAGGTCCTTACATACTCATTTTAGTTCATTGACGTTCATAACTTGTCATTAGTACGTATTTAAATGATTAAAAATGCTTTACGGAAGCAGACTGAAGGAAATATACAAACATGCCTAATTATACAGTTCATTGTTCTATTGTTTGCGTACTTAAACTCATGTAAAGGCAGTTACAGACACTTATGACACTCCCTATGAATATGTCAATCAAATTTTTTTTGACGAATAATTTGCTTGCAGAGATTTTTATCTACTTAAATGAAAATAATTAGATCATGTTCAATTTTAATTGTATTTGTTGTTAATATCGTGATCAGCTTAGGACAGCGTTTAAGAAAAGCTAACTTATGAATTGGCTCGAAGTTGGAAACGGTTGTCTAAAAAATAATTTACCTATTTACCCAACATACCCGCGTACTTTGCAGCACAAAAAAGATAGTAAAAAAGAAATAATTGTCTTCGGAACGAATGCAGTGGGAGTAAACTGATAGAAATCGTTACGAAAAAAAACGCGTTCTGCCCCCTCCATGTCCTCCATTTAGTTAAAATAAAATGAAATGAAAGATGGCAGCGAAATTTTTCAAATTTTCCATTGTGTATGCCGTTTTCATGGTTTTCCAGGGTGTTAAGCCGATAGTGACGTTAAAATGTAAATACTAGATGGCGGCTGCGAAAATTTTCAAATTTTTCGTAATTTGTATCGTTTTCATGGTTTTCGGGGATGCTAAAGCCGATGAAGTCAAAATGGAAATTCAAGAAGGCAAGGCGAAAGAACTTCGTTCCAGACGGGGGTCCCCCGACCGCACACGTTTTATTTTTGTTTCAAGTGCTACAACGTACGTAAGTACATTTCTTGCTTTTCTAAACAGCTTAATTAAGTATCAACAAAGCCATCGCAAATAAACCTCAAAAGGCCAAATATCCTTTCATCTATTCTATGGCAAATATAAATCAGTATTAAAACTACAACACCTAAACAAAGTTGCATATAAAACGAGCCAATTTGGAATATGCACGAACAATCGAACTAACGATCTGTGCTAACATTTAAGCTCACAAAATATGGGAAAAGATGGCAACTGTAAATGCCATCGATAGATAATATAAAGGTTAAAACTATAGCTATTTATTAGTCTTGTGTTAGTGTTGGGTTGCCTGTGAAAGCTATTTCTCGACGGCATGTGAAGCCAAGTCAGACACCCTTGGGCAGCTTTAAAACTCTGACACCAAGTTAGTCACTACCATAACCATACCAAAATCAGCCTAGAGTGGGCTATAATCTACCTCGCGGGCCCAGAGCTGCGGGTTGGTAGATGTCACATGTCTTCGAATTTTTGGTTCTAGGACATGCCGGTGTCTTCACGATGTTTCCCTTCACCGTTTTGAGAGCAGTGGTGATGAAATTATTTACACAAATTAAGCGTCTGTCTAGGTTCGAACCCACGACCTAGAACTCGTACTACCACTGGGCCACTACTGCTCACGTGGTTAGTCACTAACCATACGCAAACGAAGAAGAAGAAGATTGGGTGTTACATTAACGGAGTTAGGTAATTGGCAGGGCCTGCCAGGGTTGCGGGTTAGTCCGAAAGGGATACCGGGACCTTGGCAACAGGCAACTAAAGGAACACGGGTGGGTTTTAGTCAGTAAAAGTCTGACACGCCCCTCCGCTCCGCCCAGAGCGGGAGAAGTCATTAGATGATTTCCCACCCTCAAAAAAAAAAAAAGGTAATTGGCAGGAAATGTTCGTCTAGACTTAAGTACTAATGACTGGGGATAAACTTTCTTACAGACTACACAATCACCCATGTTACATTAGGAAAATAAATAGTTTTTTTCGTTTCAGGTTTTCTGTGGCGGCAGTGACATGCATACCTACCTAAATCTGTGCACATCATCCTACCATGCCAAATAGCATACTCGACTTACTCGACTTAGGTACCCATTTTTACATTTTGATTTTTTTTAAATATCAATATCGTAAAATTCCTCATCAAAACAGTCTCCAAAACCAGGTCATCACAATTATTCAGTTATTACAATATATCCAGTGAATTGTAGGCGCGCGCGCATGCCACGGTCGTAGGTTCACGGCTGCGCGCTCATTAGACCGAGGTCCGTGCACGTGGGCGGTGGCTTCGTTTGCCGCTATAAATTATGTAAAACTCATCACCGGAGATTACGTCGGCATTAGATCATAACTATCATAGTGTAATGAGATAATAATCAGCGCTTGATCGACGATGTTGTGTGTATTAATAAATTTTCCTTCAATTTTGTGTTTAAAATTGGTTCTTAGATAAACTTGTAATTGGCAATGATTAATTTTGCTGTTGGTGATTTATTTGTTGATTATGATGCATACAGAGTTGAATAAACATAATGGTTTTAGTCATAGACTTGGATGGTTCACTCCGCGAAATTATTTTAATAAAAAGCGACTCTTGCTACGACACAATAACGGGAAAATCAGCCGCATAGCGCTAATTACCCACTAGTTATATTCAGCTAGAATTTGCCTCTCCTTCTATCGCGTAACTCTTATATCTAATTCTGACGACGTTACGCTCACTGAATTGGCCCGACAAGAGGAGCTCGCCGCGTACTTGTAGCTTCATACCTAAAATGCGAAGTGCGCTTTCTGTACTACTCTATGCTTTAGTTGCAATTTTGCATTATATGCTATGGTTTCAAAAGAAAGCGGTGAACGGTCATAGAATAGCCGTTATTCTGTGACCGTTCACCGCTTTCTTTCAAATACAGAGCGTTTTTTGACACTTTAATGTCAAAATTGATTTCGTCATAATATGACGAAAGGAACCGCTCTTCTAGGAAACCGTAACATCAACAGTGCTTACGTCATCGTACCATTTGGTTCACTTTTGGAAATGCTTTTTAAATCCTTTCAAAAGCGGGAAGATACAATCAATAAATCCACTCAGCCATCGCACTTCACCTAAAGTACATAATATCACCATCTGAAACAATTTACTATACCAAAGTATCCGGATTCCAAATGATTTGAAAACGTAAAATATAAACACAGCCAGCCATTACATACATACACACATACATTATCATAAATTGATTAACGTTTAACTATTATTTCAATATACCAAGTCTAATTTCAGACAGCTTCAGCTTATGTACCCTACCTTTAATTGGAGATACTCTAATATCTCAATGTAAAACAAAAGAAATTACCAAACATTCCCACAGCGAGTCAAGTAAACAATTAGGCGCGTTCTACAAAGCGTTCTCGTTCACGAAATACTTGTTATTTAGCTAGAAAAGATAAATAGAAGAAATTAACTATTTAGTTTCTAGGAATTGTTTCTAGAACAATTACGTAAGGATGTTAGCATGTGGGCAAGCCTTTTGTTTCGTTCGCGAATGTTACTTATTAAGGTAAGTACATATTTGAGCATCTACTTGTAACAGAACATCGAGACGTTCTAATGTGTCATCTTTTGACGAACTGGACATGGAGCCCGATGTTATCAGTTGAAACTTACTTTTACAAACCACGATCAAATTTTTGTAATATTTTATGGAGCAAAGGGCGAGTGTGGTCAAAAAGGCACTTCATCAACGGGACTATACGCTGGTATACCTTTATCCGCGACCTAGCCGTGTTATTTTTACCCATTGAATTATAATTAGTACCTATTAAGGGTCGGTTATGGGAAATCGTGTTATGGGTTTTGGATATAGAAAACTTAAATTAGTAGCCACGAAAAACCAGCCAACCAGTCGGCGAAAGAAACGGATTGAGGATAAACCTTTTCGACTAATTAAAAAAAAAATGAACATCAAAATACGGCAGTGCTTTTTGCACGTTATACCTAAGTAAAAAAAAATAAAAAAATTCGAACTATTTATTTCAAAGTAAAAAAGACATTCATATTTTTGCAGTACAGCAACGCTTAATCTTTTTTAGAAAGATTATGTGCGTTATCAAAAAATAATGCGTTACTCACAAGCGACTTTTTGGAAGAGATATAATTTTTTTTTGTTTTTTGTGGCTACTTCTTCAAGTTTTCTATATTAACTTTTCAAAACCCATAACAAGATTTCCTATAGCTGAAACTGCTGGTTTATATTATCTTTTTACACTACCTAGAAGCTGACGACCTGCGTAGTATACTTGCCGTTACAGTGGAATATTGGATTACTATATTACAGGCGACTGGCTGGTGAGGAAGCGCTTAAATATTCGACGCTGAGCATTCGAAAGAACGTTACATTACTTGGAAGTGCTCTTTTGAATGGATATTTTGCTTGTATTGTACCATTCGAAGAACGATAGATTACATGCGAATGCTCTAGTGTGTACCCTTCTTTATGTTTAGAAAACGGATCGGCAGCATGAACTTTGTTAATTGTTACAAAATACAAGTTAATTAATTTTCGTCTGGTTTTTGGGACGCCTCCAACTTTATTAAGAGTGTATACTTAGAATTAATTTCGTACCTAACATGTCTTAATTTAATTTTAAATTATTTGTGTTTGCAAGTTTGAAGTTTCTTCAAAATTATACTTTACTTTCGGCCGCGTGATTTATAAGAAAAATATTAAGTTTCATTTAGAAGTTTGATCGGTTTGATTAAATTTATTGGTGCTGTTTTGTTTTTTTTAATGTTTGATATTATTAAAAATATTTGTTGTTTATAATACTAGCTGATTATTTTCATTAAGTAAACAAAAAAGAAAGTGTCAAAAAAGTTTTGAACTTGTAGACGATTTAGATATACATAGAATACCTACCTTTGCTTAGATGCAATTTGCAGCGATTTAATAATATTTTTAACATAAAGACTTGTCTTCAACTTTTTTTTGTTTCTCTAACAAACAAACATAATAATATATAAAATCTTGTTCACAGGAATACCTTGACAGCCTCCAACACCTTTCGCTTCATAAAACAGACACATCAAAACATAACAATGATTATGTCATCCCACAATCATAACCCCAACTATGCGCACATTCACACTGAATAAATTATAAACCAGTAGCAATTAAATCAACCCTAAATATGAACCACGCCCACAGGCCATTGTCATTGTGACCACACAATGGTCAACCTTGGACAAGAAGGCATTTATACGGTTTATTTTAAGACTTCATCTTCCTGCAGACAATGACACAGCAACAAAGAGAATATACCTAGAAGTGTCTGTCACCACCGCATTGATTGCCACATCACAGTTCACACCTCCGATAAAGACGTAGGAAGTACTATTGTTTTGCATTGTCGGATCCTGTTTGGGTGTAACTCTTTGTATATAAAGTCTACAGCCTAATAGTCCCCCTCGTGGAGTAAACAAAGGATGACTAAGGAAGTTTTTATGGATGTTTTGCTCTCAGCCCCCCCTTTCTTAAATGTTATGACATTATTTTCTGAAACCCCAAAGGAAAAGGGGTGAAGTTAAGTGAAATGAAACTACTTTTATGGATTGTTTTACGTTACATTTAACTTTTTACTGTTCCAGATTCACTCCATTTGCAATCTTAAGAATCGTAAATAGTTTCGTTTGAAAAGTTTTAGTGTGATAAATCAATTTTTATTGCCAGAAAAATTATCAAGAGTTTCCAAATTAAAAGTTAAGTACTTATAAAAACTTTATTAAAAAAAAATTAGAGCTTTTGCCGATTAATAATGTAGCTTTTCCCCGCGGTTTTGCCTGCATGGAGTTCAGAAATTATTCCACGTAAAAGTACTATACAGGCTGTAAGGGTAAACAGTCTTGTCATTCAAACCATGGGTAGTTGACTTAAATATAAAAATAAATGACCGAACACAACAAAAAAAAACGTCATTTTCATTAAAAGATTTTAAAAAGTTTCTATTCGACACCGTGCTCTCTAGCGAAACAGCTGACTGACTGAGGGAGGGGTCGCGCTCGCGGCCGGTCAGGTCACATCCCGTACCCCCGGCCCGTGTTGAGACGCAAGTTCGTTGCCCTAGCGCATAGGACAACGAACTTGCGTCTCTTGTGGTAAAATGTAGACTTAAAAAAAAGAAAGAAAAAATTGTAATTTTACATTGATTTTACGTTCTATAAATGAAACCAAACCACTGGTTGCAAGGATAACGGTGTTTACCATAACACCCTGTATGTCCTGACCCAGCTGTCATGGTCTACCCAAGTGCCAAATTGCATCCAAATGCGTTGAGCCGTTATAGCGTAAAAATGTAACAAACAAATAAACAAACTCACTTTCGCATTTGTACTAATAGTTAGGATACCAAATTTAAAAAAAAAATAAGAAAAAAAGAAGTTTAATAATCTAATTAGTAATTATTTAACCGTGTTTTTGTATGTTGTGCTATGTCTTTTGTGTGCACCAAATAAACGTTTTATCTTTCTATCTAAGATTTCAGCTACCTATAATAGGTATGTTAGAGCTTTCTTTCATTCACAAGTCTTGGTAATTTATTCAGACTGATCAATTTCGATCTAACTGTATTATTAGTTATGTAAATGTTATTGTTAGCTTTGATGTATGTAATCTAATGTTAATATTAGTTACACATACAACATAATTATTATACACAATAGTATTAGAAGAAAAAAAAAACTTACATACATTCTTAAAATAATATATTCTCTTGCAGCTGCCGACTATTTATTTTTATAAGTACTCATGATCTCATAGTTGTAATAAAATCTATTTTGATTAATTTCGCTGATTAAAGTATTATCTTCTTTTACGTACGTGTTTCTGTGATAAATAAACGTTTTTTATCTTTTTTCTTTACTTAATCAAAAGAAAGAGGGCTTCCACTTTTAGCACTGAAATACTCAGAAACAGAAACCTTAGCTAGATAAAGTCAACGTTAAGAAACCTTATTGGTGATCAGAGACAACGTCAATGAAAATATTAGATTTCGCTACTCATCCGATTCAAGAGTAATCTTTTGATCAAATTTTATGATGTCCCTTACAAGTGAGGGGTTCCTCTTTACATAGTAACCAGCAAGGGAAAAACTTTCCCCGAATCGACGCGTAAGATAATAACCTCATCGGTAATATTTTTTTTGAGCTAGATGGGGTATTAACTCTATGGTCCGAATCGTAGGTAAGTGGAGAATGTGAAAGCTATTTCTGCGTTCACGATTCACGGTTAGTAGCAAGAGCAAAACTGTGGAAATTTTAATCATAGTCCAATGTAACACTTAGGCCTTTGTCCAAGAATAGAACGGGTGTGAATCCAATTTCAAGACGTCGCAAAACGATTAGTGGACCAGTGAGTGCCGTTCTTCGTATAAAATGTTTCAGGCTTTTTGGTTGTACCTGTAAAAAGTGACCGACAGGAATAAAATTATTGTCCACAATTTATGGCAACATTCATTACCTACATTTCAATTTTTAGATGTTGTTTTCACTTTTAATAAATGTAAATTATACAAAAGCTTGTTAATTCCTCACAGTCATAGACTAAAATTTAACCATCTGATGTAAGTTAATCGTGATTTTCCCGTGCGACCGAGTCACGAACGCACTGTTACTTCGTTAAACAAAGACCTTGTACACAAGTTTGTTTATATGATGTAATAAAATGTTTTAAACAGATTATTTTATTAACTTAGCGTACTATTGTTAATTCTGATGTTTAACAAAAGATTTTGAGACCTACAAGCGTTTTAACACTGAATAATTAATGTTTCCTTGAAGACAGTAAGATTTGTCTTGTCTATGGCTCTTTTAGTTTACTGACACTTTTAGTTGATTTTATTGATTTATTATTGTGTGAAACATCTGGCTTTTCCGGTGAAGTATTTACCTTATTATAGCTGTAGAGCAAATCGAAATAAACAAAAATTATTTGGTATCTACTACGCGTTGGAATGGGTAACTAGATTTATCTTTCTGACCGACCGACCTCTTAACAATTCAAAAGTGCCTGTAATTGGTTTAAATAAATAGTTTGAGAAATATCCCTCAGGCATGCCCGTTTCCTCACAATATTTTTCTTCACCGTTTTTGAAGCAAGTGATAATTATACAATACACACATAAATCCGAAAACTCAGAGGTGTGTGTCTTGGGTTCAAAGACGAGATCTGTGACTTCGCAGTCTGACGATCAGGCCACTAGGCTATCACTGCTATTTAAATGAAAGTAGTTACATATTATGAAGTAACTTATGGGTAGGGTAAGTTACAAGACTCGTCTTAGCGCAAGTTTCGCTATAAACTCTATACTGTTTAAAAGTTTATAAGCGGACGACGAGCGAACAATCTGCCATAAGTACCTAGTTCTTTATTAGTAATCTTTTGAAAGTTTATTTTCACTGAGTAGCTATAGAAAATCACAAGCTGTGCAACTACGTTCTTGTGGAATGTAATAATAAAAGAAAGCGGTAATCCTGGATACGGCCCGTATTGTTAGGAGGTTCCTCTCTCTGGAGCCCTGACCGCCGGTAGCTTGGACCCTGTTCCCGATACCGGTGGGCTACTATTTTTTTATATTTTTAAAATGTTTTTATATTCTAATATTTAAAAATGTAACTTATAAGTGTCTTTATGAAATAAAGGAATAAATAATAATAGTGCTTTTGTATACTTTTCCACCATAAACATGCATTAGAATAAAATAAAGCTAGAAGTAAGTACATATGTGATGCTCGTAATTAAAATCATTAGGTACATTTTTTTTTAAACTTTTTATTAGCGTATATTGTCCCGGGGCTGGGCAAAGGCCTCCCCCAAGTCCTTCCAGGAACTATTTTCTCGCGCCACCTGGAACAAGCCCTCACGGTACGTGTCTAGATCATCCTCTGTCTGGGCCGGCCTCGGCGGTGCCGTCTACATTAATTTGCAATCAAATAAATAATTATGATGACTATTCAATAGTTTCAATCATAATATCATTGTAATATTTAAATAATGGAACCTTCAGAATGCAAGGATTTCCGGATATCAAATTAGCGCTTCAACAAATCCTTCTAATAACCGAATATCCTAACAATTACAATCAAATAAATTCGACTGAATCGATTTCAATAATTCGTTTCAGATTATTTCAATGTTAATCTTCGGTCCTAACGATTGATTTAAAATTCATATCGAATGGCTCGATAATCGAGATCAAATGTATCGATAAACTGATTCGGCGCAACGATAAAATGTAAAGTTACATTCTTTATTATTTGTGTATTCAAAATAAATCTCTGCCCACTATAAATTAGATTTAAATAATCCAATTGTAATCTAGTTACTGTATTTCGATTTATTAGTCACAGATATATACTTTCTGGAAAACTCCTAAAAAAATACTAGAAACGTCTTTGTAAAAAACATATAAAACTGTAAAAAAATGTAATTCTAAAAATAAACTGTGACAGTTGGCCACTAATTTTTTTATAGTCGGCGCCTAGAATGAAAAAAAATTTATTCTGCACAAACTAAACTCACATTTCAAAAAAAATACATAAAGCACCACAACAAAACAACAACATCGTAACATGTCTTTTTCTTCCATATTTCCCTATTAATCGTCATCTCGGTAGTCATCCCTGTTCTAGCCATATCATCTTTCATACCGTTCATCTGGGGGCCAAGTCTACTAATTTACAAACGTGTCAATGATCAGTTTTTGACAGATATGCAAAATCTGTCAAAAACTCATCATTGCGAGACCACTGACACGTTTGTAAATTAGTAGACTTGGCCCCCAGACCGTAATTCATTTACCACATCCAGCCGCTCTATATTCTTATCTAAATAATTATAACGAAAGCATTGTAGGCACCAGGGTTAAGGTGAGGCGTCAGCCTTGAGCTTGACTCGTGACTGTCAGGCCGATTGGACCCGCCACGTCGCATTACACCGCCCTGCGCGAGCGCAACTGACCTAATCAAATATGATTCAGTTTTTATGGGCATTCGGATTTTTTGTTCGGCTGTTTGTTTTGTGTAAGAGGAATGTTAATGTCAGGTTTAGGTATTATGTAAGATACAATAGGTTATATCAATTTAAGGCATTTTTTGTCAGTTATAAGGTCGCGATGTAGAATGTGTTTAGTTGGTTAAGAAACAGACGTATAAACTTTATCGGAACCACGGTTTTGTATGAAAAAGCCTTACATTATGATATTTTTTTGGGAAATTCGTTGATTTTACAAAACAAGAAAAGACGTAGATTTTTCCTAACTAGCCTTATAGTTCTTACTTTGTTTGTGCATCACAAGAATAGCGAACAACCAGACAAAAAATCCTTAGTCCTATTAATTTCATCTTTTTAAAGTCGGGTTCATACAAATCAGTTGTTTGTAGAACTGTCACAGTGATTTACGATACAAATAGATTATAAGAACAAAAATATAGATTAAAATAAAAACTTTATTTTTTGAAAAAAAAAATATATATTCTAGGCTAAAGTTTGTCTAGCAGAAACGTAGGCTTTTAGTAAAACGTTTTGTTTTTATCTCAACTAGACGCAACAACAGCCTTTCTAAGTTTTTTGATAATAATTTAATTAGTAGAACTTATTTTTCGAAAACAGTAGACTAATTAGCAAGTGGCTGCGAAAAGTAAACAAACTATTTTCATAATGTCAATTTTCTTTATCGTCGCTACACATACAAAACTGGAAACGATGATTAAAACAAGTTGTGGTGAACACAACGAAATGGTTACAACAGGGATTTCCTCAAGTTGACGGTCCCCAGCCAGGGGTATCAACACACTAAAGTAAGGCAAAAAGCATAACGTTGCGTCACTGCGTCTCATTACGAATTACTTATCACTGTTCCAGTTTCTTCCATTGCTACTGTTAGACTGTTACTAACTTCACAAGTCCTATAAAGTATTATTTTCGTCTCTTATTCGTCCTACGTTTACTCTTGGGATTGAAATTCGAAACTTCCTAAGTGGATCTTAAAATTTCAAGTTTATTTCATTTCATTACAATTTTTAGAGAACCAGCCTCCCTCGTCCGTCCTCATGCCTTTTATTTTCGGTAAACTAATTATAAATGTTCGTATCTTATTGTTAAAGGTTTAAAATGAAGGGCTACTTGACATTTTGCTCGCTCCAAATTACAATTCCTTAGACTAACAATGAAAAGGTGAATTGGATTATCACATTTACCTCGTAGCTTGTTCAAAATTTTAGATCAAATAGTGCTAAAATAAACAATTTTCACGAAACGTTGGGACAAGTAGGTTGTTACCGAAGCGCTAAGACACGCCGAAAGAGACGGTGTAATAATTCAGAGTTTTAAAAGAGTTTTCGTGCAAAGAACATGTGCAAAGAACGTTCGTAGCATCCCGCAGACGGGAGTGCACTTCAACGGGAAATTTCTCACATTTCTAACCTAAACGGGAGACGCTCAAGACGGTCTCGAGATTATATCCACACATCTGGCCCTTTTATTAAACGACTCTAAAAAGAAAACACGGCCGCGTCTACAAAGCTAGTGGAAAACATCTTTGTGTATTCACCGTTGCGTAGCGTTCGTGATATGCTGGTGTGAAACACTACTGTGAAAAGGAATGTAAAAAGAAAATGTTTGTTTGCGAGAAAACTAAAATGAGACATAGCATTAGTGTCATACCTCTTTTCTAATAAAAATGGTATTGTAGAGACAGCTATTTACTTAATCTAAAATGAAATATATTATTTTTTCTGACACTAAGGACGGGTAAGTCTGTTCTGGGTGATAATGTGTTTCAAATAAATAAATATAATAGACTTACAAGCATAATGGCGTAGCGTGGCGTATTATTATGAATAAAATAAATAAACGTGTACTATTTAACAAGATTCATCAAGATTTTTTTGAATTATTGTACCTAGCTAGTACAAAAAGTCCTGCTTCTTTGTTCCAGGTCAACCGCACTTCAAATATAACCATAACAACCTATTTAATGAAAGTCAAGTTATTCAAATATATGCAGTGATTAACAAAGCTTGCTAGTTTTCTTATGTCAAGCCCTCATTACTCGCGTGTTGTTAATTTATACGAAAATGTATTCATCGCTTTTTGCCAAGTATATAAAATTCCATTACAGGCCATATCAATGGACTACTAGCAATAACTGTGACTGATATGAGATGTGTAAAACATGAAATGAAATGAAATGAAATGAAATTGTTTATTCTGTAAATAGGATATCGCAATCACTTTTACACGTCATATTATTAAAAAAATAAAATAAGCTAGATGAGGTCGGCGTTTCCTATCTGACTACTCTGAGAAGAAAGGCCGAAACAAACTCAGAGGTCGCAGTCTCTTTTAAGGTCCAGACATAATCTTGGTCAAGCCATATGAGGACCATGTAGATTAATGTCTGAAATGGTCTTTTGAGGAAAGAACCACACAGATTTGAGTGGACCTGTCCAGTCAGTGCAAGCATTTGTCAGTAACCGAGGAGCTCAACTCAGAGCTGAAGGAGCTCAACGACTCGACGAACAATACCAAAAAAAGGACATTTGGGTAGGCCGCAGAAAGTACTCAAAACTGCCAGACCATCATTAAAACAGGGAAAGAGGACCAAAAAATAAAAAATGATCCACATAGTCCTCACATTCACAATAATCAAAACAAAATAATACTTTACAAAGTAATAAGATGTTAAATACAAAATGGAATAAAAGTTTATAGGGTATCGTATTACCATAATATTAATTTGTTTTTCTTCCGTGTTTGCTGTGATTTCCGTCGGTTTATTTTATAATATACATGACAGTGCTCAAACTTAGGGGGAAAGACCTCAAAGGGCGTTTGACCACCGCAGCCGTCAAACAAAAATTCGAAAAAAAAACGATAATCACCAAGCATTGCATTATTATTTTATGCATGCCACATGGTGTTTTTAAAAATAATTTATTATTGGTATATTGGATTACGCTTTTACCCATTTCCTTTTCACCTTTTATATTAAAAACTCCGTATTTTTCCGGGAAAATCAACCGCCTTTTAAAACACTATTATTTTACTTAAGCAGTGCAAAGTAAAAAATAAATGTATATTTTAGTTTTACAGGGAAATATTTCCTTCCGTTCCACAAGCTTATAAAAGTTGTATGTCAGTGCAACATTAAGTAAACTCAAGGCAGCTTAAAGTCTTGAGCCTCAATGCACACGCAAACTTTTTACTCAAGTAAATGCACTACGCACATTGTTATGCTGCATAAATTACTTGGATTACTGTTCGTTTTTTACTTGAATTGTTCATACAATGACGTGTGGACCTGTGTACTTGTAATAGTTAAAAAAGCTGATAAGGAAAAGCTAGTTAACCCAGTTCTATGGTAGTTTATAATTTCTATGGCATTTTTACATGGCACAAGGGTGCGGTATAATAAGAGTTACAGCTTCTTTCTACTAAGACTGATTTATTTATTTAATGTCACAAACAAACAATTGCAGAAATATCTTCATAAACATAGAGAATAAAAAAAAGATTACATAATTATATGTGTAACACATCTTAACTACCTACTAAATAATTGTAATATACATAGAGAGACTAAAAGTTAATGAGAGAGAGCGAGCCAGTTACAAAAAAATGGAGAATTTACCCACTTCTACGCAATTACAGCAGTATATTACGATAGACGATTATATTTATCATTTTCACAAAAAAAAAACAATGCGGATCAATAAATTATATTGACAGCAAAATGATATCGAGAACAACTCGTGAACTGCATTCCACACAGAATATTAAATTCTATCACATATTGCAGAATTCTTTTTCTCAAACATGCTTCAAAATTCTATCATTATTTTGACAACCTTCTTCGAGATAAATCTAAAATTGCTGTAATGGTCAAAAACAAGTGACTATGCGGCAATGTTACTATGAAAATCCATACTGTCTTGTTTAGCGGCCAAATAAATTACTATAAAAACTCTTACGTGTTATTTAAAAATGGAACGAACTTTTTACTTCAACACATATGTCATGACAACCAAGGAGGTAGCTTATCAAAGATTTTAAATTTTGATTTGGCTTGCAAATAGAACTGTTTAAAGTAAAAAAAAAACAAATGAGCATATTTGCGCGTGGAAAATAATAATTGGTCGTCATTGATTCTGGAATTTTTATTTAATTTAATCAGTTTGAATTTCCGCGCATTATTTGAGAAAAGTACTATATATACAAGCCTTGGCCGCAATCAGGCATTGATGGACGATCGTGAAAATGTGGGCCGAGGCGAATCAATCCCCTTATTGCTGGCCGCGACAGTATGTATTATATCCAAAATCTAGATATAAAACACTCCCAACTGCATGGAAACAGTACACATTAAAATAAAATGAACTTTTATGACCTTTTATGTTGGCCATAATCGTTCGTCGAATGCTTGTAAATCTCCTCAATGATCACGTATAGGGCCATTCCGAAGGCTATTAATGTACTTTGTAACCTCTGCGAGTTGTTAACAATTGATTGAAAACTATGAGACGCTATGTTCGTTGTAACTTCTATGCTTTATGGGCGCCTGGTAGATTGATTTGTTCCGGCAGAAACAAAGTGGTCTTAAAGTAGGGCTATTTAATTGATGAAGCTAATGCATTATGCCTTTTGTGTGATTCTGTTATTGAATTATTTGGTTTATCGGTCAACATGTTGTGTTTTGTTTAAAACTAAAGTTTTAATGTAGTCAAAGTCTTTGGAGATTATTTAGTGGCTTCACTTGGATGCATGCTACATTCTGATGTCACTTCAGATTAAAAACAATTGGAGCCAAAATTGTTATAGGTACAAGATAACTCAGTCGTGGTAAAGAGATTAGCCACGCCTGCAAGCTATTGGATGATATCCCTGAATAGCACTAGGAACCTTAAAGTTATATCAATAAGATGTGGAATCGACAAACTGTACGCTTAGAATTAAATGTCTTCACAACAAAGTATCAAAACATTCCAGCAATAGACTCACAATCATGTAATATCGATGCCACATCGTTAGTGGCCCACAAATTGGCATTAATCTGAGTGCAATAATTGGACAGAATGCTACGGTGTCACTGAATTGTTCACATTCCACCGGATACAATATGTTAGAGTAATCACGACACTAAGCCGCCGATACACTGCCTCCGATTGCCTCGTCTTTGTGATTCGGATTGAAAAGCTACGATACAGTGATATGGATCTTTTTTTCCTGTTTTCTTTTGTTTTTTGTTGGTGTAGCTACCGCGTTGTCGATCTTGAGATACATGGAATCCATGGATTTTTCTCAGAAGAAGGAGTGGTAATGAGCTACGAGTGTGTATTTTTAGATTTTTATTTTACTCATTAAATAGGTAAAGTATTTAATTTTATTCATAATGTACCTATATCTGGACCCTTAAGACTTTACATAATTATTCATTGACATTTTTCTGCAGTTAAAGCAGTGATTGATTAATTTTAAAATGCAGTGCTCGATAAGTTCGTGCGTGTAGAACGTACGAACTTATCGAGCAAACAATAACACCTATTTCAGTACGTCATCACGACATAAAAAACGTGCTGCTACAATATGTACACACAGCTCGTTACCAATCACCAAAACACTCCATAAATTTCGTTCCATTCCACTTAATTGTAAAATCCTGACATCTTTATCTACACTTCCATGCGATCGCAGCCCAACAAAGCAATGAAGAGTAAAATATCGGAGTCGTGTATCGTAGCACGTATTAGTTTAATTAAAACCAGCTCAGTACAGTTCACGTCAGCGCATTGCACGTTATTAGGAACAGCCTTTTGTTTGGGAGCTCGTGTTAGCAACGATTTATCATTTATTTTGAGTAAAACAAAGTATGAACATGATTTTAGTGTGAGGATTTTAAAAAGGTGATTGTACTCAAAATTGATGCTTACCTATTATGTAGCAGGCCTAATTATGTAGGAAAATGGTGTATCCTATTAATATTATAAATGTGAAAGTTTGTGTGTTTGGATGTTTGTTACTCAATCAGGCAAAAACGGCTGAATGGGTTTAGATGAAATTTGGCAAACAGATAGCTTATAACCTGGATTAACACATAGGATACTTTTTATCCCGATATTCCCACAGGATCGAGACTTACGCGGGTGAAACCGCGGGGCGCAGCTAGTTGATAATATAATTTTAACTAGTTGTGTTGAGCCTTTTTTTTTTGACAGTGGGAAATCATCAAAATGACTTCTCCCGGTCTGGGTGGAGCGGAAGGGCGTGTCAGACTTTTACTGACTAAAACCCACCCGTGTTTCTTCAGTTGCCTATTACCAAGGTCCCGGTATCCCTTTCGGACTTACCCGCAACCCTGGCAGAGTTGTGTAGAGCCTGATGTTGCAATTGTAGGTACTCTTTTTAAACGAATTAAAACGTCGCCGTCGAGTACAAAACTAAGCCACGATTGAAGTGGATTTAAGATATGGCTTACACTGGACGTACGTTTTGGACGACAAACTGCTAAGTACATATTCTACATTTAATCAAAGCATTAGGTTGTTTACAGAATAAACTTTTAGATTATTTTGGTAGGGCTCCAAATCAGTCTTCAGACAAGCAAAAATTTCCCAATAAAAAACTTACCTAATATTATGTTCCATTTTTCAAAGAAAAAAAAAAAATTATGTTTAAATAGTATAGTACCTACTTCACGTTTTTGTACCTCTAATTTAACAACAATGATTTTAAGCACCTGAGCCCTAACCACTCGTTAATTGCCATGTCAAATACAACAGCATAAATAGTGTAGTCGAGCTAACGACGTGATTGTGGGAAAAAAAAGTCAAGCGCACATTGTGGGGGTAATAGGATGTTGATGGTCGCTACGATATCGGTAAATAAGCTTTGTGACGATAATGCATTCGATTAGTGGGGTAGTTAATGTACCTACCTACACTGTGAAGCTTTTATGAGGTAGGTAAGTACCTATTTACTGACGTGTTTTTCGTAACCAGCTTTTTACATAGTTAATTGATTCAGGCGTGACTTTGCGGAAATCCATTATAAAATACAATAGACGCTGATATATTTAGTAACCTATTCCGCTTGACTATTCTTCAAGAGTCATAAAAACCCTGTAAGAAATCGACACGTGTTTCACCTCTCAACGAGGCATCTTCAGGATGACGATTGACCAACTGCAAACCAGAACGCGACGTGTTACCACACCGAGCGCTGGACGCGCTCTCTGCGTCCAGCGCTCTTACAGGGTTTTTATGACTCTTGAAGAATAGTCAAGCGGAATAGGTTACTAAATATATCAGCGTCTATTGTATTTTTTTGCCTTTTTACATACCTACCGTTCCTTATTGTACCTATGTAATGGTTAGCTCCCATAAGTGGGTGGATTTTATTTCATTTATCCATCCTTTTAATTACAATTTGCTCCACACATACAAATTGTCCGTCAAATTCAGTTCACATAATCGCCAAATATCTATTGAAGCAACCAAACTTTGACATTTTTAAGAAATAAGAGGATACGAATCGCGATCGCTAAACATTTGGTTATTCGGCGTAGCTAGGGAGAGGCCTCTATAGCCTAAATTGTTGTAAATATGCTGAAACAAATGACCGAGTAGCATAATATTATAACTATGCGTCGGGTACACTGCCCGCTTATGTCTAGTGACATATCAAAGTAATTAATGATGGCGCTCTACATCCACTAAAGTAGATGTTTATCTTTGACACACAGCTCTAAGGATAGACAATTTAATGCAACCGAATTCATTAAAATTGTAACTAGCTATCAATTCTTGCAACAGCTTGTTACAATTTTCCGTAGGCAGTTTAGAGTCGTTGAAACAGTTTCGCAATCGATTTACTATTATGTACGCTAATTCGGAAGTACCTATAAACCAGACCAGCCTAAAATATGCAAAATATTTGCCAACAACACGTGGACTCGAAATGGTTCGGTACAGAACTATAAATCGTAGCGATTAATTACCTAGGGCAGGGCAAACACCGAAACTTATCTCAGTAATCAGTGGCAAATATTGCTAACAAGCTATATAAATTAATTCATATGCTGGTTACTCTATTCCAGACAAGCAACAAGCTTAAATTAATAATTTAAAATTCAATGCGGTTATTGTGAAAACTAATTTAGTTTTGTTGATGCAAATCGTTGGAAAGATATTGCTATCGTTGGCTGTTTGCAAACATTGAACTCCTACATAATCCCGTGGACTTTTGCAGGGATTGAAGTTTGTAGTTAAGTGCTTAAGCACTGTAGTGATCCTGTTTGATTCAGTGCTCTTTGTCGGCGATACACAAAGTTGGCAGATAGCAAAGTTACCATTCAACTTCGCCATCAGCATAAAGCTCTGCGTCCACTAGAAACTATTTTCACATAAAGCCCTTTTAAAGCATGTACTTTGTGTGCTACGACATCATTCTAGCTTGGATATTACACGTAAAAATTGGAATCTCAAAATCCTTCGCGTAAAAGAACTTCTATGGAGTAAAAGAATTTCTTACAGACTAACGCCAGACTGACGACGATTAGTAGCGTGACAACAATATAGTCTCGAATAAAATTACAATAATTTATCCCTGATAACAGAGGCAACCATGCTTGTAACTACAAACCGCGTGACCGGAATACATAATAAAAAGAACCATATAACTATAATTAACAAATTGAAAAACAAAAAGCATCTCATAACCACAGAGCAATGAAAAAACAGAAGTGGTAAGCCTTACAATTGATCACTAATAACACGTTGGTTTGACACGCGACTATAGCACGCAACGTGGCGAACGTATTAAAATCATAACTCAACTGTGCAATAAGTCAACGGTCAGTTTCCCTCATAATCCCTGTGACTTTAATAAGCGCGTTAATTTATTCATGTGGGACTTGGTTGCCATGTGCGCCATTTTCAATCCATCATCGTAAAATTTGCTGACCGTTGGCCGTTTCGTAATATCTGTCATTAATACCTACGTTTCGCGGAAACTCTTCTGTGGGTGTAGAAATGGGATATTTAATTACTTTGGTTCGGAAAAGTAATGGGATTCCATATTTTACCAAAATAAATAATCTTAAATCAATTACGGCTTCAAATGATTTAAACTTTACGTAGTGTTTGACTTATGATTGAAAAATCTTTATAGATTTTTTTAATGAGAAATAGTAAACAAGTTTATGGACACGCGGCAATTTTATTTGTTTTGTTAAAAAACGGATACCAATTGTCAACTTTTACAGTCGTCAAAACGTCATACCTTCCAATCTTCCAATCAATCGCCAACGATATCGTGAAATGGATCACAGGACAAAAAAACTGACCATTCAAATTGCATAGATATAAACCGACACGTGTAGATATATCTAGGTACAAATTACACGATATCAGTTAATGTCACACACGTGTAAACTTGATAGTTTGTACTTCAAAACTCAAACTCAAACACAAAGAATTTGTTTGAATTAACCCAATTACAGGCACTTTTGAATGTTGTCAAGGAGTGGGTTAGTCACAAAGATGAAGCTAGTTCTCCATTTGAAAGCGTAAGTTTGTAAGGTTCCTATGGAGAAGAATGGGCAACGAACGAACTTCACGGACAATATTTTTAAGTCAAAATATTGTTACAAAAAAGCGTAAGTATTAGGTTCCTATGGAGAAGAACGGGTAACAAACTCCACGGACACTTTTTAATTCAAAATACTGGTTACATTATTATGTTGAAATTATAAATGTGAGAACGATGTAGAATGTGCATGTTAAAAGTGTCCGTAATAAAAAGATTTTGAAAAATATGGTAACATAACAGCTAAGAGATGAGCAGTGTCTACTGACGGCGCCCGTTCACGAACAAGACGTATAGACGACGACCTTAAATTAACCCGAATACTTATTATCCAAGTATTGAGGAATGTCGTCTATTGAACTTGCTTGAGTTTCATGAGACATAGATGATTCTAATTACATATAAAAACCTCCTGCCCTGGTCCTGCTCCACAACCACAACTAACTAATTAACATTCGAAAATAATGTTGGAGCTGCTGAAGATTGTAAGACCATCTTTGCATTGTATAAACTCAATTTCCTTTGTATTATATAACTGCATAGCACAGGTGTGAGTACTATATACTATAGAGCCATTTACCGGGTAATTTGTCTTTAATTGACTTGAATGTGCCCTGGCGGCTGGGAATGTCATGCTCACTCAAATTTCTCGTTGATGGTGGCGCGTGTGTTGGATCATTTAGCTCCCTTCAAAATGGTTGAGCTGAATGGTGCTGATCCATGCGTCATGTTCGTGAACGGGCGCCGTCAGTTGTGACTGGTCATCTCTTAGCTGCCATGGTTTATTTTAATTTTTGATTTGTTTGTTATAATTGCGGACGCTTTTAACGTGCTTTCTACATTGTTCTCACATGTATAATTTCAACATAAATGTTGTAACCAATATTTTGTAACAATATTTTGATTTAAAAGAGTGTCCGTGGAGTTTCTTGCCCGTTCTTCTCCATAGGTACCTACTACGCTTTGGAATGGGCAACTAGCTTCATATTTCTGACTGACCGACTCCTTGACAATTCAAAAGTGCCTGTAAATGGTTTAATTGAAATAAATGCTTTGAGTTTGAGTTTGTAATTCGATCACACAGACACAGCAAACAATGTGTAGGCATGTAGCAAACAAAGTGAGCTTTACGCAAACATACACAGGAACTACAATAATGCCGTCAAATGTTTCACACCTTGACATTAAATACCTGTAAGCTATACATACTGTCTGCGAAGTTTCCCTCAAGTGAAATAATTGAATATGATGTGTAACGCGACACAATGAACCGACATTTCATCGTGTGGTAAACACGCAAACGTGGGAACATTTCTTTGGCGTATCATCCCTTATTCCTGAGCCCAAATAATTAATTAGAACAATTCCCGCTTTGAAATCCTTTTTGTTGCAAAAGAGGAACGCTGAATTAACTGATTATCATCCGAACGCTGGTGAAAATTAATTTATTATGTGAAGCCGCAAAGTAAGGATACCGGATTAAAAATTAATTACAGTTCCAAACTAAGCTTTTGGGGACTTCGTGGGAGCGAAAAAGTTTATCGCGCTTTTTCATAAGCGATGAATCCGTCCAAAGAGATTTGTTAAAAATAACATTGCGCTGTTTGTAAAAATAAATAACATTTGCAGATTAGCCAGAGAGAATTTGTTGATAAAAACTTTTTTCAGTTTTGCAGTTTCAGTACCTACCTACATAATCAATAACTTAGGGTTTACTTTATTTTACTAACTTGCATTCAAGGTAACATAACATTTCAATAAACTATATAGTTTTTATTTGTTGAGTTAATAGTTCATCAAGATGTTAGAATCTTGTGACTTACTGAAAAACGACCTTAAATGTGCAAAACATGATACCTGCCCTCGAATTTTCTTCTTTACATGACATGGATAGTTTGTAAGATATATTACGGTACCGATAGTTCTCCAACCCCAGGTTTTCTTGGTAATTCCCTCGCGTGCTCGTGTTCATAACGACATGACAGCAACTAGGGTTGGCTATTAATTATAACTGTCTCACTTTATACTAAGCCTTAGGACGGGAACAGACGGACGGCGAGTTGTTGAAAATTCAGGCCTACGTGTGGCGCTGTCACTACCAGCAGTCGATTAGTAAGTGGACGGCTGCCGTTACCAGCTGAGTCGCCGGCAATATGTCACTCATCTGTAAACGACTTAACTTAGTTGGTAGGTTAGTACTTTCGAATAGTGGACGAAACTGACGCGACGTAGATAACAATAGTTCACGAATTAAATGGCGCCGTTTTTGTGACGTCATCAAAGGTCGGCCAACTTCGTTGATGTGGTAGTGTTGTGGTTAGTTTTAGTTTAAGTATGTTTATTAGTTGGGATAGAATATTGACTTTGAATTTATTTGTAGAAACTTAGATAACTATGGAAAATAATTAACCATTGAAGCTCTATGATTATTACCCCCTTTATTTATATAATTGTACAAATGATTATTATTAAGTATTTAAGTCTGTAAGTTTGTAGACTAAATACCTTAAACCAATAAAAATATTACGTCATGTTCAAAAAAAGAAAAAAAAAATGCTGTTATAACACATTTTATTATTACTCATTCTTTCCGAAGGAGTACATGTATGACAGCTCTGCAATGAGTATAAGACTCAAAGCAAATCTGAAAGAATTAAATCAAAGACGCTGAATCTAAGTAAAAATTTCGTCATCGCTTCTGTTATTTTTTTTTTTTTACAGAATCGTGTTTTCTGTAGCGATCAAAAGGTTAGTTATTATTCAATGATCTGTGAAATTAAAACATTATTTTATCGGATAAAGCAAACCTCTTGCCCGCATTTTGCGTCCTACCTTGCTTTTCCGGAATGGTGAAAAGGCCAGAACTAAATAACTATTTCAACCAATTGAAAAAAAAAGTTAAAAAACAAAAATAAAATTCCGTAATGGCCTATTTTTATTTTAGAAAAAAAAAATCTCCCTTTCGGTATTGTCAAAACGTATTCCAATGCAGTGAGTCCAATTGGCAATTAGCCCCCAAGAAACACTCTTGTCTACACCGCTAAATGTAAGCATTGTTTTTTTTTATAACCCGCTAGAGAAAACAATAGTGGCATAACGACTTGATATCAAAATCATATTTTTTATTGACAGAATATTAATATAACTTGATATTGTAGAGGAAGTCACGTTTTATCTAATGTTATTATGCGGTATGTGATCTGACATTTGATATAGATTGACAACTAAATTATTAATGTTACTTTTGTATATCCTCGCCTTTTATTATGTACCCTTAAACTTATGTTTTTTTAGTTGGTAAATACCTTTATCTGTAATCGTGTACTTTGATCATATTTTTCGTTTATCATAATGTAGCTATCCTAATCATCATAATCAGCCTAAAATGTTCCCACTGCTGGGACACAGGCCTCCTCTTTCTGTGAGAGGGAGTGGGCGTTAATCCACCACCAAGTTCGGGCTGGCGGATGTCACATTCTTTGAATTTTTGGTTCTAAGACGTGCCGATTTTCGCACGATGTTTTCTGTGACTAAATTATTTACACACAGTAAAGCGCCGTTCTGGGTTCAAACCTACGATCTACAACTCGTAAGTCGCGGCCATTGCCACTGAGCCACCATTACTCAATGTAGCTACAGTGTTGTCAAAACGAATAGATAATTATTCTTGTGATTTTCATATTCCCTCTTTCAATTGGCAGGCATTTAAACCTCAAGTCCGGTTTATAGGCAACACCACGTTTTAACGTTTACTTTTCAGTTATACGCAAATTGGAATTTTCTTATGCAGAAAATATAATTCATAAACTAAATCTTCACATGATGTACCAGGCGGGCAGTAGTTCCGGACGGTCAGCAACAATAGCTAGTGGAGGCTACAGTTCCGGCGGTTGCGGAAATGGCGTGGCCAGTACAGTCGGCACGACAGTCACTTAACCTCACGACAAATGTAAGGAAGAGGCTGTGATGCAAATGTAAATATTGTGTACTAGATTTTGTTAGTGGACGGCTTAGAAAGGAAGTCTGTGCAGGTCATGTCGAGTAGGATTTGTTCCAGAAATCGCCACCGACAAATCCCCACCAGTGGGGATTGTTACTTTTTTTACAGAAATCCCCACTAGTTAAATAAACTCAGCCTAATGGGGATTTTTCAGACATCAGGTGTTGCTGTTTCTAAATTATTAAACAAAAATGCGTTAATCAATTAATTAATGTACTCACCTACCTGTGTTTGCATTGAAGGGCCATCGCCTGACATGACATGAGGCGATTATAGCATTCTTACATAATTATATAATTGATGTATACCAAATATTGTAAAACATTTTTTTTTAAAGAGTAACTGTGGAGTTTCTTGCCCATTCTTCTCCATGCGAAAACTACCTTTTGGAAGGGGCAACTAGAATCAGTTCTATTTCTATGTATTTGACGTTCAAAAGTGCCTTTAATGTGCCTACTTGAAATAAATTATTTGATTTGATTTGATTTACGGGTTTCTTAAGGGGTCTTGAATGTTCCACAAATAGTCTGTTTTTCTCTAAATTCAAATTTCGAGACTGAATTTTAATAACAATTTAATAATACGAAGTTGTGGTGTTTATTCAGTTCATTATAAAATAGCGGACTACGTGCACGCGTATGTTTTTTTATGGTGGCATCACCATACATTACAAAATGGAATTTCACAAAACTGTGAAAATCCAAAACATCTATCTTCCTATTAATAAACAAAACCATAAAACGTGCATCAAATCAAATATAATACCAGCAATATTCCAGAAATATCTTTGATCTATTTTTAGTGTTTAATATTCAGCGCAAAAGCGACCACAGAAAGCGGTTCGCTGATGGATCTGGCTTTTAGCGATACTCATACATTTCTTCCCTTACATAGAAGCTCGGCTTTCATAGCCTCTTTGTTTACCGATGTGAATGTAAAGCGTGCAATCAATGTTTTCTAAAAAGCGCTTTTTGTGTGCACAGTTTGCATAAAGGTAGGTACGTCTATTGGCTATTTGTGATTGATGTTTTACTTGGAAAACCAAATCAGCTTTCGGACCTCCACCTGGTTAATAAAATATGTATCAGAGATCAATGAACTGAAATGAACTGACTTTGAACAGTACATAGTTATACATACAACGTAATTAGACGTTAAATAGCACACACCAATGCTTAACCCTCCGATTGCTCGGAAGACTGTTTATCAGCTCTGAAACCCTCTATTCATTTTTCAAAAGTTCACACTCGCCTTCTATTTAAATCTTGGATAAAAGATCCAGCAAAGTCAAAGTGGCATTTATATAAGGCACTTTTGAACGTCAACGTTCAACATTTTCTTTTTTTTTATTCTAGTTGCCCCTTCCAAAAGGTAGTTTTCGAAGAAGAAAAGGTAGTTTTTGGAGAAGAATGGGCAAGAAACTCCACCGTATTTCTTTTAAAATGTTTTACAATATTTTGCATAGGTATTTTGAACGAGGAGGAGTATGAGGAACAGGGTGTAAAGTTCACTCATCCACCATAAAAAAGGGAGGATCTTCCTACCAGACGGGTGTTGTGTCTGGCGGGCAACTACCCAATGATTGATATTGGATTCTTGTATATATGTCCACTGCACGGTAAACTTTAATTGCGCGATGCAGGATTTATGTGACGTCAGGATTTTTATGTGACGTCAGGATTTTTATGTGACGTCAGGTCTTTGATGCGTAGTTCGCATGCGGCGATGTAGATACCGCCAAAGGTACATTAATTACCTATATAATTTTAGGTGAAGAAGATGCACCTAGAATAGGGTTACTATACAAAATAATTAAAAATGAACTAATTACAGATAAATGAATTACCTATGTGATAGCTACATGGTGCTCACACATATTTACAAACATTGTAAAAGTATACGATATTCCTAAAACCACCTAAACAGCCGTAGGCCAGGCGCGCACTAGCGGCCAGGCCACAGCGGCCAGGTCACTGCGGCCAGGGAGATACATACATAAGTATAAAATCAACATGGAGCACGCGCACCTGGCCGCACGCAGCCAGGCAGCGGCCCCACTGACTATCTCGCTGGCCACTGTGACTTGACCGCTAGTGCGCGTCTGGCCGTATCCATTGACAAATTTATCCGAATCTATCCTGTAAGGTTCATAGCAACGATCCAATGTATCACGTTGCTGTACTCGCAGGTAATCTGGTTAATGCCTACGATTCTATAAACTGCATGTTTGGTTGTTCGACAAGGCGAACATAGTTGGAACACTATCTTCTATGTTTGCAGGTATGTGATGCAGTTGGTCTGAGATAGTAATGTTCTAAATCGATTGATTGATTCATTCTAAGGTGAATAATTACAGAAAAATATTTATTTATTTAATACTTCAAGCACAGAAATGTATAGAGGTGGACTTAAATGTAACTTTAGATGAAATTTGATACATGGGTAGACCATGACCTGGAATAGGACATATAATACTTTTAACCACTTTATTCTCACGGGATCGGAACTTACGCGGAACCGCGGGGCGCAGCTAGTCTATATTTATAAAAAAAATGAATCCCTATTTCCCTTGGTCACGCCATCACGCGTGAACGGCTGAACGGATTTGGATGAAATTTGGCACATAGGTAGACCATGAACTGGAGAAGGACATAGGATACCTTTTATCCCGTCTATATTTATAATAAAATAAATGTAAAAATCTTTACAAAACAAGCTTTTAATGAACTAAAAAGTACTTAATAAAACATACGTAAATATAGAAATATAATATTTTCCTTAAAGCTTCAGGCTTATATATTATGTGTAAGAAGAATATTTACGCCTAAAGCTTTTATGAAAGCACTTGTCAAAACATAACCAATGAGTCCAACCAAACACGATGGTGCTAGCTTAGTTGATTGAGGTTTTCCCATGGTCACCTTCCGGCTCCATCATCAGGCCCTGAACACCACCTAGTGTCAAAGCACTTGTTAATACAATACAATATTCTGATTTAAAAGAGTGTCCGTGGAGTTTCTTGCCCGTTCTTCTCCATAGGAACCTACTACGCTTTGAAATGGGCAACTAGCTTCATTTTTCTGATTGACTGACCCCTTGACAATTCAAAAGTGCCTGTAATTGGTTTATTTGAAATAAATGCTTTGAGTTTGAATAAAATCATGACCAATGAGTCCAAACACGATGGTGCTATCTTGTCTGATTGAGGAGTTCCTATGGCCAACTTCCGGCTCCATCATCAGACCAGCTCTATGATATCAAATTATCAAAATGTCTCGGTAGTTGTTAATGTATGCCAAGATTCAGCTCAATCGGATTCCAGGAAGTGCTTGAAAAATGGAGTACAATATTAGTAACCGGAAAGACATATGAACAGAGCAAGCTAATATAAAGCTTGTAAAAATAAAAGTAAAAATCTTTTTAAAAACAAGCTTTTAATGAACTAAAAAGAACTAAATAAAACTTACGTAAATATAGAACTATAATATTTTCTTCAAAGCTTGAGGCTTATCTTTAAGGGGGCGTGTATTGACAGCAAAAAATCATATTTCACCCGTGCAACCCTTACCTACCCCTCTCATTAAACACGACGAAAACAAAACACAATGCCTTCCCGCCAGCAGAAACTTTTCGCCTGGCGTTTATAGAATTCGAATTTCAATCTTCTGTTGTTTATTTTGCTTCTACGATACGCTAAGCTTGAATTCAGAACTATAGATCATGTTCATGTTTTGAAACAAGAAACTCAGTGTTGACGTGAAAAAGTTCAAATTTAAATGTTACCAAATTTTATTTTGGACCTTGTACAGTTTGTACCTCATGAAATCTTTGTGGAAAACTGTGTTACCAAGTAATAAATTTAATGCTATATCGTGGATTTCGCTTTGGAAGATCGTGCAAAGTGATACCCAAGTAAAAAATTATATTCGTATAATGAATTTTGCACTGTATTGTGCAACGACAAATGGCATGTGTCATGAAAACCTTTCCTGCGCCAAACGCGAACAATCCCCTTCGAAAACATTTGAAACATGTGAAAAAGAGGCTGAGTTCTGTTCAAAAGAAATAAATGTAGGCTTCACCACTAAAAGAATTGACATCTATTCATTTATGTAAATAGGTACCAAAGTACCAAAGGGACTAATTAAAACAAGGGCCCGAGGTGCGCGCTCAGTACCTGCGCTGCGTTTAGGGCGCGCGCCCGGCGCGTGTTGGACGCTCGTCAAACGCAACAAGATTTCCACATTTTGTTGTAACTTTTGAATCGTGTTTCTAAAACGAATTATTTACAAACTTAAAGTTTATTAATAATGCGGAGAAAATGACAAGGAAAAATAGTGAAAAAGGAACTCGCGTCCAAGCGTTAAGGGCACGCTTAGGCTTCATTTACGGAGACGCGAGGAGTCGCGCGTGGCTTTGGGCGGCGCGGCCAGCACTGAATTCAAACATGGCGTTGTATGAGTGCGTTTACGGAGACGCGATTTTACACGTGTTTGCTTGAAATGGAGCGTTTTTTGCGGCGGAGCCCGCGGATGGCATAGCCGCGTCACACGCGGCGTTTTATCACGGCGGCGCACGCAGCAGCAATTCTCGATGAAGCGATGCCCACGGCAAACCTTCTCCTAGTCTTATTTGTAAATTTCACAACGGAGATGCAAGTTGAGAGTTGCAAGCGACGTGCGCTCCCATCTCTCGTTAACCTAAAACTAGTCAGTTTGATTGAATACCCCGCGTGAGCCGCAGCGTTGCCCGCCGCGTGCTTCGCTCCACGCTTGACATTACGCGGCGGGCGCAGCGGTGGGCACCGCCACTCTTCCCGTGTCGTATCTCTATGAACAACATCGTATATTGCCATATGTTTGTGTTTACTCGTGCGATGATAAGTGCCGCTTCACTTCGCGAAAAAACGTCCGACGCGCCGCGAAACGCCACGCTGCACGCAACGAGCCAGGGCAGGGTGCCATTTTCAATTTAATGTGTCGTCATATAGCCTATGACCAGCGGACAATCAAGAAGCTTCCAACGATTCATCGTTGGAAGCTTCATGACAAAAGCATCGCATTCGATCCATTTGTCAAATTGTGATGAGTCGTTTAGAAGATATGAGGGAACAGACATAGATAAATACATACAAACCGGTCAAAATCATAATCCTCCTTTTTACTTAGCCGTAGTCGGGTAAAAACTTAAACCCAACTACGATAAAAAAGTCAACTAAAGAGATATAAACAAGACATCACGGACAGACAAATTAAAGATCCGGAGTCATACGTAATCTGTTCGAGTGTTCGTAATCTGTTTCGTTGTACCAATAACCTACCTTTATTCTATACAAGTTTTATTTAGGGGCGGTCAGTCGCTCGAAATGTTCGTCTAAGGGTCACCTTACAAGAAGTTTGTCAAAAAGAGTGGGAGTAAACGAATTTGGATCCTGAGTAAATCGCAATAAGATTGCGAACTTTCAAATGAACGTGGAATGGGCTCGTTGGCTATGTTGTAAATTTTCTCCGCAAGAAAATTCACCGACACAGTGCAATGGCGCTAGTTGTACCTACTTCTTTCTATACTCCGTGCTACTATACCAGCCAAAAATCTGTCAAATAAAATGTATATCAACCATGTCATCTTGAGTTTTCAAATATCAACATTGAATTTTATGTGTTTATTTAGCCTCGGTATTTATTTATTTATCAATCAATAACACTTGTAATATTCGTTTCGGAAGTTTCTTTTCAGTTTCTTTTGTGGAATGTGCTAAATTACACATAGGTAGACCATGAACTGGAGAAGGACATAGGATACCTTTTATCCCGATATGCCCACGGGATCGAGACTAATGCGAGTGAAACCGCGGGGCGCAGCTAGTTTCTAATAAAAATGAGCTTATAATAATAGCGATGGTTGAATATATAAGTTAATCTCAACTTCTCTAGAATTTAGGTGGGTTATTGAAGTTAAAATCACAATCAACAGAAAAGTCGTACGTATCACATAGAACCCTACCTATGTATCACACCGCTCCGTAACACAATCCTATGGAAAGCTAACCCCAGGCAAATTTCACTCTTAACAACTTTGACTCGCAAATCAACGTAACATTGTTCTTTGAGTTTCGTTCATTAAATGTTCAAGACATCTCGTCTTGAACATTCCTGCCCGAATTAGCCCTTGTTTATTTAATACTTGTAACAATCAGAAAGGCGACAAAGGGATATGTGACGTCTTCTTGTTACGTGAATCGTGGTGTCTGAGATACAATTGCTTATATTATGATACTTTACGCTCATTATTTATTTTAATTTTATTATTGCTACACGATAAGTATTTTTTGTGTAGGAGGTAATATTTTCTGTTTTAGAAATAGCTACGATATTTTTGTATAAAACATCGTAAATCAACAAATAAGCCACTTGTCATGATATTTTTTAATATCAGTATCAATATTTATATAATTATAATTTTCCACCAGAATTTTGTCAAGAAAATGTAGGTAGGTACACACAACACACCCACAGAAAATAGTGTTAATAGTCGTTCTTTGTGTTAAACGTGTTAAATCAAAATTGATATCAATTCCACGTAACAGTAACCAGGGCAGGTCACTGCTCGTATTCGCAAAAAAAAACAATCAACACCTTTTTACATAACACTCGCGAGGTATTCATTCGAGGTACGTAACTCCATTTCATATTAATTCACATGAACAGCGTGCTAGTTCTCGCGAATTCCATTGCATTACCTCTTCACTTCACGTATACTTTATAAATTTTCACCCGTGATGAAACAATCTCGCTCTTATTTCACTCCAGCACCTTGAGACAAGGGTTTAATAACGATACTTGTTTAAATTAAACTGGGTTTCATTTCGTATTTCATAAACGTTGGATTTCATAACGCTGTAACGTGCATTTTTTACTCGCAAATTGGATAAATGAATTGTTAGGTGCTTTTTTATATTATGAAACGAGTTTATGTCTCGAGTTCTAGCTTTACCGTACATAGCATGTACATGTTTACCATGAACAAACGATTTCACCTAAACACGTCGCTCACTGAATACAAAAGGGCCACAAATAAAAAAATTCGCAAAAATTTATTGCAAAAATGAGGTCTAAATCAGGTATATTTTTTAGTTTGAAGAAGACACCCATCACTTTTCTCAAACCGGCTGACTGCCTTTTTTGCATTGGACCATTGGGTCATGGTATTTCGTGTTCATAGTTCTCTGCAAAAGTGCCATATTTTGGAAAACGTCCGTTTTGCATTCAAACATCAAGTAAGTATAATCATATTTTTGTAATACAACAGGGCCATTACTTGAAATGCGTCTGCATTGCATTCAAACAACGTGTAATTTTAATTATATTTTATAATACAACATTGCCTTATTTGAAATGTGTTCGTTTTGCATGGAATTATGCATGGATTGATTTTTATTTTTTGAAGGCTGGGGTGGGAATTTCAGAAATGAGTCCGTTTTGTATGGAAATAATTTATGATTATGTTATATTTTTGTTTTATAAATATTTATGCTATATTGTGTTTTCGCTAACGCTAAATCAATTACTTTTGTCATTAAACTTAGAATCATACTAATTTTCCGCTAACAAAATATCTAATAATAATTGGAGATACCTTTGAACCAGCAATAGGCTGATGATGAGGCAAATAATACCTAATGTATTGTGGTTTTAGGTTGCCCGGGTTATAAATAATAAGTATTATAATAAATCAGTGGGTCTTATTTTTGTGAAACCTATTTAACGTTTTGAATACCTGTTTAGGGTTGGTGCAACAACTTCGTCTTTAGACTACGAGAAAGACTTCGATTCTATCGAAATATGGCCTGTACCGCAGTCTCTTCAACGGTGCCAGATCAACTATCGGTATATCGAGGTGCTGAAATGTCCGTACGAAAACGCCACTATGTCATTTCGACTAAAGGACCACACCTAGAAACCTATCCTTCCACAGCGTGAAACAGGGAAACGTTATCTCTCCGAAACTGTTCACCGCTGCGCTGGAGGATGTCTTCAAGGTTCTGAACTGGAAAGGGCTAGGCATAAACATCAATGGGGCGTACATCACTAACCTTCAGTTTGCTGACGACATAGTTGTCAAGGCTGCAGGAGGAACAGTAAAATGCTCGATAAACTTAGTAGAGCTTCCGAAAGAGTGGGTCTTAAAATGAACATGAACAAGACAAAGGTCATGTCAAATGCTCATGTAACACCCACTTTCATGAATATCGAAGACGCTTCAAGCGAAGTTGTGGTCGAGTACGTTTACTTAGGACAAACTGTCCAGTTAGGTAGATTCAACGAGGTCAATCGTCGAATCCAACTGGGCTGGGCAGCGTTCGGGAAGCTTCGCAATATCCTCTCATCATGTGGGACCGCAGTGTCTCAAGACGAAAGTCTTTGACCAGTGTGTGTTGCCCGTGATTACTTATGGCACTGAAACGTGGCCGCTCACAATGGGCCTTATTCAAAAATGAAGAGATTAGCAGGAGAACGAAGGTAACCGACAATTGCCAAACTTAAGTGGCAATGGGCATGGTACATTGTTCGCAGAACAGATGGCCAATGTGGCCAAAAGGTTCTGGAGTGGCGACTGCGTACCGGAAGAGATAGTGGAAGGTCTCCCTCAAGTTGGACCGATGACGTTGTGATAGCCACAGGAATCCGTTGGATGCGGGAACCACATAACTGGTCGAAATAGCGGTGCTTTGGGGAGGCCGTTGTCCATCAGTGGACGTTTTTCGACTGCAATGATGAAATGAATTAATGGTACGTACGTATGTTGTCATTTATTATAGATACTGTTTTAATGTTTGTCATTTATCCATGTTTTTACGTATCACTAGTGAAACTTTTTAGAATAAAATGAATACGAAGAAGTAAACCATTTATTTTTGTAAAATTGTGTTTTATTTTTGACATAATTTTTATGACATGTATCCAAATTTTGAATGCAAAAGGGACTTTTGTGCATTTTTTGCTTCATGAGTAACAGCTTTTAAAATTTTCATGTATCTAATCGATAGAGCACGTAAAAACGCATCTAATGATAATATTAACATGTTATATTAACAAATAAAAATCAGGAAATATTAAAAAAACCGTTATCTGAATTTTGGTTTGGCCGTCGTGTAAAATTAATGCTTTTTGATTTGTGGCCCTTTTGTATTCAGTGAGCGATCGTGACTGCCAAAACTTTCCAACACATGAACCTTAAACCCCATCTTAGCAAACTGTTCCCAAAATTAAACAGATCAAACATGGCAAACAGTTATCGGCCCCTCGAGGATGCTCCGTATTGCGTCACTAACGACGTTACGTCATAAGATGACAGGGATCAGATTAGACCGTCACAGCCAGTTAGTTTGGAGTGCATTTCCTTGCTCCTACAGCCGACCCGTGGTAACCATTAATGGAATATTTACTCCGGTGTGATGGAGTGACCGCCTCAAACTTGCAGACACCTGATTACGTAGTTCCGAGTTTTGATACATTTGCTTTATGTTCGACGTCAGTGTAAACGTTAGGTGAACTATTATTATATTCTCAAGAACTGTGGAATAACTATGTTGTAGGTAAGTACCTTATATTAGTTCTGTTTATCATGTAAACATAGGCAGCGAATCATCAATGTGAGAAAATAGAGTCTGTTTTACCTAACTTTACATTATTAGAGAAAGGCGTACGGCTTGGACTGCAAGAAACTGGATGATGCTCACAGAGGTAGTAATGATTGTATGAAAACAAAAATTACGTGATCTATTCATAATCAGCCTATAATGTTCCCATGCTGGGACACAGGCCTCCTCTCTGTGAGAGGAAGCGGGCCGTAATCTAACACGCGGGCCCAGTACGGGTTGGTAGATGTCACAAGTCTTCGAATTTTTGGTTCTAAGACATACCGGTTTTCTCACGATGTTTTTCTTCACCGTTTTGAGAGCAGTGGCGATGAAATAATTTACACAAAGTAAAGCGCCTATCAGGATTCGAACCTACGACCTACAACCCGTAAGTCGTGGCCGTTACCACTAGGCCACCACTGCTCTCATCAAAATTACGTGATCTATTAAATGTACGTTATTTTTTTGACGAAATTAGAATTTCAAATTGATAGTAGATAATAAAAGAAAAAGATAGGGGGATTCAATTTCCAAATCACCGAACGAAATGAAATCCACGAATATAAAAACGAAAAAATCAATCAAACAACTCCTATTAAAGCGTGCCATCGTATGTTCTTAACTGAATGAAATAAAAATGCTGAATAAAATCTGTTACAGATAGGGCATGTAATAGGCCAGCGCGATCAGCTGTATTGCAGTACGGTGCATGAGTGCACAACTCAACGTTCAATCTCTCACGGGTAAAAGGTCTTGAAAAACCAAGATGGCGGCTTTCGGCGGCAAACTTGATTTGTGACCAACCCCACGAAGTAATGCGGGCGAGGGGTGCCAACATTCGAATTGGAAAATTTTATATCGGCTATAAAACTTGACGGACACAGAGTGCTAGCTTGTGCGCCATTGTGTTGCAGTTCTTTTAAAATATTGATCTTAATTACTGAACTTATTTCTTGATCAAAATCGGACTCGATTTCTTAGCTCCTAAATTTCTATTTATGTATTTTCATTTGCGGGTAATAAAGTCTCTAAAGGATTTTTTACTTGACAAAATCTTAACATTTCGTTCTTTGAAGCTAATCGAATTCGGGAACCCAACATTAAGTTCGTTAGAGCAAAAATAATTATACGGCTCGACAACGGTTATGTAAATACCGCAAAACTTTCAATTGGCATTATTTGCCCAATGAATACCTACTCGATATTGCTATTCAATAAACCAGAAATAGAACAGTTCCTTAAACCTTCCCAATACCGAATATTAATTAATTTTTGGAACAATTTACTCATAAAATTATAAGCCCTTCAAATTTGGAAAGGTACCAGAATTAGATTTTCTTATAGAATTTCACCTTCGAATTTCGCTGATGGTAGCCGGTCGGTAGTGAGGTCGTATTTGTTCCATTTAAGTAATGAAAGCGACTGGTATCTGTCCGATAAATCAACATACAGAGCCGATGGAGGTAGGTATAATATTGACGGATTTGCTAGTATCCGTACACTACCTGCTATCTATAAGACTATGTTTCCTTGTTTGCGTAATAAGTTGAGTGAATGTTTCGTAGACCGAGTCGAAATTTTGCCGGTTGATTTATAGCTGTTTTGCAAATAGTTTTAGCATTTTCCAATCATACAAAAGTTTGTTCGTGCTCTACGTGTATTTGTGCAAAATCAAGACCCGCGGGAATAAAAAATCAACGAGACCAGAAATAAACTGCAGACCAAATATTATAATATATTTGTTAGTGCGGAGTCTTTTTCAGTAAAATTGATCCTACCTAAAATTTAACTTAAGTATAGCAGAGAAAGTAAAGTCAAAGTCAAATAATTTATTTCATTTAGACACATAAAAGGTATTTTTGTACGTCAAAAACAAAGAAATAGAACTGATTCTAGTTGCCCCTTCCAAAGGGTAGTTTTCGTAAGGACAAGAATCTCCACCGTTACTTTTTTTAATGTTTTACAATATTTTGTACACATCAATTATATATGAAGACGATGCACCTAGAATAAGATTACTGTACCAAAATAGGTCAAAAGGATTACGCAATAGGTATAAAGAGGAGCTGGTGGCTAAGTAATAATAGCCGCACGGGTCGATCCATCAGGTTAAGCTACGCTTGCCGGGGTTGGTCCATAGATGGTTGACTATCTTTAAATATCGAGACTCCTCCGTGCCTCGGAAAGTACGTTAAGCCGTTGGTCCCGGCTGTCATTCGAGGATATTTGACAGTCGTTACGGGTCGTCAGAAGCCCGAAAGTCTGACAAAACCAGTCTTACCAAGGGGTATCGAATTACCCAGTTCCTGGGTTGTGGAGGTCAGATACGCAGTCGCCCCTTGAAAAATACTGGTATTCAGCTGCATTCGGTTAGACTGGAAGCCGACCCCAACATAGTTGCGAAAAGGCTAGACAGATTGACTGTAAAGCACACACAGCACATGTTCTTCCAAATCTGAATTGTGACTCATCTACCATATCACACCTTGCTATTCCTGTAAAAAATATACTACATAAACCGACATTCAAATAAAACATTTTTGAATATACGAAATCGTAACATTTCTCTTTCAAGTAACTCATCAAAGCGTATCTCTCAAGCCTGCACCGCCTCTTACGAGTCATAAACGTGGCATTTTCATTCATTCATATTTAATTTGCTTTAAAAGAAGACACACTGCCAAGGATATGGTTTGTTTAGCCTTATTTGTCTTTTACATCGTACGAGCTTGCTTTACGGAGAAATGTTGATGTTGGAAATGCAAATTCGGGTGTAATGCTTTACTAGTTAAAATTTCTATATTTTTAATTTTAACATTTTAATCTGTTGGTATGCATTTTATTTGTGTGTGCTTATGTTAATTATAAATAACCAACATCCTTATCAGTTACTGAAGCAGGGGTTTAGAAGGCTTTTACCCATTACCCACCATGTAAGTCCTAGTTTTGTGCATAATTAGCCTAAATTGTTCTCACTGCTGGGACACTGGCCACCTATCTGTGCAAGGGAGTGGGCCGTAATCCAACATATGGGCCCAGTGCGGGTTGGTAGATGTCAATGTCTTCGAATTTTTGGTAAGAAGGGTTGGTTGGTGTACCTGGTAGTACACCCACATAATCACAGTTATGTTTTAAGTCCCATGTAATAGGTCGCGAGTTTATTGCCATCAACCGGGCACATTCCTGTTAGAAAAACTCAATAATACTTTGCCCAACCTGGGAATCGGACCCAGGACCTCATGCTCGGCAGATATCGCTTGCAACTACTAGACCAACGAGGCAGTCCCTAAATTCGAGGGAGAGTGACGTGAATTTCACGATTTATTTTAAATACATCATTAAAAAGGGCTCACAGCCACACGCAGAAACCACGACAAAGGCATCAAACGAAAACAATTTACACAACTATTGTTCTAACCAAACAATTTAAAAACAATTCGTGAAAACCTGAAAACTTATCCTATTTTCAACTCATAGTAATCCGACAGCGTTGCTTTTAAAATGGCGACGCAGCAGTTTAGCAGCAAACAAACATGAGCGAGTGCCTACAGTAGTTTTGATTTGTGTGCAGCCCCGTGCAGTAGAGTTGCAGATACACTCCCGGACTTCTATATCGAGCCACCCTGCACTTATTGGTCTATAAAATTTTAAATGGTCGTGAATTTAAATACGGAACTAAGACGACACCAAAATGAGGGCCAGTACGTTGGCTGCATAAAAACTTTTGTCCTTGACTCATCGTTATTTTGATGTTTTAGGGATTTATACCTCATATGGAATTGTACGGTGGCTCGATTTAGGAGTCCGGGAGTGTATTCGAAAGTTTCGAGAGTGGCTACATTTGTATTGGAAAATTCTGTACTAGGCCATAAAGTTCTTGACATCTACAAAATATGCTGGCTGGTCTAATCTCCGGTACTTCGTTTTTCTATCCTATTGTTTCGCTCGCCGGTTCCCTCTTTACAAATCAACGAGCAGTGCTCGAAAATAGAGTAAAAACGTAGACCAACGATGAACTCGTATTTTCTAGTTGGAAGGTGACTTGTTTTCAGCCTGAAACATGTTCATGTATGTGTATTTTTTCCGAAAAGGATAGGATTGTTTCTGAATAAACTGCTTGGGTTAGTGTTCATTAGAAGAACAGCCAGTGAACTTAGGTGAAGTGAGCTTGTGGTGAGTTGCCATTCCACCTGATAGGTACTAAGGATTGACACTACTGACAGCTCACTTCATATAAGTTATCACGGTGAGATTTTTACAGAATTGATCGGTTGGATTTTGTGACACTATGTGTAATGTGTGTTGAATAAAGTCATTTTGGGGCCAGTGGCCCAAGCCTAGGCGTTTATAGAATTACAATCATGTTAATGATCCTTATTTAGTCATAATGAAATCACATTCACTGAATTCTTAACAATATCATACGCATAATCAGCCTATAGTGTTGCTCCGCCAGGCCTCCTCTCGCTGAGAGAATGAGCCGTAATCCACCACGCGAGCCCATTGCGGGTTGACAGATGTCACATTGTCTTCGAATTATTGGTTCTAGGACATACATGCACATGCACATGCATGCATGCATGCATGGACATGTTTCCCCACGTTATTTTGAGAGTTACAGGTCCTTAACAATTATAATACTTGAATTCGCTTCTACAGAATAGTAAAATTATTACATATCTATGTAATAATTTTCACAAGCAATTTTCACTGTTATGCATGGATATGCATAACGGTGAAAATTTCTTAACGTGAAATACTTCAGTTTCTACCTTAGGTATAGCGAATAAAAGACCTGACTCGAATACTTGCTGCAGAAAATTATCTTAAAAGTATCTCGAGACATATTCAGGAATTCTTTTACAAGTATTGCAGAGCGAGGTCCCATTGTTAGCGTGGCGAATCATTTGTTACATTCTTCCAATCTTGCAGTTATATCTAATGGGAGTCGTTTGCGAATATATTCTAAATATTATATAATTTAAAAAAACATAAGTGCCTATTCATGAAAGCTATTTAGAAATAAGTTTATTGCTAAACCACATTAGCACTAAACTTATTTTTTAATAGCGTTCCACTTTACTGCACCACACATTTTTGAACCAACTTTTTAACCATGAAATTCAGAACTATAATACATTTTTGAATACACCCATCCCTATGGAGGGAATAAGGCCCTCCCTTCTCTATCCGCCACTGATATGCCCAATCAACTCAGGCTATCGCAGTCCACTGCGGGACAAAGCATTCTCCCAAGCTGCGAGACAATACCCTGTCCTAAGCCTTCCGTATCCATGCAGTCTGTCCCGGCTACTTTCTTAAGGTCGTCGGTCCATCTAGCTCGGGGGCGTCCCACACTACGCTTGCCGATACGCGGTCTCCACTCTAGGACTCGACTATGCTCCACCAACCATCGGTCCTTCGACAAACATGGCCAGCCTACTGCCACTTCAGTTTGCTTACTCTGCAAGCTATGTCGTATGTAGCATTATAACAATATACCTACTGCATTTGTATCCATCTTCCAAGAATGATGTCGAAGGCATATAATTTCTCGGGATCATAAAATTTAGCAATCTAGTTAATTGATTCAGGCCTGACTTTGCGGAAATCCATTATAAATTACAATAGAAGTAGATATTTATTTTGTAACCTATTCCGCTTAATTCCTCACAGACGCAGAGCAACTATCTGCGTCCACTGCTCGGCGTGGCAACACGTCGTTTTCGGATTCGCGACTAGTCAATCATCATCCTGAGGATGCCTTGTTGAGAGGTGCAACACTTGTCGATTTCTTACAGGGTTTTTATAACTCTTGAGGAATAGTTAAGCGGAATAGGTTACTAAATATAATATCTACTTCTATTGTATTTTATGTAGTAGGTAATCTGTTTTATATTTAGGTATGAAGAAGTCTAAGTTTCTTTAACGATTCTAAGGAGGTACAGAATTCGAGGAAATCTCCCCGCCGCCCGTTGTAAAGCTTTGCCTTTGAGTTAATATCCTATTACTTCTTAGCACTTTACACACGTAGAAAGTTACGTCTCTGACTGCGACGAATTTAGTATAAAGTTTATTAAAATTTTGTAAGTACAGACTATTATTTTTTGAGTTTAACATTTCCATGGGTTATAACATTTTATTTTAAAGACACGTAGTGATTTTCATAATTCACTATTAAATAAATAAATAAAAAAGCTTTATTAATTCCACACATAACAATTAAAAATTATGATTAAAATTAAATAGAGATAAATTCAACATACACATTTTTACATTCATTAATTACATTATTATTAGATTTTATAATACTTTGCAATTATTTAATTAATTAATTTAATCATGCATTACAATAAATAAATTGATTAGTTTTGATTAATATAAAATAATTATGATTAAAAAACAGAATAAAATTAGTGTGTGGACCCCCTTTGGGTAAAAGCCTCCTCCAAAGAATTCCATTTTTCTCTATCTGACGCTGTGACAAGCCAATCTCGCCCAGCGTTCGCAATAATCTCGTCCTGCCATCGGGCGCACGGCCGGCTTCTGTTTCTGGTACCTCGTGGACCTTCCCATTCCGTTGTCCTGATGGTCCAGCGATCATCAGAATACCTTGCAACGTGACCTGCCCACCTCCATTTCAGGCTTTGCGAGAAAGTGAGAGCATCTGTGGCTTTAGTTCTGTTGCGAATGTCTGTGTTCCTTACTCTATCGCTCATTTTGATGCTTAAGCAGCTTCTCTCCATAGATCTCTGTGTGGTTTGAATCTTATTTCTCGCCTTGGTATCAAATATCCAAGTCTGACAGCCATAAGTGAGACATGGCAAAATAGCAGAGTCTAGTACTGTCTTCTTCATCTTAATCGGAAGTTGTGATTTAAATATCTCCTTGTGAGCCCAGAATATTTTCCAGGTAATAGCTATCCTTCGGTCTATTTCTTCAAAATTCCGATTTTTCCTGAAGGACATTTGCTTACCCAGATATATGTACTCCTGCACGTATTCGAGTGGCATGTTATTAACCAAGATAGGCGTCATCTCGTTGTTGGTCATGACTTTTGTTTTGTTAAGGTTCATGTCTAAACCCACATATTCGCTCGCCGCTTGTAATTCGTTGACCATAATATTGAGTTCCAAGGGATTTTCCGATAGTACGACAATTCACTATTATATATATATATATATAAATCATGTTTAGAATAGGTTATTGGTTAATATAAGTAGGTGATCATAAAAGAACTTTGATAAAAATATTCACAAAATTTGAATCTCTCATTTTCTAAAAAGGTATTCCTAAAAACCTAAATATGTAGCAGACATACTTAAGAAAGCATCTTATGACGCAATAAAGTCTCATAAAGAGCTCCGTTAAAAAAGGCTAATGTAATGAATATTGTAACCTTGCCGTAACATTGTTGTAACCTTACCTAGCTTCTAAAAATATAACGTACCTGTAAAAACGAAGTAATAAAACATTCCTATCTGAAAAATAAATTGCAAAACGAAGTAACGTCCCATCACTAGTCTCATATAATTAAAAAACTATCGGCTTTTGTTTTACACAAAGTTCGTTTCCATTCTTTACACGAAACAAAAGAAAATAAAAGAAACTTTTCTTATTTAAGTCGGACGTTTGAACAAAAGTATACCGTCTTTAGATTTAAATCTTGCGGTCATTAGACAGTCAAGTTAGCATACATTTTAATATCACGAGACAGCTGTGACTCCAAAGAGGCAGCTTTTGCAAGATGTCAAAACAAGTACATTTTATTTATATTATTTTCTGCCTTCTATCTCTTCGTAAAGATTTATTACTGCAATATACTGTTGGACGTAAGACGTAAGATTTAACGTCGGAACCAACGGTTTCCTTAACTTCATACGTTGCTTGAATGTTCGCTACATAATGATAATGTTCTTTGTCTAACCTGATTTGGTATTTCCTTAAGATTTCTTTCGAATATTATTACAACTAAACTTGCTTATTTATTTATTAACTTTATATATTTATTTATTTATTAAGGCACCAAGTCCCAATATACAAATTATTATTACTACAAAATGATTACAAATTAATTAAAATAAATACATTACATTACATAAAAACATTACATTCCATTATGTGGCATCTGGTTTCTTCTCTCGTGTTGAAAAATAAAACGAAAATGAAACACACAGAAAAATGTACATTTTTCTGTACAACATTTTCGGCGAAATAAATTATAATAATGAATCAATAATTTTATTTCGCCATTACTATGGAAACTGATATAATCGGAAGGTATCAAGTAATTAAGTTGAAAGATAAACATGTTTATTTAAAAATAAAGTTTAGTTTTGACTACCTACCTCGTTGGTGGTCGCAAGCGCTACTGCTGAGAATGAAGTCCTGGGTTCGATTCCCGGGACAGGTAAAGTGTGATTGGATTTTTCCATCAGTCTGGAATTTCTCAGTAGCAGCCCGTAGTCTGGAAATGTACCCGGTTGATGGCAATACCCCTCTAACAAGGGACTTAAACATAACTGGTGAAATGTTGGTGCACTACATTGCACCACTGCCTAACCCTTCGGGGAATACAGGCGTTATGTTATGTTATTTAAGAAAAAGAAAAGAAAAAAAATTGTTTGTTCTGCACAAACTAAACGCACAATACAAAATAAAAAATGACACTAGCACGCCAACTGTTTTTGCTTATGTTGGAGTCTCACATTATTTCGATCCTAAACATTTAGGCAGTATCTTTTACTAGACTCGCGACAATCTAAGAAAACCCTTTTGACAGCTACAAAAATGCATTGTGTAGCGATTAAAAAAAAAAATGTTTTCTTATAAACTGATTCTCGAGACATATCTATTGAACATATTTAGAGAGTTTATAATCGACGAATTATCTACATTGCCTAAAACTGATTCTCAAGGGATAACGTTTTATTACATGTACGAGAACGAAACGTCAAAACGGACTTCTTAGATTGTCGCGAGTATAATAGGTATAATGACAAAAGGAGTACAAATACAATAACAGCAGAAGAAATGTTGTATTCAATAATGACACTTCTCTACAGCCACACTCTCACTATGTGTAAGCGGATCACGAAGCATGTTTGCCAAGCGTATTAGTAACCTAAACACCGCTGTGAATTCGAACCATTGAACTTGATCCCCGCCACTTCATCTGATTGCTTCCGCACTCTCCTATCTTAAACGGGGCTCCAGGGGGCAGGAGAGGTCAACTTATACTTGCACCCCCTTATAATATAGAGTTACGTTGGCGACAGAATTAACTGGAGCGCGTAATGTTTGACGGTGTATTATTTAGACGAGTAAACTTTAGGTCTCTGATTAACCTATTGCCGGCTTCGCAAATAAACTTTCCTTTCAAATAAACCTGTAAAAAAAAACAGACAAACAAAAACTAATCAATGAGAATCTAGACTTATAGGTATTCGCAGGATGATGTCTAGACGAATTTGATTGGCTATTCTTTTTTATATGTTTCAATCAAATTCTCTTTGACTGAGCTTTGGTATTCAGTTTCAGTAATACTTATTCATTTTGCGCATTCTTTTACTACAAAGTTTTCTAATTTTTATTTGATTTTCGTGATTTTTATTAAGTTAAGTGCTTAACATAACATAATCAGCCTATAATGTTCCCACTGCTGGGACACAGGCCTCCTCTCTATGAGAGGGAGTGGGCCATAATCCAACACGCGGGCCCAGTGCGGGTTGGTAGATGTCACATGTCTTCGAATTTTTTTTTTTGGTTCTAAGACATGCCGGTTCCTCACGATGTTTTCCTTCACCGTTTTGAGAGCAGTGGTGATGGTAATTATTTACACAAAGTAAAGCGCCTGACGGAGTTCGAACCTACGACCTACAACTCTTAAGTCGCGACCGTTACCACTGGGCCACCACTGCTCACAAGTTAAGTGCTTGTCTTAGCTGTTTTGTTTTTATTGGCAACACACAAAATTCGAGCACCTACAATTTTCATAAATAAAATAAATCGCCTAAGCAGTTTTTGCATCTTCCATCTTTCTACGAAATCGAATGCTGTCAATCAGCTATTTCCCCCATTAAATCACAGCTAATCATCCTTAGGTACTTAATTATAACTGTGTTCCAGTGTCAAACACAAATCAGATTCCCATAAATTGGATTGCACTCAATTAACTGGTCTAATTAGACTGTGACATGATGGTTAAAGAGCCGGTGGGATGTAACGCAGACCTATGGTTACTTACCTAATTGCCTACGTACATAGTCTTACTTGGTGCAGTGTATGTGTCTTTGGTATCAGAATTGTATGTTGTTAGACGGTCAAGAGGGTTGTCATAAGTGGCGGTTTTTTTATAGCTATGAATAAATGGGGCCTAATATTATTTAATACTGTCACATTTTTTGTGACGAAAAACCAAGCCAGACATTCCAAAGATAGTTTTCTCAGAAAAATATTGTATTATCCAAAAACATTGATGTTAACGGCTGCCGATATCAGAGTATTATAATTATAAAAAAGTCGCTATTAGTGTCGGTCTCTGTGACCGCGTTGTTCTAAACTACGCAACGGATTTCGATGCAGTTTTCGCCATCAGTTAGACAGGGTAACCCGGAAGGCTTATGTGTATAATACATTAATATTAACCTAACACATAATAAGGAAATTTCGATTTTATGTCAAGTCGTAGAACCAGTGCAAAGCAGGGACAGGTTGATATTAAAATACAAGAGTTCATCCAGATGCCGATTTAGTTTATCTTCCACTGCAGCCGTGTAAGTTCATCATAAGACCAACCAAACTCAGTACATTGATTCAGAAAACACTTACATTTTATGTACTAAATGTAATTTACACACAATTCTAAAGCTAATTACGCAGGCAAATTGGAGAATTTCTCACCTGCTTAATTTGTGGAATTACCTATTCTGTCATTGGGTTTGTCACTATTCACTGAGTACCCACTGAGTCACAAATAAGCCAGATTTGTATCACCGAATCAAGATAAATTACCTTGGAATAACAACCTGAAAAGCCTGTAATTTAACAATTAATAATTTACTAGCCATTTGGTAGAAAACAACAGACACAAAAGAAACATAAAAAATAAGCGTCTGTGACAGACAGACAGGGTCTTACTACAAAAACTTAGATACTTGTTCAAAGTGTGTTTAATGTCAGTCTTACGTCAAACTCCATATAAGTGTCGTGTTTAAGCGACGTTTAAGCTAAACATCTGATAAACACGGTTTTGTGGTAATAAGGACAAAGTAGCACTACTTTTTTACCGTTTTGGTACTAAAGCTTATTTATATCTAACTACGTACAAAAAGTAAAGGTTTTAATTTGTCTGCTTCATCAAATTCCTCTACTTCAGTCTTTGAATCACCTCTGAGTCTTTTACAAACATCTTGTACCAACCCGGAACGAACAAAAACACATTTCCCAACCAAAGAACCGATATATTATTTCTGGTGCTCCACTAACTCTTTATCACATAAAAACAAAGTTTTAACTACAGAAACTGTGAGAAAAATAGCGCTTCCTTTGTACAAACTTCGAAGTTGTCCAGACGATACCACATTTGGAGCAGTCAGTAGATTTCGAGCGAGCAATATTGATGGATTCTCCACCGGCCACGTTATTGCTCCCCTTAATGGAAACAGATTGAACTATTCTTGGTGGAGGCATGCCTTTATTCAATTAGAGCCAGTCGGCTTTCAGCTCTATTTTAGTATTAAGCTTTGAGATACACTGTAGAAGCTACGTACGTCCCTTGTATATCATGCAATTCAACAGGATTTTTGCTTTTATAAAGCCGATATTAATCTCTTTTTGGAACAGGGTGGTGGTGTGTGCGGAGTGTGGAGTTAAGCCAAGAGCGTGTACACACGGCTACACATCAAGCTATACATTTCCAGCATAAGCTGACCTCGCATTGTAAGCAAATTCTATACAATGCGAGATCAGCATAAACTGGAAATGTATAGCTTGACGTGTAGCCGTGTGTACTGGATTGGGTTCATATCATTAGTGAGTTTTACTAGCACCCGTAACATCATGTACTTTTAGTCATCCTCCTTGATGTATGTGATATTATAAATGTGAAAGTTTGTATATTTGAATGTTAGCCCTTCCACTGATGTTTGTCGTCCTAGAAATAGACCGAAAGTCAAACGTTTTTATAGATTAATTTTTACAGTTATTGTTAGTAGGCGGGTTATTTCCTCAATCACGCCAAAACGGCTGAACGGATTTAGATGAAAATTGGCGCACAGATATTTTATAAAGAGATACGTTTATAAAGAGCATTAACATGTAGAATACTTTCTATTCCGGTAAGACATTTCACTCGGATGAAGTCGTGGGCAGAAGAATAAATATAATATTCTAAACTAGCATAATGCTCACTTCAAAAACTCACTCTTGTGTTATAAGTATATCATACAATGTTAGATATGTAACAGCTTCTTAAGGGCGCACCCAATCACAAATTGCTTAGCCTGATCCTCTGTTATGCCGAAAATACCTACTGCAGCATTCATTTTGAAATAAATATATGTTAAAGTTGAGGATTGATGCTAGGTCTTATGTGAGGCGAAAACACGATTACATAAAATTTTCTCTATAGACAAAAAAATCCAAAGTTACCTCTGCTAGTAAAATACAGCTGTCTGCAATATCAGCATATCAGCAGTCTGCAAGTCTCCTCTTATAATTCTGTGCAGAGGTAACTTTGGAATTTTCAAAAAATACTTCAAATTAGATCATGAAACTTTGCATGATAACTGAACTAACTATAGAGCAGCCGGTCGATTCTGTAACCATCACACCGTGAAAATTTAAGTGAAGTGAGCGTGGAGTGAGCCGTCAGTGTCACTGAAGCTAGGGATGCCTAAGCATTACATTTACCTACAATCATAATCGAGATTTTAATAATATTTTAATTCTAATTCTATTGATAATATTGTATTATTTTAAAACAAATATTTAAGGGTCTAAACATTAATACCATTTAGGGAGGCTTTTAAATAAAATAGCAAAACAGATATTCAGTCAGAAACTCAATTTTGTTTTGCTTACTCAATTTTTTTCCTAGACTAGTCCTTATAGCCTGAAACCATACCTACTTACAATAAATAAAATAAAACATTCAAAAGAAAATGCGCTTCGACAAAGATTGTTATTAAGAACTCATTTTTAGATTGTTTATTTATACAAGGTTATTGGTAAAACACCAGCAACCTCTTAAGGAGTCATTGTACACAAACAAATATGAAGTCGCGAAAAAAAAAACAGCTGTTCCGTACATTTATGTTCGCTTAACTCGTCAAAATGTACGGAACAGCTGTTTTTTTTTTCGCGATTTCACATTTTTGTTCCCATAGTAAAAGTTGTTCATAATGATGAGTACAATGACTCCTTAAGAGGTTGCTGGTGTTTTACCAATAACCCTGTATAAACGCAATCCCATGACCTAATCGCGATGTGTTTGAAGAAGCGATTGGGGATCGAGTCCAGTAGGTAAAGACTGTGCGACGTTGTTCAGCGTTGTAACGAAACCAAATCTATTCATTATGAAGAGAGATTCGGTCGGTCATCAGTGCTTGGCGAGACTGCAAAAGGGGGCGCGGGGCCGACGTGGCGCAAGATACTTAGGAACTTCATTTGAGTAGCGCGGGCTGCATGGCGCGGAGAGCGTGCGGGCTGCTTGGAGCGAGAGCGCGCGGGCAACTTAAACTCACGCAATAGCTCGCGTCCATTTAGTAATTTGTCGTTGTGTGAGCACTGTGAGCGCGGCAAACGGCAAAACGCGCGGGTGCTGGGATCTCATACTAGTTCGAGCTGACCACGCACGTTTTGCCATTTAAAGTAAGAATTTTCAAGTAAAACTACCTAAGTCTTCTTCATCCATATTTGACAAACACTGGACACGACAACGCTCGGAACGAAGTCGCGCTCGCGGCTTGACTGCGGACACCGGACAGAACTGCAGCCAAGACTGCGCGCGTCCCCGAACCAGCAGCGCCGCTTCCCGCACCGCGCTACCATTGCTACCAGTGCCCCAGTGCAGCCAAGCATTCAGTGATCGAGTGCTAAAAGTGTGCCTGGCTGACGGGCATACAATTTAACCCCACACAAATTATGTGGGAACCTACATAAGTAAATGTCATTTAAATAAAAAGACGTGCGGACTAAATCTAGGTACTAGGTACCTACCTACGCGTTGCAAATAGATAACAAAATATTCATCAATTAATCATCATCGTAATTACCTACTATTACTAACCTCAACTGACATTTGCAACGCGCGCACAGGCTCGTTGCGTTGAAGTGATATCGGTTGAGGTGATCACCTCGCGCATGCGCGTTAGGCGCTCAAGTTACTACTATTACTAAATTCAACTGACATTTCCAACGCGCGCAGGCTCACACAAGTGAAGTGATTTTGCAGAATCGGGTGGAATGATGTGTCAGAATCAAGTGAGGTGATCACCTCGCGCATGCGCGTTATGCGCTGAAGTTTTGGTTTAATTTTCCTTCATTGGCGGTTGGCGGCCATGTTATGGCCTATTCGTATTCTAGCTGAGCTCAGAGACAATAATTAGTACTTAGCTATTTATTTCAATGGTTTTAGATATTTCATTGTCTAAATCCAACCGTTTATGGAAAGTCAGTATCTCTAATGCCGACATTTTGTTTTCAATAATTAACTATTAACTTACGAAAAGTTCAACTGACACTAGCAAGTAGCAGCTGCGCGCCATCTCTTCACTCTGAACGAGAATACGGCGATGTTGCTATGGTTACCAGATTCGCATTTAGAGACAATAATTATTACTTACTTATTTATTTAAATGCTTATATATATTTCAATGTCTAAATCATACCTACTATTTTTGTCCTAAAAAGTTAGTTTATTACCTACATTTTTTTTTACAATAAATGAACTATGAACATATTATGAATGTAACGTGACACGTAGTTCAGAGACAATAATTTAGTAGCTATTTATTTCAATGCTTTTAAATATTTCAATGTCTAAATCCAACCATTTATGGAATGTCACTACCTCTATTGGCCTACATTTTGTTTTCAATAATTTTATGAACTTACGAAAAGTTCAACTGACCTGACACTAGCAAGTAGCAGCGCGCGCAAGCTCACTGCCTGGCACGAGAACAGTGTTGCCAACTGCTAACTTTAGTTAGTAGCTAGACGGTCTGCTAAATGTAGCTAGATCGTCAGAATGTACCCAATAAAGTAGCTAAATGCTACTTCTATCCTAGTTATTAATTTCAAATCTTTGTTGTTTGTTTTTTTAATATGGTGTTTGACATTTGCACCTGTCAAATTACTCTATCTACTTCTTTTCATAGGTAATGCCATTTTCCACGAGCATTAAATTAATTAAACTGATAACACAACACAATAAAAATGTTGTTAAAGTTTACCTATGGAGCTAACATTACGGCAAAGGAACTATTTGATGAAACCATAGATATATCATTTCATACTTCGAGATGCACTCTACCTAGACCTATTAAAAAATATCGAATGTATTTACGTCATGTGTTAAGTAGCTAAAAAATCTAGCTACAAGTTTTATTAAATTTTTTATTCAATTGATTGACACTGTAAAATAGCTTAGCTACGAAGTAGCTAAGATGGCAACACTGCACGAGTATACGGTGAAGTGGTTGCCATAGAAACCACACGGTGATGTTGCTATGGTTACGAGATTCGCATGAAGTGTGAAGTTTTTTTTTAATTTCCCTTCATTGGCGGCCATGTCCATAGGTATAGGTATTCGTATTTAGAGACAATAATTATTACTTACCTATTTATATATAAATGCTTTTAGATTTATTTCAATGTCTAAATCATAGGTACCTACCATTTTTGTCATAAAAAGTCAGTTTATTGCCTACATTTTTTTTACAATAAATTTTAATGAACTATGAACGTGTCACGAAGTTGCGCCTACGTGACATTCATAAATTCAGAACAATAAGAAAATACAATAGGTACCAATGTCCAATAAGTACCTACCTAAAGCTACTACAAAGCGTCTTCTCGTAGTCTCAATATAGGTAGGTACCTACCTACTTATGTACATTATTCTTTATAAGTTTGAATAAGGTTTGAACTTTGAACCTATTGTCAGCTGACGACTGGAATGCAATGCAACACCTAGCGCGAGTGATGAAAGCGCTACTATACGATTTGTAATATATAAATCAAATCATAAACAAATTAAAAAAGTATTCATCAAATCCTATGTCATCATCGTTATTTTATTGCTACTAAGTTCAACTGAATATAACAAGTAGATGCGCGCGCAAATTCACTCCAACCTCTGCCGCGCTGAAGTGTGTGGTGTTACCATGGATGGATACGCTAGGCAGGCACCCAATTTTTTTTAAATAATTTTCCTCATATATGGCCCTGTCCATAGGCCTATTCGTATTCAGACATAATAATTAGCACCTAATTATTTCAATGTCTAATCAATCCAACCGTTTATAAACAACAAATGGATTTTACTTGAAAGGTGAGATTGAGCAACTTCGTAAAATTCTCAATCTCAGTCATCAATCATTTTTTTTCAGTTATTGGTGTATTGTTTGTTTGCGTTTTATAGGTAGGTACATAATAAGTAAAAAATACAAAATGTAGTAACATCACATCATCTAGATTGTTAGACAAACCACAGTACAAGATACAAACCTTTTAGCATACCTAAATTTAGGCACATCAAGGGGTGCTAATAATGATCGATACTTACTTATATAAACACACAAATTGCCAATCACTCTTGCAAACAAGAAAAATTATAATTATTATAATAATTCATGTATTTATCTTGCTGATGAAATTATGTGTGTTTAGGTTGCTGTAGTCTAATTGTTTTCCTGTATCTATAGGTACTATTTTTACACACTATGTCTATGTCTCATAGATGTAAATTGATGCTATGTCTGTCATTCAACACTCCTGCCGCAGGTCTGCTGGAAAAAATCTAATGATAAATGTTTATGTATTTTACTTTATTATGTTTTTAGTGTGTACATTAATAAATAATTATATAGATAGAATTTATTCATATGTATCACATCAAAAAAAAATCTAATACATTTTTTTGCTACTGAGCCAGCGGCCACCCGGGGTACATTTGTCGGAGGTGTGTGGACCGCATCCCACCAGCGCTGGAAATAAATAAGCATTTATTACTATTTGATTTATTTCATTCCTACACTCATCCGAGTACCTATATTTTTTTAAATCAACTAACCCACCTGTAATAATATTGTCACTATCTTCAGTAACAGTATAGTAATGTAGTACTCTCAATAAGAATTCAAAGCGGTATGATCTATTTATAATAAGTACTCATTTCAATCAATCATTTTGAGTACAATGAGTTGAAACATTTCTTAATTCCAAGCTCAATTAAAAATAGTGTGTGAAATAATGAATACTTACCAGGACTGGTATCAAATCCCTGGTGTTCCTTTATTATCTTCAATTCTTTTATGGCCTTAGCAATGGCAGGATCAAATGGGCTCATCTGCTGAGAGGTAGAATATCTATCAGATTAATAATATTCACTTGCTTTAAATGTGTGCTTTCGTTTTTAACTTATTTTGTCCTACTGCTGGGGTTTGTCCTTACCTACTACTTTTACCTTAAAATTATTATTATCATCAAGTTAACTAGACAGGTAAGTAAGTACTATTTTACCTGACAGACAACCACTTCTTCTTCCAAAGCTAACCATCCGACTGATGATCTAGTTTATTATGAACAGTAACACAGGAAATGAGGAATCCATTGCATCATCATCATTTCAGTCGAAAGACGACCACTGCTGGACATGGACCTTCCCAAGTACCGCCATGGCACCACAATCCATTGTGTTTTGAATTATTTGAATAATTTTAGAAAAACTCTTACCATTACAAGCCAATGTCATATTACTACCTGTCACATTTACAATTACACACTATTAATTTTATTATGTCCCCGACCAACTTATTAAAAGTAAACTAAATACTTTCACTTGTTTATTTTATTTTGTAGATAATTTTTGGAAGGCCAAAACAAAACAATACGGAAGTTTAGGTTGGGTTGGAACTTTGGCATAGAGGCATAGATAGAAATTTCCATCACAGATGATAAATATTTGATGAAGTTTAGTTATTATTTAACTTTTGGATTAAAAATTAGATCGTTGTCAAAGTACATACGTACTAAATTCAATATTGCAGCTATTTTTTAAACTTGAAACATGGCGGCGCGAGCCAGTGTTGTTATCGCAAAAATCTGGGTTGCCGTATGTCACATTCTGATTTGCCGTAATTTAAGGGATAAAATACTAAAATGCCGTATATAATTTAAAAATGTTTATTCTCTCTCTCTATCTCCCACTGTTGTCGATATTTTTAACCGACTTCTTCAAAAAGGACGAGGTTCTCAATTCGTCTGTATGTGTTTTTTTTTGTATGTATGTTGCGCGATTACTCCACCAATTATGAATCGATTTTGATGATTCTTTTTTTTGTATACCTTGCGAATGAGCTATTGGATTCATAGTTATCACAATTAACTTTAGTTCAGTACGTTGTCTCATTCATTTCTAACTAAGGCGAAAGAGATGGCACGATCCGGCGATATGAACTCTGTTTTCAGATGCGAGTCGGGATTTCCCCAGCTGTGAGTGGTACGTTTCGCTGCGCTAGTTAAAAACGTTTCGTTTCACTTACAGCAGCCAATTGCCGTATTTTTTGATACGGCATTGAAAGGCCTGCCGTATACCGTATTTTCTGAAAAAATTACGTGGATTACCTTATATTACGGTACTTGCCGTATCAATAACAACACTGGCGCGAGCTACCGCGAGTGTTGACAACAGGAATTTTAAATTACTTTGACAATGACATTGATTGAGATTAGTGTTAACAGATGAAAAAAAAAAACTACTGTGTTGATGGATTAAAAATACTGTGTTTCAGACCCAAAATACCGTAGACATAATTATTTGAAAAATACCGTGTAAATTATCGTATAAAAAGCAAAAAAAAGAACCATGAACATTCAATATTTTTATTCAAAATTATAATTTTCGCCTTCTTATTTTTTTTCCACTTTCTTATTTTTTTTTATTTTTAATTTTGTCAAACGGACAAAATATATTTTTTTTTGTATTTAGTCGTGCTAGATTACTTGTGTACAATATTTTTGGGAATGACCTCGCGGCGGCGGGCGTAGTGTAGTATGAAGCGACAAAAACTAAAAATGCGTTTTGTTTTACCCATCGGCTATAATTTTATTAAATTACAGTTACATAAATTACACAGTAGTTAATATTTAAAATTATCATAGAAAATTGCACGGTAGGGAATCTGTTTTTTAATTATTTTAAAATGGAAAGTGATCGTGAATCTGATGGTTCCGACATCAGAAGACAGGCTTAGGAGACATAATAGTGAAATTTATAAAAATGATCATGATCACATTGATCACACAGTTATTTGGTCAAATTCCGAGTATTTTATGATGTATGGAATAAGCGTTATTTTTTCAAACAACAATTTACCCGACTTTTTAAAATCTACCGTAATTTTAAACTGAGAACACCATAATCCATTATTTGGAGTTGGCAATGCTGTTAGTTCCGACTTTTCAGTTTTGCCGCCGTTGCCTTCAGTGATGCCAACTTAGAGTAATTTACCCTAGATTTAGAATAAAACTAATAGAGCAGGGTAATTTTTGGGGTATTCATTTTTTTAGGTTATTTTAAAGTGGGTGATGGTGGGAGGAAAGTGGCTTGCATACTTAAAGTACGCGGTCTTTAAGGTTCACGACCTTACTCGGCTCGTCATCGGTGACACACGTGAAGCTTGCTCAAAATTTCATTGTCAAATTGGCTCGCGCCTCGTGGCGATGACAGATGGGCGAGTACCTAAGCTCACCGAGCCTTAAGTACGCTTGCTCGTATGTCTATCAGCCCTTTTAGGGTAAGGTCTGTTTCAAATGGTACTGGGTCGTTCCAGGTTTTTCCTAAAACGGAACGAAACCGTTTTCCAGAAACGAGAAACTGTTCTAGGAAACAGTTTTTCAATGTATTGATTCGTCTCAACGGAGCCAAAACTACCAGTTTTCCTCGGTTGGTTCATATTTGTTCAACTAAATTTGAATTGTGTGTCCATATAAATAAGATTTATTTTAGATTAACTAATCGTTACTTCAAATCCAAATTGAGAAATATAACTTTTATGATGATTACTATTAAACCATAAAATTAATAGTCCAGCAATATTCATAAGATCTGTCAATTCAAAAAAGTTTCACACACAGTACTCACCACTTTGAACCTATCAACCAGACGTTTGTAAAAGTTTTGAGATTGCACCAATTTTTTATTTTATTTTAGGGTATATTTTCAAATTATCATTGAATCTGGGGTAAATAAAATAAAAATGATATTACGAGACCAGGCAAATGGCATGGCAACACTGGTTGCCTTGCCACATGCCGCGTCAGTTTTGAGTTAAAGAGTAAAGTTTTTGAGTTTTGTTTTAGGGTGGTAAAGTTGCGAGTAAAGTTTGCTTTGATTAATTTCCGTTCTTAACTTTTTAATGATTTTAAAATGTATTTTGCATTAGTAGTGCATGATGCACAGATTACAATTATATACGACAGCAAGTGTTGTATCGAACATGGCGGTCCTAAACGAAGGGATGAAAATGCATACCTACCTACGTAATTAGTGCTTAAGTTTTCTGTTAGTGAGATCGAACACAAAAAGTGGCTCCTCAGTAGTGCTGAGCATTATCAGTGGCATTAACAAGCTCAAGATCTACACAAACTATGTCTCTGCCAGAAAGACTGAAAAAGGTACATCAATGAAGTCGGGCTAATCCTTGACTGTTTTCGGCCGAAGAAATGACCACAGGAACAGTCACAAAAGTTTACGAAGGTTCATACGTTATCAATACTACTTGCTAACCTTAATGAGTATAATATTATCATTCCAATCCACTCAAGTTTTCCTTGCCAGCATTGCTTTTTATTTGAACTTCTAACAGGCTGTCCAACTTTGCTAGTATGAGTTATTCGCAAATTTAATCAGGTGGACTGCAGCCCTCAAAATGTAATTGCAAACATTATTGATCACTACTCTACATATGTGACACAAGCGTTTTAACATAGTAGAATACTAATGTACACAAATGTCTTTTTCAGGTGTATCTCAGAACTATGATCATAACTATACTTGGAAAATAAATGTGTGTGCGAGTCTATAGTACCAGTAACTTAGTCTGTGATGTTTAGTGGGATAACCCGGTACAATAAAATACTTTAGACAAATGTAAGTTTGAATTTATTACCTACTTTAATTAAGTTTGTCAGGGACAATAATTAAGTGTAATCGTGAATTTGACAGGTAGTAATATGACATTGGTTTGTAATGGTAAAAGTTTTTCTAAAGTAATTCAAACCTCAATGGATTGTGGTGCCATGGCGGTGCTTGGGAAGGTCCATGTCCAGCAGTGGTCGTCTTTCCAGCAGTAGGACAAATTAAGTTAACTAAAAAAAAAGGAATAGGCACACATTTAAAACAAGTGAATATTATTAATCTGATAGATATTCTACCTCTTAGCAGATTAGCCCATTTGATCCTGCCATTGCTAAGGCTTTAAAAGAATTGAAGACAATAAAAGAACACTGCCTCTACTTGATTTGATACCAACCCTGGTAAGTATTCATTATTTCACACACTATTTTTAATTGAGCTTGGAATTAAGAAATGTTTCAACTCATTGTACTCAAAATGACTGATTGAAATGAGTACTTATTATAAATGTATCACACCGCTTTGAATTCTTATTGAGAGTACTACATTACTATACTGAAGATAGTGACATTATTATTACAGGTGGGTTAGTTGATTTAAAAAAATTTAGGTACTCGGATGAGTGTAGGAATGAAATAAATCACATAGTAATAAATGCTTATTTATTTCCAGCGCTGGTTGGATGCGGTCCACACACATCCGACAAATGAACCCCGGGTGACCGCTGGCTCAGTAACAAAAAAATGTATTCGATTTTTTTTGATGTGATACATGTGAATAAATTCTATCTATATAATTATTTATTAATGTACACACTAAACACATAATAAAGTAAAATACATAAACATTTATCATTAGATTTTTTCCAGCAGACCTGCGGCAGGAGTGTTGAATGACAGACATAGCATCAATTTACATCTATGAGACATAGACATAGTGTGTAAAAATAGTACCTATAGATACAGGAAAACAATTAGACTACAGCAACCTAAACACACATAATTTCATCAGCTTAAAATAAATACATGAATTATAATAATTTTAAGTTTTCTTGTTTGCAAGAATGATAAGCAATTTGTGTGTTTATGTAGGTAGGTATTAGCACCCTTATCTAGATTATTGATGTGCCTAAATATTTGGGTATGATAAAATAAAAGGTTTGTATCTTGTACTGTGGTGTGTCTAACAATCTAGATGATGGAATGTTACTTACTACCTTTGTGCTTTTTACATATTATGTACTAGCTGCGCCCCGCGGTTTCACCCGTGTAAGTCTCGATCCCGTGGAAATATCGGGATAAAAAGTACCTTATGTGTTATTCCAGGTTATGAACTATCTGTTTGCTAAATTTTATCCAAATCCGTTCAGACGTTTTTGCGTGATTGAGTACATACAAACACAAACTTTCAAATTTTTATTATTAGTAGGATTTAAGTACTTATTTATTTAGGCAAACGAACAATACACCAATCACTGAAAAAAAAATTATGACTGAGATTGAGAATTTTACGAAGTTGCTCAATCTCACCTTTCAAGTAAAACCCATTTGTTGTTTTAATTAGGTATTAAATAAACGGTTGGATTTCGATATTGAAATAATTAGATGATGTAAGTACCTACATAACACTAATATAATAAATGTTAATTCCCTATTTAGCAAGATTGAATGGTTACCTACTAGTTATTTACTGTTTATGAAAGTATGTACCTTTCTATATGGTGTATATGGAAAAGGTTTTATGAAGAAAAGCAAAGAAAGACAAGACTAGGCATTTATTTCAAGTAGGCTTGTCAGCATTGAGTTATGGTAATGAGAAAACTAGGTAGTTGCCCGTTCCAAGTCTAGGTCATCATGGAGAAGGGCAAGAAACTCCAAGGCAGCTTGGTTTAAAGTATTGGATCAACACATATTACTTTAGCATAAATCATTGTTACCTAAGTATCACATTAATCTCTGGGACTATTTCTCAAAGTTATAGCAACTTATCAACGGGAAGAAACAGAACATGAATATTCCCTAATTAAATGATGACTAAGATTTTAATGAATACTTGTTTATTATGATTTGATTTATACACAATCGTATAGTAGCGCTTTCATCACTCACGCTCGGTGTTGCATTGCATTCAAGTCGTCAGCTGATGACAGGTTCAATCAAAGTTCAAACCATAATCAAACTTCTAAAAAACAACCTATGCTCAGACTATGAGGAGACGCTTTGTATTGTAGTAGCTGCATTTGGACATTGGTACCTATTGCATTTTCATATTGTTCCGAGTGCGCCTACGTGACCCGTTACATTCATAAGTTCATAGTTCATTTATTGTTAACAAAATGTAGGCAATAACAATAAACTGACTTTTTATATGACAAAAATGGTAGGTATGATTTAGACATTGAAATAAATAAAAGCATTTAAATACATAGGTAAATAATAATTATTATCTCTAAATACGAATACCTATACTTATGGACATGACCGCTAATGACGGGAAAAAACAAAAACTTCAGCGTCTAACGCGCATGCGTGACGTGATCACTTCACACGATTCTCCCACATCACTTCACCCGATTCTCCCACATCACTCCATCCGATGCAGGTGGTTGTCTTGGAAACCACATCACTTCGACGCACGGTGCAGTGAGCCTGTGCGCGTGATGCAAATGTCAGTTGAGGTTAGTAAATAGTAATAGTAGGTACCTACGATGATGATTTGATTAATATGAAGGCTCTTACATACTGGCGCGACTCGTCGCGCTACGCGACGCCACCGCATTGTTCGCCGTGAAGTTTTCTCAGAAATTGTTTTGTTAAGGGGGATGCGCTAGGGTGGCCCGCGAAATTCAAATTTTCTTACGTTTTTTGCAATTTGCAGGTCAGTATCATTCAATACACTTTCATGAACTTAGTGAGTTGTATTGCTGATTTTAATGTTTATAATTCAGTAAATCCATATATGTTACGAGCGCTAATAATATTTAGATCAACATACAGCCTGATACTGACCTGCAAATTGCAAAAAACCTAAGAAAATTTGAATTTCGCGGGCTACCCGAGCGCATCAACCTTAAAATTCGCGTCACGCGACGAATCGCGCCAGTATGTAAGAGCCTTTATGTTATTACCTATTGGCAACGCGTAGGTAGATATACGGTATATCTATCTCCAGATAAAGGTAACCTACAATAAAATAAGGTAAGTAGGTACATTTAATCCGCACGTCTTTTATAAATGACTTTTACTTAATGTTCCCACAATAGTTTCCGTCGGCTAGCCACACTTCCCAACCACACATTTCGTTCCGAGTGTTGTCGTATCCAGTGTTTGTCAAATATGGATGAAGAAGACTTAGGTAGTTTTACTTGAAAATTCTTACTTTAAATGGCTAAACGTGCGTGGTCAGCTCGAACTAGTATGAGATCCCAGCACCCGCGCGTTTTGCCGTTTGCCGCGCTCACAGTGCTCACACAACGACAACTTACTAAATGGACGCGAGCTATTGCGTGAGTTTAAGTTGCCCGCGCGCTCTCGCTCCAAGCAGCCCGCACGCTCTCCGCGCCATGCAGCCCGCGCTACTCAAATGAAGTTCCTAAGTATCTTGCGCCACGTCGGCCCCGCGCCCCCTTTTGCAGTCTGGCCAAGCACTGAATCTCTCTTCATATTGAATAGATTTGGGTTAATTACAACGCTGAACAACGTCGCACAGTCTTTACTGGACTCGATCCACAATCGCTTCTATAAAAACATCGCGATTGGGTCATGGGATTGCGTTTATTTAAATAAACAGTCTAACAATGGGTTCATAATAACAAACTATGTCGCTTTTTACTAACTAGCATAAACGTGAATGTTTTATTTTATTTATTTTATGTAGCTACGTAGATACGTACTATACTAGGAAAAAAAATTGAGTAAGTAAAACAAAATTGAGTTTCTAACTGAATATCTGTTTTGCTAATTTATTTAAAGCCCACCTAAATAGTATTAATGTTTAGACACTTAAATACTTGTTTTAAAATAATACAAAATTATCAATAGAATTAGAATAAAAATATTATTAAAATCTCGATTATGATTGTAAATGTATTAGCTTGGGCATCCCTAGCATCAGGTGGGATGACACTGACAGCTCACTCCACGCTCACTTCACCTAAGTTTTCATGGAGTGATGGTTACAGAATAGCACTGCAGGTCTTATGTGTGTCATTTTTTTTAAGTACCATTATTTTCAACGTAAAAAGCAATTACCTAAACTTTTCGACGCTTTAGAGCCGCTAGGGCCCCACTCCGTCTCGTTCTCACTCAGGTCGCGAGTAGTATGGTGCGAGCGGGATAAAATCTGAGGTAGGGTGCGCCCCTAAACAACTATTACTAAAAAACAAAATAAAATAACATTATACCTATACTAACTTTTCTACTAGTATAACTGTTATGAGTAACATATTTCTTTTCAACAAAAACTTCACAGAAACTTCCACTAGTTTCTTTGTGACATCACAAAGATTTTCATGTCCGTTTATTTTTACATTAGCTTCTTAATTATAACTTGCAAATATGCATCAGGCTGCAGAAAAGTTCCCGACTAGTTATTATGGAACGTCGTAACGTCGTCTAAGAATTTTAAAATAAAAATATATTTTGCCTTTAGGTAATATAAGTCTAGAATATTATAGTCTTGATGAAATTTTTGAAACTTTCATTTTGTGGTGATGAATAGGCGTTAGTTGCATTTGCAATGTCTTTCCTGTGGATAGAACAATAAGTTTATTGCATTCCAGTTTGAACTTTCCATAAGTTTTAACTATGATTACCGATCCAAACTTTTTTTTTTTTTTTTCTTTATTTAAAAAACAAAGCCCTTTTCACGTAATTGCTTAACTTTTACATAATAATCACTGTAACGTAAAGGAAATTTAGTAACAATTTTCCTTGTAACAAATTTCAAAATGTCCCTCAACACTTAACCATATTTCGACGAGTATTTTAAAACTCTAAATTACAACGGGTTAAATGGCTCTGAAACGGTGTAGCACTTCGTAAAACGAGCCGTATTCGTGCGACCGCCACATGCAATTTAACCTCATTTGCATATCTTAGCCTGAAACGGTTATTGCTCGTGCCGTTGAGCAATTTTGAGCTTCTGTCTTTGATAGCGTTGCGTGGACTTTGAATGCTGGTTAGGCGACAAAGAACATACATTTTTTACCGAAGGAATTGCCTTGATGGATTAAGGGAAACTACTATTTTGGTAGAAATTGTACTAACTAATGTTTTAGTGGCGATAGTGTATGATTTTTTTACGTAAAAGTATTGGGTGGAAAATGCACTACGTTCTCGGCATGGGTGAAAATTCGTTCGACGTCAAGAGAAACATCAATAGAAAACACAAAATGTTATCTTATTGTGGTTCCGATTTTCTTTTGAAAGTATGGTAACCCTTAAAATGACCGATATCACACATTTCCTGTAGCTTTTAGGTGGGTACCTACTTCATATTAGAGCACAAAAAAAAAAAATGCATTTTTTAATTTTGAGCACGTCCACAGGTTAACACCAAGTGGAGATGACATGAGGGGCTTAAAATATTACCTTGTACTTGTTTCCAGCAGTGGACGTCTTTCGGCTAAAATGATGATGATAATGAGTCCCAAACTAGACAGTTAGTCTGTATATTGGAGATAGAGCTAAAAGCCAGAAAATCATCTATGTATAGCTCCATCTCTTTCTCACACTGAAGTATTAAAATAATACTACTACGAGAGGTGGTGGTACAGTCGAGAGAAGATAAGTTTCGCTGAAGCTGCAAATAACATTATTCATATCTCGAATCCAGTTTGCGCTAGAACCACTAATTAGATAGACGCCTTGCGGTTTTCTCGACCGTTACATTCGAACTAAGCCTAACTTTATCTCGGCCTAGATAAAGCTTAGTCCAGGATGAGTCTACGGTCAGAATATTAGTGGCTCGACCTTCCTCTATCATTACATTAGCTTGTTACGTAAAGCTTAGAAATCGTTTTGAAATGAGAACCAAGCGTTGTCCGAATTTTCTAGGATGGGCCTATCAAAAATGCCTGCTAGAAGAAATAACGTTTCATCGTAGAAAATAATGTGACGATTCTCCGTCATAAAAACTTGATATGAATAAAAGCTGCTTAATTTATAAAATAAGGACGTACCTACTATACTAGATATCTATCCACAACTTTCCGTATGGGAGTATGGGACCAACCCTAAAATCACGAAAAAATGATCAGCGGTTCCCTACATTTTGACGAGCTATGCGAACATAAATGTAGGGAACAGCTGATTTTTTTTTCGTGATTTCAAGGTTGGTTCCATAGTGAAAGTTGTTGATAATGATGAGTACAATGACCCCTTAAGAGATTGCCCATGAATTCAATTTCACCCTGTATATACCTAAGTTTATAATCCAAAACAAAGCATTGGGGGCGTAACTGTATCACATCGAGCTTCAAAGCAACGAAAGTCGATTAACACGAAAATTAAACAATGAACCAAAAGTTAAATTTAAATAATATATATATTAGACTAATATATTAGACAAAAGTCATGAAATGCTGAAAAGCAGTGTAAAAGTGTTAACGGACTTACGTTTGTGGCTAAGGGACGAAGATGTCGCACAAAAGACCGAAGTTTCCTTTATCTAGATTTGTCGCATTTAGTCCCTGGAACTTTGGCAAATTCTAAATGTCAAAAGTCAATCCTAACTTTATTATTATAACTGCGAAAGTGAGTTTGTTTGTTTGTCATGCTTTCAGCTAAACGGATTTGGATGAAATTTGGCACATGGGCGGACCATGACTTGGAATAGGACATTTTTATCCCAATGTTCCTACGGGACTTTTTATCCCGATGTAGGTACTACAATTTCACAAAGGTAAAATGACGAGAAAGTTAAAATTTTAAACAAATACTTTTTTACGTACTATTAGGTAACCCCGTCACCACAGATAATTAATCACTCGTAATAGTAGCACTATTTAATTGTACAATACATTTACTAGAGCAGTGTCCGGATCGGACTCCGGACAGTGTCACTGGCACGCTGTGGTTGCGGCGAAACTCCACACCGCAACTCTGACCGCAACTTCTTGCGTTTGACGTCTGACACGAACGATGCAACTTCCAGCCGCGTATAGTTCCTAACGAGCCTTAATGTAAACTTACGGTGCTATGCTGTTTTAGGAACATTTATTTAGAACTAGCTGCGCCCCGCGGTTTCACCCGCGTCAGTGTCGATCCCGTAAGAACATCAACATAAAAAGTATCCTATTCCAGGTCACCCATGCGACAAATTTCTAAATCATCAAAATGCTTTCAGCCGTTTTAGTGTGAAAAAGTAACAAACAAACAAAGAAACCAACAAAAAAAACTCATTTTCGCATTTATAATATAGTTATACAATCCAACTGTTTGCGGGACATGCCACATGTTACAAATTGAAACTAGAATATGCATAGGTAACGAACAATTAGCTGAACTCACTGATACTGGTAGGTTCAATTTATGCATTTTGGTTGCAACTGATTTTGATATGATATAATGCTTGGAGTAGACGTCTGTGATAACAGAGATGCCTGCACCCTAGTCGCGTATTATACGATCAATCAGGATTGAAACCGGTTTGAAACAAATGTCTAATCCATTGCTAAATAAGTTCCGTTGCTGAGCAGATGTTTTTTGGAACTTATGAAACAATGGATTAGACATTTGTTTAAAACCGATTCAGTAGTATGATATTTGATACTGTCTTTGTATATTTACCTACCTTTGTCATGATAAAGGGGTGATCACAATGACAAGATCTCGTAATCACTGAACTGCAGGGCTTCGGTAAGTAGAGCTTGGGAATTAATCAAGCTGACTCTTTTAATTCATGTCGTCATGCCCGGAATTTCGGAAGTTTTAACTGTATCAAGAGAGCTGATCAACGTATGAAATTAATCTCTGTTGGGATTGGGAATACGAGAGAGCCTTATGGTAGATTACGATTAGTCTAACTCTTATTCTCATCTATCAGAAAGGCTCTCATTATAAAAAAGCTGAAGTGAGCTTCCGAAGACTGCCCCTTAATGGCTTTCTTTCTAGCATAGAACTAGCATTGCTTTTAAGCATGTGGTAGAAGCAGGGCTTATTAATTACCCATCTCAAATATAAAAATCACACTTTTCAGATGTTTTTAATTACTTAATAAATCGACATTATCACAAGCTTTGAAAGCTAAGAAATGGCCGAACTCCATACAGAATAAACACATACAGAGCGTGCTAACGGTACTAATATTATATTATTACTATTATTCTTTTTTTCGAATTCTAAATCAATTATGTTGCACCTGCCATGTTTGTCTCTGCATCACCCTAAGGTTGACTGGTAGAAAATGCCTCAGGTATAAAGTCCGCCTTTGTACAGTATTTTTTTTACTAGTACATACAGTTTTAATAAATAAATAAATATTCAAACCTTTTTGTAATCTTAACTTTTACTAATGCTTAGTTCCTCTAGTAAGCTCCTCATCACTTTCACTGCCTTGCATTTGCGTTGATTGAATGTATAAAGATATTATGTAGATAGAATATGAATTCTATTGTAATGTCGACATGGTTACTTGCTCTGCTTCACTCGACTGGCGATATTTCAATTATGGAACCGACATAATACAATTATTTGACTACAAAGTAACTATCGTTTCTCTAATTAACGTGTATGCCGTATGGCTTCGACAACCGCAAATGCAGACGTATCTAATGGAGCGAGAGGTTGTAGGGATGCGAAATTGACGTAAAGAGAGACTTGATTATTATTGTTAAGGCGACTATATTTCACGAAAGTAACGAATAGAAAAGAAAGAATGAATAGAAAGAAAAGAAAGAAAAGAAAGAAAAGAAAGAAAAGAAAGAAAAGAAAGAAAAGAAAGAAAAGAAAGAAAAGAAAGAAAAGAAAGAAAAGAAAGAAAAGAAAGAAAAGAAAGAAAAGAAAGAAAAGAAAGAAAAGAAAGAAAAGAAAGAAAAGAAAGAAAAGAAAGAAATAAATAAAAATAAGTTTATTTGTTTATTTGAAAATCATTTATCTTTTACTATGCACGTGTTTCTGTGCATAGTAAAAGATAAATGATTTTCATTTTGTTTAGTGAGCCAGGACGTGTGTATATAACATTACATTAACATTATTCGCGGTGCTATCTACACATCACATTAATTACCAATATGCAACGTCATTATAAATCAGGCCAGCTACTCATTTACGTACACTTTTACAAATTCAATCCTCTAAAAACACAGCCAATAAACTGCCAACGAACCAACCTGAAACCTATTCCTCTAACGCCGTTTCTTTAGGTCCACAATATTGATGGAAAGGGGAAATCGGATCATGAGAATCATTAAGCCCTCGGGCTTCGCACAGTACTAGATTAATGCCCCACCTGTACAGCTTTGCCTCTCGGGACTTTCATCCTGTAATGCTTCCCCCACTTATTAGATTTTCTTCAGCAATTCCACTGGAAAGAATCTATCTTGTACGTATATTTAAAATGATGTGTCTTTTATTGGGTTCATCGGTTTGATGTTGCTTAATGAATAGTTACAATTATGTAAGTTCGTGTCAACAGATTCTTTTTCATACTACCATTTTTGTATATTTTTGTTTTTATTAGCAGCAGCTATTATTAGGTTTTGCAAAATTAGGGCTGTAAAAATCTGTACTTATAATAGTTAGGGTTGATTTTTGAATAGTCATATAACTTTTATCTATAGAATAAATCTGTGGCCCTAGTGAAAAGGGGTATAAGTCCGATTTTGTGGAAAATGAGTTAAGTATACAGAAGTGATCAGAGAAAAATGCTCTATCGTTTGGTGTAAACGGATCTAAGCTATCTCTAAAAATAAAGAAGTTACCTTGTGTAAAAGGGTCCAACTGACACAAAAAAAAACTACAAAAGTCGGTTTCAAGTACTTTTGTATTCTTTTAAACGGATTTTTTCAAATATATTTTGTGTTTTTTAATCTAAATTAACATAAATTACCCACGTTTTTATTTGGTTCGTGTTTATCAATACAACAAGACCTGGTTCTTAAAAATGGTTTAGTGAGTAATGTGATATTATTAGACATAAATCCGTTTTCACTAAAATAAAGGGAAAAAATCAAAGTAACTCTGTTGAGATTAGTATGAACATAATCATTCCAAATGCGTATTCATTTTCACTTGTATGAATTAACATTTAACATTATGGAAGAAGGGGTATAACTTATATTATACCCTAAATGAATTCATTTTGTGGTTAGCATAAGTCATTATCTTAAAAACTAATAACATTAAATAAAAATAACTCAATAATAATAAAGAGCATAAATTGTTTACCTATAAAAAACTTCACATGTATTTCAATTGGTAGCGGTTTAAATGTCACACGAGGTCAAACACGCAATTTGAAGCGCGCGGAGTGTTTTTGGCGTCTCCTGTAAAGTTGCATTTTTGGACTTAGATCCCTTTTCACTAGGGCCACAGAAATTTTATTGTCAGTTTGACACATTTTGTATACAAAAGCTGTCAAATTGCAATATTTATTTCTCAGATAATGTTATCTGACAATTGAAAAGTCAGCTCTTGAAGTGGGTACAATAATGTATGTGGAAGAATGTATAAGGAATCCTTTTTAAAAGGTTGTTGAAACATAAAGTGACACAATAATAACAGAAACAATTTATTATTTAAAAGCAGTCTTCTTTTATTTCTCAACTCGTGCTATTTAATAATAACACGTAGGTATTACGTAACATGATATTATAACATGTCACAACAGACGAGAAGTCTTTGAGGACGTGAGTTGAGAACGTGATTCACAACAATCTAGCAGACGATTAGCGCGTCTTGCGAGCCCTACAATAGACCGAGAGCTAGGCTATCACAAATAAATGTCATGTTTTAGTGTTAATCAGTTAGAACTGGCTTTCGCTGACCAGGGGGCCCACCACCATAGGCCCCTGTATTGTGTGTGAATTCTAGACACCTGAATAGGTAATCACTAATCACACACACACCCACATAGACACCCACAGATCACAGAACCAGATCTCTTCTTTACAGTCGGATAGAGAGTTGATTTTAGAAATTCCCATCTAAAATAATGAGTAGATACATCTCATCATATTTTCAGTTTTGTAAGAATCAAAGTCTATAATGTAAACTTAACTAAAACTATCACAGTAGGTACAAAATTAGGCTACTAACTTCCCGACCATTGCTTTTTCTTCTATATATAAATGATTTGCCAACAGTGACGGGCAATAAGTGCGTGTTGTTTGCAGACGACATTTCATTGATAATAAATAAAGATAATAAAAATGAACAATTTGAGCATAAAATAAATGCTGCCGTAGAAGCAATACTAGAATGGCTTGAACAAAATAATTTATGTGTGAATGTTTCCAAAACAAAACATATTAATTTCTCTAATTACAAAATGACAAATGAAGCAATGAATAATGATGTAATGATGAAATTGAAGAACTTGACCATACGAAATTCTTAGGCATAGTAATTGATAAAAATTGTAATTGGAAAAAACATGTTGAAAACTTATGTAATAGGCTAAGCAGCTTTGCGTTTGCACTAAGAAATCTCAGGAAAACTGTTGGAAGTAATGCCGCTCTATTGGCTTATCATGGATATGTCTCATCTGTGCTAAGATACGGCTTAATCATATGGAGTAATTCCACTGACAGCAATAAGGCATTTATTGTGCAAAAAAAATGTGTACGAGCAGTGTTTGGTGCAGACCCATTAGAATCGTGTAGACCTATTTTTAAAAATCACAAACTGTTAACGTTAGCATGCTTATACATACTGGAAATGGGGGTATTTGTAAAAAAACATCCTCACCTATTCAATACAGCCGATAGCGTCAATTCTTATAAGGTCGGCAAAATCTTAAGAGATCCAACGAAATTGGCAATGCCAAGATGTAGAACAGCGTATTGCCATAAAAAACACTAGTCGAATGACAGTAAAGATATTTAATAATATACCAAAGGTTATTAGAGAACTGCGAACCAGCTTATTTTAAAAGCATCTCAGAGCATGGCTTACCGAAAATTGTTTCTATACTGTTAAGGAATTTATGAATTATAGGACAAATGGGAAAGTGGCATGACATGAAAAATTAAAGTTGACATTTTTTATATTAAGCTATTGACATTTTTGTAATTTTTTTATGTTTCTTTGACATTTGTATTTGTTATGTAGACACTTCTTGATTAAGTGAGGTACTCTTTTTTATGACATGTAATTTAATTATAATTTTGTCTAATTAGAATCAATAATATTGTCAAAAAATTTGCATGCCGAATTTAGTAGGCGGAATATAAAGAACTATTTGTGTATGTGCTATAAAATCTGTAAAATATCGTATTTCAGGCAAACAAATGAATCTATCTATCTATCTGACACATACGTCAAAAAATCCACACACATGCGTCAAATAGGTACAAAAGTAGCACAACTCTCACACACACACATACACGCGAACTTATCAAGCCTCTATAACTAGGTGGGGTATGTTCACGTCCCCATTCTTTAGCCTACGTTAATTAGTCTAAGTAACACGACGCAAAATACTATGCGGTAATTAAGACCAGCCAGCTTTCTTCGTCTGACTTAAATCTTACTTTGTGAGTGCAATTTTAATGGTTTCAATGCAATCTCGGCGTGTTTTGTTTTCATGTTAGTGCTAATTTTCTATAGGTTTGTTAATTGCTAGTATGTTTGAAGTTAGAGGGTTTTAGGTTAGGTAGTTTTGTGAAATCGCTGTGTGAAGTTTACTCCTATTGACAGGAAAAAGTATTTGTTATTGTAATTTTGGATACTAGATGTCTTTTTATTTCTTGAAAATAAATAAAATTATTTTCAGTAAGAACTATTGTCACACTTTGGCCTGATATAATACTTTAGACACTGCAGCTTTACTATCAAACTCAAATGCCTTTTCTATTAAAATACTTTCTTAAAAAAGAAAAATCGCAAAACACCAATCAGTCTCCCAGTCTATAACATAATAACGTAAACGACATCAAAATAACACGTGTAGGGCCAGACCGGTCACGGCAGAATCCCGGTAATTTTGACAAATAAGCCCGTTGCTGAACCGTAATCAAAGTTATTATTGTCCCGTCACGGCGTAGTCACGACTGAAGGGATTCGAGATAAATCACATATAAATAGAGAAATAAGAAACTTTCCCATATACCTGTTAAGTTATAAAATGGTTATGGCAACTGGTGCAGCAGCCTTAGTCGCCCATTCAACCGTTAATAATTATTTAAAAAGTGGATAGATTAATCTATATAAATAAAAATCCAGAGCCGCATGTATCCTGCCAGGGTTCGGGAAAGTCCGAAAGGGCAACAGGCAACTGTAGGAACACGGGTGGGTTTTAGTCAGTAAAAGTCTGAGTTCCGCTCCGCCCAGAGCGGGAGAAGTCATAGGATGATTTCCCACACTCAAAAAAAAAAGAGCCGCATGTATGAAAGATCATTGCTTAAAAACAACTCGACCGATTTGGAAGATTTTTTTTTGTTTCGCGTAATTTTCAGAACAAGGTTTTTACAAAAGAATATTTTTGAAAAATCCCTTGGATAAGACGGAAATTCACCCGGGCGACGCCGGGCACGAACAGCTAGTTATTCATAAAATTCAGTAGGTACTTTCATGTATACAATTTTATTGGATAAAGTTCGCATAGTCATAAGAACATTAGTTTAGACATCGTTCACAAACAAGCCGTTAATGGTTTTCCAGAAGTTTTACAACTCTTTTTGGTATTTCTCGTCTCGTGGTACCTTCAAGTGTCAGTGTGAATGTCAAAGCTGTCGGTACTGTAGGAAGGCGTATCCGTCGGGCAGCGGTGTCGCCTCTTCCTTGCCTTATGGCCGTCATTTCTTCCTGTATCCACATGAGAACCTATTTTCGGTCCGTGTGGACTTACCTTCCGTGGATGTGCGTAAAGTCCCGTACAACGAGGCACTGGATTAGGGCGTTCCTCACAAACACGTTGCCGCCTCATATTTCTCACAAATTTTATGAAGTACACCAACAGTAGCACCATAGTCACGTAGCATATCAATCTTTGTACGACCGCATCGTCCACAGGTCTCTTGGCCAACATGGTTTTATACTAAATACTACCTACCCCTTATGAGTTAAAAGGGATATACTTAGAATTTTGCTACATTATCATTTTACTTTATTTATTTGATTAAAATTATGGCGTTGTCAAAACGTCGTTTCTTGAATCGTCAAAATGACTTTTTTAGTTTTGTTTTTTTAAGAAAAACTTTGAGTTTGTGACATTAATTATTTGTCAACATCAAAAACTTTGAATAGTATAAATTATGTGAATAACCTTTTTGTGCACTTTAAATTAACATGTAGTGGCACGAATTCCGTAGTAGAGACAAAAATCGTGTGACATTTTGGGCTAAAAGCCTTGTCTAAAATAGTGACAACCCGCTATGCACAGATATAAACAATGTATATACCAGAGCATAAACACGTATATTTTTAAACACTGATACACTGTTTTAGTACACACGGCTACACATCAAGCTATACATTTCCAGTTTATGCTGATCTCGCATTGTATAGGATTTCCGTACAATGCGACGTCAGCTTATATGTAGCAGTGTGTACATTACTACATTCATTATATTAATCGATTCATCCTAACCAGGCTACTACCGAACATAGGCTTCGCCAAAACTATAATTATCAACACATTATCAAATTCTCATAAGGGATACTTAAACAACAGACTAACTTAAAAAATACTTAAAGGTTCGTGCAAACTGGCACAATATTGCGAGCGCGACAGGCAGCGCTAACCTTCTTTTGCCCGCGATATCGCGCCTGTTTGTGTAAGCCTTTACTCGGATGTTTGAGGTGTTTTCTTTAAAGCAACCGAAATCAGACAGAATAAGTCTTAAAACCTATCTACGTAGACCTATATCCTAATCTTAACTTGCGAAAGTGAGTGAGATTGTTTGTTAATAACGCTTTCACGCTAAAACGGCTGAACGGATTTGGGTAAATTTTGGCACATGGGTAGACCATGACCTGGACATAGGATACTTTTTATCCCGGTAGTCCCGTGAGATAATTTCCAACCTCCACGCAGGCGAAGCCGGCAAAAGCTAGAATAGAATAGAATACACTTTATTATGTACACCATAAAAAATACAGATATAATTAAGCTAGTTACATTATAAATAAGTCAATAAGCAAGATTAGCATAAATAAGATTAGGTTCACTCTAATTCTCATAAAACAAGACTAACGTAAGCGCCACAAGCGGAATAGTGTCACAAATGAAAACGGTACAAATTCGTGTAATATCGAAGTTGACGTTCAGTGTAATAAGTTTATCTAGTTCGTGTCTTTAGCTGTATAACTATCATCTCAGTTGGCTGTTGTAACAACGTCACGTCTGGCGAACAAAGTCGTTATCAACGCTAGCATTTATGACAAGTGGTCTAAGTAATAAGCGGTAATTACTGTCCTTGAGACGATGTTCCAAAAAATTATTGTTCTAAGATAAGTCACGCCTAGATCCCTAGATTTATAAGGTATCTAATTTGACGTCCTTTGCGTTTAAATATATTAGTTCCATGTGATTACTCACAGCTGTACGCCAAAGCTGTTTTTCTAATTAAAATAATTTCATTCTGAACGACTTTATATAAATTATATTTTTTATTCTAATGTCTACACTAACATCAAAACCCTATTTCGAAAGATCCTCGTCACCAATGGCAATCTACCGAAAACTACACCATTTTTCTCCGAAAGCTACATTAATCCTAATATTTCAACGAACAGACATTTATCTACTTACGAATCTCCTATCTCGACCCACTCTCGGAAATAAATTATTCACAGTTACTTACTGTAGGTAGGTAGTAGGTACCTTAGATTGTGAATTGTGCCAGATCCCAAGTCTGCATGAAAAATGTTAGTGGCCAGCCGAAAATGTCCGGCGCAACGTAAGTGGTTGAAAATCGTTTCAGCACTGGCCGACTCCAATTGTTGGCGATTTAATGGCTGGATTCTGTGCATTCGCCCGATAGCACTAAAGCGCTTTAGTTAAAATGTAAGCCGAAGGTAAAAGCGCTGTTAGGGTGCATTCAAACGATAAGGCTTTTGTTCAAGCTCACCTTTACTTTTTATGTGCCATCGTGCCAACGTAAGATAGCTGCATGATATGATGCTGTCGAAAATTTATGCACAATTTTATGCAGATAAGGCGAAGGTATTTTGTTGCGGTCTGAAACATGAGCCATGTTTCGATATTGAAAAGCGAATAAAAAGAAGCTATGCACATATATATGTACGAAACTACGAACTTACTTGTATTCTTTTGTATTGTAGAAAGGCTTTGTTCTTTTTCTGTGGCACTTACCACGACGCGCGACGTGGCGAGATATTCCTGTAAAATATTAAAGGCATTTGCAAATGGTTCGATGGTTCTTGTTTTTTATACTAGTCCTAGTATTTAGTAGGTAGCTGTTGGTCCTGCGCCTGATGTCTCTCCGGTCGTGTCGGGTTGCCGTCCCATCGGACTATGAGAGTGAGGGAAGAGAGAGTACACACTTGTGCACTATAATATATCCCGCGCCGAAGGCTAGTCTCCGTTGAGATTGGCCGCCGTGGCCGAAATACGGTCTGGAGGACTATAGTATTAAGTCATATGGGTCTACATTAATAAAGTTCAGAATTATTATGTTACACTGCATTTTTTTTTAAAAACGATATTGTCACTTTCCACTGTCAAGGTAGTGCCATTACAAAACTGCTGAAAACTTTACTTCTACACACTTGCTAACACTAAAGTGTTGAACAAAAATACAAAAGCATTAAAGTTTTAAAACTCTATAAATATTTTACGTGGCTCTCAGGCCTGATGGTGTTGAAACCTGAAAATGTTTTATAGCTGAAAACTAACATTTTTCACCTGAAGTTTCAAATATTACATAGGTATGTAAACAGGTGAACAGGCACATAATTGAGTTATTGTCTTAGTTTGGGACACTTTAGGTATTATGAACAATATCACCCGGTCGTAAAATAGGTCACAAAAATGTTACCAACTTTGGCTCAATCACTGAAAAAATAAATGGCAATCGTAGAAAAATTAAGATACATGGAAGAAAGCTAAGTTTTTTGTAAGTTATACCTAAGGTCATTATTAATAATTCATCCGAATAAAAACATTGACCCTATCTTTTTAAAATCAATTGCCTCTGCGTGCAGTGCTCGGTGTGGCAACATGTCGTGTTCTGTTCGTGTCTGGTCAATCTTCATCACGAGGATGCCTCCTTGAGAGGTGAAACACGTCGATTTTTTACAGGGTTATTATGACTCTTGAGGAATAGTTAAGCGGAATAGATTACTAAATATATCTACGTCTATTGTATCTTATAATGAATTTTCGCAAAATCAGGCCTGAATCAATTAACTATCGATTGGCTGTTAGGTATCTACACATGCGCACATCTGGGAGTGGCGCGAGGAGATGAAGCGCCGGGGCGTAACTCCGCTGCCGCGAGAAATCGCGGCTCAGCGGACAGAGCTCCGGCAGGATCTCATGGCGGCATGGAGAGTGCGATTGTCGCAACCCAGTGCTGGGCACGCCACAATTGCGGCGATAAGTCCCCTCTTTGAGGAGTGGCTAGAGAGGCGCCACGGCGTCCTCACCTTCCGCCTGACGCAGGTCCTCACCGGACACGGTTGCTTCGGGAGGTTCCTGTTTCGTATAAGGCGGGAGGAAACGCCCGGGTGTCACCACTGTGTGGATCGCCCGGAGGACACGGTGGAGCATACGGTGGAGGTCTGCCCCGCTTGGGCGGAGCCCCGCCGTGTCCTCTTGGAGGCGATTGGCGGCGGTGACCTCTCGCGTCCGGCTCTGGTCCAGGCCATGGTACGGAGCGAGAGGGCATGGGAAGCAGTCACCTCCTTCTGCGAAGCAGTAATGCTCGCGAAGGAGGAGGCGGAACGCGTGAGGGAGAGGCAAAATTTGCGCCCTCATGCCCCTAACCGCCGCCGCCGCTGGAGACGCCCGGGGCGTCGGGAATCCCAGGCGGATTCCCGGCCACCATAGGCGCGGGCTTGCGGACGGCGAGCAATGGGTAGCTTGCCGTCCGATCAGGACCAGGCCCGGGTCGATGGCGCGTCGTGTTCCATGCGCGCCTCAAAGAGATGTCAGCACAATTGGCGGGGTCCGCTAGGACCGATGCCTGCCAGGGTTGCGGGTTAGTCCGAAAGGGATACCGGGACCTTGGCAACAGGCAACTGAAGGAACACGGGTGGGATTTAGTCAGTAAAAGTCTGACACGCCCTTCCGCTCCACCCAGAGCGGGAGAAGTCATTGGATGATTTCCCACCCTCAAAAAAAAAAAAAAAAAGGTATCTACACATATTTTTCTAACCAAGTCTCGGAAAATTCTACCTTTTGTTAAAAATAAATTGCTTACGCACAGTAGTTATCTGAAGCAGCATGTACAGCACCTATATTGTAGGCGGTACCATAAAATGTCATGTAACCCCAGACTCGAGTAAAAAGTACCGGAAAAACACAATCGCCGTCAAACTACGGCCAGTAAATTACTAGGATTTTTAGACTACACACAGCTCTGTTTTCCACTAAAGTTAGAAAAAGGCAGCCTGTTGTCGTACGTTTCGCCAAAGTCGGTTTTCTAAGCTCATTTTCCAAACACTTTTAGGTACCTACTGAAAATTCTCGTAAAGAGTTTACCAAATGTTTTCCTTAAGGGGGATGCGCTAGGGTAGCCCGCGAAATTCAAATTTTCTTACGTTTTTTGCAATTTGCAGGTCAGTATCAGGTTGTATGTGAAAATTTCATGAAATCGTCATTCAATGCACTTACATGAACTTAGAGAGTTGTATTGCTGATTCTCATGTTTATAGTTCTGTAAATCCATATTTGTTACGAGCGCTAATACTATTTAGATCAACATATAACCTGATACTGACCTGCAAATTACAAAAAACGTAAGAAAATTTGAATTTCGCGGTCCAACCTAGCGCATCCCCCTTAATAGAAAAAGATAATCATAATGTAGAGAGTACCTTTTTACAAAAAATACATAATGAACTTTTTTATAGATAATTTAAGAACTACCTGTGGGCTACCTTAAAATTAGGACCGCTTAACTTTTCAATTACCTACCTAAGTACCTATTTATACTTTGTCATCCTTGGCTAGACAAAAACACAACTGTTTATCAATTATGATTTTGAAATGTTTGGTTTGAATAAAAAATACTACATAATATTTTATTATCCATGGAACGGTCAAAATGTCGTTTTTGTTCAAAATCCAGACCGCTTTCCAATTGCATGTCGAGTAACGAGGGGAAACCCAACCTGTCAGTCTTTTTTGTCTAGACCGAAAGCAGGAATACTAATTTAGACATTTTGTCCAAGAATAATGTTTTTGTTAAAAGATTTCTTTAAAATGAAATGTAAAAAGACTGGTGGGACATTTTAGGATACATAAATTACTGAAATATTTTCTTTGTTCAAACATTTTTATTTATTTCGGCTTGCAAATTTGTAGTTTTACAATTCTATTAATAACGGATCTTTTTGGTAGCAATGGCATATCCAAAACTCCATATTCCTGAACGCGATTCGAATTTTGAATATGTGGACCAAATCAACCACAAGGTGTTTCTTCTTGTAGTAATAATTTACTATTTGAATAGATAGTCAAATAACCACATAATACTGAATTTCACTCGGCTTCTCTATGTCAGAAATTTTACATTACCTACAAAGTAATTTACATCCAGAATCCCCGCAACCACAACGCACCATAAACTCGCTCCAATTGTCCATTTCAGCGCCCCGCGAACTAGAAAAATGCACTTTTATGGGACAAATAAATTTCAATTCCACTTGCGTTCGTCGGCGATGTATCAACATTGGAACATTTATTCTGTCTCAGTGAACTTGTTTACCACGGACAGGGACTACTACTTGGTTATGCATGCCGTGCCGCGGTCAGCAAAATGCTGTGCCAAGTGCATTCGATAAACGCTATCCACTTGCAAAAGTTACATTGTGCCTCCTTTTGCTCGACCGCTGCCATATTTTGCAGGGGTTTGAATGGAATTTTAAATCTGGAGAAATAAGATGTCTTATGTAAACGGGAATTAGTTTTCTTGAAGTTGTGCTGGATAACATCGAGTACATATTAATCTCATGGAGGCTTTGTGATTGTAGACAGTTGTCGTTTTTGTGTTGTGTGTTTCATTGTTCATCACTAGCTTTAATGCACGATTTCGTGGATTAACATTTATTTTATTTTATTGGGTCATCATGAGCTATCCAATTATCAAACAACATTTGACCTTCCTAGGTCTTAAGGTGGAGGCTTGAAAATTGATTTGCTGTTGCAATGTAAGTAGATACTTTCACCAAAATTCTGAACTTAGACTCGCGACAATCTAAGAAGTCCGTTTTGACAGCTATAAAAAGGCATTGTGTAGCGATGAAAAAAAAAGGTAGGTATACAACATTATTTCAAATTCCATCTTTACATATATATATATATATATTTATCGTGCGTGGCTGCAAGCTACACTACCCATTTGCTTCGGTGGGCTCGGCGTCCGCAAACTTTCCAGTGTAAGCTTACCGGCGTTCCTGTCCTTGGTCCACAGCACCGAAAAGTTAACCACAAGAATCTTAACTGCTTCTCAGGTTGACTTTGAAGTGCCGTGTTTGACTGATGCAATGAACGCCTGGAAAGGGGCCTGTCCGGATACGGAGCAGCCCGAGAACCCGTTCTCCCAGAGACAGTGGGATGAGCCGCTCTGCAGGTTGGTACGGAATAACCTCATTAATACGTCCACCAATACTGCTGAGCGTGCCCGCCTACTGGCTGTGGGGGAATGGGAGTCGGGCCTCTGGCTTCAGGCGCTACCGTCACCCAACATAGGCACTATGCTGGGTGATACCACTTTCCGGCTCGCTATAAGTCTGCGTTTGGGCGCTCCTTGTGGGGCCCCACATCGCTGTCAGTGCGGTGAAGCAGTCGACCGCCTCGGACACCATGGCCTTTCCTGCAGCAAGAGCGCTGGTCGGTTGGCACGGCACGCCAGCATTAATGACATCATCCGTCGGGCTCTTGTCACCGCGGGGGTGCCAGCTGTTTTAGAACCCAATGGCTTGGTACGCGACGATGGGAAGAGACCAGACGGAATGACCATAATGCCTTGGAAGTTGGGTAGGCCTTTGGTGTGGGATGCAACCTGTGTCGACACCCTCGCGCCATCCCATCTTCCTAGCACGGCGGGCTGTGCTGGGGCGGCTGCTGCAGGTACAGAAAACCTCAAACGGCGCAAATATAACAACCTTATTGGTAGCTATATTTTTGAGCCGTTTGGGGTTGAAATAGGGCCGTGGGGTCCGAGTGCTCATCGAGTATTTCGGGACATCGCCAAGCGGTTGGTCGACTCTTCACGTGACCAGAGGGCTGGTCAATTTCTAGGTCAAAGAATCAGCCATCCAACGTGGCAATTCTGCCAGCCTATTGGGCACTTTTCCCACTGACAGCGATGCGGATGAATTTTTTGACGCCCTATGAGCCCTACTTTCTATAATAATTTTTATTTCGCTTTGTATATAATTTTAGTGTTAGATTGTATATAAAAACATATGATTATATATATATACTAAAAAAAATGGTTTCTTTTTATACTGATTATCGAGACATATCGATTGAACATACTTAGAGAGTTTGTAATCGACGACTTATCGACATTGCTTAAAACTGATTCTCAAGGCATAACGTTTTATTACAATATACGAGAACGAAACCTCAAAACGGACTTCTTTGATTGTCGCGACTTTAGTAACAGTTAATATTTTTTACTCTCCACCCACTTATCTAAAAATAGCACTTGTCCAGCTAACATCGAATATATCAGTAGCCCCTAATACAATGAAACTGTTTCACTACATTGGATCGTCCGAAAGCTATTTTCATATACACAGCCATTTAACATGTCCATTCTATTCCGGACAGCTTAGCCTAAAAGACAAACGTTCCAATTCCGTGAATTTAATTATTAACTAAACTTTGCATGAAAGCCGAAACGGCGGGAACTGACATGGCTATATTCAACCTCATTGACAGTAGTGTAAGCCAGATAACGGACCCAGAATCCATTATAATCGCAGTCTATGCTATCAACGCGATTGGCTAATTAATTGATAGCAATTGAATAAGCAAGCTAGTGCTCGTAGCCAATCGGATTAGTTGGACATGATGACAGTTGGTCCCTTCGGAATGATGTTATACCGATTATTAATGCTTTAAGATTTACTTACAATCGTACTGAATTGAATAGTAAATATTTTGCTCCATAAATGCGACTGTAAATGCAAATTTTCTGGTTAACATTCATCTGAATCTACTTAGTTTTAAGTAACCAATATTTTAACTTCAACTTTCGCAGTTTTCATATAACTAGAGAAATCAGTATCAGCCGTTTTCGATGTCGTCATTTTAAGAGTTCCTTACCGAAAGGGTAAAACGGAACCCTATTACTAAGACTCCGCTGTCTGTCTGTCTGTCCGTCTGTCACCAGGCTGTATCTCATGAATCGTCATAGTTGGACAGTTGAAATTTTCACAGATGATGTATGTCTGTTGCCGCTATAACAACAAATACTAAAAACCAGTATAAAATAAACATTTAAGGGGGCTCCCATACAACAAAATGGTACGGAACCCCTCGTGCGGGAGTCCGACTCGCACTTGGCCGGTTAAAAAAAAAGTTTCATCCATAAACTTGGTCGTCAACCATATAAGTATAATACCAAATTGTAATGTATCTTACGCGCCAATTACCGGTGATGTATGTCAAGAACGTATTTTATACTGAACCCGATAAGAGTCGAGCATTTCGACAGAAACATCAGGGAAAATAGTGCGGGAATTCGTTGGATGTCACTTCGCATTCACCACATTTTCAAACTGATAGAAACAGTCGAGTCATTTTAGAAATGGCATTCTCCTCGGCTATATAGTAGCGAAGTGGGGTTTCAAAAAAAAAAATGATATTTATGATTTAAGATGGCGTTTGTAGTGGTACCTCGTATGTCTCTGAAGTCTTTATACATTTACTAGCTTTGCCCGCGGTTTCGCGCGCGTGGATCTCGGAAATTATCCCACAGGAACGTACACCGGGATAAGGGAAAGGGAGGTGAAAATTAAACTCTTTAGAGCGTATTGCCAATCTATGTACACGTGTGCCCTATGGGTCAGCTATACAAAAAGCTCGTACAATGCTCTGCGAGTCCAATACAATAATGCCTTCAGAGTTATGTTGGGGCTGCCGCGCTTTTGCAGTGCATCGGGGATGTTCGCGGAGAGGGCGTGCCAGATTTTTACGCACTGATCCGCATCAGTGTCATCGCAGTGCACAAGCATCGTGTCCGCACACGGATAGCATCCCTGATGCGGCGAGTGCGCGACAGCTCCAACAACTTGGTAGCTATAGTAGCCGACAGGATGGAAAGTCCATGGATGACCACTCATCGTGCATCATTCCGTTATTTAAAATAAGTTGTTTTTGTTGTTTGCTTTTTGTGTAGGTATGTGTTTACATGTATTTATGTATGTTTTGTGTATAAAATTGTAATGTGTGTTGTTTATGGACCGATGGTCTGAAATAAAATTTAATAATAATAATAATAACCCCACCGCCGAGTTTACTTTTCCGGAACAGGTCTAGGGTGAGGAGCCAGACCAAGAGAGATACAGAAACCCGCAGGGCAGCTTGTGGCGAGCTGTTGGGTAGTAGCGACCCCACGGACCCTAACTCCCGGGAGAAGTCTTGTTCCTCATCTCTGGCTTGCCTTTATTGGCCGGCTGGAGTGAACACTGACGAGGAACAGAGCTCCCACCTCATTCTTGCCTTGATTGGCCGGCTTGAGTGGAGACTCGCAAGAGCAAACGTGCTCGGAAGAAGGAAGTATTCCAGTAAGTGCTCGTAGGGATCTTGACCATCTTCCGGGCTCTGGGATTGTTCTGAAAGTCGTGGAATACCTCTCCACTCCTCAAGCACCTCAAGAAGTGTTGCCCCCTTGTCGCTACGTCACTATGTGCTAGAACTGTTTTCGGGGGCCCATTATTGAGTGTGCAAGTCACCCCCTGCCATTTTATCCGTGTATATATACAACATTGATCAGGCAGGGGCCATAGTCCTTCCATAGTTCCAGGTTACCAGTCCACTTTAGCCACCTAAACTCATAATCCAATATGTTTGTTTCCCTATCCTGCAATAGTCTTACTCCAACCGGGGATTGTCCTTGGCTGCACTTGTATAGTGCGAACAGGGATAATCGTCGGTTGGTGCCTCATTCCATTAAAAACGTCTAACGGGCCTCTGCGAGTTGGCTTCGGCCCCTCGTACGCCTTCCAAAAGACCGGGACCCCATGGTTCCGAGATGTGTAAACATATATAAAATAATAATAATAATAATTGTACCGATAATCGTTACGGTCAATGGCCTAATAGCGAAGAGCCTCGACCAACACCTAAGGAGGCTCTCATTGGGCAGCTGGATTAAGGGCTTGATTCAGAAAGCTGTACTCCTGGACACGGCTCGCATTGTTAGGAGGTTCCTCTCTCTGGAGCCCTGACCGCCGGTAGCTTGGACCCTGTTCCCGATACCGGTGAGCTACTATTTTTTATATTTTTAAATGTTTTATATATTTTTTTATTCTAATATTCAAAAATATAATTTATATGTGTGAAAAGTGAAATAAAGAGTAATAATAAAGTAATGATCTATTTGTGTACCAAATTTCATCCAAATCCGTTCAGCCGTTTTAGCGGTAAAGCGTAACAAACAAATATACTTTCGCATTTGTAATATTAGTTAGGATATCTGTAATTTACATTGGTGTACATAATAAACAGTTTTCCGCCTATCTCTCTTGGTCTCCACTTAATTAGATTTATGGTTTAAGAACTTTATTATTCCTCATTAAAAATTAAAAATAATTCACTTACTGAGAAACTAAGTTTACATAAAATGTTTACGAGCGTACAAAGATGACGTTCAAAGTAAATTTATAATAACAAATGGGAAGGTAGTGATAAAAAAAGTAAATATCAACTAATCACCAACCAAGTAAACACGGATCTAAAGTAAAAGTAGATGTGGCATGTATGGCAGCGTACTGACTAAATAAGGTATGCTTGTTTGCTAAAGATAGTATTTTTATATTATTATTGTTATTGACACAATATATGTGATTTAAGTTGGTTTTTAAAACAAGTAATGCTTTTTGCTTCTTTTATTTTCATAGGTATTTTATTGTACATGTTAACACCTACAAATTCAATATTTCTTTTCCCGTAATTAACTGTTCTGGGAGGACGTGTTACTAAGTAATTGGAGTTTCGTAGTTTAATTTTTTGTACTTGATGTTTTTTTGTGAAATTTAGTGTTGTATGAATATCTTTATGTAATAGAGTTACCACGTAGAAAAGTTACTAATAAAACAATTCGGTACTAGATCATTACTAGATCATTATAAAAACTAACCCGCGCCTTCTCTGCTATCCAGGATAAAAAGTAGCCAATTTCCTTTTCCAGGTCATGGTCTACCCATATGAAAAATTCATCCAAATCTGTTAAGCCGTTTTAGCGTGAAAGCGTTCCAAACAAATAAACTTTCGTATTTATAATATTAATAAGTTAGGATGTAAAATCAAAACATAACACAAAGTCAAGTGTCAGCGGCCAAATATCCCCCATTAGAGTTGTTTATTCAGTGTAATAAGCCCTAGTTGGTGGTGTCAACGGCAAACTTGCAGCATTATGTAGGTACCTACGCAAACTTGTCTTCTGCCATTCGTGACACACTCCCATTAAGGATGAAAAGCGCTGATTATTTCCCAACTAACAAGAAAGCGCTTTTAAATGTAAAATTACTTACTTTTTGCAATTTATTAGCGGCTTTAAAACTGTTCAGTATAATTAGGTATGCTAGATTAATAGATAAACTGTACTTTACATAGCAATTTTGTTGAACATTTGCTGGGAATTGCGCTGTTTTGGTATCTACCCTTCACGGTTTAAGGCTTTTTCATACTGGCGCGATTCGCCGCGCGATGCGACGCCGCCGCATTGTTCGCCGTGAAGTTTTCTCAGATATTGTTTTGTTAAATTTCGCGTCGCGCGGCGAATCGCGCCAGTATGTTAGAGCCTTTACTCATTAAAGGGTGCCAGCAAATTATAGGTATGTATACCTACTTGATTATACATTCACATTAAAGTCTAGATTCTAAAACTATCTGCATTGTAGACGTTTCGATAACCAGACAAAAAGTTCTCAGGAAAACAAGGATTTACCTACAGAACTTTATCTCATTTGATTGTCCATCTTTTCCAACAGTGTTTCCCCGTTGTAAGTCACTCGTCTAACTATTAACTAGGTACTCCTGGATAACATTATACTGAAAGCACTTTATGGAAATCTTCAATGTGTGCCTCTCTGGGCAGCTTTACACAAACATAGTTTGGTGACACATATAATATCATAGTTAGAAATTCAGTTTGGTTTCGAGAGGAACGAATTTTTTGATTTTTGAATGGCAGCTCGGGTTTTGTTGCTTTTTCAGCTATTTCAAATATCGGGTGTTCTGGCGCTTGCCATATTTTCAGGCTTTGCATTGAAACTACAACCTTCGTTTCAAGATTATTTACTTAGTTTTATAAAATCTTTGATTTAACCATCCTTTATTCAGATAAGTACATAATTATCATCACCTTTCGTCATCCTCCTGAAAATTAAGCAATCAATCTTTTTAAATGTAAAGATATTAATTTACATTAAAAAAAGAAGGTTATAGGCTAGGCTAAGGTTATTGATTATGATTTGGTCGCGGTCGGCTGATCAAATCATAACCCTACACACACATACACACACAAACACGTGTGTTTACGTACACCTGACTGCAAAAACTAGGCTTAGACATGCTAGCTAAACGCGGAATAAAACTACTAATAATCATAAACATTTCATCGTTTATGAAAGGGTAGCAACCCCTTGGTTATGTAGAGTGTAATATTGGTAATAGAAAGAACAAGGGATTGACTATGGGACTTATCGTGATCTAAAAAGGGAACATCCCTATTACTAGCGTATTTATTTGACCTCACACAGTGTGGGGGAAGGGCGTTGATCTGTCAAACTCAGCTTATATCGACCAGGCAATCTGGAATATGTTAAAATCAGAATAGTAACTTTAATAAGTAGAAAATAAACATACATTAAAGCCAAAATCGTTGGCTCCCATAAAATGGAACTAGTCAGATCGACAGCAAAACAAGACATCGACCGACAAAACAAGAGAAATGTAAGCACAACTAATAATCATAAACAGTTTGTCACACGGCCGTCCCTCGGATGCCCAACAACATACTACGTAATTTCCCCTAGAACCGCGATTCAATCTCGTGGAATATTTCGTGCTATTTGTTCCCTCCCATATTCTGAACACGCAGGCTTACCTGACAAATTTATCACTTTCCCCACATTTCCTAGAGGTTAGACGACGTGCCTTTAGTGGTGTAACCTAGAGAAATTTACTTTTAGGCTTTGTGTAATAGATCGTGTTTTTTCTGTACGCATTTGAATGTACGTGGGGATTATTCGTTATTCAAATTCTTTTTCTGAGAGCGTCAAAATAAATTAAGTCATTTATATTCAAATCCAGAGCTGGACAGCGATTTCTTTCGAGATATTATGCTCTTATGAAAGTAAGATTCTTACTTACCTATACATAGAATTTATTCATGACGTTGTGTTACCTAAAAGTTGTTAATGTTTTATTATTTATGGTTTCTGTCTAAGAAAAGAATGAAAGGTACACTCGAATAATTAGACACATTCATTTGATAATTATTATTTCGTGATTTGACGAAAATTCTCAAAAACACAGAAAAACTTCCTAACTCGAAAACTATGAAAAATCGCGGAACATACATGGGGGTGATTCGAATACCCCACGACACGATGGACCTAAATTTTATTCGGCCGTCAATGTTCCGAGCAGTCTGTATATGGGAAGAGGCTCGCCTCTATTATATGGAACTTAAATATTTTCATGCTGCATAAATATTAGAATGCTGTCATTTTCCATTGTGGCTAAATCGGATAGCAAGATCATACCTTCATAATTATCATCGTTAGCTAAATTATCTCATTAAATAGTGATAATGACGAATAGTATAATATCTTATACTATTCGTCATTATCACGATTTGACGTGTGATCTAAGATGTAATATCTTACATCTTAGATCACACGTCGTCATCATTAAGATGTGTAACATGTTTTTGGTCGATCACATTTCGTCTATCTATAAATTCAAGGTCCACCATTATCACAAAATTAACATCCTCATACGTCCCACTTTACATCAAGAGATAGTGGCGACAGGATTTATGGGGGGTGACAAATTTGATCACATTACAGTAACGTATAGGGGTATAGAACTATATGGCGGACCCGCACGTACGCGGCGCGCCTGTCGTTCCATCTGAATCAAATCATTCATGTCTTGTTTATGCGTAGCAATGTATGTATGGGATTTATTTGCCTTTGTGTGGATTAGCTGATTAGAGCTTGAAGGTTTTTGAATGGGTAAGTAAGAGTACGTCACAATGCCAATAGCTTTAGCAGGGAAAGGCATGACAAAACAGACGATATAAAATTTCGATGGACGTTAATACGCGTTTACGATTAGAAAATTCCTTAAATAATTTATTTGGGGCTCGAGGCTAACATAACAGCCGCACGATCAAAGATTAAGCTACGCTTGCCGCGGTCGGTTCGTGGATGGGCGACCATCTTTACATATCGAGACCCCGCCTCAACTATGTTGGAGTCAGCTTCCAGTCTAAGCGGATGCAGCGGCATACCAGTATTTTACATAGAGTGATCCACAACCCAGTAACTGGGTAATACGATACCCCTTGCTAAAACTGGCTGTCGGACTTCCGGGCTTCTTATAACCCGTACTGTCAAAGTTTAAGATCCCCGAATTTTAGCTGGGACCAACGGCTTTCCGAGGCACAGAGGAGTCTCAGGATGTCAGGATCCGCGGATGAAACCTGATGGATCGACCCGTGCGGATGTTATTACTTACGAGCGAGCCACCACGAGCTTAAAACCACACAGAAAAGGTACCATTGACGTAGACGACGGCCGAACTTTTCTCTCTAGAACCATATTCTAAAACTCCATGTGCCATATATTTACGGCCAGTTCAGAACCCGACCTATACAGTTATGGGTATTTTTAAACTAATAGGTAAAAGAGACAAAAAGCTTCCCATCTCCCTCCCTCTCATTCATCCACCAACCAGCATGGTTACCTATGAAATTATTCATCTGTGTTGTTTACATACGCGATGACCGCAAATTAACATCGCATGCGTTTGCATAATTCTAGATGCCGCTACAATGTATAATGTTATACAACTCTATTGAGTTTACGAGGTATGCAGGTACTGTGACTTTGCAGCTTGTGATGGTTATACATAATTTATTATTTATCGTTGCATTATTAGTGTGTTAAACTACTAAAATTAATGTCTTACCTTCAATATTTTGTTATTTACTGAAAGTAAAAGTATACCGTTGGTCCTGTCCCTGATCTATCTCTGGTCGTGTCTGATTGCCGTCCCATCGGACTATGAGAGTGAGGGAAGAGAGAGTGCGCCTGTTTCTGCGCACACACCTGTGCTCTATAATATCTCCCGCGCCGAAGGCTAGTCTCCGTTGAGATTGGCCGCCCGCCGTGGCCGAAATAGGGTCTGCAGGACTATATTTACTGAAGGTTAATATCGTCTTCTGATATTTTTGAGCATGTTATGTTTCATTACTTTGAAGATGTTTTTTGTTCATTTTTTTACTGAGTGTGTGTACTGATTGATGTATGCTGTAAAAATATCATTATTGTAAATATTTGTGATTCCCCGTTTCATTTCATGTGAGCAGATGGTCAACGCCTATTTCGACATAAGGATCCTCAGTCAGGGATTCCCTGTAATGGTTTCCTAAACTGGAAGCAAATCAAACAAAGATTTTATTGCACACTAGCTTTGCCCGCGGCTTGGAGGAGCGCGTGAAGGTTGGGAATTATCCTGCGGGAACGTACTACCGGGATGAAAAGTACCTATTCTATGTATTTATCTAGGTCATGGTATATCCGTGTGCAAATTTCATCCAAATCAGCCCTTTTGAAAAGCTAACAATAGAGTTGCTTTCGCATTTATAATATTTTAATAAGCCTGGATGGAGGTCCTAGGTTCGAACCCTGATAGGCGCTTTACTTTGCGTTAACTGGACCGCATGTCCTAGAGCCAAAAATTTGAAGACATGTGACATCTACCAACCACCAAGTCCTGCATTGGGCCTGCGTGGTCGATTACAGCCCACTCCCTCTAATTGAGAGTAGACAGACCTGTGAGGCTGATTATACTAAGTATGGACTGGAATGTGTTATTTTAAACAGATAAAGAATCTCTAACTGTGGTAGTAAAATATTTAAACAAACTTTAAACAAGGAGTGTTTTGAACTATTGTTAGAGCTATTAGTTGAAGATAAAATAATACCTTAGTCGAAGTGCACATGATAACCTTTGTTAAAGATTTCGAAGTTATTGCAGTAAAACTTGCATAGGTATATCAATGCTTCTGGCATATATCCCATTATTATTGCCACCGCCTTCAGGCAGAGGACTGAATCGTGAGGACTCCACCTTAATCATAAATTCCTAGCATTTCTAGTGTCCTTAGAAGTGAGAAGGGGGTATAGGTTATGTCTGGCATCTTATGTGGATATCCTATGGTATTCTTTTTATTTGTTTTATGTTGTTGTTTTCAAAAACAATCGATTTTCCTAGGACAGTGATAACAATACGAATATCCGAATTTTGTAACACTGATCATGTACAGTCACGAGCAAAAATATGTATACACTCAGTAAACTTCAATAACGATTTTCTCGTGGAATAACGCTTGTAACTTTGAGATGATACCTATTACATAATAATAGGAGTTCCAAAATACTATTTTCGTTATATCATAAAATAACAATCAATACAGTAGTAGTAAATCACTTTTTAAAGTTGCTAAGTGTATACATATTAGTGCTCGTGACTGTACGAGTAAGATGTTACGTCGACATGTAATCTATGTCTTCTTTTTTTTTCTTGCTCTTTCTTTTTTTGTTCTTTCTCTTTCTTTCTCTTCCTTCTCTTTTTCTTCTTCTATATATAATCTAACTTCTTCTAAACAAAATCGGGTTTGTTCAAGCACTTATAACTCAAGAACTGCTGGACTGATTTTGATAATCTTTGCTGTGTTGGATTTGTCTCCGCCCAGAATAGCAGAATAACTATTAAAACTTCGAAAAATTCACGAAAAAAGATAGAAGAAAATTCGTTTTCTCATACATTCTGTAGGTATAGAATGGCTTTTTGGATGATATCTCGGTAGATAGGTATGTATGTAGGTATTTATGTAGGTAGGTAGGTAGGTAGGTACGTAGGTAGGTAGGTAGGTATGTAGGTAGGTAGGTAGGTAGTTATGTAGGTAGTTGTGTAGGTAGGTAGGGTAGGTAGGTAGGTGCGCCGAAGATAAGTACTTAGATCTACCCGTGAGAAGCCGGGCGGGCAGCTAGTTATTATACATAATCTCATGGTTTGTACCCATTGATGAAGTCTAAAACTACAGAATGCCACGACTGGCACGAGCTTTACTGTATGAAGGTAGGTACCTACATATAACAAAAGTACAGTTCTTTGAGTCGTCTACGTTCGTATGCATTGATATAGTAGGTAATTCGTATTTATAGTCAGATGTTAAACATATAAAAGGTCACAAGTTACTCATTAATACAATAGAATATTCAGTACTCACTATAAACGGACAAAAACAGTAGATCATCATATATCCCACGATTTATACACTCTGTAATAAATGGGAGCCATTACAGAAATCAAATGTACTACAGTAAACATTTAGCCTTTTATGTAACATGCTCATTATTCATAATATCTTAACAAAGGAGTGTCATAAAAGGTTGTCATTGAACGTATTTTCGAACCAATGGTTCCTCTCATTTTCTTATAGAATGCCTCCCACCGAGACCTGCCTATTACTTATTATAAACGCTTCGATGATTACTCACATTAGGCCTGGGTGTATCTAAGGCGATTTTGTTGCTATAATATGTGTTACGTAATCGTTATTTCTCTTCACGCACACAATCACTCACACAAACATACACTCGGACACACCACCAATCACTTGCAATTTGTACCACGTTGACAACCTTTACTATGTGTTAACTGGGGGGGCCACCTGGAGCTCTAAAATACATGCCTAGGCTTAGTTTAGACTTCAGATCTCCCACGAATTACAAAATTTTGTCAAATTACCTGTCAACTTTTACGTTTATATAGTATAAGAATGTAATCTGTGGAGATAAATAAACATAAATTTTATTATTTTATTTTTATTCTATATTTGGCTAGATAACATTCCAAATAATATTTTCTCTTCGATCTACTTCCTTTGAAGTATTTTCATTACTATTTTCTTACAGAAAAAGAACAGCTATGTATTTTTCCAATATCTAAAAAATATTCAGGTCATGTTTTGGTACCTAGCTTAACTTTAATCTTGTAACTAAAATAAATATGTACTATACTTACTAATTACCTAGGAAACTACTTAGTGCTGTGGTATTCACTTTCAAATAAATATTTGTCCATGATACCATAAAGTAATTTATATTAAACCTACGTCAATGACCACTGACAACATAATTATTAAGCTTAGAACCAAGTTACTAGTCCGAAACAAATATTCGACCAAATAATATTTCGTATTAATAGAAAATCATTTCGCACAGGAAATTGTCGAACAGTTGCCCAACGTTATTTATAAAGACAGATAATAAAGATTATTCTTGCGATTGCGGTTAATATCTTCTAAATGGTTATCGATATTAATATATTCGATAGTTAAGGTTTACTATAGCTAAATAATACCGGCAAAAACTGGTACACTTCGCTCAAAATCAAATAAATACAAAATTTATTTGCGGACGCGAGATAATTGCTCCAAAATTATTTAGACTATATTTACCTGAATAATTAAATTAAGTGTGTTTAGTGTATTATAATTCGAGTAAACACGAATAAATTAATTAATGAAATATTTGCTTTTCCCTTGACCACAGTTCGCCAAATGTAATTACAATATTCGAGTTGTTTTATATTTGATTGAATGTATCCAAAATTTTGCAAATAAAGAGATACAATATCACATTGATACAATGATTTGTTTAATACGTTTTGATTATTAATTAGGTACGAGTAAATAGGAATTTACTGCATGTTGAAAAAGTTTTTGATGTGATTGTGTGTATACCAGAATCGGGTTTCCGTGCGGAAATTAGCAACAAATTACAACGGAATCATTCTTAGTGAAGTACCTACAATCAAAAACCAAATCTAAATAAATTATTGTTTTTACGTTAGTCATTATTTCCCGACGAAGCCAAAAAATAGGGTTATGTGTTTGACCTGTATGTATGTATGTGTGTGTGTGTGTGTATGTCCGTCTCTAATCTCTATGTTCCCTCGTAACTACTAAACAGCTGAACCGATTTTGATGAATTATATGTCGTTAGATTATTCTTTATTGCGCGAGTGTCACTGGGAAAATTAAAATTAAAATAAATCAAAATGGCGGATTTTTGGAGACAAAATGAATGTGTTAAAACAATATCTCCCAAACCTATCGAGTGGGGGTATGTAAATGAAGGGAAGGGAAGAAAGGGTAATTATAAAGAAAAATTATGTAATTATGACAAATATTATGTTTAAATGTAAACATTTAAACAAAATATTTTGTATTATTTAATATTTGGAATGAGAAATAATAAAAAACTAAAAAGCCGAAAGTAAAAAAGTACTTTATTAAAAAACCTAAACAACCCGACCGCTTGCTATACCAAAATTCTATAATAATGCTTGTTTTTCTCTTTTCAGATACGTGTTTTTGCAGTCGGCTTTTTAATTACTTTTTTTAGATTATCTTTCTTTGTCTTGCGAAATAGGATCCTTCAATACATTCGATGCCTATATTATGCACTTGTAACATAATAGTGTATCTACCAGTGTGCCACTGACCTTCCCAAGCCCTACTGTCCTTAACCCAAGGCGTGACGAGTCGGCCTTCCTCCGTGTACTCCTGCTATAATTCACATTGTGCGACCTGGGTGCGTCCACCAGTTATGCAGTGATTGTCTCTTCTCTGCAGGTTGCCAAGGTTACCAATAATACATAATAATATTAGGTCCCCACCTATGAAATCAGCATTTTGTATGGGGAATTTTAAAGAAGTTGCATTTTTCATACTAACATTTTCATAATTTATATAACAACCAAAATCAATCAATCTGCCTAGCCTTTTCCCAACTATGTTGGGGTCGGCTTCCAGTCTAACCGGATGCAGCTGAATACCAGTATTTTTACATGGAGCGACTGCCTATCTGACCTCCACAACCCAGTAACTGGGTAATACGATACCCCTTGGTTGGACTGGTTGTCAGACTTTCGTGCTTCTGACGACTCGTAACGACTGTCAAAGATCCACAAATGACAGCCGGGACCAACGGCTTAACGTGCTTTCCGAGGCACGGAGGAGTCTCGATATGTGAAAATGGTCACCCATCCACGGACCAACCCCGGCAAGCGTAGCTTAACTTGATGGATCGACCCGAGCGGCTGTTATTACTTAGCCACGAGCTCCTCAAATTATACGAACGAACGAATTATTACGAATTTATATAACAACCATGAACACTAATGTTTTAAAACTTTTATGCACTAATGTTTAAAAACTACGATAATGTATGCCACTTAGATCATGCGACAAAAAAAAGTTAACAAAATGAGGAGTCATTTTTAAGGTATTTTTTTTATTTTTAGTGAGTTTGTTTAATTGTTTGTTACGCTTTCATGCTAAAACGGCTGAACGGATTTAGATGAAAGTTGGCACATGATTAGAACATGACCTGGAATAGGATACTTTTTATCTCGATATTTCCCCGGGATCGAGACTTACGCGGCTGAAACCGCGGGGCGCAGCTAGTCTTATATTGTAAATGCAAAAGTGAGACAAACGTTAAACCGGCTGAACGGATTTAGATGAAATTTGGCACATGGTTAGACCATGACCTAGAATAGGACATAGGATAGGATGAATTGAGATTTTAATGCGGGTGAAACCGGCCGCAGCTAGTAAATAATGTAATAACGCTGATTGTTCTGCAAAACCTCCGGTCTACGGCATCGTTTGAGAAATTAAAATCGATTATACTCGATATGGCCCGAAATGAATCCGTCTGTATTTCGCTGAGCGGATTATCGTTTGATCGATTTCAGGTACGAGGATTTAATTTCGATAAGAACCGGTTTTTAGAGTTATTATTCTTGTATTTGTGTGTATAGACATGTGTATAGTAGAATGTTGTGATTTTATGGTTTCTAATTACATTATATCCTAATTAAAACCCTAGGAAGCGAAAATGGACGGATTTTTTTAAAGCTTTTTTTTATTTAAATTGTAATAAATTACGAATTTATTAGATAGATATTTTTGAAAATTACAGGAAACAAAGATACATACTCGTACCTACATTATTATATACAAATACTAACGGGTCAACAGGACGGGTCGGGACTGTTTTAGAGTGGCTTAAAAAAACTTGTCTCATCTTACCAATTAGTAGAGTTTGGGTGTTTTAACGCTGATCAGATTAGTCTAAAATTGATTACAGTACTCTGTATTCAATTTTAGACTAATCTGATCAGCGTTAAAACACCCAAACCCTAGTTGAATTGGTGATAAGATAATCTAGAATTACTATTCTAGATTATCTATTAGAATCTCTAGATTATCTATAGAAATCTATTAGAATTACTATTCTAGATTATCTTATCACCAATTCAACTTTCACTAACTGAAATTAAAAAATATATAATGTGGTTTGTACAGCTGGTCATAAATAAAACAAAATACGGTATGTTCACCAAACGGGCTTATTGGTACTTAATTATATTAAGTAGCCAATGATGCCTCCATATTGAATGTAAATCGCTGTATTTTGTACTCATTAAACACAATTAAATGCAAATAACGTGTCAAAATACGTTAAATGAGTAATAATTATTGGAGCTTAAGCAGTGATTAAATTAAAATTACAAACTGTGCTTCAAAACAAAAATTTTAAAGGCATATTTGAAAACAAAATATAAAAGATCTGATAATCTGATCATTAATATCTGATAATTAATAATTTTGTTAATAATTAACATAGCTCCTCTTTTTATTATGAAACTGCACACAGGGTGGGTGTGCAATTTCATAATGGGTAATTATATGAAATGTATACCTAGGTTTTTATTCTGAAACTTTGTTAATTATGTCACTATTACAAATCCAAGCCTCCTGTTATGCGGGAAAGTCCGAAAGGGCGGGAAAGACCGAAAGGGATACCAGGACCCTTGGCAACAGGCAACGGAAGGAACACGGGTGGGTTTTAGCCCGTAATAGTCTGACACGCCCTCCCGCTCCGTCCAGAGCGGGAGAGATAAAAAGAAGCACCTGTTATAGATGTTTCCCACCTTTTATTTATACCCCAATTTTTAAAATAAACTCAGACAACTGTTTTTCCCAGGTAATGTAAATTCGGCTTAATAAGGATAGTTTACAATGTTTGTGCCATACAAGGACACCACATTACTTAAGGGCGCACCGAGCTTCTGGCGCTAATGAGGGATGGGCGGTTCCCGCGCAAATTTATGTATTTCCTTCGTATTATTAAAACAAATACACACTTTGAAAATGTATACTTTATTGGAAACATTTAGTCTTGTTATTATTAAAAAACTGATGACGTTCCGTATGCAAATGTTTATTTTGTTTTTTAGACATTACTTTGGTTTTTTTTGCTGTAAAGGAAACTAGAAATAATCCTGTTTCCTTAAATATTTTTAATATTAATTGCTTAACTAAAGGTTAAGTATTAACAATGCAGCAAGGGATCAAACGAACTCAATTATTTTGCAATTTAGTATCGTTCCCTCGATGCACTTTTAAAAAACACGAAATGTATAGTAAACACTAATATTTAGAACTGGTAGTACCTATTCCAGTTCTAATAACCACAGACCAAAAGGTCATAAAACGAATGTAACCTTTAGACAGTAATAAATGATCGAACGCTATTAATAATTTAACTGTACCAATATTAATAATAACTATGAATAGACTTATAACATAATATAGGTTTATAATAGCTCTATTATTGTCCAAGTCATTATTTAGCTGACTTAATTGTCAACTAAGTGCATTTTTTGTGTGAATGCAAAAAATACATTATTACAATAGGTATTGTGACGACAACTGCACTGAAAAACATGATTCTATGTGTACTTATTTACGGAAATCAAATGTTTCTGACACTTCAATTAAATCGGCTGTCAATATTAATTATTCCCTTCTCTTTTGACGTATATTTTAGTATTAAGATATCTCCAAAGTAAAGCCATAACATTCATATTTTAGTCTTACATATCTGCATCCGTGCACTTTTCAGGTCGTTAGCCAATCGGTAAAGGAAGTCCTTGACCGACTGGCTGACGACCTGAAAAGTCAAGGCCAAACCAATCGGTTAAGGAATTCCTTGACCAATTGGCTGACGATCTTGAAAAAACGATAGAGCAGGCATTTGGATTTTTTCGATGGAGTAGACTAACCCATCGTTTTTTGGTAAAGACGCCCAACCCACTGCTTACCCTCCTATCTACTTCAGTGACTCTGGTTCATCTCTGAATCTCTCATCATGACATCTTATCTTATTCTTGAAATAAATTCTTCCATATACCTATTTTGTACACTATTGCGGCTGTAGTTACAACCCTTACTTTCAAGCTATTATGTACCTTTTATCCTTCTGCAGTTGCAAAAGCAACTATTCAATGAGTTACTGCTCCATAAAGCTTTTATATTTTCAATTCCTTAATGATTTTACGACCACAAAACTATTATCAAAAAGTATTTTATCCGAAAACGTCGCCATAACCACTAAATCATTCAGCGATTTACCAAAAATGCTCACACAAAGTTTTTTGCGATATCCCTGACCACGTGCAGTATGAGGCAAGAAGCGACAAAACTGAAACAGATTACTGCTTTCCTTTTTATATGCAACAGATGTTTAGGAAGTCAGACATGTTCCGGCAAGTTGCGGGCTATGCTATGCTAAAGAGTTTACACTTTGTTTTTGTTAGGCTGTAGCAGAAATTTTGTTAATAAAACATTTAATTTTTGCAGCGGGATTGGGAGATAATCAATGTTGGAGACCGTAACAATGAACATTATGTAATTACTAGCTGCGTCCCGCGGTTTCACCCGCGTAAGTTTCGATCTCGTGAGAAAAAGTATCCTATACCTGTACCAGGTCATGGTCTACCCCTGTGCCAAATTTCATCCAAATCCGTTCAGCTGTTTTAGCGTGAAAGCGTAAAAAACAAACTCACTTTCGCATTTATAATATTAGTTACGATTCCTTGACGATCGGATCGAGTAGAAAGATTTTATAATTTAATTTTGTTTTAGGTATGCGTAGCATACACCACTAAAATAAAATACTCGGCATTTACGTAACAACTACATGAGTACCTTGAATTTATTTTACTTAGAAAATAGAAACCACAGCGATCTAACTTAACCAGAATTAAGACAAAAATGTTACTTTCACATTCATTACTATGATTCATTTGATTTACGAGAAAAGGACAACGTAGTGACGAATAGACTAGGAAATTTACTTTACCTTAGTACTTAAGTAGTTACATTAAAGGTTATTAACCTGACCACCTGAGATAATTCACTTGTATATCTACCGTTAACTTCCAGCTCGCCAAGCGTTAGCTTGGTTTGCCGGACCACCTTATAAAACGAAGTGCCAATTTCTCCAACGAAACTGAACGCGATCACCACATCTAAACTGCGTTCAAGAGCTGTCAACTCAAAACATTAATACTCGGCCTAAATGTATGAGACAGCTGATATTTTATTGTGTCGAGTGTCAATAAGAACCTTAGAATTTACCTACCTTAGCTTAGCTGAAAAATAAAAAGGCTATTCCCGCAATCACTTACCTATCTAAATACATCAGCCATTATTAGTCAAAGCCCACAAAAAGGAATTGAAAAATGTAACCGTTTTTATCTTTTATAATGGGCGCATAATGTATGGCGTCTGTCACTTGCGGGATCATGACTAATTGTTCCACGCGCCATTTATCAAAATCCATTCACCGCAGTTAGAACCTATTGGTACAGACAGACACGTAAATAGGCACACACCTATAGGGTAAATTATGTAGGTAATGCATGTATTGCTTAGTCGTATGAGTAATCTAAGGCTGATTGATACCATTCACTTCTGAAATGAATTTAGAATATGATTGATTTGAAACATAATTAGATAGGTAGGTACACTAATTATCTATACAAATTCTAGAGGAGGGCAAGCTGGCAGATCAAAACTTCGTTTAATCGGTCTTGGCTGGGTGTAAAATTAGTTTAGTTATTGATAACAGAGCCAAGATTAGGACGAGCCAATGGTGACCGACACTGCCTGATTAAAAAAGATGGTACATGTAGCATCTTGCTGTAAAAGAAAGGGCTGCAATTCGGTATTAGCATAATCAGCCTATAATGTTCCCACTGCTGGGTCACAGGCCTCCTCTCCTCGAAAGATGTAATCCACCGGGTCACAATTGTCTTCGGTATTCAGTATTTTATTTTAATTCGGTGTTGTGGGTACAAAATACTGTTTCTTATCCCTAAATAAATAGATAAAACAGAGTCGAGTTTAGATATACGATTCAATGAATGTAACTTCTAATTCGACTCGTAACTCCATTGAGCTTTTGTAATGAATCGTTATTGCGCACTTGCAGTCATTCTTTTTTATAGCTGTAAAAAGTAAAAGTAGAAGGAAAAAAAGCTTTATCGTTCGCTACTCCTATACAGCATGTTACAAAAACCCTATCCGATCCAAAAGGGGACTCCTAGGTACCGCAATAAAATTATTAATGTTTAAATTCACCAAAATTACACTAATTTCGTTATAAATTAGCAAATTTTCTACAGAGGGCATAAGTTATGACTTGTAGATACCCGCTAAACACCGACCGCCCGCGCCCATTGTAAAAATAACCCGTTGAAAAAAAATGGGCGATTTTTAATGCCAAGGTTACATACTGTATACTCGTAGAAAAGCCGTTTCTCTTGAACCCGTTGAATAATCAAACATTCCACATACAAAAAGACATTAAGCCATGGTTTTCGTATCACTTCAGTTCAAAGCGTACGCTCCAAAGACGTCCTCGACAGTCGGAACTTATAGCTTTTGTGCTCGCCCTGACTTTTCTGCAACACTTAGCAAACGTTTAAAACTCCATTGTTCAGCTGGGTGACGTTTTAAAGCTATTTTCATTGTTTCGTCGGGCACATTAATATGTTTTCACTGCAGTACAATGGTTTGTAATTTTGTTGAGGTAAGAATTAACGGGGGAAAGGGGCGACTTTCTTAAATGTTTTGGTAGAAATTCGAATGTTTTATGTTATGAAAAGCTCGGTGATGTGTGGAGAGGCTTTTTTTAAGCTCAGCAGTGGGTTTTACCTACTATAGGCTAATGAGAAAAGCAAACAATTATTAGGTATGAACTTTTCGCGAAAAACGACTTATTTTCTGGCTTTTAAATTCTATCGATCGGATCGCAATGAGGTTACATTTCACCACTTACCTACCTACGCAGCGTCTGACAACCAGTCTTACCAAGGGGTATCGTATTTCCCAGTTACTGGGTTGTGGAGGTCAGATAGGCAGTCGCTCCATGTAAAATACTGGTATTCAGCTGCATCCGGCTAGACTGGAAGCCGACCCCAACATAGTTGGGAAAAGGCTAGGAAGATGATGACCTACCTACGCAGCGTTATCATATTTCCGTACTGTATCTATGTGAATACAATGGATATCAAGGGAGGCTGACCGTTTTAAAAGACGAGTTAATCATTCAAACCATCTGTTATTAAAAAGAAAAATAAATCTATGAAATTGTGTCTGGTTCAAAATCGTTTACTCTAACAATTAATTCATTGCAACTATCTTCTTTGATTTGATGGGCACTCAATCCTTATCTTTTAATCTCAATCTTTGATTTGTTGTCTAGTTCTAGCAGTAGAACTTTAATGAAGAATTAAGTTCTTCCTAATAAACCTTGATTCTCAATCAAAGTCCTATACACACTCTTGTCATTATTTAGTCGGCACTATCACAGTTAAAATCGCAGCTTGGCGCTAAATCTTACATTCGTGTCGCGACATAAATCGACCGTCAGATGCACACTGCACGGGACCGATTCCCTCATCTGTCAGAAGCGAGACAACTAATTTATCTGCCATGTAAACGCGACTGTATTGCGACTACGAATTTTGAGAAGCGAATAAATCTTGGCGTTCGTTGCGATTTGAACGTGAGTGTGTGCCAAACCTTAGTATTTGTTTTTGTGTTTCGTTTGAACTACTTTCGTGTTGAAAGCTGTCGTTTGAATGGGAATTGATTTGTGTCTATGAGATTTTTATGGGGATTCTAAGTTAAGACAATACCTACTGAAGCTCATGGCGAAATGCACATTTCACATAAGATAAAAATGTTCAGGCCAAACAAAAGACAAACATAAAGCCCCATTACGTAATGGATCTTTAATTTCATCAAAGAATCATGAAAATCGAGTCTCATGTTGCTTTCTGCAACAAGTTAAGGGAAGATTAGTATTTAATGACAGCTTTAAAAGTTAAAGTTTGTTTCAGGGCTGTAACACAGGGGTGTATCATAACAGTTAGTTATTAAAGATGCCAATTATCTTTTCAATCAAACCAAAGTGGTTTTGTTTCGCTAGAGAAAAAGTTAATTCAGTGGGCACCAATTTAGCTTATAAAATATGATTTATGTTCTTAATAGGGCAACAATAAATGGTAGTAAGTCAACTTTTCCACTTGTTCCGCCAGATAATTGAGTACACGTGCCGATTGGTTTCAATTCAACTAATAAACCCCATTAGACATAACTTTACCCGACCGTTAGTTACATGAAATTAGTGTGACAAATCATAATTTTAAATTAATTGGTAATTGCTACCGTTGGCTTATAAATTGTAACATTATTCTCGTTTCAAAATTAAAACATAAAGCAGTCAAATGCGTAAGAAATAATTGTAGGGTTTTCTTAAAATTTAAAGTCTAATATTTCTTGTGACATTATGTTTAACCGTTTAACGGCTTTAAATGTCCCCAATACAGACAGTTTGTCAAGGAAAATTGAGTCTAGTAGCTGCGCCAAGTCAGACTCACTTTTTTCAAGCCATCCATGTGCACATTTACAACGAAAGCTTACGCCATCGGCTATTATTATTCATCATTCACTGCCTTACAGCCAGTCGAGTAAGCTATTAAGTCCAAAAAAAAAAACATATTGCAGCTTATTTTCTATTCTAGAAATGCGAAAGCGAGTTTCTTTGTTTGTTACGCTTTCACTCTAAAACGGCTGAACGGATTTGGATGAAATTTGGCATATGCGTAGACTATGACCCGGAGAAGGACATATGCTACTTTTCATCCCGATATTCCCATGGGATTGAGACTTAATCGCTTGAAACCGCGGGGCGCAGCTAGTGTTTCGATACGATGTTCGTATCGAAACATTGATATTCCAAATTGTGTGGCTTAGATTAGGCAAGCATTTTAATATACTCGCTTCCAGTTCACAATCCGATTCATTTTTTTCATCACGAACACATTTACAACTAAAGCCTACTCCACACGAGCGGCTATTACTCATCGATCGCCGCCTCCGTCGCGTATCGCTTAGTAAACACTTGGCATCATGTCGCACACTCAATTTGTAGCCATTGCCGCCCTCTGTCGGTATAAAGGAGTTCATGCAATATGCACTTCGCTTTATACGGGCGTTGTACGCGTTTAAAGATAGGTATTTTTATTTTGAAATTGGCTGATGTTTTGTGATTTTATATATCTGTTTTTATTTTTAGTCTCTATTTGAATGTATTGATATTATTGTGGACTGTGTTAAGGCTCGTGTAGACTGGTGCGACTATTCGCGCGACGTTTCGCGTGGCTATTCTGCGATATTATCGTCACGCAACACCTTTTTTTACGGATATACATCGCAAAATCACGTCGCGCGACATGTCGCGCCAGTCTGCACGCGCCTTTATGTAAAATGATGTTTCAGACTTAGGGATTGGAATAAGGTCAAGTTCATAACTTTTGATAAGACATCACACATCTTTCTCACTGCTTAAGATCAAACCTTTACTTATTTATCACATCGTGGCGAAACGGATTTAAACAATTAAATAAAAACAATACGGAAACAGTAGGAACTATGGTGTACCTACTAACTTAACCCACTTCTAATCGGACAGACAAAACACTATAATTATAAGCAATAAAAAAACATAAACTTCACGCCCGTTCCCTGTATAGAGGAAGTCCGATACTTATCTAAAATACGGACCTAAAATGATCGAACTTGCTTTTGGCATACATTTTCCGAGTTAAGTTAACTCGATTATTCAAATTGCTTAATAAATACCTAATGAGTTATGTCTAGATGGTAACGCCAGCATCATCATCATCATCATCTGCCTAGTATTTTTCTCAACTATGTAGTCGGCTTCCAGTCTAACCGGATGCAGCCGAATATCAGTATTTTACATGGAGCGACCTATCTGACCTCCACAACTAAATTACTCGGTAATCAAAATAACCATCATATCTGTAGGTATACCTACATTATTGGCAAATAAATGATTTTGCCAATAATGTAATTCTATTTCTAACACGATACCTCGTAGTAAAACTGGTTGTCAGAATTTCGGGCTTCTGATTACCCGCAACGACTGTCAAGGATCAATGAATGACAGCCAGAGCCAACGACTTAACAAGCTTTCCAAGACCCGGAGGAGTCTCGGTATGTTATATGGGTGTTAGTGTATGTGAGTTTCTATGTTTGTAAACGCACTCACGATACAGGAAGAAATTCTAGTGTGGGGCAACGTGATTTAAAAAAAAAAAAAAAGAAAAAAAAAACATATGGTCACCCATCCATGGACTGATCTCGTCAAGCGTAGACCTTCGATCGATCCGTGCGGTTGTTACAGCATCTAGCGAAAATTAATATTTCAATATTTTTAATGTCATAAACAGCTAATTAAATGTCAGTGGTTCGTCTTTGAAGTTTTCTTACGCTATTTTAATAATTTTATTAAGTACCTACAAACGGAAATATTTTTAAAGCTCAAAACTTTTACAATTTCCGTTAATAATCACTTGTTTTTATGCTGTCCGTACAAAAAACTAGTTTTGATAATAACCTTTATTCCGTAGTTAAAATTTTGCAAGTAACATAAACTAGGTGAAAACTAATTGGTGTCGTAATTATAAATTCAAACTACCTAAATATGATACCTACAATATTGGTCGGTTGCTGCTATGTATCAATTAAACAAATTGGTGCGTTTAAAATCAAAACATTGTTTTGATTAAAAAAAAATCAGTTTTTGTTCAAGCGGATGCTGTTCTTATTATCATATTTTTTTGTTCATTTACGGCCGGTTTTTTTTACAAATTCCATTCCGTCTTAAACGCTTATGTTCGATAAGTTCGCTGCCATAGTGGTGGAATTCGACGATTGGCAATATTGCGGACGGACATGCACGGCAGACGACCACACCGAGGAACTTCCGATGTCTGCGATACCCCGCACCTACACCTTCCCACGGTCCGTCGTCCGGGCTCGTCGGTGTCCGTCCGGAAAATCGCGGATCGCGGATAAAAATGATATCTTGAAAAGTCAGACAACTCATCGTTTGCTTCCTTAAGCTTTGGTTTCCCAGGAAAGCAGTTCCGTCATATTATAAGAGTCGTCATGATTTTTTTTCTGTAATTTTCACCAGCAGGTACCTATTTATTTGTCATTATGGTGTCAATAACGCTCTGTATTTGGTCAGCCGTTTTTGTGTGACCGTTTACTGCTTTCTTAGAAAAACAAAGCTTTACACAACGTTTTGTTCGAACAGCAGAATACATTGACATTATACCCATAGTTCTGACATAAAAACGGGGCAGTCTTTGGGGACTGCCGGTAGAAGTGAAAACTAAGTAACATTAATTCATTTCTTCAAGAGTGACGATGACGCGAGTTCCATAATTTTTGTTCACCCAAAAATATTAATTCTTCCTTCAAGCGTGACGATGACGCGAGTTCCGTGATTTTTGTTCACCCAAAAACATTCATTAATTTCTTCAAGCGTGACGATGACGCGAGTTTCATGATTTTTGTTCACCCAAAAAGTGCTCAACACGCCTAATGAAGTTTTCACTTCAAAAAACATTTTTTTTCTTACATCCTTCCCTGTCAGCCGTCACTCGATCGTTCACTCTTTTTTTTTTACATGTCATCCCTCTCACTATCCATCCACCTTTTCTTTGGTCGTCCTGTGCTGCTATTACTCCCATGCCCACGCATCCACAAGTGCTCGCTTTCAATAGTGAAAAAAACCTTTGCCCTAACGTTTGAAGAGTGGAACTATCGGCTGATTTTGTCAGCATTTACATACAGAAGCCCTATGGTGTCACTAACAGATTTTGTTCGGTCCAACGGGCTAGATTCCCTGTGCGCTCTATTTTAGTCGCTTTTAGGGTTAAGGCCGCGATTAGGGTTGCCTAAAATCTTTTTTTAGCTGGATAATGTTAAAGTTGTACTAGGACAACTTTTAGGGTAATCGCAGGGGCGAAATACTAGGTACAGTACGGTATTGTGAATTCTTAATCATTATCATATTACCTTATTATCTCCTCCCATCATCACCATTTCAGCCGAAGGACGTCAACTGCTGGACGTAAGCCTCCCACCAAGCACCGCCACTTCGACCGGTTCTGTGCTTCTCGCATCCGGCGGATTCCTGCGGCCTTCACCAGGTCATCGGTCCATCTTGTGATTGGAGGCCTTCCAACGCTACATCTTCCGGCACGCTGTCGCCACTCAAGAGCCGTTCGGCCCCATCGGCCATCTGTTCTGCGAGCAATGTGCCCTACCCACTGCCACATAAGTTTGGCAATTCTTCGGGCTATGATCCCCTCCCACACGCTATTAAAATAGAAAGGTTTGTTAGCCTAGTGACAGTTGTCAATCGCCAGGACATCCCAAGGATCAAGTGGTCGTGACTATGGGCTCATTGTTGGCACGAACTGGTCCTAGCCATCGCCATTCGCATATTTATGCAAATATATCGAAAGCTAATGACTATTGTAAGATTTAATTAGGTCTTCGAATACATGCGTAGGTACAGAGTATGCAAATGCTGTACCTGCATAAGACACTGATCTGATAGTTGATATTGTTAGTCACAAATTACTGTGTGATCATGAAACAGCTGGATAAAAGCCTACGCAAAGGCTTTTGACAGGGACTAAAATTACAGTATCTACACTCTACGGTGCTCAGCAGTGATCTAGCCGTACCAAATGTACAAATTAGCTTACACAAATAGGTGTAATTGAAATAACTGAAAACCTCTTAGGAAGTCATTGTACTCATTACGAACAGCTTTTACTAAGCTACCAATCTTGAAATCGCGAAAATACATCCGCTGCCCTACCTATACATTTATGTTCGCAAAACTTGATATTATAAGATGTTTTTCAAAATGATGAGTACAATGACCCGTAAAACGGGTTTTCAGTTTTTTCAATTTCACCTTGTACACTGGACAGTAGTCGGAACATTTTATCCACACTGCGCGTATAAAACCTCAATCAAGGAGTTGGCCATCTCATCTCTCTGAAGGTGGAGTGCTACAAGCTAGTTAGCAAGGCCGGACTGTCTAGGGAAGTTATAAGGGGGCCAAGTCTACTAATTTACAAACGTGTCAGTGGTCTCGCAATGATGAGTTTTTGACAGATTTTGTATGGCATATCTGTCAAAAACTGATCATTGTGAGACCACTCACACGTTTGTAAATTAGTAGACTTGGCCCCCTGGAATGAAGATTAGTGAGTACATATTCACTTTGCAGAGGGTCTTTTCATGCACCCCAATAAAAAGTCATGATAAAATCTTTGAAATAAAAGGAATTAGGTAATTACCGACTAATTTCTAGTTCGGAATTTAAATGACGTCAATTATGTCGCTTACGAACCTACCTACTTTTCCGTATAGTTAACTTTTGGAACAACATTGTCGCTTAACTTACGCACTTATATATAGCCAGGCCACTGTTTTGGATAACTAATAAGCGTGGTCGGTAACTGTCAGTGTTATCTAGTTCCTAGGAATTAGCATGCAGGGTTAGAGTTAGGCGTGGTTCTTAGACTATATGCTATTTATCAGTGCCTGATAAACTGTTAAGGTTGTGCTTGTGTTAAGCGGTTAGTGAACTTAGGCAATGCAATGCCACAAAGCTGTGCATAATTAGATTTTTGATCTAGCTGCTGTCTACGGTTTCATTCGCAACCTAGGACAATTTTATCTTCATTGTTAGACCGTTCAGAACATACAAATCATATGGTAACGTGGAAAGTTGACAGAGATTTACTGCTGTCAGGTTAAAAATTTTTGGTATCGGGCAACTCACCAATAAAAAAATTATGTCGCACATCAATCTAATTTTTTTAAATTTAACTCTACAGTTTTCAATAAAGGCTACATTAAAGAATGTTTTGAAATTAGTACATTTTTAGAAAAGGACCATGGGGGATTTTGTATGGACTCCGTCCCCACCCTCCAACAGTCATAGGATACGTGTTAATATGTTTTTAGGGATCCCGAGAAAGACTTACTGTCTTGCTCCATTGCAAAATCAATGGGGTTTTTTTGTAATAACAAAAAACTTTTCTGTTAGCTAACCTAACCTAAGCTATAATTGCCTATCCTTGCCAAACATAACCTAACCTCACCTAACCTAACAGTGATAATTTGATCTTGGATTTTGAAGGTCAAATGGAACTCCTCAATGATGCATTTGTGTATTCTTGTGATTGGATAATTGTACAAAAAACTTAAAAAAAAACGGCTAACCTAACCTATTTTTTTTTAAATCCTCATGGATGACCTCTGCCCTGGGGCGGGCGGAGGGGTCTGTCAGACTCTTACTGACTAAAAACCACCCCAGTGATCCAGCTCACACCTTCGCCGGGGGTCACGGGAACGTAAAAATCTTCCGCAACCCCAGACTGGCCCGCCATTGCGGGACTCCTCGGGTCAGGGGCCCCCCCGTGACCCGAGGAGTGTGGTGTTTGACTCCCCCCGTGACGTCTAAGAGGGGCGCGCGTGGAACACTACGCACCGCCACCTCGGGTCCTGATGTGTAGGGGGCGACGGACGTCCCCGAGTCCGTCGTCCCTGGACCCATTTAGGGGGGCTGGAAGAGGGCGTTTACCGCCCTCCGCCGACGCCCGGTGCGCCTGCTGCGGGCCGGGTGAGTGGAAGAGATCTCCCTCTCCCTTTCCGCAGCCACCTTCTGCGAAACGACTGTCTCACGGAAGGAAACCACCGCGTCCCAGGACTCCTCGCTGCCGACCATCGACTCGACTACGGCCGGCAGCGACAAGTCACTGCCTTCTTCTGAGATGAGGGCACGGCGCGGCTCCTCCCAAGCGGCACACTTTGCCAGCGTATGCCGCGCAGTGTCCTCCCGGCAGTCGACGCAGTGGTGACACCGAGCGTCCGGCTCCCTGTTTATGCGACACAGGTACTTCCCGAAGCAACCATGCCCCGAGAGCACCTGCGTCACCCGAAACGACAGGGAGCCGTGCCTCCTCCCGAGCCAGCGCTCGAGCACCGGCCGGACCGCCTCGATGATGTCGAGACCGGCGGTAGGACGTGAAAGCCTGTCCCGCCATTCCGCCACCAAGACCTCGCGAAGCTGAGACCGATGCAGCTCTATGTGTCGCTGCATCGGTTGTTCACCCCGCACTCTCGCTTCCTCGCGCCACCGATACGATGACGCGAGTACTTTCGCCTCGAGGTCCCAGGGCGGGGATCCGGCCAGTGCACAAGCCGCCTCGTAGGAGATCGTGCGATACCCCCTGATGACTCTGACGGCCATCGCTCTCTGCGGCTTGCGCAGGACTGCGATACTACCGGCCGTCAGGTCAGCCGCCAAGATCGGGGCCCCGTAAAGGGCCATCGATCGCACGATTCCCACGTAGAGCCGCGTTGACAGCGCACAGAAGCTAACCTAACCTAACCTAAACTTTTCGGTTAGCTAACCTAACCTAACCTAAACTTTTCGGTTAGCTAACCTAACCTAAGCTATAATTACCTATCCTTACCAAACATAACCTAACCGAACCTAACTTTAAAAAAAGGTATCAGAGAAAAAAAAAATGGTCCCTGATAAAAAGAAAGGTTGTCATGAATGAGAACCATATTTAGGTCGCTATATTCTATGCCTCTTAAGTGCAAACTAAGAAAATATATAAATGTAAAATAATGCTAATATTGAATAAAAAAAGTAATATTCCAGGAAAACCCACATTTTTGAAAAATGTCGCCATAGTAAAAAAGTATCGAACCCACCAGACGCTCCGAATGACACTAGTCTCAAGTGTGTTGGTGGGTGGGGACGTTTCTTCCCATGGTCCTTTCTTAGAGTTTTTTTTCTCTATAATTAATTAAAATTGTATTTATTCTGTGGGTAAAAAAGAGTTTATTAATAAAAATCATAGAACAGTTATCGAGATTGTTTACGACCACTTCCTGTTTACTTCAGTTGAAGGCAAACGCATTGTAAATAAATTATTTAATTAATGTCGCAATTAAAACTAACGACTAAAATGAATTAATGCAATTGCAATCAATAGCTTCGTTTATAGTTTTGGAACAAAATCGTGCCAAAACAGGAAAACACAATTTTAGTGTACGGAATTATAAGATTTAGTTCTCTACTTCTTGGTGAACAAAGGAATCGGTTCGCGCGAGTAATGCAGCTTGACTGCATTAATAAACTCGCCAAGTTTTTTGGCAAGGAACTTGTTTGTTAGTGCCGTGGTTAAAGCTTTTACGGGAGCGGTCCGCGGTCAGTTTTACACCGCTCGCCTATTTGAACATCGTTAAAATTGAATTTCCTATTTAAAATGCATGAGGTGCAGTGTTCCAATTGGAAATAAAACACAAAATACACGACGCGGACACCCGTTTACGGGATTTATGTCTAAAAGTCGGGATTGATATGCCAACGAGACAAAATGAGTACCTACAGTACAGACAGGAAGATAGAATGCTTGTCATAATTAAAAAAAAAAGATTAAAAGAGTAATTAATTTGTGGTCTTAATTTAACCTATTGTGTAACGTTCTGTACGATAGGACAAACTGACAAACAAATTGCCGGAAATATTTGAATAAGAATGGGGACATTCTCGGGGATACTAATGTGCGAGGCGGGAAGCCCGGACGGTGAGGGCGCCCTTAATATCTGTTTTATTTTTTCCGGATTTGTATGAATGAGGACAACAAACAGCGCACCCTCTATTGTGGGGATGCGACAGCACAAAAAAACACGTTCGCGCCCAATAATATTATTTTTGGTGAGTAATTTTATGACTTTATTTGCCGTCGCGTTTGTATTTCGGAATGGGATACGAGGTAATATGTAGATTAGGCACCGAATAAAAACAGAATAATTTCTGTAATGCCTTTGTCCCTAAAACCGTAGGCAGTAAGGGTAATATCGTAGTTAATTCAAAGTCTTTGTATAGCGATTGGACACAAATAGATACATTCTCATTCCCCGTGTCGTCAACAAAACAAACTGCTAACCGATCCGCGCTCGCAATACAACTGGATCGGTTACCACGTTTTCTTTCAATATTTCCCAATTTGATTCGGTATTACACCCTCTCGGCGAGACAATGGAAAGTAATCGTCAGTGACAAGGGAGTGGGCTAAATTTCGTTAAAATAAAAGCGTACAGAGAGCGTAAGATATAGCGCCTACGTGGTCTCCGTGAGATCCCAAGAGCTCCTACAATGGAGAATTGGAAAAAGCTTTTATAATCCGGCACGTGACATACATGCTCAAGCGGCCATATCTTAGCGAACCTACCCACATAGTATGGTGGCACTCGCGAGAAACGCCCGTTATTCTTTTTTTCTAACGTACTATTATGTTTCGGTGTGCGATGTAAAATATGTGGCATAACAAGGCGTTTCTGTTACAAGTTCCGAGATAGGGCATCATGAGTTATTTGGAATGTTTTCGTTTAGTTATACGTAAAAGTTAACGTAAATAGTCAATACCCTTGTTTCTTAACTTATCGGTGGTGGCGGTGGTCCGATTGGTGCAACGTTGTATCAGATTTTGCTTTAAGTGCAGCTACTTTAGTAAATTCTTGGTTAAATGTCTTTGTCAACTTGGATTTCAGATAAATTTGAAAAGATAAGAATATTCGCCATAATATTGGGACATGTTTAACTATTATTGGAATATTGGAATTCAATAGGGAAACAGAGTAGGTTTTAATAATTTCAACATTTTAATCATAATATTAGATTAAATGTATAATTGAACCAAATAGTTATTTCAGCAGCGAATATTCATGTTTGGATAATAGCGAATAAAAAAAAAAATCGTTCAAAATGTAAGGATGTCCCAAAATATAAATGATAAATTCCACGACCCAATAAATTGTCTTTTCGGTCAAATAAAATAAGGCAGCTATAACTCTTGTGCGATCAAGGCATTTAGGGTTGCCACATTCATCAAACTAAATAAAGAAGTCTTCTGAATATTTGAAAAAGGATAAGTTATACAGTATCAGTACCCAGACGAAAGGAAAACTAGTGTGCCTAAATAAATCAAGCTTGCAAGGAAAAGCGGCTTTGAGGAATATTTTTCATCGAGGGTCTTTATATTCCTTAGTCGTAATGACAATGAGGTTAGGCGCCCGCTTCTCAAACGCGACGATATGGATATACCAATATGGCTTTAAAAAAAATCATATAAGTAGTTTACCTATTCTCTGTAAAATATTGTTGGACATCACTGAAATACTATTTAAAATGTCTGAAATTGCCAATCCGCACATAGTACCTAAGCATGGTGACCAATGCTCATGCCTCGTCTGTGTGAGAAAAGGCCTCTGCCCTATAGTGGGACAATAATAGGCTGGTAATATTATTTTAATCCTCATCCTATAACTATCCATACTAATATTATAAATTCGAAAGTAATTCTGTCTGTCTGTATCCTTTTCACCAAGCCTAAACCACTGAACGGATTTCAATAAAATTTGGTAAGGAAATAGATGAAATCCCGGGGACATAGGTAACTTTTTATCGACATACCTCGCGGGCGAAGCCGCGGGCGGAAGCTAGTAATATTATAAATGCAAAAGTGGGTTTGTTTGTTACGCTTTCACGTTAAAATGGCTGAATAAATTTGGATGAAATTTCCACAGGGGTAGACCATGACCTGGAATAGAACATACGATACTTTTTATCCCGATATTCCCGCGGGATCGCGACTTACGCGGGTACCGCGGGCGCAGCTAATCTTATAAAGTGGCAACCTCAGACTGATCATTCGCGTGTAATATCCCTTGATATTCAACAGACAGAAACTCGATATCGCACCCCATTAGTCTTTCCACATTGTCACCGTGCAAGCCTACAAAAATCCAGCTTTTCATGCTATGTGAGTGTTGGTAATGGATAATGTTACTTTCAATGTGAATTTATGTAAAAGATGTCAAGTATTGCTCATACTTTCTTATTTCAGACTACATTCAGCGATTTATTTGAATTGTTCTTTATTGTTGCTTTCGTGATTTGGTTTTACTTATTTAAGAAAAGTTCTCGATTTAATGTTACCTCATCATTGATCTTCTTCTGCCTAGCCTTTTCCCAACTATGTTGGGGTTGGCTTCCAGTCTAACCGGATGCAGCTGAATACCAGTATTTTACATGGAGCGACTGCCTATCTGACCTCCACAACCCAGTAACTGGGTAATACGATACCCTTTGGTTAGACTGGTTGTCAGACTTTCGTGCTTCTGACGACTCGTAACGACTGCCAAAGATCTACAAATTACCTCATGATTGATAACCCTCATTTTTCCATCGTACGGTGTATGAGACCCATGCGCCAATAAAGGTACAGTAATTGCGTAAGACACTAATAGTAGCAATGGCTTTCATTTTGACAGTTCCACAACATTCATTGCGATGAGCTAGGTGCATTGCATTACTTACGTTGTTAAGCAGACAAATTTTTCGAACATATGAAGCAATGGATATGGAAAAACAAATGCTAAACTTTGATAGGGTAGGTACTTCCTAAAAGTACAAGGTTTAATTAAATTAGCTAGCTAAACTTCGCAGACGTAATGGGTATATCAATCATATCAATCAATCTGCCTGACTTTTCCCAGTTATGTTGGGGTCGGCTTCCAGGTTAACCGCAGCTGAATACCAGTATTTTACATGGAGCGTATATATTTTAACTAGGTAATACGATACCCTTTGGTAAGACTGGTTGTCAGACTTGCGGTCTTCTAACGAAACGTAACGACTGTCAAAGATCCACAAATGACAGCCGGGACCAACGGCTTAACGTGCTTTCCGAGTCACGGAGGAGTTTCGGTATGTAAAGATTAACCGTATGTAACCCATGCATGACCCGTGCGGCTGTTATAACTTAACCATGAGCTCCTCATGGGTATTCATATCTATACACGATAAAACAAAAGACAAAGATTTGATATCTTCTTCAACAACCGCTGATAGTTTATATTATAGTTAATTGAAGTACGAGTTAAAAAAAAAAACAGTTTAGATATCGATAGACTGTGGAGTTTTGCTAACTAATTTACCTATATTCTCGTAGTACAAGGTACGCCTACCAACCTACAGACTAACTATAGCAATCCAGATTCTTGGTAAGTGTTAAAAAATTAAAACTACCAAAGTATCGAACAATGAGTTCTTCAAGCAAGCGGAGAACTTACAAGACAAACTTTGTTTGCTCAATACCTTTAACGAACTGCTAAGCTGACTAAAGTTATTAATTATTCCATAGTGAGGCCTTACTTTCCTGACAGCTTTTATATAACTAAGCTGTCAGAACAGAAAACGCTTATAAATATTCTAAAAGACAGCTTAGACATTTTTTGATACTTTTGGCTATGAATTAATTAAAGGGAATACTAATACGGAGGCGTCAGTTGAAAATTGATTTGATTTTTGATTTTTGTTGCTAATTTAGAGCTCCAATTTATAATTTTATTTTTTCTGCATCTGAATCGCAGAGGTGACGGACACTTTTTTGCTACACTATAGTTCCTAGTTTATCGTCATCATCTACCCAGCCTTTTCCCAACTATGTTGGGGTTGGCTTCCTGTCTAACCGGATGCAGCTAAACATCAGTATGTTAGATGAAGTAAACTGCCTTTCTGACGTCCATAACCCAGTTACTGGTTAATATTGAGTTCCTAGCTTATACTGTTTTTATTATTCTGAACCAAGATGAGGAATACCTGAGAATGTTTCCAAAATAAAGAAACTATTAGCTACAAAATCAAAAGTACCAGTCTATAAGAATGTTATCGAGAATAGTAATCTTCAGTAGGTTTTCTGAATACTAAGTGTTGTCTACGTGCCCTAGCTTGTGTTCCAGTTTTCTTTATATTCCATAATAATATTGTAAATTCGAAAGTAACTCTGTCTGTCCGTCTGTCTGTCTGTCTTAACAGACAGACAGACAGACGTGCCTTTTCACCGCCGACCTTTTCACGCCTAAACCACTGAAAGGGTTTCGACAAAATTTGGCAAGGAGATAGATGGCATCCTGGGTAAGGACATAGGCTACTTTTTATCGACATACCATGCAGGCGAAGCCGCAGGCGGAAGCTAGTGTTAAATATAGAATAATGAATATGTTTATCGAGGAGTTTTACTCTTAAACGCAAGTAATTTGGGGGTATAATCGCAGAAATATCTGTGATGTAGTGTTTCATTATTTTGTTTAATTCCTACATTACTTGGACTGAAAAACTAGTGAGAAATATCTACTTAGGTACCTTCGTAATAAAGACAAGAAAACCAACATGAGTTAGCAGTAATTTGTATTTACACCCTTATAAGTCTCGTATAAAATAAACGAGATGACGTATAATAAAATACAACTTGTGTACGACAACAGTACGGTACAACTATTTTCTTAATGGCCCTCGGCAAACTTCGTGTTTCGTTAGTCGTCGGATTTCTATCAGTTCCTATTGCACTTGGTGCAGACGGGATGCTCTCAATCGACTAAGGAAGTATGTAGAGAGCGTCCGGTCTGCAACAGTAAAGGGCAACTGATATAAATCCGACGACTGACGAAACACGAAGTTTGCCGAGGGACATTCAAAATATAGTTGTACTGTAAAGTGTTTGGATTTAGAAAATAATGTTTCATTTGGGTTTAGAACTAACGTATTTTAGTAAAAGCGAGTTATGAGAATACGTTTGGGACTTAACGAAATAGTTAATATAACTGCTAGGTAGTCAATTTTAGAAGAGAAAAACTCTTTTTACACGTACTTGTTATGAGACGAACATCATTAGTCTAGTGGTTGCAAGCGCTACTGCTGAGCGTGAGCATGGGGTCCTGGGTTCTATTCCCGGTTCGGTCAAGGGGTTTTTCCATCAGGAATTTCTCAGTAGCAGCCCGAAGTCTGCAATAGGCTCGCCCCCTATTACATGGGACTTAAACATAACTGGAAATATGGGTGTACTTTGAGTATACTTCCGCCTAACCCTTTGGGGAATGTTATGTTATATAAGTCATTAAAGATATTTTTTGCAAAAATAGGTATAAGTTTTATATCACTCTGAGATTATATATTGCGGGTGGTAACTAAGCAGCTAAATATGCAAATATATCAAACAGGAAAAAAAATTAAGTAATAAAAACTAAAACCCAACTACGACTGAAAAGGTATAAACAAGACACCACGGACAGGCAAATTAAAAATCCGGAGTCACACGTAATCTGTTCGATTTATTCCGCCCTAACACGTGTGACTAACTGACGTAATTTGCCTGTCCGTGGTGTCTTGTTTATACCTTTTCAGTCGTAGTTGGGTTTTAGTTTTTATTACTTAATTTTTTTTTAAATTATTTTGGGGTTATAATATATATATTTTTGAAATGTGCTCATTAAGCCCTTTCATTTGATACCCAACATAGTACGATTAAACAATATTTTTTTTTTAGTTCCTGACTTTATTTCCTCTAGAGGGCGCCATTTTTAATTTAATGTGACGTCACATAGCCTTTAACCAGCGGACAATCAAGACGCTTCTAACGATACCTTATTTGTCAAATTGTGATGAGTGGTTTAGAAGATACAAGGGAACAGATGAACATACATACATACATTCATAGATAGATACATACTGGTCAAAAATCATAAACCTCCTTTTTCTTCGCCTTAGTCGGGTAAAAAGGATTCAGGATGTCATGGAATTATTGTCATCCAAGATTCCAGAAAATGATCAAACTACCGTCTCCAAGGGTACAATTTTCTTCAGAGACAATGCTCAGATTTTAAACAAAAAAAAAATTCCTTAACTTCTTAATAAGCATAGCTCCACTTTATAAAAAGAATCCCGTCTGAATACTTGAGTGCAGCTCCTTAATATTTTACTATCATCCGAGTCATAATACGAATTAACCCCAGTAGCACCGAGTTTCCTTCACACGAATTTTCAAAGTTCATTTTCATTCAAAATTACTGGCAATTTGCAAGCGGTAATTCTCCGCGAACTTTGATAGTTCCCAAATAGTTTTTCATAGCATTGCGTGTAGTTAAAAACTTGGACCGTTTAACAAACCGAGTAATTTACAAGCTTTCTCTTACCGCTTAACAAGAATGTAGTGGTTTTAAGTTTAGTCTTTTCGAGGAAATTTTTGTCTAATTGTCTTTTGGGTTAGTAATAACAGCCGCACGGGTCGATCCATCAGGTTAAGTTACGCTTGCCAGGGTTGGTCCGTGGATGGGTGATCTTTACATACCGAGACTCCTCCGTGCCTCGGAAAGCACGTTAAGCCGTTGGTCCCGGCTGTCATTTGTGGATCTTTGACAATCGTTACGGGTTGTCAGAAGCTCGAAAGTCTTACCAAGCGGTATCGTATTACCCAGTTAGTGGGTTGTGGAGGTCAGATAGGCAGTCGCTCCATGTAAAATACTGGTATTCATCTGCATCCGGCTAGACTGGAAGCCGACCCCAACATAGTTGGGAAAAGGCTAGGCAGATGATGATGTCTTTTGATGATTATGTAGTATTATGTCTACACATTGCTCGCAGAACAGATGGCCGATGGGGCCGAAGATTGGCGAAGACTGGAGTGGCGACCGCTTACCGAAAAATTTAGTGCTGGGAATCCGCTGGATGCGGGAAGCACAGAACCGGTTGAAGCGGCGATGCTTGGGGAAGGCCTATGTCCAGCAGTGGACGTCTTTCGGCTGAAATGATGATGATGATGATTACGTTTTTATAGTAATAAAAAATACCAGCTTATTATCTGTCTCACTGCGGAGCGAAGGCCTTTTCCAGATACAAAAAAGGCACGAGCATTAATCACCACGCTTACTCAAGACAGGTTGAAGATTTCTAGATAGACTTATAATCCTAACTAATATTATAAATACGAAAGTGAGTTTGTTTGTTTATTTGTTTGTTTGTTAGTTCGCTCTCATGCTAAAACGGCTGAACGGATTTGGATGAAATTTGGTACATTGGTAGACTTTACTGCGTTTTACCATCGCAACGTTCGTAAAATTGTATTTAAAATATTAAAGAACACCTTACTTTATACGTGTATTAGAATGTTCAAAACAACAGACCTAATCTATTCAAAGATAAGTAGAGCCATTGCATTACCCTAAAGTACTAATTAACATTCAATTTCACAGTATAAGCCTATCATTAGATAAGAGGGTATCGGCTATATTGATCGGTCTTATCCCAAAGTATTTAGAATTAATAGACAATTTAATGCTATGCTTTTGTTATTATCTACTTCAATTTTGCCTTAAGTGCCGCTTATGATAAGTCTGAAATTTAATCGAGTACGTAGCAATTTACCCGAGATATCGAAATCAATCTCTAATTAAATTGATTAAGTAGGTAGGTAGCTAATGAGTGAACATGGCCCTATAATCATAGTTATGAAACTCGTAAATCTTACGAACGTTGAATAGATTGTTTTCAAAGTCAAAATGTTTATCATCAAAATAATTATAATAGAATTTTAACGCATGATAACACTCTAAGAAATTTAAATATTGTTGTATTATATTAATAAGACAATCACATTTAAAAACTATTCAGGACTCGTTCCAACTTTTCATATTATAAGACTCTAACTAAACTTTGCTTTAGAATAAATTGGGAACAGAAAATCACACTGTCTTGAAAAATTTCCATCGTTCACGATGTCCTAGAAATAAAAGGTCGGAGTCACTCAAAAGTTACGCCCCTACTGCTGGGACTTTTCTCTATAAATAATAAGGGTCAAGTCGGGAACTTTAGATAAAGCAAGTGTTGCTAAACATCCGACCATATATCACGGCTCTCAGTTGTACATAAATAAAGTGGAATAAACTAGTTATTCTACAACTAAAATATCACAAAATACAAGAGCGTTTTCGTACGCTTAAGTGCGTGCGATCATAATATTCCACGTACAGAGAGTGGCAGTTATTTGTCGCTTCAAATGGTGGAATTTTAATATAGGCACACACTTCCCGGTGGCTTCCCCCGTCATGTAACATTTATGACATTATTACACCTACGTGTGCCCTTATTATAAAACAAACGCAAACAATTCGGCGTGTTTTACATAATCTCTCCAAATTGGATGGATATACCTCGGCAACGTGAGGCTGCTAAAGGCATTATATCGAACGTAGATTGCGCGCGCGTGTTTATAAAAGCGCCAGCGCAGAGATTTATTGTTTTTCACAATATAATTTCTGAGTTACCTTTTTTTTGCCGGGTTATTATTTAAATTAGGGAAACTCCTTACCTTTCCATTCCTGTGAAGCTCACATAAAAAGGTCTTTGAACATTCACATTCACGCTTTTTACTTCTCTCTTTATTTCCTTGTTATTTTGACACATAAAATCAACACGTTTCGCAATACGTCACACGCTAAAAGGTTCCACAAAGAAGAACAAACAATAAGAGAACACAAATTACGATTGTGTGAACATTTTTAAAGGTACACGTGCTTTGAAACCGTTTAATTCTTAAAAGCAAAGTTGTCGCCTTTGAAACACAAGAACCACCTTCACAGCGACTGAACTCTTTGAAGATCACGTAATGATCATGTAATAAGATATTTTTATATATTATTATGGAAGATACACGACTCTGCGACCTTAGAAAGTTTTAAGAAATTCTGTTGAAACTGAGATAATGTGCTAACTCAAGGATATCAAAACTCTCACCTCAAGTTTTGGAACAGAACAGACCGCGAGCAATAGAAACTTTAAATTATTGTAATTAAAACATTTCGCAATAAACTTGGAACAACAAACAGTTTAAACCGATTGATCAAATTCCGGTTGAATTAGTTATTCTAAGTGGCCATACAGTACAAATTGAGCACCAGTTTTGCCACACCAGCAAGCTTTAGCACTCAATATTGATACCATAATGCATTTATTATCCAGCGAGTTCACTTATACGATGGTACGACCGGATAATTGAATCTCACCACAAAGCGTCCATTTTCGGTCCTATCCGACTAATAAACGGCAGTAAAAATTAAATTTTCAATGAAAATACAGCATCGATAAAATCACGGAGTACTTTTCGTATCATACGTCGAAATTATGTTAAAGCGATGGAAATTCAAAAAGCAAATGACCGGCTGCCTCTAACGAGAGCGCTGTGTGAATATTGGCGAAGTTCTCTGGAACAGCGAGTCCCAAAGTGAGTGCAACCGCTTTTATGTGAGGAGTATACGTCATGCAGATACTGGTCTGAGATATGCAGGGACGCCATTAAATAAATGACGCATTAGAGACTGCAGAACAACAATTAGCACTTAGCTAAACTTGTAAAGTTGTTGAAAGTTTAAAATTAATTTTGGAAGATAAAAACCGATCGATGTTTTAGTCACAACATAAATGGACAATGGGACCAACCAGTCCAATCTAGTTTTAATATTATTGTGGAGTCAAGATAATAATAAATGTGAACCACCAATAATAAGTGTGAGTCCAAATAAAATAAGAAACGGGATGGAAAATCAACCTAATCTAAAACTGTCATAACAATAGTCTGCGCAAAACTTTGACATCCGCCAACCACAATGGCGGACTCAGTGCGGTTCGTGTTATTAGATTATGGTGCACACATTTTTGTAATCAGACATATCACTTTGAGATGCATCCCCGGAACGAATAGCAGTTCATCGAATTAGCCGACGCCGGCGGATCTGTTCGTCTGTCGGTGTGTTCCGCTTTTGGTTCATTAACTTTTGGAGCGGTTTATACTGAGTAGTTACTTTTTCGCTTTTAGTGCTAAATTGTGTGCGTTCATATGTGCATTGTGGGTTGTATTTAAAAGCTACACCGTAAATCGCTTTTAGTGCTAAATTGTGTCCGTTTTTATGTGCATTGCAGGATATATTAAAAAAAAACACCCCACATCCTATTGTTAGGGTCGTCCTTTTTTTTTCATGTGGTTTGTGAGTAATCTGCGGTGCAATTCCCTAGAACGTTCACATCCGCATCTCATTCGCAACCTGTCAAAAAAACCAGTGCAACCAAGTTTGACAGATTGCGACTTGAATGAGAATGTTTTTTAAGTAAGAGAATTGGACGTCTCTCTGGTGTCAGAGTTTTTATGCCACTTCTTACTTGGGTTTCACATGCCGTCGAGAAATGTTTATTTATTAACACTTTATGCACAAGTAAAAGAATATACCGTACAAAGGCGAACTTAATGCCTGAAGCATTTAATTTTTTATTTTTTTTATATATCTCAGGCCGTATTCTTCACAATGTTTTTTAGGGTGTAGCTTTTAAATACATCGACTCCAGTCATTTTCCTAGGTTTATGGTCTACGGCAAAAATCGTAGGTAATTCACGTTATATTCAAATGAATTATTTTACGAAGGATTTAAAATCGAAAAAGTATCTCTAATGTCATTGGTAATTTTAGGATTTTCTGCTTGACTTTCAGTACTGACAATTTGCACTGTGTCAATTTGTCACCGAATATTTGAATGAGTCTTTCATTAAAATATTTGCCTAACTAAATTACCTTGAATTTTAGTGTTTCTGTAAAATTAAAACAACTTCTTCTATTTCAGGCCATCAGCACGTTACACACCAACATTTTATTGTATCTATCACTGTGTCTGGCGCCAATGCAATACGTACAAATTGAGAACAGCCCGTAATACCGTCGTTGGAAAGTCATTCACCTGAGCACAGCTCTAGTGAAGCTTTTAAAATTGTGTGCGCATCTCTATCGAAAGTTTACAAGGCTATTATGCTGTAGAAGTGTAGAGTATCAAATAAATGCTACGGATAAGCTGATGATAATAGAAATTGCGAGTGTATGAAGTCTTTTATGTGAGAATAGTTTTGAGGTTTTCATTTTGTTTGTCATTATTATGTTTTTGTTGCAGTTGACTAGTGGTTATTATACTGGTTGATTAAAACTAAGAGCTCTCTCTTTAGTCATAATGTTCTAAAAACTGTTTAGTTTGTAGTACGGTCAACGACATAATTCGCAGTCTACAGTTTCAGAGGAGATTTTCTGAATGAAAACTGCCAAATTATTACGTGGTGGTAAAAAATTATTGACGAGTAGAAAATCAGTAATAATTTTATTACTAATTATTATTTATTATCTTTCGGGTGAAATGACGATGATGAATTATTTTGAGTATGACACATAATATTCATAATAATATTTAGGTTCTACAATATTCAACTATAAAAATTCCGAAATGGTCATCGACTTATGTAGCTGTATGTACCTATTGATGGATGGTATCTTGATTTCAACACAGACATGCCATAAATAAAACGAATTATTCTTGATTAAATTATTAATTAGAACAAAACAACTAAACACTACATTTTAAGTACCAACATAATCGTTTGGCACTTTGGACAGAAGACACTTATTTATTCTGAGCTAGCTACGATAGTCACTAAATCTACCCGGTTTCAGGCTATGCCGGTTTTACGATCTCAAGTCACCGCTACTTAAGCCGGGTACCCTTAAGTTTGATGTTTTAGCAAGTAACACCCAAAATTAAGGGCAGTCGATGAAGGTTTATCGTCCTTCTAAGTGGTTCGTCTTAAGGATTAGAATGCATTAAACGCGATTGAGACATGTCCTTTTCCAGTCGGTATGAGAGTTATAGGAGAAGTTAGTGTGGTGTTCTTAAATGCACGTGGTACATGCATTTATTTGGGATTTCATAATACACGTATCGAAAGTTTGTTTTATTATGTTTATTTCGGGTGATCTGACAACCGGGGTTCAAGTTCATTACGCCACACGACAAGCTGCGTACCTACCTTTTAAAGGGTTTCACTACAAATTCCAGCACCCTCATTGCGTAAAATCCCAAATCTTATGATTCGCGATTTTGCGTGACGGACACCGACGAGCCCGGACGACGGACCGTGAGAAGGTATCGCAGACATCGGAAGCTCCTCGTTACGCGGTGCGTGGCGGTCTGTGGTCGTCTGCCGTGCGTGTCCGTCTGCAATATTGCCGATCGTGGGATTCCACCGTAATACACGACCAATCAGAAATTTATAGGAATCGGTTCGAAACAAATGTCAAATCCATTGCTTCATAAGTTCGTAAGTTACGTTGTTGAGCTAAATTTTTCTTCGAACTTATGAAGCAATGGATTTGACATATTTTTCAAACCGATTCCAAATCTGACCGATCCTGCATTACGCAATTAGGGTGCTGGGTCGTAACTCAGTGTAAAAAAGTGCTCTGCCAGGGTTGCGGGAAAGTCCGAAAAGGATACCGGGACCTTGGTAATAGGCAACTGAAGGAACAGGGGTAGGTTTTAGTCAGTAAAAGTCTGACACGCCCTTCCGCTCCACCCAGAACGGGAGAAGACATTGGAAGATTCCCACATTCAAAAAAAAAACAAGGGTGCTGGATAGGGTCAACAAAATCAGCTAATTTACCACTAAATATGTCCGCGTGGTGAAGTCCTGCTAGTTAGGTATGAGATGCTCCTCACGGACACTGTTATTAGCAGTGTGTTTTTAAAACCTGTTAAATTCAGGTACCACTTAAAACGCTGTGGAAGTAAGGACATAAAGTGCAATAGTGCACTCTATTTACCATTTTTCTTTATTCAGGCGGCTGGAATAATCTTATGCTTTTGTAATACAAACTATTTGCGACTAAAACCATTTAATGATAGTGCGTTCAAAGCCTGTATCATCAATAAAGTTCCCAAGACGCAGACGTCGGCAGTAAAATTAATAGTTCTTACGTTCGTCCTTGGATAGCTGAGCTTTGTAAACATCTATTAACTATCCTACTTTCAAGCTGATTTAATCAGTGATGAAAAAGAGATGAGGGGCTTGTGGCTAAGAAATAATAGCCGCACAGGTCGATCAATCAGATTAAGTTACGCTTGCCGCGGTTGGTCCGTGGATGGGTGACCATCTTTACATACCAAGACCCCTCCGTGCTTCGAAAAGCACGTTAAGCCGTTGGTCCCGGCTGTCATTTGTAGATCTTTGACAGTTGTTACGGGTCGTCAGAAGCCCGAAAATCTGACAACCAGTCTTGACAAGGGGTATCGTGTTACCTAGTAACTGGGTTGTGGAGGTCAGATAAGCAGTCGCTTCATGTAAAATACTGGTATTTAGCTGCATCCGGTTAGACTAGAAGCCGACTCCAACATAGTTGGGAAAAGGCTAGGCAGATGATGAATCAGTGATGAAAAAGTTATGCAGGGTAAAAAAGTCATGACTAAATTGAATCAATTAAGTGTCACAATTCGCGAGGAGGCGTACTTAAGTCTAGTGGTGGATAGCGTTGATTGCTCTAATTAAGTGTGGTTATTGTGGTTAATTAATTAATTATTTAGAGAAGGTCCTTATCTAAATAATTAGGCGAAGGACATCTCACCTTAATTAATAATTATACTACCTATACAATCTCAGGATACCTATATCGGATATGCACTATAGATACTCGCAAAATTCATTGACCTACTCACTACATAAAATAGTAAAGGAAAAATTTAAGGATGGCACATTCTAGTAAAATAAAAAATAAATTGTATTTTGAGAAATCCTTCTTAATATTCTAAACGTGAAAGTTTGTATGTTTGTTACTCAAATGGCTGAAAGGATTTGGAAGAAATTTAGCATACAGATAGTTTATAACCTGGATTAACATATAGGATACTTTTATCCAACATACACGCGGGTGAAGTCGCGGGAAAAATCTGGTAATCGATAAATCCAAAACAGGAACCTTCTGTTAGCCGTAATAGACAAATTAAATAAGCTTTTAAAAAAAATTAAGCCTGTGTCGTACTGAAAATTAGAGTACATTTTAGTTTCGTTCAGCAGTTACTGCCCATCGGGTTAGTCGTAAAACGAGTGAGTCTTAAACCTAAATATTCCTACTCCGTTGTCTGAAAGCGCTGTAAATAAAAAAAGTGGCCAAGCTCGTGTTTTGTTGAAAGAAAATGGCTTTTACGCTATTAAATTTAATTATATTTAGTTGTAGTGACTCGATGCCATTAGAGCAGCATTTTTTAGTCATCGTCTTTAGTTGGTTTGGTATATTGAATAATTTCACGAATGGTTGTGTGGCCTACCTTTAAATCATACTTAGGTCTCGTCCACTTGGTCTTCAAACGACTGACGGAAATAGAACAATGTCCTAATTTTTTTTAGCGTTAAATGTTTTTAGTGCTTTGAATGGTTTTCATATTTAAAAGAGCATTCATACCTAATCTGCTTTTAACCTAAAAATTAAAATTAAAAATCTATGAATGGTTAGGAGTGATTGTATAATAGAAGAACAGAGTGAAAAAGCGACTTTATTTTACGCGGCAGATTAAAGCAGAGATAGTTTATCAGAAGTGATTTGACATTGACATATTGACAAATGTCAATAGTGTAGAATGTTACCATTATAACAATTACGGTACCTTTTTCATTCATTACTCAACAATAACAATTTGACAAGAAAAGACACAAAAAAATTGCAGTCCCCTTAGGCTTTTAAAATTCACAACCCTAAAACGTCGCACAAAAAGAAAAAAAAAAACCACGACTAAAGTACTTACCCACACAGAAGTAAAAAATATTTCGTAATGGACGCATTTAAAAATGTAGCGCACGTTTAGTGGGAAGATAGTTGGAGTTGAAATTTTCTTTTCGAGAGGGAAAATTTTCACTCTCGCCTCCTCATTAGTGCGGGGAGGCTTTTGAGAGGGCGCATCTCGCTTTGCAACTGCAATTCACGTCTGCACACGTCTCGTTTGAGGTACTTATATTTATTATGGTTTAGTAAAAAAATCGACGAGTGTGGATTTACACTGACGTAGACTTAGTGTGGATTGGGTTTATTTTTGTTAAATAATTATGTAAAAGGTGTTTTACTGTGCGGTCGAATTCCTATTCAACAGAAATTATTTGGATTTTTTTTTTTCATAAATAATACCAATTAAGGTATCCGGAATAATAATTCGGCGGTGCCTTTAGAGCGCCAGTTTTATAATTTTTTTTTATGTTACGTTCACCAGACCATTAGCAGAGCTTTGACATTATTACTGTACATGACTGACTAGACATAAGGAGTGCTGACACATACTACATACTTAAAGATATAAATAAATATAGGTCTAAATTTTTAACAACATAATTGAGCAAAAAGATGGAGAAAATCTGTATCGTTGCAGACATTTGTGTTTAGGTTGCATAATACAAAATTATTAAGTTAATTTTAAATTTTACATGATATAATTGGTATAATACAGGGTGTTAGGGTAAACACCGTTATCCTTGCAACCAGTGGTTTGGTTTCATTTATAGAACGTAAAATCAATGGAAAATTACAACTTTCTTTTAAATTTTTTTAGATCTAAATTTTACCACAAGAGACGCAAGTTCGTTGCCCTATGCGCTAGGGCAACGAACTTGCGTCTCAACACGGGCGGGGGTTATGGGATGTGACCTGACCGGCAGCGAGCGCGATCCCTCCCTTAGTCAGTCAGCTGTTTCGCTAGCAAGCACGGTAGCAGATAGAAACTTTTTGAAATCTTTTAATGAAAATAACGTTTTTTTTTCGTTGTGTTCGGTCATTTATTTTTATATTTAAGTCAACTACCCATGGTTTGAATGACAAGAGTGTTTACCCTTACATCCTGTATAACCAACACCTATTTAATTGTGTATCATCTACACATATTGCAAAAATAAAATTATTCTATTCTATTCTATAAATTGTATACTTTCTATTAATTTTATTATTCTTAAAATTTTAATTTAAATACTAAATAATATTTTTTTGAAACTATAATTTTATGAGTATGATTTATTTCCGTAATGATAAGCCCTATTGGGAAGTGACTGTAGGGTTATACTAATTCTTGTTTCAGCACCACTAATTCACTTTTTATAGTCCGAGTCACACATTTAATTGGTTTATCTCTAACGCACACAATTAATGTTTTATTCGCCTTAATTGCTGAATTAATAGTTTTATTGCTTTCGTTACGATCAAAATAACAATTCAAACCATGCCCGTTATGTAATACAATCAATTTATTAATTGGCAACATTTATTTTCGCTGCATTCTCGTTTGCACGGTCAACTGCATATTAGCGATAACAATTTTAAAATTGACAGTGTGGGACCGCGCCTTTATGTTGTAAGCAGTAAAGGTGATATTCTTAGTGAAAGTATTACCACGATGTGCGGTTAAGTGTAACGTAACTCGGTCATTGACAGAGAGCAATCACATTTTCAAGTTCACCGATGTAATTGATTGATAAGGATCGATTCTATTAAATTCTTATATAATAAAATCATACTCACATAAATTATTGAAAGGTAGTTTTATTCAAGACCACTCGTATTACGTCCGCAATCGATGCTGGCCCCGAGCAAATAGGCCGAGACTACAATTGTCGTTAACTGCCACCCCCAAACGTCAGTCGTCCAAAAAGCTAGTATTGCCAGTGTCAGAAAATAAATTGTCCCAATAGTCGACTAAGACAATTTTAACGATTAGTAATTTTTTTAGAACCTAACACTCGACCATCCTGACGTCGTGCATGTCCTCATGCACGCAAGGGGATTAGCATTTTTAAAACCTAACACTCGGCCAGCAAAGGTAACAGCATCGAATTTGGCTCACAATTATTTATAAGTTATTACAGATTAAAAATATAAAAAAAAAGTCATGATGGTGGTGAACCCTCTCACTAACCATGGTGACATAACTTGTGAACCCTCTCACAAGCATAAATACATAAATATAAAGTCACGGTGGTAGTGAACCCTCTCACTAACCATGGTGACATAACTTGTGAACCCTCTCACAAGCATAAATACATAAATATAAAGTCACGGTGGTAGTGAACCCTCTCACTAACCATGGTGACATAACTTGTGAACCCTCTCACAAGCATAAATACATAAATATAAAGTCACGGTGGTAGTGAACCCTCTCACTAACCATGGTGACATAACTTGTGAACCCTCTCACAAGCATAAATATATAAACATAGTCACGGTGGTAGTGAACCCTCTCACTAACCATGGTGACATAACTTGTGAACCCTCTCACAAGCATAAAATACATAAATAGATACTGGTTATAATTTTGATATTCATGTGATATTTATTCGTATTCATAAATGAAAATCAAACCAAATCAAAATATTTATTTGCCAAAATACACACACAATATTACAACAATATAATACATATTCCTATCCTTGTTTAATAATGAAAATCAGACCAAATCAAAATATTTATTTGCCAGAAACACACACAATAATCCAATACAATACATATTCCAATGCTTGTCTTTGCAGTTATTATCAAGTACATTTCAAATAGTCAATCTACACATAATCATTAAATTTTAAACAATACAAAAGTACCAAAACTTATCCGTATTAACTTCTTATATTGATACATAATAAAGTTGAATTAGATTATCTTAACACATATGGTAAATACTATTATTAATCCAAAACAAACTAACAAAATCAGCACTATTGCGTTTCAAGCAACTCAATCGATTAATCAATTCAGTAATTTTAACTTTACAGTCGTAACTAGCACCTTAACAACGACGGTGATGACAATGATGTAGCTTATGAAAATGAATAAATAATTTATAAAATTACTTAATTTACGCACCAGAGTCTTCATCATCACAGCTATCCGTCTCATGATTCATATCAACATCATTGTCCTCATTCACATCTAAGGCGGCTACGTGAACCCATGGTAACATACGATCGGCAGCTACAGTGGTTTTGCGTTTATTTTTGGTACTAGATAACCCAGGTATAGCAGCCAGTCTGTAACGGTCGTTACCTAACACAGCAATCACGCGATAAGGTCCGACGTAGGGTGAAATTAGTTTTTTACTTTTGCCATCATTTGCAAACGAAGTTCTTGTGATTTTGACCAGATCCCCCTCACCGTATACACGCGCAGGAAGCCGGTTTTTGTCATGGGCGGATTTTTGCTTTTCCTGTTCTAGATCAATTTTATCTTTAACGGATTCGCGTAAAATTTCTGGATCTAGATCTTCCGTATTACTTTCCCGTACTAATTCATTAAGCCTAGGGTTTATCTCTGCGTTCATATTTAATCCGAACATGACCTCAGCCGGCGTCCTACCTGTGGTCTTTTGGCGTGTGTTATTCATGCCCCATTGGACTCTACCTACTTTATCGTCCCAATTCCTCTCGTCGAAATTAAGATTCTGGGCAGTCAATGAGTTCAATATGGTACGGTTGTACCGCTCTACCTGCCCATTCGCTCTCGGACTAGCGACCGCGTTCAAAATATGCCGTATGCCCTTATCTAAACAAAAACGTCTAAACGCGTGAGACGTGAAGCAAGTGCCACGGTCACTAATGACTCGGTCGGGAATCCGAAACGTATAGAAAATGTCTTCTAGAACTTTAACAGCCGTTTGCGTCTTAGTATTTCGCACAGGTTTAATAAAAACGAACTTTGTGAACGCGTCCACTATTACGAAAAGGTAAGAATTTCCTAACTTTGAACGAACAAAGGGCCCAAGGTGGTCGACATGAATGGTGTGAAAAGGCACTTCTATTTTGGTGATCGGGTGTAAATGACCTTCATCAACCGTGGTTTTCTTTGAGTACGCGCATTCAAAACACGCCTGAACATATTTTTTTATAAATCGAGACATTTTGGGGAACCAATACGTTTTCTTAATGCGTTCCAAGGTCTTTTCTACGCCAAAATGTCCGATATCGTCATGATTCATGCGGCAGAGTTGCCACCTTGCGCCCTTTGGTACTACCCAGCGTAAGTTATCTTTATCACCGTTTAAACATTTAAAAAGTTTGTTATCCTTAATAAGATAGTTTTCTTTTATATGTTTTAAACTATCGGCATCCATATCAGTAGTGAGTATATCACGTGTTCGTCGGAGTTCCGAATCTCCCATCTGCAAGGTGTGTAACCAGTCATCGTTACTGATTAGCATAATACTCGGATACTGGTCAATTTCAACTGTATCGTCTACCAATTCGACAGGATTTCGCGACAAAGCGTCCACGTGTGCCATTTTAGTACCGGCACGATACTCTACGTTACATTGAAACTCTTGTAGCAGGAGCCACCACCGAGCTATGCGTGGAATCATGTCTCGTTTTGAAAATGTGGAACGTAGCGCGCTACAGTCCGTGACAATTTTAAAACTTTGCCCTAACAAGTAGACTCGGAATTTCTTGAGTGAACATACTACAGCCAGAGTCTCAAGTTCAAATGAATGAAACCTTTTTTCCTCAGGAGAAGTTTGCCGGCTATAGTATGCCACTGGTTGAAAAGGATCGCAGGCACGTTTACGCTGGAGCAAAATCCCGCCTATTCCTATTTGGCTTGCATCGGTGTGCAATTCTGTCTCAGCGGTCGGTTCATAAATCGCTAGTATCGGTCTATTAACCAGCCTATCCTTAAGTGCCCTAAAAGCTACCTCTTGATCCTCAGCCCAAACCCAATCCACATCTTTCCTAAGCAGTCTATTCAGAGGATGTGCCAAGATCGCGAAGTTCTTAATGAACTTTCTGAAATATCCCACTAACCCAAGAAACTGTCGTACGAAATGTGAATTAGTCGGACAAGGAAAATCTAAAACAGATTGAATCTTTCTATTACCAGGACGAACACCTGCAGCACTTATTTCATACCCTAAGAAAGTGATCTGATTCTGAAGAAAATCACATTTCGACAAGTTAAGGGTCAAATTGGCCTTTTCCAACAATTGCATCACTCTTTCAAACCTTTCCAAGCATTCCTCCACACTCTTTCCGTAAATAAGGACATCATCGATATAAACCATAGCCTCTGTAAACCTAGCAGACCCTAGTACCCTATTCATCAACCGCTGGAAAACAGCGGGTGCATTCGCCAACCCGAACGGCATACGATTAAATTCGTACTGGCCGTCCGGGGTTACGAACGACGTTAGTGGTTTCGACTCTTCGGTTATTGGCACCTGGTAGTAACCGGACGCCAGATCAAGAGTAATGAAGAATGCTTGACCTGAAAGTCGAGCAATCTCGTCCTCAATAATCGGCATTGGATACCGTTCTTTTACGGTTACAGAATTCAAGAGCCTATAATCGACGCATAATCTTTGCTTGCCATCCCTTTTGCGCACTAATATAATAGGACTAGCATATTCTGAAACAGATTCCCTCACGATTCCAGACTCTAACATTTCTCCTATCATCTCTCTTACTTGTTCTCGTTCTTTGTATGCCAATCTATACGGTCGATATACGACGGGACGGTTGCTACTTAGTTCGATATTCATCTCAGCAACACTTGTGCACCCTAGTTCCTTTAATGTTGTCGCAAAACAATGTTTAAACCTACCAAGAATATTCATTAACTGTTGTCGATGGGACTCATCGATAGCGCTACCTATTTTTACTTGACTAACATCAATAATATTGGGTTCGACCTTAAGAGATTCTGCTGGTGTGAATATATGATTGACTACTTGGACTTTAGTGCCCCTTCCTATAGCCACAGTCTCTCGCAATTGGCAGAGTTTTGACATGGGCGTTATATAAATATAAAGAAAATTGTCTTTAACCCGATACACTCCTCCATTCACGGTGAATTGTTGGTGAGGTTTTCCCATAACTTTGCCGCTTAATAAGATATCCCCATCCCTAATTGTGTTAGCGCGGGCTTTGACTACAGCTGGACCATAAATATTGACATCAGAAGCGATCACAACGGTGGCAGATGCATTATTATCACCTAAATCTAATCGAGGAAAACCTAAATCGTTATTACCATCATAAAATTTTAATTCCTCCGCAGTTTTATACACGATGACATGTGACTGCTCTGTAAACGACTGTCCTATAAGCAAGGGTAAATCAAGAAGCCTATCCTCTACTACTTGGCACAAAACGCGACCTCTAACATCATCAATATTCAATTCTACATCTACCCCACCTTTGGATTGTATTATGTCGTTACCAAAACCTCTCAAAGATATGGAAGGGCTATTGTAGGTAAGGCCTAACGCTGAAGCTACGGACTGCGTGATAAGCGTGACTTCACTACCGAAATCTATAAAAGCTTCTATAGGAACGTCGTTTATCCTACCCACTTTAATAAACTTTGAATTTGATTCTGACGTTAATATACGCATTGTCTTTTGGACATTCTCAGGCTTTTTATCGTCTCTAAATTTTCCCGAACAATTTTCTGCTTTATGACCAATTCTACTGCACTTGTCACATTTTATTATGGGCTTCGGACAGTTACTGTAATGATGTCCTTTCTCTTTGCAGTTAAAACAAAAGAAATAATTGTTAAATTTATTACTATCGGTCCTAGTGTTACTTTTTGATAAATCAGAAGCAGAGGAAGATCGATTTTTAAAATTGGTGCGATCAAACGAGTGTGAAATCTCCTTGTTACACACGAGAAATCGTAATAATTGATCGGGTTGGGTACAACGTATCGCGTTGGCACTGGACCTCATTGTTCTGTCGCTTAACCCGTGAATTATACATTCCACTGCACGCTTGCCTTCGATGTCACAATGGTTCAAAAGAGCTAATTTTTCATAATAGTAAACCTCAAGTGGCTCATTAAACCTACTCCTTCTCCTCAGCATGTCCTCCAAGGATTGGCCATAATTTTGTTCAAACGGAAAAGCACTCGTCAATTTATGTTGCCACTCGTCCCAGCTAAATAGGATAGAGTTCAAACTCTCATACCATGTTTTGGCCAATCCTTGTAGTTTCTGCATAGCAAAATGTATAACCGTCCTTTCGTCCCAGCCGTAGACAGTGGCACATTCATTGACCTTTTTAAGCCAAATATCAATACGTTGACTCTTTGAAGAAGGGTCAAAGTTAGGCAAAATATTCTTGTGGTTAATATTATTATTGTTACTAAAATTCTGTATTGGAGATGTGACTGTTAGCGGCTGAGACTTAGGCTTAGCAATAGAATTTATTAGTTTTATTAAATCGTTAGAGCTAAAAGTTGGACTGTCTGACCGTTTGATCCGTGGTATCGGCGGTGCGTTGTCAGCGGCATCACGTACTTCGCGGGAGCTCCGCACTGTAGGGCTGCGTTCACGAGGTAGGCTTCTGTCTCGTGCCTGCACCCGCTCCAGTTCATTGTCGCGTTCAGCACCGGCAGCAGGTGTAACCCGTCGCCGGAGGCTACGTTCCCGGCTGAGCTCGCTCTCCAGAGCGCGTAGCCGTTCGCGATGATGTTCCAGCTCATGTTCCAATTTTCGGACACTGTCACGTCCCTGCCTTTGCTTCGGAGTGCGTACGCGACTGCGGCTCCGACTGCTTGAGTCTGCACTCCGACCAGCTTCTCTGCGGTTAGGCGTCCTCAAGCGCCGTCGCAGAGAAGATTCACTTGCACGTTGCATCGTTGCACTGGAACTTGTAAACGAAAACGATGTAACTACTCAATTTAGCATGTTGTATCAAAATATACGTTAATGGCGGTACTTTGAAAATTAAAATTGAAATATCTCGTAAACGAGGCCTCTTAGCTCAAAAATAACCAAAATTTTGGCCCCCCTTGCACTCCCCAGACACGAACGGTACTATCTCTAGTCCAATTAGCATTTCTTTGAAAGTGAATTTTTGGAAATAACCTAGAAAATCATGAAATATTACCCCGACACACACATAAACGGATTCTATTAACTGTTGTTAAAATATTGAGCCGTTATAATCTAAGCAAGTTAAGTAAGCAAAAAGCAGGTTAATCCCACTTCTGAAATATAATAAAATCATACTCACATAAATTATTGAAAGGTAGTTTTATTCAAGACCACTCGTATTACGTCCGCAATCGATGCTGGCCCCGAGCAAATAGGCCGAGACTACAATTGTCGTTAACTGCCACCCCCAAACGTCAGTCGTCCAAAAAGCTAGTATTGCCAGTGTCAGAAAATAAATTGTCCCAATAGTCGACTAAGACAATTTTAACGATTAGTAATTTTTTTAGAACCTAACACTTATATACCTACAGGGTCAATTTAAATTAGCTAGCGAGACTCCGCAGACGTGACTTACCATTTTTTTATTGATGTATTTTTTTACGACAGCTGGTCGTATTGAATTATGAGTTGAGATTTTCTTTTTTGTTTTGTCGTGTTAAGATAACGATATCCATCACGTCTGTGAATTTTACACAAAGAAAACTGATTCTTAAAAGACTTCTTTAAAAAAAATACGTTATTCTTACGTCACACACGGCTACACATCAAGCTATACATTTCCAGTTTATGCTGATCTCGCATTGTATAGAATTTCCTTACAATGCGAGGTCAGCTTATGCTGGAAATGTATAGCTTGATGTGTACCCGTGTGTACACGATTACTCCGCCAATTATGCATTGATTTTGATGATTATTTTTTGTTTTGTAGGTCATGCTTCAGAGGTCCATATAAATCTTATTAACTTTGCTTGCGTAGTTTTTGAGGTATCTTCAATATTACGTATTTTTCCCACTTTTTAACTCACTATTATTTACATAGCAGGTAGTGGTATTCGAATTTTTGTGGGGTAGCTACCACAACAGCTGAAAAGTGAAAAATAAAAACATTTAAAAAAAGGGCTTCCAAAAAAACACTAAACAGTGGAAAATTACTTTAATTTCGGTAGTCGGTGGCAAAAAAAGAAAATTGTAAACCAAAGACACCGACTTTTGGAAGACGGTTGTTTGTTTTTTTGTAAAAAGTTTGTTTTAACCAGATATTTCAAGTGACTACACTACTTATCTGCGGTTGATGACCCCAAAAAAACTCATCAAATTAATTTATTTTTTGTTTGATTATATTTAGATATCATCCATCACGTCTGCGGAGTTTTGCTAGATAACTTTGACGAAACAATTTATTTGTTTACTGTTTATAATATTATTGAAGTCTCACTAGCTGTTCATTATTTTAGCTATTTGGTATGCGCAGTGTCATTGATATATTTTTTGCAACAGGTGACATTGTTTATTTCGACACGACTCAGTTCGCATAGTATTTGATACTTACTTAATACACTCTCCTATATTCTGATTCTTTTTATAGATAACTCTGTCTGAGGTAAAGTATGCCATGTAAAATTACCTTCTGCTTATACTTTCAGTATAACATGCGTTAGCCAAGATCTTAGTAAAACCTTCATCTGCGTAGTCTTTTATCAATTATGTTGCTGCTTCCAGTCTTACCGGATGCAGCAGCCCAGCAGGATATCTAATTCTTAGGGCGAATTTCACCAATTTTTTATACCGAGTATAAGTCTTATCCTGCGAATAAATTTTGAATTTTTGACAGTTTTTCCATACAAACACTAGTCAGACGATAATTTTATTCCACGGATAAAAGATATTTAAGAGAGACTTTGATAAAATCAGCCCTTAGTCAAATAACTTTAATCATTTAAACTTTTATTTTGAAAAATAAAATAATAAAACAAAACAAGAACAAGGCCCGCCCACCGATGGTTTTAAATGTTTTTTTATTAAAATATTTAAAAATGTAAATAATATATGTATTAAAATTGAAATAAAGGAAAAAATAATAACCAGATAAAACGCTAAGTGCAACTAATTAAAGGTTATTGCAAATACACATTTTTTTACATTCGTACGCTATTTGCTTTACCCGACAGGCGTGCCTAGCAGTTACGATTCCGGTTATTAAACCTTAGGTGTTAATTGAAACTCCCACGTAATGTTTGAACGTTTATTAATGCAATATATAGTAGTCTTGTAGCTAATATTTTGGTATTAATGCCCGAAATTTTGCCGAACAATTGCTTGGTTGCTTATTTTGGGTGTCCTTAATTTGAAATATGAAAGCACTAGCTTCCGCCGATAAAAAGTATCCTATGTCCTTTCTCAGGCTCTAGACTATCTGTGTACCAAATTTCATTTAAATCGGTTCAGTAATTTTGGCTTTCACATGTATAATACTAGTAAGGATTATTGGGATACTAGCAGCGCCTGCGGTTTCACCCTCATAAGTCTCAATCCTGTGGAAATATCGGCATAAAAAGTATCCTAAGTGTTAATCCAGGATATAAACTATCTGTGTGCCAAAAATTCGTTCAGTAGTTTTTACGTGAGAGAGTACCTAACAAACATCCAGCCATTCTCACAAACTTTCGCGTTTTTATTAGGATTACTAGTAAGAAAATTATACGGCATTTGTGTGCTTTCCGAGCCACTATCATACCGCCAACTTCCAAACTCCGGGCTGTAACTAAGAAATTCCTAATGGAAAAACCCGACACAGTTTTCCCGACCCGGGAATTGAACCCAGGACCGGACGCTCAGCAGTCGCGCTTGCGACCACGAGACCAATGGGCCAGTCTTGAATGTAAGACCTACAGCAAAATACATAATACCTTTATTATACTTTTATTCAATAATAGCAGCTTTTCTTGAAAACATAAGAGATGTTCTCCTTTGTATCACCACAAGCCTTTGTAGTGTTGTATTGTGTTGTTGAGTACGGTTTCACGTCGTTTGTGAGCCTGTTGATAAACCGTTAGCTTCAAAAATGGCGGCAGTACATCACTACTCACTAGTGACGCGCTTGTGAGATATACGAGCACTTTAGTAATCCGTTTTGCTCGGTTGGCTTTCAAAACATATGGGGATAACACGGATATTGTGTTTTTTGTGTAGTACCTTTTATGGTAAAGTTTACATTCCTGCGTTAGGCATAGCAGGATATCCTTTTTTTTTAATCTGAGTTGAATTAAACCTCTTTCAGCTACAGGAACTACTTCCACCAGCTTCAGCTACAAAAAGCGTTCTATTTTACACTCGCTGCGCCCCACGGTTTCAACTGCATAATCCTCGATTCCGTAAGAATATCGGGTTAAAAAGTATCCTATGTCCTAACCTAGTTCATGTGGTCTACACACGTGCCAAATTTCATCTAAATCCGTTCAGCCGTTTTAGCGTAAAAGTGTAACAAACAAACTCACTTCGGAAATTATAATATTTGTTAGGATAACTCCGAGCAGTTTCTCGAGACAAACTTTTACTTAGAAACTTGGAAAAAAAAGATTATGTTGCTGTCTACAAAAATATTAGTTACGTAGAAGTTTTTTTCACCTACATGAAATATTCAACTTATTTCCATAAATAAAAAACCAATCAAATCAAATCTTGGAAAAGGCAAGTAATAAAACATCATTATATAAAGATTTAGTTTTATTTGGGTTCTTCGTTCTTGATAGTACAGGAAGCTTTTGAAATCAATCTTTTTATCGCAACGAGCACTACGCTCTACCGAGCACTTGATGAGAAAACGGACGATGTTCGCAATAAGGCGACTGACCTGAAACTGGATGAAGAGAATCTATACAAATAAATAAAATTGAAGTGTTTGTTTGTAATGTCAAAATAACAGCTTTTTACTACATACATGCATAGTGCATATGGAAGTATCTACGGTACCTACTTATAACAAATAAACAATTTCCTTAAAACCACAAAACCGTGTCTACTAGTTGATTAACCTAAACAACTTTTAAACATGACATTTCTATACGGAGTTTGACATAAAACTGACATTAAACACACTTTGAACAAGTTTTTGTGGTAGGGCCCTTTTTATTAAAAAAAATTGCTTATTCTCCGAAACGATTGGACTGATTTTCACTGGCAGATAGCTGATGTTACAAGGAGTTACTTATGCTACTTTAGTTTTTTTAAAGAGTTAGGGTCCACGCGGGCAGCGGCTAGTAAAAATAATATGGTATGAATAATAATTTTCAAAATCGGTCCACAATAGGGAATATGCATGTGATTCAAATATATATATTTTTTATAAACTACGTTACTTCACAATTATGCCTCCATCAATATTTTTGAATAAAATTTATTTTTGAGCGAGAAATTATTTTTTTTAGTCCCAAAAAACGGTGGGTAATTCAAATACTTGAAAAGGCTAAGAGCGGATGTGACGTAACAATCCGGGATAACAATCAAAATGTCAATGTCAAGTCAATCAACAAGTGTCAAGTCAATGTCAAACGCTCATAGAAAAAGGAGTGTTTGACGTTGACTTGACAGTTGCTTGTCTGTTTTCGAGGACTGTGACGTCACCACACCAAGCGCGCCAAATGAAGGGCGTTTAAATAGCCCGGATCGGTTGGATATTTTTAAACATTTTTTTAACTACTTTAAATTGCTTTTTTGCCGTCGATTTTTTTTAAACTATTATTTTACGATGTAAACTATCGAATAAAAATATTAAAAAAATACATGCATATTCCCTATTGATGAAAATATCGATAGACATACATAAAATAATATATACAGACCAACGTAGAACCTCCTCCATTTTTGGAGTCGGTCAAAAATAAAGAATGTAAGTACTGTACTCATGTAAGTACTGAAACCACCGGTACATTTTTCAAAGTCCGGTACAAGTCCGCACCCACCACACAAAAACTGAAACACAGCCATAAAATAGACATCGCTGAAAACTAAGTAATTTTAGAAACCTATTTGTTTAGATAAATTAGTTTTGCGCTTAAAATGAATAACTTGTACCTAGAACTAGACCACGAAACGAAATTACCACCTACATTTTGGCGTAGCCTGGCCGCGTCGGACGATATAGGTATATGTACCTCTTTGTGTTAGGTACGAACTTTATGTATTTAGGAGTTTAGGATATTCTCGAGAAACTACTAAACCAGAATCTAGGCACGTTTTTATACCAAAAACCTTTTTGCCGATGAACACTTTCAACGTTTTGTATTTTTTTTAACGCAAACATATACATAATAACTACCTATTATGGAAAATAGCTCGAAAAATCACGAACCTTTTGTTCTAACCAAAATTTCCCTGTAGTCTGTATCTAACGCAAAAGTAAACGTTAGCGACACTATAAAACTATTAAACAGAATATGCAATTACCTGCCAGTTACCATTTACGTAAACCTCTCGAGTCATCGGTTGTCCTCCTAGTAGCATCCTGTTTACCTCGGGAACCTTTTTTCTTTCACTATTTCGCTCTAGTTTTTCCGCGTTCAAACAGGTTAGTCGTAACAGGATATGTTAGAAACTAAGTTATGTTACGTATAAGCGTTTTATGGCTATTTAGGTGAACATGATGAGTTGTGTGCAATTAGAGGAAATTGCTTTAGAGTGATGTGTCGTGGTAATAAGGAGAAAATTTATAGTAATTGGTGGTAATTGCTGTTGACTCATCGTTGGTGGTTGGTTTTTCAATAAGCTTTTTGTAGCTGTGAGTTTCAATTGATTTAATATACAGAACTTCATAATATGCAACTACAATTCAGATGAAAGTGTTAGGTTAAAAAAAACCGTAGGTTTCCCTTAACCTGGGTAAATTCAATGCAAAAGCAAAATTAAAATAATTAAAAAGTGGTAAATATTAGTTATTTTATTTAAAATTGAGTTCTTGATACTATCGTGCTTAAAATGTTAAGTAAAGTCAGGGAACTTCAACATTAATATTTCAAACAATATTTTTTCTGTATATTCAAACATGAAATGACTATAACATGGCAATTAAATTGACAATTTGCTTTTCCCTCACTATACCTGGAGTCTTATTGGTTATTACCTAGGGGTATCGCAATACCCAGTATCTGGGTTGTGGAGGTCAGATAGGCACTTGCTCCATGTAAAATACTGGTATTCAGCTGCATCCGGTTAGACTGGAAGTCTACATATTTGGAAAAAAGCTAGGCAGATGCTATTTTTTTTCACCAACCTTAAAAAACAGTTGACTGAACAACACTATCGCCAGTGATAGATAACGCCCTAACTTCGATGACACAAACTTTCCTCAGCACTTCGCTAGAACAACGTTAACAAAGTATTAATATTTTCTTTTTGCCACGACGTCGCTCCGGGTAAGCGTCACCTCGCGCCTCGTGAACCCATTATCATTAATCTTACAGAAGCTACGCTAAAGATAATGTTCCCGAGACTTCCTATAGAAAAACAATATCAAGTATAATCAGTTATCTCGGAAAATTAAAGCGGCAAAGTTGAGGAGACACCAACACTTATCATGAGGGATTAAGTCATTTGTTTTGGGTTGTGACGATACATTATAATTGTAAATGGTTTAGACGCGTTTTGGTGGCGTCTCGTTTTATAATTTAAAAGAAGTAAGATACAATTTTAATATTAAAAGCCTATATTTTTTACCGCTATTGCTGTATTTAGCGGGTCTACTATACTAGCTTCAACTTTCTGGCTGATCAACTCCTTTTTACAATTCAAAAGTTCTTTTAAATGGCTTATTTAAATTACTTAGAGTTTAAGGTTTATAAATATTTCAGTCAACTACTTGTTTACAAACGATTAATCAATACCTAAGTAAGTAACCTTTGTCATAGAAAATTGATATTGCCATCCCTGTCTTGCCGACGCTTGTAAGAAGAATAGAGGAACATAAAATGTACTAGCACTTTGTCAGCCATTTAATGTATAACATTTAATCGGTCCATTGTGGCTTACGTAGGAGTTGAGCTATGAAGGTATCTGTAAATCCTTTACTGCGTTACAAACGATGTACAAACTATTTTGAGAGCGCCCACTTGATATAGACAGAAATAGCTTGAAAGCAATATTTACTGGAAAATGGACTAGTATACAAAATTCATGAGGTCAAAGTCCTAGGCCGTGTCCAGGCCGTGTTTTATGTACGTAGGTAACCAACCTACGCGAGTTTAGATACTCGTGTAGAGGCACGCAGCTATACGAGTTACTTTAACCCTTTACATTTCGAACACACATCCCCGCATTGCTTTGTTGCGTTCAAAGAACAAGCCCTCAAACAAAACGTACCTAACCAATTTAAAAGTCATTGAAGTTTATAACAGAAATTAAACACATTACACCGGTGCCAATTGACTTGGGTCACATTTGATTCCTCCCAAACCCTTCGTATCCGGATCCTTTTGTAATATATTTTATCACGGCAATAAATGGCTGAACCATGCATAACATTGTGTCGGACCTCCAATTTATCTCGTCAGGAACAATCCAATTATATTTTTTCTGCCAAATAGACACATTGGAGTCGAACGTGGCACTGGATATATTGTTGCGAGTGCCCAGTGCCGCTTCGTTGATTTTATCTGGTGTTTTATGGTGTGCCTACACTGCTATGTCTGTCTAGGGTTACGAATTTACATGGTAGAACGGTTGGATACGCACGCCTCTGTTATTAAAACTGAATTTACGTAGACACACAGTCTTCATTTACTAAATTGTAAACCAACTCCAAAAGCAACTTGATATGTATGATGAATTACGTACTTAATCTAGACAAAGGGTTGTCAAGGAAATACAAAAACTAGCCAAGAGCTGGCATGAGCACCTTGCAAAGAGCCTTTAAGGGCTTTAAGCCCTTTTCTTGCTTCCTCATAAGCCTTGTTATACTAATAGTGAGGAACTTAAGGGCTGTTTGCAGCATTAGTTCGCAGAAGAAACATTATTCATGTCTCATATATGAATTGCCTAAACAATATTACGATCAATGAAGATACCTTTATTGGCATCAATTAAATAATAATCATTAGAAATGTTTGTGAATTTTGAGTCAAAATTAAATTATTTAATTATACCATAGACACGCCAAGAGAAGCACTAACAAATTCTACCTCAATATTTCACGTAGATACATTTTAATATAAAGTCAGATTAAGCCTACCAGCCGCCCACTGAGTTTACCAAAGGGCTTCATTTCGTAATTGGTGTTCATTGATGGAATAGCACACCGACTGGGCTCATTCCGAAATGAGAACCCCCCTCTGTGCAATCCTACTGCGCAAGTAACGATGTAATAAGAAATTACGGAGAGTAGAGTGTGCTACTGTAAAAATACATCGTCATCTATTTAATTACGATGTGTACACATAATGAGTGGATACCATAACTTAACAAAAAAATATATTGGCATCAGTAATATCCTGAAATTACAAGAAAATGTAAGTAGTATAAGAATTCTACTCTCTGATTCTAAAATAATTAATAAATTCGTTAGATCGTATTTGGACAAAGTCATATAATGGCATCATCAGATTTATTAAGCACTTAGGATCATTGAAAACGTCGTCAAAAATCGAAATAGATCCAGAACAGACGATTCTCTATAGACCCTTTCTGTTAGCCAACCATTTAATTATTGCTCCGCAAATAATTTCCCGAAAAAAAATCATAGCAATAATTACGATTGTATTCAGAAGCGTTGGATGATCGCCTCAAAGGACCGTTTCTCGATTCAAATATTCCATTTGGGAATAACGAAACAACGGGGCGCCGAAACGCGTCCGGTTTCGACTGAGTAAATCCAATTTTATTACGCTAATAAAAGGCAATCCAATTAAAGCAGGAGATTTTTTACTGGCGTTGCTCCGGTCTGGCCCAGTAGGGCTCTCCAGTGAAGGGGCGGGATTCAGCGTGCTACAGGTTTCAAATGTAACTGTTGCTGTAACGAGTACATGGCTCCTTGAGCGAAATCTTGAGAGGACGGAGTAATGGCATGTATAATTTAGAAGCCGTGGTTTTAATATGATTAAAGCTTGCTCGGAGCTTTTATAGAGGAAATGAATAGTTAACGTTAAAATGGTTAGGTGTTACTCTTAGGAGGGTTGAAGTGGTGATAGATATGGAAATGAGGTTAGTTGGAACTTAAGATTTTAGACAATGCTTAATATTTCATAAAATAGAGCGAAATATTCACAAAGTAAAATTTGAGCCATTTCAAAGGGCAAAAAACAGAACCGCATTCGCCAATACTAAAATAAAAACAAATTGGTGAAGTACTAAAAACAGCAATGGGTTACGCCACTTAAACGCACGAAGGGCCAAATATTCACCCGATGGGTGTATGAAAAATAAATAAAATAATAACAAAGGTGTGATGGATTCATAATGGCTTTAAAGGCTTAACGCTCATGTCAGGCAAACATACGAACATAAAAAAAAAACTTTATAAAAAAATACCAAGATCTATGAATACTTGGAACGTACTCGTATATCTATATTGAGGCGGATAAGAGTGGGTTCATTTTCACCGTAAAAATCGATATACTAAAGCCGGGGATAAGATAATAAAATTTTCCGAAAACCAACAGATAAGAAATAGCAAAAGCATGAAAAGCTACACATTATTACACAAACCAGTTTCACAGCATTTTACAGCGTTAGCAATGGCTTCTGGAGAATAAGATCTCAAAGAAACGTAGCATGCAAATTCAGATAGACAAAATGGGACCCAATCTCTTAAAACAATATTTCCACAAATGCATTTGACTCCAGTAAAATGTAAAAACGACGTCGCTAGAATACCGCATATGGAAGATTTGCAGTAGATACGTGACCTCTTATTCACCTACAGCTTTCTAGAACGTTTTGGTCGAATGGGTTTCGACTATTTTTATATATTTATGAGAATGCAACTTTAGTTCCATTTTGTGCTTCTTCGAAATGGATCTGTAAGTGGTCATACGAATTGTGTCATCAAAAATTCATATTTTTGAAGCTATTGTACTGTGTCAGAGCAATGTCATTAGGAAAGTGTTGTATGAAGTCGTTGAATGCAATATCAGGTTGCATTAATTAATGCTATCAGCCGCACTGGTCTTTCGATGGTTAAGCTACGCTTTCCGCGGTCGGTTCATGGATGGGTGACCATCCAATACATATATCAAGACTCCTCCGTGCCTCGGAAAGCACGTTTAGCCCTTGGTCTCGGCTTTCATTCGAAGATCTTTGATAGTCGTTACGGGTAGTCAGAAGCCCAAAAGTCTGACAATCAGTCTTACCGAATGGTATCGCATTACCCAGTTACTGGGTTATGGAGGTCATAGGCAGTTGCTCCATGTAAAATATAAATTTCATAGTTGGGAAAAAGCTAGACAGATTGATTGGTATTGCAGGCTTTAGCACGCCGTATTTTCCGTAGATGTGTCGCTATACTAAGTCTATTATTCAGGATGTAGATTCAATCAGTGTTTCGACTAAAGTGTTTACATTTACCATGTTACCATCTCGCATGAATATCTTACACAGTATGCAGTGCTGTATCCAACATTTGTATTTCCTGTAGAGCTAATATTTATATGCTCGACAACGGGTCATAAATCAAGGAAATGAACCAATATTTGAAAATACTTTGTAGATAGTTGTATGCCTTGGATTATACGATATACGTAAAGGCAAAGGATAATAATATAATTTAATGATTATTAATAGTAGGTATGTTCTACAGTTTTATTCTACTTTGTCATACAGCTATTACCACTGTTATAAGTATTTTGCTGCGCGGTAGGCCTTAACTAGTTATGCAAGGTGTGATTACTAGGAACTCTTTTTGAGATTTCAATAAGATACTTCCTGCAGAATGACCACCATAAGAATGGGTTTTGTCGATGGAAGAATAGACAAAATGACAGATAATCAATCACAATAGGTCACTGTGTCTATTCTTCCGTCGACAAGACCCGTAGAAAACTCGTTTCTGTTGCTGTTATGCTTTTTTTTTTTACTTCTCCCGCTCTGGGCGGAGCGAAAGGGCGTGTCAGACTTTTACTGACTAAAACCCACCCGTATTCCTTCAGTTGCCCATTGCTAAGACGGTACGGTATCCCTTTCCCGCAACCCTGGCAGGATGGTTGTCATGCTACGCTTAAGTTTACTTAGAACTTTTTCATGACATTTGAGACTGTTGACTGTGACTTTTTCATGACATTTGAGAACAAATCTAACTTTAGAGATTTATGATTCTAATGATTATAATTATAATCATTCATATCAGAATTCTGTAAAATGTTTGTTACGGTCGCGAGGAGTTCGTGGCTAAGTAATAACAGCCGCTCGGGTCGATCCATCAGGTTAAGCTACGCTTGCCGGGGTTGGTCCATGGATGGGTGACCATTTTCACATATCGAGACTCCTCCGTGCCTCGGAAAGCACGTTAAGCCGTTGGTCCCGGCTGTCATTTGTGGATCTTTGACAGTCGTTACGAGTCGTCAGAAGCACGAAAGTCTGACAACCAGTCTAACCGAGGGGTATCGTATTACCCAGTTACTGGGTTGTGGAGGTCAGATAGGCAGTCGCTCCATGTAAAATACTGGTATTCAGCTGCATCCGGTTAGACTGGAAGCCGACCCCAACATAGTTGGGAAAGGCTAGGCAGATTGGATTTGTTACGGTCGCGAATCATATTCTGATCAAGATACAACCTGACACTGACCTGAAAATTGCAAAAAACGTAAGAAAAAAATAATTTCAGAGGATACTTGCACTAACAATCACTTAATTTTTCTTTATTCTTCTTCTTATTTTTAATGCGTTTAGGGATAAACATACATATTTATCTCTAAAATTATTATATCATATTTAGCTTTAAAACATAATTCTGTCTCTGTCATCTTCAAAAGAATCTTCAGAAAACTTATCCCAACTAACCAAAAGAAGAATCAGATATCCCTAATTTTAATTAATTAAAACATCAGTTTCAATTGTATGTTAACATTTAGATTTATTAAACATAAACTGTTAGACAAGACTTCAAATTAGAAACAAGCAAGATTGCATAGAATTTTAATGATGTAGCTTAAGTAATATTGAGGCATAAAATGTGTGCTAATTAAATAAAATTACGAGCAATTACTTATAACTAGTTAGTGTAAAAAATAATCAACGTAGGATACGTTGATTAAAGGAAAACTAAAAATGAATCAACGTAGTATACGTTGATTAATTTTGTGTGCAGCCAGTGGGTCAACTTCACTCAGAGGGCATAAAACGACCTACGTGTTTAGTATAATAATGGACTGAGAGTGCTGCTGCAGCTGCCGTGGCGTTGAGTGTTGAGTGCGTCAGGGATGTTTACCAGCACCAACAATATTCTCAGTGTGTTCCCAGATCGGTGGGATTTCCCGATGTTGCGGAGGTGCTCGCAGCTCCACGGTGAATTTTAATTTCATGTTAATCTGTTTCTGTATCTACTAAAACTATGTTACTAACCCTATGGACTCTGTCTGAAAATAAAATCATTCTATTATATTCTAAAAAGATAAGAATGAAAGAAAATACGGTATGTTACGTCATAATCTCAGAAACTACTCATCCGATTTAAAGAATCCTTTACCACTATATCCGAGTGCCATCCCGCGTCTAGCCGCGTCGCGCGTAGCAGCTAGTGTTTTTTTTTAAATTAATTTATACTCTTACACAAAAATAATCTAAAACCATAACACCATATTCAAATGCAAATTTTCAAAAGGGTTCCACAATATCCGCACTCCGGTTTTACCATCAAGGGCACTTGTCTACTCGATTTCAGTCGTAAATCCTCGCGTTCCGGCAGTGTGATTGGTTGGATTAGTTGAATTAGAACTGAATTGGACGGTAAAAGTGCCGGATTGGCGACTCCGGTCACGCATCGTGTATGAAAAAGATACAGTAACATGACATTGTAAATGGTTGTTATGTGGTTACATGCAATTTTCGTGCCCCAAATTTTCGATGGTTGTAAGTAACGATGTGCTCCCAAAATATTTTATTGCATTCGTATCATGGGTCTGGTCATTTCCATAGGTTTGAGATAATATTTTGATATTATACTGGTAATTCCCTTTCATTTTACGTGGAATAATACAATAAATTAACCTACGTTGTCAAAGAATATCTCTGTCATTTTGAATCCAAATATTTTGCATTATTATCAAGGTAGCCAGAAATCTCAGAAATATACAAAAGGGTTTTTGATATCTAGATTACAAAATGAAGTGATCTTCTGTAACTGATGTTACATTGATCATGTCATTAGAAATATAAAAATGTCAACTCGTTAGGAATACCTTGTATATGTATACCTCTTTGTTGCCTTTAACAATGCCAACAGATATGAACAAGATTATTACTTTCTCTTGCTGGGGCAACACTAACGGTCAACGTCAATGCTCACTTGCCGCCCCCTGAGTCGCCTAACGTCAAACGCCAATGTCAATGCCGTTGTCAAATTGTCGCGATAAGTTGAGGCTAACACCTAACGGTTAACGTCCATCATCGCGATAATCAACGGCGTTTCCCGTTGGTGTGGCTCCAACATCTTAAGCTAACAAAATTACTCAATCACAGCAACAGCAACAACTATATCTTTTGATTATAGATCTAATCTCTGATTATGAAATAACCGAACATAATAAAACCGAGGTGTCGGGCGCATTTGAAATAATATCAAAGATTCAGTGCACAGAAGTGTTAAACTGAGTCTCTTTGAGGGATCAGGTCTGCAATGAGGAAATCCTTCAAAGAACAGCGGTGGCTAGGCTTAAGAGATTAGCAAACTGTGTCGACACCCTTGTTCGACGTAAGGCTTGCTTCTATGCGGCTGGGATACATGAATGAGGAGTCACATATATTATGTACTTAGTTGTAGTTAATATATGTGACTCCTCATTCATGTATCCCGTGCGGCGTCAATGTACTTAGTTGTAGTTTGATGCCGTTCAAACGTTATGTTGTGAGTTCAAACATCATGTATTGATGATAAAAAGATTTTTTCTCAAACATGCTTGGAAATTCGAGCATTATTTTGATTACCTTCTTCGAGATAAATCGAAATTGTGGTGCTGGTCGAATACATGTGAGCGCCCGGCCGGCAATTTTTGCATGAAAATCCATATCTGTCATGTTTAGCTGCCAAATAAATTACTATGAAAAGTCATATCTGTCTGTTATTTAAAAATAATACGAATTTTTGTACTTCAACACATTTGTCATGGCAACCAAGGAGGTAACTTATCAAAGAATTTATTTTTTCGGTTCGGTTTGCAAATAGAGCTATTTAAACAAATGAACATTATTATTGGCGAGTGAAAAATTATCGTTGTTCGTCATTGATTCTGGAATTTATACTTAATTTACTCGGTTTGAATTTCCGCGCATTATTTGAGAAAAGTACTTTATAAACCTTGGCCGCATCCAAGAATTGATGGGCTCACGTATGTGTGCCTCGGCTTCGTCTCGACCCACATTTTCACGACCTTCCGTCCATGCCCATGTTGCCGGCCGCGATAGTAATGCACTATAAAGTTTTGAAATTTGTTGAAATTAATTAATTGTCTGCCCAAAATGTTGTCAGGCGTATAAAACATTGGATTCCGAAATCGGTTCAACCAAAGTTAATCCACTTGTTAACCAGGAATATTGGAATAATCCAACTTTTTGAGCTGTGCTGCATTGTCTGCCAACATCGATTAAACCTCAACAGAAACTTTTGTCGACCACATTGCGTCGGAATATTAAAATTAAAAATCATTGGCCAAAGGAATCTCGGTCGAAAATTAAAATACATAGCGACGTCAACGTGTTTAATTAAATCCTTGTGAAAATTTCTGAACCAATTAATAAAAAAACGATATAAGCCGAATAAATCCGAATTATTCGAACCGTTGATTGCTTGTCGTTAATCACAGTCATCGCAGCCGGCGCTGCCTTCAATATTAATCATACACTCGTTATCTGCAGTAAATCTGTGCTGGCGCACTGAACACTAGTTAAATTGAAAATAATTTCAGCTTAAAACGGGGCGGCCCGTCCGCTGCCTGTTAAATATTTGAACATGGATTTTCACCCGGCCATCTAAAAATACAGGCTTTTCGTTCATAAGATTTTGAACATAATACGTAAAATAAATATCAACATTTAGACAATTACACAAAACGTACCATCTCGCCTGTAATCCCATGAGGGTTAGGCAGAGGTGTACCCTTAATACACCCAATGATTAAGTCCCATGTAATAGGAGGCGAGCCTATTGCCATCAACCGGGCGCAAATCCAGACTCCGGGCTGCTGCTGAGAAATTCTAGATGGAAAAACCCAATAACACTTTGCCTGACCTGGGAGTAGAACCCATGTTGAGTAGTAGCGCTTGCGACATTCAGAGCCAGTCAACATTTAGAGAATTGTTTTTAATTCTTCATAAGCGCATGAAAGGCACAGTTCATGATTATTAAATTCTCCATTCAGGCGTACGGATTAATAAGAATGTATTAAAGGCTCGCCAGGCTCCCACTAATTACATCCGAGACCTGAGATCCTGGTCCATTGTCGATGCCCAACGCAGTTTTAATGAAGCATACTTTGAATCTTTTCAACGTGAACTGAAGATCGCTTGAACTAAGGTGAAGCAATTTTAAAGTTTCCAGTTACACGGAAGAAAATGGCCCGGGGAAGTTTGACTGCTCTTAATTATTGTCAGTCGGTTATCGTGGCTAGTTGGAGTTCGGAACTCTATAATCGTATATTGGAGTAGTACAGTTACTGTTCTCTCGTGTTTTATAGTTGTTAAATACAATTTACTTCGTAGGGGGAATTGCTTCACGGGTGAGTTACATGAGGTGTATTTATTTATTTATTTAATACTTTAAGCACACACATATACAGAGGCGGACTTAATGCCATAGGCATTTTCTACCAGTCAACCTTTGGGTGATGCAGAGACAAACAGTGGTAGGTGCAATAACTAAAGTGTGGAATAAATATTTATTTAAATACTTGAACCTGTTGAAACTATATATGTATATATATAATATAATAATCCTAAATATATATGTATAAATATAAGAACAAATAAATACACATAACTACACGAACATACTAAAACAAATAAGACAAACAATGGGAAAACATTACCGTTGTGATGATACTGCCAGCTTCTTGCGAATGTGCTCGCGAACTTTAACTTTAAAGGATAATCGGTTGGTTGCCATCCTGATTTCCTGGGGCAGCGCATTCCACAGAGAGATAGTGTATTGTTTTATTTTTTAATATTTCAACCATATGAGCTGGATTTTTGAGATGTGGCAGTAAGGGCAGGTATGTACCTTAACCGTTGTAGCTATAAGAAAACGGTCTTATTTATTTTGTATTTGAAGGGTACAGGGGAAAAACATGCTATGTCACATTTTTATGTTTTTTGAACTGGCAATGCCATTGTGAAGTATAAATTTGGTAGAACGAAACGCCAAAACACACTTTGCAGTAACATGCATAGTCACTGAGTAATATTCATAGTAAAATATTGATACAGTGCAATAACAATCAATGTCCAACTCGTACAGGAGAAAAATAAGCTTTTTTTTTTACTACACAACAGAAACAAATATATTTTCTTTATAAATAAATATATTTTCCTTCTATTTGAAACTTTATTGTACCTTTTTTCAAAGATCAAAATATTAATTTAGCAATTTCTCAGTTCATTGTCTTTGTGACATTGCATATTTTTCCCCTGTGCCCTTCATTTTTTTACGATTTCTGAGTTTTCTAGTACAAACCTTTGGTCCGATAGAGTTTTTGATCCTTATAAGAAACAGGATCAATGGGCATCAAAAAAGATTTCGTGAAAATGGCCCATTTTACGCTGACCTTTTTTTCAAGTTTCTTAACAAAAAAAGGACAGTCTCACAAGACCGTTTTCCTGTAGCTACAACGGCTAAGGTACCTGCCGTTACTGCCCCATCTAAAAAATCCACCCTGTTCCACGGTTTATAATTTATTTTCTTTTTTTTCTGCTATAAATGCGACTAGTAACCCTTTTTTCAATGTTGACATGATGTAGGTCCACAGCTAAAAAAGTAAAAATCAACGTTTATTAAAATTTTACTTTACTCAAAACTAGTAAATATGAATGTAATAACATGTTCAACCCAAAATGCTTCAGGCAAATGGCTACAGTAACATTAAAAAAATAAAATAACAGGCCAGTGGTGATGTCGACAGCGAGTGTAGTTATTTTATGCTCGCTGAATTTATACGTTTTAATAAAAATTCAAACATATTATAAAACAAAGTCCTCCGCCGCGTCTCTCTGTGTATCTGTTCGCGATAAACTAAAAAACTACTGCACCGATTTTCATGCTGTTTTCACCAATGGATAGAGTGGTTCTCAAGGAAGGTTTTAATACCTATATAATAACCGACATCCACGCAGGCGAAGCCGCGGGCATCAGCTAGTTTTCTTATAAAAGAAGAATCATTTTTGTACTATCCAGAAATAGGAGCGAAAGTTTGATTGCACCTCAAGAAAATTCTCAAAATCTTTTTTTTTTTCCAGAATTAAAACTCAAGAACCGTTGTAGCGATTTTAATACCTACCACGTGACCTAACCCTCCTGCCTCGACAGAAAATATCGCACTACCGCCCCGCCTCGCCACACGAACTTAACACGCTAGTGCGACGCCACCCTAAGTCTTCAAATTAAACTGTCCATCAAAAACCACCGTAGTTATCGTAAATCACATTTTATACGCGCATGCTCGTAATTTCTTCGTAATACCCATTATTAGTGGAACGATGCTCGAATCTGTTGAAAGATCGATATTTGGCTTAAATTATGCATGAGACTGGAAGGGATCCTTTTAAACTGTTACTGTAACGGCTTACGAAGAGCCGCGAGTTACTTTTGAGCGCGTTTATAAATTTTATCGTGACTTATTTTACTGTTAAGTTGTTTTTGGTAAGAGGGATTTTTCTTGCGATTATGATGAATGACACGAATTTTATAGATGGGTGCGAAACTAAATTATTGTTGTTTCTGTTTTTTAACAGGTTCATGCTGAACTGCAACCTTCAAAGAATAATGAAAGTGTGAAAGGAGCTTCAAGTAGAGTACTAGAAGCTTCTTTCCAAAATTTCATTATTCGATCTTCAAATAATTGAAAAAATCGCCTATTAATTGTATGTTGCAACATACAATTAATAGGCGATTTTTTTCAATTATCTTATTATTTTATTTATATTATCACCTCTTAATAAATACCTACTCTACTTTTTTTAAATGTGTTTCATTGTAGCATCAACATTTACTTAGCAACAAATACAATCTTTCAAAACCATTCCACATTTTTATCCATTTTCTCATGTATTACGACCGAAACTCTAATCGAAATAGCAGCAAAACCTACACGATTTCCGTGTTCGGTACAAAATATATAGCACAAGAGCCTCAACAAAACAGTTCAAGCGGAAAATTCGATATCTTGAGCTAGAGCATTGATGAGCGCTTACATATTCATGAGCTATGCCAAGCTTGCCACGAATAGATGGTACCACTACACAAAATGACGGCTGTCACCGATCTACCTCTGAAACTTGGCGACACAGTACGATAGGGTTAACATTTAATACCTAAGTATGTGTACTAAGTTTGATATTAATTTTCGCTATGGATTTTCTTTACTGTATGGTTGACCTGATTCTTTAAGATTTAATATAATTGCTAGCTGCGCCCCGCGGTTTCACCCGCATAAATCTCGATCCTGTAGTAATATCGGGATAAAAAATATATCCTATGTCCTAATCCAGGTCATGTTCTACCCCTGTGCCATATTTCATCCAAATTTGTTGAGCCGTTTTAGCGTGAAAGTGTAACAAGCAAACAAACAAACTCACTTTTACATTTACAATTAGTCAGGATTATAGTTGTAAAAAAACCGTTTTAAACCAAAATCAATGGTTTAAAACCCGTTTTAAATATCATTAAAACGGTTTAAAACCAAGATCACGTGGGCCTAATAAAAATAAAAAGGCTAATTGAAATCTTTCACCATTTTGATTAATTTAGGTAAAATCATGTAACATAAATATTATAACAAACAATTGCTTCAGAAATTATTTTGCCTTACGGAACGGCAACGTCGCATTTTTATTTTGCACTTTGCTACCAAAATCGCAACTTAGGTATGAGGAGAGAGGGGTGCGTGAGACTACGATTGCTTTGTTATTGTTAATGTTTATCAGAATTCACATTGTTTTGGCCGGGCGGTTTATGAGCGTGTTTTTTTAATCCGTTTTTGGTAATTTCCGAATTCAATGGTAAAACCGGCCAAGTGCATGTTGAACCATGCACAATGAAGGATTCCGTAGTTGGGATGAATGTTTTTGCAACTGCAAATTTAAGTTGGTCGATTATTACTCGGTATAATAACTTGTGGAGCCTACGTAACGGTGATAGTTTTCCTTTTAATTTCGTTATTTAAACTACTGTCGTGAATTTTTTTACGTATCCAAAACCAACCATTTATCTGGCAGGGGGGGGGACTTCCTGCCAGGGTTGCGTCCGAAAGTCCGAAAGGGATACCGGGACCCTGGCAACAGGCAACTGAAGGAGCACGGGTGGGTTTTAGTCAGTAAGAGTCTGACACGCCCTTCCGCTCCACCCAGAGCGGGAGAAGTCATTTGATGATTTCCCAAAAAAAACTTAATATTTCGCAAACGGATCCCTGAATCCAAAAATGGTTTTCACAAACTCCTATTATTTTTAAACCTTTCCAACGATACCCCTCACCATGGGATTGACGAGGAAAAAAATCCATCCCCACTTGACGAGAAGGCGACGAACACAAAAAAAAAATTTTTACTCCTTTGCCGGCGTGATATATATGTTTACCCATACCAAAATACAGCTTTCTAGTATCAACAGTCTCTGAGCTAAGCCGCGGGCAGACGGACGGACAGACAGACGGACATGGCGAAACTATAAGCAACCCTTATAGTTTCGTCATGTCCGTTGTCGACTACGGAACCCTAAAAAATATGTCTTGTGTAACTTTAGTGCAATGGCAAATAAACTTAAAAATGATATTTAAAATAAAGTGCAAAAGGTGTTCCGAAATTGTGATTTCGGCAGATACCACAACATCGAAGGAATACGTACAGTCAGCATCAAAAGACAAAAAACACTTCAGTTTTTTAGGTCCAGATTAATTAAAATCGGAACAGAAATAATATTTTCTATCTGTATTGAGATTAAATTCCGCCAAATACTAGTTATAAGCTATTAAACACCGGTCTCCCTGTTCGCAAAAATATGCACATTCAAAGGGTATGATAAATATAATTACACATCAAGCCTGATTCCATTACACAAACACCTCAGTTAAAGTGAAGTTTAGAAAAAAAGATCTTAAAATCCATATAAACCTATATCTACCTTCCATATCCATCAGAAATGCTTTATTTCTTCTCACTAAGGAAGATTTCCGAAAATAGAACAGATTTGCAAGTCGATGTGAATTTCAATAAGCACTTACCGCAGCATGCAGACATGCAAGTGTCGTCAGTCTCTAGTCTGTAGCTACGGTCCCTACGGAGCTTCACTGGCTGTACTGGCTGCATTCGCTTTACAAAATACTTACGAAGAAATACTATTTTAACGCTGTGGTATTTCTAAGTTCAAGATCGGTTCAGCATGAGGTAGTTTATTGTAAAGCCCCACATAAACGATGGAAGTTTCATTCCTGTGGCATACAATATAATTGAAATAGCAAATAAACGTTTATATTTGCTTCAATTTCTATAAATCTTCAGATAATTAAACCGGGTGTACAGTTCACATCAAATAATTTAGCCGCTCTGAAGTAGGCTATAAATGACTGCTCAGTAGTCAATCTTACAAAACAGCACAGCAGCTCCGAAGCTACATGCCAGCGCGCATGCGCAGCCTAGCTTCAGAGCGGCAAAGTTATTTGACGCGAACTGTAAATCAGGGGGCTTATAACGGTCACTTTGGCAGAATCATAATAGGAGAATGTTATTAGGTATCATAATAAAAATGTCACAAACAGACAAATCATAAAATGATCTGCATGCAATTCATATTACGAAATAATTCAACTGTTTGACAGTTTTCTATGGAGATTCGTAAAATGGCCCAGAAATGATGAATTGTTTTTGTGTCATTGCGACAATTTCCCAACAATTCAAGAAATGAATTGCTTTTAGTGGAATTGCTAATGCGGCCGTCTTAAGGGCTTAACAAAAGGAATCTTCGAAATTCAAAATCAATTCGTATTCTTCACACATATGATTCTTTTTAATCCCTTCTAATTTGGCCATTGCTTCTTAACCATCATCATCGTTTTATCCATAACATCATCATTATAATGCATAATATAGTATCTTTCATCGTTTTTTTTGTGTTTTATTCTTAAATGAAGTAGATTAATCATTTGTTGAAATAAGAGTAATTATTGTATATTTGTAATACAATTACAAATATACAATTTAACACTAACATCACTAACTAATACTTATCATCTTTAGAAAAAAATATACAAAAGTAAACACGCAGTAAGTATTACTCAATCACGTCTAAACCTCAAGCTGTCCTGTCTAAGTCTCTTACATAAGTTCTCATAATACTTCCAAAAACGTAAACAGTTTTAATTCAAGTCCAACCAGTGGACCACCTGTTGACTTTGAGCCGAAAATGTTATGAATGCTTGAAAACCGAATCAATTTACTACTAAAGTTAAACTTTTAGTAGTCTCGCATTCGGTATTTTCCTTCCCAATTGCTTGAATTGGCAAGTGGCTTGTTATACGAAGTAAATTATGGCAGTCATCATTTTACTTAACTAATATAAGTCATAAAATAAATGCTGATCTTAAACCATATAACAGTTTAAATCTTAGTATACAGAATTATACCTATGCATCAAATTAATTAGCGTACGCACGGAGAGGACACGATAATGTCACCCATCCACGGACCGACCTCGGCAAGCGTAGCTTAATATTCAATCGTCCCGTGCGGCTGCCATTATTTAACCATGAGCTCCTCGTAGTTTAGATATCTAATAATGATAAAACAAAACAACAGTTTATTTGATACTAGAGCAAAATTAAAATCACTGTCATTGTAATACATAAAAATCTAAACACAAAAAAGGCTTAAAAGTTAAAAAAAAATTAAGTTCAAAAACAATTAACCATGAAATTAACGTGATACATCTGGCCGAAAATTAAATTCTAAACAAACAAAGAGAAGGCTAGAAAAAATGTGCAAGGAAATAAATAATGTAACATGAATGAAGTAAGAACTGAATATTCACTTCGATGATTGACATTCGAATAAGTAGGTACATAATTCATGTAATCTCGTCAGACTTCACACCTGTGAATGGCACCTCTTGTCACTTAAAGACTATATTGCTTCACGTCACGCCCCACCTTTTGGGCGCTATGACAAAATAAAAATAGTTACAGGTAGGTGCGGTACTTGAATAAAAATAATCTGACTGGAAAGGAATAAAAATTAAAAAAAAAAAAATACTTTGCATGAAAGTGCTATATCGCAGAGTCCTCATGCAGTGGGTGCGAGAAACGGCCGTAGTCGCGCTGGGACGCCCTTCATAAGGAAGTCGTAAGCTGCGTGATGGCATGATGTCTGAGAAGTGTTTATGGGAGATTGACCAAAGAAGGATACGTACACAGGGAACAGCGGAAATCTTTGAGACCTTTGCCCAGAAGCAGGATAAAAGAAATTGGAAGATTATTTCGATCTTACTCTTAGAAGTAGATGAAGAATGCTTCCATTTTAACGTCCCACAATTAACACTTTTCATCATGACGTCATTGATTTTCTCCACAAGCAAGGACAACACACGGTTCTGGGTCTTAGCTCTGAAGTGTACCTAATGAACGTTCACATTCTTATCCCAAAATCAATCAAAAAATCTTCTTTGATCTACATATTTGTCAAGTTTTTTAAATTGACTGTCGCTGAGATGAGACTTGAGTATACCTACTTGGTACCTACTTGAATCTAAAGGGGTACCTACCTACCTACTTACGAGAACTGTCCTTCTGTTTTCTGGTCAAACCAGAAAAAAGATTAACCCACTATTTACTAGATTTGCGTATATTTTAGCAATGAACTAGAACAGTCCATAATTTGTAATGAGAAAATATCACAGATTTATAACATAAGTAAGATGTAGTTAAGGAAAAAGGAGATGTGTATTGTTGCGCACCAAATGTGTTTATAATAATGTAGGTAGTCATTGGCACTGTAATGGAAAAAACGTAATTACTTAATGCTTGTGATGAGAAACATAATTATCTCGTTTATTAGTCACACTTACATGGTACATAATCTTCCGTTCTTCCCAAACGGAGGACATCCATATCTCCATTCAACGGAAAAAAAGAGGTACGAGTAGTAGAAAATAAAATCAGGCATATAATATACTACATCACCTAGCCTTGATCTAAAACCAATGACTTGTCCTACGTGAATAAACCTTTAATGTCTAATAATACTAAGTTATGAATGTTAATCTGGAACTATTGATACAGAATGTTATCGTAACCACAAAAATATACCTCTATTAAATTCGGCTGGCATAATAATTAAGTAACAGGCGCTCTATCAAGGTTGTGCGGGTTCTCGGGTACCCTAATAGCTGTGGTTTCGCAACACCCAGTTGTTCCAGTTTCAAGCCTAAAGTCAAAGTACAAATTATTTAGGATTTGTGTGTCATAATGTCATAATATTCGATCATATAATGGTTACACGGGCGTTAGGAATTTTACCCTGAACCAGCCCGTTACAATTACGTAGATACTATCTTAAATTGTGAGCTTGTAGCTAAACCATAAGTCCGGTGACAATAGCTGAGATGTCAATAAGTTCAGACATAAAGATAAATGCAAAATAAAATTACCGAGAGAACAGTTATCATAATAGAGTTTATCAAGCTCTTAATTGTTCTGAGTCTGGCGTTTATATTCAAATTATACGTCCTATCGTATACGGGAGTGACACGTGCATTACAAGCCCATGTTTTATTGCAAAAAGCAGCTAGTTGTCAACAGTGAATCACTGTCTGCCATTCAGTTAACAGCCGCACGGAATTTGAACGAAATTAAAATTGGAACGTTCAATTTGAATAGCACGTGCTTTGGAAGTAGGAGAGGCGGTGGCAGTCGCATAGCGACGCGCGCTTGCGCAACCGCGAGTCAGGTGCCTGCGGGAACATGAAATGCCAAACATTAAATGCATTCATACAAAACCGGTGTGGTAAATAGTTTATAGCAATTTACCGCAACTCAACAATTAACGCAATTGTTTTTCTCTCGCTGTTCGAAATCAATTGACTGCCGCCGTAATTATCAACAAATAACACTGGGCGATAAAATAAATTTTAATAATTTAGAGCATGCGAACCTTAACAACGGCTCATAAAGCACGATATCTTAAGCCATGTACCTATCTCTTTAACGCAATCATGTCCGAGATTTAAATCCTAGGAGCACGCCAATAGTGCACGTTGAATTTCGACACAGGCCATTCGTTACACGAAATAATTGTCAATATCAAACGGGCATGCTGTTTCCGATCGTTTCCGATTTATCTAGACGGATAATACTGTAATAGTATAATAGGAAATCCTGCCTATATTAGGTGCCTTTCCAAATCGCAATGATAATAATGTTGCGAAATATCGAGCGATACTGTGGGAGTCAGTCGTCGAGGTTAATGTCGTGGGGAGGGGGTCTAAGATCTTATTCAACGCGACTGGACCTTTGAGCTGGACACCGGGCACGTAACGTTAATTCACACGTGGCTTTTGAACCGTCTGTATTATATTAAATGCACATACACGTATTCTGTGTGTGTTCTTCCACACGAATATTAAAGCTCTGTTGTATTCGTAATGATTGTGTCCGTAGATAACTATATTACGACTTGCGTGCAAAAAGCGATTAGCAATATGTTAATTTACTTGTTAGCCGTGTCATAATGCCTAAGTCTTTACTTTAGGGTCTTACAAAGCAAAAGGTAATTATAATTTCCAATTAAATACTTTTCTTTAGAAACTAACTTACATAAATAAGCTGCCTGGGATAAAAAGATAAAAACCCATTAGCCGAAGCATTAGCCCGTTACCTATGGGACCTAACACTGTCCCTTGACAAAACCCTAGCTAATTTACTTAGGAAATTGTACAGATGTTATTTAATGTAAGTGTATTTTCAAAGAATAGGTTTAACAAAATTAATTGTTAAGATTATGCTGGTTAAGTAAAACTAACAACTAACAATTCTTAGTAAAATACGACTATTACAAAGGCAAACACCAAAACGCATAACTCGAAACGCACATTTGTCACCAAGACATGACTTTTCATGCCAATTCCGAGCAAAGCCCTATTCTATCGAGTCTGTAATATCTAAATCAGTCTGTTCATTAATATTTCTATGAAACGTTCGACATAGCCAACGCCTACGGAACGAATCCGAATCACGCTAGGTATTCGCACTTACATATTAAATTAACACAAGTTTCATATCCGAACGGAAGTGGCCGTAGGAATTCACCACTAAAACCATATGTGACTGCTAATTTGTCCAACATGCACTACTGTTCTTTTATTGTAAGAATTTTCAATAGAATTCCTGTCGGTGTATAGATTTACATTTTTTATTCGTGTCAATTTGTTACTTTGTTGGTGATATGAATTGAACTGCAATTGAATGAATATTCATGACAACATAATGTAGGAACATAAAAATCCAGTGCTGAATACTAAATCTGCATCGATAAACAGTGTCAACAAACAAATTGTGGACTTTATTTCCATAATCCTTATAATCATTGGCAAGTTGGGTTGTAATTTGTTGATTAGGTCATTATGCTGTAAGGTTAATTATTATAATATGTAGTGTTTAAACAAAACCAAGATCAACGGTGGGTATCGCGAATAGCAGGAATTTAACACATCTCCTGCGAGAGTTACTGATGCTACAATACTATTTAGTAAGGACTTGAAACCCATTCAACGATCCATAGTTCGAAGACAACTCAATTAAAATGTTAAATAATAATGTCGTTAACGAATTTGAACTAAGTGATAAAAAAATAAATATTGTTTACCTAAGTGTTACCAAAGGGAGGTCCCAACTTATTGCCCTCATTGAACTCTGCCCCAATTTAACTAGTATCTGACAATTTATCCAACATTAACAATATATGTATGTATACCTTGACATTTCTCACCAACCCCTTTAACCCTACGAATAACTAAACTAACTGCTAATACTTCCACAACATTATACCATTACACGTCCGATAGCTCGGCTCGTAAATACCAGCCACACACGGACGTAAATCAATTACCCACGACAGAACGTCAAACTAGCTTTATTGTTGGCTACGTGTTTACAGGAGTTTTCAAACGGTCACTAACACGTGAACGGGTTACGTTCTGGCTAACGATCCCGATATTTACTTTTAACTGGTGTTTTTGTTTTTTTTTTTATTTTTTTTTGTGTTGATTTTTTATATCTGCTTTTTGGACAATGTTTATGGTCTTTATGTCGTTAGTCTGATTCATCATAATATTGGCTTTGTTCGCTTACACTTGAGCATCGTTCCCCAATAATCGTGACCATCAACTGTTATATAAGATAGTAATACCAGCCTATTACTGTATCACTGCAGGGCAAAAACCTCTACCCATACAGAGAAGACATGAGTATTGATCACCACTCTTGGTCAAGTCAGGTTAGCGATTTCAGTGTAATAATTATGAGTCCAAGTTTCCTAAGGATGTTTTCCTTCACCGATGTCAATGATGTCCAAGATAAACTTAGAAAGTAGGTACGTATCAATCTGCCTAGCCTTTTTCCAACTATTTTGGGGTCGGCTTCCAGTCTAACCGGATGCAGCTGAATACCAGTATTTTACATGGAGCGACTGCCTATCTGACCTCCACAACCCAGTTAACCGGCTTGGTAAGACTGGTTGTCAGACCTTCGGGCTTCTGACGACCCGTAACGACAGTCAAAGACCCACGAATGACAGCCGGGACCAACGGCTTAACGTGATTTTCGAGGCACGGAGGAGTATCGATATGTACATAAAAATAGTCACCTATCCACGGACCAACCCCGGCAAGCGTAAATTAACCTGATGGATCGACCCATGAGGCTGTTATTACTTAGCCACGAGGTACATATGAATTGACGAAATCAAATTGGATAAAGTCATAGGTCAAGGATATTCATCATAATCCTGGCAAACAATTGGTTACGCCTACATGTCTTGAATGCATTCCGCAGTCTCTTTACATGCTCGGTAGTAGCAATGCCGAGAACCACATAGTAAGTTAGTAGATATTATTATATAAAGGAGCATTTCATTCAAGATACACACTGACCGCTTACCATCAGGTAAAATATTGGCAAATCCCCTTTTCATGAACTTTTCAGCAGCAAAAGTAATTTCCACCTATTTTGTTGTCTTAAAGAATAACGTAGATGCAATATTTATATCATTATTGTAACGAATTTGTTCCCCAACTTACTATCAAATTAAGTATCATCGAGACCACAACACTTGATTCCCGAATCCCAAGCATCCTTGTTTGCTACTCTTTATGTGTAATACCTACATAGGCTCTTATCTTTAATCTTCTCATCCCCATCTTTAAACCAAGCACGTCACTGCTACATGTGGCTACAATCAATGTTTGTGCACGCTACGCTAATACTGCTAAACATTGTGATTCCGATCAGCTTATATAGGAAGCGATAAGTATAAATTCTTTCAAGCTTAAAGGCTCTTACATACTGGCGCGATTCGCCGCGCGACGCGAATTTTAACCAAACAATTCCTGAGAAAACTTCACGGAGAACAATACGGCGGCGGCGCGGCGGCGGCGTCGCGTCGCGCGACCTATCGCCCTAGTATCTAAGAGCCTTTAAGGGCTTAAAATACTTTTTATACCTACAAAATAATAAACGTCAACTTAATGACATATAATAATTACTTAATATTATTAATCGGGACACATTCAACTCTCAACCAATTATTATGACAACATTTTAAGAACCTCCAAATAAAACATTCGGTCTCCAATTATCGCTCATAACTTTTTGTACCCATTGTAACAGGGTCACACATGGTCGCATAAAAATACTAAATTAATTCCCTACAATTTTCGTCTTAACTGCTGTGACATGTTTTTGTCAAATTTATTTAATTTTTATTAAATAAAAGCACGTTTTCAATGATTAATTTATATCATTGCGTGTATAATGTATTTCGTTTGTAAATGTCCTAACAAAAAGTGTATTTTTGGCTCCGCTGTGCGAATGAATTATTTATCGAGGTCTGTTCATACATCAGGGCCCTTATCAATCGCATTAAACTCTTGTCTCGTGTACTATTGTGCCCTAAAAATGGTAAGCGTGAACGGTAGAGGCGACAAAAAAAAGATTTTATTAGTTAGCACAAACAATTTTTAGATCAATGTGAACACTATTTGAAAAGCAAATTGGTCTTGTTTTTAGACAGGTGGGAATATGATACATGCCTTTAAAGGGTTTGTAGTTTTCCAAGTCATTAATTTTCGTGATTATTAGATAGTGTAATATAGCCACATTGGCTGTTGTATCAACATAATGTCACTCGTAGTTTGTCGTTCGTTACTTCCGCTAGATGTCAATTTGTAAGTGTCAATACTTATCTTATAACATAATCATTATTTTCGTCGGAACGAGCTATGACAGAATTATTTGTAAGGTAATGTAATCAATAAACTGGCCTAATTATAATATTTAAATTGCGCATGCAGTAATCTTTCACGTTGATCGAGAATAAAAGCTGAACAAAGACTTTGGGGTTTATTTAAAAACGTTTCTTAAAGTTAAGTAATGATTAGCGACTGTTTAACCATACATTGACGTTTGAACGTCACTAACTTTAAGCAGAGTTTATAAATAAACCCCTTAATGTTGCAGTAATGAAGTCATGTATTACCAAGAATCCTTGATCTTACAGTCTGATTTGAATATCTTTATAATCATTTAATAATATCTTTATATTTTTATTTTTTGAAAATACCACGACATTTTCAATTTGAACATTTTATGCTCCCTATGTTTTTAGCAAAAAAATATCTTTGTAAATATTCCATACTAGCTGTGCCCCGCGGTTTCACCCGCGTATGTCTCGATCCCGTGGGAATATCGGGATAAAAAGTATCCCTTGTCCTATTCTGGGTCATGGTCTACCCCTGTGCCAAATTTCATCCAAATCCGGTCAGCCGTTTTAGCGTGAAAGCGTAACAAACAAACAAACTCACTTGCGCATTTATAATTATAATATTAAGTTAGGAATCTATATTCTACATGTAAGTCAATTTGTTCGCATTGAACTGAAAGCTCACCAAAGGGCAAGTTCTTATCAACATAGCTTACAACATCAGCATAATTTACCACATGCTTGTCAAAAAAACAACATTTATTACCATTGATAGATAACAAAATGCATAATAGGTATTTATGACTATGATAAAAGTAGACATTTTATATAGTAACAAATCCTGTTTTATTCAAAATAATGCGTTTACGGAATAAGGAAGACTGAGACATTTATGTTTCTCTTGAATGCATTATGCATAGTGATATAACCTTACACAAACTGAGTATAGCAGGTTATTCGGAATAACAGTCACCTAACCTCGCATTTTTAATATTGTTCATATTTTTGCCAGTTTTATTTAACTGTCAAGTTGAAGATGCATATATTTTTATGGCTGTTATCATCTGATCTTTTGGCATTTACAAAAAAAAAAATATTTTTTGTGTAAAATCCGTTTATAACTGTTTAACAAGAATCAGTGTGAGTTGAGCAGTGGTGGCCCAGTGGTAACGGCCACGACTTACGAGTTGTAAGTCGTAGGTTCGAACCCTGACAGGAGCTTAACTTTGTGTAAATTATTTCATCGCCAATGCTTTCAAAACGGTAAAGGAAACATCATGAGGAAACCGGCATGTCCTAGAACCGAAAAATTCAAACTCATGTGTAGATTAAAAAGCCCACTCCCTCTTGAAGAGAGGAGGCCTGTGTCGCAGCAGTGGGAACATTATAGGCTGATTATGTTATGCAAAAATAATCAGATTTCTGGCTTATAGGGTTAGAGGTTCTATCGTTATAAATCAGCCGATCGATTCTGTAAAAATATCACCGTGAAAAGTTCAGTGAAGTGAGCTTAGAGTGAGCTGTCAATAACGTGTCAATCTCTAATTCTCTGGTGGAATGGCAGCTCACTTCAAGCTTCACCTACGTTTTTACGGTGATACAGAATTGATCAGCTGGTGACGATAAAAAGCTATCACTCGGTTATTCTGGACCATTCTATACAAAAAAGTTCAAATAGAGCAACTGTGTTTGTGTCCTAAACTTTCGATGGCTTTAATTTCCGTGCTAGAACAAAATAATATTGTTTTAATAGCCCACTGAGGATCAGTGGGCCTGTATTCCTGTATCCATTTTTTTACATAGTAGCTGGCTAGATTGAAAAAAACGTTTTGCTTTTAGACACAGGGCCACTGACTATTTAACTTATCCATAATCCATACTAATATTATAAATTAGAAAGTAACTGTCTGTCTGTCTGTATGTTACCTTTTCACGCGTTTAAACCACTGGACGGATTTCGACAAAATTGGGCAAGAAAATAGATGGTACCCTGGGGAAGGACATAGGCTACTTTTTATCGACATACCGCGCGGGCGAAGCCGCGGGCGGAAGCTAGTTTGCCTATAAACGCGTTTATTATGTATATTTTTTTCAAATAAGACTTATCAGATGTCCACCTGTCTATTGTGTCTCGTTTAACAGGAAAATTATGTTTATTTGAACTTTAAAGGCGAAGGTTTGAGTTAACTTTTGTTTGCTATAAAAAGCAAATAAAATTATAATTAACGGACTCTGATCTCTGTGTTGCCTTTTACACCTTTTAGTTAATTTTGAAGCAAAAAAAAACAAAAGCATTAAATAACTAATAAAAAAAGAATATTAAAACATTATCTATAGTTAAAAAACAATTTGACGTTGAATGTGTTAGGAAATAACAGACAAAACACTTAAAATACCAAATGGTTTTGAAACTATTTTGTGCAAATAAAGTGTCCCTGCTAAATAGAAAATTAGTTTTTGCCAGAAACAGAGTAAAAGATCATGCTTATTATTCTTCTCCTACAACTAATTTTTACTTATAGTAAAACACTAAGAAAATTAAAATCCAACCTAGCCAATCCACTCCAAAACGTGACAAAAGTTCCAACCCATTTTCACACAAGATTTAATTCGGAAATAGTACCCATGTAATGCCGATTATCGTGGCGGCCAGCGTTCTAATAGCTAAGGGATCGATCAACATCTCAAGAGGCTCTTGTCAGGCGTTTGGGTCAAGAGTCTGCTACAGAGAACAGCTCTTTGACAAGCCACGTAGGTGTTATGAGGTATCGCTTGAACTCTGTCCTCTGGGAGTTGTATTGTAAGCGCTAGTTTCGACGTGTACAATATGTTCAACACTGTTCCTTGAAAAAAGAGAAAGATCGTTAAGAGGAAATATAGTCGGTCCCCTCTCCATACAAACGCTCTCGCCTGTTTTCTCTCTGGTTTATGAACTTCTTAAACAATGATTTTTTAATTAAATATCAACTAGTTCTTTGCCCCTACGTTTACCGTTTTGATGATGCATTATCTGTAGAAGTACTAGAACCCTCAGAAAATGCTCAAAATTGCCTGTTTAAACCGCTGTCATCAGAGGCCTATTGTACAAAGGACCATGGGAAGAAACGTCCCCACCCACCAACACGCTAGAGTGTCATTCGAAGCGTCTGGTGGGTTCGATACTTTTTTACTATGGCGACATTTTTCAAAAATGTGGGGTTTTCCTGGAATATTATTTTTTTATTCAATATTAGCATTATTTTACATTTATATATTTTCTTAGTTTGCACTTAAGAGGCATAGAATATAGCGACCTAAATATGGTTCTCATTCATGACAACCTTTCTTTTTATCAGGGACCATTTTATTTTTCTCTGATACCTTTTTTTAAAGTTAGGTTCGGTTAGGTTATGTTTGGTACCCCGCCCTGGGACCTCGAGGCGAAAGTACTCGCGTCATCGTATCGGTGGCGCGAGGAAGCGAGGGCGCGGGGTGAGCAACCGATGCAGCGACACATAGAGCTGCATCGGTCTCAGCTTCGCGAGGTCCTGGTGGCGGAATGGCGGGAAAGGCTTTCACGCCCTACCGCCGGCCTCGACATCATCGAGACGGTCCGGCCGGTGCTCGAGCGCTGGCTCGGGAGGAGGCACGGCTCCCTGTCGTTTCGGGTGACGCAGGTGCTCTCGGGGCATGGTTGCTTCGGGAAGTACCTGTGTCGCATAAACAGGGAGCCGGACGCTCGGTGTCACCACTGCGTCGACTGCCGGGAGGACACGGCGCGGCATACGCTGGCAGAGTGTGCCGCTTGGGAGGAGCCGCGCCGTGCCCTCATCTCAGAAGTAGGCAGTGACCTCTCGCTGCCAGCCGTCGTTGAGTCGATGGTCGACAGCGAGGAGTCCTGGGACGCGGTGGTTTCCTACTGTGAGACAGTCGTCTCGCAGAAGGAGGCTGCGGAAAGGGAGAGGGAGATCTCGTCCACTCACCCGGCCCGCAGCAGGCGCACCGGGCGTCGGCGGAGGGCGGATAACGCCCTCTTCCAGCCCCCCTAAATGGGTCCAGGGGTGACGGACTCGGGGACGTCCGTCGCCCCCCAAACATCAGGACCCGAGGTGGCGGCGCGTAGTGTTCCACGCGCGCCCCTCTTAGACGTCACGGGGGGAGTCAAACACCTCACTCCCCCCCCTGACCTGAGGAGGCCCGCAGCGGCGGGCCGGCACCAGTCGGGGGTTGCGGAAGATTTTCACGTTCCCGCGACCCCCGGCGTAGGTGTGAGTCGGAACACCGGGGTGGTTTTTAGTCAGTAAGAGTCTGACAGACCCCTCCGCCCGCCCCAGGGCGGAGGACATCCATGAGGATTTTCCACCCCGGAAAAAAAAAAAAAAAAAAAAGGTTATGTTTGGTAAGGATAGGTAATTATAGCTTAGGTTAGGTTAGCTAACCGAAAAGTTTAGGTTAGGTTAGGTTAGCTTCTGTGCGCTGTCAACGCGGCTCTACGTTGGAATCGTGCGATCGATGGCCCTTTACGGGGCCCCGATCTGGGCGGCTGACCTGACGGCCGGTAGTATCGCAGTCCTGCGCAAGCCACAGAGAGCGATGGCCGTCAGAGTCATCAGGGGGTATCGCACGATCTCCTACGAGGTGGCTTGTGCACTGGCCGGATCCCCGCCCTGGGACCTCGAGGCGAAAGGAGGAAGCGAGGGCGCGGGGTGAGCAACCGATGCAGCGACACATAGAGCTGCATCGGTCTCAGCTTCGCGAGGTCCTGGTGGCGGAATGGCGGGACAGGCCCTACCGCCGGCCTCGACATCATCGAGGCGGTCCGGCCGGTGCTCGAGCGCTGGCTCGGGAGGAGGCACGGCTCCCTGTCGTTTCGGGTGACGCAGGTGCTCTCGGGGCATGGTTGCTTCGGGAAGTACCTGTGTCGCAAAAACAGGGAGCCGGGCGCTCGGTGTCACCACTGCGCCGACTGCCGGGAGGACACGGCGCGGCCTACGCTGGCAGAGTGTCCCGCTTAGGAGGGGCCGCGCCGTGCCCTCATCTCAGAAGAAGGCAGTGACTTGTCGCTGCCGGCCGTAGTCGAGTCGATGGTCGGCAGCGAGGAGTCCTGGGACGCGGTGGTTTCCTTCCGTGAGACAGTCGTTTCGCAGATGGTGGCTGCGGAAAGGGAGAGGGAGATCTCTTCCACTCACCCGGCCCGCAGCAGGTGCACCGGGCGTCGGCGGAGGGCGGTAAACGCCCTCTTCCCCTAAATGGGTCCAGGGACGACGGACTCGGGGACGTCCGTCGCCCCCTACACATCAGGACCCGAGGTGGCGGTGCGTAGTGTTCCACGCGCGCCCCTCTTAGACGTCACGGGGGGAGTCAAACACCTCACTCCTCGGGTCACGGGGGGGCCCCTGACCCGAGGAGTCCCGCAATGGCGGGCCAGTCTGGGGTTGCGGAAGATTTTTACGTTCCCGTGACCCCCGGCGAAGGTGTGAGCTGGAACACTGGGGTGGTTTTTAGTCAGTAAGAGTCTGACAGACCCCTCCGCCCGCCCCAGGGCAGAGGTCATCCATGAGGATTTAAAAAAAATAGGTTAGGTTAGCCGTCTTTTTTTAAGTTTTTTGTACAATTATCCAATCACAAGAATACACAAATGCTGTTCATCATTGAGGAGTTCCATTTGACCTTCAAAATCCAAGATCAAATTATCACTGTTAGGTTAGGTGAGGTTAGGTTATGTTTGGCAAGGATAGGCAATTATAGCTTAGGTTAGGTTAGCTAACAGAAAAGTTTTTTGTTATTACAAAAAAACCCCATTGATTTTGCAATGGAGCAAGACAGTAAGTCTTTCTCGGGATCCCTAAAAACATATTGACACGTATCCTATGACTGTTGGAGGGTGGGGACGGCGTCCATACAAAATCCCCCATGGTCCTTTAACAACTATTAATGAAAAAAGAAAAACATAAGGGCACAGTAAATATTCTTCTTAATCAATTTATCAAATATTTTATAAATTGGTCCAATATTGGAGGAGGAAATAGACGAAAGCCGAAACTCGAAAATAAGCTTTTTAGAGGGGGCATGGTATAAATACTATTTATACCATTCCCCCTCTAAAAAGCTTATTTTATTCACTGCACTTGCCCGTGATTCACCTATGGCCCTCGCTTTAAATTCGTCCTTTTTACACTAATTGCATAATATACTATTTCTTTAAATCAGCTGGTCCCTACGTTTTGAAGAGCTATGCGAACGTAAATGTAGGGAACAGCAGTTCTTTTTTCTGGATTTCAGGTTTGATCCTATAGTGAAAGTTGTTCATAATGATAAGGACAATAACCCTTAAGAGGATTAAAACAAATAAAATTTAACCTTTTATAAGTAACATCACAGATATATTATAATTATATTTGTTTCAGTTAATCAGTTTTATATATCTTTGTTTCAGTTAATCCAGGAAAACTTAAGCCGTGGTATAGAAGTTCAACAGTAACACTAAGCGTATCGCAAAAGCGTCTTAATACAAGTTATCCTAAGCTAATATTATTATCTAAACTGAGATGACGCCGAACGCAGGCGGCATGGTTTAAACCGGACACAGACGGGAGACGAGAGATCAACTTTTTAGTTGATTGCGTCTGGCTTGACAATCATTTACATAGGATTTATTGTTTATACTTTAAATATGATTTCGGTGTTCAACATCGCGACTATTGATGTACCTATGATTTTCCTGATAGAACGTGCGGAAAATAAACTGTAAGGTCCATAAATGACAAACATATTCGTTCGAATTGGAACGTTATTTGAATTACATATCGTACATCAATTTGAAAGAATCTGTTTCCTTAAATACACTGTCATTTTTAGAAGACTTTATGGAGATAATTAGAAATCGTGGCCCTCCAGAACGTGTATCTCCGGGATCGGGGCCCTCAGAAACGAACCCATTTTTAGGGCCTTACAGTTTCTCTTCCACACGTTCTACATAACATAACATCGCCTTGTGTCCCCGAAGAGTTGGGCAGAAGCCAGTGTAGTCCCATGTAATAGGGGGCGAGCCTATTGCCACACATTCAATCTGGTTTTTTTTTAAATCTCAGATCGCGACTATAGAAAACAGTCATCGCAACAAAACCGTGGCCCGTCTAAACAATACCTTATGGTGTAGATAGCAGGGTTACAGCGATTGTTCTCAACAAACTGTTATCAAGTTAGTTTCCGACTAGCACAGTAGTCTCATAATTGAACCGGTATTGTTATCGCTAAGAATTAAATGCTGCCTTTAAAGGTTTTGATTGAGTTAGCAATAATAACGTTTGTTTAAGAAAATAATGTTATGTACCTGCCTACCTACTACTGTTTACATTGATTTACTTAATTATATTAAAAAAACGTTCATTCAAAATCTATGTAATAAATAATACTCAGCACTTTTTTAACGTCAAACTTACATTCTGCATAATCAGCCTATAATGTTCCCACTGCTGGGACACAGGCCTCATCTCTGTAAGGTGGGCCGTGATCCACCACGCGGGTCCATTGCGGGTTGGTAGATGTCACATGTCTTCGAAATTACATATGACAAAACCTTCACCTTCAAACTTAAACTTAGCATAACATTACGCCTGTATTCCCCGAAGGGTTAGGCAGAGGTTTGCGCCTACGTTTCACCAATTATATTTAAGGTGAACTGGTTCCAAAGCAGATGTTTTGATGCGTTTCGACTTCACACAAAATCAATTTTTCTCTCACAAAAACAACGTACTTGCGTATTTTTTTTTATGATTACGAAAATTGAAGAGTGTCTTTAGTGAAGTATGAGGCCCGAAACACGATTGACAAAACTTTCCTCGATATAAAAAAACCGCAAAGTTTCCTTAAAATCTGCTTTTTAAAGAGAAAAACTTATTCTATTCGATTGTTATCAAAGCAATTGTAATACAATTTTGTCTACGTGTTCACTATTAAATACTTTAAGGGATTATGGCCTTATTTTCCTATATAAACACAAATAAAATTTTAAAATTAAATATTTGTAAACTTAGTTGCGCGCGGGCGGGGACATACCACCCCTCTCGGCTCCCGTCAGTCCCACTTCGCCTTAAGTTCCATGTAACAGGGGCGAGCCTATTCCAGACTCCAGGCTGCTACTGAGAAATTCCAGATGGAAAAACCCAATAACCCTTTGCCCCACCCGGGAATCGAACCCATTCAGGACCTTATGCTCAGCAGGAGCAATTGCGACCACTAGTCCAATGAAGATGGCTACCTTCAAACTGTTTTGGTCGTAATTACTAAACTCTATTATCTATGCTGCATTGAAAGATAGACTATGACCATGGTAGACCATGACCCGGAGAAGGGGATACAGGGTGTTAGGGTAAACACCGTTATCCTTGCAACCAGTGGTTTGATTTCATTTATAGAACGTAAAATCAATGGAAAATTACAACTTTTTTAAAAATTTTTTTAGATCTATATTTTACCACAAGAGACGCAAGTTCGTTGCCCTATGCGCTAGGGCAACGAACTTGCGTCTCAACACGGGCGAGGGGTACGGGATGTGACCTGACCGCCAGCGAGCGCGATCCCTCACTTAGTCAGTCAGCTGTTTCGCTAGCAAGCACGGTGTCAGATAGAAACTTTTAAAAATATTTTAATGAAAATAACGTTTTTTTTTTTGTGTTCGGTCATTTATTTTTATATTTAAGTCAACTACACATGGTTTGAATGACAAGAGTGTTTACCCTTACATCCTGTTTACTACTTTTCATCCTGGATCGCAGACGAAGTCGCGGGTAACAGCTAGTCAACCATAAAACCGAAATCTTTTCTGCAAATCACAGTAGTAACAAGCTAGGAACTAACTCAGTCGAGGCAGTCAATTCATAACGCGTCGACGTCATAGCATGCCCGTGGCAGTTCATAAACCACCAGTTTAGCTGTTTCTGTTGGCTACGCTAGACTGCTGTAAAAAGCGATGTATTTCTGACCTAATTAGCCTCAGTTTGAGCAGGAAAGTTGTAAAGCGCTTTATGATTTTATTGGACTGTGTAGTTCTGAAACTGAAATGGTTCGGTTCAGGAGCAGTGATGGAAAATATAATTAGTACCAATGAGGCTATGCCCCGATTTCCAGGCTTCGATGTTCAAACTTAGATTAGTAGGTGTAGATAAATGTTCGCGCCCAACCTAATTGACTAAACTACGAGCGTACAACACTAGCGCGGTGGACATCACTAGCCGGCGCAAGGCGTAATGGCGTCACTTCTCTTCCTTCTGTCACTGTGACTGTTAGTTCGCAGCTATGAGTGGAGACACTCATAAATGTGAACTAAAGGCTCTTACATACTGGCGCGATTCGTCGCGCGACGCGAATTTTAACAAAACAATTTCTGAGAAAACTCCACGGCGAACAATGCGGCGGCGTCGCGTCCCGCGACAAATCGCGCCAGTATGTAGGAGCCTTAACAGTCTACGTTCTTACCTCTAAAATCTACGATTCTATTGTACTGGAAACAAGTAAATAAATCCTTTGTTTAAACTCAAAGTTCATCATTGATCAAGACCTAAACAACAAACTGTAAATCTTTTGTTTCACCGCAAACAATATAATATTTTATAGGTATGTATGGTATGTATTCGGTTCCTTCTAGAACTAAGCCTTTCATGAAGCATTATTCAGCTAGGTATCTAAAATCATGTGAAATATAGGGCGTTCACGCTCATTTTGCGAACAGAAAACCCGATGGAATCAACTTAATGCATCCGCTCTATCAAAGCCTGTGCAGTAAAACTCTCTAATGCATTCAGCTCGTGACGTCATTGTGCGTTGGCGTTGTCGCACGCACGCGTAATGTGTCAAAGAACAGAATTATGTGGAAGTAGTGACAGGTTACAAAGTGTCTGAATGTCGACTGTAAACGGTGAACAGTTGGATCTATGAATAGTTTTAGATTGATTGAAATTACGTCATTAATTTTTAAGCTAGTGCATACGCAATGGTATTTTAGAATTTAGTGTAGCAAGGATATTAAATTAAAAACATTTCATTTTTATTGGTGTTAAATTGATTTTTGGGTGACGTCTCCGAGCGATTTCTGGCCATTAGATCGTCATCTTTGGTTTATTAATAGCATTTGATTAAAAAGAAAATCTTACTCATATCAATTTCAATGGACATTGAAACCCCGCAAGAAAAACACATTTTTAATTTAAAAACCAATTTCCATACATTCATTTCGCAGAGATGATTAAACACTTAAGTAAAAATCCGTCCGCAAGATTCTCGAGGGAAATTGTCACCACATTGTTGTGTTGTGTTCCCACCTGTAAAAAATAAATAAATGAGAGTGGTTATAGTACCAAAATAAATCCTTACATACATATTCCTCCGCCGCGTCTGTCTGTCGTCCTGTTCGCGATATACTCAAAAAGGCCTGCACCGATGTTTATGCTGTTTTCACCAATGTATAGAGTGGTTCTCAAGTAAGGTTTTAGTATATAATTTATTTATTTATTATTACAAAATCCACAGCTCTTTGAGATAATAACTTAGAATATATAAACTAGTCTTACAGCCAATTACGGATTTACAATTTAATAACCATACAATATGCAGCAGAAACAAACATACAAAGTGAGTAGTGAAATGCTAGCACCATCTAAGCATTGCTAAGTGTACAGTGTGAGTGAGTGTGTGGGCGTGTGCATGAGGAGTGGTGAATGGTGTGTGGATATGTCACAGTGGTGGTGACCGATGTTATTAATTGTTTCTTGAATGTACCTTTTTTGGTATTAAAAAGGTCAAGGTGAGAGAATAATAACCTACATCCACGTGAGCGGACGTCAGCTAGTAAGAAATAAAATAAAGTGATGTGAAAAGAGCTAACAGGTTCCAGGAATCAGAAATCCACTTAACCTAAACCTACTTAACTGTTAAATAACTTCATTTTGTAAATCACGTTTTAGTATACCCCGAGAACTTCCTAGTTCCCCTATAGCCCCAGTATTTCTTATAACCAGAGTAGATAATTATCAAATAAATTAATCTATTAAAAAACCCAACGCAATGTTAATGTTACCATAAGCAAATAAGCGAATATATAAATTCCCACAGCCAAACTAAAGTATGAATAAGCCTTTGCCGTGAATAAAACTGTAGGAAACCAAGTGTGAAATGAATCCACAAACAGTTAGTCATTCCTTCTTTTTTTAACACGAAAATTGTTTGGCCAACAGCAAAGCTCTGAATTTCGTTTAATTCAAAAGATTCCAGTATTCTGCAATATATTCACTTTAGTATTAGTATTTTTATTGGAATATGTATGTTAGTATTAAAATAGAGTAGTGGAGGGGCTTGTGGCTATGTAATAACAGGCACACGGCTCTGCAGGCGTAGCATGGCGTTTTCTATCTCTACGAAGAATAGACATAGCTTTTTCTATACAAAGTGGCAGTTCGTTACTTCATTTTTGACATCCACCGTAGACATCTTTCTACAATCTGTCATTTTGTCTTTCATTTCTAACGATCTTTGTCTAGGTCTTTTTATTTGTAGACTATTTCGGAAGAAAGTTTTTTATCCTTACTGTCAAAATCACACTGACAACCGATAAATCCTATGATAAAACAAAGAATTCTGAGTCGAATTATGTAAAAGAGTGAATTTCTTAAAAAGTGCAGTTGACTCTTTCTATTTTGCTGCCGTCTCGTACTGTCTACTGTCTACAGGAAACGTCAGTTTTATCTACTCTTCCGTCGACAAAATGGTGCTCATGCTACGCCTGCAGGGTAAGCTATGCTTGCCGCTGTTACGAGATGGTTTTTTAGGGTTCCGTACACAAAGTGTGAAACGGGACCCTATTACTAAGAATCCGCTGACCGTCCGCCTGTCACCAGACTCACCAGGCTGTATTTCATGAACCGTGATAGTTAGACAGTTGTCACAGATGATATATTTCTGTTGCCGCTATAACAACAAATATTAAAAAACAGAATAAAATAAATATTTAAGGGGGCTCCAATACAACAAACGTGATTTTTTTGCCGTTTTTATAGATAATGGTACGGAACCCTTCGTGCTCGAGTTCGACTCGCACTTGGCCAGTTTTTTTAATAAGTCTTATTGTGTTCCACATCTGGGCAAAGGCCTCCCTTTTTCCTTCCAAATCTCTCTATTTTATGCGATTTCTGGCCATTAGATCGTCATCTTTGGTTTATTAATAGCATTTGATTAAAAAGAAAATCTTACTCATATCAATTTCAATGGACATTGAAACCCCGCAAGAAAAACACATTTTTAATTTAAAAACCAATTTCCATACATTCAATTCGCAGAGATGCATAAACACTTAAGTAAAAATCCGTCCGCACGATTCTCGAGGGATTCCAGTCGGCAAGTTTGATTGCCCCTGTTTACTCAACACGGGTGTGGCAGATACTGTGGCACGTCATACACAAAGGGCAATGCGGGCAGCCGCACAAAATGATCCACTTACTTACAACGCAATATACTTCGATACTTATGTCTGGATGAACGTCGAGTGACTGAAATATCTTTGTTAGTTTCCACAAAGTGTATGAAGATTGGTTTTAAACGACAAATTGTTGGCAACAGTTACAATGAACGGAAATGATCATTACATAGAAGTAAAAAAGTTTCAAAACACTATCATGGTACTTTCAGAATTAATTGTAACAATATTCTATCAATATTATATTTATCAATATTATCTTATATTGTATTAACATACTGGTATGCAGCTGCATCGGGTTAGACTGGAAGCCGACCCCAACATAGTTGGGAAAAGGCTAGGCAGATGATGATGATGATCTTATATTGTAACAATATTCTGATTTTTAAAAGAGTGTCCGTGGTGTTTCTTGCCCGTTCTTCTCCATAGGAACCTACTACTCTTTGGAATGGGCAACTAGCTTCATCTTTCTAACTGACCGACCCCTTGACAATTCAAAAGTGCCTGTAATTGGTTTATTTGAAATAAATGCTTTGAGTTTGAGTTTGAATGATATGCCTTTTTTTTTTTGAGGATGGGAATGCAACCAATGACTTCTCCCACTCTGGGCGGATCGGAAGGGCGTGTCAGACTTTTACTGACTAAAACCCACCCCTGTTCCTTCAGTTGCCTATTACCAAGGTCCCTTTCAGACTTTCCCGCAGCCGTGCAGGTTTGAATGATGTGCCTTTTTTTTTTTTTTGAGGGATGATAATCATCCAATGACTTCTCCCGCTCTGGGTGGAGCGGAAGGGCGTGTCAGACTTTTACTGACTAAAACCCACCCCTGTTCCTTCAGTTGCCTGTTGCCAAGGTCTCGGTATCCCTTTCGGACTTTCCCGCAACCCTGGCAGGTTGAATGATATGCCTAAGGTGAATGGTTTTAAGGATGCTGTTAGGGCTGCTTCGGTTTTGCAGTGCATCTGGTATAATGTTTGTTATAGTCAACACGGACAACTTAAGAGCGATAGTACGATTTATTCCTTTCTAATACCAACAACTAATACCACTGGTATATGTTTCAACGCATATTTTTTTTCTATTCCGACGGATACCACTCTTTAATATGACATTTATTCTGAAATAAAAATGATTAATATTAATAAGGAATATAACGCAGGAAAAGAACGAAACAACGTGCGGTTATGTTCACTAGTGATGATGAAATCCTATCAATATTATCAAATTGCATTAAGTTCACTATACAACAAAGCATTCAAACATTCATAAAACAAGACACTTCTAAATACCTACAACGATAAAATGTATTTACAACGGACGCACTTCTGAACTTCAAAAGCCAGATGTGACTTTCACAGTCAACTTTACATAGCCACAGTTAACACTAAATCCACACTGGAGTCCCTTTTAACTGATGGACCAACAAACAGACGGTTTTACGTACAAGCTTTGTGAAAAACATGACAAAAACATGTGCCATTTCATTAAATTGAGTACGGCTTTGCAATATATGATGTAGCTTATTCATTACTCGCTTGTCTTTATAGATGTACTTAAGTTGTTTTAATTCAGTTGGTTCTTCGTATTCGATTCAATTTAATTTGTATTTAGAATATAGATTCCATTTTGTTTATTGCTTTTACTTAGATTCGATCTTTTTAACCGGCAGACAAAAACATTTCCTAGAAAGCCCGTTGTACCTACTAGGTGACGAGTCTCCAGAACCGTGATTATCGATGTTTGTCGAGATAGCTTCGTGGAATCTACTGTGTTATCCTGATCCAAAAACATGGAAGCCTCAATTTCCGAGAATCTTGACTTTGAACGTTCAATGGTAATTTCTGTTACCAACATGTTATGACAGCCGTTATTTCAGCTTCATTACTTGATCCTAGATACTTGAATCGATAGACACATTTAAAGAAATTACTCGATTCTAGTTACCTAGTAACTGGGTTGTGGAGATCAGATAGGCGGTCGCTCCATGTAAAATACTGGTATTCAGCTGCATCCGGTTAGACTGGAAGCCGACCCCCAACATCTTTGTTGGAAAAAAGCTAGGCAGATGATGATTCACCTGCAGTAACTAACTACCAAAAAAAAAACCTTCTTCGTTGACACTCGCACGCACACACAAACTCGTATATTATGGAAAGAGTCAGAGAGAGAGAGAGAGAGAGAAAGTCGCATGGAGGGGGCATAACGCTTTTTCCTTGCGTGACTATTTTTACCAGTCAACTCTTAGCGCAAAGCGCGTTAAGGAACGTCCTTCCAAAAAATGCATTTCCTTACATGGACTTTAAATTAATAGTCAATTCAGACAATCTAAACTGCTTAAAAATATATAAATCTAAGCTTGGAATGCAAAGCACTGCTAGTATGTGACCTCCTTAGATATATATCACAAAAGGAAATACTTAACAAAAATACAAAAAGAGCAAAAATAATTTTTGATTAAGCCCAAAAAGGAGTCCATACAAACGTGACCTCATAAACAATCTAACTTTTACCGCACAATATTACTAACTTAATTATGTAAATCAGTCACGAAGATCGTACCTATATAATGTTAGACCAAATAAACCTACGCGTTATACATAACTCGTCATTATATAAATTACATAATGTCCCGTTTACAGAGACAACCATTCAAATGTCTGCCACGGATGATAAGATGTGACAATGTAAACAATTGACTATGCAGATACATTTACAAATTAATATTCAACTGTATCTGTATCATCACTATGTTTGACTATTAACACTGTCGAAGTACTCCAAGTTATAGATAGAGATACATACAAAGTGTATACATACATTTGTAGATAACTATGTATGCATGGAGATCGCACGCGGAGTTGATAAGATATTACGTGAATTAGACGAGCAAATATTAATGGGTACATGAACTAAGCATTGATATGGTAGATGGGATGTTGGTCAACAATACATAGATCGTAATGGAATTGAAGTGGTAGTTGATGACTTTGTTTACAGGAACTTAATGTTGAAGAAACAGAAAGTAGATGTCTACAAGAACTTTATGTTGAAGACTTTTGTTGAGAAATCTGGTAAGGAATATTAATATTGCAGCTTATGAATTCAGCCTCTTAAAGATAAAAGATAAAAAGATAAAAGATAATTTATTTGTCAAACATGCGGTTACATAAACTGACTAATCAGACATGCAAGGTATCGAATTCATAGATGTGTGTGCGTCCATGTTTTGCCAATAACGGCGTACAAATTTTGTAGGTATAGAATATTACATTTAATATTACATTTAATTGCACTTTACATAATAATATAGTCATTCTAAACTTCATTACAAAAATACAAAACAAGTAAATAATAATTGATGTCAAGATATTATAACTATATTATAGTCAAAATAGATTAAATTATGTCCAAAATATTCATTATTATGCAGTCAAATAGAATCATTCAAAATTGATTTAAGATTCACATTATTCAATTGTTATTCTTAATATGTATATTAGAAGTCGGAATAGAAAAGTCCTTTTCATTTAAAAAATCTATAACATTGTAAATACACTTTACTTTACTAACTAAAAAATTCCTCAGCTTATTTTTGAAAAGTGACAAGGGCATTTCTCTCCAACTTTTAGGTAATGTATTAAATATGATAGGAGCCATACCGAAGACACTTTTGCGCATGAGGGTTGTTCTCGCAGTCTGAGAGCATATCCTGCTATTGTCGCGCCTATTACGTGGGACTACTTCATCTAATCGTTTAAATCGGTGTGGATTTGTTTTGACAAAAACAGCTACTCCTCTTAATAAAAATCATCGTAAAAAAAAAAAAATCATCAGAAAGTACATAGGTATTATGTAATTTCTGAGTTTATCTTGGATATTACTGATATAGTTGAAGGAAAAACATCGTGAGAAAACTTATATATGAGAAGAGACCTTTGCCGTAACAATTTTTTACGGTAACACGTCGAACTGGTGATAACACAAAAAATATCTATCATAGAAAGGTTCGAAGGTATATCGAACATCGACGCCTAAACAACACACTCTCAATTACAGCTGACATCGGTTAGACCTACAAAGTAGTAAGTTTAAGGTTTATTTTTATTTAACCAGGCAAACAAAGAAACAAATAGATTCTTTGTTAAGTTAATAGCTCATAACTACTACCTTTCGTTTAACAGGAGCTTCGCAGTAAAACATGTTTAACACCTTTGTAAAGGAATTCTAGACAAGTTTACAATGCCATGCAAACCTCGAGGCAAGACTAGTGCCTAGGTATATGTTAGTCGCACCTAGGTGTTTATTTTACTATCTACAACGAGACCTTCCAAGGAATGATTAAAATGGATGACAAATTGATTTCTAAAACCTCTTGATAAACGTAGTGCTATTCAGAAATGATTGAATAATTCTATTTTATTGATTTGTAATATTGATGGTCTTTCAAGTGAGGGCACACCTCGAATTGTAGTGTTAGAATAATTTGTATACAGGCTGTAAGGGTAAACAGTCTTGTCATTCAAACCATGGGTTACTTAAATATAAAAACAAATGACCGAACACAACAAAAAAAAAAACTCATTTTCATTAAAAGATTTTAAAAAGTTTCTATCCGACACCGTGCTCTCTAGTGAAACAGCTGACTGACTGAGGGATGGGTCGCGCTCGCGGCCAGTCAATTCAAATCTCGTACCCCCCGCCCGTGTTGAGACGCAAGTTCGTTGCCCTAGCGCATAGGACAATGTTATAGATTTTTTAAACTCATTTTCATTAAAAGATTTTAAAAAGTTTCTATCCGACACCGTGCTCTCTAGTGAAACAGCTGACTGACTGAGGGACGGGTCGCGCTCGCGGCCAGTCAATTCACATCTCGTACCCCCCTCCCGTGTTGAGACGCAAGTTCGTTGCCCTAGCGCATAGGACAACGAACTTGCGTCTCTTGTGGAAAAATGTAGAATTAAGAAAAAGGAAAAAAAAGTTGTAATTTTCCATTGATTTTACGTTCTATAAATGAAACCAAACCACTGGTTGCAAGGATAACGGTATTTACCCTAACACTCTGTATAATACAGAGTGGATTGTCGTATCCGATGGTCCTGTCATGACGCTTGCTAAGAACTGACAGTCAAAACTCTGTTTTCTATAGAAGTGTAGACAAAAATGCAACTGCATCGTCTTGCGCTTATAATACACTAGCTTTTGCGCGCGGCTTCGCCCGCGTGGATGTCGGGTATCGTACCACGGTAATGTCTACCGGGATACTTAAGAAATGCTGGGTTTCCTATACAAACATTCATTTAATTTCATCCCCTATATCACCCCCTATAGGATTATTTTTGAAACATATAGTAGCCTATGTCCTTCCCCAGGATGCCATCTATCTCCTTGCCAAATTTCGTCGAAATCCGTTCAGTGGTTTAGGCGTGAAAAGGTAATATACAGACAGACAGACAGAGTTACTTTCGAATTTATAACTTTAGTATGGATGATACGTATAACACATAGGGTTGATACCTGTATGTATCCGAGACACGGCGTTGACGGCGACGGAATGAAATGCATCAGACTAAAAAAATAGCGATTTAGATGACGATATCGACTAAATGCGTCATCGAAATTGATTTTTTTTTCCCCACAGCATAAGCTATTCTGATAAATCACCAATCGCTTTGCACAGATATTATAAAAAAACCGTGAAAATAAAAATTATAAGAAAACATTTTATTTCACCGATAGGTTTCTCGGTTTCCCAGTAAAACTTTACTTTTTAGTAACGAAAAATTGAAAATACTCTGTAACAAAGTCGCTGTAGTAATATATTTTCACAATCCTCGAACTTTGTTGTACGTCTAGGGATTTGCTATCGTTTTTATTACAGTATCGAACGGCAATCAAATAAAACGTCTACGATAAAGTCCAGAAAGTATAAAGGCAGCTAAGTTAGACCTAATAAAGTTAAGAATAGTTCCATTCTTATTTCACACCTAAATCGTTGTATCAGATTTCAGGACTTAGAAGGATGGATATAAAGTCAGACGGGACATAATAAAAACTTTTTACAAAAAAAAACAACCGACTTCCAAAAAAAACACTAATAAAAAAGTGAAAAATAACTTTAATTTCGGAAGTCGGTGGCAAAAACGAAAATTTTCACTTTTTTATTAGTGCTTTTTTTGGAAGTCGGTTGTTTTTTTTTGTAAAAAGTTTTTATTTTTCACTTTTTTGTAAAAAGTTTTTATTTTTCACTTTTTAGTTGTGGTACCTAGCCCACACAAAATCGTATACCGTTATCTGCTATGTAAACAACAGTGACGGAGTCAACGAAGATTATAATATCGTCTACATACGCAAAGTGGGAAAAATACGTAATTATTGAAGCTAACTCAAAAACTACGGTAGCAAAATTAATACAATTTATATGGGACCACCTCTGAAGCATGACCTAACAAACAAAAATCATCAAAATCGATTCATAATTGACGGAGAAACCGCGTAACAATCATACACACAAAAAAAAAAAAAATTGAGAACCTTTTTGAAGAAGTCGGTTAAAAAGGTTTCGCCTGTCTCAAATTGAACTTATAGCCTAAAATGTAACTATGTCTGTCTTATTCAGGACGCGTACACGATACGTTGAATCTTTTAGTGGAATACTAGCTGCGCCCGCATGAATCTCGATCCCGTGGGAATATCAAGTTAAAAAAAGTATCCAATGTCCTTTTCCAGGTCAAGATCCAGTGCCAAATTTCATCCAAGTCCGTTCAGCCGTTTTCGCTCGAAAATCTAACAAACAAACTCACTTTCGCATTTATAATATAAGATAGATAGGATAGTTAAGATTATCGATAATACTCACTTAATTACCAAAATTGACTTCCATAACTTGTAGCCGAAACGTGAACCGAGCCGGATCGGATCGCTTCGGCCCCAAGGCGTTATACTCTCTGACATGTTTCATAGAAAATACATAACATAACTATATATACATACATAACTGACACGTCTGCTAAGCCCAAGGAGAGGAGACGTATACTAGTAAACCCACGTTTTGCCGAAGGCGATTTTAGTTCCCATAATGATAGGGGGCGACGTCGAGGGTATCGCTTTCCAACCCCAAGTTGTTACTTAGAATTTGTAATGTACAAATATATTTAGGATTTTACGTAGATAATGTATAAATCATCTTTGTACGTACTAGTAGAGTAAAAGAGGCATCTAACATCTTTACCTACCTACTAATCCTAACGTATATTATGTTGTTGTTGTTTTTTTTTAATTAGCTAAATTTTATTTCAACATTTAAATTACATTACATTTATTATACTAAATTAACTAAAAAACAATTACATATATAACAAAATTAAAAAGAAAAAAATAAAGGAGAGGGGCTCATTGAGAATCAAAGCATTCGTCCGCATCGCTGTCAATGGGAAAGGTGCCCAAAAGGCTGGCAGCATTGCCACGTTGAATGGCAATGCTGATTCTTTGGGCTAAAAATAGGCCAGCCCTCTGGTCACGTGAAGACTCGACCAATCGCTTAGCGATGTCCCGAAATACTCGATGAGCACTCGGACACCACGGCCCTAGTGTTTCAACCCCAAACGGCTCAAACATATAGCTCCCAATAAGGTTGTTATATTTGCGCCGTTTGAGGTTTTCTGCTCCTGAAGCAGCTGTCCCAGCACAGCCCGCCGTGCTAGGAAGATGGGATGACGCGAGGGTGTCGACACAGGTTGCGTCCCATACCAAAGGTCTACCCAACTTCCAGGGCATTATGGTCATTCCGTCTGGCCTCTTCCCATCGTCGCGTGCCAAGCCGTTGGGTTCTAACACAGCTGGCACCCCGGCGGTGACAAGAGCCCGACGGATAATGTCATTAATGCTGACGTGCCGTGCCAACCGACCAGCGCTCTTGCTGCAGGATAGGCCGTGGTGTCCGAGGCAGTCGAAAGTGAATTTGTTTGTTTGTTTCGCTTTCACGCAAAAACGGCTGACGGATTTGGATGCCATGACCTGCAGAAGGATATTATATACTACTTTCATCAGGATGAAATCCAGGGATCGCAGACGAAGTGAAGGCAATAGCTAGTATTAATTATTCGATAGTAACTCGTCGGTCTTTCTGTTTGTTACCCCTTCACTGCTGAACGGATTTCGATGTTTGACACACAGGCACACCATAACCTGGGTTAGCACGAAATATACTTTTTATACCGGTAGTACATTCCCGTGCGATAATACAGAACAAAGTCAGTAAACTAATAAGCAGATTACAGAGGCAATCTTACATTACCCGGAAATGAAAATGACCCACACTTTAGTCAGCTTCGTTACGGTATATTTGTTTTCTTTTCTAAATCCTTATAAAAACCCACATCGGTGTCACATTTTCCTTAAAGATTTTTTTTTCAAACGGGACTTCTTCTTTTTCCGTCAACTTGGCGGCACTATTCGCACAGTTGTACTTTATAGTTTTACACATTGTTGGCGGTATGTAGGGCCGCTTATGACGTCATCTCACGCTTTATGCCTCGAAATAAAGTACCTTCACTGAAATTATGAGCCGGAGTATAAGCAACAATGTCACACGTGGTACGAACAAAAGTTTTAGTTCAAATTAGTAGTTAGGTAAGCTTCAGACGTGTTAACTGCTGCATGTTTCTGGTTTCCTGGTACTTTGTGCTGATGCGAATGGCTGTTACTTAAAAGGAGATGGAGTTAAAGGCATTCATTTATTTACTTGTAGCTCTACCAACAGTTTAAATATTACATGTTGCTAGTACGCAATCAGTTTTGCAAGTGTTTTTCAAACTATTCCTATTAACTATTGGCTAAAATATAATGAACAACTGATAGGCAAAACAAAACGATTTCTACCCGGAAACCTTGAAATTGTTCAAGCAGTTCCAAGTTACTTTAATGCTGCCATTTAAACCACTAATAACTAATATTTAGGTCAAGCCTTTAAGACAGTCTAAAATGAACTACACCAAAATGTTAATCAACATGCACTTATCACAAACTGGTCCAGTTTCAAACCGCTATCTAATTCGCCTGGCAATAACCTACTGGTATTATTATAACTATACATTATTGATTTTTTGCATTCTTTAATGAAGCTAGTTATCTACTCCAGCCTGTAATTGACAGGATTTGAAATGGAAATGTCAATCTTTTTACTGACCGATGATTGGACTGCTTAAACAATACCTCATTTTGTAACTAACCGATTAAAGCAAAAGTCGTGTTATGAAGAAAGAAAACCACTTCACGATCAAGGGACTCACGACCTCGTCCAACTTGATCTGCGTACTTCTTTTGCAGAATCAAATACCGATAATATCTGTAGATAATCGGCGGAGCATTAATCAAATACCAACTCCACGAAAACCGATTAATTGGTTCAATTGTCTGGATCAGTTTGACATTGCACGAACAATCTGTAGACAAAGTTTGTATGCAAAAGTCGATGTTGAACTCCCCCCGCGATTGGATTGTCTACGGGGTAAAGTTTGATAGCTTTGAGAAATGTAGTTAGATATAGAAGTTCGTATGAATTATTGCTTCCACACTATGAGCCATTCTAGACACGTAATGGATTCAAACAAACCAACTTTGGAGTTAGCGTTAATTTCGTTGCAAACGTAGAGTTTCGTATGCAGAGTGCTTTATGCGTTCAATTGTAGCTGTCACATTTATTAATAGTGGCGTATGAATTTAGATAGACGTGGAGGGAGACCGCAAACCAATTTAGTGTCAAAAAGCGAGGTTGCTAAATATAGACAGTTTCTGGTGCTGGTTTAATAGACAGTGATTTAGTCGAGTACGTGCAAGCGGTGCTTGAAAACTGTAATTGTCCGTGCGTCACGACGCGGCATTCCCGCCATGCGCCCGCGCCGTGGGATAAAGTTCAAAGGGCACATTTGCTATCGAGCCTTTGTATCTTAGGATGCGGTTTGAGTTGTAGCCGCCAATAATGTCGGAGGTTACGTTATTTTAATAATTCAGCCATAAATGCAAATTGCTGCGATTACTCATCGTAATATTATGCTGCGCGCTCTGTTACCGGTAAAGGCCTTCTTTGAGACCATGTTTTTACATTTTCTTTTGATTGGAAAGATATAAGAATTTGATCCCGATCTTGAGTCTGGATTTGTTCTCGGTTGATGGCAATAGGCTCGGCCCTATTACATGGGACTTTAACATGACTGGCGAAATGTGGGTGTACTATTGGTACACCTCTGCCCAAACCCGTTGGGGATGAAGGCGTGATGTATAAGTTTGTGTAAGAACTTGATTGAGTGGTGCACATACGTCATTTTCTTGCTTAATGAATAGACAAACTATCTGTAGAACTACGTAGGCACAGCCTGTAGATGTATTAATATATTTTACACCTGTTTTAAAACATCCTATTTGAAGACATTCTCGGCGTTGTATAGGTACGCCGCTACTAAGTTGACCTAACAAGTAAAGTTACTGTATTAAGCAATTTGTTGCAGCCTACTGGGACTAGAGCACATAATAGCCTAGGCTAGTGACAGGCTGACAGCTGGCTTTAATAGACGACCTATTTCAATCTGCACTATCACCCGGCAAATAAATGAAATATCTGTTATTGTATCGAGCGTAAACTACCAAAAGAGGATTTGTGAAATCATTCATTGATGAAATAGGTACAGTCCGGCCGTTGAGAGAATGCGTTCCTGACACCTGTCAGTTTGACAATTTCTGGTAGTAATAACGATCAAATTCGCAAAACACATATTCGTTAGTATGAAAGTATATAATTTTGTACTGGCAACAATGGGTGCTAAAGTATTGACATTTTGGTATTGAGAATAATGTAATCACAGATTTTTGTTTAAGCATAGTGTTTATAGGCTGCTTGATGATGTTCGTGATAATAGATTATTTGGGTTGACCCCGAAATACGTGCTTACGCGGTAATTTTGATACCTTGATTTGGCAAACAATTTGAATTATCTTGTACTGAAAATTGTTTTCTCAAACATGCTTGGAAATTCGAGCAATAATTAGACAACCTTCTTCGAGATAAATAGAAATTGCGATACTGGTCGAATACATGCGAGCGCCCGGCCGGTAATGTTTGCATGAAAATCCATATCTGTCGTGCTATTTAAAAATGGAACGAACTTTGTACGTCAACACGGCAACCAAAGAGATAACTTATCAAAGATTTTATTTTATAAATAACTTTATGGAGAAAATTTATAATGTAGGTTAGTTCTGTGACTTTAAAGTTAAAGTTGGAAGGTATTGGTTTAAGTTTAAAGTATTTTAAAGTTTTTAGTGAAAACTATCTGCAATATTTCTAAACGAATAATAAAAATCGTACTACGCCCTCTCAAAAGTGAGGTATCGAGTTTTTCAACTGTTTGCCAAGAGCTAATCCGGTCTCAGTGTTAAGATTAAAGATATATATTTTTACATACCTACGCACGTATAAGAATTACCAATGAAAACCTATAATTACCTATATTTTCTGAATTACGATGGTCATTACGACCTGTTTTTTTTTCAGGAGTAATCACACAGCGCTTGAATATTGCCGTTCTTAATGACGACATTATTTTTCTTTAAATCTTTTAAAAACGCTCTAAAAATCTGAACACTGCTCGTAAGTCAAATATAAATAAAGCACCATACAAAAACATCTTCTAACACCTTCTTTGATGTAAATTTTCTTGTTTTAATATAAAATATTATATCCTATGACACTTGGCAATACCTAGCTTTCCATTATTGAACGATTTTTTTTTGGAATCAGATCAGCAGTTGCGAAGATTACTCTCAAAATACAAACTCACAAATTTTACCTCTTTACATTTAATAATATTAGTATAGATAACAACAAAATTAAATATTCTAAAACCATGAACCCCGCTCAGCTTACACCTTGTCCCAGATTTGGAACCGGTGTAACAAAAGAGGCGGTTCAACTTCCCCACAGCCGATACTTTGCAAGTTCTTGGTAACCTGCAGACTACTTGGATAATGCCGATTTGCCGACTCACTGCTGGATTTGCTACACTCCATTCGACCGCAGAACTACGTAATAATTACGTAGTTCTGCGGTCGAATGGAGTGGAAATTGAAATAAAAAGGAGGTTGATCCTTGTAGAATTTATTAAATATGCCAACCTATTTCAAGAAAGAAATAAATAAAGAACTATCGTTAATAGGTTGACAACTTTTCCGAGTTTATTTTGATATTAGAAACTCGATGTCGGCCCTAAACTAAACTGAACGTGTTTCTCATAAATATAACATAACATAATCAGCCTATAATGTTCCCAGTTCCCACTGCTGGGACACAAGTCTCCTCTCTGTGAGAGGGAGTGGGCCGTAATCCACCACGCGGGCCCAGTGCGGGTTGGTAGATGTCACATGTCTTCGAATTTTTGGTTCTTAGTCATGCCGGTTTCCTCACGATGTTTTCCTTCACCGTTTTGAGAACAGTGGTGATGAAATTATTTACACAAAGTAAAGCGCCTGTCGGGGTTCGAACCTACGACCTACAACGCGTAAGTCGGGGCAGTTACCACTGGGCCACCACTGCTCACGTGTGTCTCACATCTACATAATTATATGTAAGTACTCGTATAGATGACAATGATCGTTCCGTGAACTAACCAATGGAGGAATGGCCATGAAAAAGGATAAAGACGATGCTGCTCATACATACTCCTATTACGTACATCTCCTTAAAAGGTACCAAATAACTTCTGAAAATAAATCAACATCACTCATAATACGAACACAAAACAAACAAGCCGAATAACAAATACCTACAAAAAAAAATATAACAAGCAAATTGAGTAGGCTACAGGAAAAACGCTCACGTAAAGTACGTAATTCATTTTGCTTATCTAAATACGAATCTCCAATCGTGTACGTACCATATGGACCATGTACTCGGGCGTATTTGTCATAATCAATCATGTGCAAGGTCACTCACACAGAGCGGCTCAGGTGGTAGGTATACTGCTCCTAAACTTTATACCCTACTCCCGCCATGTTGTTCAATTTTATTTTGTGACACATTCTTTAACAAATAATGAGCACTTCCGTTACGACGGAGTGTTTATTCTGATGGATAACTGCTTATTATTGAGAAGGCTACCTTTAGGTATGTGTAAATTTTTATGTTCAACAGTCGGGTAATTCGTCAACTCGACCTACATGCCTACGGCCCATCTAAGACGACTTGCAGAAAATCAAAAGAACTTCCTAAATGGGCCGTAAGCATGTAGGACGAGTTGACAAATTACTCCAGCCGTCTAGTTACGGGAGGCAGAAAAAAGTTTTAAATAATTATGACATTGTATGCTATTTGGAAGGAAAACCTATACTAGGAAAAAATAGGCAGATGATCAGAATAGAATGTGTTTTTGACATTAGATGATGTTTTTACATTCGGGTCAAATCTGTGATAAATAAAGCCAGAAAGACGAGCCGAAATCTGTCCTAGCTTATGACAAAGTAATGCTTATGAGTCGATAAAACAGTACCGAGCTAAGTTCTTGTTTTAATTAAGTACAGAAGAATAAAGTGCCCTGATATCGATAAGTAAACACACATTTAGGACTAGCGTAATCAGTTAATTATAGTAAAATTGCACAACAAGTGAAAGGATGAAACCCATCGTGGAACTAGAGACGTTAATATCTAATTTCACTTTCATGAGAATGAGCCTTATCTCACCTCTTTCTGAAATTGGAGTCAAATTAGGAAATGTGATTAAAATAATCAAATGATAAACAGCACCGATAAGTAACAAATCTACCTTTTGTTAAAGGATTCGTTATTTGGCTTGAAGGTATTAAAAAATCTACTTATCTACAGTGTTTACGAATCTTCTGAAAACCCCTATGAGGCTGCGCAGGAGCGTGGGTGTTGGCACAAGTAAAAAGAGGTATATGCCCAGCACTGGGTGAAGTCGGGCTGTGGACGATGGTGATGATAACTAACGTCTATAATAACCATGCTTTGGCCCTACTAAGAAAAGGGTCTGCTAAGCACAAACAAAGTTGTAGAATCCTGTTTATCTCGTATTTAACTCATCACCACAACACACCTCTCGAGGAAAGACCGCTTTACTTTCGACTGTTTCCCCCCATTCGTGGTGATAGACAGTTGACATTAGTGACAGCTACCCACTACTTTTAAGAATGAGATCTACATTGTGTTACTAAATTCTGTTTTTTAATCTCGTCGACTAATTTGACATTTCAACACTTTTTGCATCTTGTCAAATTATTCTACGAGATTAAAAAATCAATCGAAGTTTTTTTTTTTATCATGCACACTTGTTTTTCCAAGTCACATTGGCAGAATAGTCGACATCGGCTTTGCTTGCCATTTATTAAAATAAGAATAGTGTTTATTTAAATATTAAAATAGATACATTACAAACATGATTAAATTGGGCCTGATTTTTACACGAATAAAGTGTAAAGTTAACTAAGTTAAACCATCGATATGAAAGAAAATAATAGCAACGCGAGCGAGGTTGAGCAGCTATTTACGCATGTTAGTCCGTACAATCCTGCTATTTGTATCCATTATCTGCAGTTTCCCTTACTTAAGACTAATGCTGAAGCATATGTCGCCATCTATTGTGTTTTATAAAAGAAAAACGTTACATTGTTTGTTCCCATACGTTCAAATAAACCTTTCAATAGTTTCTTGCACAATTGTTTTATAGATATAAGTTTTTGATCGATAAGTAGGCATAAAGTGATTGTTTAGCCATCCTAGTTCCTAATGACAGATTCTCACCGTGTATATGACGATGTGACATTGGCTAAGAAACAAAAGTGTCTTTCATTACAATTTAAACCGATAGATGGGTCACCTGGAATTCTTTAAATAGACTCCGGACCCTGGTAGGCCGAAGCAAAAAAAACTTGCTTAGGTGAAGATTCACAGATGACTCCGCCGTGGAGTGTAAATTTTGTGCTGAGTGCTGACCCACAAACAATGTGGCAGCTAGAATAAGGGTTTTATTCCAGCGTCGTTTTTTTCGATAATATTTTGCCAATGCATGTAGCTATACATCGAAACTAATCCAGCGAGTGCAGAATATGCAAGTATTTTTTTTTTTTTGTATTTTTATTTGTAGAGAATGCCACGCAGAAAACTTGGCTAACTACCCTACTATTTGTCATTATTATATTTTTCTTTTTCAACAAAAAAGAAGTAGATTGTTTACATAAACATTTATTTTTACTGGGATATGGGTCGTTTCGCCTCGTACACACGGCTACACATCAAGCAATACATTTCCAGTATAAGCTGACCTCGCATTGTACGGAAATCCTATACAATGTGGGATCAGCATAAACTGGAAACGTATAGCTAGATGTGTAGCCGTGTGTACAAGACATTATTTATTTATTTATATATGCTTTATTGTACACCACAAAAATATATAACAAAAGGAAAAACAAACACTACAAAATATACAATGGGCGGCAATTATTTTTGTATACCTACTGTTGTTTTTTTTTTCTTGTGCGTCTCAAATCCTAATAAATGCTTTTTCTTTCTTCCTTCTTATATCAGTCATCAACACCAGTTTGAATCAAAGACCATCCTATATTTCAAGTCGTCATCCAAATATATTTCAGTGCAAACGATGAACTTACCTATGCAAATTATATCGGAACTTTAGCGAGATACTGCCATAGTGCACTGGATCATGGCAACTTTGAATTTAGTTCACTACTGTTATAAGTTACTGCATAAGATCAAAAACTTTATAACGTAGTCGAAAATATTGTTATATTTTGTAAAAAAAAGAGATTATTTTTTGGTATACCTATTTTTGACCAACTTTAAAATAAGGTTATTACTTGTGAAATCGTCGAAAACATCTGCTTTGTTGAAATTGGACAAGAGAATTGGGGATAAGATCACGTGAGATGTTATAATATTTTAGGACCCTATATAATTCTACACGATTTAATAAATTTTGTATCATTAATAAATACTTGAAGAAAACATTTTGAATGTAAGTGAGTATTATGTAGATACCTACTACTATGCGCTTAAAATGAAACTTGAATATTTGAAGAAAACATTTGAGTCTGAGTAAGTAGAAATACATGTTCGACCAAGGTTCGTCGACCAAACCAAATGACACGAAAACATTGAAAATCATTTTCCTCTCACAGTCTCCCAGTTTCAATGCATGCGGGAAAATAAGCTGACACATTCTAGAATTTTTATTTTATTTCCATTCTTAGGTTTCATTCCAGAGCGCATCGAAAGTTTATTTTCGAATATTTCTTGGAACAGAAATTCTATACCAGGTATCTTCTTCCCACGTAGTTCAAAACTCCGTATGAATCGGTGGCCTCTCAATATCAGAACTAAATATAGGAAATTCTGGATAAACTTTGAGGTTGTATAAAAGATAAAGCAATTCTAGAAACTAAGTGCAAAGAATCGCAGAGGAATCTTTCGCAAGAATATAATCGTGTTCACATTTATTTTCATTGCACACAAAATGTAGTCCTGAAAGTGAACAAATAAACTGTCTATTATATTGTATAGGAAGCAAAAACTGGGAATTCTCTGTTACTGATCATTAATTGGCAAAATCTTAAATACAACACACATAATTTCCCAAAAGAATCTGTTTAAAATGTAAACTAAAAATCAATCTGCCTAGCCTTTTCCCAACTATGTTGGGGTCGGCTTCTAGTCTAACCGGATGCAGCTGAATACCAGTATTTTACATGGAGCGACTGCCTATCTGACCTCCACAACCCAGTAACTGGGTAATACGATACCCCTTGGTTAGACTGGTTGTCAGACTTTCGTGCTTCTGACGACTCGTAACGACTGTCAAAGATCCACAAATGACAGCCGGGACCAACGGCTTAACGTGCTTTCCGAGGCACGGAGGAGTCTCGATATGTGAAAATGGTCACCCATCCACGGACCAACCCCGGCAAGCGTAGCTTAACCTGATGGATCGACCCGAGCGGCTGTTATTACTTAGCCACGAGCTTTAAAATGTAAACTAATGGATCAGAAAACGCATTGGATGCCAATTAAAAATTGGAGTGCATAAGATTTGATTATTTCAATATTTACTTATACCCAAATCTCTTGTTTCAATCACCTTACTACTCAATCACCTTAAAGATGTTTTCAATTTTTGTCAATTGGTTTAATTTTATAACTTCAATTTTCGTTGTTGGTTTTTCAATTACAATTTAATAATTTTATTCAAACAATATTTGTTGCAAAAGGTGGTGAGATCTATTAGTTAAAACGTTCTAAGTACAGATGAATAAGTTACTAGTTCTCTTTAGTGAGTGATTGCGTAAGAATTTAACTTAAACAGGCTCTGTTTACACTTTCATCAAATATGTTTGGAATAGACTATAGCTGATACCGTAGATAGATGCATTCGCTGCTAAAATCTTAAACGTGGTGTACACATGATAAATATGTAGTAGCACAAAAGCATGATATTTTCGAGTAGATGCTACCTAGTAGCACACTGTTAACATGTTTATACAAAAAGTATTGATCATTTTACACACAAGAGCATGCTATTAATAAGCATGTTACTTACTAGCAAACAAGCATGCTTTTTAATAGCATGTGTATTGCTTCTTTTAAACACACACATGCCTACACAAAACCCTACCTCACAAGTGTCAGTCATGCGTACAAATCTAAATACAATACGCACTGGTTGGTTGGTTTAATATTACACTCGCATAGCACATACACACACTCACTGGTACCATTTTCTCTTATCCCAGTTTGATAAAAGTATGAAGTTCACAGGTGCAGCCTCAGGAGCTAGATGCGCACATTCCAAACTCAATTTGAGCAGACTTCGGTTTCAATTGTTTCAGAATGCAATCAATTTTAATATGCGCCCGACGTCGCCGGCGAGGTGCGCGTCACACATACGGGGAAGAAGAATGGTGAATATTTTATGTTTTTGGATGATGTCATGTAAAATCGAAAAGAAAGGTATAGAGATAATTTATTATTTGGAAACCGACGACATAGAAAGAGAAGGGTGTGCACACATTTTCGGCATAATGCACAACATGTTCCGGAAAAAGCCGCTCGGCTTAGCTCGAACAGTACCGAGCCGACCCGAACAAGATTCAGCTAGTGTATGCCAAACGAAGTTTTCCCATCGGCTCGAGGCAAATGAACGCCGAATATTTATGTTGTGATTGGTTAGGGTCAACTTTGTTGATCAACAAATACTGCCGAATTTAATGTGCCGACCCGAAAATGTGTGTAGCACCCGACATTCTTTAGATAGACAGACGCACTACCAACAGGACTGGGTGTGACGCAAGTGACAACGTGAGACAAAATTTTGATTTTTCGGTTGTTCCTGTGGGTTTTTGCTAATTTACGTTATTTGACAAAGGTTTTCTAATTTTTGCGACACTATGATGCAAGGCAATAGATTTTAATATAAATAGATACATACTATATTTTTGATACAAAAGTTGGCTAAATCATCGCAATCCGTGTCACCCGGAGTTACAAATTGCTGATATTGGTCGGTAAGACTAAAGTTTTAATGCGGAATGGCCTTACGTAAAGCCGAACATTATTCCGATTGTTATATCCGTTCGGAGCAATGCATACGAATGTTTATGGAGCCAATACTGCCAGAGAATTGTACCGTAAACTAAAATTTACTAGAGCAGGCTTTTTTCTTTTTTATCGGCAGTCCATTTTATGCATGCCCATAAAAAACCAATTTAAACCATCGTTTCCATAGATCTTTGTTAGAATATTTATATTCGTACTTTTTTTTTTTCACAAAACTTTCGATCGACTGTGTCTTTTTTTTGGTAACAAGCTTTTTAAGATAAATTGTCGTTTATTGCACGTCTAGACATTTTAGGACGCAATGATACGATAAGTGCCTTTTATTGCTTCTTACTTAAATACATTTAACAAAAATCTTATAGGTAAAACAGATTGAAGATCTAAAGAGCCTACTTAAGAATAAAATTAAGCTTTTACGCAGATTGCGTAAGATTTTCTTGTCTTATGTCATAAATGAATTCAGTGACGCAATTTTCTCAATTTAAAAAGCAACTTCGAGTTCAAAAAACCAATGATAAAGTTTGTGACCTCTATGGTAAAACTTTCCATGGACATAAGTTCACAACTATGAAAGAAAAGGACCAACGTTGACGTCACAATTTTTTTTCTAGGTATAAATGAAAACGTTAAAATAAACGCGGTAATCTCGTAGAATATCTTGTTATGATACACTTTGTATCTTCGCTAATTAATTACAGAAATAACTACTCTGATGTTCGTGATTATAGGCAAAATACCCACGTTTCGCTAACAATAACACTATGTTTTTCGGGATTCGCATTGCTGTCGGCTGGTAGTGTACCCAAGATACTGGCGGCATTGCCACGTTGAATGGCAATGCTTAGCCTCTGACCAAGGTAAAAGCCCTTGGGTCACGGGAAGTGTCAAACAGCCGTTTCGAGATTTTTCGAAACTATGAGCACTCGGACCCCACGGCCCTAGGGTTTCAACCCCAAACGGCTCGAAAATATAATTGCCTATAAGGCTATTATACTTTCGCCGCTTGAGGTTTTCCGCAGCCGCAGCGGCGGCGCCAGCACAGCACGCCGAGCCAGGAAGATGAGATGGCGCAAGAGTATCGACACACGTTGCGTCCCACACTAAAGGCCTACCCGTCTTCCATGGAAATAAGGACATGCCGTCCGGTCTTTTCATTCCATCGTCGCGTGCCAAGTCATTGGGTTCTAATGGTTATGAAAGTGTATTTATTGTATACAACCTGTGCGGTTTCACCCGCGTAAGTCTCGACCGTGGAAATATCGGGATAAAAAATATCCTGTGTCCTATTCTAGGTCATGGTCTATCTGATGTTCCGTTCAGCCGTTTTAGCGTGAAAGCGTAACAAACAAACGAACAAACTCACTTTCGCATTTATAATATCAGCTGAGATAAATGGTACACAACAGACTACCTTTTTTTTTTTTTTGAGGGTGGGAAATCATCCAATGACTTCTCCCGCTCTGGGTGGAGCGGAAGGGCGTGTCAGACTTTTACTGACTAAAACCCACCCGTGTTCCTTCAGTTGCCTGTTGCCAAGGTCCCGGTATACCTTTCGGACTAACCCGCAACCCTGGCAGGCATCGGTCCTAGCGGACCCCGCCAATTGTGCTGACATCTCTTTGAGGCGCGCGTGGAACACGACGCGCCATCGACCCGGGCCTGGTCCTGATCGGACGGCGAGCTACCCATTACTCGCCGTCCGCAAGCCCGCGCCTATGGTGGCCGGGAATCCGCCTGGGATTCCCGACGCCCAGGGCGTCTCCAGCGGCGGCGGCGGTTAGGGGCGTGAGGGCGCAAACTTTGCCTCTCCCTCACGCGTTCCGCCTCCACCTTCGCGAGCATTACTGCTTCGCAGAAGGAGGTGACTGCTTACAACAGACTACCTGCAGTATTGTATCTCCGTCTCTAGTAGGGGAGGCAATGATGCTAAATGGGGATTTACTCGAGCGTCGTGGGGACCTATTGGATTGTGAAGATTATTATTACCTATTAATCTGACGCGCTCGAGTTTTTCTAACGATCGATTTTTTTTTACTAATCTGATCGGCTGCCCTAGGCGTTTGCCCCTATGTACAGGGCTCAGGTATGGTAGGAGTACTTCACAAGGTACAAGGTTGCCCCCCGTATGTTATTCTGCCGCGCTCGAGTAACTCCCGAAATCCCCGCTTGGGCTCCCCTACCACTCCCTTTAATACATCCAAAAGTTTTCTTAAAATAATAAAATATAAGTAAAAATCTTTTTAAAAACAAGCTTTAATGAACTAAAAAGTACTGAATAAAACTTACGTAAACAATAGAACTATAATATTTTCTTAAAAGCTTGAGGCGTAAATGTCCTTCTTACACTAATTTTGAAGATGAGCCTCAAGCTTTTAAGAAAATATTATAGTTCTATTGTTTACGTAAGTTTTATTTAGTACTTTTTAGTTCATTAAAGCTTGTTTTTAAAAAGCTTTTTACTTATATTTTATTTTCTACTTTTTAAAGAAAAGAAAGAAAGAAAAATATTTTATTTGGGACACGCACAGGAAAAACAATCAGTAATATAAAGTAAGTAGGTACTAAATTAAATTAAAAGAAAAATTAAAACTAACAAAAATACTTAGGCTACCTGTGCGAGGCCAAAAAGGCTCCTACCTCAGCATAATGCTGCGATATTTAAATAAATAAATACCGCAGCGCTGGTATTCTGATAGGGCCCGTTGTGATGTCACGGACTCATAGCATTAGGATTTGTTTAAATATCTGGTCCTTCACAAATCCAACGAATTAGGTTTTCCCATGGCTTCCTTCTAGCTCCATCATCAGGCCCTGAACACCACCTAGTGTCAAATTACTTGTTAATACAACATGACCAATGAGTCCAAACACGATGGTGCTATCTTGTTTGATTGAGGTTATATCATGGCCACCTTCCGGCTCCATCATTAAGCCCTGAACACCACCTAGTGTCAAAGCACTTGTCAATACATAACCATCGAGTCCAAACACGTTGGTGCCATCTGGTTTGATTGAGGAGTTCCCATGGCCACCTTGCGGCTCCATCACCAGGCCCAGAACACCATCTCGTGTCAAAGCGCTTGTTAATACATGACCAATGAGTCCAAACACGATGGTGCTGTCTTGTTTGATTGAGGAGTTCCCATGGCCACCTTGCGGCTCCATCATCAGGCCCTGAACACCACCTAGTGTAAAATTACTTGTTAATACAACATGATCAATGAGTCCAAACACGAAGGTGCTATCTTGTTTGATTGAGGTTATCTCATGGCCATCTTCCGGCTCCATAATTAAGCCCTGAACACCATCTAGTGTCAAAGCACTTGTCAATACATAACCATCGAGTCCAAAAATGTTGGTGCCATCTGGTTTGATTGAGGAGTTCCCATGGCCACCTTGCGGCTCCATCATCAGGCCCAGAACACCACCTAGTGTCAAAGCGCTTGTTAATACATGACCAATGAGTCCAAACACGATGGTGCTATCTTGTTTGGTTGAGGAGTTCCTATGCCCAACTTCCGGCTCCATCATCAAACCAGCTCCATGGTATCATTTTTTCAAAATGTCTCGGTAGTTGTTTACGTATGCCAAGTTTGAGCTCAATCAGATGCCAGGAAGTGCTTGAAAAATTGATGACAAAAGGAGTAACCGGAAAGACATACGAACAGAGCAAGCTAATAATATAAAGCTTGTAATAAAGCTTGTAAAAAGATCGCCTTGAGCGACAAGACCGTCCATTAACAAACTCAAACTCAAACTCAAATCTTTATTCCATTCATGACCCCTTTTTTAACGAGCTTTCCGAAGCACGGAAGACTCTCGATATGTAAAGATGGTCACCCATCCACGGACCAACCCCGGCAAGCGTAGCTTAACCTGATGGATCGACCCGTGCGGCTGTTAATACGTAGCCACTTCAAACCTAAGTGATATATTACGACTTATGTCTCTCCTCTTATGGGAACATGATGTTGCACCACAATGATAATTACTTTTTTTTTTTCATTATCCATACCCTCTAAGAAACTAAGGTCAGGAAGACGCAGAAAGCGCCTAAGAAATTCCTTTGTATTTTTATAAAGGCCATTTTACTCATAAAATAAACTAATCCTGCGCCGGAAATAGGGTTCAAAAGCCAGCGACTAATAAATCGACCAATACTTAACTGCGCTGGTTTACTTAACGGCGACTTAACGTGTTCTCTAAGAAGATTAAGTGTGGCAAGTAAACTGCAAACATTGTTACATGCTGCTTCATTTTATGTAGCTTTGTTACCGTGCTAGCAGATTCCGTACCTATTGCTATTTTGCCTATGCTACTTAATACATGATACTCTTGCTAATTATCAGACTTTTTTGGTCTATCACCGTCTCAGAAACAAAGCTCTCAACATTGTTTTGTAAAAAAGCTAAATCGGGCAACAACCGCAGAACCAAAAAAATGGCAGACAAACTCCCGTGTCTGACTACTTGACTATCTTAGCCTACAATCACAAGAGCATTTACACTTAAAGGCTCTTACATACTGGCGCAATTCGCCGCGCGACGCGAATTTTAACAAAACAATTTCTGAGAAAACTTCACGGCGAACAATGCGGCGGCGTCGCGTCGCGCGACGAATCGCCCCAGTATGTAAGAGCCTTTAATACGCGAAATCAAAAGCGATTTTATCGCGAAATAATGATTGGAACTTTGAAAAGAGAACTATTCATTTCTAAATCGATTTTGAATTTTGTTGTATGTAAGGCCGTTTGTCCACCACATCGGAAACGGGAACGTCAACAAGAAACAGATGATGACGCCATGTGCCTTAGTAAATGTACTTGTCGCTACTTCGGCGTCTTCATCTGTTTCTCGTTGACGTTCCCGTTCCCGGCTGTGGACACACAGTGTTAGGTGTTTATGGTCGTGACCGTTTCTATTCATAATTATGATAAATACATCAAATAGCTTTACAGGTGTACAGAAAGGTCTCAATTACTTAATATCTAATGGACACCAATCCTAGTACTAGACTCACCAAGCGCACCTTAAGCTTGGGGCCTCTCGTTTCAGTTCAAAGCCAAGAGCCCTTACGTCCCCTTGCTAACGAAAGAACAAAACATAAAAGAATATCTTCGCACTGTTTTCCACATTTTTGTCAATCTGTAGGAAGAAAAACACTCGACATTTTGATGAATCCATATTCAAATCCAAATGTATATTTCGATTGATAGATGGGCGCGCCTGTCTACTTAAGGCTTCCTTGTCATAAAGAAAATTTGACAATCTTGTAAATATTTGAGAAAGTAAGTACCTATATGTGTAGGTACCTACAGCTTTCCAAAGAAAAGTATGCGCTTCGGGAATCATCTTCTGTCTTTAGAAATACGGAAGCACGATGAAGAGATCTAATAACGGGTGTAAAATGTCGCTTATATACAACCACGGAAGTAGTAGAACCACCGGCGGTCGTTGACCCCAAAAAAAAACATCAAATATTTTTATTTTGTCATGTTTAGATATCGATACCCATCAAATCTCCGCAGTTTCGCTAGCTAATCTAATTTGACCCTATAGTTACAGTGTACAGTGTGTACAGTGTGCTGATATTATCTAGAGAAATCAACGATAGCTTCAAGTCCTCTAACTAAATCCAACAACAAGATTACCTTCCCAAACTAAGTCTACATACCAATACTACAAACTAACAACAAAACCCTAGAAGTTAACAACAAATTAAATTAATGTATCTATCGGCCTACATTACAGTTAGATATTCCCAAGTAACGGGTCCCTTTTGCCCAAAATCTTCCCAATACAAATAACTTCACAATGATCTTCAAAGCGGTATTCACCTGTAAAGTTTATCATGAAATAAATCGATATGTCTGTACGTTTCAATTTCAATAGATATTTCATTACATTTCGGATTGATTTGGTAATTGAATAGGTTCTATTGTTATTTGAAATTTATTCGTAGAATTTAAATAAAATAGCTATGATCCCGGGATAGAATCCAATCAATAACCTACCTAGAATCAAATATAATTGAATATCTGGTTTTTATAAATTGAAGTTTTCCAACAACGTAGCTGATTTTTTCCAAGAATTTTGAGTCGCGATCTTCAGCCTATGTTTTCCTCCACCAAAATTTAATGATATCCAAGATCGAAGTAAAAAACTTTTTAATTATTCTTCTTATCAATTGTTGGACAGTTGTCAGACACGCACGAAAACCGTCTGGTCGGAGGATCTTCTATAGAGAGAGATATCCTGTTCTATAGAGGATGAGTGTACTTTATACACAGTTCCTCGTACCCTATAGTACATTTAAAAAGCTAAACTACACGCTTAAGCTGCTGCCTCGCTTAAGTACACATTTCAATATAACTTCGAACTCTGCTTACCTCACAAGACAAAGAGCCTGTTAATACTTACACGAGTCGAGCAAACACCTTAGTTCTTACCGCCTTACGCTTCATAGATGAACTATTTGCATTATTCAAACAGTTCCCTTGTTATCTTTGCACTCAAAACTTTGAATAAACTACGCAACTTCAGTCGAGAAAATAATATAAGTTCGACAGCGTCATGTACAGACTACAGAGTAATGCAGAGTACAGGCTACAGAGCCACAGGGATTTACCTGTAGTGCGCTTTGGTTTGTAGAACATTGTCAAGCGACGTTAGAACTTTGAAATTTATTTATTGTTGAGTAGTTCGAGTTGTGTGTTTGAATATTTGCAAGCCAATATAGTAAATGAAGTCTAGAGGACTTCATTTACCTTCATTTACTTCATCAACAGAATAAAACTCCTCTTTCTCTCGCAATTTAAAATTCAAATAAAAAAAAACAATGTTCTAATCTAAACGCTGTTAGTAAATCGTCTAACACCTTACATTCGATGACTAGATTTAGAATGTTTAACATTCAATTAAATTACCCGAAGATCATTAAATATTTTGTAAAGATTGTAGGTAATAATGATATTGAAAAAACCGGCCAAGTGCAAGTCCGACTCGCGCACGAAGGGTTCCGTACCATTATCTATAAAAACGGCAAAAAAATCACGTCTGTTGTATGGGAGCCCCCTTTAAATATTTGTTTTATTTTAATTTAATTATTTATTTTTAAAGTGAATATGTAACTAAATATTCTGTGAATATCTCAAGCGTTTAATTGTTGTCGTTTTTAATATCGAGCAAAAACGAGCAAAAATCACGTTTGTTGTGTGGGAGCTCCCTTAAATATTTATTTTATTCTATTTTTTAGTATTTGTTGATAGAGCGGCAACAGATATACATCATCTGTGAAAATTTCAACTGTCTTGCTATCACGGTTCATGAGATACAGCCTGGGGGCCAAGTCTACTAATTTACAAACGTGTCAGTGGTCTCGCAATGATGAGTTTTTGAAAGATTTTGTATGGCATATCTGTCAAAAACTGATCATTGTGAGACCACTGACACGTTTGTAAATTAGTAGACTAGGCCCCCTGGTGACAGACGGACAGACAGACAGACAGAAGACAGACAGACAGCGGAGCCTTAGTAATAGGGTTCCGTTTTACCCTTTGGGTACGGAACCCTAAAAGATACGGCCATTTCAAAGATCCATCATTATGTGTACACATTAAAATGAATTTACCCATCCGCATCTTTCATCAGAAAATTATATCCATAAACATTACATCTTATGTAAGAAAAAAATCCAATCGCCGTGAATTAGTGGCTATTGTATGGATACACGAATTGTGCATTAGGCGAACGTACACCATCAATGCTTATCGGCCATTGATTAGCACTTTAATAATAATATGTAATAGTTCCCCTTCACTACTATTGTGCGCGGAAGTTCTTGATTACATTTGTGTTTTATTCATTAACAGCATTTAGAAATTTACCTAAAGTAGCTCATTAAGAAACGTGTGTTTATTATAATAATATATGAATAATAGGTAATACGGGCTGGTATCTATAATAATATGGTATAATATATAATTATTCATAATAATTGTCAAATTGTCCCTGGTAATAGTTTAAACCACTACAATTATTATCACGACTACATTATTTCTGACACTAGAAACCTACCTCCTTTTCGAACGCCCATGAAAATTTAAGTTCTATTTAATGAAAATACATAGATTTATATAGTACATAATAAGCACATACAGAAATAATTATTGAGCTAAATGCCGTTATTAGGAACCTAATAAGTTCTAATAACAAATCATTACGAAAAACCCAACCTTAAGGCACAATTTCACTTGGTCGTTAGCCCGTATTCGGGTGCTCGAAAAACTTTACTCGAATTCGGGCACCCGATGCATTAATAACACTGGTCATTGCACTGGAATATGGGCTAACGCGTTCGAGCAAGTACCTAGGTAGGTACCTACGTATGCCATGTCATCCGGGTATCCGAATTTGGATAACCGAAACGATAAAGCAGGACTAGATTATCCGAAGATGGGTGTACTCGACCCCGTTCATTTACACTTCTTATTCGTTTGCCCGAATTCCGCAATGGAATACGGGAGAACGACCAAGTGTAATTGCGCCATTACAAAAGAATGTAGGAATTCAGAAGCCCCGCCCCTACACAAGCAATTTCAATTCGTAATACATTATAGAATTTTAAACAAAGCAATTCACAACATATCGCAACATAATTACAAGAATCGAGGCACTTTCATGCTCTGTAATACAATTAGCAGCTTGTGAGCTTGCTCTACAAAAGAATTAACAGACATAAACACCAACTATATAATCATACACCGATACATACGTCTATTATCCTCAACCGAAGGTCTAAGCTGACCATAAAGGTTTTATTATAAAGCATTAGCCACTTGATTACGCTTCTCTGTAACATTAAAACCTCTGTGGTCCTTTAAAATGATTTATAGTCTCACTTCAAACTTAATTGATACTTATTTCAAATACTTAATGTTAACAAGGTAAAACATTGGAATATTGAGGTTCTAATTCTATGTTCGGACCGTACGCGATGTCTTTAATTGGTTGATTAGAGAAAAAATGGGTGTATTAGTGTCTGATTAAGAGATAAACGCGGTTTATGACTTTGACCGCGCATGCTAGTATGATAATTGCGACGATAAGATACCAATCAGTCACCCGTATTGGAGCAACCTTTAAACCTAACATGTTATTAGTGTTGAAGTTTCAAGTTCAAGGTACTTACAATATAAAAAGTTATTTTCGTATTAATGTATTTAAGAACTTATGCATTGTGTATTATGTCTAGCGAGGAAAGTTTCAATTCTATCCGCTCGAAACAACTCGTGCCAATAATGGGCTGTTCACTTTAAACTACAATTAAAACTTATTTTAATTTGAATCAATTCACAGAATGTACACGACATTTCTTACACAAGCGTACAAACGCCCGTCAAGCGAACGATACATTTGTAGTTTGTAAACGTCATTTACAAGATTGCTTTTACCTTGAGTGACCAATACAAGGGTGTGGACATCGTCCTTATATCGTGTAGTACGTCAACGAGGAAATTGCTGTAATCGCCAATTATTTCAAAGTCCCCTTTGATCCTTGTTGCTGCAGTCAATTGCAGTCACAGTTTAGTCGGGGACATTTTCGGGCAAATACACATTTCCCATATTTGCCCGAAAATGACGTTGTTTTCATTCAATATTAAACTAAATCCAAGAGTAATATTAAAATAAGATTTATTTGTGCAAATTATAGAAATAAACTGGCAACAAAAACAGTCATTATCCCTTTCATTTCAACGAAAGGGGTTCCACAGATAAGAAAACGATTTGAACGAAGACACAATTGCTTGCATGCTCTATTAGTTCTTAAGTGGAGCTGCAAATGCCGAGCAAGGACAAAGAAAATGTATTTATCTTTATTCAGAATATCTTAAAAAATGGGTAAAAAAGCTGAACCGGAATGAACACTTTTAACGTTTTTACTTCGAAGATAAATAGGGGAATACATTTATTGCATTTGGAACGACTTATTCTGTTCCACCCCATTCGATGGGGTACTTATTTTTTTTTTATTACCTCAATTTGCATATATGGGGCGATCCGTATGTATGGCCATAGGTAAGCCTGTATGTTTGTGTGTCAAAAAGAGAAACACACACACAGTCATACACATATACACAACCAGGCACACGCACACACACACACAGATTGGTTGTGTCATTCTAGTTTAAAATTACAAACAGGTAAACTGTAATCTTATTCTAGTAATTCCGTCTACAATCTCGTATTATTGAATTTCTATAATTATTTTAGTTTTCGAAACCTGTTTCAATGTCCGGAAGGGAGTATCTACTAGATACCAAGAAAATAGTACAGCATTTGTATAAAATTACCTGCCAGATCAGTAAATTAACCGGAATTTATGAGGAGCTGATGAAAAACAGGCAATAATTTATCAAACCCAATTGTATATCAAAATCGCAACTACTACATAATGTTACGAAATATTAAAACGAAATCGCTTATTCCGGATTAGAATTCCGATCAGTATTTCAGAAACCTGTTTATGATAGAGTATTCAATGAAGGTATGGATGCAATTTAGAATGAATTATTCATTGATATTTGAATATATTAATCTAGTATGCAACACCGTAGCCATCAGTATTTCAGAGGTAGGTATTGCAATTTGTTTATAAAATGTATTGTTTTCGAGACAAATGATAGCATTCTACTAATGTAAGTTTGTACAAGCAAATACTTCACGTGTTATGTGTAACCTAAGAATAACGAATAACTTATGTATAAATGATCTAAGTATAAAACATTAATTACTACAAAAGTTTAATTTATTGAATACAATCTATGATTTATGAAACATGCACATTTAAATCATTATTATTTGTGTCATAACTAATAGCTTACAAAAAACGCTACACCATATCCTATTTCCTCGTCTTAATATGAATTTAGATCTAAACAAGGAACATTCAGAAAATTGTTAGAGGTACTGAACCAATCTAAACCTCCCATATGTATAACTCTACCTGAACAATTAATCTCCCAAGTCGACCTACCACTACTACTACAATTAATTAGTACCACAAAACCTTCCGTAAGCAGTAATTTAAAACAAATCTGATAACAAACCTCCAAGTGATAATTAATACAAATTCATATACAATCATTAGAAAAAACTATTAATTTATACACTCGTATAAATCGCGGTTATGGCATGTTATATTTCAACCGGTAATAAATCATTTAACGTTAACTTATACGGGACATTAAAAAGTACATTCGTGTTAAACATTACTGTAAAAGGTAAAACAATGTTTAACAAACGTTCAAGTTGTAACTAGGAGCATAACAACGACTTTTGAAAGTGTTTTTACCTTTAGATCAGAAGGTCGATTACCTTAAATTAATACATTCAAACACACAAATCAAACATAACATAACATTACGCTTGTATTCCCGGAAGGGTTAGGCAGACGTGTACCTATTAGTACACCCACATTTCGCCAGGTATGCTGAAGCTCCATGTAATAGGGGGCGAGCCTATTGCCGTCAACCGGGCAGAAACCTAGACTCCACGTAGTAGAATCGTACCCCAGACCCACATCAAAATCTAATCGCAATCTCATCTTAGCGACCTAAAAAAGAAACTTGTCAAATATGTAGGTAAATTAGAAGGATTTTTGTCAGATTGAGACAGATTATAATGTGAACTCTCTTCAAAATAATTGCCAGTATGATGCTCGTTAAGACTGAAAATGTCAATTCGACACTATCCGACTGTTTCGATTATTATCTCACCCTCTGGTGGTCGAACTATAAATTACATCGCTTTTTGCATGCTTCGTGCATTGTTAGGTAGGGGTTCAATATTTAGTGGAATAGTTTCACAAGTGGCCCTCATAAACTTGTTCCTATTAAGCCAGGTAGCGACTACTATTCAATTTAGGCAAGACCAAAGATAATGCTTCGGACAGACGGTATTTTTTTGATTAAGTACTGCTATGAAATATGGATGTACTTGGTTTCGTTATTGCAATGCTTACTACTGGTTTCCAAATTAAGATATCGCTGTATGCAATTTAAATTCAACGGAGTTATTAATAATCTGATATTATTATATCGTCAAAGCATAGAATTAAAACGGTTCAGTCATCACAAACTGAATATTCTCTTACTCTATTCCTGAAAGAGCCCTCTTTCAAGCATATACTTGGTTTTCACAAACATTTTTTTTTGTATGAACTATAAAGAATAAAAGAACATTGGCTCCTTGATTCCCGAATGAGATAAAACTAACTTCAAGAATTCATCAGACATAATATTTAACTTCACAAGAAATTATAGACGCTTATCAATTAATTAGAAAATAAAGTACGTCTTCACTTCGAGTGCATTGACGATGCCAATTAAAAGTTAAGAAGTCTCGAGTGAAACTTCACTACAGATCAACTGTCTTGTCTAGACTTTATTCTTGAACTTTGGATAGTAAATGTTGCTGTACCCACACTACCAAAATATTAACGAATCGGTCATGTCGTTAACCGATATCGTGATAATTGACAGCTATATTTTACTGCCGATCTATGGCTTCTGACAAATTCGTACGTAGTCTTGCGAAATTCGGTTTCGACTTGCCAAGGTCTAGATACTAAATATTAATCGCTATAGCTGAAGTGAATGTTGCGACATTTTCTAAATAAAGTTATTTGTCATTCTGTTAACAATGGAACACGTGTTAATCTTAATATTGAACCAAAGGTCAGTCCTTAATATCGAAACTTGCATATTTTGTCTTATCTGGTAACTTTTAAGTCCGTCAACTCATTAAATCCGTCAACGTAGATACGGAGCCGAGCAGATAATGAGGTCGGCGTTTCCTATTTGACTACTCTGAGAAGAAAGGCCGAAACGGTCACAGTCTCTTTTAAAGTCCAGACATAATCTTGGTCAGGCCGAAAGTAGTTGATCCGTCAAAACAAGTGTAAAAAAATAATCGGACGGGCAAGTACATATCGGGACAACTATCAAATCGTGTTGTCATTCATTCTTAGATCGGACGAGAATCATATGTCTATAAGTGATACGGTTTAAGAAACGCCCGTACATAACTTCCGTGCTTCGGGTACTCCGCCAGATGCAAAACAATGTACCTTTGTCCGACGAAAAAGGAACCACCAAACCCCTGTTACATTTCACCTTTCCTTGTTTTCACCTTTCCTTTTTTCAAAGAAAACAAGACTATTTTCTCTCACTACAACCAAATGAAAAGAAACATCTCATAATCCAATTCAACATAAACAAGCGTACTAAGAGCCGCCCTTGAAAATTAAATCTCTGAATAAATAAAAGAATTCGAAGTACAGCAGACTTTTCCATTCACTATTTTCTCTTGGCCGGATGAGCAATTTCCTATAGTAAAAAAGTAATAAAGGGAGGCGGGGAGAATTGCCTCAGAAGTGAATCTCAATAAAGGCTTAACTTAGTTTTAGCGACCTCGCATATTATGAGGGTAGGACTTTTGAAAGGGGTTAAAGAAATACTGATTTGGAGAAGACAAGGAAAAGGTGGTGCGTGGATACGAATAAATTGGAATTGGAAATATTCCTTTTGAATTCTCATTCCGATAGTTGCTTAAGAGGATTTTCATGACTCTCTATTTAGACTTCAATGTACTTTTTGGCGAATATAAAAAATCGTATCCTAACCGTTTTACTTAAGGTAGATATTTGATGGTTTAAATGTAGGTAACGAACAGTTTCAATTTCAAATAGGTATATACTGCTGTTTTGTCCCGAAAGTTTAAAACCCCCATGATAGCCTTATGATCCCTCCCAGTCCCCGGTCACGAATTGGTCATTTGTAACCGAGAACGAATTACTTTTAAGAGCCCAAAGAAATTCCCATCAAGCTCAAATTAAAAGTTTTAATTTATGACGTCTTTTCATAGTTTTAGAAAGTATAGGTGTATAAGTGTTGTTACAAGAAATTTGAGCATATTGTGATGAAGCGTTTAAGGTACGTTAACTTCTAAGAGTTAGAAGTTAACTAGTTATTAGTTAAAGTAAGAGGATATCAAGATAAGGCATCTTTTTAAAACCCTTAATCAATGTTAATACTAAAAAGAGCTTTAAACTTAAGTGTTTTGATAATTAAAGCCCTTGAAGAACGTTCCTAAATGAAGGCATTATATTATTCCAAATAATTGAGACCAAACAAAAAGTACTAAACTTCCAATTTCTTTTTTCAAGAGCTCTTCAAGAGAACCAGCGAAAATATTTTGGTATTATATTCTTTTCAAAACTTTCAATCATAAATTCTTTAGTAAGCTGTTCAACAGTTTTCTCAGTGCCAATAAACTTTGAAAGATTTGAAATTTAATTAAAAGCACGTCTTTGAATTTTCGGTGCCATTAATGTATTTCAATTTTATTAGACACTCAAAAACGCTACTTGAGAAAAAAACGGTAATAATTTAAAACATAAGGCATTTTTCTGGAGTCTCCCGTTTTAATTAAGAACGGTTTTTTCCTTTCTCGTGAAAGAGTTCCGTTCAGCTTAATTACGGTTAATTCTGGCTCCCCTCTGTCATTTATTTTATCTCAGGGCATAGCAACAGCTCGCTTCTGTAATTAGCCCGCTAATGACGAGTTTCAAGGCATGAAACAATTCTTATCTCTAGTGGTCGCACGGCTCTTCTACGTTAGTAGGCAAAATTTTAGTTCAACAACAAACAGGAACCCACATTTTATGTTTCATTAACCGTCGTTTGTTACTTTAGATATATACAAGGTGAGTTCAACCTGACGATAGGCGAATATTTCTGCAATTACCAGGGAGTACATTGATCTTACTTAAGACGAGCTAGGGTTATCATGGCACAGCAAAACAAAGAATAACGTAGGGTTGATAAACACGGAGAAGTTAACAAATGGAGTAGTAACACAGTGGATCGGCGGAATGTAGCCGGCAGGAAAGCATTATAATATATTGCAGAGACACTTTTTGTTTGGTTATTCAACGATCATCGACTAACTGGGATTTCTGTTTCACGTGCCACACAAACTGTGTCTTAACATTGGAAAAATGTAGTTCAAAAGTGACCTTAACATTATTATACCATTCTAATTCGTAACGTGCATAGTAAAATTACCAGAAATACCCTACATCTAGGTTATGAGCACTTTAAAAGATGCTACCCATTACTTTGACATAATGCCTTAATTACATCTAACGAGGCACGAAGGTACCTAGGCAACTTAAGAGGTGACCTTTTCCAGAGGAGTCATAAGCATCCATATCCTTCCTATTCCTTGATTATAAATTATCTACAAGTTTAGTGTTCGCTCCAAACATAAAACGAGCAATGCTCAGTTCCATTAGGTAAGTTAATTCAACTAACGTTGGGTTTTACGATGCAGCGGCAACGTTAGTTCGTAGTGTAGTGCAATTATCGTATCCTTATTAACTCTAAATTTTAGCTACACTTACGCCATCTTGCCTCGAAATTGTAGTCGAGAGTTAGTAGTTCAGAGTTCATGGTTTTAGATAAAGGAAATTGGGTTTTTCGTATTTCGTTTTTGTGTGTTTTAGAGTTTAATATTGGATCTGAGCAATAATTACGATAAGAGCTAGTTTATTTACGACTTCGTACATTCATAACATCACGCCTTGTTTCCCCTATTGCCATTAACCGGGCAAAAATCCAGACTCCGTACATTCAATACCATCATTATAATTATGTACCTACCTATGTTATAAAGTGATATTTTTTTTAGTTTTATTTATAACTTACACACACCATTACTAATGTCCACAGTCAATACTATGTTTCAAGCGGTAACAAGACATTCAATGTAAACAATTTCAGTTAGTGCCATATGGGACTCTGTGAATCTCTCGTAAGGAAAAATACGGTGGCAATACATGTATGTCTGTGCGCTTGGAACTGGTGGAGATACGACTCTTTGTATAGAAGACTAGCTGCGCCCCGCGGTTTCACCCGCATAAGTCACGATTCTGTGGGGATATCGGGATAAAAAGTATCCTATGTCCTATTCCAGGTCATGGTCTAGCCATGTGCCAAATTTCATGCAAATCCGTTCAGCCGTTTTAGGGTGAAAGCGTAAAAGACAAATAAATAAATAAACTCACTTTCACATTTATAATATTAAGTTAGGATTAGGATTTATAGATTACTAGCTTCCGCCCGCGGCTTCGCCCGCGTGGTATGTCGATAAAAAGTAGCCAATGTACTTCCCCGGGATGCCATCTATCTCCTTGCCAAATTTTATCGAAATCCGTTCAGTGGTTTTGGCGTGAAAAGGTAACATACAGACAGACAGACAGACAGACAGACGGACCGACAAACAGACAGACAGACAGAGTTAATTTCGGATTTATAATATTAGTATGGATGTACCTTGACTGAAAAATGTACGGATATTGTACATTCTGATTACTTCCCCTGATTTGTTAGTGCAACATTCCTTACCACCTGTAGGTACAGGAAACTAAACGAAGGGTTGACAGCGGTTCTTTTTATTGCGTCTCCTTGCTTTCGATTTTTAGTTATTCAGAAATTTACATTACGAATCCCACCTTTTCCCTGCCGCACCAGATTACATCTTTTTTGTAAACAGTTAAAGTTTCCTACGATTTATTCAACTCCCTCTGAACCTACTACTTGAGTGTTTCTCAAGGAAAAAGCTATTACGTTTTGACTTCTTAGCAAACGCCATTTAGTGATGTTTACCTTAATGAGTCCTCTCCAAATTTTAAGCGCAAGCCAAAAAGATCCCTTAAAATTTATCAAGACTGCCACTGCCAACTTAAAATTTCTATTCAAAACACCGTCTCGAACGGTTATTGTATAAAATAGCGCAGGTTATACGCGATTATCATAATGAAATTGCTAGCAGTTCTGGGGGGCCATAAGAAAAATGGTAAAATTTGTGGCGTTAAATAATATCGTTAAGAGCGAAGAAAAATGTTCGCCGCCCTGTAGGACGGAGTGGGGGCGGCTCCACTCTGAAATTGCAAGTCGTATATTACACAGGGAATTTTCAATTACGGCAATCCTGCGGTTTTTCATTCGTAATGTGACTTTTAGGCAACGCTTCGAGCTGGTCATTCATAACTGCCACGGTGCTAGAGCTACGATAGACTCGATATCTCCGAACATGATTGGCCGAACCACTTTATTTTTCTCCGTCTTTGCACATCGTCTTGCAGATTTGCATATTTTATAAATGGTAAAATGTATAAGAGTATTTTTTCTTCACGTGTTTGGCCGTTAATATGAATTTATCGGAAAATAGACTAAAGAATATTTCAAACATTTCAGCTAATTAATAATTCTGAGCAGCTTGCGGCAAACTATTACGCGAATTGCGAGTTTCCAAATATTCCAGTAAGTAAATTCGGATCCTGTGCCCAGCTTGTCTTTATTAGGCGTAGTTCTCAAAACCCCAAGCAAACGTGCTTCCTATCGTCTTTGTGTAAGTCGGCGAGTCACCGCGCAGTAGGGCTCGTTCATTGTCCCACGTGCCTTGGGTTTTCATTTCTCAGAATATTCGTCTAAAAAAGGAAATCCTCACTTCCCTTCCTTTAGGACTTGGGTTCATTAGTGTACGAGTGAGTGTAGGTATGCCTTAAATATTAATGATGGAAGAAAATCACGACTAGGAAGGTATTGATTAAAGCTCCATTTACACCGTGCAATTTAAATGCCTGTGACACGGTATGTCACAGCAACAATAAACTTTGCACCGTCTAAGCTATGTTTAGACGATACAAGTCATTGTGTGTTCAATTTTATTGTACGCTACAAGCAAGAAACTTGTATCGTGTAAATAGGGCTTAACTTTTGACACAAGCTATGAATTTGAGTCTCAAATTCATACCAAAATACCAAAATAGACTGACAACAACGCAGGTATACGTGTAAAAACCAATTTTTTGACAATGTCATGATCAAAATTCAATTTCATGCAGAGTAATTCTATAACAAAGCCCAACTCAAGAAATAAAATTTTCTTCACGTACTTTTCTCATCTGATAATAAAATCATAACAATAAAACTTACCATTTAGAATGGAGTATAAAAGGTGGAAGAATTATACTCTAACAATAATTCTGTGAGAAATATTAAGGTATTGAGAATCGCGCTTTTCAAACCGATCTTCATGCCCGAAGGCTTTCAATAAAAATTTATTATTATGCAAATTGCATCTCTTTGTAGTAGAATATGGTATACTTACACACAAATCCTTTCACCCTTTTTTATAGAACTGTCTAGTCTAGGCTTTACTGTGTGCTGAATTTTAATGAAAGAATTACTTTCATCGCATAAACAGCTAAATGGAATGCACTACTTTAAGACACGGTTGTGGTAAAAAATAAATATTTCGATACTGATCATGTCTTTCAAGAGATTTTTTCAGAACATACGAAGAAGTTTAAATTTTGTAAATGTCAAAGAAAACGTAAAAATTTAAATGTAAATAAACAATTTCTAAGGTAAACAACAAAAAAAAATTAAAAAAGTCATACAAAAAAAAAGTATTTTTCCCCTAAACCACGGCTGAAATAGGCTTATATTTAACTCGGTTTATTCCGTAATACCTAAAATGGAATGTCATCATCTGTCAAGCTGGAGAGGAAATTAAATATCTTATCAGCGAGATAGAGTCGTTCACCTTTTTCACAACAGCCTTTTGATAGATTCGATATGAAAAATGTAAGGCAACTGTGGCAGAAACTGAGGAGACTGCAGCGTAATGTGGTTGTGACAATCTATACTATTATCCCATGTTATGTGTAGCTTTATTTATATAAATGGTTAAAAACTGTTGGTCGATCAATTACTTAATTATTTTAGTAAGGAAAAAATACCGCAAGGTTGGATCGAGGTGGCCCTGGAAAAGGATGTTTGGAAAGATTTGGGAAAGGCCTTTGCTCAGCGTCCCACTGCTGAGCAAAGATTTGGTTTGCTCAGCAGTGGGACAGTGTAGGCTAAAATAAAAATAATAAAAAAAAAGGAAAAAACTGTAGACTTCTAGACGCGATACGTTGTTGCTGTATAGCGCTAATTTGAATGCATTTAGATGCGCTTTAGGGCGAATTTCACCAAACTTTTAGACCGAGTATAAGTCTTATCCTGCGAATAAAATTTGAATTTTTGACAGTCTTTCCATACAAAAACTGTCAGACGACAATTTTATTCCACGGATAAAAGACTTCGATTAAACGACGACGGACTTTGATGAAATGAGCCCTTAGTATCATTCAGTGTACGAAGGTTATCAGTAGACATAATCAGTGTGTCATCTATCTGGCTGACATCGAATTTTGATTAGCCGACATTTTAAATATCGCTCGCCATTCCACGCAATATTTCCTCGAGAAAAATTCGATATCAAAATGCATAGAGTGAATTAATTCTTAGTTTGAAAATAGCGAAACAAAAGAAAATAATTTCGCAACAAAACTTGATATCTGCAGCAATAAAACAGCGTGTTGTTGATGATGAGAAATGTAAATTATAGTCTAGTATTCTTGCTTATTCCTCCAAATAATTTTCTGGTATTAGGAGCGTTCAGGGCATTAATCCGATGAGCTGTGGCGCAAATTATGCAACATAGATAATGAGATCGTGGCTCCTGTTCTACCTTCCTCGAACTTTCCGCTGAGTTGAACCTGGATAATGAATGTACCTACACTATTTTTAGTATGACATATTAATTAAAAGTTGTGTTTGGAATTTTATAGATGATAATAATTATAAAATACTCGGTAATTTTTAATCCACTGTTTACCTTTCAGGGCGTGAAAGTACTCATGATTCAGAGCAACTTTCATTATAAGACCAACTCTGACATATCGAAAAAAATATCAGCTGTTTCATACAAAAATGCAATATTTACTCGAAGAAAATGTATGAAACGGATGTTTATTTTTTTGCTATTTCATATTTGTTCCTATAGTGAAAATTGTTTCTATTCGTGAGTACTTTCACCCCCTTTTTTTTTTTTTTTTTTTTTTGAGGGTGGGAATTCATCCAATGACTTCTCCCGCTCTGGGTGGAGCGGAAGGGCGTGTCAGACTTTTACTGACTAAAACCCACCCGTGTTCCTTCAGTTGCCTGTTGCCAAGGTCCCGGTATCCCTTTCGGACTAACCCGCAACCCTGGCAGGCATCGGTCCTAGCGGACCCGCCAATTGTGCTGACATCTCTTTGAGGCGCGCGTGGAACACGACGCGCCATCGACCCGGGCCTGGTCCTGATCGGACGGCGAGCTACCCATTGCTCGCCGTCCGCAAGCCCGCGCCTATGGTGGCCGGGAATCTGCCTGGGATTCCCGACGCCCAGGGCGTCTCCAGCGGCGGCGGCGGTTAGGGGCGTGAGGGCGCAAACTTTGCCTCTCCCTCATGCGTTCCGCCTCCTCCTTCGCGAGCATTACTGCTTCGCAGAAGGAGGTGACTGCTTCCCATGCCCTCTCGCTCCGTACCATGGCCTGGACCAGAGCCGGACGCGAGAGGTCACCGCCGCCAATCGCCTCCAAGAGGACACGGCGGGGCTCCGCCCAAGTGGGGCAGACCTCCACCGTATGCTCCACCGTGTCCTCCGGGCGATCCACACAGTGGTGACACCCGGGCGTTTCCTCCCGCCTTATACGAAACAGGAACCTCCCGAAGCAACCGTGTCCGGTGAGGACCTGCGTCAGGCGGAAGGTGAGGACGCCGTGGCGCCTCTCTAGCCACTCCTCAAAGAGGGGACTTATCGCCGCAATTGTGGCGTGCCCAGCACTGGGTTGCGACAATCGCACTCTCCATGCCGCCATGAGTACTTTCACCCCCTGAAAGGATAATAAAAAAAACATTTTGATTTTCATCGTGAGGTAACCAGTGGGATTAATATAATAAATCCTAAGGCAGACCTTGATTTGTGGAAACCCAATGTAGGATCTCTCTCTGTGACTAATAAGTACCAAAATAAATACCAAATGGAAAGTTCGTATTAAATACCTACTTAATTTGTGTCACAAGAGAGAGATCACAAAGAAAATAAAGAAAAAGAATAAGTCAAGCTTCAGTCAAAATATTCACACTGAAATATTACTTCAGCGGTTAGTCAATAGTCTGAATTCAAAATCAGTGACTTCCAAACAAAGTTTAGTTTGGTCCAGACAGGGTTTAACTTGAATTCGTCTTCGGGTCAGAAGTAACATTGTCTTGTTAAAACTTTTAGCAGCTGACTGAGAACTAAAATCGATTGTTACTGATTCTATGATCTACTATTTTGTGATTCAAACTTTTAGATCTTACAATCTTTTTGTAGTTTGATTATAAGATTTAGGTGTAAATAATATCATTACCACTGCTCTCAAAACGGTGAAGGAAAATATCGCTAGGAAACCGATATGTCCTAGAACCAAAAATTACTACCCAGATTGGTAGTAATTTTTAGTTCTAGGACAAGTCGGTTTCCACTGGGCCCGCGTGACATGGTTGATTAGCCCACTCCCTTTCACAGAGAGGAGGCCTGTGTCCCAGCAGTGAGAACATTATTGACTGATTATGCTTTTAAATTTCCGAGAATGTTCACGATAATAACGTGACGTTAGAAATTATAATAGCACACTTTGGCTGTTAATAAATCATTCAACCAGTCACAGCAGTTTAGGGGCGATTGATAATTTCTCACATTAATTTTGCGATAATTGTCTTTCGAGAACCTGGCCCTGAGTCACTTAGAAAGCTTTTACAAGATTTCCCTCCTACTTATTACATGATGAATAACTAAGCGATGTCTTGTAATCATTAAGGACTTTGATTACGTCCGACTCCGACCCAGAAAAGATTTTTTCTTTACAAAAGATATACCTACGTACTTTGTTACGGGGGAGCTAATTACGGGAACGGTAAAGAAAAGTGCAAAGAAAAGAAATATTTCAAAGTGGGTACGCAATTATGCTCTGAATTAGGTACTTTTGACCTAAGAGAATAATAACAAGAATGAATGGTTTTATGTTTTAATATTATGTTCACTTTGGTAAGGTCAAAATGAACATTCCTTTGAACGAAAGTGAACAAGACAAATATTAAAAATTGTTCTAAAAATAGATAGATATTATGTTGGTGAAAACACGGTAATAAACAAAGCTGCTTATGATTATGGAAAGATTCGCTATGTTAGAATTGGTCCCGTAATAGAAGTACCTACCTGCTCATAAGTTAACAATTAATATTCTTTCAGTTACACATCTTCCCCTGTAACATTAGCGTAAGGACATAACATAGCCAATGGATTCAAACCAGGAAATTCTTAGGGAATTCTCTTTATGAATAGTGAAGCGGAATAGGTTACTATCTACGTGTATTGTACCTATTATATCTACGTCTATTGGATTCAAACCAATTAAAACTCAGCCTTTGTAAACTAGAAGTTTTTAGATATACTTTATTGTTTTACCCTAAGGCCGACTGTCCACCGCCACCGTTAACGGGGCGTCAACGAGAAGATGGCGCCGAAGTAGCGATATTGCTATGGCCGCATGTTCATCCCACGTCCGTCACCCGAGCGCGAGAGAGTAGTTCAGCGCGACCGCTAGAACGCAGCCCAAGATTGTGATAGGCCGATGGACCAGGAATACAAAACACGTTTGATCTTGTCGATATACTTCCGTCGGACCAGGGCGGCGCCGTTCGCCCGGCTTTTGTATTGTCTATCATAATATACTAAGCCACAGAGTTTGGTCGCGGTGGAAAAACGACCGCCGTCATCGGGACGTCACGTTTGGTTCGAATAATGTCGTTTCTCGTTGACGTTCCGTTAACGGAGGCAGTGGACAAACGGCCTAACTGTCTTAGGTCACAACCGCAAACATCCCAGAAATAAATGTTTCCCTAATTTGACCCTAAACATACAACGTATATTTAGTCCAGCTAACTCAGTGTAAGTAAAGGCGCAATTCCTTTCCTGCATAAGATGTGCACGGAGATTATGCACGTCCGTTGCGCCGTAGGCGGCTTCATTTGTTTACATCCGTATGTAGTTGCAATGGATGCTCTCGTCTAAACAAACGTAGCTTAGCCATCGACAGCAATGGAACCGTGCCTTTAGTACAAGTACCTCCCCCGTGGGAAGTCTTCGTAATGTTTACTAGATTTGAATATGTGAAAACATTAATGGGCGTACTCGTTGCGAAGCTGCAAGTTATTGTTGAGGGATCAAAGGTCCCTCACAATGTAACCATGTTAAGTGCATAACGCGATTGTGTAAACAATTAGTGTTCTTTGATAATATGTAGGTATTGTAAATAAGTTAAGAACAGCCGTGTTATTTTGTGGGTAAAATATATTATTTCTCTTTACTTATTTGGTAAACAACAATCATCTGCCTAGCCTTTTCCCAACTATGTTGGGGTCGGCTTCCAGATGGAGCGACTGCCTATCTGACCTCCACAACCCAGTAACTGGGTAATACGATACCCCTTGGTTAGACTAGTTGTCAGACTTTCGTGCTTCTGACGACTCGTAACGACTGTCAAAGATCCACAAATGACAGCCGGGACCAACGGCTTAACGTGCTTTCCGAGGCACGGAGGAGCTCGTGGCTAAGTAATAACAGCCGCACGGGTCGATCGATCAGGTTAAGCTACGCTTGCCGGGGTTGGTCCGAGGATAAGTAACCATCTTTACAAACCAAAACCCGTCCATGCCTCGGAAAGCCGTTAAGCCGTTGGTCCCGGATGTTATTTGTAGATCTTTGATAGTTGTTACGGGTCGTCAGAAGCCCGAACGTCTGACAACCAGTCATACCAAGGGGTATCGTGTTACCCAGTAGGTAACTGTTGTGGAGGTCACATAGGCAGTCGCTCCATGTATAAACATAGGTATTCAGTTGCATCCGGTTAGACTGGAAGCCAACCCCAATATAATTGGGAAAAGCCTAGGCAGATGATGATGAGGGCGCTACATATACCTACGGGAGATACTTTGAAAATATGTAATAAAATTCAAAACGAATCTTCTATTTTATTTAAGATGCAACTGGATTGCCTACTTGTGCGAAGTGCAGCGAATATTATTCCTTTAAACCGTCATTTACATCGAACGAAAAACTGAAACACGATTGACACGTCTCAATAAATAACTCATGCAATTTGTTCAATCCGAATGTAAGCTATTAAACAATTTATGTGTGAGTGCACATTCGGAAATGAACAAGATTGGATGCAGCACATTATTTATACGGTGTCTCGCATGATGAATGACAGATTAAGTAACTTATGAATATTGTATTGCATTGTGCTGTGAGGGCAAAGGCCTGGCGTAACGCCGTGTCAACTGACGTTTACGAGAATGTACTGACTTTAACAGTCACGTACGAATAAATTGGCGACACAAAGCGGTTGAGTTGACGGTTATAGAAATCGGAAGGATCAAAATCTCACTTGAGTATTTGTTTTTCTACCAATATATTAAAAAATATTGAAGATAAACATATTAAATAAATAAAAAAGATCGAAGTAATCATATAATTCATTATTATTAAAACTTTACCTACCTAAATTATGAACTGTTAATTTTCACGCCTAACGGCTGCACAGATTTCGATGAAATTTGGCAGATAGGTAGATCATTTACCTGGGTTAAAACATGGGATACTTTTTATCTCGGTAGTATTTTCTCGTGGCATAATTTCCGACCTCCCACGCGGGCGTAGCCGCGGTCTAAAGCTAGATATAAAAAAATGTTAGTTATAAAAATTAAACCTAAACAGAAACAAAACAATTCCGGTATCCACAACCCGCAATCTAATCACGTTGTTTACATTCCTCCAATACGTCGCAGTAAAAATACTACTTACGTAACACGGTAATGGAAATGTGAAACGGTAAACTGTAAATAAAAAGGGTTAGGGTTGACTGCGGCGACATTTATTTTCTCCGGTAGCTCTCGGGTTTCTCGTAACACAGTAATTTTGTATTGCAATTAAATCCCACCTTTTTCTTCTTTCGCTAGGATTACCTTTTGGCACGAGAATAGGTGACAATACAATATCTTTTTTAAGCATCTTTTATCCGATTACCTAAATAACTCCATTGAATATTATGTGCAAGTAGGTTTTGGTTTGTTTACTGAAACAAAATTAAAAAACGTGAAGTGAAAGAAAGAAAAATATTTTATTTGGGACACGCACAGGAAATTCAAACAGTAAACAAGGAGTATTTAAAACTAACAAAATTAACATGTTTTTATAATAAACGAACACAAAAAAATAAAAATAGAAACAACTTGCAACATGACATACCTATGTAGGTAATCAATGACCCGCGTTCCTTTCCAAATGTTTGAATATGTTAGTTTTATTAGGTAGTTCGTTGTGAACTGATTTAAATCCTTATATAAAGTGAGTGTATATTTGTAATACATGGTTAATTTGATGTACAATATTAAAGAAGAACACAAACGTTACAAAAATTAACGAGACTCAAGAATAAAAAAGAAATTCAACGCATGAAATCCCTCCAACAAGTAGTTAACAACACCTACGCTGCATCAGACAAGGCATAAATTAAAAAAATAAAAATACAGAACAAACAAATAACAAGATTACCCTGAGAGAGAAATAAATAATGCAGCCGAAGCTAAAGAACTTTTTAATGCTCTCTAAAAGTTTTCCTTGTGCTTAATTACGTTTTCATTTATCTTTCGACTCGTCCAGTTTGGAACAGTAGCGACTAAACAAGGCCTACAGTAGACTGCTCAGTTCTGTTTAATAATACATTATGAACTCTGGAACAAAGAGTGACGTAAAACAAAAGTGTTTGAGAAACTTTGCCATTATACTATAGGTAGATAATGAACTGATGTTCATAATAAAAATGAACTGATGTTCGTTGGTAAGCGCATAACTTAAGAACGACTGGACTGATTTGGCTATTTATTATCGTTTTAAAATGTTTATAATACTTAGTCCGAATCAGCAGGGCATTTTCCTTATTTTTTATGAACGTTCATATTCGCATCTCATTCGCAATTTGACAAAAAAACCATCAATTTACCAAAATGTTTGACAAATTTGACAGATTGCGACTTGAATGTAAACGTGAAAGAAAACATTGATTTCCCGGAAAATCTTCAGGAAAAAACTGAACGTCCTTTTTTGTATGAATTATTGAAACTTTGACAGGACAACGTCTGTCGGGTCAGCTAGTGCTTAAAAGTGCTTAATAAGGAAACGATTTTTGGTGAAATGAATTAGCTCCTGTACTATCCATGCCCATAGTTCCTCTTCGTTTGGCTATCGTAGAATATTATATTGAAATAGCTTCCGCCCGCGGCTTCGCCTTCATGGTTTCTCGATAAAAAGTAGCCTATGTCCTTCCCCGGGATGCCATCTATCTCCTTGCCACATTTTATCGAAATCCATTCAGTGGTTTAGGTGTGAAAAGGTAACATACAGGCAGACAGACAGACAGAGTTACTTTCGAATTTATAATATTAGTATGGATAGTATGGGTTATTCCCGCTCGGTGTTGACGAAAGGGTGTTAACCCTTTCGTCAACACAGTTGACGATCGGGAAAAAAAAGTTTCGTTCGTTCACAGTGTTGACGAACGCTACTTATTATTTCGGGTAATTCCCGTTCGGTAACACCTTTCGTTCCTGTCGTCAACACTGTTGACGATCGGGAAAAAAAAGTTTCGTTCGTTCGCAGTGTCCATGAATGGGCGTTTTTATTTTTAAAATATGGAAATAAAAGTAAAACATGTCATGGATTTTTAAAATCTTTTAACGGATTAGATCTTTTAAAACACAATTAACTAGAAAATAAAAAAAATGGCCTTATCATGTGCATAATAACCATTTTACACTTTGATAAGTAATAAAATTGTGACACTGATTTAACATAATCAAATATAGTTGAGAAAGTGACTAATGAAAACTAAGTACACTATTATGTATCACAGATAATCATCTAATTTACACTAATTAAATAACAAAACTATAACCATAAACCTACCTTAATTCTCAAACTCCACTGCACTTTAATTTACGTTGAGAGCAACTCCAAATAACTAAACCACTTTTATGCGCCCTTCTTGTGTAATATTGGCAACCGCCATGTAGTAAAACAGTCCCATGTTTTCTTTTTATACGCACTAACACGGATTATCCACTAGAACTACCTGCTAAATCTTGTTCCGACATGTCCGAATTTAGAACTAATAATGTACTGTATGTACGATGCATAAATCAGGATTAGCTACCCAAAATGAACGATACTTATTATTGCATTGCTCTGATTGGCTAATCCAAGGTCATGGTGGATAACGTACTAGAATAGGCCGGTCGGGGGTAGTGTGCGAATCTATTGTTTATTTTATCTACTGTTACCGGCTACCGGCGCGGCATCGCTATACCTGCCTGCTGCAAAGGGAAGTTTGCAATCTACTAACTTAAATTCTACAAATGGAACAACATCCAACATATTTTATCAATTAAACTAGACTTTCGTCGTAATTAAACATTTGAAAATCCATGACATGTTTTATTTTTATTTCCATATTTTAAAAATAAAAACCAGCATTCATGGACACTGCGAACGAACGAAACTTTTTTTTCCCGATCGTCAACAGTGTTGACGACAGGAACGAAAGGTGTTAACGAACGGGAATTACCCGAAATAATAAGTAGCGTTCGTCAACACTGTGAACGAACGAAACTTTTTTTTCCCGATCGTCAACTGTGTTGACGAAAGGGTGTTACCGAGCGGGAATAACCCGATAGTATGGACTGGAGTAGGTACTTCTACCATGGAAACATTTCTAGGACGTATCCATGACAATAAGGCAGCAACTGCAGATTAGCATTGAAACTCACGACTAATTTAGACGCTTGATTATGCCTAAGCGAAGTTCCTTCTTAAAATTAACACGAAGAATGTGAAAATCATAAGGTAGGTAATTTTACGCAATATGTGTATAATCTGGGAAAGGCTTGCCCATGTGTCAATACTGTAACATAACCACATCCACCTTTACATAAAGAGAAGGTCCTCCATCATCAAAAACCTTTTTAAAAGTCTGAACAAATAAATTAATAAACTTGGACCAGATATATAATCACAATTAAAAACGAAATCTCAATTAAAAGGGAACGATTCTTCCCGATTGTTCCCGAAGTGCCTCACCTTATCACGAGACTTCAGCGAAGTGAGGGGGGCAGGGATTGTCTGTCGAATTGAAACTGACGTGAGCTGCTGGCCACCTGGTTCCTTTCGACGAAATTAAAAAAGTTTCAGAAACACGGGAACTCGGTAGGTCTCGTTCATTTAAATGCTAAGGGATTCCGTGTTAGTATTCATTGCGAGTTTTGTCATTCAGAGAAAAGTTTTGCTTTTTACCAGTTTCACTTCGCGCTGGCCGGAATTTGCATTTTTTTTTGTCGTGAATGTTGTAACAGACGGTAGCAACTTTTCGTCTATTGTTGTCTTTGGTACATGTCGTATTATTCACACGGCTGATTACTGTTCAAATTGCGAATAACGGGAAATTAAAAAAAAACCCATTACTCAATACAGTTAAAGAAATCGTTTGCTTCGTCATACTGAAATATGACATGAAATTCTTGTAGGTATTTCTACATTAGGTACACGGACTAAAATAAAATCAATATTTCGGTTCATCAAACCATACCCTACCACCAACCATACCATAAACCTACTTACAGAAATAAAATCATTATAACACGCTGCGCCACGCGGTTTCACCCGCGTAAATCTCGTTCCCGTGGGACTATCAGGATAAAAATTATCCAATGTCCTATTCCAGGTCACGGTCTACCCATGTGCCAAAATCCGTTAAGCCGTTTTAGCGTAAACGCGTAACAAACAAACAAACTCACTTTCGCATTTATAATATTAGTTAGGATTCTAAGTTAACATTCACCCGTTACGTTACTCGAGTGTTCATGTCTCTAATTGGCACCTTTGACCACGATCACAAGTATACACTGAAGCTACCTTTAATTACAGTCTTCATTAGCAGTTTCATAAGTATTCCGAGGTATTATGACCGATAACTTACCACGAATAACGTTCGATGAAACTCGCTAATTACACATTGATCAATGCAGTAGAGTAGAGTGTGTAGCGGTATTATGCGGCGTAGAGGTATTTTACTTATATGACTAACTAGCTGCGCCCCGCGGTTTCACCCGCGTAAGTCTCGATTCCGTGAGAATATCGGGATAAAAAGTATCCTATGTCCTATTCTAGGTCATGGTCTACCCCTGTGCCAAATTTCATCCAATTCCGTTCAACCATTTGAACTTGAAAGTGTAACAAGCCAACAAACTCACTTTCGCATTTATAATATTAGTAAAGTTAGGATGTAAATGTAATAGTTTGGGGTTAGAATTAATTGTGATGGAAAATTAATAACGATTTCAAGATAGACACAGCCTCGTTGGTCTAGTGGTCGCAAACGCTTCTGCTGAGCACGCGGTCCATTTTTATTTTTTTCTGAGTTTAGGAAATTTCAAATGACTTGTCCCGCTCTGGGTGGACCGGAAGGGCGTGTCAGACTTTTACTGACTGAAACCCACCCGTGTTCCTTCAGTTGCCTGTTGCCATGGTCCCGGTATCCCTTTCGGACTTTCCCGCAACCCTGGCAGGAGCACGAGGTCCTGTGTTTGTTTCCCAAGCCGAGCAGTGTTATTGGGTTTTTACATCAGGAATTTCTGAGTAGCAACCCGCAGTCTGGATTTGTGCCCGGTTGATAGCAATAGGCTTCACCATATCTATAGTGAAATGTGGGTGTACTGTTCATACTAAGGTACACCTCTGCCTAACTCTTCAGGGTATTACTGCAGGCGTAGAATGAGCACCGTTTTGTCGACGGAAGAGTAGACAAAAATGACGTTTCCTGTAGACAGTAAACAGTACGAGACGGCAGCAAAATAGAAAGAGTCAACTGCACTTTTTACGAAATTCACTCTTTTACATAATTCGACTCAGAATTCTTTGTTTTATCATAGGATTTATCGGTTGTCAGTGTGATTTTGACAGTAAGGATAGAAAACTTTCTTCCGAAATAGTCTACATATAAAAAGACCTAGACAAAGATCGTTAGAAATGCAAGACAAAATGACAGATTGTAGAAAGATTTCTACGGTGGATGTCAAAAATGAAGAAACGAACTGTCACTTTGTATAGAAAAAGCTATGTCTATTCTTCGTAGAGATAGAAAACGCCATGCTACGCCTGCAGGCGTGATGTTGTGTTATTTCAGGATACATTATATTGACGCATGAAATTGCGCGTTAAAATATTTGTATTATTATTAAATGGATGAAAATAATCACGTGTGGGTTAAGGACAAATATAACGAATAAAGTAAACAGTGCCTTTATTATAAGCTAATAATAGGACAACAACACAACACGTGAATTCCAACACTATGATTAAGTACAATTAAATAACAACAATTGAATAATTTATTAAATAAACTTATTTACATAATCTTAAAAGAAAAAGATTTATTGCTATAAACAAAATAAATAATATGATTCTTGAAATATTATTAACTATGATTTCTTTGTTTTTTTCTTTCTGATTATGATTCTTTAATTATAATTGTATAATCAGTCACTGCCTATACAAAGTTGTTTATAATGGGTATCTATTCTATATCGTGAGCAAATTTAGGTATGTGTATAGTATCTCTGCAGTGTTACGCTCACTGAATTGGCCCGACAAGACGAGCGCGCCGCTTACTTGTAGCTTCACTAAAATGCAGACTGCGCCTTCTGTACCATTCTATGCTAATACCTACAACTATTTCAGAAAATAAATAATGAAACGAAAAATGGAATTCACCCCTCTAGTAGTGAGGCAATTTAGACGCCAGTCATCACTCTAATGTATAATCTGATGTTAGGGTTTCCTACCCGGGAGTAGACCCCAGGTGAATTCGGACGGGCGCAGCCAAAACCATATGATGTAATACCGGCCAGAAGGCTATTAACCACCGCAGGACCACCAGAATCTCCCTATAAAACAACACCAGATTTATGTTGGGAGTCAAAAAAGTAGTTCTTCTATATTAATGGCACGAACAAAATAACTAATTTTTAGAATCGCTCATAGCAAAATCAGGAGGAGCTCGTGGCTAAGTAATAACAGCCGCACGAGTTGATCCATCAGGTTAAGCTACGCTTGCCGGGGTTGGTCCGTGGATGGGTGACCATCTTTACATACCGAGACTCCTCCGTGTCTCGGAAAGCACGATAAGCCGTTGGTCCCGGCTGTCATTCGAGAATCTTTGACAGTCGTTACGAATCGTCAAAAGCCCGAAAGTCTGACAACCAGTCTTACCAACGGTCTTATCCTCCAGTTACTGGGTTGTGGAGGTCAGGTTTAGGCAGTCGCTCCATGTAAAATATTGGTATTCAGCTGCATCCAGTTAGACTGGAAGCCGACCCCAAAATAGTTGGGAAAAGGCTAGGCAGATTGATTGCTCATAGCATAATCAGCTTATAATGTTCCCACGGCCGGGACACAGGCCTCCTCTTGGTCAGAGGGTGTGGGCCGTAATCCACCACTCGGGCCCAGTGCGGGTTGGTAAATGTCACATGTCTTCGATTTTTTGGTTCCAGGACATGCCGGTTTCCTCATGATGTTTTCTTTCACCGTTTTGAGAGCAGTGGTGATGAAATAATTTACATAAAGTAAAGCGCCTGTCTCGGTTCGAAACTTACGAGCAAGACACGGAGGGGTCTCAGTGTGTTAAGATGGTCACCCATCCACGGACCAACCGCGGCAAGCGTAGCTCTTAACCTGATCGATCGACCCGTGTGGCTGTTATAACAAGTCCGTTATTACCTACCATATTAAATATTAGTTATAAAGAGCCCTAAGATAAGGAGGTAATTTACTCAATACAAAATATTTACCTGACAGGTATCCTTGCCACCTTCGGGAAGGCCAGCACAGAACATTCTGGTGGTGACATCACTTGCGAGAAGTGCATTGCACCCCGTTCTGTTCACTGCAGGTACCGTCACTACATTCAACGTTGTAGTTGTAGGGCCATTTTCCTTTAAAAAATTAATCATTACTGAGTTTTATGTCACTTTTGGTGGATTCCTATCGAGAACAGTGCCATAATAAACAGTATGTAACACAGTCGCTTTTCGTGTCTGTCTGTGTGGGCGTATAGTTCTTGTTAACTACAAAATGGATTTTGATGCACTTTTCACCAGCATTTAGAGAAATTATTCTAGAAGGTTAAGTGTATCCATACTAATACTAATATTATAAATTCGAAAGTAACTCTGTCAGTCTGTCTGTATGTTACCCTTTCACGTCTAAACCCCTTAACGCATTTCGACAAAATTCGGCAAGGAGATAAGATGGCACCCTGGGGAAGGACATAGGCTACTTTTTATCGACATACCGCGCGGTCAAAGCCATGGGCGGCAGGTTACACATAGATTATTTAACTTAGAATAAGTAATAGTAATATCGATGTTTTGACATGTCACCACATCAGCAAATCGCACTTGTACGAACCAGGAGCGAGTCACTAATATAGTGTTTTCAAAAACTTAAAAGGTTTGTCTCTTCCAAGACTGACGTAATTTCACATACAAGAAAATAAACAGAAGCTTACTCGTATAGCTCCCCAACCAGTAAGAACAACGGTCTCGCCATCAGCTACGTCAGAGCCCGACCTGACCATTCTGATTGCTCTGGCATTTGTGCCGTCCAAAGTCATGCCCTGGCTAATTGTGACGATCCCCACGTCATAGTCGCTGGTGACGTCATCGTACAATGGATGGGAGTTGAAAGAAGATGCGTTGTACACCAAGCCCCCACTAAAGGCTTCGGTACTTGCGATTCGCACGTTAATTGATAGAATTCTGAAATATGAATTTGTATTAAATATCAGCGGGCCTGAAACGGCCACATTATCAATTTTATTTATCCTCTAAAAGCAATTCATGTCCTGAATTTCCAGCTGTCATTAGCAATTCCTATAATTTGACACAAAAGCAATTTTTAATGCGTGGACCATTTTACGAATCTCCATAGAAAACTGTCAAACAGATGAATTATTTCATAATAAGAATCGCACGCAGATCATAATCATGAATTGTCAGTTTGTGACATTTTACGATGATTCTTAATATTTCCCTACTATGATTCTGCCAAAGTGACTGTTTTATAAGCACCCAGTTCTGGCTTTTTTATCCTGGAGGGATGCACATTTACATTATATGTCTTGTTATTTATTTTTCCGAATATTCAATTGCCTGAATAATCTAGGTAGGTCGATAGATACGAATCAAGTTTTTTACTTAACAATTCTTTTTAACCGCCTTCCAAAAATGGGGAGGTTCTATGTTCGACCTTATGTATGTTTTTTTTTAATTATAAATCATCATCTCCATCCCAAGGTGAAATGTAAGTTTCGCTTATGACCATTTAACGGTAATCATTGCTCAGCAAATGTCAACATGTATGGGGAAAAGGTGTTTTGTGTTAATATTTATTCGTATTATTAACTACTAGCTGCGCCCCGCGGTTTCACCCGCGTAAGATTCGATCCCGCGGGAATATCGGGATAAAAAGTATAATATGTCCTATTCCAGGTCATGGTCCACCCTTGTGCCAAATTTCATTCAAATCCGTTCAGCCGTTTTAGCGTGATAGTGTAACAAACAAACAAACAAACTCACTTTCGCATTTATAATATTAAGTTAGGATTAGGATTCTAAATCTTACCTTGCAAGACAGTGGGCAGCAGTAACGATGTAATATCTACTAACAATGGAACCACCACATTGGAAGTTATCCCTGCCATCGCTAAGCAACAGATATGCTTGATAAGGGTAGTTTTGTATAGTGGTTTCATTGCCACCTACAATCTTACCCCCATCGTCTTGTTTGGGTTCACCTCTTGTACATGAGACATCTGAAAGAGAAGTAGAAATATAGGTTTGTAATCATTAAACGATTAATCGGAACAATTTTGGAAAATTATGCAGACTGGTAATGATAGGTTTTTGATTCGCTAACCCATTCAGTCAAGTACAGTAGGTTGTTTATTCTATAAAATATTTTAGAAAAAATAAATGTTATATTTATTTTACCTTTGCCGCAAAAGGCAATAAACAACAAGAAGTAAAGAGTTAACTTGTCCATTTCTCTTCTGTGACAGAAAATGTAATGTGAAGTTCTTTCGCGAGAATATGTTTAAATACTTTTCTGTACGATAGTCGCCATGTAATAGAGATCTAATTATCTCAATAATTGAGGACTTCGCGATAACGCCCCTATTCAATAGCAATATTCTAAAATGATTTTTTTTTATAATTTCGCTTGACACTTCCTGACACAAGTATGCTGTAATTGCTCCTATTCCATCCTTTATCTGTCTAAACTAAGGTTGTTCGCCAATTATTTTTGTCCTCACACGAGGACTTAATGGACTTAAATTGGATTTTTATCTAGGAATCCAGTTATTTGTATGACTATAATTGCAGATATTTGAAAAAAGGTGTTTATACATTTTCTCCTTCGTAAATATCGTTTTAGTTGTCATAGTCCTATTATTAGTTTCAGGCCGGTTTTAAGTGTGATCAGTAATGTCGGTAAATAAATTATTTTGAATTTAGGTACCAGGTACAGCCGTGGTGTGATGTGATGACGAGGACGAATAAGGACACGTGATGGTGGCATGTTCGTTTTCCGGCAAGTACAATTAAACCATTTTTTTTACAATCATGTTGATCTGAAATCACCGGCCACGGTGTAATACTGAAATAAAACATATTAGTCGGGCGGGGCTATTTCGACTGTGGGATAATTGTAACTACTGAGAATAATTAAAATAGGTATCAAAACAGTAGAATTATTCTCATTATTTGGAATTACCCCACAGTCGAATAGCCAATAGCTCCGCCCGACGTTACCTAATTCTTGGTCTAGACTTTATGATGTTGAGTGCATCGTCTGTCCAAATATTATCTGAGCTAAGCCGCAGTCAGAGAAAAATATTTTAGATGCACGTAGCTCGGTTCCTCTCGGATAAATGTTGATGGTGTAATAATAAAAAATAATCAGCGTTATTTGTTCTTTTAAGTAATTTACATGTAGTGGCTGGCCGTGCTGGGACCATTAAGGCCTACTGAAATAGCAGTTAGAAGCTTAATATTTCGCAAACAGATCCCTGAATCCAAAAATGGTTTTCAAAGACTCCCAACATTTTCAAACGAACTTTCTAACGACGCCCGACACCACCCATGGTGTGGGGCGTGGATGTTGTTTTTTTCTCTCGTCTATTGGGATAGACGAGAGAAAAAAACAACATCTCCACTTTACTCGACCCTAAAGAAAGATTATTTTCTTAGTTTTATTTTACCACTTTGTCGGTTTATATTATCTGGGGAATAATTAGGTTATTATAATATTCTGTGTGCAGGAAAACAAACAGTTGTCTTCTATTTTAGGCGTTGTCATTTATATCAACTATTCCGATGATGTTATCGGAATTATCGGGCGGATAAAATTTAAATAATTATTTTCCTAAAGTGATATACCTAGTTGACTCGATAATATTTAGAATCACGTACATTGCAAGTGATTTTGTTAGTAAATATTATTTTTGTTTGTAAGTTAGGTCCTAAAGTGATATACATACCTAGCGGACTCGATAATATTTAGTATCACCTACATTACAAGTGATTATGTTAGTAAAATTATTTTTGATTGCGAGTAGGTATTAGGTAGTTTTATGTTATTAGTCTTTGTTCATAAATAAATAGTCTACAATGACATGATATTCATGGTGCCAACTTATAAACGCTACAAAATAAATAGTCTATTAGGGCGTTTGTCCACCGCAGCCGCACTGAGACCTTAATCAGCAAACAGACAGTCTTGTTTTCTTCGAGTGTTAGAAGAGATTAAAACATGGCATGACAATAATCATTGCTATTTTTTTTTAACTCGACTTCGTTGGATTACACTGGGACTTTATACAATCTAGCCAGCAACTTTATCTGAGTGTATTTTATAATTGTTATATAAATATCCTAGATCAAAAGTAGCATATGTTCTTCTCCAGGTCCCAGGCAAGCTATTTATCAAATTTCATGTTCATCGGTTTAGTGGTTTAAACTTTAGAAGGTAACAGATAGACAGACAAAGTTACTTTCGCATTTATAATATGACTAGGTTTTGACCGCGGCTTTTCCCGCTTGGAAATTGGAAATTATCCCACGGGAGCATACTACCGAGATAAAAAGTAGCATATATCCTAACCCAGGTCATGGTTTACCCATGTGCCAATTTCATCTAAATCTGTTCAGCCGTTTTAGCCGGAAGGCAAACTCACTTTGGCTTTTATAATATTAGTGAGGAAGTTAGGATGATGATAGTATAGTATGGATATTATAATTTTATGTATAAACAATTAATATCTGCAACAGGAAGCGTATATTTAAACGAAAATGTAAAATAAAACCACATATCGAAAAGTGCTAGCCAGAAGCGATCATCTTTTTTGCGTACATTTCGTTAAACAAGATTACAAAGACATACCTACAAATTCTGTGGTAATTATATTCCTGATAATTGTTACAAGGTGTGTATATTAATATATTGTTTTTTTTAAATAATCTATTACAACTTAATTAATACACTAATTGGAGGGTCTGAGGTCTTGCGCTTATTCTGATACGCGTTGAGGTTACAGTTAAAAAAATTAGATAGATATTTATTCTATTTTATTTTGAAATAATATTATCACGTTGGTTTAGTGTTGCACAGTCAGGGAAATTAATTGCTAACAAACAACTTGACACACTATGTCAAAGCATTGATTATCTGACAAGTTATACGAAATGGCATTTTTGATTTGAAATACCAACCAACTATTACCAATTTAAAGAATATTGTTACAGGTTGTTTAAATTAAGTGCCAATTTAAAATTTTGATGCAAGTGAAGTTATAGCGTGTCTTTTAAATACTTAGGTTTGTTATGCTACGTACTCATTACTTATTTGTGAACAACTACGTTTTTTCAATTTTATGAATATTTATTTATTTATTTAGTATTCGTTCCGTTTGTATAAAACAACTCGTAATGTGCTTTCACTTTATTTCAACTCTAACTTTTAAATGGGACAAATATTTTGATAATGGGGTTTTCCTTTAGTTATTCCTCAGTTAGTAGAAGCCCGGATTCTGTATTATTTTGTACCCAGCTGATCGCAACAGGAGACTTTAAACTGGTTGAATGTGAATGCACTTCACACCTCTGCACAGACTACGGGGAATACTGGCGTGATGTTATGTTTTTTATTTTCCAGAATGCACAAGATGAGAGCTGTAATGTTCCTGATGGCAATCGCTACCGCTGCCGCTTCATCGCCTTTATCCGGTTTGCAAACCTCAGTCCCCACAATACTGGAGGGCGCTAATCCTGCGGACTTATTGCAGTACCTGTATGACGTAGTGCTTACGGCACACATGTCTACAGAATTCAACGGACAAGGAGGGGGCGTATTGAATGGAATGAAATGTCCTGGTAATATGCCAATATTAGAAAGTACAAAACAATGTGCCCCCGTAACGGAAGCCCCGCTGGATATGTCGCTTTTTTATGACTAATTTAGATTTATAATAATATAATCTTTCTATAAACATCGAATTATATTTTCTTTCTATAAATATATAGTATAGCAAAGTGTGAACGTGTTCTAAATAAATGTATGGCGAGCGATATTGTAGCGAGTGATATTGTAAGGTATTATACAAGTGGTTAAGATATTTCTACAAATAAAATGTAAGTATTTAGATTTTTTTTTTCTTAGCCCATTGTGTGTTTTTCCCCTTTTTCCTTCCAAAGCTCTCTATTTTGTACGATTTCTGGCCATGTTGGCCCCGCAAGCATGATTAGATCGTCACACCATCTTCGCCACGGTCTACCTCGACGGCGATGTCCTCCTTCAGGCGTCCAGTGCGTAACGATCCTTGCCCATCTCTCCGGGTGCATTCGTGTGACGTGGCCGGCCCACACCCGCTTCAGCCTGGCTGTTTTAGAATATTATATAGATAAAAATAAAATAATATAAACATGGCTTCGTTCCGTTTTGACATATTCTATACAGTTTTATTCTAACATTTATCTCAACCTTATAGTTTGAAGGGTTCCGTATCAATATCTTCTGTCTGTATGGCAGAGCAGCTAATTTCAACTACTTTTTATGCTATATCGACTTATTTCGAATAGTTTTAAATAATACTTGCCCCATTACATTCAAAACAAGAAATAATTGATTATGTCCACCCTTTTTTATATACTTGTACATACTATTATTATTATTTTAATCTGTAAGTTTTTAAATAAAGTAAAAACGTGTCTATAAATAAAAATGAGTAATTTAAAATATTTAATACGTAAAAAAATTGGGATAAGGGCAAGAGAATACTAATAAGAATAATGACGAGGCTCGACACTCAATAGGACATAAACATGACCGGTGAAATGTTAGTGAATATTGTAAAATAATAGTACATTGTGATACGAGTGTGCTCTATTGGATATTACAGTCGAGGCGGCATTATTCGTGCGAGCATTAGGCGAGCGCGATACCTTATCCCGCTTGCCTACGGCTCGCAGCCGAGAGTGTAATAATCAATGCACACGCGTTTCATACGACGTTTTTCAACACACTTGCGAGGAAATAAACAAACTTATTGTAAGAACTTATGCTACAATAACGTTACTAACTATAGGGATAATAGATTTATAAATTTTAACTGACCTTTGTTGCCAGGTACTGAATAGCCGGAGTTTCTTTTAAAAACTTCTATGTCGGTTGGTGGCAATACCTTAGGTTTTGTATTTTTGATAGGTAAAATAAATCACAAAACGATAGTAAATATTTATGGAAAATAGCGCGCTGGCCGCTGGCTGGTTTTGTTTTTCGATAGGTGTAAATAAAGGCACTGGCAAAACCGTTAGACAGCCTATACAAAACAAAACATCATAAAGTATTAAATAAAACTAACAGTCATAAATAATAGTAAGAATATAAAGGCACATCATAAAAAAAGAAAAGCCTTTAGGCTTTAGGCTTTAGCCTTTGGGCATCAAAATATTTTTGTGAAATAAAATTACATTAATTTTATCATCTTTTATTTCGACATAATATCTACTTTTAGCAAGGTATTTATGAACATGTAACTTGTTTTTTTTTCAGTATTTTAAAAATTTCCTTTTGTTTGAAATAGGTATCAAAATAAAAATAAATCAAAAATATGTCAAAATAAAGAATACTGAGCCAAAAAAAAATCTATTTTCTGTATGATCACAGCCCCAGTGTAAATTGATATTCATCACGTCTGTGAAGTTGTGTAGACAACATTACATGGATTAAACGGTCGTGGCACACTGAAACACGTAATGATATATAATAAGAACCATTTCTACAGTTTCAAAAGCATTATACTTTGTTCACGCCGGTAGCACAACTCCGCCGCGAAATCTTAGCAGCGAAACCGCAGTAGTTCAATTGTACTGACTCGCGTCATGTTCCGCCATGCGAATCCGATTCTGCTGTGGTTTCGCGGCGGAGGCAGAGGTGTGCTAGCGGCGTCCATCTCTGTTGGAAGAAAACCACTTATTTATTTCGATACTTTTCCTTCTGGTTTTATTTATCTCATGTGTGTCAGGGTAAACACCGTTGTCTCTCAAACCATGGGAAGTTGACTTAAATATTAAAAAAAAACACCGAGTAACAACCAAAGAAAAACGTTATTTTCATTAAAAGATTTTTAAAAGTTTCTATCCCGACACCGTGCTTGCTAGCAAAACAGCTGACTGAATGAGGGAGGGGTCGCGCTCGCGGCCGGTCAGGTCACGTCCCGCGCCCCCCACTTGTGTTGAGACGCATGTTCGTTGCCCTAGCCTAGGGTGAAAGGGTGAAATAATCTTGTGGTAAAAGGTAATTCAGAAAAATAAAAAAAAGTTGTAATTTTCCAATAATTTTACGTTCTATATATGATACCAAACCACTGGTTTCAAGTATAATGGTGTTTACCCTAACACCCTTTAAACATACATAACAAGCTTGGCTTGGCGGGAATTCACATAATCAAGAATGCTCCGATGTTCTTCTAAAAGTCGGTGCAGGCACTCTGACAAAGGAGACCGGCCAGGTGGCCCTACCAGAGTCTCTTGATAGAGTAGTTCCCAGTTTAGAAGATAGTGATTCGTCTGGTGTACGGGGACATAAGTCGAATACCGTATTAAGAGAATTCATAGGCGTTCAAATGGTTTGTCATTTTAACGCCCAAAAATGATCAAGCTGCAGCGATCAACCTCAGTATTCTCTCGCGAATAAGAGAGCGAAATGATATACACCTCAATTGACACTGTTGTGGAGGGGCAGACACTGAAGGCTTCGGGTTTCAACCTCAAGACAAACTGCTTCTCTCACGGACAACTGTACGTCCCGCCGCGTCACCGTCCTTACTCTCTGTAGGTATATTTTAGCTGCTGAGAACAAGTTTTATATAAATGTGGCTGTTATTATAGTATATTATGGTGTCTTACAACTTCCACGTGAACGAAGTCATAGGCAGAAGCTAGTACCTATTAAAATCGTAGCGAAGTCAAAATTTCACATTGAATATTTTTGAAAAATAAGTAATTGCATATGTGAGCGATGGCCCTAGGTGAGACATAGCCCCAGCGCTATTTTTCAGTGACAGCCGGCGTTGACGTCGTGACGTCAATCGGTGCAGCATAATAATGAATTATCAATAACAAAATAAGAAATAAAATAAATACAATACTTACTTAATTCTAACCGCCTTACTAATAAACGTTGTATAGCGCGTCCTCTTCTTTCAAAAGTCAAATTACTTTTGAAAGAAGAAGACAAAGCCTTTATGTAACTATACAGGCGCTATACAAGGTTTATTATTAAGGCGGTTAGTGTTTATAAAAATATAATATTTAAGATGGCAACATTACGTTCCGTAATGCAATCTTTGCGCGCAGCTGTCATAAACTTTTGTTGATTGTTTGACGTAGAGACGCTTTGTATGATGACAGTATGTAATGATGAATTATTAATATCAAAGGATATATACACCGGGATACAAAGTATCCGATGTCCTAACCCAGGTCATGGTCTACCCATGTGCCAATTTTCACACCGAATCCGTTCAGCCGTTTTAGCGAAAAATGTTACAAACAAACAAACTCACTTTCGGTTTTATAATATTACTAGCTGTTGCCCGCGATCCAGGATGAAAAGTAGCCTATGTCCTTCTCCAGGTCATGGTGTACCTATGTGCCAAATTTCATCCAAATCCATTCAGTCGTTTTAGCGTGAACGCGTAACAAACAAACTCTCGCATTTATAATATTAGTAAGGAAGAAAGGTTAGATAGGTATAATAAAAAAATATTATTAAATTTAGATAAAAAAAAAATAGTATCTAGTATACATTTTTCCTTCTACGCATCTACATCATTAGCTAGATAAGTCTATTATTCGTATTTTATGTGCAGTCAAGTGAACAAGTTGACCACATAACAGTTACGGCAAAAGTTTCGAATTGATAGTTTTAAATCAAGAATCGAGTCTGTTTTGTTTGTGATCACAGGGGATACAATAGGTAATAATTATCATATTTTATTAACAGACTTCAAAAAAGAAGGAGGTTCCCAAGAATTCTGTATTTTTTTTTTTAAATTAAAATATTTCGTACTTCAATATTTTCATCAATTGTGGACCGAAAATTAATATATTTTTGTTTTACTGTTTATACTTCTTACGACTTCCTTCACTGTTGTTTACTTAAACAAGTAGTTAAGAGGAAATACGGTCGGTCCTCTCTCCATACAAACGCTCTCGCCTGTTTTCTCTCTGGTTTATGACCTTAGAGCATTGATTTTTTACAGTAAAATAAATATCAACTAGTTCTATGCCCCTAAGTTTTCCGTTTTAATACATTATCTGTAGAAGCACTAGAACCCTCAGAAAATGCTCAAAATTGCCTGTTTAGACCGCTGTCATCAGAGGCCTATTGTACAAATTTAACAACTATTAATGAAAAAAGAAAAATATAGGGGCACAGTAAATATCCTTCTTATTTATATATATACAGGATGTTAGGGTGAACACCGTTATCCTTGCAACCAGTGGTTTGATTACATTTATAGAACGTAAAATCAATGAAAATTACAACTTCTTTTTTCTTTTTTTTTAATCTACATTTTACCACAAGAGACACAAGTTCGTTGACCTATGCGCTAGGGCAACGAACTTGCGTCTCAACACGGGCGGGGGGTGCGGGATGTGACCTGACCGGCCGCGAGCGCGACCTCTCCATCAGTCAGTCAGCTGTTTCGCTAGAGAGTACGGTGTCGTATAGAAACTTTTTAATTTTTTTTAATGAAAATAACCTTCTTTTTTGTTGTGTTCAGCTACGTACAGCTCAAACCTCTGAGCAGATTGGGCTGAAATTTGGCGCACAGATAGCTATTATGACGTAGGCGCGCACTAAGAACGGGTTTTTGGATATTCGACCTATAAGGGGGTGAAAAGGGCGGATTTCGTTTGTATGCAAAATCTTATCCCTTGAGTTAATAGACTTGAAACTTGGCACGAATACTTATCTAAGTGAATGATAAAGTTTGACATTTTTAGGTTTTCTAAACTACCCCCTAAACGGGGATTTTGGGATGTCATATGTTCGTGAAGAATTTTAACGCGCGGTCCGATAAACTCGAAACTCAGTATTTATACTTAACACCAACACTAAAGAATATAGTGTATCAGGGATTTTCAAAAATGTACTCCTAACGGGGTGAAAAGGTATAGTCTATATCACAGCTCAAACCACTGAACGGATTGGGCTAAGATTTGGCACACAGATAGTTATTAAGACGTAGGCATCCACTTGAAAGGGTTTCTGCAAATTATTTTACCATAGAGCAATAACGGGGTGTCAAAGTAAGTATGTAAAATTTTTAACGCGCTGCCGGATTAACTCGAAACTCGATATGGTTATAATACATAAAATAAAAAAGTAGGTGTTTCGGAGTTTTTAAAAAATCTGCTGCTAACGGGGTGTAAAAGGGTAATAAAGTTTTAAGGGGTATCGTAAATTAATGTTAAAGATCGTAAATATTAATTTTCGAAAACTTCAACAACCCCGCCACCCCCTTTGAAAGATAGCTTTCAAAATTTTTAGATGAAAGTAAATCGCGGACGAAGTCGCGGGCAATTTGCTAGTTCAATTTATAAAATATATTTCAAATCGGTACAATATTGGAGGAGGAAATGGACGAGAGCCGAACGTCAAATTATGACTTTTTGTATAGAGAAATGACCGACCCTATTTCCTCTTAATACATCCTGAGTGTTCAAAATGTTCTAAATTGCCAAGTTATTAATATTGTCAAGGTGTACCAATAGTTCAAGTACGTTACTACTTTAGAAACTAAGTTTTACTTAGCGACAACACATTCGCTATCTATTTTTCCTTTCTAATACAGGAACAGCACACAATGAGAGCGGTTATCTTTCTGGTCGCAATCTCCACCGCTTTCGCTGAGGTGTCCCCCAGCACCCCAGTGCCCACAATACTGGAGAAGGCTACTCCTGCGGACGTATTGATATACGTCTATGACGTAGTGCTTACGTCACACAAGTCTGCCGAATTTAACAGACAAGGAGGGTTCTTATCATATGGACTATGTCCTGGTGATATGCCTATGTTAGAAAGTACTGGAAAATGTGCCCCCGTAACGGAACCCCCGCAGGATATAAAGATGTTTTATGTCTAATTTATTGACTGATTTATTTAATCTATATAAAAAAATCCAATCCTTCATTGTTTTGACTCGTTTTCGCTCAGATGCGTTATTCAGATAAAAGGAAACCGCCGAACGGTTCTCACCGTTAAAGCTTACGTGAAGTGAGCTGTCAGTAGTGTCAATTCCTTACATCGACATGATGTAAGAAATTGACACTAATGACAGCTCACTTCACCTTTTTTTTCCGTGTGTGAGAGAACGGAGGGTTATGTCGGACTCCTACCGACTAAAACCCCGCGGTTCCTACTCCTACCATGAGCCGGGGGCCCGGGAGATACTTGTACATTCGCCGCACGCCCGACCGAGTCACTTCACCTAAGTTTTCACGGTGTCATTTTTGCCTGGAAGCAATAATTATAAATTGTTTAATTTACATACTTACATACAATAAAGGGATATTTTTACAAATTAGAATGTATTTAAAATATAACATAGCTAGAAATAAAATAATGTATAACATCTAATAAAATAATACCACTTCGTTCCATTTCAAGCTTAGTTTTATTTAAAACATCTATCTTCTCTTTATAGTTTTAAGGGATCCGTACCAAAATATTTTATGTTATCGACTTATTTCGGATAGATAGTTTTAAATAATGCTTGCCATATAATATTAAAAAAGGAAAAAAGATGGCATTAGAAAATAAAATATTTTTATTGCAACAGGGGCCACAAATAGTATTTTAGCATTGTGGGCCAAGACCGCTACAGCTTGGGTTCCTGACAACGTCCAACGGGGCGTTGCGGAAGAACCATGCGTAGATGGTGGGACGAATGTGAAGCTTATAGGAGGGATTGGTCCCTATTGGCTCAGGATCGAGTTGAGTGGAAAAAGAAAAGGGAGGCCTTTGCCCTACAGTGGGTTATTTATTTACTAGCTTCTGCTCGTGACTGCATCTGCGTGGACTACAGAATTGGGTTGACAGAGAAATGAAAAATGCAGATAGACATTAGTAGGTACAGTCACGGACTTTAATTGATGAGCCACTTTCAAACTTTTCAATTTTGCAGTTTCATACATTCACGAGATTACACGATTAAACACGAACTCAATTCGCACGCTCGTAAACAAGATGACAAATAAATTACTTTTAATCGGAAATAGCCTTATCCATAGAGGTTGACTAATAAGTTCTCAATGATAAAAATAAATACAATGTTGCAATAAGTTTATCCAATCTATTTGATACCGACCTCCTTTGAATCATAGCTCATTAACTCGTAATTCTGAAAACAAAACTGAAGACACTGACAGTTGAAATATAGATGTCAGAGACGTTACTTTCGAACTTGTCGGAATGACTATTATTATTTCTCCGTACGCTAACGTTTCTATCGCAACAGTAACCTAGCAACGATTGTTTATCGTTGCTAGGTTACAGTTGCTAGACCTGCAATTGGTTGACTTTGGGAGTCACTCTGCTGTCAAGTTTGTAGTTCTGGCTCTCAGGTTAGCCAACCGGTAAAGATATGAAATATAATTTTATTCTTCTAATACGAAGACATATGACTTTGCGAGTCGGGAACCGAATAAACCCGATTTGCATTACACGGCTAAAATACGAACAGTGCCAGGTGGCTCATCAATTAAAGTCCGTGACTGTACATTACTGTCGCGGGCTGCAACTGGGCTGTTGGATGAACGTGAAATTGTGTCAATTTCACGTTCATCCATCAATGCCTAGTTGCGGCCAATTGCTATAATGGTCAAAAACAAATGACGATGCGGCAAGCAAAGTAACTATGAAAATCCATATCTGTCGTGTTCAGAGGCCAAATAAATTACAACCCGTGCGCATTAACATGGCACCTAGCTCGGAACTCAATACTCCCCCCGCTACTCGCGCCGCCCCCGCCGTCGCCGTGCGGTGAAGCGAGGGGAGCTCCAAACGTCATTGAGCCTGGTGCCATGTTAATGCGCACGGGTTGTAATTTATTTGGCCTCTGAACACGACAGATATGGATTTTCATAGTTACTTTGCCGGCCGCATCGTCATTTGTTTTTGACCAGTATAGCAATTTCGATTTATCTCGAAAAAGGTTGTCAAAATAATGCTCGAATTTCCAAGCATGTTTGAGAAAAATTATATGTCCTAAGAGGAATAATTCCTTAATACATTGTTTTCGTATCACTTTATTGGTATACGCGGCGCACGCCAGTGAAGCTCCCAGTCTGCATGTTTTTTTCCGACATCTTCGACAATTGTCGTCATATTTAAGCCAATTTACACAAAACCTTAAAGAATTACACACCTAAACCTTCCTCATGAATCACTCCGTCTATTGATGAAAACCGTATGAAAATCCGTTCGGTAGTTTTGAGTTTGAGTTAATGACAGACGCGGCAGCGCCGGGGGAACTTATAAAATAAGAATAAGTAGTGATCTTCGCTACTAGTAATACATAACATAAAATGTATTTATTGATTAAAAGTGTTAAAGATGGATTATGTTTACAAACTTAGGAATTTTTTAAATTAAATATCATTCAACTTAGCACATCATTTCATTTTGATAACATTTTTATGTGTTTTGTGTGACTCTTGGATAAATGAGGCATTGCAAACGGTAATAACTGCACCTTTTTCGTAAATGCTTTGGTTCATAATAAGAATAATAACACACCGAACCGATAGTAGAAACATCACTATTGTGTCACTGAAACATTTTCCTCCTATAACTCTTAAGTACCTGGTGGGTAAGTAGATGTGTCGTATTAGATGTATATTGGGTACAGTCTAGTGACAACGTTAACCAATATAATTATTCCTATTCGCAAAAGTTTCGAATATTTACATCGAAAGATTTTCTTCAAGACTTAACATTTTTTGTGTGTAGTCACAAAGGATTTATAACACAGGTAATATTTGTATTTATTATTATGTGAAATTTTCTAATTTAAATGTTTTAATAACTTGGGTTTGTCCACTTTACAATTTAATTTTCCCCGTATTCAAATACTTATTTTATTTTATTTATTAGGGACAAAAAACAGTTACATGTTAGAGCGATACAATAAGATTCTTAAAATAAACAGTTAAACATTTATAACCCACACTGTTGTCTACGGATTGATCAAATAAGTGAGAAACGGAAGCTGATTTAAAGAATATTGTTACAGGTTGTTTAAATTAAGTGGCAATTTAAAATTTTGATGCAAGTGAAGTTATAGCGTGTCTTTTAAATACTTAGGTTTGTTATGCTACGTACTCATTACTTATATGTGTACAACTACTTTTTTTCAATTTTATGAATATATATTTATTTATTTAGTATTCGTTCCATTTGTATAAAACAACTCATAATGTGCTTTCACTTTATTTCAACTCTAACTTTCAAATGGGACAAATATTTTGATAATGGGGTTTTCCTTTAGTTATTCCTCAGTTAGTAGAAGCCCGGATTCTGTATTATTTTGTACCCAGCTGATCGCAACAGGAGACTTTAAACTGGTTGAATGTGAATGCACTTCACACCTCTGCACAGACTACGGGGAATACTGGCGTGATGTTATGTTTTTTATTTTCCAGGATGCACAAGATGAGAGCTGTAATGTTCCTGATGGCAATCTCTACCGCTGCCGCTTCATCGCCTTTATCCGGTTTGCAAGCTTCAGTCCCCACAATACTGGAGGGCGCTACTCCTGCGGACTTATTGCAGTACCTGTATGATGTAGTGCTTACGTCACACATGTCTACAGAATTCAACGAACAAGGAGGGGGCGTATTGAATGGAATCAAATGTCCTGGTAATATGCCAATATTAGAAAGTACAAAACAATGTGCCCCCGTAACGGAAGCCCCGCTGGATATGTCGCTTTTTTATGACTAATTTAGATTTATAATAATATAATCTTTCTATAAACATCGAATTATATTTTCTTTCTATAAATATATAGTATAGCAAAGTGTGAACGTGTTCTAAATAAATGTATGGCGAGCGATATTGTAGCGAGTGATATTGTAAGGTATTATACAAGTGGTTAAGATATTTCTACAAATAAAATGTATTTAGATTTTTTTTTCTTAGCCTATTGTGTGTTTTTCCCCTTTTTCCTTCCAAAGCTCTCTATTTTGTGCGATTTCTGGCCATGTCGGCCCCGCAAACATGATTAGATCGTCACACCATCTTCGCCACGGTCTACCTCGACGGCGATGTCCTCCTTCAGGCGTCCAGTGCGTGACGATCCTTGCCCATCTCTCCGGGTGCATTCGTGTGACGTGGCCGGCCCACACCCACTTCAGCCTGGCTGTTTTAGAATATTATATAGATAAAAATAAAATAATATAAACATGGCTTCGTTCCGTTTTGAAATATTCTATACAGTTTTATTTTAACATTTATCTCAACCTTATAGTTTTAAGGGTTCCGTATCAATATCTTCTGTCTGTATGGCAGAGTATATTATTTTAACAACTTTTTATGCTATATCGACTTATTTCGAATAGTTTTAAATAATACTTGCCCCATTACATTCAAAACAATAAATAATGGATTAAGTCCACCCTTTTATATATTAATACTTGAACATAATTATTATTATTTTATATTCTTTATTTTTCTTCTCTTTTGAGAGACCTACAATCTTACACACGGGCCGGAACCAAGTGTGTAAGGAAATTTAAATTGAAAAGGTGGATGATAATGTAGAAGAAGTCAGGAACTTTCGGGTGATGCGACAGGTGTTAAGAATGGTGGCTTTTTGGAGCATGTAAAGTGTATAAGAAGGCATTTGTAGAATGTTAAGACTTTGTGTAAGAGCCTTTGGCACTACACCGGTAGATGAGAGTACTATAGGAACGATATGGACGGTTTGTGCTTTCCATTGCGTTTTTATTTCTATGGCGAGGTCTTGGTACTTACTTAGTTTTTCGGATATTGTAATTTGAATGTTGTGTGAGTTAGGTATAGCTATATCTATCAAGTAAACTGTTTTATTTATTTTGTCGTGAACGGTGATATCAGGTCTATTGTAATGTATAGTTTTGTCTGTAATTATTGTTCGGTCCCAATAGATTTTCTGATTCCTGTTTTCTAAAATGGTTTCAGGTTTGTACTTATAATATGGAATCATCTCACCTATAAGTTTATATTTGTGTGCTAAGTGTTGGTGTATGATTGCAGCAACTTGGTCATGTCGGTGTTTATAATCTGTCTGTGCGAGTGTTTTACAGGCCCCTGTTATGTGTTGAATGGTCTCAGAGGCACTGTTGCAGTGCCTGCATGTGTCTGTCGGCTGATTGGGGTCTTTAATTATGTACTTTCTGTAGTTACGAGTGACTATTATTTGATCCTGGATCGCAAGCATGAAACCTTCAGTTTCAGGAAACAATTCGCCTCGTTTGAGCCATTCGTTCGACTTAGTTTTATCGACGTGTGGCTGGCTCAGGTAGGCTCGGTGTCTTCCATGTAGCGCTTTCATAGACCATACTGCAATTTTTTGTTGTGTACTTATGAGGTTTTCATTAATTTGAGTGTTTCTATTTTGTAAGTTGAGCGGTGTAAGTTTTTTGTCTGCTTCTGTTACATGTTTGTGTAGTGATGAATGTTCTGATTTTTTATGGAAGTAAGATCTGAGTGAAAGTATTTGTTTGTTGTGCAAATTGTGTATGTCAATTATTCCTCTTCCTCCTTCTTGGCGTGGTAGCGTAAGTCGCTGTATACATGATTTAGGGTGGTGTTTCCTGTGCTTGGTTAAGAGTGTATTGATAGTGCGCTGTAGTTTTCTGATTGCGGTTTTGGACCATCGAATAATTCCGAAAGAGTATGTAAGAATGGGTATTGCGAATGTATTGACAGCTTTACTTGTGTTTCTCGAGTTAAGGTTGGTTTTAAGGATTAGGTTAAGGCGGTGTGTAAACTTTTTGAGCAGTTCTTGTTTTGTCAGCTTTTGATCTATCTTTCTGGACTGTTTGAAACCTAGGTATTTGTAAGTACTATGTTCATCCATTGGCTCAATAGATTTACCTGATCCGAGTGTGTATCTATTATTTTATATTTTTCCTTTTACAATTGACAAAATGCTGCATTTGTCTACCCCGTATTGCATACTAATATCGTTTGAAAATTCTTGTGTGGTGTCTGCTAAATGAAAAAGTGATTTTTTATCTGCTGCGTACAACTTTATATCATCCATATACATAAGGTGTGATAAGGTGAATTGTGTGTTATCGTTTGTTAATAAGAATCCTGTGTTAGTTTTACCTAGTGGGTTGAGTGCCATGCAATTATTTTAAATCTGTAAGTTTTTAAATAATGTAAAAACGTGTCTATAAATAAAAATGACTAATTTAAAACAGGAAAAAGAACAAACATGCCCGGCAAACAGTTATTTTACAGTATTGTGTTAATGAACTAAAATGTATATTAATTAAAAGTGTTAAAGATTGATTATGTTAACTTTGGAATTTTTGAAATTAAATATTATTCAACTTAGCACGTCGTTTCATTTTGACATAATTTTATTTGATTTTAAGCTAACATTAATTTTCTGTCATCATCATCTGCACATGATGATAACACAACATCATGTGTCAAGGCTACTATGTTGGGGTCGGCTTCCAGTCTAACCGGATGCAGCTTAATACCCGTATTTTACATGGAGTGACTGCCTATCTGACCTCCACAACCCAGTAACTGGGTAATACGATACCCCTTGGCAAGACTGGTCGTCAGACTTTCGGGCGTCTGACGACCCGTAACGACTGTGAAAGATCCACAAATGACAGCCGACACCAACGGCTTAGCGTGCTTTCCTAGTCATGGAGGAGTCTCAGTATGTAAAGATGGTCACTCATCCACGGACCAACTCCGGCAACTGATGGATAAACCCGTGCGGCTGTAACACACCGATAATACAGATCACTGTTTGTCACTGAAACATTTTCCTTCTACTCCAAGGTACCTGTTAAGTAGCAGTGTCGTGTTAGTTAGTCTATTGTGTGTCGTACAGTGATCACGTTAACCAATTTAATTATTGCTATTCGCAAAAGTTTTGAATATTTACTTCGAAAGATTTTCTTCAGAACTTAAAATTTTTTGTTTGTGGTCACAAAGGATTTAGAATACAGGTAATGATTTAATTTAATAATAGGTCAAATTTAATTATTTCAATTTTTGCATTACTTGGGTTTGTCCAATTTATAATAGAATTTTCCCCAAATTCAAATACTTAGGTACAGCTACTTATTCATTAGTTATTTGTCTATAACGATGTTTTGCTTCATATGTTATGAATATTTAGTACCTATTCGTTCTGTTTGTATAAAACAAAAAAATCATTATGTGCTTTAACTTTATTTTAAATAAACTAACTTTTAACTGGGATAAACTATTTGATCAATATTAAGTTTTTCCATTAGTAATTTCTTAGTAGCAGCCCGGATTCTGTATTATTTTGTACCCGGCTGATGGCTACAGACTTACACTGCACACTGCACTAGTCACCTCTACACATACTTCGGGAAATACTGGCGTGATGTTATGTTTTTTATTTTCCAGGATGCACAAGATGAGAGCTGTAATCTTCCTGATGGCAATCGCTACCGCTGCCGCTTCATCGCCTTTCTCCGGTGTGCAAGCCTCAGTCCCCACAATACTGGAGGGCGCTAATCCTGCGGACTTATTGCTGTACCTGTATGACGTAGTGCTTACGTCACACATGTCTAAAGAATTCAACAGACAAGGGGGCTTATTTATTGGAAACAATTGTCCTGGTGGAATGCCTAAATTATCAACTGGATGTGCCCCTGTAACGCAAGCCCCGCCGGAAATCTCGGAGTACTTTTCGTAATTAAAAATTCGTTCTAAAATTGAATAGTAGCTTTTATTGTTCCGATCAGTTTCGTTTGTACATTATTCAGATAAAAAGGGATAACTGATCGATTCTGTCAAAATCTCACCGTGAAAACTTAGGGGAAGTAAGCTGTCAATAGTGTCAATTATTACATGAATTCTTAAAAAAAAACAACGTGAAAACTGTGGTGAAATGAACTTCATCCTACCTGACGTTAAGGATTGACATTTTTATTTTTTTAAGTACCTACCTGAAACTTTTTGAAAGGCCTACACTGTCCTCCCATAACTATTAACACTGTAATTCGAAAATATTGTAATAGACAATTATCTTTTAAAAGAGTAACAGTGGAGTTTCTTGCCGGCTCTTCTCCATAGGAAACGACCAATTGGAACCGTGCACCTAGCTGCTGACGTTTCATAAGAGCCCATATATGCGTATGTGAAATAAAATATTTTGATTTTGATTTTTGATTTTGACAGCTCACTTCAGACCCACTTCAATTAATAAGTTTTCACGGTGAGATCTTTGCAGAATAGACCGACTGGCAACAATATCTTTATGGTTTAATTTACATACCATACCATATTAGTTATTACATTATTTATTATTAAGGAGTAAAGATATTTCTACAAATTAGAATATACTTATAAGATTTAAAAAAAAAAAACATATTTTCATATTCTGTAGTTTTATTTAAATACCTATGTAGTAAACAATGACATCATATTTTTAGGGTTCTGCACCAAAATGGTAAAACGGAACCCTTGCGGTGCGAAAACTGCTTGACAGCTTATTTCAATAAGTACACACGGCTACACATCAAGCTATACATATCCAGTATAAGCTGACCGTGCATTGTACGGAAATCCTATACAATGCAAGATCAGATGGTAGCCGTGTGTACATAATTAGGCTACCGTCTTGTTCCGAATATTTTTCAAGTTTCGTATGAAGAGAAGAATGGGAAAAAAACTCCACTGGAACTCTTTTAAAATGTTTTACAATATTTTGTACATATCATTTATATAGTTACTAGCACTATTCCCGCGGCTTCGTCCGCGTGGATTTCGTACTATCATCTAAAAACTTCAACCTCCACCCCCCTTTAATAGATAATTTTCGAAAGTAAATATATTATTTACGATCTTTAACTTTTATTTACGATACCCCTTAAACTTTATTACCCTTTTACACCCCGTTAGTAGCAGATTTTTGAAAAACCCCGAAACACTTACTTTTTTATTTTAAGTATTAGTACTATATCGAGTTTCGAGGTAATCCGACTGCGCGTAATTTTTACATACGTACTTTGTTATTCCAATATTGGTAAAAGAATTTCCAAAAACCCATTCTTAGTGCGCGCCTACATCACAATAACCACCCCAAATCCGTTCAGTGGTTTGAGCTGTGCGTTGATAGTTCAGCCAATCAGTCACCCTTGTGTTTTATATATATAGATATGTGAAGACGATGTACCTAGAATAAAGTTACTATTACCACAAAAGGCAAAAAAAAAAAATGAAGCAACGATCTGAGATAAATTAATTATGTGATAGATCTTACATGTTTAAAAAATAACATCCTTATCTCCGAAGTTTTTTAAGGGAAAAATGTATATTACTGAGAGTTAGTAAAGGTGTAAGCTAATACTAAATTATAATAAAATAAAATGTCACAAACCAAAATTCCGGGTTTGTCCAAATAACAATTCAATTTCCCCCATAACTGCTACTTACTGAATATTTCTATGAAAGTTGATGATAATGTGAAGTTATAATTTTAAATCTTGAATGTATTGAAGAGACTTACTTAACTCGAGCAGTAGACATATTACTATAATCATTTTAATATAATATTTTCCAGGATGCACAAGATGAGAATAGTTTTGTTCCTAATCGCAATCGCCACCGCTAGCAAACCGCTGCGGCCCAGTTGTCCCACGTAGTGCTTACGTCACATGTCTACAGAAATCAACCACTCCGGGGCAATGATTCCTGGTATGTTATGTCCCGGTGGAGTGGCAAAATATAACTCTGGAGGATGTCCTTCTGTATCAACACCAGAACCAATTGACTATGACATTTTTTACTAAGTTTTATGCAGCAGACAAGAAGCCAAGTTTTAAAATTAAATATATTAATATAATATCATCTATACGATTGCTAATTGTTTAATTTCCAATTAGGTTTTAATATTATAAAAAAAGAAATAATTTAAATTTAATAGTTTAATATTAAAAAAAACTATTTAATAAAAATCTGTATGATAAATATTTAGTAGTAAATACCTATTTAGTTGCTGAAATGTAGGTATCAATAGTTACATTACCTATAAGTCAAACAACAAGCGGAAAAATTGTAAATAGATGATGAGACATAAATAATATGAAGCTTTGCACTACGTTTTATTTGAACACCCATAGTACCAACATGTTGTAAATATAAAACAACAACAGTGTAGCAGTTTCATGCTGTGTTGTAAAAAATATTGCATGTCCATTACCACAGCAGTCTTTTGACATTTCACAATTCACTTTACCTTCTTATGTGGAATTAGCTGACAAAAATTTCAATAAATCTGGTGAACTATCTTTGCTATTGGGGTGTGACATATTTTTCCAGGTGCTGCGTCGTGAGTCCCTGCCTGTAACTCCATCAGGACATTACCTGATAAATACAAGTTTGGGATATGTTGTAGCGGGCAGGTTGCCTATCTCCTCACTAGGAATAAGTGTTTCTAATTTTTGTTTGCTAATAAATCAAAACAACTATTCAAAGGTGTGTGTAATACATGCATTACTAAAGATAGTCAGCTTGAGCAAACAATTTTATTTATGTTCCTGACACGAACAATGTAAGTAAAACATTGTGACATATTTTGATTTTAAAGAGTAGTTAATGATAAAACTATGGACCCTGCACCAATTTAATCTGACACATAGTAGTGTAAGGAGCACTCTCTTGTGTTCGATCAGTCAAGTGTGCTAATATTATCCGATAGGATATTCTTCTAAATAAACTGGAATTATAAAGTTAATTGTCCTTGTTATCATGTTATCATTTCATAAAGTATCCATGGAGTTTCATGGTTGTCATTCTCCGTATGATCCTATTACGCTGTGGAATGGGCAACTGGCTTCATCTTTCTGATTTACCAACTCCTTTACAATTCAAACGTGCCAAATATCAGACTATGAAAGTGAGGGAATACCCAGCCATCCCATCCGGAAAACCCATTGAGATTGGCTGCAATGACTGAAATTGGGGCAGAAGAACATAATCTACTATAATAAGTACTATTCAATAAACCCGCTACTATTCGATAAATAGGTCCCAAGAGTCTAATAACTCAAAAGAGAGAGTATAATACCTCAAATTGCTTAGCATGACGCTCCGTTATATTGAAAATACTGCAGCATTAATTTTGAAATAAATATCCTATCAAAAACATAACATGTAAAAAATGCAAGGCTCGCAACGCAGTTCTTTTACCGCAAAAAGATATGAGATTTAATGTAAAACCAAGTCTGTTAATTTATTCGGTACATATCTATTTACCGCATATTTTAAAGTTGAGGATTAATTTTGAGTATAGCGGAGAGCTATACTCCAAATATGAGGCATTTTATGCGAAGGCTGCTCACTCAGGTAGGATACTATTAGGGAGGTTTGCAGAGGTAAACGAGGCTAAACCATAGAAAATATTGTAAAGCATTATATTGTTAAGAAGGTATAGAAAGTAAGATTACAAAAATGGAGCACTGTGAACTATAGACAATTCTATCTAGCCAGTTGCAGAACGCTGGCTGCATTACAACATGGAGGTGATATATCGTCAACAGATACATGTTTCTTGTCTGGTCGTCCTCTGCATGGAATGTTCATTATTTCAAATTTTAAATCAATACTACTAACACTAGAACATAAGTTATTTTGTAATACTAACACGATACGGATCACTGTTGTCGGAAATAAATGAAATTTAATTTAATTTAAGTACTATGTTTGACGAAAAGTTGAATTATTACGAACAGCAATATCCTATACATTGTAACAGTGAATCAATTTTTACGCCTCCCCCTTATGACCTAGGTCAAATATTTTTGGATACTCGGATAGCTCATGACCTAAAGAGTTGCAATAAAGAATATGAAAAAAACCAAAAAAACAATCGTATAAGCATCATACGGCTTAAATTTCGCAGGTATTCTGGTAATCATACAGGTAAATTGTTTCTGTGAAATAATTATTTATTAACTATTATCTATTATTATCTAGGGATAATCATATTATCAGGTAAATTTGTTTTTGTCCAGGTCAGTAACAGCTTCAGATTAGTCAGTTGTGTGCCGTCTAGTGGCAATGACACTTTAAACCAATACATAATACGTTATTGCAATTCAAAGTATTAAGAATACCAGTTATTCTTCAGAAAAGAACCATTTTTGTTTAAGATCAAAGGATTTACAAGGTAATATTTTACTATCATATCGTTTAGCACTTAATGGGTGTTCTATAATTTGCAGTTTTCCCAACCTTACCTAATCCTAACTATCCTTACTATTATTATTTTTGAATTTTTAAATATTATAAATGCGAAAGTGAGTTTGTTTGTTATGCTTTCACGCTAAAACAGCTGAACGAATTTAGATGAAATTTGGCACATGGGTTGACCATGACCTGGAATATGTCATAGGCTTTACTTTTTATCCCGATACTCCCACGGGATCGAGACATACGCGGGTGAAACCGGAGGGCGCAGCTAGTTATTAATAATATTTATCTTATTCCAAATGAGAATTTATTGTGACTTGGTTTTAATTTGTACTTTAATTTTACACAGTATTCATCATCTTTTTTTTACCATAATTATGGAAAGTCATTCCTAGTTTTTATTAAAAAAACTAGCACTATGCCCGCTCGTCCGCGTGGATTTTGTACTTTCCCCTAAAAACTTCAGCAACCCCTCCACTCCCTTTAAAAGATAGTTTTCGAAATTCATATTTACTACTTCATTACCCTTTTACACCCGTTAGCGGCTGATTTTTGAAAAACCCCGAACCACGTACTTATTTTATTTTATGTTTTAAGTATTAGTATCGTACCAAGTTTCGAGTTATTCCAACAGCGCGTTAAATTTTTTATTTACTTTGACACTCCGTGATTCCTCTATGTGACGTTGCTTAAAAAGCCTAAAGTGATTTTTATTATTTACTAAGTAGCAAGTATTGCCAAGTTTCAAGTTTATTAACTCAAGGAATAAGATTTTTCATACAAAATAAGTCCCCCTTTTCACCCCCTTTAAGGTCGAATTTCCAAAAAAACCTTTCTTAGCGGATGCCTATGTCCTAATAACTCTCATTGTGACAAATTTCAGCCCAATCCATTTAGTGGTTTGAGCTGTGCGTTGATAGATCAGTCAATCAGTGACTCTTGTGTTTTATATATGTATATAGATAGATATACTAGCACTATGCCCGCGATTTCGTCCGCGTGGATAGTTTTCGAAATTCATATTATTTACGACTTTATTACCCTTTTACACCCCGTTAGCGGCTGATTTTTTAAAAACCCCGAACCACGCACTTTTTATTTTTTGTTTTAATTATTAGTATCGTACCAAGTTTTAAGTTATTCCAACAGCGCGTTTTTTATTTACTTTGCCACCCCGTGATTCCTCTATGTGACGTTGCTTAAAAAACAAAAAGTGACAATCTTTATTATTTACTAAGTAGCAAGTATTGCCAAGTTTCAAGTTTATTAACTCAAGGAATAAGATTGTTCATACAAACTAAGTCCCCCTTTTCAACCCCTTTATGGTCAAATTCCCAAAAATCCTTTCTTAGTGGATGCCTATACAAACTTTTCCACCCTCCAATCCCCGTTTGAGGGGTAGTTCAGAAAAACTAAAAATGGAAACCTTTATTATATACTTAGATAATTATTCTTGCCAAGTTTCAAGTCTATTAACTCAAGGAATACGATTTTACATACAAACGAAATCCCCCCTTTTCACCCCCTTAAAGGTCGAATTTCCAAAAATCCGTTCTTAGTGCGCGCCTACGTCATAATAACTATCTGTGTGCCAAATTTCAGCCCAATCCGTCCTGTGGTTTGAGCTGTGCGTTGATAGATCAGTCAATCAGTCAGTCACCCTTGTGTTTTATATATATAGAATAATCAAGATTTTAAGAATGTTAAATATACAATTGACCCTCTAAAAACTTATTGATCTTCTAATGGTGTACGTGTCTTTTTGATTAATGAGCCCCCTCTTAATTTTCTGGCCTTCTCTCAAAGTTGTTCGCAGTAACTATGCCAGGAACCCAGACCACCAAATTGGTAAGTTTAGATTAGAATTGTGACCAAACAGTTGCACGCGCCCGGCGAGCGCTAGGTACATCCATGCTGGTCGCAGTTATTGGTTATTAAATATTTTTAGGACACCTAAGTGCGAATTATTTGAGGCTCACAAAAGAGGCATATTCATTATATTAGAGTGTCCATTAATATTTTTAGAAAATTAAAATGGAAATTATTTGGGGTTCGATTAAAGCATGCCTTTCTCTTTCTTACCTTGTTCTCACATATTTTTCAACATATTTCTATCAATCATCTCTATCAAGGGGTGTAAACTGGTCTGGGGCATAGGCACTCGCTTCATGTAAAATTTTGGTATTCAGCTGCACCCCGTTAGGCTGGAAGCCGACACAAATATACTAGGGAAAAAAGGGGGTCAAGGCAAATGACTTTTCTTTAATGATTTCAATATTATTTTTTCCAGGATGCACAAGATGAGAGCGGTTATATTCGTAATCGCAATCGGCACTGCTGTCACCACAGCAGCTGTCGTCGATTTGCCTCTGTCCGGTAAAGAAACTCCAGTCCCCACGGTACTGGAGGGAGCTACTCCTGCGGACGTGTTGTTGTACCTCTATGACGTATTGCTATTGCCACACATGTCTCTTTTAACCAACAACGAAGGAGTATTTTATAATTACGAATGTCCTGGAGGTAGGACTAGACTGACGTCTGGACGATGTCCGTCTGACACAAAACCAGCAGATTATTCAGAACTTTTATTATTATATTAAGTTTTAATTCAGTTGATTGCGGAATTGGTACGGTTAGTACTAGCACTATTTTGATAATATATTGCTAATGGATACAATGATTATGAGTTTATGTTATTTTCATTTAACGTTCACGTTTTCACCCCTTGAGTTCGGAACCATAAAAACTGAAGTGTATATCAACCGCCTTTGCTGTACCTAGACCTAAAGCCTACTGTTATTATAGATTTGTATTTAATCCTAAGTAGGTTCCATGGTTGCAATTAATTTTCTATCGATATACTCAGAAGTCCGTGCAATCCCTAATGGGACAAACAGGGAATGAAATTTCCCCCGTAGACCCGGTAATGGGTCAACCCACCGGGTCCACAGGGAAACACCCAATAATATGGTATTCCGACAATAAATATCCTACTACAGTCAAATTGTTTCTAACAATTATTTTTTCTTTGACGACTTCTTTATTTCAAAGAAATAATGTAGTTCAACTATTATTAGAGACGTGCCGTTGACTGTACAGTTGCTGCAATCAATATATTGAAACAGTCCTACGTTTATAAGTCGAATTACATGCGGAAAATTGTAAGGAAATTATGAACAATAAAATAATATTAAACAAAGCAATACGTTTTATTATGACGTCCATACTAATAGACAATATATAGGTTAGGTTAGATAGAAATAAATTATGAAGGTGCTTTTTAAAGTTTATGACAATTATTGGTTTAAAAATCGGAAAATAATCAGAAAATAATGTAAGTAATATAATTCTTATTGTTACTATAGTCACAGCAGTGGTGTCCTAGCGACTAAGTTGTAGTGAGTTCGAACCCAGCCAGGCGCTTTACTTTGGGTAAATAGTTTTATCACCACTGCTCACTGCTCTCAAAACGGTGAAGGAAAACATCGTGAAGAAACCAGCATGTCCTAGAACCAAAAATTCGAAGACATGTGACATCTACCAACCCGCACTAGGCTTGCATGGTAGATTAAAGCCCACTCCCGCTCGAAGAGAGGAGGCCTGTGTCCCAGCAGTGGGAATATTCTAGGCTAATTATGTACTATTGTACATCTAATAATCGTAGACGATGTTCGTTGCCGTATCATCGTCGTCGTCGTCTTAGTTCGCAATAAAGAATTTGAATTTGATAATGTAAGTATGTCTCATCTCATCTGCCTAGCCTTTTCCCAACTATGTTGGGGTCGGCTTCCAGTCTAACCGGATGCAGCTGAATACCAGTATTTTACATGGAGCGACTGCCTATCTGACCTCCACAACCCAGTAACTGGGTAATACGATACCCCTTGGTTAGACTGGTTGTCAGACTTTCGTGCTTCTGACGACTCGTAACGACTGTCAAAGATCCACAAATGACAGCCGGGACCAACGGCTTAACTCTCTTTCTTTGCTTTCCGAGGCACGGAGGAGACTCGATATGTGAAAATGGTCACCCATCCACGGACCAACCCCGGCAAGCGTAGCTTAACCTGATGGATCGAACCGAGCGGCTGTTATTGCTTAGCCACGAGCTCCTCCGATGTAAGTATGTCTAAGAATAATAATAGAAAAATGTGTAGATATATAGATCAAATAATACACAAAGTATAGGTAACGCAAACCCGGATCAACAAATCGTGAGATATACTCGTATCCTTGGTGTAACATTGAATAAGGAACGCGTGACTATTGCACCGAATTGTTTTAATTAGCGCCAAGGGGATATCGTCTAACAACGTCTTGCCCGATGATTGAAGTCTCTGTTCGTGTCTGTCTGTGTGACCGCGGTGTCCCGCAACGGAGTTTGATGTGGTTTCCACCATCGTTTAGAGAATTTATTTCGGAAGGTTTATGTGTATAAAACATTAACATTAAAGTTATTTAAAAAAAGAAATTTTTAGGTTTTTTCAAGTCGCAAGAACCGTGCGAAGTAGGGGCGGGTCGTTATCCACCACGCAGGCCCAGTGCGGGTTGGTAGATGTCACATGTCTTCATTTTTTTTTGGTCTGGGCATGGGTCTCAACTCGAACAAATTATAATTAGTCTTGAAAAAAAATCATAGATGGCAGCATAAGTAACAATTTATGAAATTAACAATCACTACAAAGCGTTATACGGCAAAATCTCGGCTGAGGTAATATTAGTAAAAATCAAAACATCTTTCTTTCAATGCTGATTTATGTATTTACACTCATAAATCTCGTATTTTGAACAAAAAACTTAAATTAAGCCGTTTACTTCAATTCGAACCCTTAGAATGATAAAGTAGCCATCTGTTAATCATTTTGTCGAGAGCTCTTTGCAATAGATGGCGTTTTACTCAAGTAATGACAGGGTCACTTTAAACTTGCGTTTAAAGTCGTTTCATTAAGGAAAATCAAACAACATTTTTTTTAAATCTAGTACTTAGAAATATAAAAATTGAACAGTCTTGCGTAGTATCTAGGCAAGACTCCTAGATGGCGTTGTAAAACTACAGTCTCTGGCAATTAGTGAGTCACTGATGCTGCCATCTGTTAAAAAAAATGGAGGAAGAAAAATTGCCAGCTCAATTGCCAGACTTAGGGTGGTGTCATTTCTTTGTATGGGATTGGGTATCTGTACGGAGTATTATAATATCTGTGGTCTGGGACATGCCGGTTTCCTCACGATGATCCTCCACCGTTTTGACAGCAGTGGCGATGAAATAATTTACACAGAGTAAAGCGCCTGTCAGGGTTCTAACCTACGACCTACAACTCAAGTCAAGGCCACGAATCAAGGACTTTACCACCTGGGCCACCACTGCTCTCGAGTGTGTTGAAGAAGCACCATTTTAATAAATGAGTTTAAGTAGAAATATAATGAAATACTTCTATCCTTGTCTCTTCCTAATAGGTATTCCTAGGTCCGGTACAGGAAAAAGAAACAGGATAATAAAGCGAACGTTGACCAGATATGAACGCTGCGTGTAACGTGACTTTACTTAGTATGAGTAGTATGAGTTATTAAGACAATCTCTTGCAAACTTCTCCCTTAACTCTTCCCGGTCTCTAAACATAGTCTCATCCGCTAATAATGATTTATTTGCTCGTACATTTTCAACAGCATGTTTTACTTTGCTACCATGTTTATTGTAAGATTTAGCTACTTTATCTATGGACAACATATTTACGTATTTAAATATTATGAGGCATTCCGTTTAGATCACCTATTCCACATTGCGCACCCAAGTTGTAGTGCTAGTTACAGACGGAAAAAATAATGTTTATTAGTCACACAAATTGTTTAGATGTGTAGGAACGCTTTTATTTTTGATATCACAATCAGTCTCGTTCAACATAATTATTACGTAATAATGGTTTACTACCTCTAAGTTGATTCCCGCTCTTTTACAACCACTTTAAACGGGTGCGCAATGTGGAATACTACGGGTGATCTTCTTCTACTGGTGACGTTAAACGAAATGCCTAATAAAGCAGCTCAATATTAGGACTTACAATCAATAATTTTAAAAGGAAAGCATTGAAAGCTACGAAAGAAGCAAGCGAAGCTATTAAAGATAGTAAAATGATAAGGTGCCAATATCTTATTCATTTCACCTTAAAAATAATCCTAACATAACATAATATCACGTCTGTATTTCCCCGAGGCGTACCTGTAGTAGGTACACCCACATCTCGCCAGTTATGCTTAAGTCCCATGTAATAGGAGGCGAGCCTATTGCCAGCAACTGGGCACTTATCCAGACTCCGGACTGCTACTGATAAATTCCAGATTGAAAACCCAATAACACTTTGCACATAAATAATTATATAAGTGCAATAATTACATAGGCACATGGAAATTTTTGTAGCTATTAAATTAAAATTCAACACATGAAATCGACACTAAAATTGGATTATTGTTGATTTACATCACCAGCATGCCTTTTAAGGCAAAACGATCAATTTACCACAAATCGGTAATACCAATGATGATCATGGGACTACACAAATAATGACTAAATGAATTATTATGAACTATTAGTTTATGATTTCCTTTTTCCCGGTTTGGCATTAAGCCGATGTGGATCGAAATAACGTCACCCGTCGAGGTAAAGACGTCATACTTTACAGGAATTGTCCTATTGTTCAACAATAAATTGCCTTGTACTGTTGGCATCGAAAGTCTACTGACACTTAAGAACCGGATCTGTTTGCATTGCCTTATAACGTGGCAAAACTAGCCTTTTGGGCACTTTTCCTGCTGACAGCAATGCGGACGAATTTTTTGATGCACTATAGTGATTATTTCCGCCCCTTTTTTATATACTTGTACATATTATTTTAGTGTTACATATATATTATTGAATTATTGTAATAAATACCTAAAACTCTTTAAAAAAACATTTATAAAGAAATAATAATAATACCAGCCTATTATTGTCCCAGGGTAAAGCCTCTGCTCATTCAGAGAAGGCATGAGCTGCATGAGCATTCATCACCAGGCTAGCTCAAGGCGGGACGTCGATTTCAGACTTGTATTAACCAGAGATTCCTCACGATGTTCCGTCACCGATGCCAGTGATGTCCAAAGAAAGAAACATTATGAATTAAAAAGTCACTTAAGTACTCCTGGATTTGAACCCACAACCTCGTGCATGAGATGCAAGACCTTAACCACTGGGCCATTACTTATTTTAATTTATGAAATGCTAAAATGTAGTTTATCGGATTATTTTGTATAATAGCATATTATGTTTTTAGGCAGTCAATCACCAGTCTCAGCACAAAGGGCTATTGTAGGTAATGTTAGCTAAGATTTTAAAATCAATTTTGCTCGAAGCTCAAAAGTTCGAAGTTCTGTATGTGATAGTCGGCAGTGGCACTTAAAATTTATTTTATTCCAGTAAAATAAATTTTAAATGGGTAGGTAGGTACCTACTTCATTCTATCTGAATGTTGACAGCATTCATACAAGGCATAGTTTTGATTTACTTTATCATTAACGTATTAATTGTCCCTATGTACTAGAGGCAATTAAGGAAACTTAAATTCTGCGGACAAGTGTGCCATGATAATTATATTATGTTATACAGACGCGAGACGGTAGCAACAAGTAACGCCATCTATCGCGTTAGCCATAATTTATTCGAAAGCCGCGTTTGTGAAGCTATCCGTTGTTGTATATTAGAATTTTAATTTTAATCTAAGTGATGTTGAAGTCAAAAATAATTTGAAAGAGATTTTGGGATACCTAAATATTTTTTAACAAGAATGAAGAGTTCTCATGTTAAATCAAAACTACTAAATTTTGAAAAAAAAATTGTTTTAATAACTTGCTATTGAATAATGCTAATTTTGGCCTAAAACTGACATTTAATTATTGATTTTCTTGTTGTTATTCTACTGCTACGAAAGCTTTGTTTCGCAAGCAGTTGTATCAAAACCCCGGTGCCCCTTACACCGATAACATCAACTTCATTTACAATATTAATACCACTCCCCGCTAATTGCCTTGTTCAGGCCGTCGGCGTAGCAGGAGTCGTTGACAGCACGCACAAACGGTCACGATTCCATCCCAACTGTCATAACTTGCTTCATTTATTATCGGTAAGGTAAAAGTTTCGAAACTCCGGTCGAGAGACTGTTGGTGCCACCGCCTTGTCGTCTGTTAGTCATTAAATCAATTTAGAGTGATAAATCATGGCTAACTTCCAGCTCTTTTGATAAAGTTTTCGACCATGAAAATGTTCTGAGTATTTTAGTGTTTTCAATTTTTGAGGGACCATTGTTATTAAATACTCCTAAAGTTTTCTGGTTATCTTATCATTTGTTGAATGGCAGTGAGGTAGTAGATATTATTATTATTTTATTTTTATTACTTAATGTTTAATGATCAAGCAGACACAGTTATTGGCATCAACTGCAAGTTCAAAGGCGTCGTTTTGTTTTAGTAAGATTATTTTGATATTTTTAAGGTTAGTAATATTTTACACTAGTCTCAATTGGCACGAGGTGGCGACCCGAAAAGTTAGTAGTTTGAACTGCACTATTGACGTCCTTAAGGTCGTTTTTAGTCCAACCGAGCAAATGCACATTTCTCCACTGGTAACACATATTTTTTTTATCAAAACAGGAATAGAGCATTCTATACTTGGTCTAACTATACTAAAATATTAAAAAAATAATGATCTTTCTATACTTAAAATTGTTTGTTCGTTAGCTTAAAATCCACCATGAGTTTATACTGAATTAAGAATGTGAGAGTACTAGAGAGTAGTAAGACCAGTAGTAACAGTACAAAACTGACATTAGGTATGGCCATAATGACAGATTAAATAAACAGATATGTAATCATAACTGATTTGTAAACCGCTTATCATAATAATAATTGTTGTTTGAAAAGTCGTTCGTGTTTGTCATCGCTGGTCGTACAAGCTTTCTTTTTAATAGTAAGTACCTACAGATAAGGTTTGTTCATACTGGTGTTGTTGTCATTTCTTTTACAACCGTGGGTATCGTCCCTACTGCTGGGAAAAGTTCTCGCAGCGTGGAACCCCCTCGCAGGATATGCCTCACCTTCTTTCCTGCCCATCATACATAACCACCTGCACATCCCAAAACTCGAACGAGGGGAACAGAGCTGTCCCGGTAACTTTTTTACTGGTCAGACAAATTTTGAGTAAATCGACACTAAAGGAATAAATTGCCTTGTAAGGCCAAACAAAGCCGTCGTCTGTCTCTCCGTCTGTGTGTCTGCCCGCGGCTTAGCTCACTGTTAGTGCGGCAAAGTGGAAAATCATGAAAAAAATGTATATAGGGTTTCCCAAGAACAAACATAATATTGTAGTTGAAATGTTCTCCGATATGGAGCGTATGGGAGAACTATGTTTTTCAACTACAATCTTGGGAAACCCTTCATTGTGCGGGGTCTGACGCGCACTTGGCCGGTTTTTTACAAACGGAGAGATAACTTTGTAGGATATAGGAAGACAATATCCATAATATTATTTAAACTGTTTTTTTTATTTCCATCACCGGCTGCTTGCAAGGGTGCACGCGCTTTATAATACTTTAAGTAATGCGGCGTCGAGGTAACGGCGCGGTGGCGGCGCGAAGGCGGCGCGGCGCGGCGGCGGCGTCATGTCACCGAGCACTTAAATAAGACCACACATTTCTGATACACGCTGTATGTATCCTAACCAAGTACCTACATCAATTTTGTCTCTAATGTATTAAACTAAAATACTTACCCACCAGTTAGTAAAATTCTAGCTAACCTAAACTCACGAGCGGCGGCGTAACAGTATTTTCCGGGTCAAACTAGTTAAATTAGCATTAAGTAACAGTGGAAAGTTGAGTTTTGGCCCATAGGTTACCTACTCACAAACAAAATATTATTATAATTTGGGCATGGTGACCCATTATGTTGTATGAATTGTGTTTTATTTAGGTATAGTATAATTACTAAGTCGATTTGTTTAAACTTAGATAAAATGATCAAACTTTATTTATTTTTTAATTTACATAAAATATGATCAAGCACGTTTTTAATATCAATTTTTATTTTTTACTTTATTCTAGTTGTTTTATTGGAAAAAAGATAAGGATGCCTTTGCCCAGATTTGGAGCATTAGAGACTAATTAAATAGGTATCAATTTAAATGATATATTTATTTATAAATTTTATGGAATTAATAATTAACAAAAAAAAACTAAAACTAAAAGGATTTACTAATAGATATAAAACAAAGGGACCCTCAGGCGTCGAAGTATTCGTCCGCATCGCTGTCATCCGGAAACGTGCCCAGAAGACTGGCAGCATTGCCACGTTGAATGGCAATGCTAACTCTTTGGCCAAAGAACAAGCCAGCCCTCTGGTCACGTGAAGTATCGACCAGTCGGTGAGAAATTTAAATTAAATTGTAATCTATAAAACAATCCATAATTAATGATAATATCAATAGCGGTAAATCATCGTTAAAAACGAAGTAAAAAAATAACAAAATATTTTCAACAATTTCTGCCAGACAATCGACTGTGACCGCTATTTAGTAACCCGCTTTCAGTCATTTCTTAAATGTTGTAGGCAAATTAAACGATAGCCGTAAAGAAAATAAGAAGAAATAACTGAGCAATGTTCACAGATCTTGGAACCAATGTTGGTGAATAAAAAACGAAGTAATTACTGAACCAATGCTGTTAGATTCTGGAACGAATGTTGGTGGTATTGCCAGTGAATGACATAACTTGTCATGGTGATCGATAGCCATTACAAATTAATCATTCATTTTAAAGCACGTTTGGATTTAAAATCATTTGTCGCACATTTTTGCAATTAAAAACAGTAGGTACATCGGTGAAAGTTGGTATACAGGCTGTCACTGCAGTTTATTAATTTAAATATTTTTTAATACTTGTTAAGCAAATCGAAAGGAAATTAGATAATTATAATGATTAAATTAGTGTTTAAGTACTGTAATTAGTAAGATTATTAACTTATTAAATCGAATCATTACGTTGAATAAGTAACTAACTATATATAAATAATTATCTTATAGTCTAAATCTATATGTAGGTTACATATAGATTTAGACTATAAGATAATTATTTATTTCTAAAACACAGTTTGGTTTAGCCACACAACGAAAACCTCTCAGGGTTCATCTGTTTGCTGGGGAGCCATTTATTAAGAATTAGAATTAGAATTTATTTGGATAAATTTTACAAAAATGCTAATAACTACAAGGATACTTAATTATAACACTTTTATAATGATTATATAATAATTTGTACATACTTATATTAGTAGAAATTAAACGTAATACCTATTATTATATTTATGTTTATTGAAACGCCCATCTAATTATGACAATTTAAAGTTTATTGTAACAAATTCGTAAAGTCTAACAACATCGCTGCATCTAATAAAAAATCTGACTTAGATGTTTCCAAACAATTGTAATCAATTCGAGACGGTTGCTATCATTACTCTCAATCTAAGTAGATACCTACCCCAATTAGATCCGAACGTGGTTCTGCTGATGCCAACACACCTTATAAAATTATAGTGTTTACGATAATGATTAGAACAATGGAGCCAGAAATGTTACAGAAGAAAAATAATTAGATAAACAAAATCTCCTTATATTTAAGCGAAAAAAAAGAAACATTTCACGAACGCTACGGCTCTGTACACAAAAAATACAGCATAGCAGGAACATGAAACAATTGAATGAGCGTAGAGAAGCAGATCCAGCATTGATTATTTTTACACCATTCTAACTTTTTCCTGCGATCCAGGGCTAATATGGACAATTACCAGGGGCCTACACCGGCCACATTAGCAATTCCTCTAAAATCAGTTAATTTCCTGAATGCCAGCTGTCCTTAGCAATTCCTCTAATTTAACATAAACGCAATTCTGGCGGGCGATGATCGCAACCGCGACGGCTGCGTGTTATTGTGGACTATTTTACGAATCTCCATAGAAAACTGTCAAACAGATGAATTATTTCGTAATATGAATTACACGCAGATCATATTATGAATTGTCAGTTTGTGACATTTTAATATTTTCATAATTATGATTCTGCTAAAGTGACCGTTTTAAGCCCCCTGGTCGTTTGTTTTGTCCAGCTCGTCCTGCCATCTTCTAGCGGGGAGAAACCGTAGCCCAGCAGTGAGATTATACAGGCTAACAATAACAGTATTGTTTTCTGAATCCCTTGTCTTTCTCACAACCAGACCCTAGGCAAAGGTGTACCTTTTTTTTTTCGATGGTGTGAAATCATCAAATAACTTCTCGCGCTCTGGGCGGGAGTGCGTGTCAGACTTTTACTGACTAAAACCCACCCGTATTCCTACAGTTGCCTGTTGCCAAGGGTCCCGGTATCCCTTTCGGACTTTCCCGCAGGCATCAGTCCTAGCGCCAATTGTGCTGACATATCTTTGAGACGCGCGTGGAACACAACGCGCCGTCGACCGGGCCTAGTCCTTATCGGACGGCGAGCTACCCTAGTAAGTACACCCACATTCATCATCATCATCATCATTTCAGCCGAAAGACGTCCACTGCTGGACATAGGCCTCCCCCAAGCACCGCCACTTCGACCAGTTCTGTGCTTCTTGCGTCCAGCGCATTCCCGCATTACACCCACATTTCGCCAGTTATATTTAAGTCCCATGTAATAGGGAGCGAACCTATTGCCATCGATCGCGCACATAACGCCCAATAACCAGCCCAGGATCTCATGCTCAGCAATAGCGCTTGCGACCACTGGACCAATGTGCAATGAGACAGTTAATTCTGTTTTTTTTTTATAATATTGTTAAAAAGGGGAATATCTTTTCCAACGTTATTTTCGTTTTCCATTAAAATCCCTTGTAAAAGTTAATAAAAAACTTCACGTTCCAGGTTTTCAACGGGTTGTCAAATAAAAATATGCAAATGAATATTTGGGTACAAAAATGGGTACTGTGTTCTTTTTACTCTAAAGCAATTCAGACATTTTACGTAATGTATGGATGAATTTTAAATGGACTAGTAAAATAGGTATTAGAGACCTATGCAAATATTTCGAAAGAATTATTAACGAATTGAAATACCGGTTGAGGTGAGTTAAAACTTTCATTAGATCGACAATGGTCATAAATAACCAATCAAAAACATATTTTCTACGCACCGATTTGCGCAATTGATCGATTACGTTCAGAAATATGTTCACGTAGAGTTTTCAACCAAAATTGTTCGAGTAATCGATATTAAACGTACTAGTTTAAATTTCTTCACACACGATTCAAAATTGGTTTGGTGTTGCAAGGTGGTCGTTACCACAGAATAGCTACTTTGATGTGGTGACAATATTTGTTCCGGTATACGTAATTTTTATTACGCTTCACTTTTACACATGTTACACATCTTGCGAATGGGATAAGTGTTCATTATTTTATTGATTGCTTCTATTTACAGTTTGGCAATTTCAGGTAAAACCAGGTTTATACCTTTACGTCAGCGCACAGTTTACAAATATCGTGAAAACATTTTGCCTTTAACCTTAACTACAAATAAAAAAATCTAAACCTAATTCAATTTGATAGCAATTTCCGTTGAAAATTCAACTCAGAACTTGTCTACCTATTCAACAAACACTGTAATTCCAACCTAATTGATATCGCACTTAGATGAATCATACGTTAATCTTAGACCTTTAGTAGAAAATGCATCAGCAATGCTTATAAATGCATACTTATTACAGTTCTTTGTAAGGATTTCCTTAGTTCAGCGCACGACTACAAACGCCTCTGCATTGATCTTGGTTTACCCCAGTCGCCCAGTACTTTAGCTGAGCGCTTTGACAGTGCACGTATCCTCGCGAATAGTCACGACCTACATGTAATAGGATTATATCGTAATTTTTCTCATCAGCTTCGGACGACTGCGACAGCAAGACAATGTTTTCTCCCGGAAAAGGAATCCGTCATCAGCTACCTCTCACAGGACCTTCAACATCCTTCGGACTTTATTTTAGAAGTACGAAGTTTAGTCTACTTTTATAATAATGAAACTGTGATATCACACATGTTTTCAAACAGTTATATTATAACATACAAAACATATTTCACAAACACACGTAAGCACTCATCTTTGAACATCTACTTACTAATTAAGACCTCTAACTATCGAGATAGACTCTCACGCTCCAGTTGTATCTTACTGAAACTCAATTAGCATCAAAATCGAGTCACGCTATTTAGGCACGCTATATCGAATCGATTTACGCAAAAATTATGCCCATAACACTATCGTTAATGGTACTTTTCTATCCTTAACCTTAATAATTCGCCCGCGCATACAACGCATTGTGTAGGGTGTTAGATCGACAGTGATATCTTACCGATTTACGCGGTACGGCGTACGCGCGCGTATTTGGTTTTACTTTTAGGTGAGCGTGCGCGAGCGCAACCACGCACTGCTCTTCCGTTAAGAACGCTCAGTGCAACTACGACACTGGCCGAGAACGAACTTAGAACCTCGAATCGTAGACCGCGTCAAGACCGCGCCGCTACACCTGTGAACTGTGAACTTGCGGACTTTCTTGTGCCAATTATATTGTGATTGTGTTTTGTTTGGCATTTATACGGTAAGTCGAATTTTTTAATGACGATTCATAAATGTAGAGAGAAATAAACTTTCTTTAAAATAAAATAGCGGCTGCGCTCTCTCCGCGACAGTTGAAGAAAGCTGTGATTAGGCGAGCCGGTACCGGCTGACAGATTATTTAATGTTAGGATGAGTGCCGTCTCGGGAAATATTAATTTATTATTGTCTATTGATTAATGGGTGTCTTAATAGGCTTTACGTTCCAAAACAATGGGTTGTTATAGTCTGTTGATAAGTTATTTGTGTGAAGAAAAATGTAAAATAAATTAAAGTTGCAATAAACCTATTGATTCATTGAGTATTGTGAACGACAAAATAAAAAAATAAGTTTTTTTTTAAAGTTGTATATGACACAAACTTGTGTGTCTAAAGAAACCCTACTCATGATTTTAGGGATTCATTTGATAGGTATCTTCATAAAAAATATTTTAGGTTGCAAAATACTAGTAATGAGTTCGATTTTTTTCTATCTTCATGTCTTTTTAATGATGATGATAAATTAGCATTTAAACGCATTGCAAAACCTATTAATATTTTGCAGCAATTAGAAATAAAAATTTCATTTTGTCGAAAACATAGTCTAAATAAAATTCGGGAAAAATGGTAAACCGTTAGCGAATGTTGAAACAGTTGCAATATTTCGTTCGAATTAGCATGCCTGTAACAATCGGTAGTCAATGAATTTTTTCGCTCATTTCATAACTGCGAGACTTCGATACGGTTCGAACTAAATGTGTAACATCGTTGAGCCATAACGTCGAAACCTATTAGCGAGTTTTACTAGTTTAGGTAAAAATTACGACCTTCCAAGGAACAAAAAGGTTATTCCTTTTTGTTTCGGTTATGTTTCAGCAGTCATACCTCCTTAATTACCACTATACGTGATTATTTTGAAGTTGATTGGAAGCTTTGATTGTGAATGAATTACTATTAGATCCTGTAACCTAATTAAAATTCAATTTTATGTTTCCTCCACAATTTCGCTAAATAAAAATTTGAAAATCTTTATTTGACTTAATATTTTATCAAATTAAAATAAAAATATCTACAATAAAAACAAATGACAACGGACGATTATTGCGCCAAGCCTCAGTAATTTCAGGACAAATGAACTTCTACCTATTATTAGATAGTCTAGTTTTCACTTGCTCCAAATATCCCACGCTCGGTGTTCGATGTGCCACTCAATACAATGATCGCGACCTACAAAACGTAGAGAAATACTCTCACTGTCACGAAGAGCGAAGAATCACCTTATGCAACGTATAACCAATTACAATAATATTCAAAATTTAAGTTGTTTGGCTCGTTGGCATGGCAATGGAAATGAAAATTAATTAATTGCTTTGGGATAGTGTTCGCATACTAACAACAGGAATATTTAATACCAAAAAAAAATCTATCCTACCTAACTTAAAACTAACCAATTTTTTTTTTCTTAAAAATATTATTTATTTTTGATAGGAATATAACTTAATTTAAGGTGTATATTATTTCTTTCCGAGGCTTTCGTTTCTTTCTTGTTAACGATCCATAAAATGGTTAGTACCTACATTTTTATAACCAATGAAAGTGATAAATTATTACTGAAATAAATAATTGCGGCAAATAAAAAATAACAACTTAATTTTATTGTATTGTAATTAGTGCTTGATTTATTAACCTATCAAAATAAAAGCAACGTAAAAATTAAAATTAAACTTCAATAACGAATAAATAGCAAAAAGAATACAGCAAAGTTGATAAAAAATTAAATAAAGCTTCATTACATCTCAATTACAAGCTCTTTGCCAAAATTGACCGCGTGCTCTGATCTAACATCACACACATAATTTATGCCTTGTTTATTTGGTCGTTCATTTTATGCTCGCTTGCATACCGCATAAATCATCCACGTAATATGGTGCATGTTCAAAATAATAGACAAAGTGCAAACGGCTTACATTACATTCCTATTACTTGAAAAAACTAGTATTTTTATAACCAGAATGGCATTGCGAATTGTTTAATTACAACTTTATGAATATTTCATACACGAGTTACTACAAAGGCCAGTGACGAAGGTAAAGCGCGTTGAAGTAACTTTAATAGTTAAACAGAGATTTCTAAACTGCACTTGTACTGTTTTGCAACGATGACACAATTTTAGCATTAATTATTTAATCAGTGAACTAATTGTAGTATTGAGACCTTGCTTGTTTTTGCTCGAGTGCGTGTGTAAAGGAGGGTAACGATTTTCACAATGCCTTAAATGTGTACTATGAAGTTTTGACTACTAATTCTTACTAAGTTACCGTTTTGTGTTGCGACTATAATATATGAGACGTAACGTTCAAATTGAACGGGTTCTCTATTTTACTTCATCACACAGTAAAATAGAAAACTAACGTAATTGTCTAAGTAGAACGAAGTTGTCGGGTAAGCGAAGGAACTAAGGAAAATCAGGCAAACGGAAGAGTTAATTACGAAGGGTGCTCGGGCGGCTACTAACTGGCCGTTTTATCTTTTTTCCAACAAATCTGCAATTATTATACAAACAATGTCTTTAAATTCATTCGTGATAAAGGCCGAGAGAAAAATGTAGTATATAACATCACGCCTCATTTGTCCGAAGAGTTAGTCAGAGGTGTTCCTTATGGTACACAATACATTTCGCCAGTTATTTTTAGGTCCCATGTAAAACGAGGTCATTGAAACTCCAGGCTGCTACTCAGAAAAAAAAAAAACTAGTCTCTTAATAATAAATAGAAGTCTGCCAAGTGATGATCGATAGTTGTGAAGTTATGATTTTTTATACGTTCAAAAATTCTGAACAAAAAATTACCTACTTTATCATAATTGACGGTTATTATCAACGATTTATTTGATCATGTACTGGTGTTGAATAAATATAATACATAAGTACCTATCTGATAATTTGTTATAACTTCTGGCAGTTGCTACCGCCATGTTAATTTATTTACATGATGAGATACTTATCCAATACTTTGAAGCTTTGAATCAAGTAGGTAATCCCTTTTTTAAAATACTTGTACATATTTATTATTATTTTAAGATTGTTACCTTTAAAATTATGTAAATGCCACGGCTAAGGATGGATGGAAAAATAAACTTAAACTTATTTTGAGCCAGGGTCCGTTTAGGCACAAGAGAAGGTAAAACACCACATTTTTGGAACATAACATTCTCTTGTGCCTAATATGACGCTGCATTACATTTTTAGTACTACTTTATTTGATGATGACACTATAACTTCCAAACTCTCTAAAAGTTCCGAGTTTCAGAATATTTTTTTACCTTGTCTACGAAATATTAATATTGCAAATAGCCTTCTATTGGAAACGAATAAATGATCGCATTAAAAAATACTATTTATAACAAAATTATTTAAAACAAAGTCCCGCGATTTATTCAAATATTTCCTTGGCTCGCCTAATCCTGACAAGTGACAAATTGGTTACTTACTTGTATATTTTTTCATGGACGGCTTTATCTACATGGACGCATGTATAGTCCACCTACAGAAACAAATAAAAATGCACCAGATGTAGGAACATAAAAGCACGATTTACACGGTGTGATTCAATTGCCTGTGTCACCCCATAAGTTGAAGCGACAACAAACAGTGCACCGTCTAAACAGTGTATAGAAAATCCAAGTCATATTTTACTTCAATTTTATTATATGCGACAAGCAAGAAACTTCCAACGTGTAAATGGGGCTTTAGTATCATCGGCAAACAATAGCCGTTTGAATCCATTGCGTCAGTTGAATCGGATGATTTGGATAAAACCGACATTTCAACAGCACTAATCGGTGATGGCTGTGTCCAAACTGATCGGACAGATTACGTTGGTCGTTGTCAGTAGCAAATGTTGAAGAATCTCTCAGATGTTGCACTACATTTTAATGAGAATAAATGGAATAAACTATATTGCATAACTTGATTAATAAAGTAATCTCCATAGCCATTAAAATATGACTTTATTTGCGGCCATCATGATGCTACTAAGCTATTACACCAAAGTTATTATGAAACGGATGCATTGGACGATAGCTTTTATATGCAGTAACTTTTTATTGAACGCATTGGTACCTTATCAGATGATTGGGAAAATACTGAAGTCACCGATGAAACTAACATAAAAACTTCTATCAAAGAACGTTAGCTGTTGAAGACGAATCCGATCCTGGAGACCATGAACAGGCCAATGTACTACATAGCTAGATAGGACTACACGATTCTGAAGTTACTTGGTGCAGTAAACGGAGAATCAGGTGTTCTGTCGAAAGAATTTTCGACTAGCACGCGATGCATCACCAATATAGAAACAGGTTTTGTTGACGGGAGAGTCATAGACAAAATAACAGATTGTGATTGCGTATCTGTCATTTTGTCTATTATTCGTCTGTTGACAAAACCACTACGCGTGCAGCAGAGGACTGGTTAATCTATTAATCAGTACAAAAAACAAAATGAACATATAAAACCAGTAGGCGAAGCTCAATGTACCGTTAAATATGTTTCAGGTTCAAAGATCAAACTTTTATGCATGAATAATGACAGTCTACGATTTAAAATGAAACATTGACCCAATGTCCCGGTTTCACTTGTATATCTTGTTGAGCTATGTTTATTAAGTTAACACTATTTAAATTCATAAAAAAAACTTTTTATCATAATGAATACCTACCTACTTATCTTTTATTAAAGTTTTAAATCATTTTTATCTTAACATATTTCTGCATAAGATGCTTTAATTTCTTTAAAATTTTGAAACTAAATGTAACACACGCACATAATTTTTACAATAACTAAGTTAAATGAAAACTTTCATGTATTAAATAAATTACATTAAAATAAAGCTTAATTAGGAAACTTACGCAAATACCATCCGTCATAACTTTATAATTATACAAACCTATTCGAGTAATGAAGTAGAATAACCTGAAGTTATAAAAGTAAGGAGTCTGCGAACTGAAATAATCCCCATTCTGTCTACCGAGATTGTTATAATTTCATTAACTTGCACAATCAGTGCTAGCTTCTTTACTTTTGTCACACACAGAGCTGAACTCTTTGATAAGGTTTCACGTAATGACCGCACAATTCAAACGTTTTTGAAATGTTACAGTATTTCTTAGTTGTTACATTGACCACAAATTCCATAATTTACAATTTATTTTAAAAATATTCAATAAAATTATGGGTACTACGTACGGAAGACCATAAATTAGCATGTCCTTCAGTATATCCATACCGAGTATAGTCATACTGTATAACGGACTGATCACTCTTAAGTAATCGTGACATAATAATGATTCATTAACGTTCATTGACATCCTCGAGTATGTGGTTAAGACACGCTCAAGTTAAGGATGTGCACAAAATATGAATATAATTATAAAGGTAATAACAAATTCTGAGAAATCTCCTGCTAAACATGAAACCCGCCCCCACAGTTCACTACCCCTGCCAGGAGTGGAACCTCTGAGTAGGAATAAAGATCGTAAAGCGATAATGCTATCTAACTTGAATTCTCATGACAGAGGCTGCCTATTTCGGTACTACACCATAACCGCAAAGACGATGCTATTGTCTCTACCTGTAACACCTCACTCCTACACAAGTTTAGCGATGAAATATAAAACTCCCACAGAAATAATGAAGAATGGCGACGGCAACAATCCCAGCGGTATTAAAATAAACAAACAAACATAGGTACTTACTGGTTAGTGTTAGCCTGAATCATCCCACGGCTGGGCTATAACTTGTGATCAACAATTACTCATCATCTGCCTAGCCTTTTCCCAACTATGTTGGGGTCGACTTCCAGTCTAACCGGATGCAGCTGAATACCAGTATTTTACATGGAGCGACTGCCTATTTGACCTCCACAAGCCAGTAACTGGGTAATACGATACCCCTTGGTAAGACTGGTTGTCAGACTGTCGGGCTTCTGACGACACGTAACGACTGTCAGAGATCCACAAATGACAGCCGGGACTAACGGCTTAATGTGCTTTCCGAGGCAAGGAGGAGTCTCGGTATGTAAAGATGGTAACCCATCCACACACCAACCCCGGCAAGCGTACCTTAACCTGATGGATCGAACCGTGCGGCTGATAATACGTAGCTACGAGCGCCTCCGTGAACCACAATTACTGTGAGCACCAAAAAAAGTTGTAGACAATTAATATGACGATGACCATAACAATATCCAAAAATTACCCATCTCATCTACCACATACAACCAAAATAGAGGTGTCATACTCCAAAATGGGGACCAATAAATCCCACTGCAACGTTGCCCTTGATTCTCAGTTACACAATAGTTATTATATTTGCTGAGCAATAAAACTCAACAACACACATCGAAGCTATCAAAACATGTCAGCAGCAATTATAGCAGTTATAACGGTTATTATAACTATTACAAGCGTTACGTTACTCGTCTTCGTTACGTTACATAACCTAAATAAATATGTGTGTCAGTGACAAACGTTGTGCCTTGAGCTCATCGTTCGTTCTAATTCAGTTGACATACGAAAGTAAGTGTTACAGTCAACTGAGCGTGACTGAAAATATTTAGTTCAGTTGTACAAGTTCTTGAAATAATTGTTAAGTTATATTGAACGGAACATGAAATAATTACTTTAACTATTTGTTGTCATCGGAAATAATAGCATGATAAGTTTGGTGAACTAATTGTTAACAAGAGATTAAAGTAAATAATGGTTAGTTAACATAATTTAAGGAAAAGTCTACACGAGTTCCTGCTCTACACTATGTATAAAACTAACTGACAAAACATATCAGTTAGTTTTAAACTGAGTGACGATGACTCCACCTTTAATTTACTTATAATTATACTCACCGTCTCAAACCTTTATTGTGCGGATCCCGGCTAACAAAAAACGTCTATACGCGCGCCAGACTAGTGACGTAACCGTAACAGACCAAAACCGAAACATCACACATACCGCACAAAACCGTACATCACTAGACGTCGGAAACTAACCAAGTCCGAAGATTCGTACCGGTATGTGAAAGTAGCAATCATAACACATTCACGGCACGCTAGAATATGGGACCGGTAGATCACGTAGCGGGACTGACGCAACTAATTATACATAACGCCTCAATAGACGAATCGACCTGCGATCGACAAAGCGAAGCGAAAGTCCGACGTAATACTTAACGCACGCGATTCTTTGGGACGTCTTCGTCTGGGCATTTATACTCCATTTGAAATAAGATTAGAAATTTAAACAAACCTTTTTACAGTCCGTTCAACCGATTTTGACTTCTATACCGTAGGCATAAGGATGGCATTAAAAGCAAAAAACGTTACACAATACCAACTGTTTACTGCAGCTACCATTTGTCATGCCACCAACGCAATAGAAGTCAAAATCGGTTGAACGGGCTGTAAAAAAAGCTTATTTAGATGTCTAATCTTATTTCAAATGGAGTATAGTTTAGGACGAAGAGAAATCTACGGAAAACAATGGTCAGTTTTATGTGACCGAGGAGCGGAAATGGTTTGGGAAAGAAAACACAAAATTTGCTCTAACATCGTCATTATTAAATTAGTTACTCGCACTTGTTCAGTAAATCGCATACATTAATTCTACAATTCTTGGTTCCACGATACGTAACTAAAGCCAAACAAAATATATTGTGTACTAAATTCATTTTCATTTACTTAATTATAATTCAAGAAAATAAATAAAAGAAATGTTAACCAGCGCGCAGCTCTGTGCCGTATTTATTTACCAAACAAATTAATATTCAGACAAGCTTTGCAAATCGAACTTCCATTTTAATATAGTTCTTGGTTCAGTTTCGCATGAACATTTCTTGTTATGTAAATAAGCGCAGGAAAACAAGACCTAAGAGAAAAACAAATATGAGTAGTTAAGGATGACTTTTACAACAGTTTTGTCCAATTATGTAGTTTGTTTATAGAGTAATTATTTTAATTTTGTTATTACCCAGTTAAACAAAAGACGGATAAAAAGTGTAGATGGCTCCTTGCTTTTAGCGTTGACATAAATTGTATAATGTTCTCGAGGACGCGGTAGGTACAGGTTGAGCGGGGAGTCAATGCACCCACCCGAAGTTCAGTGCTCCTTCCGAGATATTCTAGACACGTGCTGAATGTTAAAACTTATATATCGCGTAAATGTATGTGACAGTTGAGGTTTTACTGAACAACTTTTGAATTCACTCCAGAAATATATTTGGAAAATTGAAGTTCTAAAGACGAATCGGGGCCAAGCACTCCGACCACATATTTTCCCCATATTCTACTCGTTGAAAATTTTCGATTCGAAAATATTTGTCACTTAAGTTTGTGTGACTGGTTATTATTATCAACTAGCGTGTGTTATGAGCTTGTTCGGAAAACGATGACGTGGAAAAACAATTTTGATATATTTCTCAAAATTTTCTCGTGAAGTGCGCGATAAAAATAACATAAAACAAGCGTTGCATTTCTTGCTCGATCTTAGGGGCCACAGTTAATTAATTTCCTCGGAGACTTTTTATGTTTCCAAGACCCGAATGACGTAACCAGTGAACTCATCTCGAAACAAAAAATCATTGAGGAACACTGCCTACCTATAATCATCACATAATCCCTCTAGAGTTTAGAAGTTAAATGGACCCTTTCAAGCAATATGTGCTCTCAGGCGATCAACCAGAAACTTTGTAAGTATCTTAGGACTATTTAGCCCTAAGCGGTACCGACACACCTAGTGTTTTGATATTACTTTGCAAACCCCTCAAGGCCTAAAGGCTTTAGACAGTACATACATATACATAAACATAAGTTAAGACATTAAAACATGTGTTTTACATACGTTCATAGATATACAGTAACCGCAGTATATAAAGACAAGGACAACGAAGGTTCCAATCGTCAACCTGTACCAACCAGGCAGTTCTAGCTCATAAATGAAGGGATAATCTGTACTTCTCGTCATAAACCGGCAATATTAATAGTCGTTAGTCACTTATAAGGCGCAAGGCTGGCTGTTCTATAGGTAAATAATCGTAAGTATATAAAGAAGAAACTAGGTCCAAAGTCGGTCAAGTCGACGGATGCATTCCTGGGCTGCTCTTGACATTCCACCTTGGTTAACTAGCTACATAATACTGCAGACAAAAAAGGAATATAAGTAACGTGGTTCAAAAAGATTAGTGTGCAGTCAAGTAAAGTCGCATTTTAGCAGAACTGTGCGTACTTCTTCTTAGTGTGTCGTCGGCCGAGAATTTGGCTATGATCTTGGCAACTTCAGTAGCGTACGTAAGTTCATGCAACATGTAGAAAACAGGACATGCAGGGCATGATATTTAGAGTCTCATAGTTTGTGTCACAGCAGCACATTTACACTCCAATCTGTTTAAAGATTTCCAGGTTAGCCAAGGCAACTAATGTTCAGATGGGAGATTTTCAGCAGTAAATATTTAGTCTGTGGATCCAAATCCGAGCGACCGATCGTACGGAACGTGATCGAAACGAAGTACTATTTTAACCGATTGGCAACATCTTGACATCGCTTGTCTAGCATAAAAAGTTATCACGTACAGTATATCAATGACATTGCCTTGCATCGTGCATGATAAATGTTTGATGTTTACCTGCATACTTAACTTATTTGCCGTGTGTACTTTTATTTGTTTAATTCAGGTGGTTCTGCGAAAATACCATGTTTGTCTTGTAAAAAAAGATCTTGCACATAAACGTTTATTATAATGTTTGTAATGCACTTGTAGATAACGTAAGGTCAGATGATCTGCGGGGATCAAAAGTTAACTATGTTGTTTTAAATTACAAATTATTAGTTAACTATGTTGTTTTAAATTGCACTCGCCATAAAGAGAGGTAACAAATGCATTTCTTAGAAACGAACTAAAAAAAGATAATGTTCTTTTTTAAGGAAGGTTCACACGGCTACACATCAAGCTATACATTTCCAGTTTATGCTGATCTCGCATTGTATAGGATTTCCGTACAATGCGAAGTCTACTAGAATACTGGAAATGTATAGCTTGATGTGTAGCCGTGTGTACTGAATAATTCTGATTTCAGTTTAAAAATATTTTCAGCTTCTTTTATATATTCTTCCATTTTCTTTTCAGGCATTTAGATATTTGTTTTTCATTTTAATCCAAATGGTTTTTCTTAAAGATAAATACAGATAAGACTATAATATAGGTATGAGTGAACTAGTTATGATGATATATCCTTTGTAATTTTACCTGCCGTGAGCAAGACTAAGGACTGGCGACAGATTTAACCTAATTGAAATCTAGGAAGGATTACACAGGATTATTGGCATTACTAAATAATAATATTGTTATTACTACGATTACATCACGGTTCGCAATAGATTTTTTAATAATTTGTTTTGCATCCCACTCTCAAACGGTTATGAGGTACCTACCTATTGTTTTTTTGTTAGTGAGCAATGAACATCGCTAAATCTTTCCATGAAATGTATTAGGTCATCGTTATTGTATTGATATAGGGCTTGTACACAAAACTGCGTTGCGACGTCGCGTCGCAAAAATCTGCGACGGTACCCTAAGATTTTCATCTGCGCTTACCTTCTGCGCTGCAAATTCGCACGAATTCGCAGTTTTGTGTACAAACCCTTAATTGAGATAATCCTTCCAGAAACCGGATCAATGGACTGCATTTATCACTATTGATGTCAATGTCTTCTTCCTAGCCCAGAAGAACTGAACCATCCACGAATGCCAATGTCAATTACATTATCAATTTCAATTACATTATCAATGTCAATTACATTATCAATGTCAATTACATTATCAATGCGATCAATTAAGTCTCTCTTCTGATGAGACTACTGGACATTGGACATACTCTTCCCTAGTAACACCACAATATAAAAAAGCAAACCATGGAAAAAAAACCTACTCCAAACCAAAATCTTTCCATTTGAGTGATTCTTCAACTCGTCCTACATGCTTACGGCCCATTTAGGACGACTTGAAGAAAATCAAAATAAATAATATTTTCATTCTGCAACTCGTCCCATTAGGTAACAAAAGCCCATCATCTGCCTAGCCTTTTAGCAATTATGTTGGGTTCGGCTTCCAGTCTAACCGGATGCAGGTGTATACCAGTATTTTACATGGAGCGTCTACCTATCTGACCTCCACAACCCAGTTACTGGGTAACACGATACGCCTTGGTAAGACTGGTTGTCAGACTTTCGGGCTTCTGACAACCCGTAATTAACTGTAAATAAGATTCACAAATGATAGCCGGGGCCAACAGTTTAATGTAATTTCCGAGGCCCGGGGGGTCTTGGTATGTAGATGGTCACCCATCCACGGCCCAGCTGCGGTAAGAGTGGCTTAACCTAATCAATCGACCCGTGCGGCTGTTATAACTTAGCCCAAAGCCCCAAAACAAAACAAAAGTCCATGACATTGATAATAATTTATTTATAGAAAAATCTCCATCATTGAAAATACAGCAAAAGGATTATCTTACCTCATACAAGCTTAAGCGTACTCAGCAAACGTCTATGGTATAACAAGATGCAGTGATCTTGCATATTCAAGATTGCCTTCATAAGTCATGTTAGGGCACTCCAGAGAAATCTAGCCCGAGTTCGTGTGACTGGGGAACGATTGTGCAAAAGACGTAAGCCCATAGGTCGTAAGTTTTGGAATGATAGAGTATTTCACAGTTACGATGGTTCTTGTACGTCTTGAATGGAATAACAGTAGGTTACGGTAATTTTGTCAATTTAAAAGTGTCAAAGAATTAACTATACTTCCAACTGAGAACTGAGAAGGCATTTAGAAACGTTTTCGTTATAACTAGGAGGAAAAGCATAAATATGGCTTTAGCAATTATTATTTAGTAGGTATTTAACGATAGTTATTTGTTCGTCCGTATCGAAAATGTTAATAACTGCCCAATGTAAAATACAAGGTCTATTCTGAAGTAAATTTAACCAACCCATAAAGTTGTTCTAAATTAGGACAAATATTTTGATACCAAAAGCGGCAAACCGCAATTCTGAGAATATAAGATACGAAAATTATGAACATTTTCATTCATATTCCAGTAAGAATATGTACTAACAGATGGCTTAAACAAAATTGGACTGGATGAAATTAGAATTGGGTAACCCAGCTTAACCCAACGAACCCCTAGGTCGTCTAGGAGTCAAACGTTTGCCTTAACGATTTATAGGGGTTAAAGTTAAAATCACTTTCTCAAAAGATTTATTCAGTTTCGATGTCCATAGAATTCTCTATTACACTTTATTAGAAAGTTTCGTTCATTCGTTAACTTCTATTATTTTGTAAAGTACGTCTTACGAAGTTCGCAGTGAGAGTAAAGTCGGTGTTCGCGTTCGTTGACACTTTAGATTAACTAACACAATATCTACTTTCCACAGCTGTTTTAGAATTTAATAAAAGCGGCAATACTTAATCAAAAGGCGTAAAAAAGATATAACTTTTTATAAAAGCCACGGTATTGTGGTATTTACCGTAACGAAACACGAAAAAAATGTTCACTTGTTCGTATTTACGAATTTGCCCCAAAAATTGGCGAGCATCAGCGACATGACCCAAGCAATGCCTGCTTTGCATATCCAAAGGACTATGTTTATGCTGAGCATAAAAGCAAGCACTGTAATTATACGCCCAAACTGTAGTTTATTTGTAGACTGCTATTTGTAAGGAATTTGGAGCAAAGTACTTTGCAGTTTGGGTGATTATTTCACCAACGATTAAGCCGATATATACCTAATCGGTGAGTAGATAAAATTACTGGCTCAACACCTTTTTAATACCAACCGTGATATTATTATTCGTTAATTTTAATATAACGTCTTGTTTCCCCGAAGGGTTAAGCAGAGGTGTAAATAACATTAATTCAATAAATTATTTATCGGACTAAATGTACTTTGCATGCTGTGACTCAGGATCAGCATGCGATAATGTGTTTTTTTTGTTAATTAACTATGGATCGAATGCGAAAAGTGTTTCCGTATGAAAGGTAAAAGGCTGAAACCATCAATTCTCCATTACGAATTAATATTGATCGTTGTTATTTAATTCAATACAGGCCCTCTTTACTTAGTAAACCAATATTTCGCCGGTTATGTTTAAGTCCCAAGCCGTAGTCGTTTATTTTAGGCGTATATTTTTAGCAAAAGCAATCATCGTTTGGCTGATGACGTAAGTCGAAGGGAATTTTTTGTAACCAGTTTCGGTGAAGCGAGCTGGGTACAAACGTGGCTTAGGTACTAAATAAAACACCGGGAGAAAAGTGCATTCACACCAACAACGTGGGATGACACTTGAAACTCGAAACTGGAGTTTTACCTCTGATTTGGTTAAGAGCTGGCTATTTTTCAAAGTTTTCGTGTACGAACATAATTTGTAACAAAAACGTAACGTTTTTTTATTATAAGGGTAATAATAATATTAGATTTTTTTAGGTGGTTGTTGTGTTTTGTTTATTTTTGTATTGTTTTTTAGACTATAAGTAGTATATAATTTACGTTTTATGCCTATGTACCTAAATGTAAACATTCGTATAGCGGCGGATTTGTCCTGAACATAATTATGCTACTACTTTATACCTACCATATCCGATAAATAAATGTATTTGTTTTACGTAATAGTCGGAAGAAGTTAAGAACATGTAGGGATAATTCAATGCTTGTTTATATCTTATCTTCTCAAAGAGATCAGATATTAAAATGCTTATTTTAATAAACAAAGTAGGTACTGGTTTCATATCCAGTACATACGTTATCAACATTGTCAGTACAAGATATTAGTGACATAAATGTGATGTGATCATCACTGACAAAAACTTTACCATTCCTACTGAGTTTTATTTCAAAATATTTAACACAATTGCAGTTGTATCGCATGACAAATTTATTGTAAACTATGTCATCTAATAGGTAGTACTGTATAATCACCTGATGCAACTACTTCTTTAACAATATCTATCTAAATTCAGGCAGATTTAGGCATAAAATCAGTAACCAAAACAAGTTTCCAGTCTAAAAGCGACAGACCCAGATTTTAGCTAACAATTGCAAACAGCAACGAATTGATTTAAATTGTGCAAATCTATCCATCATGTCGGTTGCAATCAATTACGTTAATGCAATTAAAACATTAATTCAATTAATTATTAATTGGGCTTACTGTGATTCAGGATCAGCATGCGATAATGTGTTTTTTTGTTATTTAGCTATGGATCGAATGCGAAAAGTGCTGTGTGTAGTGTGTAGATGTAGGTGACAGGCTGCCACATACATCACAACCATCAATTTTCCACGACAAATTAATATTGATCGTTGTTGTCTGATTCAATACAGGTTCCCTATTCAGAAGGCTCCAAAGAACTATAATTGCCTGAGTTGAGTCCAGTTGCGTTACTGAACGATCATTGAAGGATCCATGATCAGTTGTCATTTGTTTACAGATTTATATTTAAGATTGAAGATCGCAGTCTAGGCTGCTCTCTAACATGAATAATATGTTAGTATCAATCTATAAGTTGACCGTATCGCTGATCTTAGTGCTATCTCTATTAAAGCCAAGTCTTTATTATCTTATCAAACACACACTAATTAATGGGTCTTACAAAAATCAATTGAGAGAATCAGGTTATTGTTATGCTCTCGAGCTATGAGCTAACAATTACGTACTATTACAAATGTTAGTAAAACCGTGCATAACTTTTAAGTCTATGCACGCAATTGTAATATTCGAATATTCTTCGTTTAATCGATCGAGTCATCTCCGATTTTTCTGTTATATCCAATAACATAGAAAATGCTAATTATTTTTCTATGTTATTGGATGGCAATCAAATATGCGGCCCACCTGATCGTAAAGCATCTGGAGTGTGTTGCTAAACCTGAAATAAATTATAAATAAAAATATTTTTTAAAACAAGCTTTTAATGAACTAAAACGGATTTTCCCAAGGCCACCTTCCGGCTCAGACTCTGAACACCACCTAGTGTCAAAGCACTGGTTAATACATAGCCAATGAGTCCAAACACGATGTTGCTATCTTATTTGATTGAGGAGTTCCTATGGCCAACTTCCGGCTCCATCAACAGACCAGCTCCATGGTATCATGTTTTCAAAATGTCTCGGTAGTTATATAAGTATGCCAAGTTTCAGCTCAATCGGATGCCAGGAAGTGGTTGAAAAATGGATGACAATCGGAGTAACCGGAAATACATACGAACAGAGCAAGCTACTATAAAGCTTGTAATAAAAAAGCTGAAATGTATCACGTCTTGTCTTTAAACAAAGCCTTGCTCAAAATTACAAAATGAAGAATACAAACTTAATCACCCTTTAATTGAACGAAAACTAACTGCAGATAAAATGCAATGCAAAATACATTGTACGAGAAATCGCGTGCACCTTACATTCCCATTCTTTACGCGGGACATTAACATAAATAAACATTTATAACTAGCGAGCCAGCAAAGCGACGCTCACATTAACGCTCGGTGCATTCAATGAGCGCGTTGTTCCCACACGATCTCTGCTCGGGAACGCTCTGATGTTCATATGCTCCTAGTACAACCTAAGTGATTTTACTTGTCATATTATGAAGGAAATTGAGGTCTGGAGGACTGAAATATTGAAGTGTTAGGATCAGTTCACATGGTATTGAAAATTGGGTCTAATGTATACAATACAAATACAAATTTCTTTATTGACATAAATAATTTTAACAAAAGTAGTGAGGCCCTGACTCCTGTGCTAGGTATAGTACCTGTGTTACAGGAGCCAGTGTCATCTCCCAATTACATGAGTCGAGTATTATGCAATAAGAAGTATGTAGTATGAAGGGCTAATTACAGTTAGGTACTGAAAAACGCACTTTTATGAGAAGAACTGAATGATATTTTCATTATGGTTTGTTAAGAAACGATGTATGGACTGTGTGAAAGATGATATGGCTAGAAAGGGGGTGACTACCGAGATGATGACTTATAGAGAACTATGGAAGAAAGGGACATGTTGCGCCGACCCCAAATAAATTGGGATAAGGGCAGGAGAATGATGATGGTTTGTTAAACGCACCAAACATATTAATGTAAATGTATTTCAACGTGTTAAAGTATATACAACATTGTTTTAAATGCATGTAGGTCCAACAACCTGCTTTTAAATCCATTTTGTATTTCCTTTGGCAATAACTCCAGCCTATCATAGACCTCTCCTAGATTCTCAAATTACGCAACAAACCTTAGAGAAAATACAAGCAAATCAAATGGTTTAATAATTTTATGAGAGTTATGAGAAACAATCAAGGGGATACCATTATTATAGTTCTCATTCATAGTAGTTTATTACTGTGAGCTTTCTTCGTAAACCCGTCATTATGGCCGTAGCCTCCGGGCCTCTAATTATTAACACTAGAAACTTATAATTTTTGTTACATAGAGAAAAGCTTGCCACATAACAATTTACACTTAAACTGGGTAACTCAAAACGCGTTCATTCAGAAAATACACAATAAGAACCTACTATTGGTATGTTCATTATGTTCAAGCCCAAAAAAACAAGACACAATCTGTATTTAATACTCAAACGCGAACCACTAACTCGTTCAGTGCACTTCATGCCCATTTAACGCAAATATGTTCGTGGGCTCAGTTATCTTGCAACATTGTGTAAGAATAGTACTCACTTGTACCATTTTTACGTGAACATTGCGTGAACGTAAAAATTATGCAAAAGTAGTTTTAAGTTAGTCTCGCCTGAATGACGATTAAGATGCAAATAAAGATTGTGTCCAGACCCTAACTTTCGTGTCTAGTGTTAACTGGTTTTTAAGCTAAAAATACACAATAAAGTAATAAAAAGGCAAAATATATTGTACAAGTTTCATTTACACGCTTATTAAGGTAAACAACTATTTTTGCACAATTAATGTAACCGCATTTCTCAGAGAATCTAGTTTAGGTTTATTTTATTATTCTGTGCTCTTGCGCTGAAGACCGCTTGAACATCAGCTTGAACCGTCTCAAAATTATAATTTAAATTAAAAACTGCCAAACTAATTTAGGTAAATTGAGTGACGTCGGAGCCATCTTGATATCCTAGTAACGAAGCGACTAATTGGAAATTTACATGTAGCCAAAATTTTGGTAAAACGCGCAACCTGCCCTTGCATTTTGTGAATTTAATTAATCATCATCTGCTTACCCCTTCTCCCAACCAAGTTGCGGTCAGCTTCCAGTCTTACTGGATGCAGCTGAATACCAGTATTTTACATGGAGCGACTTTCTATCTGACCTCCACAATTCAGTAACTGGGTAATACGATACCCCTTGGCAAGACTGGTTGTCAGACTTTCGGGCTTCTGACGACCCGTAACGACTGTCAAAGATCCACAAATGACAAAACAGACAGAAGACAGCCGGGACCAATGGCTTAACGTGCTTTCCGAAGCACGGAGGAGTCTCCATATGTGAAAATGGTCACCCATCCACGGACCAACCCCGGCAAGCGTAGCTTAACCTGTTGGATCGACCCGAGCGGCTGCCACACCTCAATATTTCTTCATCTAAACAAAACATTTCAGAATCTCCCTCAAAATTTGGCGGTTCTACTAAACATATCGACAGACACATACATTACATACACATATCGGGACTCGAGAGAACGGAGGAGTCTCGATATGTAAAGATGGGCACCCATCCACGGACCAGCCCCGGCAAGAGTAGCTTAACCTGATGGATCGACCCGTGCGGCTGTTATTACTTAGACACAAGCTCCTGAATTATTGTAAATTTAATTACTATTCTTAAACATTGTAAAACCTTATATTATTTAGGTGCTGTGGACCTAAATTACGTGCCAACCTTTTTCAGTTTAATTAACCTAGAGAAGAGATTCAGTCAAAAATATTTATCGTTTTCTTAAATTAGAGAATAAATGGAACAAGCCAATAGAGATGATCAATAAAGAAATGAATATAAAAAGTTATGTCGCCATAAAAATCAATTAAACCTAAAAACCTAAAACGTAGATATTTAACATCAATCAATGATGTCATAAAATATCTATATTTTATTACTACAATTATCACATGTTTACACATCAGGCCACGATAATTGACCCTCGTCATATTCGGACATTGAATTATCTCAGCCCATACAGTTTGCCTGCATGACGTGATAACTAATAACAAATCGTAACTCCGTCTATAAATATACATCTTCACGAATAACGTGACACATCAATATCGTTTAGCGTCGAATTTATATTTAAAATGGACATAAGCTTGAAATCATAGTAGGCATAAATTAATTTCAATTAAATTATGTATAAGCATATTTAGTATCAACATTTCAGCCTCTTGAGGATTTTGGATACATAAAATGTAGTTTAGATTATAACTCTGAAAGAATCAGTCATTCAATATTTGTGATTCCATTCTGGAACATTTTTTAAAGGAAATGATAGGACTAAACTAGAAAGAATAAGGCAGGCCGGTATTTAGTTATCACTACAAAAACATCTACCACTAAACATTTTTTTTCCAACAGCGCAGTATAGAACCAGTCATTTTCTATACATCAAATCAAGGAATTTATCGTGCGCCTACTTTTCTCAACCAACAAAGAAACTAAGAGTGAGCCTTCAATAGCTCTTCCCCGTGACATCGTAAGACCGGATTTCTTTTATTTTCGAAGTTCCTCATTAAAAGGCTGTACTTTTTAGTCTGGACACAGCCAGTGAAAGTTTCTCATCTCTCGACGTCGGAAAAAAATGTACAAAAATAGTAAAAAGTCTTGATTGCGATTCCGCAATTAATCCACTGGCAGAAAATTGGCTACGTTTTCCATTGAGTTGCAGCAACTCTTAGTTATAAAAATAGTGTTTTGCAAATATATTTGATTGTTCTGACAAAAAAAGGCATTTTTGACATTTCAATCAGCTTTATTTGAGGGGAAACCTCAAATAAAACTTTAAATAACTGTTGCTAATGTTTACTGCCTACCCAATAAGGTAATTTTATTTCTGCGGCGAGTAAAAAAAGTTATCATAAAGCGCGCTCAATCATAATCCATTAAAAGCTGAAAGGTGAATGACCTCGATACGACTTTTTCATTTGCAAATAAGTTATATAAAGTTGTCATCGTATTTTTGAAACCTATACCTATTTAACGTCTTAAATAATGTTGAACTCCATTACATAATTTAATTTAAAATTTAAAGGCATATTATGAATATTAAATTAAATTAATCTTACAATAGGTACAGATATTCAAATCATGTAAACGATAAATCAAACAATTTATATTCTATTGATGTAAATAACGTAACTTGAGGTGTTTGACCGAGCTTGGACATTAAAATTATATAAATTAAAAGGTACTAACGGCATAATAGGAGGAAAATCGTCGTGTAAACTAAGCTGAACCTTGAAGGATGAAGCCATGACTTGACTCCCTTCAACTAGTATGATTAAAGTCAACAGAATCACTTTTTTTGATAAACAAAAGAATCTGCTATGAAACGTTTACGGGAATTTCCACATAATTTTTTGTTACCTAACATTTTTATGTTTGTTAATTACGTGACTAAATTAATTAAACCATGACAGATTTTGAGAAAAATTGTGTTTTTGATCGAAGATATTATATACAGTCAAGGAAAATATTTAGCAAATTGACTTCCAACTTAAATTATCAGTAAATTCAAATCACAACTGTCAAAGAATGACAGTTGTGATTTTAATTTACTGATAATTATATGAAATAGATTTATCACGATAAATTGACGTAGTGTGTTAATTTGATAGGTAAACAATTGATTTCTATGACTGTACTTTGAAAGCTACAAAGGTTTTCCAAAACAAACCATCAATCGCGACATAAACAAGTTTTTACGTTACCAACAAAAACTTTAACATACATATTGCTTCAAGCACACCTCTAACAAGACGTTCGCACCATTCAATTATTACATAAAGACAGGATACAATAAAGAATTCAAGCAGTACATTTATCCTCTAATGGTACGCTAACTAGTCCCTCTACAGTCACCATCAATATCTATATGCAATTGCAAATACGCGCGAATGAACAGGTTTCGCGCAGAAGGATTTATTCTATACTGAATCTATGTCAAGATCAAGGAGTAAAAACAAGTTTGTTAGTCATCGCACTATGTTTACCTACAGACGTCACTGACCCACAAAAATGCATGTGAGATGAGAGATGATTGATAAAAAGCTATTATCATTTGTTAGTATTGCTTTCAAAACTACCGATGTTTGTCAGCCTCGATGAAAATAAATGCCGTTTTTATAGACTACCACGTATTTAAAAAAACATACATGTTTTATAGTTACGTGTTTTTACACTGCAATTAAATTCAACATCACGTTTCCAATATTAACACAAATACAAAAAAACTACGAGCAAAAACATTTCCAATATGGTAGTCAAATATTTTTATAAGTATTGCCGTTCATTATGCATGTAGAAATTAAAAAAGATATTTATAAAAATAACGACGATATCGAAATCGAATAAATCATTCTTAAACAAAGAACGAAGCTTCATCTAAAATACAAAAGGCATATTAGAGAACCGACTGTTGGAATAACTTACAAATTGCGTCCAATTTGTACAGCGGATAACACAAAATAATGGCAAGTCGATAGTCGATACCTAGTAAAGTTCCAGACTTAATCTCGACTCGAGATTACTCCAACGGGCTATCTGGTACACACGGCAAAACATTCAAGTATTCAGGAAACTTTATTTATTTTAGCAGATTTGTGAACTATCTGACAGAATCTTAGCCAACTCCTGTTTGCCCCTTTGTGTTTGCTTGTGCCTGACGTGTAATGCACGCAATATCAATGACAGTTCGTAATTAATGCATAGATAAGCACTACCGTAACAGACCATAAAGCATAAAATTAAGCTTTAATTATTCCTCATGCGTGGCATTTTTACATAGGTTACCTAAATAGTAGAGCTGTACAAAGATCTTTTGGCGCGTTGGCAAAATCAGAACTGCCGCCGCCATCTTGTTTATTCAATCCATCACAAAACAATTTCTCATGTTTAGCGACAATGTCCATCTGTCATTGTTATTCAAGCGCCAAAAGATCATTGTAGCATTGTTGTGTAAATGGTAAATGCCCAAGTAAGTTTCGTCCACACGACTTTAGGTTGATGTATAGACAACACAGAAAGTTTTCATCGGTAGCTTGCTACTTAACTCTTTCGCCGTGTGTACCCGGACTACATAGTCTGTCCATTCCGTTACTTAACAAGTTCGACGGTTCGACCTGAACCATGCAGTTTTATGCAGCTAGAACAAAATGAGGCAGAAGCACCTACACTATAACTTTTAAATTTGATGAACAGCAACTTTAATAGTTTGATATTGTGAGAATATTTTTCACTCGTTGCACTCTACTCTGTTGTGGAAGTTTATGAGATCGCGTGCTTCGCGAAGATATATTTTGTTCCGTTTAAACTGATTTAAGTTTAATTGAATGGACACTTACCTTAGTTTTCTTACAGTGTAAGTGTACTGGCAAATGTGTTTGGCAACGGATGTTAATTTGTTTGTAAAAGTATTTGACATTTCAACAAACATCTAACGCAGTGAATGAAAATCCCATCTTTTATCAGTAACCAAATTATGCATACAAACATATGAAGGGACGAGGCAATTTCAAACTTCATTTCAACATTGAAATAATAACTGAAAGGAATGGAACATATGGTTTCTTATGAATACAAATAGAGTAATTCATACTCGTCCCTAGTGCAATGCTGGATTTCTGAGTGTAATATTTTCAACATTCCACCATTTTGCGTTGATATAACCCTACATGTTATCAAGAATTTTGATTGTTTGCAACATAAAGCTATCCAGTTGAATGAATAATAATTGTTGTTATTTTGAAAATTATTGCTATTTCGCCCCCTATTACATGGCTTGCCCCTTACATGAGACTCAAACATAACTGGCGAGATGTGGGTGTACTATAGGTACACCTCTGCCTAACCTTTTGGGGTATAATTCAGGCGTGATGTTATGTTATTGTTATTTTGAATCGAGGACTGAGATGATAGAATATTGGTTTAATGCATTAAGATTGTCAGTCAATTTCAAATAGACCAAGTAACTAAATGACATTAACAAAGTTCATGTTATTTTATCAAGCAAGACTCAGTAAATAAATATTTATTACAGTTCGATTCAAACTTAATGGTGGCTCGGAACATGAGGCGAGTCGCTGCGCAGCAACAATTTCATGTGACAGCGGGGGTGAGGGGTGGGGTACTGCGCAGCTAAAAGCTAACTTCCGAGCGCCATTAAGTTTGAATCGATCTGTACTTGACTAATAAAACAAATTTGTTAACTCCTTGCAAAAACATGTTAGACGTCATGTTTAGCTAACAAAATTGTGTCCGTTTAAAATAACTTTAACATGATCTAATCACAAAATAAACTCGTTTTCATTCGTGACTTACATTTTTTTAATTTTAATTATAAGATTTCAACTAAAGAACTACATTGATAATCACAATGCTCTCAAGATAATTATGAATGCGGTGAGTTACAAGCATGTGCCCGCGCACGCGACTCGTCCAGTTCCGGACTCGGCGACTTTCCAGTGAAAGCGACAAACGCTTCACGGTACACGTCTTTAGGGAATTTATCCAATGCTTATCTGTATTGAAGATGATTGCAATTTTAGTAATCGATATACTACACTTGAGAAAAAGAAAAACGAAAATAAAAAAACGTTGCGTGACTTTCTTTACTGACCGAAGAAGACCCCAATAAAAATATGTTTTTTTAGGCATCTAAGAACATTATTAATTGTCCTGATTTTCTCATAATTTAAAATAAAATTTGTAGAAACATTGGCAGGAAAAACAAACAATAAATTGATTTATTTACTTATATTGATTTTTATTCTTTGATTTTTTTTTTCTTTCATTATTTTCTTTATTTACATCATAATACACTGCACACAAATTCTCATAAATATCATGTTTTTAAGAGTTGAACAAGAAACCAGTGAACCTAACCAAAGCATCTTCTACGCTACATAAAAGTTCAGCAGTATTTATGATATCAAGCAAATTGTTTGGAAACATATTCGATACAATCAAGAAGCCAACGGACGGCGACTCTCTCTGAATCAATATTCAACACAAGTAATATGTTGTATAACAGTGCAACTCGCTCACATGTAGTTGGTATGAGGAAAATGATGCAGTTTTATTTATAAACCTCCTGCGATAGATATTTAAAAAACCTTTTCAAAATCTACGTTTCTTCTGCTGGCAGTTCTATCTACGTGAATAATAAATGATAAAAAAATAATATTAAATATTTTATAGATTATTTTTTAAATTAATGTATAAAATAAATAATTTAATAATATTATTATATTTTTTAAATATTATTAAATAATTCATGATAAATGGAAGGATGGATGGAAAGTCTTCGCCCTGCTGTAGAATGCTATAGACTAAAATAATAGTAATGCAGACAAGACAAGATTAGCTAGTCAACAAGGTTTGTAGTGGCGCTTACTGTCTAGGATACAAGACGACGACATAATTTGTATCATCTCTTGTGAAAGCTTTTCCAGTTTTCTCGCAAAATTCTTTAGAATTTTCAATATATTTACTTTCTCTATTTACACTGTAGCTACAAAGTTATCCTTTAGCTTGTTCATTCATCAGTACTGTACGGGAAGAAAATGCTTTCTAACGCATTGACGTGAGTGAATTGTACATACAAGGAAGTTGGACTACCGACACTTCATCAATACCTAGATCTAAGAGCAAACACCATAACGCGACGTTCAATACGCAACCGCATTACATATTGTGATGTGCAACTTGCACACGATCAGTACGAATTAACTGACAGACTTATTTGTTAGAGATAAAACTTGTTACAACTGTTTACACAGTAACAACTCTGTTTACAAGTTCAGCAAGTATTTTACAATTTCAGTGTAAATGGAGTTGTTTTTAGTGCATTAGTTACTGCAGTTTTGTATCTGTGTTATTTTACAAGTTAATAAATAGAAAGATCAAAATCGGTAATAACAGCCGCATAGGTCAATCCATCAGGTTAAGTTACGCTTGCCGGGGTTGGTCCGTGAATGGGTGACCATCTTTACATACCGAGACTCCTCCGTGTCTCGGAAAGCAAGTTAAGCCGGTCCGTAAGCACGGTAAGTTGGTCCCGGCTGTCATTCGTGGATCTTTGACAGTCGTTACGGGTCGTCAGAAGCCCGAAAATCTGACAACCAGTCTCACCAAGGGGTATCGTATTACCCAGTTACTGGGTTGTGGAGGTCAGTGGCTCCATGTTATAAAAATACTGGTATTCAGCTGCATCCGGTTATACTGGAAGCCGACCTCAACGTAGTTGGGAAAAGGCTAAGCAGATTGATTGAAATAGAAAGATCAAAGCAGCAACCGTCTAGGCGTCAGTCTGGCGAGAGAAAGAGATCGTGAGTTCATACACTTACATTGTGAACCCACTATTACAAACAAGCATGTATCTGATAACTTTGAGAGCTTGACGCTTGAGATACTTGAACGCAACGTATGAAAATTTCCTGTTTAGAATCCCAAAAACAACTACTTAAAGACAAACTAAACATAAAAATACGCTGTACTTCATTAATATTATCTACAATACAATACAATACAACACTTACCTCCATTCTTCAGTCAGTCGAACGAAGAGTTGTGATTTCGAGCACTGTAATGTGAACTCTCTCCTACAATTCAAACTAACTAACACCAGTGAGTCCAGTGACTACTTGATTGTCTAATAATTATACGTCTTAACACGAACGCTTAAATAAAAATTCTTTGAATTCTCAAAACGGTTTATAATAATTATGACTCAATAAACATAACGCTGCACTGCACTAAGATTATCTTCAACACAACTCGCACTTACCTCCATTCTTCAAGCCTAAACAAGCATGAAAATACTCCACAATATTCCCTTATCTCAACCGGTCAGTTCTCCATCTAATATAGCATATTTCATCCAAACTCCAAGTGATTATCTCGAATGGTTGCACAGTAAGGATTCTCGAATGTTGCGAGCCCGATGTCCGGCCGGCACACCCGGAGTAAGGTAATTATAGACCAGCTGCTTGGCACGTCACGTCGTACTTACAGTACTAGGGAACTAAATATTGTTTAGAAGTTAGAGCTGTGTTGTTTTGGCAAGCTTTTCTTTTTATAAAATACTATTGTTTTTAATGGACAGCTTGTATGCTACTACAGTGGACTAAACTAAGAGAAAAATCGAGCGAGCTACTGCGAAAAAAAGACACTGCCAATGTCAAATTACCATGGATGTGCAGTTGCCTGTACGGTGGAAGAATTTTAATTGAACAACAGTCTCATGGTTGTTTTTCCTTCACATAGCAATTACACGTAAAATGTAGTAAACGTTATATGAGCCACACCATACCTGCCTATCTTCATTACATCTCCCATTAACAGGACAAACAAAGGACAATCGGTGTAAATCGTCGCGCACAGAAAACTTATTTAAGTCCGTATCTTAAGTCCCGATCGAAACAAAAAGCAAGTTTGGAACGTCGCGAGACTCCAATGCGTCGTGGGACTTAATCAGCCGCTTTCAAAGTGCACTCGACGTCCGTGCGAGCTCTTAGCTGGGTGTTTCTGCCTCGTAACCAACTTGATTAAAACTGGCAGCCGGGACGAAGCAAACTGGCCACTTATTTCAACAAACCACCCCTTTTAGCAGCTGCAACACGTCTATTAAGTTTCGTTTTCGTATTAGCCATGTTTGGGACATTTTTTTCTATTTGGCCAGTGTTTACACTGAGTGTCCAATGTGTAAACTGCCCACTCATGAGTGTTTGTCGGTCGTAGTTTCTATCGTTTCTAAGTGGTGACATTTGAATGGGAAAACGGTTAAAACAATAGTGCTACTTTCAATTGATTTTAAAGCAATGTAGAATTTAAGTGGGCAATTTCCTCGCCCACCACATAGTTAAACTGTGAAAATATCCCACCAGCAAATAATTTTTCATTGCCTATTATTGCAAATTATTATTATTCTACTTGGAAATAATTCTAATTAACATACTTTGCAGGCACTGCTTACTCATAACATAAAATATAAATAAAATAAAATGGTTAGTACTCATTCCGTAATACAAATCTTTTTAATATTCATTGAAATATTATTTCCAATCAAGAAGTCTAGGAGTCGACTTGCAATTTGTCATGTTATTTCATTTCAATTTCAATTTAAAAAAATAGGAAAGTTAAAATAATTGATTCAATATTATTTCATAGTAGCAATTTATTATTCCTTAGCATATAGCATATTATTTCCGGTTAAGAAGTGCAGGAGCGGGCTAATTTTTTTGTCATGTTTTTTATTATTAATCAAAACCGATATTTTGTCTATGAAAGCCGAAGTAATTGCTTTAAGATCATACGTTTAGATGGCCGTAATTTATCACTCTTAATACAACAGATTGACGGTGCTATGACTGTTAAACATGGTATAAATAATCAATCAATCATTGCTTCTAGGCTACTTCTTACTCTCTCTTTTTAATGTTAACTGCATAATATAAACTAATAGGCACTTCTCGTTTAGTATAATAAAAATAAATATTATTTGACTGTTATTCTCAATGCGTTCCCAATTGAACACTTTATTCACCTATTAGTAAATTACATAATACAATGATGAACAGATACTCGCGTTCAATGTTTAAATCTAGCAATAATTTAATTTAAATACGTTTATTTATCATAATTGACAAATAAGAAAATTATGTAGTTAAGTTTAGTTTAACTAAATATTTAAATTATCTGATATTTAGCCATGAAAATTTACAACAATAAAACATCGGATAGATTCAAAGAAAATTTTATCATTTTAATTTTGGACTATTCAAAGTTTATTAATGTAAAACATAGTTTGATGTTTGAGGAAAACCAACTACACTAGATTACTGTGTGTGACTAATCCGAGTTATAATCTGATGCCAAGTTAAGTGTAATCATATAAAAACGAATAATAAGTACATTTACTTTATTACCACATAATAATTTTCCATTGCAAAAAACATGTCTCACATTATCCTTTGTCATTCCTTGACCTAAATCATTAATATAAAGTCCTTTGTATAGGTAATGTGAGTAGCGTTTATGAACACCATACTTATTGTTTTTTATGTTGATTAAGGTACATTATGGATGACAATATTATGCCTATTTACGTTTTAAGTGCAGCAATTGTGAAGACATTGGAGGCAATAGTGTCTAATAAACGGTAGGATTCATTAGAATGGGTTGTTGCAGTAATAAAATTATATGATACACATTGGAAATCGGGAAGTGATCTTTGTGACGGTACTCGCTTTTATAATGATATCAATCAAAACGAAAACGACACTAATATTCGTTTTTCATTTTTATCTTTTTTTTTACCTACACTTAGCAAGAAAATAACCTAGCTCCTGAACTACAAAGCCATCGTCACATCCTGTGAACAACTTAACCCGTTAACATTTCTAAGTCAACTGTCAAGGAATTTTCCAAAGTGTTATACAATAATTGCGATGGTGATAATTACTCTGTAGGTACCTACTGACTGATGCAAATCTCGGCAATGACACTTGCGTAACTTCGTACTTAATAGTTGCATAGTAAAGCGAATCGATCTAGATCGCTCGCTCTAGTGGAAAAGAGTTCAACGCACGCGCCTGCACCTCTGCGTTTGCGCACGCATCGAGGTTCTCAATTAGCTTTCGTATCAACATTCCTTGAGAATTGGTGTGTGTTATCGAATATTTGTCATTATGTGATAACTTTTTTATTACTTTTGATGAAATTAATATTGTATTTGTTTATTTAATCATTTCAGTTTTTTTTATGTTAGGTGGCCGAAACATTATGAACTTACAAATAATAATGACCTATTATTTAATACGACTATTATATTCTTTAGCCTACAACTAGGTAGGTCAATTCAATGCGCATAGATGTTAAATGAATATTATTTACTTACAAATTGCTCATCAATGACACAAGTAATATTCTTCAAATAAATACCTACTTACCAAGAACGCTGTGAATAAATGATAAAACAAAGAAACGAACAACTGAACAAAGAAAAGCATACATCTTTAGTTTACAAACAACTTTTATGATTCTAGAATATACTTAGCACTTACATACTGGTTTTAGGTATAAAAAATTCTTGACTTTTAAATATTTAACTAACATTTTATTTCACTCACGTACTATTCATGTAGGTACATTGCAGTTTAACAAAAAACCTAGCACAGACCACATATGACGTAACCGGAACTAAACGAACGCTCGTAATACGAGCGATCTATTCGATAAAGTTGACGTTAGATAAATAGTGTCACTTGTAGTGTAGCTCTCTCCGATTAGTGGAGTCTGCGCAAGCGCAACGAGTCCGCTTTCTTCCGTGAATCGGACTGTTGGAACATATAAAAGATAGGGAACAAGCTTGTTTCAAGTGGTAACAGAATAGATAAGGGTAGAATTTATAGTTATTACAAGTACAATTACAAAATAAAAACGGTCAAAATAAACAAAGACAAAACAAAAGCAAAACATCTGGTTTGTAACGATAAACGCAAAGCATCATTCACAAATTAAAAAAAATATGACTCCTGGGACTCTCGCATGCTTGACAGTAGACAAACATAATCAACCACCCAATATTGATTGATATTCACAAATTTCGAGTTATGAAGAAATTTATCCAACTTTCAACTCCCATTTTGAGAATGTTGACTAAGGTACTGAGAAGTTTTGGTTCAAAGCTCTGCTCCTGTCACCATTTCTCTGTTACCTACCGAAACTTAAGCTCAAAGAAATAATTATGTTACTCCTTAGTTACAAGGAAACATACGACACCGTTATACAATGTGTCTACATATAACACTGCCGTTCTCGAATATCAATTCCTGTAACTTTCATAAGAGGTGACCAAGGAATTCTGAGTGCCATGGGAATGTGCCTACATAATATCTGCTTCGTGGTATTATCATTCACTTCCTATAATAAGGTGCAATAAAATGGTTAATCCATGATTTAGGTACATTTTTAGGGTTCCATCTCCACCACAACCACCGTGCCAATGGGACCTTATTACTAAGGCTCTGCTGCCGTCGTCAGTCACAAGGCTGTATATTTTGAACCTTAACAGACATCTGAAAATTTCGCAGTGTGTACTACCTACTATAGCCGCTATAACAACATTAATAATAAAAATAAAATAAAGCTAAAAAATAAATCCACATAAAAGAATAGTGTTTAAAAAAAAAATTTAGATGTAAATGATGTAAAAATGTGTTAAATTTAGCCGCTTTTTTATTTGCATCGAGCATGAAACTTATGTCTTTCTATCTACGTACTACATTCAATATTTTGAATAGAACTGACAGAGTTAGTTAAAGGACATGTGCAAGATGCAAGGAATGCGTTTGGAAACTGCTTAACCTTATCGTTTCTCGAGAGTCCGAGACAGTGTAGTGTTGTAAGTGGCTAAGTAATTGTATCAGGAAGAGCAGTGGTTTATGAAATAATAGTATTGGAAACATTTATTAGCCTTTCAGTCGTAATGATTATAGTTGGTCACACGCTATGAACTCTTGAATTCCTAGTAATGATATGTTTTCTAATAAAATTAATAGGCGGTGATTTAGTTTATTACGTTTGGAGTATTGATTGATCTATTGAGTGTGGAAATAAGGTACAGTTTTTCTTAAATTGTTTGTTGTAATCTTAAAAAAACATTCAACTACTTTTTATATAAAAACCGGCCAAGTGCGAGTCGGACTCGCGCACGAAGGGATCCGTAACATTACCTTCCGGCAAAAAAAATCACGTTTGTTGTATGGGAGCCTCCTTAAATAGTTATTTTATTCTATTTTTTAGTAGTTTTTGTTATAGCAGCAACAGAAATACATCATCTGTGAAAATTTCAACTGTCTAACTATCACGGTTCATGAGATATAGCCTGGTCACAAATGGACAGACGGACGAATGGACAAAGGAGTCTTAGTAATAGGGTCCCGTTTTACCCTTTGGGTACGGAACCCTAAAAAACATTGAACTACTTTTTGATAGAAAAATAACTCCAGTAAACAAAATCAAATCCACGTCAGGTCCAGTCTTGCACGACTTCCCACCCAAAGATTATTAAATCTAAAAAATCAGGAACTACTACCGTTCATGTCAGAGCACAAGGCCGTCCTAGCTCTGAAATTAGCTGCTATAATACACTATTTTCTAGTTCAACTAGTTTTTAGGAACACAATAACACTAACCTTGAAGAAACAGTCCAGTTTCCGTAACCTACCTTTAATCTGTCATTATAAATAATAATTACGAATAGAATCGTGGCTAAGCTAAAGCTAAACTAAAATTAGCTCAGCCATCATTTGTGAAGGCATTTATTTATAACTTAAACTGATTCATTTCATAATTATAAAGATATATTATAAAGCCTTGAATCACGGATAGTGTTGTTAAGTGGCACTGTGTATCCGGTGTATAGAATTTTTATGTAAGAACATACGTTGGTATTCTAAATATCTTATTATTTCAATCATGTGTAATTTGTACTGTAGCTAGTTCGTACAGTTATGTGATAAACATCTACATTTTTTCTGAATAACTTTATTTTTGCATATTGACATCATGAAGATGAAACTCGTCCTATTACGTAACACTAACTTATGATTGGGGAACGTTATGCTAAATATTAAATACTAGCTTCTGCCGGCGGCTTCGCTCGCGTAGAGGTCGGAAATCATCCCACGGGAACGTACTACCGGGGTAAAACCAATGTACTTGTTAATCCAGGTTATAAACTACCTGCGCCAAATTTCATCCAAATCTGTTCTACTGTTTTTGCGAGACATCCAAACTTTCACATTTATAATATTAGTAGAATTTTTTCACCGTTTTCTTCTCTAGTTCAATACTAGACAATGTTTGTAATAGGTCCGCCTGTCCAGAATACGCTTTGACTAGGTCGCTGTCTTCCTTCTCGTAAGAAAAGTAGATACAGTATTAAATCAAGTGCATTTGTGGCCCACACATGATAATAATTTTTATTTCGCTTTGTATATAATTTTAGTGTTAGATTGTATATAAAAACATATGATGAATAAACAACACAGTAGATGTTTAGAAATGTATACATGGTTAATCCAATATATTTTATAGCACGATTGTTATTTTAAGCTCGACGTAAAATACTGTGTCTAATAATTCACTTGTGTCCATGATCCTTAGAGCCAACTATGACTAATACAAACACAGTATTTTGTATTGACCTGTCACTTCAACAATACCTCTCAGACATCCTTCACCTGGCTAACAGCATCTTATATTATTTTCGTATTTTTCCGCAACACATGTTTGCACGCAGAATCTTAATCAATAATAATCAATAATCAATAATCATTTATTTGCTAAAAACATGGTATAAAAGATGGATAGGTTAATAATGTGAACAAACATGTTTTGCTTAACAGATATAAGCGTGCAAATACGTGCATAACGAAACAATAAGTCATCATGCGATTTTATGTTCCAGGAACTCCTTAACACTGTAAAAACTATTAGCAGAGAGCAATTTGTATAACTTATTTTTGAACATTCTTGTATTTAATGTTTTTAATTCATTTGGTACTTTGTTATATACCTGGACACACATAAACATACAGCTTTTATTATATTTCGTAAGCCTTGGAAGGACATCTAACACGAGCCTGTAGGGGTCGCGCCTGCTGCGAGAATTTACATCGCTTGCTTTTGCAAACAATTCCCTATTTCATTACATTACAAATACGTTACTATGCGTCACATTACGGATCTAGTACGAACGTAGAAATTATAATAATAATGTAAATTGAAACTTGATGTTAATTAGTTACATTGCCTCTTATGGGAAATAAAGGTATAGAAAGTAGATCTTTTTACATTCCGTGTTTATTTTTAGAAAAAAATATGTGTAGTGGTTGTATAGTACTGCCACAATGAGAACGTTAAAACGTATGGAGTAACCGCTGTGTTTAGCGGTTAGGTGACTATACTAATGTAAAATGGCTAAAGATAGAGAACACCTGCAAGTTTAGGTAAAATGACTAATCTTAGAGACCATGATAAACCACAACTACATAACCACGATTAGAATAATGCTCAATGTTGAATGCTCAAGAAAACCAGAACACACACCAACAGATATCAAAATAATGACGATACGTCTCAGTCCAAATAAAAAACCAAGACAGAGCGCTGTGAACAGTGGCGAGGCCGGTTTTGTACACATGTGTGCGCTTAGTGAGGTGTAGTTTGATTGCAAATGGTTGTAAATGTGTGTGTGAACGTGTATACACAGAGCGGAGGTGTAGTTTTGGCATATTTCACTGTATTGTTTCCGGCGCTCGGTCTCGGTTTATTATTTGTTCTGAGCTTTCATTAATATTTGAAACAAAAGAACAGATAAAACAATAAATTAAATGAAAAGTTGTGATTATAATTCGTGATTGTCTGAAGCCTTCAATTTTTAAGCAGCAGTATAATAATAGACAAGCTGCGTTAGGCTCAAACACTTAAACACTTTAATTATTAATAATAACGCTCCATATAATTATCGAATACAAGGCACACACTTGATTGGCACGTCAAAGGTACCAATTAAAAATACGGAAGACACGACACGCGGGACCTTACACACGATCAGTACCTACTACATTAGATAGGCATATAGTTCCTTGACTTGCTAAATATATAACATAATATATATTATTATTTAATAATATAATATATATTATTATTCCAGTGGGTAAAAACATATACAGGTGATTTTTTTGCTAGCCGGTATTGTTAGGTGCTAAACAGATCATGGAGATAAACGCTGATAAAATTTAGCTTTCAGCTCCTACCGTGAACTCAATTTTAATGGAAATAAAAGTGTTATTTAAATTAATTTCATAAAAGGTGTATGTTATAGGAAGATAATGTATTTAACCTTTTTATATTTTGCCTGTAATTACACATTAATTGTAATGTTTTTATATAAACATTACAAACGAAATCATGTTACAGTCATAAGTCTAAAGGAGCTTAAAGATATATTTTCTTTTCTTTAATAATTTGCCCTTTCAGCGTTTTTCTCGAGGACCTAAAGTTTAGAATTTACCTAAACTGGCTTGCTGTGGCAAAAAAAACACCCTGTATATTTGTAACAAAAACTGAGGTGCAAACGTGAGGTCACGTCACGAATAAGAGAACATTACCCAACGATCTTATTTGACTTGACACCGCTTCCTTGTTTTAACAATTAATTTAATTTATTATTCACCTGTTCCTTAATAGAGATATTAACCCTTTGTGGTTTAATAATGTCTGTGGTACAGTATGAATTATTGTTGGCTGTCAAAATTAATGTTGACTAGTGCATTTGTTATATGCAGGCTGTGGCTTCCGTGTGTGGTTTTATTGTAATTTTGTATTTAGTTTTGATGATTTATGATCTATTTCTTGAGTGGTGATAGTCATGTAGCAAGTTGCCACAATGCCTTGCTATTTTCGTCGTTGATATAAAAATAAATTGATATTTTTAAATTCGTCTGATGTCAACTACAATCTGGAATCATTTTTCATTGTTAAGGCTTTTCGAGTCCGTTAAATTCCTTGTATGATCGTCAATTGGATAACGACAGTTGTAATAAACAAAATAAATTACTGAATATTTTATCACAAGAGAATCGCAAAAGGAATATTTTAAATAAAAAATATCCGAGCGTTTTAATTACGCAACTCCAAAAAAATATTCTTGTAGCTGAATTAGAGACGAAAACTTTCGGCCATTTGTTTACAAATGAACATTAAAACAAACTTTTTCTAAGGAAGTGGTTGCAAAAATTTAAAGTCACGCACAAAAACAATTTATCATAGTGATTGTTGTCGGCATCTGGGCGCAGAAATAAATCGCGGAGTTTTAACATTAAGTCGCGGCCCTCGGCCGGCCGGCCCTAACGGCCAGGTAATAATTCCAATCTGCACCATCCGCACAACTTCAAAACGGCCAAACTTCAACACATTATCTTTTAATTCGGACCCCGACAGACAAATAAGATGTTGCCGAAAGGAATTTCATTGAAACAGTTGAAACTTCGGTCGAGACAGAATAATTGACGCGAGAGATTGCCGCCCTCCATAGCTGTTTCTAAAGCAATGAGATACGAATTTCTCATTATAATTTTCAGACTGGAAGTCGGATTCCCGGTGCTCCATTCAATTCCGCCTTTTGAAACTAAATCACAAGTTTTAACGAATTACTTTGACAATAAAGAATTTTATATAACATTGGATCAAATAATTAAAAGGGTTCGATCGGTCGAGAACCTATCGACGTAAGTTATGGAAGTGACTTAATAGGCCGGAAGGGACCGCGCCAAACTATAATAGTATTCTGACATGTGTGTCCCTCGACCACGCACGGTCGGCGATATACCGTAGCCTCAATAGATTTAATTGTACGCACGATAAAATGAGTGATTTCAACACCGGAATATGGTTTAAGCATTGTGTAACAGGTGCAGTTTTTCTTGAAAATAACATTTCCAGTTTCATTTTTTATTGTCAGCTGAAGCAAAGTTCTTTAGAAGTTTTACAAAGCGTCCGGTGTCTTGTAATGTCGGCGTCCAAATTTTCCCACAGTCTGCCTTTTAAGAAAATCTATAAAATTTTATCTTTCGCTTGTTGCTGATTACATTTCTTTGTGTATTTGTGCAGACCACTAAAATACTTTTGATGAATATTTCTAATTTTATTATTCATTGGATACAGAAATGTATTAAAATTGGCATCCATTTTATAATAGGCGGGTGCCTATAACACCAGTCAATTTAAATAAATTAAGAAATAAGGCTTTTGCAATGTCCGGGTCTTCACACACTGTTTCATTAAATTGTCTTCGTTATCCATTCAAGACTTGAAAGTCAATTTCAGGTTCTTCATTACATATATCAGTTCTAGATAATTATGCTCCTTATTTACGACTGTTTACATGATTAACCAGTGATTACCACATTACACTTTGTTAAAGTGTATTACCGAGTTACGTTAATATTACACAAGTACGATACAAGAGTGTCAATCCCCTAACATTGATAAAGAGCCTCATTGCCACGATCGCAACTGCTATTATTCACATTCATGCGACTGCCTCCTACAGAGGTGCAAATCGTCGCCGCCGTCACTCCGTCCTCGTCTCCGTCGGTTTGTTCTCCGAGCGTCAGGTGAATCTTTCGTTTTCATCTCGCCTTGTATTATGCTAATCAGCCTCACTTTGCGAATAGAATGAAATTTAATTTCTCCGCAAAGTCCCCCCGTTTAGAAGTTTCTTTTTCTCAGACTTATTCAAATAGGCACTCGGTGATTAATTTGAAACTCATTCTCAGTTTTATTGAATGAAACAAGTTTAATTAACAAGTTCAGTGTCGGGACTTCGCATAAGTATTATAACTGTTTGAGTTTAGCCATGTTCCGAGTAACTGAGGAGTCTTCGCTTACAAATATTTGATATAGAAAGGCTAAAGTTTGCTTTTAAGTAACTTGATAGGGGTAAAATTATATTTCCGGAATAGTACTTAGAAACTTTTAATATTCCGAAGAAAACTAAAATTAATGATTCATAATTTCCGGAAAACTCAAAAGTTACTTAAAAGCAAAGTTTAGGAAGTAAATATTAAGACATTTTAAGATGAACCCGACCCGCCATCATTAATTTCTTTGAAAGAAATAATAATATATTCCTAAAGCCTAATAAACATTCCGCCTCACAAGAAATAGTTCAACAGATTGAAACCTTAAAAAACGACCTCTCTATCGGCATTCTATAATTCAGTTATTAGGCCATTGTCGTTGTTTAATTATCAGTTAATAACTTAGTAACAATTAGGTCAAGCAATATGTACTGACAAATTGTTAGCAAAAAAACTTTTAAAGTAATTTTAAGTTATTAGTAACTTGTCGCGTTCTGTCGCATGTTTTTATTATTATTTCATTAATATTATTTGTCAAGGATTTGTTCTTATTATGGGTCCTATTAGTACCGTAGTAATTGAATTCTATTATGTGTTATATCCTATTGAAGTAATTATTCTTTTATTAAAAAAAAAAGTGGTAATTTAATTTACTTGACGTCAAACGGAACTGGATCAGTCTAAGTGGCTGGCAATAGTACCGTATCCTTAGCGTCATCTCTGCAGACGGATCCAATTGAACAATAACAAATTGTTATGATTTGCAGCAGTATCTTCCTGTCTGATTATAAGACTGTGGTCATCAGTCTGCTCGCGTAGCATGACCACCGTAGAAACGGGTTTTTTCGACGGAAGAATAGACAAAATGACAGATTGTGATTGTTTATCTGTCATTTTATCTATTCTTCCGTCGACAACACCCGTTTCTATGGTGCTCATACTACGCTGCTTCCAAGGGTGATGAGTATAGCTATTCTGCCCAAGGATCGTAAATCAGAAGCCGTCAACCAATGTTCTACTATTCACGGACCAATAACATGATAATTATAATACCTATCATTGTCTTCCTCAGATCGGAATTTAATATCGATAACACAGCAAAATGTCACACAATAAATAAAATCTGCAACTTTCTCGGCAACCTATAGTGGTAAACCTATATAATATCACCGGTAGGACGGGTTTCTGATGACGTCACCAAGCGACAGGGTCAATCACCACTCTCTCCACGACCTCTGACTCTAGCATAACTCCTGCGCATCTTTTCTTACATAACTATTACGTATAACGGCGATAACACGGAAACTTATAATTTTGTTGTTTAGAAAAATGACAACAGATATGATCGGTTAAGAAAAGATTGGATTATTTAATCGCCGGTAAAAGAGAAAGCTATGTATCTAATTGAGGCTGTCTCATGGGCTACTGCGCTGATTAGACACTCGCCGATGGAAAGGCGTGGAAATATTTTTTGTGTTAATTTCGGAGTTATGCGTGTCTTTCTCTCTGTGAAATCTCCAGTAAACTTCAAATAGATTTAACTTTGCACCGAAATGGACAATATGGTATGGTTTAACGTGATTAAAATAACTCCATGCCCATCTTTATTAACAACCATTTACTATTCCTAGAAACTGGATCAAAAAATTGTAATAAGTATGCAGTTTATTCCTACTCGTGACGACACTGAAGATATACTTGACTGTCTCAGAAAAAGAGTAATCTGTTTAAGTAAACAGATTACTCTTACATACTTACTTATTATTACTTTAAAAGATTACCCCCCCCAAGACCCCTCCAAGTTAACGTTTTTGTACATATGCAATTGGTGTTACAATTGCGCCATATCGTTTCAATCGAACCCATTCCATAATTGACTACTTAAGTTTCATTAAAATGTCTCCATTACGCGATGTTTGTGAATTATTTCCCTTCTGACACTGTAATTGAGTGTTGGACGTTTCGAAAATTATACTCCAAGCAAATTACAGGTAATCAAGCATAGTTAGCGATTTCAATACCGTACCTATGTCCCTTACATGGTATTGAAATATTTAAGGGTGAATTTTACCAATATAAAACTGAACGCAATCAGCACATCTAAACCGCGTTCAAGAGCTGTCAGTTTAGAGGAATATTGAGACTGACAGCTCTTGAACGCAGTTTAGAGGAGCTTATCGCGTTCAGTTTGATCGGTGAAATCAACCCTAAGTATTTTAATAAATCCTTTTTCACAGGTATTATCTTTTTGAGTTGGAGCTCTTTCAGTGATGTTTTGATAACTTAATATTGAATGAGGTACATTTTGTGAACTTACCATTAATAGGTTTTTGGTACATGTTTTTTTTAATGAAATAAGACATTTGAAATACTAAAATTCAGTGTTTTCTTCAAAGGATACTTTCGTAACAAATTCATTCAAGTTTAAGGAAATAATATTTTATTTATGGCACTAAACGAACGTTAACCTTTGTAACCCCTTAGGGGCTACGAGCACGACACCTTTCTTGTGCGAAACCCACTTTAAAATGCACCCTCCTTTATTCATCACGCAACCCCTATTCTTTTTAACACGATTAATATTTCATAATATAGACAGGCGTTACATCATTATTAAAATTTCTGTTTTCATGATGACAATTGGCTTCAATGGTCTTCCTTTTGTGTGGTTAGTGACTAACCTGGTCTCAGAGTTTTACAGCAGAACATGGGCTTCTGACTTGGCTTCACATGCCGTCGAGAAATATCTCTCAGGCATGTCGGTTTCCTTCACCGTTTTTGAAGCTTCAATGTTAAATGCCTAATAAACTGGCATCTATGGATAATTGTTTATAAATAATAAACTCCTAATTAAAAATTAAACAAAATTTTTCATCATTATTAAACACAGCTATTATATCGTACTTTGAGTAAATCCGTAGCTTTCAGAACACAACCTTACCCAGAAGTTTTACTCAAAAACTGAATTTTCGTACTTTTGAAAAGAAACTGTTTCTGGTGAAAAAACACTTCCTCTATCCTTAAACATCATCATAAATAGTTCCTTGCTCTTGTTTCATGTTTATTGTTATATATATATTTATCTAACTATGTATATATTATATATATATTTATATAGATAAGATAATGGTTTATGTGTGTATGTATTTATTGTATATGTAAACGGTACACCACTGACTACCTGCAGTATTGTCTCTCCTTCTTACTTTAATCCATCCAAAGGTTGTCTGTAAAAGATCGCTTTTAGCGATAAGACCGCCCATTGTGTCACCCTATGTAAAATTTCTAATTTATGTCTATAATTTTTATGGTGCACATAATAAAGAGTAGGTATTCTATCTATCTATCCGTTTATTATGTACATTTTTCCTTAATAAAATTGTACCATGACCAAACCATTACATCAATATTGTATTGACAAAAAAAAGTCTGAGTATTTTCCAAAAAATATCTCCTATCAATACAACTCAATAAGAATAATTATAAAAGGGGTCTTTAACAATGTCTGTTAAAATTTCAACGCAATCGGTTTAGGGTGATTAATGAATAAACCTATAAAGAAACAGATTTATCTATCCACCCTCAAAGGGTTTCTTTCAACTGACGAAATGAATTTTTAAGCCTTGATAAAAAGGGCTCTTGAAAAGATAAGAAATAAGATTAGGGATTTCAGATACTAGTATCTGAATTAAAGTTAGAAAATATGAAAAGCTTCGGAAATTATAAATAGTCAAAGGTTTCTTTGAGCATTTATTTTAGGACCATTTATTCAGATGCAGCCAAATAAAGTATTTCACAAAGCGACTGACCCATCAAACGATTTTGAAATGATCAATGACATCATCAAGTCGTTTGATGAAAGTAGAAACATCGTAAAGTTTTCATTAATTTAATTTTAATTCTATTTTAAGTATAAAAAACTAGAGACCCGCTCCTGGGTCGCACAGTTTTTACGACTTGACAAAATATTGATATTTCTTAATTATTTACTTTAATATCAACTAACAAATAACAACAATAACAACAATTATACAAATAAACCTTCCGGAACACATTCTGTAAACGATGGTGGAAACCTCATCATAATCTGTTGCGTGGTTTAGAAGAAGAACGCGGACATAGCTACTGACAAACACGAAAAGCGTCTTTAATTTATAATATGTAGGTACATAGATTTTATTCCTTACTATGACCTTATGCTCCCTTATTTCGTTACAATATCGTGAAATATTTGAAGTAGGTATAGGCTATTTTTCTTTTTACATTGGCTCCCAAAGACACGTATCCAACCTACGCAATCATACTTGGTCAGATGACAGTCATCAACAAACATTCTTGACAAACCATCGCTCAGTCACTTTCAACTCAATTTTATTGAGCAAATATTATCGTTTATTATACCTTTCCCTTTATTACACAATAGTTCAGTGAGTGTAATAATATCACCGGAGGTATCTTCATAGTTAATCGCTAAAGTCGCAAACGCCCTGAGGCCCTGTCAGTTTAAACTGAATATTAACTTTCCCGTGAACCGTGATATACTGCGACATGCAAAGATAATTTTGGTAAAGTGACAAAGTTAATTATCAGCGTTTATGTGGAGCGAAAATGTTTAGTAGAACCGCCAAATTTTGAGGGAGATTCTGAAATGTTTTGTTTAGATGAAGAAATATTGAGGTGTGGCAGCCGCTCGGGTCGATCCATCAGGTTAAGCTACGCTTGCCGGGGTTGGTCCGTGGATGGGTGACCATTTTCACATATCGAGACTCCTCCGTGCTTCGGAAAGCACGTTAAGCCGTTGGTCCCGGCTGTCATTTGTGGATCTTTGACAGTCGTTACGAGTCGTCAGAAGCACGAAAGTCTGACAACCAGTCTAACCAAGGGGTATCGTATTACCCAGCTACTGGGTTGTGGAGGTCAGATAGACAGTCGCTCCATGTAAAATACTGGTATTCAGCTGCATCCGGTTAGACTGGAAGCTGACCCCAACATAGTTGGGAAAAGGCTAGGCAGATTGATTGAGATGAAGAAATATTGAGGTCGATTTTTGTCTAAGCCTTTTTATAAACACGGTTTTTTAATGAAAATATGGTCTGAACAGCAATCGATCCCTGTCAACTACATACATACATAACATCTCGCCTGGTTTCCCGGAAGGGTTAGGCAGAGGTGTACCAAAAGGAGGTACACCCACATTTCGCCAGTTATGTTTAAGTCCCATGTAATAGGAGCGAGCCTATTGCCATCAACCGGGCACGAATCCAGACTCCGGGCTGCTACCTACTGAGAATTTCCTAATGGAAAAACCCAATAACACTTTGCCTGACCCGGGAATCGAACCCAGGACCCCACGCTCAGCAGCCGCGCTTGTGACTACGAGACCAACGAGGCACTGAGAAAATGTATTCAGGAATTAAATACGTAGCGTAGGTGTAATAACTTATCATGCACCTTACTTATAAATCTTCTAAAATGTTTTACTATATATTACTATATATATGTTACTATATATTACTATATATATATTACTATATATTACTATATATATATTACTATACTATATATTACTAATTTTATTCAACACCCAATGTAACGTTTCTAATTACTCTATTATTTATTACAGATACATTGAAGTGCCATTCACGGTGTGTTTTTGGTAAGTCCCTAAACTTTTGTTATTTATTTTATAGGCTTTAAGTATGTATGTATACCTAAGGATTTAAGTTAAAATTATTATAACTATCTTCAAAATCGAATCGTTGGTAAAGCGAACTCCGACGAAATTAAACTAAACCTTTTTGGTAGCAAACACAATAAGGAAAATAAGATACGAAAACCATTGACCATTTTGTATTCCGTGCTCACGCGCACAGTCATTTTAAAAGCCGCCAAATGAAACGTTCGAGATACAAAACCAACATTGAGTCCACATAATTAATGGCAGCAAGGTAGGTGTCCCAGTTAGAACTAGCGTGTCTTATTTAATTTGGCACGAGCTACATCGGAAACTATCGACCCCTCCGGCGCCGGCGGCCGGCGGAAATCAAACTAATCGATTTTCATTTCGCCGACAGGAAATTAAATCCTTTGAGAGTCGTTCTCGATAACGGATTTCAGCTAAGCACGACACGTGTTCGCCTATTTGAACCTCGGATAACGGGTTCTTTTTTAATATTAACCCCATCTCTACGACTTCATTATTACACGGTGCCCGTTTAAGCTTTCTGTAGAATTGGATTTCATCAATTATTTCGTTAATTCGAACGGTAATGGCTACAGAGAACTATATTTTTCGTTTTATAAAGCAATGTTAATAAATGTGAATGTGAACGTGAATTCTTTTGCGTTCTATATCATCATGTAGGTACAGATATTTGCATACAGCAAATCTATACAATATAAAAAATAGTAACGAAGGCAAAACTGTTTTTAGTTTTTGAAAAAAAAAGTAATTTCTACGAGGTGTTAACGAGTCTGATGGCGAAAATATAGTATTTAGAATTTTTGTCGGTTTGTCTGGATGTATGTTATAGTTTATAACCTGGTTTAACATAATATAGTACTTTGAATCACTGTAGTACGTTCCCTTGGGATTATATTTGTCGACATCCACGCGGGCGAAGTAAATAATAGTGCATAATATTATCACAAAGCAGTATGTTTCAAATCGGAAGTAGTTAGGTACAATAAAACTAACAATTATTCATACAATGATATGCCACATTTTATATCACCTCAATTTAAATAGATTCCGTGGCTTAGAAACGGATTTGAATTGAAATCGAATTGAGATCGGTTAATTCCGAGAAACTGTGTGATCTTTTAACCCGACACGTAACTATCAGACGTGGCTTTACGTGCTGCCTTATATTACTCTGTTTGGTTTCGATTCGGTTAGAATTTATACCAATTCGCGAAAAAAGGTGTTAAACAAAATTATTATTATTCTTTTATTTCATTTTATGAATTACATTTTTAAATATTTTTGTAAAAATGTTTACAAAAACATTTAAATTATTATTTTATTTAAAGTGGTTTCAAAAATATAATACGTTTTTGTTTTTAGATATTGGTAACTTGTAGGTATTTTCTTAATATTATTTTTTTATTATATAATCGTGCTTTTGTATGTTGTGCTGTCGAAAACGATTTATCAATCTATCTATGTAAAATGTGAGAAATATTTTACTAAGCTATGCAAAAGGTGTTTCATATACTTAAAGTAAATAGTGCGTGAATCAATTTGACTGATCGTTTCACAAAAACAGTTCATTACCTACAGTAAGAACTTAATAGGCCGTTACTTCACTGTCTATGTACCCAGTTGAGAGGCTAACTACACATTGACAGGCTGAATTGCGTGTCTAAGCGAATTGGGGTTTTTCAACTACTTATTGGTTGCACTATTTTTTGCCTATAAATCAATCTGCAATTTCAATGGATGAATAACTGATAAAAAGTTCTAAAACTACCTAATCTAATTATATTTTTGCGGATAACAACATGACCTAGATTTTGATTGACAAGTTTTTGTAAACTGTAAAAAGTGTATTGAAAATGTTTATTATATTTTTATGCACTTATATATTTTCTGGTCTCTTTACCTACATAATATTTTCATCACGGTAAAATTGCGACTAGATTTTTGTGTAGTAAAATATAATACTGCTGTTCATAAGCTTAGATCCCTTTTCATCTTCAAAGAATGTCGACGCAGGAAAAAAGAAATCTCATCAAGCAAAATTGAGATTTTTTCTTTTACGGCGAAACTATACCTTGTTCGTAAAAAACTGAGATCAAAGCATAAAAGCTACTACTACCAGGAACGGAGTAAAGCACAGGAGAACTAATATTAGCCATGAAAGATTTTTCATTAAAGAAAATGCAAGATTTTTTGCCAAAGTTCTCTGAAAAATAATTTTCTTTGCATAATAATTACTACGAAACTTTCCTTACTACCACACTATACAAGTAACAACTGCATTTAACTTGAAAAAAATAAAGCTATACTATTCTCGGACTATGCAATACTAGTTACAAGTAATAAGCAAGTGCTCAATAGTAAACAGCAGTAATAATAAGTCCTCAGCAAGTAATTATTCGTTTAATTGTACTTTAGTTACAATAAATGAGTGTAATTAAGTCGTGCTAGTAATAAAACTAGCAGTAGACACAACGAAATAATTGAAATTAATTCGTCTGACTATGTTGGTGTCACGTAAAAGGAGAATTGAATTAAATATTCAAGTAGAATTTGGACTCCAAAACATGCAATAATTACGTTTATTTACATACATACCTCACTCCTCCTTCCCATGGGGGTAGGCAGAAGCTACAGAAGGCCACCTGCTACGATCCTTACATACGTTGGGTTGCGAGTACTACGCATCTGACATTTTTGAAGAACTTTACCTGTAAGGTCACTATTATGTCTTTCTAGGGCATTCCTTCCCACCGTTTTCACTCGCATCTGCCTCTGCATGTTAATTTAAAGTGATAAAATAATTAAACTTTTAATGGATGACATCACTTTATTTCACGACCACATATCTTGTTTCAACTTTTTTTACAAGCGAACCTGAGCTGGAGCATTGCAAATAGACAAAGAGGCTAATTTACATTTGCATTAGTTAAGAACCAAGTTGAAAGGTAAAAAACAATTAAACGCGGATTTGCATTTGCATTAGTTAAGTAGTGAATTTATGATTACAAATATTTTTTCAGCAAGTCAAGTACGCACCCCGGCCGTGCGTCTCCCTCGCCCTGACAGAAACTTGATGTCTATACGTGACAATTTTCAAACTTAACTCGCTACATGTATATAAACCAAACAACGAAACATATGTGACATAATCTCTGCCCAACACATTTCTGTGACAAGACACATCTACTGCACTACATCAAAACATCTGCAATGCTCAAATACCACACTGGACCACACATCATCATTGTTTACAAAGATAATTCGATAACAAGTCGCACTATGACGTGTACCTACGTAAGAACACTTCGATTTGTCGAGAAAGCAAGGCAGCATCCCAAGGGAAATTAGGAAACGAGATATTGCCACTGACCACGTCTCGACATTGAGTCCGCAGTACCTATGTGACTGTTCACGTTTATTTTCAATTATTGGCCCGAATTATTTGTCATGGGATCCTGGATGTTTTTTGTGTCTGTTTCTTGCTTGTTTGTGGTTAGGGTTATAGACTTTCAGGGCCTTAGTTTATGGTAGGTAACAGAGTAAACAATACGATTTGTAAAGGTGAACTTTGTTCTTTCCTTTCTTAACCGAGTACAAAAAAGGAGGAGGTTATAAATTTAGCGAGTATCTTTTTTTTTGTCATTGAAACTGATCTCGTTTTATATCATCACGTGCTTATGTTAGCTTAATCTCTACATACTCTCGATATTAAGCTTTTTCACAAAATGTCGTAATTTTATATAACATAAACTAAAAAGCTTTAAATATAATTTCGTACCCAGATGTTCACTGAATATTTCTGACATTAATGTGAACATAAACTCCCAGAATGAAACCACTTAACTACATTATTTTCATTCTACTTTATTTAATCCTACATTCAGACAATTTGGTTCATAGAAAAAGAAAAAACTTTAGCTATCACTGAGCGTAGTTACTGGTAAAGGCTCTTACATACTGGCACGACACCGCCGCATTGTTCGCCGTGAAGTTTTCTCAGAAATTGTTTTGTTAAAATTCGCGTCGCGCGACGAATCGCGCCAGTATGTGAGAGCCTTGAAACAAAAAAGGTCGTTATTAAAATAAGCCTGATACACTAATAAAAAAAGACAATGCTATTATCAAAAGGCTTCCAAATATTCCATTTGGGCTTGTTCTATTATTAATATTTTGAAAACCAACCCACGTTAGCCGCAAGTCGAATTACTCGAGTAAGGCGAAACATTTAATAATTATCTACAAAAATGTTTATATTACCGCTGAATTAATGTCTGTGCAGAATCTCAGCAATGCCGTAATATAGTGGATGTTTGTTATGATCACTGACCGTGATAATGGCCCTGATTCTGTTGTGCGCCAAATAAACGAAATAGTATTATGGCTATCTTAAACTCGCGAATAAAACGAAAGATGACAAGAAAATAACAGAAGGGAATTCCCTTATTTTTAAGAACGTTCACATCCGCATCTCATTCGCAATCTGTCAAAAAAACCATCAATTTACCAACATTTTTGACCAGTTTGACAGATTGCGACTTAAATGTGAACTCCAGCTTAATACAATGATTTGCAATTGTTTTTAATCCCATTCCACTATGGATATGAAAACTTTGTGCGTTCATACGAAATCTTATTACCATCCAATCTTCGTGGAAATCGTTCAGGTTTTCAGTTTCATTCGCATCATTTTATAAAACCATGCTCTCTTATTGTGAAAAACATTACAAATATGGATGCATAAAAAGCACCTAAATATCTATAAAACATTTTAAGTACACAAACAGCCAACGAAAGCACCACACTCTAAGGAGCGTCGCATTCACTTATCAAGTTTATCTGACCGTGCATATTTCATATAGTATGCGCATAATGCGTTGCATATCATTTATAATGTTGTGTTATCGCCTTTACTGCTAGCATACATCACCTAGTGAAATGTGACGTTGTGGTCCAACTTCAGTTGTTTATCATTTTTATAGCACCCAACAATACCGCATGGAAAACTACACGGCTGTCTAAAAAGTTTTTAGTGCTTGCGTTTATTTTTGGAATATTATTATTATTAAACAAAATCATACTACTATTCGAATAATTATTTGCATTTGATTACACTTTTGGATTAGAGTAAACAACATAATGTCGCAAAGATCGAGCTAACAAAAGGAGCGCATCCATTCGTAAAGGGAATCCCAAACAGATTGATGGATTAAACTAAATAATGAAGGGGTGAACCCTGTCAATGGTCAACGTCCATCGGCAACCAGAAGATTTAACCGAACCATCTGTTAATTCACCGTACAAATGGGGGAAGATAACGGTACTAACTACTCCTACAATTTACTGCGCTCCTGGTAACATAATTTAAAACACGTTTTATGATCGGTCGCCTGACATAAATATCTGGAGTGTCGCTGGCAAGCATATCCCATAAAACTTACGCAGAAAACATATATATGAAATAGCGCTTAACTGTTTTAAACTAGAATAAAATTGTAGTAGAAAAAATTTATGTGAGTTAAGAAAGTTGGTAATACAGACGCAGGAAATCTGTAATGTAGTTTTACAAGCATTAAGGTAAAAATAACCGCAACCAATATGAAATGTAGTGTACAATAAGAGAATTATGAAAAAGTATCGTAGCTGGTTCACGAAGAATTTATGGTTGAGTAAGTATGCTTTAAAAGAAGGACGCTTTTAAATAAAAACGACTTTTATGGCTACTAATAATAGAGATCCTAGTAAATACCAATTTTAGTTTGCTTAGCTGCATTGTTCATTCTCAGGAGACTTTTCAATTTTGTCTTTGATGAACAAAATGAACTTTTTGTTAGGTTTTGATTGAAGTTTAAAGAAAACAATATTTATTTTAATATTTAAAAACTTAGAGTGCTGACTGTACTTTTAACCTACTAGCAATCGGAGGCGACCGGAGCCATCTAATATTCTAAGGGGCGAGAGGGTTCACTTAGGTAATCAGGGCCAAGATCCAAGGGGCGAGCGGGCTACACCATTTCGTCTCGCGTGACCTCAGATATTGCTGTTGAAATAGACAGAGGTTACAGTTTCACATCAAATGAGTTTTCAATTAAAAGTAGAAAAAATACTGGCGACGAAGAAAAGACAATACATTAACCACTCGTTGGTGATATCCCAGTGGAGTAAGAAGTTGGCGAAGTCTAATTTCATTAATCTAGATAGTAAAAATCGTTTAACAAATTAATATGAAGATGTCTTCATATTAATTTATTAAACGATTTTTATTATCTGCCTTTACTTTATTAAGACGATACATGAATGACCTACAGATACTTTATTGTTGAGGTCTTCAAGGTTACATAAAAATAATAAAATAATTTTCATTCCTTCTTAATGAATGTTTATGTAAATAAACGCAATGATAAGTACTTGCAACTGTCAGAATGCAATATGCAAATTGATATTTAATTTACAGAAGTTTGATATTTTAATAAACATAAACTCACGCCACTTCGCACATTTTTCATTTGTATGGAAGTAGGTAGGATTTACATAATCCCTAATTAATGTTAATACATAATTAAATAACAATTATAGCACATCTACAAACATACCTACTTATTTTTATCTTATTTAATGAACGTGTGTTCCATACACAAGCCGAGACGAGACGTAACCGTCGCTCGTCGAAAACAAATCGATTCTATATTAGAATTTCAAAAGAATCGAAACATTGTGAGCTACAAAATATTGCATAATCATCACATATTTTATGCTCGATTCATAAATTAATGTTGGTCCCCCAAATCCGAGGCAGTGGCTTTCACATCACACGCAAGTCAACAAGGGTCGAAAGGAGGAAAATGTTTTTTTTTCATCGAGCAGGTACGGGTACAGAACAAAAATGATTTATTATGTTTGAACATCCGTGTAAACGTACTTAATATTGCATTAGCGCTAAGTTGACAACGTTTTGAATGTTTTCGTCGCTCTTAAGTACATTACAATTGTATTTTTTTGCGCTTTTAGACCTTAAAGGTAAGAAGATTAAAAAGTGGTGTTATAAATTATTTATGTATTTTTTTTGTGAAAATAAATATGTGAACATTGTTGTAAATAAAATGTGTTATTTTAGGCACAACGAAAATATAAACAGTATTTACCTAATACGACCATATTTGTAGTTCAAAACGTATTTTATATACGCCCTATGGCTTCAAATATAATGCTGTGGACACGAGTATGTCCATTTAAAAATTGAGCGGTTAAGGCGAGGTCACACAAAACGGTCCTAGAAGCAGACGGGTTGAGGGTTCCGTCTCAATACCATACACGGAAATTGCAAGTGACAATCCGAATATGGACGACGCATTTTCGTTTCCATTCGGCTTTTATAAATCTTGATAACAACTATAGAAGCGCTTGCCATCGAAATATCGTTTTAATGCTGAAATCTTGTGCTGCATGTTGTGGTGAACTTAGTGATATGATGATTTGGAATCGAATTTTCTCACGAAGACTTATATTTTAATACTTTAAGGGTTAACGAATAGTGACGCTGAGTGCGTGACCAGTCTTGCCAAGGGGTATCGTATTACCCAGTTACTGGGTTGTGGAGGTCAGATAGGCAGTCGCTCCATGTAAAATACTGGTATTCAGCTCCATCCGGTTAGACTGGAAGCCGACCCCACTTAGTTGGGAAAAGGCTAGGCAGATGATGAAATAGTGACGCTGTGAGTACAACAACGTCTAATTATTTAGACTTCTAGAAGCTGATAATGCACCTCCAGGATTGCGCATCCTTTAATATAAACTTACGCAAACTAAACCTTCATTAAAACGAAACCCTGAAAACACAGACGGTACTAACACTAAATTCTAATACAATTCTAAACGACTATGTATATTGTTGCATAGAAGCCGAACATTAACTAAATATAGCACCATTTCCATGGCTTAAAGGCCTCTTTGCGTCACATCATTATAATAGTTGGGCTTTTACGGTCCCCAGTCCTCGTGGAACTTTTTCGACGGCACAAAGTTGGCGCCGACAGATGCCTTTGTTCGCTTTTGTATCTCTAGCGAAACGCTTTTGAGGGAACAAGGTGTTAACAGTGTGTTTTGTTTTTAATAAAGGTAGGTAAGTCAGGGATTGTTCAGCAAATTTACTACCAACTTAATTTGTCTGGATATTTGATTCACAACTGTCTTCCTTTGACAGATTTATGCAATGGCTATAACACGGCCAATTGAAATAGGTTATCAATTTGTTTCACAATTAATTTCTCTTAGTGTACCTAATTGCTCTATCACATCATGTTTCATGTGTATATTATTAAAATTATGTCAGATGCGAGTGAATTGGTATAGCTTGCATTATTAATATAGTTACCTACATATTGATTTGTTATCAATGATTAAAAAAATCTATTTTTTTATAAAATAGCAACAGTGAAAATAGAATAATAAATTAAATGCTTTCTATCGAACAAAAAAAACCTAATGCAACAGAATGTGTTCTCTCCAATATATCTATTACCTAATAACAAACCATCCCACTAATTGATAAAACAATATTGATAATTGGCCAACAGTACACAGTTTCAAATACAGGAAACAAAACATTACATAAACTGGCAAAGTGATGAAAATCCTCCAATTATTCGTGTACCGTGCAATACACCGGCAAAAATGTAGTTTTACCTGCAAGTGGAGTGAAACGAAGTGAAGAACGCCTTGAAATTCCACTAATTAATACGGTGTAAAATGCTGAAAACTGAATGAATAATGTATTGAAAATGAAATAATAATAGTATGAAATCCGTGATATATGTTTTTAGCTAAGAAAAGAAGAAAGAAAATTATAAAGAGGTTCAGATGCAACAACACGTCACCGTAATAATTTAATCTCATGACAACCAGCCTGTCAATTCTGTAAGAATCTCATCGTGAAAACTTAGGTGATCTAGGAGTGAACTGTCACTGCCTTAGCGTCAGTATGTATCGTTGACAATGACAGCTCACTCCACGCTCACTTCACCTAAGTTTTCACGATGAGATGGTTACAGAATAGCAATGCAGTTTGTCACCTACAAATCAGCTGTTTACTGACTGGTTTCATTACGTAAGTACGCATATTTTCCATATTGTACAGCTGCATAACCGTTATAATTTTACTTTTCACACAAGACGCGTAAATGTTTTGTCATTAAAGTCACGCGTTGTTACCTTGCATAATGACGACTTTGAACATTCTTCACATCACACATAATTTGACCGAAACAAAAAAAATATTTGCATAAATATAAAACTAGTGTTAGTTACATTGAAAAGAGAACAAATAGTTAGAAACTTTTTAAAGTTTGGGCGAAAGTGAACAGATCATTATACGTAATCATGGATGTGACAAACTCGTACGCAAATGTCATTATGTTCTTCTTTAGTGGAATGACGAGACATAAGTTAACGCTTTCACCCATAGACATGGACATACGAAAAAAACAAACATAGTTTGCGTGGCGAGACCATGTTTTCAAAACGCTTTTGAGATTCTTTTGCGTAAATAGCTTATTTTCGTTTAAACAAAATGAAATACTTCCGATGATAATAGCTTTATAACGGTTAAACTTTTCAACTGTTAACAAAGGGATACCTGACCTAAGAGTTTGAACTTTATTATGAGCTTAAAGCGTGAAGACACACCCAAGTGTGAAGCAACTTAGAATAACTCGTCCAAGATGCAACGTGTACTGAATATGTCACCTGTGGTCACATTCACACTGGAACTTTATAAAGTAAAAGTGTCACTTACGAAACTAGCTTCATTCGTGGAATGAGAACAATTTATGTATTACACAAATCAGTGCAGGTAATATAATAAAACATAATGTGTAAGACCGTTGTGAATGTTCACATAAAATAGTTAAGAAACTTCGCAAAAATAGTCAAGTATAATGCTTGGTAGAAAAATATAGATAGATATCATTTCAAAACTTCGTCGCGGTGGCGTAAAAGACAAAACAAATTTTGATTTTCAATGCTTACCAATAAAATTAATTGCATAAAACTTTGCAGAAGTATTGGAAGTAAAAATAAAGAATAAAATAATTCACGCCGTTGATAGCGCATCGAATGAATTTCTTGGCTTCACATAGTATAATGAAGCATCTCTAGTTTACATATTTAAATTATTATATAAAGAACCAGAGCGATAAAGTATGTTTTATTTATGAATTCGCGAAATTTTCGAAACTTGTGTGAGCATTGTTTTATGTAATGAATAGGTATCATAAAAAGGTAAGTTCTAACTAAACACGGTTCTAATTTCATAACTGTAACTTGCCCAACTGCACAAATCCCCAAAAGTGTATTTCTGCAATTTTTCTACAGTCTCAAAGAAATATCCTCAAAATCGTGCAATTAATATTCAGAGGACATAGTGGGTCAATGTCTAAGAGACATGGGTGACGAATCACCAAACTGACCTCTTTTATCTTGCATACAGTGTAGTGATCATGTACCCATTTACGCTCGACCACATACTGAGTCCTTGTACAAATATGATGGACCTTACTGATGTTAAATTGAGGTCTGCTCACTGAGATGCATCACCAAAATAACGAGGTTTTTATCTTCATATCTTTATTCTTGGCCACATTATCGTAAACTGCTAGACTAAAAGGAAAGTGCGCCTATTTGAACTTATTAAGGCGTAAAATAATAATAATAATTTTTGAATTTACAGAATTTTAAACATTAGAATCAGCAATACAACTCTCTATGTTCACAACCTGACACTGACCTGCAAATTGCAAAGACCTTAGAAAATTCCACAGGCTACCTTAGCGCTTCCCCCTTAAAGCAACTCCTTATTATTTTTACATCCTTCTTTTTTATCTACCTAGATTTTGCAACCTTGTTCGCCACTATAAATTGTCGTATGCGTTTTTTAAATAAACTACAAGGTGCAGAAAGCCTAGTGGTTTTTCTAGACCGTTATCATTATCGAGCAATATTTTTTGCCAATTATTATTCTGTTGAGCATATTATCATAATGATTATGTATTAAATTAAATTAATATTGACCGAAAGCAAACATTTGAAAGTTCTTAAATGACAGACATTGACAAGTGTCTAATTTTTTATCAGACATTTAGTGAAATCGTCGAATCGTTATCGTTGCGGTTTTTTGTAACTAGTTACATATATGATGTGGTTGACAACACGCACGTTGGGGGAATAGATTATCTGATAAGAATGACTCATTCTTATGTGTAGCAATTTAAAATGTAAGCTTAACTATTACTTACTTTATGATGACAGATGAACGTCGTTCATCACTGTTGAGGTTATATGGAATTTACAGTGGGTATGTCAAATTAGGTTAAAGGAAAATGCTATTTATTAAACCACTAGCTTCTGCCCGTGACTTCATACACGTGAAATTTCTTGTTTTAACATAAAATAAAGAAAATAATTTTATTTCAACAAAAAAAAAAAAATATCTTACAATACTCGGCAATACTGTAGCTTCCGATGATTACCCCTCACATACAAACTCACAATTATAACCTCTTTATAAAATAAGTATAGAAGATACACGGATGGAACACGTGGAAAAAGAAAAATGTATTGCAATAGAAAAACACGGCCAAAAATCACATAGAATGATATTGCCTATCTAAATAAATACTCTACCTTATAGCACCTTCCCAGAATTTCTAATTCTCTGTATCATCATTTCCGAAGCTGGTATTTCAAAAAACAATATGGTAAACCAGTGTCCATTACGTTAATATGCGGGCCACGTCTCATCGACATGAATGGTATATGTTGGATACAAATGGCGTGAAACCACTGTTTCGACATATTTCACTCATTCATTTTACACGTGGATGGTTATAAATTGGATATTAAAAATGCTGGTATCAATAACTGGGGGCCATTTCTCTTTTTTTAAGGAAAGTGCAAGTAAGTCCATTTATTTTCGATGGATCCCAGTTTTCGGAAACTAAGCTTGACATAATCATTACATACGGGTAAGTAAGTTGTAATTTAATGACGTCAATCAAACGGTCAATTTCTCTTGTTTTTTCATCAAATTATTATTCCGTGTAACATGTAATGTATTAGATAGATTGGTTCGTTGGTCGAGTGGTCGCAAGCGCTACTGCTGAGCATGAGGTGCTGGGTTCGATTCCCAGGTCGGGCAAAGTGATAATGGGTTTTTTCATCGGGAATTTCTCACGGCTTGAGCCATTACTAGGAACTTAACATTAGCTGGCGAAATGTGGGTGTACCAGGTATAGCTACACCTCTGCCTAACCCCTTTGCGGATAACAGACGTATTGTTATGTTATGTATGTATTAATGTATTACTAGACTAAAATAATTACTTACATACTGACTTAAATAATTAGGTAGCGACAGTGTTTATTTTATCAATGACCATCACTGTTATTTCTTCCGATTATCATTTAAAAAAGTTGGATGTATCTGACTACGCAGAATTTTTTGTTTGCCTATGATTCTTTCCCCTGGTTTTCATATGCATGTGTTTATTAATATTATTATTTTAATACTGTTATCTTATATATAATATTATATTAATTAATATTATTAGCAAGGCTGGTCATCAATCCTCATGCCTTATCTGTATTAGAATAGACCTTTTCCCTATATTGGAACAGTAATAGGCTGGTATTATTATTATCTTTTATTTCATTATATACTTGTAAATTATATTTTTAAATATTAGAACATAAAAAAATCAAAATAAATAAAAAATCATTATTATTATTTTATTCAGTACCTACTCGCGTAAATAAATTACTTATAATACTAAACTTCTACGCTAATCAAAATACTAGTAAATAATAAATATTTTAAACAGGTCAAGCAACACCATAAGTATACTTTTCACGCTACACCAGCTATACAGTTCATAAATACTGAAACAGTGTTGCCACAACAGATAATTGCATTCCAAATTGCGTTTTTATGTCCGAACTAAATATTCTGGAACAAAAAAAAATGGAAAAGTCAACCTTCACGGCGTCTGATAATGAGTCGGATAGACTGATTACACTCTTTAGTCTATTTTAATAGTACGATTATTACTTTACAACGCAGGAAAGGGAAGTGATGGTAATTTTTCAAGGTGTCGGATTATATAAATCTTGTTAGTGAAAAGATTTGCTTTGTGTTCTGATTTTATATTCATTTTATTCGTCCTTCAGCAGATTTGTGATGTACGAGAATTTTAATTTATATAAAATTGAGGTACTTAATACGGTCTGAGCCGATTATGAGGTAACTGTACCTAAAGGATTAAGGTTTTATGCGAAAATGAATATTGTTTATTTTGTTTAATGCTTTATGTCTATATCATTATTATACCATGCCAAGGTTAAGTCAAGCGCAAGGTAATTTTGAATTTTAATTATGTAGTTTATATTTTTAACTTCGTAAGGTCATTTTGTAGGTAGGCTCAAAACAGGAGGGTTTAGAATTTTAGAACCTATTGAAACAGGTTCACTGTGTAACATAAAACTATACAGCAACATCCAAGGCATGTCGGTATTTTATGTGTTATCTTTTTTTTTCTTATTTCCTTCATCGTGAACTATCATAGAGCACGTCATACTTTACGTACGGAGAACTCCAGCCCCGCCCATCGCTTGTTGTCTTATCGTTCAATTTGAACGTTTCATCAACGGTTTCTCAATGCGCACGCGCCGCACGTATCAATTCACGCTTCCGTGACTACCCCCAATTACCTCTAAAACTTAATAGTTGCAAAAGATTTAAAAAAAATACTCGAAAGTCAATGCCAAGATAGAAATTTGGAACTACACTCTAGTAATTCTAGACAATCAATATTTCGCAAATAATTAAAGTGCTTAGGTAGGTATCGTAAACGGTCAGTTATCACGTGCGAGTTATTGACACCTATATTAAACAATTATGGTGGGAAATAAGGTTAATGGTGGCCGAACCTAAAGCCTTTCGAAAAACCACTCGTGTTGTAATGTCAATAGACTGATCACATTTAAATTTTAAACTTCTAAAACGAAAGATTTAAAATTATTTCCCAGGAAAACTCTTCAAATAACAAAAGCAGTTGATTCCTAAGAAACAATTATAATAGAAGGACTCGTCCAAAATGGCCCAACATTCTATAAATACGTACTAATCATCTATCAATTGGCGAATTTAAAGGCTCTGTAGTCGTTCAGAACGACCATTCAATTTCCTTTTCAGCTTGAATGTACTCAGGAAACTGGAGCATTTCCCCTCGCCACCGGCTCCCAATCAAGCATACAAAATATAGGTGCCTATATGTAATCACAATTGACGTGAATATTAAGAGGACTTCATTGTTAATCGGACTTCCGATTTCTTTATGAGAAATCCGAGGTATTTCATCCGTGGAGGTATAATGACGTGCGGGATTATTATTTTATTCGAAAGGAATATGAAGTGAGATTGATTGATTTGGTATTGCGACGGTCTTGATGTAATAAATAATGGGTTATTGATCATGATTGGTGTGACGGATGTATTTTTGAGGTATCTGATGATGTTTAGCGGTACAAATTGGTGACTCTTCAGATTTTGTGTTCAAATGAGAGTGAGTTTCTATCTTTAGCAGTTTAAGATAAATAATTATATATTCACGCTTCCCGCTTTTTGAAAGTGATTGCATCTTTACTTGACTGTCCCTTAAAGGCGCACTGGGTGGGGATAGTTACGGGGAAGCTGAAATGATTACTTTCATTCATAGATTATCTACCTACTAACATAGATCATATTATGAAAATTGTTACTAACACTTTTATGGATTCTGTCCGAAATAAATGAAATTAATTAATTAATTACCAAAATCAAAATCGACGTGACCGTTACATTGACTAAAAACTCAAATAAAAATCGATTGCAAACCTTTCAACTACAACTAGCGTTTGTACTTTCTTATAAAAAGTGACGATAATTACTAGAAATGTCTCGTAAAGGTAAAAACGGAACACGGGTATTTCCTGCACAATCTATTTATCTAACTTTGTAAGGGGTGAGTGGAGTTTAGAGGCTGCTTACCGGAACACAGCTCGTTAAGCCCGGTTTACTACAGGCACGTCCACATTGGTCTTAGAATACTTCGGAGGACATAAATCTTCGAGTACCGAAAGGTTTTGAATATTTTTAGTACTGTTATATCAGCAACTTGGTACTGTTACTACTATTTGTAATGTACTTTGGTACTGTCATGTGGTCGTAAATTGGGAAAGTAAAAAAAAAAATTTGTAACAGTCTCTACGAGTCTCTACGCCAAAAAAATACGAAAAATATGTATATACATATTTTAGTCTTGGTGATTTTTTGTAGGAATAATTAAGTTGTATAGGTAAGTCGTCTCGGATAACTCGGAGATGGAACGGGCCGAACGGACGGAACGATCCGAGACAACTTACTATACAAAAAAAACAAACCTTTAATTAAAAAGTTCATATTTCACTACACCAAACTTCTCGCTACATCTTCGTACCCATGTAACTGGTCGGTATACATTAACCGCCTTACTAATAAACGTTGTATAGCGCCTGTATAGTTACACAACGTTTTATCTTCTTCTTTTGAAAGAAGAAGACAAAGCGTTGTGTAACTATACAGGCGCTTTACAACGTTTATTAGTAAGGCGGATAATGTGTCGAATAGAGAAAAGATTTGTAAATAAGCGTTACGCATCGCTGTCACTCAATTATTATCTTTACGTGAAGTTATTCAGAAAGGAATGATAGCGAGTTGACTTTAAATCATCCCACAACCGATTAATTCTCATACTTAAATACGTCGGATAATCGTTTATTTACAGACATGTGGAACCACTTTCACTTTGAATGTTCTTTTTGATGACTTAAATATTTAAATGATGTAGAGAGTAATGCATGATCAATCAATCAAAGGAGGCGTAGAGTACAAAATTGAGACATTAAAGATAGATGTGCTGATGTAAATCTTTGACCAATGTGGATGAATCTTTTGAAACATGCAAGTATCCTCAGGTCGGCGCGAGATGGCGCTGCAAGTGGATCCCGAGATTGCCCGCCCGAAGGAGAGATCTCTTTATTAATGCACGCCCGTACCCGACGCCGACGCCGGCGACCTAACCAACTTTAAGAAAACTATCTCTAGTCTTTAGACGCGTCTCGCATCCTCTCATTTCATCCACGTTAAACAAGTAACAGTTTATTGCTAGACGAGAAATTCTCAGCGAGAAATACCTTTTTCATCCAAACTAGACAATTTTCAAGTTGTCTGCTCGAAGAAAATTGCACGGTGCGCTTTGAAAACGTCCGTCCGGCGATTTTAACTCAAATACTGTCATTAACGAAATATAGTTTCCTCTATGAATACATTATTAGAGCTTTCGTACATTGTATACTGGACTTGGGCGTTTGCGATAACGTGAATTTGAATAACAAACTTGTTATGTTCATCGTTAGCTAAAATTGTGCAGGTATGTAAATGCGAGGTGTTATGTGTACGCGCTGAGTGATGTGCTATGATAAATCCGGCGCGGACGCCTCCGGGCGAAGAACAATGGCTTCCTTCCCGGAGCGGTGAGAAAGTGACGCGTTGTGTTCCCCTCACTAGATAAATAACATAATCTCCTCGGAGCATCGCTACTTTACATGCGCATACGCTACTAACGTCACATTACTGAGAGAGTTACTTTATTACCGCAACAACACTTATTGATGTTCTTTTTGTGTGATAATGAGGCAGATCAAATTGTATAAAAATACAACACTAATAAACAATGCTGCAAATTGGATCGATATCATCTAAGATGAGCGATAATACTGTTCAGGAAAAATAAAACAGTTTTAACTACAACGAAAATACAAGTTAATTTAAAAATAAAATCCTAGAATAATGTAAGCTAAACAAAAGCAATGATTGTTTACTTCTCTTTTCTGTTTTCACTCTTATAATTACAAACACAATTCTAAGTGTTAATTGCATTGCTAAGAGAAAATAAACAGTGAATAAGCAAAGACAACTCATTTACACGCGGTTGCCGCTGGCGTCGCGCTGTGAGCGAAAATTAGTACCAACTGCTAGCCGTAGAACACAGCAGGGTCTCAAATCCCTTTCGCTAATTTATCAAGTACTTATCGCAACCAATTCTATAACCGAACCAAATTCGGACGTGACCTGTTGCGTACATTATGGAAAAAGGAAAATTAAAAAGCGACAAAACGTTTCTAGCATCTTGCTCAACAAATCTGCGTTGTCAAAGACAGGCGACACTTTGCGAAACTTGTCGTGATCGCTTAACCACAACTTTCCGCGTCGAGTAATTTTATTATTTATACGCGCCCACTTACTGACTCTGATATTTCAAATGCTTATTACATGCTGGGTTAGTGCATACGTGACGATGTTAAGCGCGATATGGGACCGCACTATGTGCTTGCCGTTTACGTCACAACCATAACTCTAAGAAGTAGAAACTTTCTAAGTTTCTACTCCTTAGAGTCTTAATCTAAGCTTTGTGGTCTCAACAAAATAATTCAACTTAAAAATTAACCACGGGAGCTTAATAATTTTTTTTGGTTCGATTCCCGGGTCGGGCAAAGTGTTATTGGGTTTTTCCATTAGGATTTTCTTAGTAACAGCCCGGAGTTTGGAAGTTGGCGGTGTGATGCCCCCGTGCCTTGAAAAGCACGTTAAGCCGTTGGTCTTGCGCCTGATCTCTCTCCGGTCGCGTCGGATTGCCGTCCCATCGGACTATGAGAGTGAGAGAAGAGAGAGTACATCTGTGTCTGCGCACATACTTGTGCACTATAATATCTCCCGTGCCGAATGCTACTCTCTGTTGAGAATGGCCGCCGTGGCCGAAATAAGGTCTGGAGGACTATACATATATAAATGTTTACAAAAAGCGGTAATGGAAAGCTCAATAAAGAATAGCAACAAATAAAACCACCAAGATAGTAACCTATTTAAGGTAACGAGGTCATAAAATTTTACTGTTATAGTTAATTCCTGACCATAAAATTCCTGGGCGGGCGGTTTATCAAGTAAAATTGACTTTATAATTTTCCCTATTATCAGTTTTTACTTCCACAAAGAAGTTACGGCAAAATTCTGCCGGCAAACTTGAGACCTGTCGCTTACTATAAACTTGCCTTTTACCAAAGTCGCGGTAAGTTTCAATTATAAGTTGGTTGTATGGACAGGACGCTTTACACTTCGCGTCTGTTACGCGGTGGTCGCGAGTAGGCTCTCAGAATAATGTTAATGGATGCTGCATCAGGGATTTTTTGGGCATAGGGACTACTTCGTGGTAGGTCCATCTGGTATTGAACGAGGCCGCGGGCTCTCGGTCAGCTCGCCGCAAACTGGTTTCGTTCATTATCAAAAGTCAATAACTTTCCGATGCATTCCGAGTCATGGCCAAGTGTCCGTTCGATAACGTAATAAGTAAATGCGGTGTTATCAACCTTTGTTGAATGCGAAAAACACGATGTTGTCAAATCTGTAGATGAATCCGATTAACTTTTTAAGGTCCTACTTTCTTTCGATTTTGCGCGAGAGACTTTCTCCAAAAGCATTTATGTTGATCCTGGACACAATAACGCGAAATTTCTCTTTCAATTCGCAAAAGGGAAACAGAATTTTGTTTTCCGTAGCTTAAGTAGACATATTTTAATATCAGGGACGACCTAATCCGTAAGTTAACTGCACGACTAATTAGTAAAATACGTTCCCGTTTATTTTATACTATAACTCATTTGTGCAATTAGCAAGATAAAGCCCATTCTGAGAGCTTACCGCATACGTAAATCCAAGTATCCGAGTGCAATAATTTCTAACAAAATCTACGTACGGGCTCGGCCGGAATGTTTAACATAATAAAACCCAAACTAAAACGAATAGTTTAACTTTCATTTCCAGAATTAATGTGGTCGAGTTTAAAGTACTGTGGAATAGATTCATAATTAAATAAATTATGGTGGTTTCATTTAGAATGAGAGCATATAAAGTCTTTCATATGTCACAATGATAATTAACGATTGTTGTATTTAATTTTACGATCATTTAGAACACTAGCTATCTCTATTATCCAAGGTTTTCTAGTGTAATTGCACCTATGTACGTAGGTACCGTAAGGTAATAAAGTTATCTCAACAAATGATTTATTTGACACCTTTATGGAGTGTAAAGGTATTAAAACTACTGATAACGCAAATTTAATTACTGTTTCCAAAGGTGTTGACCTTTTGATTACACTTATACATAATTATTATATAGGTAGGTAATGTATTTTATGGATCAACTTTTATTTGTATTGCTAATAGCTCTCTAAGCAATCACGTGCATGCTCTAAGCAATTACTTGCATGCTCTAAGCAATATTGCGTGCATGCTCTAAGCAATTACTTGCATGCTCTAAGCAATATTACGTGCATGCCCTAAGCATGAGTAGAATTTATGACAGTGATATTGGATACTTGTATCGTTTCACTTTCTGCTAGACAATCATGTTATTGATTAACATAGCAGCCTTATATTCGATAACGAAAACGATGTATTTTTAAAAGGGACACAATATGTAAGAGGTAATAGGTAGATAACTCTTGTATAATGAAAATTCCTTATTCTAATTTCCATTAGTAGTAAAAGTTTATATAACAAGTATAATGAGTGTTATTACAATTTTATTACCGAAAGTAACCTACAGAAGATATTGATATTACATAGTAATGCGATGCTACTTACTACGGCTTTCTCTCGAGAGGAATCAAACACTATTATTATCGGAAGCAAATGTTTATGAGAAAATTATATGGTATAAGCTTCTATGATTTTATTATTGAGACTTTAATTGAACAATCGTCAAGGCCATTCATCTGAAAACTATTACTTACACAGGGTGTAAAATGACCCATCATGCGTAGCCGTCAGCTACGAATTCTGTATATCAAATTAAATAACTTTGCGCAAAAATAATTGCTGGGAAACGACTTTTATTTTTGGAAAAATCGCTGTTTACGATAGTGCGCAACGAAATTCACGCAAAACATTGAGTTTATGGGTGCATGTAACGGTTCAGGGTTTGTGGGGGGGTATGTAAAATTAAGCTAAAACGCTGACTGACCTTTGGCTCCGATAAGCGTGTTTTTACACCCGTTATAAATAACTTGTTATGGACTACTCTTGTAGGTTACGTGTATGTATATCCCAAAAATGTTGATTTTATGAAGTATTTTCCATTGAGACCGATATCGAATCACTTTTTCTCTGAAAACGAACCGAATAATTAACACTACTTGTTTTTATATACAGCTGTAGCGGCAATAGAAATACACAATCTGTGACAATTTCAACTGTCTTAACTATTTCGGTTCATGAGATACAGCCCACTGACAGACGTACGGACGGACAGCAGAAGCTTAGTAATAAGGTTCTGTTTAGCATCCTTCGGATACGGAACCCTAAAAATTACAGCAACTTTGAAGCAATACTCATCTTCATACTTTCTAATAATTTCCTTACACAAAACCACCTTCCAATTCGAAACCACACGATCAAATCAACATAAATCCTTGTTTACGGCACGGCACATACGGAACCCGATACAGTAATCTGATGCAATCAAAGTTTACAAAGTCGAATTGTAAAGTAATACCCGACTTAGAGACAAAACAGTTTCCTGATTAATCCCGTAAACAAACGTATTTACACACGGTGCACACGGAAAACCGGATTGGTAAGGGTTCTTGCACAATGAGTGCATTTGTGGATATATTTCTTTAGTTTAATAAAATACTGTCTGGTAGGTACACCTGCTTTTCAAATAAAGGACTAGCAGATTCTTTTTTAAATTCGAAACTCTATTCTTCGATAATTATTAGTTTCTGAAAATTGATAATTAACTTACTAATTACAAAGAATAACTTAGATAAGCAATACTTTTTTGATTATTAGCTTGACAAGGTTCCAATTAGATTACGTAAAATTATAGAGACGTATTCCAGTCAAGCTTATAATTAGAATTGATTTCCATGTATATAAGGGGTATCTTAATCTTAACTAATATTATAAATGCGAAAGTGAATTTGTTTGTTTTTTGTTAAGCTTTCACGCTGAAACGGTTGACCGGATTTAGATGGAATTTGGCACATAGGTAGACTATGACCTAATAGGCTACTTTCATCCTAGGTCGCAGACGAAATCACGGGCAACAGCTAGGAATAAATAATATTGAATGCACTAAAATACCTTAAAAAAAAACCGATCAATGCAGGCATCGGTCGGTACATCGCATTAAACAATGTAAAACCCAATATTCGTTCGTGGCCCTAGTATTTTCCGCTCCCCTTTCACAGCTATTCTTACGAAGCTTGCTTACTGGCGCGAACCTAATTGCGGCTAATCACACGAACAAAAATAGCAGCTAAGTACTAAAAGCCAGACAGGATCGATATCTTTATAATTGCTGCGGCTTCGACTTTAATGTGGTTTGGAAATTAGCCAATAATTAGTATTGTTCGGGCACAAGACCGTAATAGTGCAGGTAATGCAATTTTAAATTAAATAATATTATCTTTAAAACTATTTAGTGGCGAAACAGATTGTGCATTTTGTGTAGTACTACGCTCATAGCGTTGCGCTACGCGCGTAGCGTTTTGTGTGTAACGCTACGCGCGTAGCGTGTAGCACTACGCGAGTAACATTAAGCATATAGCGCGCTACGCAAACAACCACTAAGCTATACTTTTCAATCATCTTTTGTCATCATCTTAACTTCTCTTAGCAACGAGTTTCACGAGATACCTTTAGAAGAATTACCGTTGTCCATACCGGATGTCCGTTAGAACCAAAACTCACACAATTTGGTTCCGACTTCCAGTTCCCGTTACTCCAGAACATTAAATCCTCTCTTTGTGGCCTTGCCTTTGCCCCGATGAGTTTGAGCGCCGTGAGATGCGTCGCGCTTGCAGTCAAAGCTAGGTATCACCGCGCTCGGTACACATAGCGAGAGCGCACTACAAATACTTTAATTCGCTCGCATAGATCCGAACAGCGAATGGTTTCACTGGATGTGGTTAAAATCGTACAGCTTTTGTTTTTTTCTTTAAGGAATTAGTCGCTTGCATTTAAAGGGTTGATAACATGACGAAGCTCAGGCAACTCGCACTAGCTAGCTTCAAAAGGCTCTGTTTGCTGGCTTTTCCTTCTTCTTGGAAAGCCCCTTTAAAATTAATCTGTTGAACAGGTTAAATGAAAACATATTAGTGTAAAACATTATTGACTTTGCATGGGTAGATGTTTAGAGAATTGTGTCTCTATTTCGTGAAAGTTTATGCTTTACTAAGATTAAACAAGAAAGTTTAACCTTCAGTTTAACCGCTTTCAACTCGTGTCTAAACAATAAAACAACAATTATTACTTAGAGTTTTAATATAATGTAACCATTTTCTTGGTTATATTATTATCTAATGACGCAAAACGTGCAGAAACGGTACGTTCTGTTATTCATTTTGTGTCCGCTATAGTTTCTACTAACGTTTCTGTCGCTCTAAACAATAATGAGTAAAAGAGTACTCTTAGCTTCTTATTGCTGTAAATGTGTAAAACAACAACGGAAACATATAAAATAGAAAGTAAATTACTTTTAGAATCCACAACTAATGTTACGAAAATGCTTCACTGGAGGTTATTATTGAAGACGGTTCTATTCCATAACATCACGCCTTGTTTTCTCCGAAGGGTTGGGCAGAGGTATACCTATATAGTATACGCACATTTCACCAGTTATTTTTAAGTCCCATGTGATAGGGAGTGAGCTTATTTATTGCTACCAATCGGGTACAAATCCAGACTCCGGGCTGCTACTGAGAAATTCCAGATAGAAAAACCCAAAAACACTTCTATTACTATTATATGTGTGCTGTTCCATACATTTTGTCGATTTAAGTGAACAAAAATGTATGGAACAGCTGATTTTTTTTCGCGATTTCAAGGTTGGTCTCATAGAAAAAGTTGTTCAAAATGATGAGTACAATGACCCCTTTTCGGGTTTAGCATAAACAAAAAATAAGGTTGTATAGATATACAAAATTTTATCAATTGTACCTATAATAATAGATATAATAGTATAGATCTGCTGTTAAAAGTCATGCCAAATGCTGTACTATGAGGTGTGTTGTTTTTTTGTGTTTTTCTTTCTTTCTTTCTTTGTGATTGCTTTTCCGAAAGAACAACAGTCAATCAAATTCCTAATCATCGCTACTTGTTGTCGATGTTACTTCTATCCCACTCTATCCAATGATAATTCTTTTAGTTGCTCATAAAACAAGGTGGATACGACAATAAATTAACTTCGCATATCTAATGACGTTCCCAGTCTGCATACAAAAATTCAATCAAATATATCCAATAGTTTAGTCATTATATAGCTAGTCAAAGATTGGCAAAATCCATAGTCGGCCCATCACTACTAATTAGTTTGTTTGGTTAAATCACTTTTTTATTTTCATGTTATGATATACTCGTACCTATTGGATAGTTTCGAAATTTTCCTATGGATTAGTATTGCCAATATTTTCAATTATTATTTCTCTCATAAAACGAGCATTATTTTACGCGTTTCTATTGTAAATATAGGTCCTAAAATAAGGCTAATTCCTAGCCTTAGTTTTTTCAGGTACATGCAAACCGCTTCCATATTCTCTACGTCGTTGTTCGGAACGTTACCAAAGCGAAGACTAAATCGTGTAATGCGTTTGTTAAACAAAGCTTCACGTTAGTTGCAGTGTTAATTAATGTCCCCGTCTCGGTTCGCGAACCCTAATAAGTAAAATGTGCTGTAAACGAATTGTACGTATAATGATTTTTTAAAGAAACTGAAATGTTTATGAATTACATAAATTCATATCATGGGTGTAGATAAAGTCTTGTATGCCACTGTAAATAATTAGGTTTTAAAACACTCATGTGATACTTGCACATTCGTGTTTTAATAGCCCTGATAACATAACAGTTGCATATTTAACAAATTTATATAGGTAGATAGATAGAATACTCTATATTATGTACAACATAAAATATATAACAAAAACAATCAAACACTACAAAATATATAATGGGCGGCCCTATCGCTTTTCGTGATCTGTTCCAGGCAACCATGGAATGGACAGTAAAATGGGGTCGTCATAAATGAGTGTATCTTAAGTAACATAATTTTTGAAAAAAGAACTTTCACTTCGAAAAACAGAAACACACAACGTAATAATAACATCACGCCGGTATTACCTGAAGAGTAGGGCAGAGATGTCTAGTACATGCTATACGGATGTAAAAAAAAAACAGAAAAAAGGACAACAATAAGCTTAGAAAGCAAAATCTACAATCGAACAATGAAATAATTGTAGCCTTGTTAATTAAAATATCTTACCTGTAGATAATTCGAGGTAGTCCATGTTTTCCCCAATAAAGTACAGACAAATAGAGATGTTAAACCCTAAAGTTTTCTCCAGAAACAACGGTTGGTTCATGTTAGTTTATAATTAGTATCATGATATCTCTCTGAATTTTAACTAGAATTATTACTATCAGGTAATTTTTTACAGTTTGTAAGTTGAAATTAGTGACTGACTACGAGAAAAATTTCTTCAAGGTACAAGGTAGGTAGTAAAGAAGATTCTAGAAATTGCAAGGATACACATACATACATAAACTCACGCCTTCTTCCCATGGGGGTTTGCAGGAACTACATAACGCGAAAGTTTGAAAACCTAAGAAGTGATTCTGAATTTATCCCATATTTTGGTCATTTTTTGATGAGACGCTTTGAAATCAGCTTCAATAATACTATTTTTTTTTCTGGAAGTCGGCTGTTTTTTGGCGTTTATGAGTCTCACTAGTTTTCACCGAGCGCCTAAAAATCCAGTACTGCCTACTCTTTCAATGACTAAAGGCGTGAATATATACATAATGACAGTTAATAGGTGTGAATTTCCAAGTAAGATTAATGTTACTAAAGCCACACTGATAACCTATGAACCCTCGACCTTTTAGACACGTGTGTGTCATCTTGTGTCAGAATCGTGAGATAAACGAGGCATGAAACGCCGAAACCTTTACGTTCATGCTTGCATATTAATTTCTTATATACTTAAGGTTAATTAATGCTATTAAGTTGATATTAGTCTAAAAATAACACATCCAAGAAGCAATAAATATTTTTGAAAAAAGAAAAAACAGAATGTGGCAGTTAATATTTTTCACACTATCTTTTCATCTGCGAAGTTCGTTAATTTGGAAAGTATATCAGTAGAAACTTGTAATTGGCTATAGTTTACACATTGAGCTAAAATGTATTAGATGTAAGTTTTCCTAAAATTAATAAAATAAATAAATAAAAACAATGCTTTCGTGATAAAAAAAATAAAAAGATAAAAATCGTTGCCAGCCAGTCTCTACAATGGAAAAAAATAATTGAAACTTATGATACGTACTTGTAAATCATTTTATTAGAAGCTTTTGTTTTCACAGACATTTTAAGAAACAATAGGTACCAAACAATGTTTTTTTTTTACATTTTTCTGATACCAAAATAGCCCTCAATACCTTTCAAGGAAATACCAGTAATTGAATTAAGTAATACAAAACTTCGGAAACAATAAAAAAAAGCAAATCACTGTTTTTTTTAGTCTCCAACAGTTTTTGTGTCTGTTTTTTGTTCACCATCTTCGTGAGAAAATGCTATGACTGTGCATGACTGTACTGTAACTACGTGCAATACTGGGTTCACTATCTATGGAACCTTCTGGATTACATTGTGTACTTTATAGTGTTGCTACTAAAGTTCTATTTTGTATAAGATTGATGTGGAGTCAGAAGTTGTGGATGATTTTGCTCTATATATAGGTTTACAATGGGTACCTTGTTGAGCACAATCGTTTTTCGGTCAAAATTCCTATAAACAATTAAATGTCGGTTTTCCTTTACAAATAACGTAGTAACAAATTTTGAAATAAGTTTAGGAACTTAGTTATACTAAAAGGTTTATTTTTTATTTTTCGCTTTTCCATTTTTTTTTTGGCGATTTTTTTTTTGGCGAATGTTTTTTATTTTGTGTTGCCGTTGTTCATGAATGATGGTTATTGCTTACCACCAAATGACCAGCAAGGTAATTTTCCTGCTAATCTATAAAATAAACACAATAAATAAACCGCAACCACCAAAAAGGAAAAATAATAATTAAGTATAGGTAACTGTGCCAATTTGCAAAGGACATTTTGAAAATAGTGGTGGTGGTTGACTTGAAATTCATGTCAAAAAACAAACTTTGTTGCTATCATACTTAATAATAATTTTGAAGATGAGAAACCAGCGCAGCAAGATCCTTAAAGACAAAACAAACAGATAAAAACTAAACATCAACCCAACTTTCAAACACAAGGCCAACGTAGAGTCAATGTTTAATGAATCATTAAACATTGACATTGCCAAAACATCACTTAGCTTTCGTATAACCGAATGACGTCAGTCAAAATCTCGTTGCGGATACGTAGAATTACGAACAACCATTAATCTTTTATAATAACCATATTAGTTCGAAACCAGACCTAATTATTAACCTTCCATGAAACACAAGCAGTAATTAATAATCTAAGCCAAATAATTATCTGTAAACCAACAATGAGGAAACATACACTTAAGGAACAATTTGTTAATGTCAAAACTTACAAAAGAACTGTCAAATTATTGTAAGTTTCAATTCGGTATGCACAATGCACATGACATGTATGTTTTAGACAAAATAGTCCATTTGTCTCTGTAACTTGTACAAAAGTTCAAGGGGAGCCTATTTCCGTAACACACGACAATTTATTATGTCATGCTGTGCCTTTTACTGGGGTGTGCCCTTCGTAACACTTTCAGTTGTCTGTCACGGCACTCTTGGCTTTGAACTGGACGTAAACATGGACGTAAGTTATGACTCGAAATGCATACGATCACGACTACTCCTTGATGTTGTTTTTATTGTGGTGCAAGTAATGAAACAAGAGAGTAATTAAGTTATTTTAAAGGTTCCTCTTTGGATGACTGGTATTTGCTTAAATTCGTGAAAAAAAATCTACAATTTTATGTTGAATGTGGGTGTACTATATGTACAGTCACGAGCACTAATATGTATACACTTAGCAACTTTTAAAAGTGATTTTCTCCTACTGTATTGATTGTAACTTTATTATATTACGAATATAGTATTTTGGAACCCCTATTATTATGAAAAAATTATCATCTCAAAGTTACAATTTTAATTCCACGAGAAAATCGTTATTGAATTTTGCTGAGTGTATACATATTTTTGCTCGTAACTGTACACCACTGCCAAACTCTTCAGAGATAACTGGCGTGTGTTATGTTATGTTAATAATTTTAAGTTTAGTTTGAAAATGTCCTTTGCTTATTTTATAAAGTGCAACGTCATTTAACTGCATTGAAAAAGACTTCCTCAATGAAATTTCATAAAATAAATCAACCATGACTTATTAAAAACCGAAGTTTGCGCGCAGTTAATAACATTCTACTTGAAGTTTGTTACTAGGACAATCAAGGTTAAATATAATGCGAGTTACAATCGCCAACCTCTCACACTTGGACCACGCGCGGTCACCGCCGCGGATCACGATTAGGGTCAAGCTTCAAGGTCTACCGTTACATAATTCTTCAAACATTTCGTTCTATTATCGATACTATATCGATACCTACTCGACTACATTGTTTGCCGACACTTTTTGATAGATTGATCGACACTACAATAGAGAATCAAAAAAATAAACAACTCGTTTTCGTTCAACCAGCGAATCGAATAAGTCATTCAACTGTTTGTTTACTTTTTACGTTCATAACTTGGCGTAGTTTTGGAGTTATTTGAGTGGCAAGTATCAATAAATATCAGTTGAACTTTTTTATAAAGCATCGCCTTTTCAGTGACAGACAATTTTACATTAAAAGCAATACACCGAAATTGTACACAAACATTATGACATAAGTGGAGTCACCTAAAAAGGATTTCGAATATATATTTTTTGTTTGCCCTATCTTGCTGTGCATAATTTAAGGGCATACAAAAATAGGAAAGCACAGTGTCATTACGACACTAGTGATTATAAATAATAAAATTATGTATTAGTACTCGTAGTGACTAAAAACCTATTCAAACAAAAACACATTCAAATTGTATTAATAAATTCATATTTGCGTGCTTCACAATCACGACAAAGCACTATTTGCACACAAATATTTGGAAACATAATTTCAAAATAAACGAATATTTTACAATTCCTCATTGTCAAAAGAAAACCATTCACTGTTCAGACCTTTTAAGTGTCAACCTTCAAATGCTTATTCAATTCCATAAATAGTTTGAAAACTGTTAAGAGGTAACTTGCATAAATTTTTCACAATAGCATCGTGACTAAGGCACTCGACTAACTTCCAAAAATATCGGTTCTATAGACTTGCAATAACTTAGACATTTTGATACTTTAGGAAATCTAACGACATAGACCCACAGTACCATAGTTACAACAGACTTAATTTAAATAAAATACATTTCTAGATCCACCTATTGAGAAAAATTATTTATTTGAGACATTTGTCTTCCGCCTATTATTGTCCTACTGCAGAACAAAGGCGGCATCTCATATAGAGAAGGCACGAGCATTGATCACCTCTCACACCACAGATTTCAAACTTTTATTAACTGTAAGTCGAGGTTTTCTCTCGATGTTTTCCTTTACTGATGTCTGTAGTGTCCAAGATAAACTCGGTATAGGTATAGGTGCACTAAAATTCGGTTTTTCCCAAAAATAGGTAGTTGGGGGGTTAAAGTTTCTTTGCGCACAAAATCACAAGCAACTAATTTAGTAAACATTGTGAATATTTAACAAAACAACTAATTAGTCAACTTTGAACATTGAATCCCATAAATTAATGTAAAGTCGTGACTCGTACGTTATTTCGTACAACACACGATACCGTGACAGTTTCGACCTATTCGTGTAATCAATTAGAAAATTTATTCAGTAATTAAACATGAGCTAGCCGTATTTGTGATTCATTAAAGTACGCAACTTTTAATTGTTGTTCTATCGTAAAGATGTAACTTTAATTTAGGTATTAGTTAGAGGGGGATGAAGCGTTTAACGAAGTAGAAAAAGGCGGGAACGGTCGACAAAAATGTATTTTGAACAAAACCTAGATTTCACAAAATCAACTAACATCAAATAATACTAAATCAAGTACGGACCAATACATCTCTATAGCCCAATCTACATTTGGAATATCTGAAGCGCTGATACATTTCAATATCCAATTGATTTATATTGTTCGATAACAATCGCAAATTTACACTGCGTGTTTATCAAAATAACTATCTATTGGAGGCGGCACAATCAAACATACCTACCCTCTGTAAATATCGTAAATATCACAGTATATCACCTTGATATTTACCTGCTTTGTGTTCTTCTTTTATAACCTTTTACTGCGTTAAAATGAACAAAAGAATATCAGAGTACGAATTTCAAAACAATAAGGACGTGTTTGATGGCAGAGTTAGCATTGAAATACTTTTTAGGCGTAGGTATACTTATAAAGAATTGCTTAATTTTAATGAGACCTCGCCTTAATTTAATTTAATAAAAATTTCGTTATACATTATTGTACAGCCTGATTTCTTATTGCAAATATATTAGAAACCTTTAATAGGCAGTGCGTTATTTTAGCAATTAATTCTTTAGTTACGTAAAAAACTAGAAGAATAATTGAAATGTTTCGTTCGACATTAAATCAATTATAAATAATGACTAGTAGCTTTCATTAGATACTCTTTTACACTATAACACTATCATTAAACTAGTTAATAATATATAAACAAACCATAATAATAAACAGTTCACCGTTCAAATGACAAGTACGCCGATCAATTAAGTATTATTAGACAGTTTGAGTTCATTGTCAACGAATGACCCTCTGTACTTAGTGCCACCAAAGTATTCAGGCCAGTTATTAAACATAATCACGATAACAGCTGATAGGCCACAAACACAAGTACATTTAGCAAATGACCTGTCACAGGGACAATTGATTCATGAATTTAATTTAGATACGAGTGGACCAGTAACTGTACTGGCCAGTAGCCAGCTCTTGTCATTAATTTCGATACTCGTTTGATTAATACCGCTTTGTTTGAACTTGTATTGTAAAACAAAGGGCACGCGAGCATTTCATTATGGAATTTAGATCTGATATGAAAAATCAATGGTTCGGTATGCAATTATATTTTATTGGAGGTTGTAAATAGAGGGCATTTGATGGCGCGTATTACTCATTCGTTTTGCCCCTAGAGTGCCATTTAGGGTTGGATTTGAAATGGTTTTCATACAAAAAGCAAATAAAATAATTATGCATTTATGTTGTCAGGGGATTTCATAGACAAGACTCTTGAAAAATGGAGTAAAAACATATTCATCTTCTTGTCTCATAACGGTACTAAATCACCACGTATTATAAGACAAAGTCCCCCCGCCGCGTCTGTTTGAACGGGGTAAACTCAAAAACTGCCAAACAGATTTCCATACGGTTTTCACCAAAGGATGAAGTGATTCATGAGGAAGATTTTTTTTTTTTTATTTTTTTTTTTTTTTTATTTTTTTTTTTTTAAAACGTAAAAAAAAATGTAAAAAATTTATGTGTACAATTCATCATGGTTTTGTGTAAATTGGCTGAAACATAGCGATGATTGTTAAAGATATCGGTAAAGATCATGCCGACTTGGAGCTTTACAGGCGAGCCGCACAGTCACGTAAACCAATAAAGTTATGTGAAAACAATGTATTAGGTACCTGGATTAACACATAGGTGCTTTTAATCCATGTACTTTCCCGTGTGATATTTTCAAAAGCTAAAAATCTTAAATTCGTTCTCTCACTGACAACACACAGCCTAAGCCAATTGGTCTACAAGCAAGAAGTTTTCCACAAGAGTGTAACAAAAATAAGCACAATGGAACGAGTTTTGAAAATCCATCCCCTATGGGGTTAAAGAGGGGATGAAAATAATCGTCATTTTGCCGATGAGTAATCTCATTGGGAAAACGGCTTCATCTAAGAAAAGCTCATGCCCTGCTTAAAAATATTAACCAGTCAGCAAAGAGGTAGGTACTTATCATTGAGTCTATGAACCGTTTCTTTCGTGTTGTAATCCAGCAACTAAAAAACCCAGACCTTTTCGCAATTGCCATAACCATGCAATGCTTATATTGTCACAGCAAGAACAATAGTACATCTACCCACACCACTTGCCACACTCTATGCGAATAGGGGCGTACGCGCATGTTCTGCATTCGTTCTGCGCCTGGCCTACGCTTCTAGGGTCAATGTTAAACAATTAAATAATAAACGTACATCGTAATTGATGTAACGAATTGCATAATAATAAAATTCATTGTTTACTCTCAAGTCTCAGTTTTTTATTTTCCATGTAGGTTTTATTCAAGGCAAGCGTTGGTTAAAACTATAAAAAATATTTTGTGAAGGTCATTTATATCATCGTGCGTACTGACTTTTAAAAGTAAACGTTATCATTGTGCATCCTGTCATTTACAAAAAGTTCTTCCGACAACTTGACAAAATCAGACACGGTACTGTGAACCGCAGGTCCAAGGGAGCTTTTCATTCGACTTCGCTAGCGGCTTTATTTCGTAGCATCAAGTTGTTGTTTTAGGTGAAGCCGCGGGTGGAAGCTAGTTGTATAGCTTCCACCCGCGGCTTCGCCCGCGTGGTAAGTTGATAAAAAGTAGCCTATGTCCTTTCTCAGGCTCTAGACTATCTTTGTACCAAATTTCATTTGCATCGGTTCAGTAGTTTTGGCGTGAAAGCGCGACAGACAGAGTTACTTTCGCATTTATAATATTAGTAAGGATGTAGAAATAAAATACTGGCAAAACTAATGCATAGGAGTATTTAACAACACATATATATATATTTATATATATTTATATAGATAAGTATATGCTTTATGTATGTATGTATTTATTGTATATGTAAATGGTACACCACTGACTACCTGCAGTATTATCTCTCTTTCGCGCTTTAACCCATCCAAAGGTTGTCTGTAAAAGATCGCTTTTAGCGACCGGCCATTGTGTCACCCTATGTTAAATTTCTACATTTGTATCTGTATTTTTTATGGTGTACATAATAAAGATTCTATCTATTCTATTTTGAAACTATCAAATAAATCCTTACATCGAAATGAAAAAAGTAATTATTTTAAAGGAACTAAATAGTAGTGATGGGCTGATAATTGGTTTTGCCGATCTTTGACTAGCTATAGTGACTAAACTATTGGATATTTATTTGATTGAGTATTTGTATGCAGACTGAGGACGTCGTTCTCATTAGATATACGAACTTTATTTTCGTCCCCACCTTATTTAGTTCAGGGCCACCAGCTCTTACAGCAGTATTATTTTAATCTTACTCATTGGAAAAAGATGGAGCTATACGTCCTGTAGAGCTTCATCTCTTTCCTCCACTGAGTAAGATTAAAATAATACTGCTGTAAGCGGTGGTGGTAGGCCCCAGGAGTTAATACTGACCGTACCATCTCAATCATCAGCATAAAGCTAAATTGCTGTACCTATTTGGTAGTAGCTGTATCAATGCTAGACGCTGCTTTAGTCACCAACCAGAGTCGAGACAATACAATGCTCGCCTTGAACACTACCAATACCCACCCAACGTTACTGCTTTTGTGTACTGTCGTTTATGTAAATTATTAGTAAACAGCAATCTCTCAATACGTTGAAGCGTGGATATCGCCTATTGTCTTTAGCAGCTGTAACACCTAATAAGGCTCTCAAAAGATTTAAATTACCGCCTTTGATTACGTCTTCTGAAAGCTGAAGCTCATTGTAGAGCTTTCGATAAACGTCACTTCTGACGGCTGTTGTAGTTCTAGTTACCCTTGAAAAAGTAATTTGTTATGGCTACTACTAATGTTTACTTGAAAAAACAAACATCTACTGGAAACGAAAAAAAAATCTGAAGTCATTTATTATTTACTGAACTTTACAAAAAACATTGACTGGAAACGCCGTAGAAAACGTACTTAGTTAAGTACCTAATTCAATCATGTATTAAATCTTTTCAGTGTTGCTTAACATCGCACTTAAATCGTTTGGTACATTTAGGTGCTTCTTATGTATATCTCGTTCAAAGATCACTGTAGTTTTTCGTCCAATTTCATCACAAAATAATTCCAAATCAATTTACTCATGTTCTAAGAACCTGTCTTCTAAAAAATAAGCAATGTTTATTCAAGTCAAGAACAACATGTTGTGTGCCGTGGCTGAGTGCTCATCGAGTATTCGCGACATTGCCAAGCAAATGGCGACTCTTTACGTAGCCAGAGGGCTGGCCTATTTTTAGCCCAAAGAATTGCATTGCCATCCACGGTGGTAATGCTGCCAGTCTTTTGATAACTTTTCCCAATGACAGTGATGCGGCAAAATGTTTGATGCTCAATGAACTCTTCGCCTTTTTTATATACTTATACTTAATTCATATATTTTTGTGCTTGCTTGTGTATTGTATAGTTGACCAGCTATTGATTGAAATAAAACAGAACAACATACCGTTGTGCCCTGTGATTAAAAATTAGCGCCTTCCCAGATACTATCGAACATTTGTATCGAATCGTGTTTATTAGTGGTCTCAGTAGCGGCTATCGGCAGCGAAATCTTAGCCGTATATTAATTTGTTATCTTAATGACTTACTGTACAACAATTAGATACTTCAACAATACAATAAAGTATCTAGATTATTGCTTTGTTTGGTTCATTAAACTTTTGGCGCCAGTCACATTTCTTACTACTACTATTATTAAAAACATGTAAACGTAGTCGAAACGACTGAAGAAAAAATGTAGGCAGATATTGGCGTAATATAAGTAATACTGTGATCTGATAATATCAACGTTATAGATACTACCATCCAGGAAGACGCGCCCCCCTCCGCTCCGCTCCTTACTAAAATACAGCTTATAGTAGGTACATCGCGGAGCGGGGCGCGTCTTTGTGGATGACACTAGCATAGAGGTTCTGAAAGAGCCTGCTTTCAGAACAATGACAATGCAAAAGAACTTTATAAATAAATCATCATCTGCCTAATCTTTTCCCAACTATGTGGAGGTCGGCTTCCAGTCGGTTAGACTGGAATACCAATATGTACATGGAGCGGCTGCCTATCTGACCTGACTGATCTCCACAACCCATTTACTGGGTAATAGGATACTCCTTGGTAAGACTGGTTGTCGAACTGTCGGGCTTCTGACGACACGAATGAGATGTGGTCTTGGTATGTAAAGATGAACACCCATCCATGGACCAACCGCGGCAAGCGTAACTTAACCTAGATTGATCGACCCGTGTGGCTGTTATTACTTACCCACAAGCCCCTCCAACTGTATAAATAAATAATGGGTGTAAAATGGTAAACTAACTTAGTTCCACTCAAACAAATAGTAAATCTATCAGTCACTAGTTACATAATAAAGGTCAAAGACAGACAATCCAAAGCAATGAGCAAATAAGTATGACTAAAAATATCCTAACGTACTTCTAATCCGATCTATTTAAATTTATTCGCAACTGTACCTGTTGATCCGGCATTCCAGTCATGACATTTGACATGGACCTTGAAACGCAGTGCCATGAAGGTTTGTCCATCTGTCGTGACCCGACATTGTCTCAGCACTTGACAGCGCCCTCTATTGTTGAACACGACATTAATTATAATTCATAATACATTACCTTAATGAAGTTACAAAATTGGACCGCAGTCCACAGTAATCGAAACTGGGCTGTAGGACCGTAAACAAAACTTATTACAAATCTTTTGATTAAACCTCCAAGGGTATTCCATTAGACTACGAATGAACAATCGAATTCAATTTCGAGTAAGTCACTTTCCAATGAATCGATTTCCGACGAAGTAATGCTAGTTTCGAATAAATACGTTGAGAAATATGAATACAACTGTACTGAATAGCTAAGTTATGAAAAATAGTCGTACCAACTATTTAATTTTCTTTGTATTTAATAAAGAAATATTTGCTGTCTGTAAATAAGAAATAAATGGAGTCTCAGCAATGTCTCATTTTACTTAAAAATGTATCTATTCGCCAAAGCATTCCAAGTCTGAAAATTTTCTCTCTTCTCTATTTCAGCTTCGTCTTTGGTAAGGGAAGTCAGCTCCAGTCGCCCTCTTATGACGGTTCTTTTACTAACAACTGACTGTTGGCCCGCGACTTCGTTCGAGTGGAATTTCTTGTTTAAACATTAAAAATATTCTATGACACTCAGCAATACTGTAGCTTCCCATCAGTGAAAGAATTTCTAATTCGGATCCGAATCTACGAAGATTACCCCCTGCCCCCTACATACAAACTCACACTTCTTTAAAATATAACAAGGTGAGGCAAAAGTAATCACCAAAAAAAGACAAGACAAGAAGACGCTATATACTTTTCAAATGGCGGCCACTGTCAATTCTGTTTTGACATTTGTGAAGTAAACAAATGCAGAATACACATCAATAACTCATAGACTCTCAAGAACGCGGAATAATTGTTTCGGGAAGCATTTCCGCGTCATCTAAACTTTCGCTTTGGCGATTTGCACTGGCCAGCCAGATCACCCGTTTTGACCGCTCCAGACTTTTTTTTGTCGGGTTACTTGAAGTTCCCTCAGACTCTTAAAATCCTTAAAGAGAATATCCGACAGGAATCCGAGAACCTATCGCCGGAAGTTCTGACACAAGTGATGGAAAATGCCAAAACCAGCCCGTATGGTCATCAATTCTGACGGCCACCGTCAGAATTGATGACCATACGGGCTGGTTACTTGACCGATATCATTTTCTCAATTAATGGAAAAAATTCTAATTCATTACCTAAATAAACATAATCCACAGGAAGAAACAAAATTTATAATTCCATAAAAATATTGCAGCAAAAAAAAATCGGGTAATTACTTTTGCCGACCTCTTATTACTAGTAAGACTTGGGCTCATGTTTGGTTCATTGTAAATACAAGAACTAATACGAGCTGGACGGAAATTCTTAATCATTGTAAGTATTAATATAGGTAGGTACCTACTGGGTTTCATATAAAGGTAACGAAAGAAAAAGGTAAAAGAAAACGTGAACGTCGGGCACAGGTCGTAAAGAGAAAAATGTTTTCGCCTTGTTCCAACGACGTATTTAGATATTTAATTAAACCTGCTTAATAAACTTCTTGTTTGTTTCTTTATAAAAATAAATAATCAAGGTACAGATACCTAACAATAACTTACCTTTTTTTTAATGCAAGTAATTTTTATTTAAATTCTTAATGACTTCGTTAATTTGGATGCAAATTCTAAGAATGATGAGATAACATCGCCTAGTTATATCATTCTTACGTAACCTTTGTTTACAAATACGATTTACTTTTTATATAAACAGAATCAATCTGAACAAAAAATACGTTTTTTTGCACGACCTATATGATTAATAACAGTGAGCTTTAAAAAGATTACGTAATAAGGATAATCTTTGAAAAGGCGTTTCAAATCGTGTATCTTTTTGCTTAATTAAAAGTATTTGGTTAGCAAAAACCAACCAAAACTACTTTGATGTAGGTACGCTTCTATTTTAGCCCCTTTAATGCTTTCCGCTTTAAGATATTTGACTACCAAGCTTCTCAATAATACGCGGAATAGAAGGCCAATTATTATCAAATAAATAGGAAACAGTTTGATATCATTACGTGTATGTGATACCATCATTTCAGCCGAAAGACGTCCACTTCGACCAGGATGTGATATCAACCAAGTCAGCCTATCGCAGTCCACTGCTGGACACAGGCCTCTCCCAGGCTGCGCCACACCACCATATCCTCCGCCTTCCGCATCCAGTCTGCCCAGCCAACTTTTTTAGGTCGTCGGTCCATCTAGCTGGGACGCCCCCCAACTAGATGGACCGACGAGCGAGTTCTACAGTGGAGACCGCGTATCGGCAAGCGTAGTGAAGTGTGAGTCTACACTACACTACGCTTGCCGATACGCGGTCTCCACTGTAGAACTCGTATTTGATATAGAATATTATCAGATACTTAAAGAATAGGGCTGGAGGATCGTACCTGTCAATTAGAGAAACTTTACTCTTCGTTCCTCCACCACCAAAGGTGCGAGGCAAGGACTGCAATGGAAGTAGTATAATCTTTACCTTACCTTTTTACAAACAAACCAGCACTGTAATTGCGTGACACAGTATCATTCACAATCCAAAAGTTTCGAAAATTTCGTATGCTCAACAACGTAAATAACGCTATGAACATGGCTCTGTCAAAACGAAAGGCATTGCGATCGATTTTGTGTGTTACGCAATCACCCCGTAGAACGCCAGTCGCAAAATCAGTTCTGAATAAAGTCCTAAACAAAATATTTGCATCCCATAGTCCTTTGATCCGCTAATCGGCACTGGCGAACCGTTTCAATCCGAATTCGTCCAATAAATGCGTAGTCATGGTAAATGCATGTCCCGTTATTTTCGGCACAGCCGGGTGGGACATCAATCTGTATCAGTTTGTTTGATTGGCACGCCTGATCCCGCTCGTCCCTGGACATTTAGCCCCGCCGGCACGCTTTACTCCATGGCTACTGATTTAATTATCTGTACCTACCAATTCATTTTTCATGCTTCAGTTGTGGCTGTGATGTACGAGGGTGCCGTGGGTTAATTGTGGTTTGTTGGGATTTTAACTGAACTCTGGGATAGAAAATTAAATATAAACAATAATAAAGTCGAGATGGTTTTGTTTTTCTAGTCTTAATTAATGTTATAAAAGGAGATAATCACTCTAATGACTAACAGATTAAGCAATGAAAAATAAAAGAAAGAACTTAACGAACCATTTTCTAGATAAATCTGGTAGGTATCATCAAACAACTAAGAATTGTTTTATGTTTTGGTATATAGACGAAAAATTAAGCCGATTAGCTGTAACATTCTTACTATGAAAATATAGGTGAAGTGAGCTTGAAGTGACCTGTCATTCGACCCGGTGCTAGGGATTAACACTTTGACAGCTCACTTCACCTAAGTTTTTACGGTCCGATTTTTACAAAATAGATCGGCATATAAACATACTGTAATTAGCATCAAACCCCAAACCTAGACAGAGACAAATTCCCTTCAAACGTCACAACATCTAATTTATTCAAAGTTCATTAGTAAAATTAACGCCATTCCACACACAGAACAGAGCCAAACTTATGAGATATTAACATGTGTTACTGGGATTATAAATTAACAATACAATTACAATTAACACTGTAATTTAGCTACCGAAACTAACGTACCTACCGCGTTCTAACTGTGTTATTCATAATCTCTGTGACGTAATCAATCCCGTGGCGGGTTCACATCAAGTATAAACATTGTTTGGAAACGATGGCTCAATGACAATGTAATTTACAATGTCGAGTAATTAGGTAGTGGTATTGTTTTGTTTTAAGAGTTAGACTTAAGAGTTAGGAACTACTTGTGTTTATTTCTGTGATAAAAGCAAGTGTTGTCTATTGTCTAGTGAACATCCTTAAAATTATTGGCAAAGTTGATGTTATTGAATTCAATTATCTGGGAATTATTTCTCTCAACACACGCTTTTCTATTTAATTTCTAATCTTTGCATAATAAATTGCCGAAATCGATTTTTTTTGTCAATTGGAAAAAAGTGGAATAAACTTTTGTAGGTATACTTAATGTGATGTGAAAGACAGCATCAATAAGAATAATGAAACGCTTTATCAACAAATTACCTATTACTTACAACTTGTAATAGAATATAGTAAATACTTATTAGAATAAGTATATAGATGAATAAGCACAACAGGTATTAATTATTCAATTTTTACTAACCTTTTTTTTATTCATGGAACTAATGCATTTTTATTGGGTGACTGCAAGTTGCAAGTACTGCAAATTAGGTTTATACATACTTCTCGCAATCAAATGTTATATTGTATTGTCATAGCTCTATTTTTCCTGAATAAACTACCTATTTAATTGATAATCATGCTAAGAGAGTACCTAGTGGCATGAATTACAAAAAAATTAAAGAATAACACAGACACACAGTAAAAATGTCTGAAATCGATTCAATACTCGATGCTGAACAAACTAAATACTTACAGCAGGCGTAGCATGAGCACCGTTTTGTCGACGGAAGAGTAGACAAAAATGACGTTTCCTGTAGACAGTAAACAGTACGAGACGGCAGCAAAATAGAAAGAGTCAACTGCACTTTTTACGCAATTCACTCTTTTACATAATTCGACTCAGAATTTTTTGTTTTATCATAGGATTTATCGGTTGTCAGTGTGATTTTGAAAACTTTCTTCCGAAATAGTCTACATATAAAAAGACCTAGACAAAGATCGTTAGAAATGAAAGACAAAATGACAGATTGTAGAAAGATTTCTACGGTGGATATCAAAAATGAAGAAACGAACTGTCACTTTGTATAGAAAAAGCTATGTCTATTCTTCGTAGAGATAGAAAACGCCATGCTACGCCTGCAGAACTTGCGTTTATTCCGTTAGGTACCCATTGTCATCTATATTATATTATAATTTATTATTATCTACAACCCTTCCGAGACCTATATTATTATGTTATCATGCAGAAATCATAATAAGAACACAGTATCCTTTGACCCTCTGACCACAAAGAATGTAGTAAACGCCGTTTACATTTACATAGCTACCATAGAGGTTTACATAGTGACCATAGAGCAACTGCCACTCTTATGCCCTTCTCAATATAACAATCTCTGAACTTAAAGTGTGGTGTTGCTACCTAAATACTTATAGACGAAGTCACGAATTCTCAGTAGGTGCGCCTAGAGGGCAATCAGATAGAAGTTTACCCTATATTGCCCTATATTAGTAACTAAACGTCCTCTAAGTCCTTCAGAATTCAAATTTCAAGTTACCATTACAAATAATTGATATTACAAAGGTTGATCCAATACTTAGTATTGAAGTACCTTTTACGTCATATTCAATGTCTAGTATTAAGTTTTGAAGACAAAACTATGTTTATGTTCTACCGCAGTTGCCCTTACCAAGGGGACTTATTGAACTGGCTGTCCTTTTATTATCACGAATGACATTCAATCTATTGGAGAGTTATTAAACTTCGAACTCGTTTTCAATTATCGATTCCATAGAAATGACAAATGAAAGGAATGATCGATTGAAGGATTGATTTTATTCAATGTCTACGTAGGTACTTATTCATTAGGAGGTCCTCAACATCTGAAATATAATAAGAATAAATCAGGTTTTCTGGAAAAATGGAATTGATGTCGCTTTTATAGACAATGTTAAACATTACAATATTGATTTGTTATACGTAATTGAGGCTGTGGGTGAATGAAATTGTCGTTTTTAATAATAAAAAAATAGATAAGAGTATGCTATTCCTGATTTTTCTACAAACAAAATACATTTCCCCAACAAATTAAAAGAGACGAATAAAAAAATAAATCTAGGTCTTGTATTATCTGCACAATTGCACCCAGAAACATAAGACATCTGCTTGCTTATATGCACGCATTTTGCACTTGTCAACTGAAAGAAATGGGACGACATTCTTCGGCAATGTGCCAGGATGCTCTCGCCATTTAAATGTAATTTTACGCGATATTTCATTGCTTCTCCAAACATTTCGAGGCTTTTCGACCACTACATAGTCTAGCTATATGCAAGAATGAATAGGGATACGAGTCCATGGACTTAAAAATGCTTTGAAATTATATTAAAATTCTCTTTCCTAATTCTCAGTCGACATTTGTATAGGAAAAGTAGCACATACTGGGTTCGAAGTTTAAAAAAATGTTTACAAAAAAGAAAACAGAAACTTCGAACGTTTTGTAATGTTCATGTTTCTAACTGAAACAAAATGTCGCCCCATTTTAGGCTCTGTGTCACAGTATGTGTGGCGCAACGGTTCTCTGACATCTTTTGTAAGAACACGCCATCAACAAGCCTAGCAACGAGTACACCCCTATGTGCGCTCTACTTCAAGCTGTAGAGTAGCTTAGCTTACGCTTGCCTAGTAACATGTCAAAGAAAACAGTACAAACCCAACCAGTTAGAAACGTTTTAACAACCACCTGCGTTACTTGGAACAGTAAAGTATAATCAATTTTCAAAACAGCACGGCAACCTTGAAAATGTTTACATCGAGACCTACATTCTAATAACCTTTTAACACAAAGAAATGTAGTTCAGTGTTCGCCAGAAACATTTGTTGCGATCGGCAGTCGTCACAGTTTTGCATAATAATAGCACAATGGTTTGAGTGGTACGAAACGTTGTTACAAAACGTAAAAGAAACACCTTCTTGGTAGCGCCGCCCTGTCGCCGCCACGTTACTAGTGATGTGTCAAAAAATTTGGGAAACGGAACGTAAAAATATATTTCTCTTTTTCACCAAAATCTATATTGACTGTCTAGTTAAGCGGTAACAGCCAGTTCGAACTTTCAATAGCAAACAGGTATTAGAACTGTAGTTCTAGGCTAGGCTTCTTGTTTTCAATAACCTGCCGCAAAATCAAGTATTAAGGCGTCAACTATCGGGTTTCCTATAACAATCTCAATCAATCCTCCATCTAGTCTACAGATTATAATAGCTCTGCAAAATCCAAACACTAACTTTGACAAATCATACACGGGTTTTGTGTCAAATTAGCTATGGGAAATCACGTGTGATTTGCAGTCGTTTTCAATCAAACGGAGGTTAATCTAATCGTCTAAAAACCGGGACGTCCCACGTTTAGTGCACATCACTAGCGGCTCATGAATTATTCGATGTTGTGACACAGACAGCCGCCCGCCCCAAGCCTATCGCCACGTGATACAGCCGATTGAATAATCGAATGAATCAAAGTACTTAATTCTTTTAAACTTTAGATGTTATCAGACACCAAAGGCACCAATCCTACAATTATTAAATAAAATAGCATTAAAGTACTTTATGAATTTCGAAGAAAATCTTTTTAAACTTAAAATCCTTTTCAACAAAAAATGTGGAATATGGAAAAGCTCTTTTTCAGGAATCGCTTATCTATTTAAATGAAAAAGTATACCTATGTTTAACCTTAAATCCTTTTTTCTATAAAGGCCTCCGCAGAAAGGCGCGATTCTGGTAAAACAATTTCAATGAAGTTTTCAACGAAATTGTTCTACTAGAGTCGCGTCGCACCTGTTTACGGGAGCGTTTAGTTTGCTATTTCATAGATCAAATCATCACATAGTGTGGTAAAACTGGCAATCAGCTAGCGTCTATCAGTATTTTGTACAAAATTTAAAAACTCGAAAAAAATATTCCCGTACCTGAAAATGAAGATTCAATTTAAGTAAGAAGGTACCAATAACATCCGTACCTATTTAAAATCCAATCTGGCCGGATATGAAAATTAATTTCCGTGCGCCCTAAAAATAAGTATCTGAGTGTGCCCAAAGCTGTGCCCAGAATCAGAATATAAATTGAGCAAAAAAAAATGTCCCTTGATCTACGCAGACCTGACAAATAAATATTCTTGTATATTTTACTGAAAGATTAACATAATTTTTTTTATTTATTTCAGTTTCCACGAAGAGGTGCCTTGCTGAAGTATACTTCATAAAGGTAAGCGTTTGAATTAATTTCCAAGGCAATTGCTATAAAAATATGATATTTATGATTACTTAGTCAAGTTTGTGACTATATAAATACGTGAGTAGGCTTTATAAATAAGTAGTATGATTCTAGGGTGAATATTATAATATTTAAGGATCTTATCTCAAATAGCAATATCAATTTTCCATAGGAAACGACCAATTGGAACCGTGTACCTAACTTCTGACGTGTCTTATGTGCCCATGTACCTACATGTACCTTACGTATATGTGAAATAAAATGTTTTGTTTTTCATTTACCCTTACGACGGGAATTTTGTTGAAAAAATGTGATCGAAGAGCCAGATTCACATTTCGTATTAGTTCTTAAAATAGTCTAATAAAACGTGCATAATTTTGAAAAAGTAGGCTCACTTTTTTATATTTAAAATAAAAAATAAACATCAATACAATTAATGTTTTTTTTTGTAATATTAAAAACTTTTGTCACAACATTTATGACAAAGTCGCTTATAAGAATTCTAAGTTACCTGGAGAACAATAGACCATTTTACCAAGAAATGTATCAAAAAGCTTTGCTCAAATGTCGTAACTTAAATGAACTTTAAGTGAAGCTATTATTGCCAGGTAAGGCGTAGGTTACGCTCTTAAAGTAAAGGTTAAAACAGAACGTTATGGGAATTCTCTAAATTATAACGTTTTGTAAGCCTACGCCCAGTCAAGATTAGATATTTATGTGAACAGACTTTTGTTCAGCAGTGTAGCAATAAAAATCCAAAATGAGCATCAAAAATAATCTGAATGTTACTTTGCTAAAAACAAAAGACACAGTAGTGCCAATTCCGAGTTGTTCAAGAAACTGGCCGATAGATCGTACAAACTGCTTTCGAACCAAAAAAAAGAAAAAAGAAGAACAATCTAAATCATGTATTTTCAGCTTTCTCAATATTTCTTGCTTTTATTCAATATAATAAATCAATTATTAATTTAATTTGAACCATAAAGCAGTACTAATTCAAATCATTAACGCTTCTGATCTCAGTAATTAATTTTAATCATGTAACATTCAATCTATGGTATGAATTCTCTACGAGAATTCCACTGAGCCGTGCCAATTAATAATTAACAATAGACTTATTTACTTCTGAAATTTAATTAGAGTTATAATTGGAGGCATTTCAGTTTAGAATATTAACGGTATTCCGAAATTCAGGATCTATTTTGAGAAGTATATAAGAACAAACACATTGATTAATCCTAATCCTAACTAATATTATAAATGCGAAAGTGAGTTTGTTTGTTTGTTTCGCTTTCGGGCTAAAACGGCTAAATAAATTTAGATGGAATTTAGCACATGGGTAGACCATGACCTGGGTTAGGACTAAGGATACTTTTTATACCGGTAGTACGTTCTCATGGGAAAATTCTGGACCAGCACGCGGGTGAAGCCACGGGAAAAACCTAGTCATCTATATCCTCTGGTAACTGTTAATTAATTAATTAATTAATTTTACAGTACCTACATAAAGTAGAAGATACACCAAACAACTTAAATACATCTTAGTGCTCATTCACATGAGCGGCACGCGTCAACGGCAGAGGTAACTGCAGCCCTCGACACGTCGCGTCGGTGGCTGCCGTCGACGCGTCAGCGGCTGCCGTCGACAACGTGCCGCTCGTTTACTTATTAGAGCACCATACTCGAATACACAAGCAGCACGTTGTCGACGGTAGCCGCTGACGCGTCGAGCCTGCTGTTGCCTCGGCCGTTGAAGTGTGCCGCTCGCACTAGGTGTAGAAGCAAAACGTTTCACTGAACACAAATAATTTACCTACACTGGCTATTCATGGTTATTGTATATCTACTAGCACCCATTTACTGTAAAAACATGGACGTATAGAACCATCACGCCAAGGATAGCCCTTCTCTATGCTTATTTAAATTCTGAGCACAAAAAGGGCGTAACACATTAACATAGGGGTGTCCCCTCCATTAAAAACCTTAGCCTGAAAACGAAACCGACAAACTAATAACTGAACATATCGATACCAATACCGATACCAATAAGGTCCCGATGATAATCCCGTCAATGTAATTAAGCGGGAGGAGTTAAAAGGTTGACTGTCAATATAGGGGCGAAGGGGGCTAAACGGATTAGGGTAAACAGTATAAAGAGCCTTTTGTATCCGAAATTAAATGTCACCCGATGTCATTATTCAGCCTCTGGTTGACACGCATACGATCGCTGCCGTCTGCCACCGCTCGATGCTGGAGATCCGAGGCTTTTATATTACACGATTTAATTGTTGATTTTGGCTTTTATATTACACGATTTAATTGTTGATTTTGGTTTACGACACGAGAATTTCGGAACCAGTCGTTATCGCTTTTGACAAAGTCATAATAGTAAAAATTGTCTACTCATATATCTTCTTTTGGTTCCCAGACCACTTTTCATACAACTTTGCACAAGGCTCTTTACTGAGCCTATTGAAAACAAAATATTGTGTAATAATAATAAATAAATAATGCGAGCTCATTGTCAATCATAAGTGTGTTCTTATTTACGGCGCAATAAATATAACTCATTACTTGTGATTGATATAGTGCAACAGTTATGTTATGACACATTGTCAGTCCATCGACATCAAGCACCATTACGAGAGTGGCATTGGCAGTCTGCCGAATTTCTTGACTAATGTCTAACAATTACATCACATCGTGAAGCGGTCGTCCGTTCTAAAAGACGTTATTAGTTAACCCATTAATTATACTCGCAACGGCTGTCGAAGATGCCGCCAAACCAAACTTTACGTTGCGGAAGTATTAAAATATTACCAAGACTTTAATCCAATTTCTACAAACAATAACACCGTATTTCCATTATGGCGCAGTCGCTCTACAAATTATGGAACACATTTATGTGTAACAAGACAGATAATTCACGTATGCGGCAATAATATTGCAAATTATTGGATAACGTGACATAAAATTATACGGTCGCATCACGGGGACAATTTTCATAACGAGAGAAATAACAGGGCAGCGCACGAGAGCGTACCTGCAATTCCATTCGTTTATAACGTTAAACGCGATTTTCCGTACTATCCTTTAATGCGTATTGTTATTGGACACAATAAAATTAACGATCCAATTCGTATTCAGAGTAAAATAATGTATTTTAAAACTAGTACCTAAATAAATATACGATATTCGTAATTGTGATGGAGACAGCGTAATAAATGCTTTTTTCTAAATCAAGTAAATCGCTCTGTCAATCTCACGTAATAGAATGCAAATGGGATTTTTCGTCAAGATACAGACGTTTGATAAATTAAAGTCTAATTTACGTGTTTTTATCTACCTACCGAGTTTCGCCCGCGGCTTCACCTTGAAGGAAAGTTGTCGAAAAAATCTCTGCTATCGAGATAAACGATCACTGCTGAATTGTTTACTTAATACCTTCTATAGATCTAATGTATTACTTACTAAAGTAACTACATACATAAACTTAGCTGGAATTTACAATTGAAATAACAAAAACTTTTTACAAAAAAAAACAACCGACTTCAAAAAAAACACTAAAAAAGTGAAAAATAACTTTAATTTCGGAAGTCGGTGTCTTTGCTTTTTAATTTTCGTTTTTTGCCACCGACTTCCGAAATTGTTATTTTTCACTTTTTTCGTGTTTTTTTGAAGTCGATTGTTTTTTTTTGTAAAAAGTTTTTATTTTTCACTTTTTAGTGGTGGTACCTACCCCACACAAGTTACTACCTGCTATGTAAATAACAGTGAAGGAGTCTAATAATTATATCGTCTACATAGACTGTGGGAAAAATAAGTAATATTGAAGCTAGCTCAAAAACTACGCAAGCAAACTTAATAAAATTTATATGGAACCATCTCGGGAGTATACCCTTTCGAACTAAAAGAAGAATTTTTAAAATCGGTTCACAAACGGCGGAGTAATCGGAGAACAAAAAAAAAAAAAAATCATCCGAACGTAGTACCTTCTCCTTTTTTGAAGTCGGTAAAAAATTATATATTTTCAATTTATCCTTCAAACTTAAACGTGTGACATCAAACAAACAATGATTCCCAGCTCCACTCACGCACACAAAATTGATTTATTAATAGCTTTAAACGATAATAGCAAACAATATTAGTAAACCCATATATTAGGAACGAGATCTAGACGTAGCAATATTATGTTGAGCTCCTAGACGCATGCATTCAGACCGTCAGACACTTGAATACTTGCTAATCCTGAAAGGGATACAAACGTATATCATGATAATATAGAGTAAATAGTCGTGTATACTTGTGTTTTCAATAAAAGGGATCATGGATTAAGTATGAATGATCTACAACATCTTGAATGTTCTGCAATCGAGGTTTACAGGAAAATCAACATCAAAAGTCATTTATTCAAACTAGGCTGAGAATCAGGACTTTTCGAAAGTCAAAATTACAGAGAGTCCCTCAAAAACGCCCACCCTTCGCCACTTCCTAGTGCTTTAGCTGGGAAGAAGTGGCGCAACAAACTCCCCAGCAGGAACTTCAAGGGAGACTTCTTAGGGCTATAGGAATTTGTCAATAGAGTGACACCATAACAATAAATTGACCAATAAATATGTATAATACATAGAAGATCTTTTGTTCGATTTAGCTAATCGACACCTAAAGTCTCAATGGAAGGCTTTGTCAAAATAGGATATATTTTGTCAGGTTAGCTCGTGCATTGTAGACACTGTACTGTACCTATTTGCTAAAGCCAAACAAAAATGACCGACGGCAAAGCATTACGTACTTCAAAGCAAATATTATCTCATCTTCACTTGTGTCTTCACGCTGAGTTTAATACCTACCTAAATGTGTTCGTTTTGAGATTCAAACAGTATTGTAGATAAATACTGTTCGGTGCAGTAAATGTCAAGTAAGTAGGTCTTGTAAGATAATATCGAAGGAGTCGCGGTTAGCCCTTGTCTTCATAGATATTATCTATATTGTTCCTAACATCTATTGTATGGACTTTAATTTTGCGTCGCGACGTTCCAATTTTGTTATCTATATCGGAACTTGTTAATACAAAGTTGTACGATTATACAATCCGGAACTACATGTTATACAATATTTGATAACTTTCCGCTGCATTGACATCACAAAATTCGCAGGTTATTCATCTAGATCTACTCTTTGAAAGTTTTAGACTATTTATTTTTGCTACAAACTTCCTATTATTATGTTGAGCTACTTTCCTGTAAAAAAATAAGCTTAGCGAGTGTAATAACTAGTGAACACGGTCAAAGCTTGCCTTAATAATAAATACCATGTATTAAAATGTTTGTAATGCTAACTAGTAGGTAGTTTATCTTCAAGAGAAATCAGCTACCATAGTTACACCATTAATAGTGTGTAATCCATTCATAATAATAATAACGTAGCGAGCAAGAAGTCAGGTCGCATCATAATAATCTGACCTGACTTCTGATCCGATCCAAATGCTTCAAGCAAATTATTGAGGCATTGTTAACACAATGGCAAATATGAATACATGAATGATGGGTAACCACTACGCAACTTTATGATGCTGTCAGAAATCAGACAATATATAGTTAACATTCTTTTGCAGGAAGGATTATGTTGAATGTGTAATAGGATAAGTAAATCCCACACACGCAAAATCCCATAAACAAGTAATAAAACATACTGTAGATAAACGTTCGAGAGAGAAACGTCGCGTCTATTTAATAAGTAAACAAACTAAATAGACGTTCACCTAGGCTCAAAGCAGAGTAATGCTCCTACACGCGACGAGTAAATAAGTCAACCGAGCGTGTAGCCCCGACAATAGTTGCCTCTGAATCCATTGTGTACTCTTCTTCAAAAACAGATGTTGCTTGGAATAATAGATGTAACTCCATTGCCGTTTGCAGTCGTGTTTTGTCCCGACTTTGCGACCGATGCGAGCCGACCCCTGATTAGACGACTCGAGCCCAGAACTGTCCACAACATTTCAAGGCTTTATTGAAGTTACAGACTTGCTTGACATGCTAGTTGGACATTCAGACGGTCTGCATAACTTAAATCTTTGTCTGGTTTTCCACGATACCTGTGGCATTTGCCATCACTAAGGTTAAATCATTTATTTGCTTACAGAAGTTGTATTTCAAAGTTAGTTTAACACAAGATATTATACCTACATGCTTGTGCATACAATTTGGAAAGCAGTGGAGTATGATGTAAATTACGTTAGATAAACAGATAATTATAACTAACCTCCGTGCGACTAACACATTAATGCAAATTAATTAAATTTTAACCTTGTACAACGCATCTAATCCAATGTGCTTGCACAACAATCAAGTATTTAACACTAGAGCGCGTCCTTTGTTTGATGTAATAAACGGCTATAAGAAACCCAGCAGCATTGTGTAATTAATTAATTACGGAGACGACAAACGATTAGTTTACAGGATTCGTGAGTCCTTGGTCCCTTCGGACATAAATAAGCTGATCGTGCATGCGAAGTAAACAAATGATGTTTAGCAATAGTCCCATTGTTTATTGTGCATAGCGATGCATACCGAACGTTCGGCATTTGCCGAGACACTGCCGAGTGCCGAGGACAACGGTTGTGAAAATAGGCAACTTGTCAACAGTGATTTATGTTCGGCGCACGGCACCGCATCCTTGGCTCAAAAACTTGGTAAACAAATACACGATGTAACAAAAGGATTGTAGAGTTGCGCCGCTATTTGTTCGGCTTGTTCGTAAGTCTAAACATTTGTTGAAATACGAATCTCTTCCTGTGTCGTTGCAGGGTTAGTTTGCTTGATCAAACTTGGGCAACTGAGGTAGGAAGATACAAGTTCTTGAGAAGGCTTTCAGTCACTGTGATATGTCAAGATCTATTATCACGCGAGACAGACAAACATTAACATTTTGGTGATATATCAAGCTCAATAATACAACATCGTGACATAAAATGATCATAAAAAATAATAAAACCGCCAATAAGACAGAGTGACAACAAAAGCTATACAAATAATAAAAATAGAAAAATAACAGGCATTTTATTCTTGTTCATGAAAAACATGGCTTTCAGACTTCATAAAATACTGCCACATTGTCGGCGACGCGTAAACGAATCATGAACAATGCTTTTAGTCAAAATGTCAACTAAATACGAATACATTTTGCCATGGAATATCAAAACGGAAATTAGCAAAAAAATCTATCTCGTCATTAGTCTAATGGCCATAAAAATGATAAAATATTTCGTAGCGTGTGATTATTGAATCGGTTTCTAGGTCGGACAAAGAAAGAATTTGATGTTAAGATCCGGAAATACTCAGACTGTTCCGCATTTTAATTCGTATTTTGGGGTAAATGACAAAAAATATTTTTATGCCTTTACTTAGATAAATACTATACTTTTATGCATTTACTAAGATAAATACTCGTGGCTAATTAATAACTGCCGCACGGGTCGATCCATCAGTTTAAGCTACGCTTGCCGGGATTGGTCCGTGGATGGGTGACCATCTTTACATACCGAGACTCCTCCGTGGCTCGGAAAGCACGTTAAGCCGTTGGTCCGGCTGTCATTCGTAGGTCTTTGACAGTCGTTACGGGTCGTCAGAAATCCGAAACTCTGACAACCATTCTTACCAAGGGGTATCGTATTACCCAGTTACTGGGTTGTGGAGGTCATATAGGCTCCATGTAAAATACTAGTATTAAGCTGCATCCGTTTAGACTGGAAGTCGATCCCAACATAGTTGGGAAAAGGCTAGGCAGATAGGTTGATTGATTGGTAGTCTTGGTTTCCTACATAGCGTGTGCGTAACAATTACATAATTGAAACCAAAAAATTCGTTCATGATTGTTAGGATTTTCTACGTAGGTACATTATATTAATAGAAACTTAGAAAATACCGAAAAAACAGGCACATTTTAAATCGTGTCAATTATACCGTCAATGCCAAACCCCGGCTAGATATCGCAATTACGTGACTCGTTAAACAATATTAATTGTTTACTAACTGCTTGTAATAACCTGTTGCCAAATATAAACGATATCCGAACATTACTGTGTCTGCATTTAATGCGTTATTGTATGCTAAATATTGTTAATCGTAAGTGGGATATATCAATAAATTGTTGCAGCAATGCATTCAGTAATTACGAGAATGCGTACGCTGAACGCAATTGCGAAGCTTTAAGAAATTGTAGATTGATCATAGAGTATCATCTACGCTACGCTCTAACAATCTTCAAGTACAATCGACAACAAAGTACTCTTATTACATGAAGCAACACAAACATCTTGGAGCAATTAAACCATTAAAGCTCAAGATATCGAATAAACTGCACTTGTAAAGATACTTGCTCGTAATCATGACGAATAGATCCTTAATCACGTCACAGGAAATTAGCTAGATAATCGGTATAATTGTAACAGTAATCTAAAACATTAATCTGTGCGCACAGAGGTGTAACGAAAAGGCTAATTCTCCTTGAGAACAGTGATTTCCATTTTTTCACAGCGCAGGGCGTTTGCTTAACTAATGTAGCAATAGTAGCAATACTATTTAGAAACTTACGGTCCCTTCTGTAACTTTAAAGTACATTGCACCTCGTAAAACCATTAATCAAAACAAACTTGAATAGATACGTCAAAGTAAGTGAAACAATACGAGCGCTCATTGTCTCTGCCCAGTGAATGCGCGAGCAGAGTACCTTATCGCTAAAAAGTAAACTCGATCAAAGGCAGCTATGTAAGTCGTGGGATCTTCCCACGTGCTGTGAGAGCCTAATAATTAGTCGTTAGCCAACAATTTGCACCTTGCTGCGACTTAGGATTAGAAAGAGACAAAAAACGTTCAATTTTACCTTAAAACTATAAATCACTGTCCTAACAGGGGATAATTCCAAATAGCTTCATGATAGTTTATAGTTTCATAATTTGACCATAATTTGTCAGCTACTATTCCTGTCGCCAGACGACTGATCGACTAGTTATACTTACGACAGTTGTTGAATGACTCAATTTGTTAATTCATTGTTGACCATAACTCATTGTTCTTACTTATGCACACAGCGCACGCTAATCTCATTCAAGCCCGAAGGTGTCATGCATTTAGGACGACTTAAAGTCTGTCTTTATAAATATTTATGTGTATTTAATACTAGATAGCCTATAGTATAAATTAAAATCTCATTAACCTGACGTTATTGAATAATTCAACGGTAATAACTTTAAATAAGTACTTTCGACAGTAATCGAAACTCGAAACCATATTTTCCACACATGCCTAATCATACGACATACTCACACGTGTGATATTGGCGAAATGCAGTTACCCATTAGTGCCCGTGATTGCAAATATACCTGTCACGACCATCATCATCGAAAATCACGATCGAAATTATTGGATAGTGTGCAATCCAATTTCATGTCGGCGCCTGCGTCGCGGCACAATGCAATTTACTAGTCGACGTTTCAACACGCGCCCCGTATTTCTCCAACACACCCCATTTTCATCTTCGCGGAACGACACAAAGATGACGCCATTCCTCATATGAATGAGACTATTGACAACTGAATTGATGCATTCGTCTCGAAACACTGACAACTTCGTACAGTAACGTCTTTACGAAATATGTTCGGCAACCCGCCCGCCGCCGCCCATTGCATATTCCTCACGGTCCGCGGCTCGGAACTATCAAATTTATTTTTATACATATTTGTATTGTTTGCGGTGAGGATTGTCGCCTCCTTAGGGGCTGTTTGTATGCGGACTGAGAAGAATTACGTGTGCGACGGAACGGATCCACTTAAGAAGTAGAGATAAAACAATTTGTTTAGAAAATGTGCTGTATAATGTAACTGCATATGATACTGTATGAAAGGAATCTGTAAACTAACGTAGCTTTAGTGTTTATTTTATCGGCGAACGTGTCCACCGGGTGCAGTAAAGGTTCGCAAGAGAGGGATAAAGCAGCATTTTTCTCATATGAAATATCTGAGTCGAGAAGGATGGTCCTGTGCTTATTTGAATGGTGTGAGAGACTCGGAGCGATATTTTTTGCGGCGCGGCGGCTCTCGGCTCCGGAGTGAATGCACACTTGATTGTATAATTTTGTTAAGTTAATCTCACTACGAATTGCGCGAAGCTCGCCAGTTTTCAATTTCACATTTGAATGCTATGAACGTTGTTTTCGCGAAATTGTGTTAAAACCCCCCGCGCCCGCCGCCCGCGCCGTTTGCGGTAACAATGTAGATACCAACTACGGCTTGTGGGATTACTCAATTCCGTAATCCAAAAATAAGTAACGCGAAATTATGCTTCGATTCGATGTTTTAATGGTTTTGTTTTTTAAATCGATGCATCGTCGGCGCAATCAACAGCAAGTTAAATTTCAAGCGAGTTCAGAACACTTTGTGATTAACTTCCGGTCCAGTTTCAGGTTTAAATTACTTTTTGTGTCGGTAATTGAATAACGATCCGATGTCCCTTAAAACGGATTAAACACTTCTGTATTAATTTATTGCGTCTCAATTTCCTTTTCACTAAGTTTAAAGCGGTATCATTACACTTAAAATTCTGGGTCACTCGTCCACCATTCAGTTGTCCCAAGCGGCTCAGTAAAACGGCAACTTTTATACAAATGCTACAAGCAGCAGTAAATTGCTAAAATAAGACGGATAACTAGTGAGCTGAGCCACTGCTCGTAATTCACTAGAGGGAATCTGAATAATTTACTCAGTGTACGTAGTCACGTTTAGTCCTGCACCCAGCGAAATGTTTTCAAGCGGCAACACTGCGTCCTTTTGAAGTGAATCCAGGAAACTACGCTTTGAAAGCAATCAAGTCGGTGTTAACGTTCAAAGTAATTTCTTTGGCTTCGTCGGTTCTGATAGACGCCCCTATTACCTATTGCGTTGCCGATGTAGTTGCTATTTCGTATTGCCAGCTCGTTAAGACGCCTTCGAAAACAATGGTGAAATAATGAGTTGGGAGACGTGACTTGCCTTAAATTAGGTATTAAATACGTAGTTAAAATAGTGAATAGGCGTTTCCCTTTCAAAATAAATCAACATATTTATGAATTTTGCAATGGATAGGGTTGACACTTTATATTTTGACGGACAGTTCGGTAAAACTTATGTTCGATTCAGATTTCCAAGACTGCTAAATGAATAATAAGACTTACCTAACTTTGTCATAACCACAGATTATTTTAAAGAATCTCCAAAACCGCATAATACGGAATAAGAACCAGCTTTTGTATCTTGCTGATTCGACACTAATTACTACTTTCGCTTTACAGTTGATTATTGACGGTAAAACCGGGGATCACGATCGGTTCCCGTGAAAGAATTCTGTAATCCTATTAAACCCGGGTTTAACCGGGTAACGTCAACATCGCACGAGAACCGGGCGTTCTTTTTTAAACCGACCACTAGCACCGATTAGGGTTGAAAATCGAAGTGTCCAAAAATGGGTTGGAATTTTGTTCGGTCATGATAAATTATGTTAGTTTCCGGGAAAGATTCTCTTTCTTTCCTATTTTCGTTGTGTGATCACTACGAAAACAGGGGTGGAAAAGTTATCAGATACTGTCAGAGATTATACTGTCTGTTTTCACAGAGAGAAGAGGAATCAGGTCATTATTGTTCAAATAATAATCTCGTTCGCACGTTTTTATGACCGAATTTTATGTGTGATAATCCTGAAGCATTTTTAAGATATCGGTATTGTATTTACAAATCCCAATATTTGCCGGGCACATTTTTGGTCAATTATTTGTTTTAGGTCAATTTTACACTGACAAACAGTGATCTGTGATCCTTTACTGGGTGGCGATCTAGTCACCTGCATCCATCAAGGGGGTGATTCTACCCGTCATAATAAACAACTTTCGCTGTGAAACTAATTTACTCACGAGTCGTAAAAATACTTTTCATGCATGCATCGAAATAGTCTGGCAGCTGGCTACGGTTGAACAGAAATGGTTTTTTTTCTTACGTATCGCATTAGAACCCCCTTGACGGATCTAGGTGACTAAATTGCCACCCTGTATTTATTAGCTTACACAAAATGTCATTATAGGTTAGGTTAGCATACCTCAACCATGAATGCTAGTCTGTTATTAGTAACAAAATAAATCATTTGAGCAAACAGCGCAGCTCTAACGACTCAACAAAGACCAATCTATTATCATCATAAACATTAACAACGTTAACACAATTTGTTTCCTGCACATTATCACTGTGGTCCATAATCCAGCTTCCATTTGATGCTATGAGTACATCCGAGCAGCTTATTGAGCAGAATTTAACGGTGTCATGGCACTAACGGCCGCACTAACAATAATGTGCTAAGTTTTAAGAGCCCAAATGTACATGGAAAACGAGCGAGCACATAACATAGCGTATAGATAACTTTTTACTGATCCATTTCTCTATGGATGAGAAAAATAAACGCGAAATATACTAGAGAACGAAATGAGTATATTAATAAACTTTTATTCGAGAGTAAAATAAGTTTTTAAAGCGGATATACGCTCTTTCTCCCTCTTTTATTTTACGATTCCTGGAAATATGACATGAAAAATACAGATTACCTACTGAAAATCTACGGAGGAACTAAAAAGCACGGCTGGAAATAATTTTCCCGTTTAATTCAATGATTATTGTTTGAAAACTTGTACCACAACGTTTCTATAATACCTACAAATCAACAATACAACCCACAATAATGCCATAAAGTCAATAAAATAAACCAATCCAGTTTTAAAACATTTGAATTCGTATATTTGTAACTGGATTCCCGAACAAAAACACCGGGGTGCATTAAAATGGAGTAAAACTGCGAAACGCTATAATCTCTAATTGAGTTTTATTCCCAGTGTTACGTCTGTGTGTGGCCGCCACCGCAATTTATTTATTGTTGTTTTAACTAACTTACGTAAAATTTGTTTTATTACACTCAGGTATAACTTTATTATGAATCTCGAATGGAGAGGAATTATATTTTCTTTAATGAATCCTTGTAATGATGTTTTTCTTTTATTGTTTCAGGTACGGTTCCTGTTTTGTTTTTATTGGTTTTGTTAGTTAAGAAAGCAGTACTAATGGTTACTACAAATGTACCATCATTATCTTTAGTAATATTATAAATGCGAAAGTGAGTTTCTTTGTTACGCTTTCACGTTAAAACGGCTGAACAGATTTGGATGAAATTTGGCGCAGGGGTAGACCATGACCTGTAATAGGACATACTTTTTATACCGATATTCCCACGGGACCGAGACTTATGCGGGGAAAATAGCGGGGTGCAGCTAATTATTTCTAAAGATTCTCTCCTATATCGCTGATATATGCGTTTTTATATACTTACAGATCGAACTTCAAATCAAAAATCCATAATACCTATGCCTTTAGCATTTTACACTGAAATGTAATGGCGTCTCAGAAATGTATCGACAGTAACATCATGCCCTTTTAAAATGTTAAAATTGTGACAGCTCTTCTGCCCTTTGCACCAATTACGAAAGGTTGTAATGAAATTAATTAGCGAACTTTACCTGACACTCGGTGGGCGTTATGACGCTTGACGCTAGTAGGCTTCCAACGCCGCCGATCTATTATCCCGCCTATTGACTTTCAAGGAAACATTTATACTTAAAGTTTTACTTACATATACATTACGTGCCATATCTCTAACATTTTTTACCGTAATTATATGAGTATGAGTCTATAATATCATCTTATTATAAGTCTATAATATGAATCTATAATATCTCAAATTGATAGTTAATTGATTCAGGCGTGACTTTGCGGAAATCCATTATAAAATACAATAGACGTAGATACATTTAGTAACTATTCTTCAAGAGTCATAAAAAGGTCATAATAAGGCATCCTCAGGATGACGATTGACCAATTGCAAACCAGTACACGACGTGTGCTGCTTGCGTCCAGCTCGAACTAGGCGGGTTAAGCGATGTTTGATAGGGGGTAAACTTATGGATTCGGTAGTGCTTACTATAGAATATAGATGGCGCTAATACCAGTTATAAGTTTTCACTTCTATCGGCAGTCCCCATAACTACCTATTTTTCACGTCTGTTCAGTTTAGGATCAAACTAGGTAGTACGAGCTGGTGTCCGCCACTCCACGTCAAAGTGCGTACCTATTTTGCGTAACTAACATCGATTGTGGCATAATCTATTCTTGACTGATAACTTTGGCTCAATTGATGTCTTTTCAATCAACAAAAAGAAATGAAGTTTTCTCAAAGATTAAAGAAATATTTCTTTTCTAATCTGCTCAGACAAAACTCAGTAATTCCATTAAACAAATAGAGCATCGGACTGAAAAACGGTAATCCAAACGACCAATTTCATTTCTCATTAGTAAGTCTTCCGACCTCGTGCAGCGAGTCCTACGGAACCAATTTAATTACTGAAGATTAAAACGTTAGATAAAATGCTTTTCAATTAAACGAACATCGAAAAGTATACAATAATTAATAAAATTTTAAACCGTACATTGCAACACGAACACAAAATATCACGGGACCATTAATATTTCAGTGAAATTATTATTGTAATGTAATTGTCGCAATAAAATGTAATGTAATAAGTAACAGGTTGAATGTACAGTCGGGGTGAAAAGGTTAAGCTCTCAAAGGTCATTTTTTACATGTGTGAGACTTTTTATTTTTCAGAGTAATGACAGCATTATGACAGTTCGAAGAGATGACATACGACTGCTACGCGGGAAATAATGTATCTGAAAACTGCAAAACCTTTTCTTTTCGCTAGTGTACGGCACTTAATATTATAAAATAAGAATATACGAGGTTATTAAAGCCGTATATTGCAAGGTTCTACAGTGATATCATCTGTAGCAACTTTTTTACCGTTTCGCGGTTAGATTTACGGCGCACTAAAGTCGAGTAGTTTAATATAACACAAGCTCTAGCCTTTTCCGTTGAAAGTTTATGCGGTTATAAATTCGGCCACGCCTCGATTTGAGTCCGATAATTGTGGAAAACCTCCATAGATTAGGTCTAAATACCCGCTTAGCGTAGGTACTCAGATATTTTGTTAGATAAGTACGTGTATCAGTGCGCTTCGTATTTCTGAAATCTGTATTAGTTGATACTGCTTATGGAATTATATTTCAGTTGATTTAACGTAGGTAACGTGTGTTTGCATCTTGATTATTCAGGAGAAGTTTATTGTGTATATCGTGTATGTAAAGATACACCTTATATACTTTATTGTACACCACAAACAAAAAAAAAACACTACAAAATATGTAACGGGCGCCCTTATCGCTTTTAAGAAATGAATAGATATGTTCATACAACATAAGGTACCAAAGCACAAGAATAGGTTCTTGCTGTAGGCTGTACGACTAAACGTAAAATAGTTTGCAGTCGTAAAAGCAGACTATTTACTGACTTTAATTCTAGGAATGAAATCTTAAACCATTCACCATTTAGATACCATAAATTATGACCACACTTAAACAATAAAGCTTTAATTAGGAAAAAAATCGTGTATCCATCAAATACCTACAACTGAAATACAACAATTTATAAATAGCTTTTGTAATTAGCAGTTCTAATTCACACAGCTACAGCAACATGGTACAACAACAAGGAATATTTTATGCAATTATACGGTGCTTTGTAACACCGTACCGAACATTCCTAATGTGTTTCAGGATTTATGCACTAACAACTAGTGGATATCAAAATTAATTTACAAATTGGCTAGAACATTTTGTGAACATTCAGTGCGTTACCTACACATGTTTACTTGCTAGGAAAATAGGATAATTATGTTTATTTTATGAATGTTGGTTAAATAATGAACATAATAAAAATATAATCAGAAAATCAATCCACAAAACGTTTGATGATCTTGAACATCATTGGCAATGACTGTACACAGGTTAAATTCCGATGTCAGAAATAAACAGATTACATATAATCACGCCTGTAGTCCCCGAAGGGTGAGACAGAGGTTTACCTAATAGTACACACGGCTACACATCAAGCTATACATATCCAGTATAAGCTGACCTCGCATTATACGGAAATCCTATACAATGCGAGATCAGCGTAAACTGGAAATGTATAGCTTGATGTGTAGCCGTGTGTACACCCACATTTCGCCAGTTATGTTTAAGTACCAGTTCCTCTGTGGGTGAAGGTTCCAGGTGAAGCTCACTTCTACCTTTGGCCTGATCATCACTTACCATCTGCTTAAAAAAAACTTCGTCTGCTACAAAAAAACAGTAGCATGTAATAAGGGGCGGCCTATCGCCATCAACCGGGCACAACAAAATCTACTCCGGACATGACTCCGGACTGCTACTATGCCCATATAATACTCTTTTCACATGAACATTTCAATGTAAAAAGCTGACAGAAAAAAACAAAGTAAAACACATAAAACACTATCTCAAATAAAACCCAGCCTTCATGCATGATCGAAAAAAGACGAGGAAAACATACAAAAATCTGGTACTGATTTGAGTGGTAGCGAACGAATGACATCGAAATTCCACCCAGATGGCATGCAGAGTGACGAGGGACGGCTCAATCATCGCGACCCATATACAAAATTGAAAGCAAATCATAGCACGTTTGCATTCAGCTTATAAGCTCATTTCCATAAGTGTACTGCCTATCACGCTCGCAGGTGCAAATTATCTCCAGTGTATGCAATCAGACGCGTAGTAATCACTGGGATTATTATTGAAGGATTGCTTTAGCATTTGGGATGTTGTCATATTAAGGCATAGTGAAGATGACCGTGTTTGACAATGCTCTAAGAATATCATTTTCAGAGATATTTTTTGACATATATGCGTAGGTAGGTGGTTTTCATAAATCATAAAACAAACATTGAAAATAAACAATAAACTTACTGATTTTTATTATCAGTTCTATACAATTTTGTCTATATAAAATGTAATTCAACTACTTACTGACTATGTATACTTACTTAAAATTATTTCACTTGAAAACTTGATTAATCGAAAACATACCTTATTTATTTTACTCTTTCGAATTTCTGATCGCAAACAGACGTTGAGCTGAGAAAATTCAATCTCGTACACAAGCAATCCAAACAGAAATCCGATGAATTACTTCAGACGTCACAATAATCCATATTTCACATTTGATTGGGTGCGAAGAACGCATAACTTGAAATACGACTATCGGAATAAACGGAATAAACATATTTATAGTCCTTTCATAATAAACGAGGTATATTTTCCACGCCGAATTCTAATCCTTATAAAGGGTGAGTGGATGATTTGTGACGTGCCGACGAGTCTAAAGGGCCACATGTCGTGTGTCGAATTGTAACTACAACCTACATACGGCTGCTACGGAAACACAATCAAAACTCAATTCGATAACACTTCCAATTTATAGTAGTATCACTGAATGGCAACTGGCGCGCATCACATAAATAGGAGTAAGGGATGTTGCGCATTCATCCTGATTTCCTGAATTATTTGATTTGCATCGCCTATACAAATGTGGTTAGTGGATTTGTCCAACAGAGAGATACTACTCAATATTTTACACCCTAAAACATTGTTGAAGCGTTACATTATACAATCCTTACATATTATAAAACTAAGTCCTCCGCCGCATCTGTATGTCGTCCTGTTCGCGATAAACTCAAAAATGACTGCACCGATTTTCATGCTGTTTTCACCAATGGATAGAGTGGTTCTCGGGTAACGTTTTAGTATATAATAACCGACAACCACGCGAGCAAAGTCGCGGGCATCAGCTAGTTGTATCTAAAAACACAATAACAACGAGTAAATCTGACATAGCTGTTTCAGCTACGAGTCTTGATCAGCCTAAGAAGGAAGAAAATGTAACAAAAAATTGTTAGTGTACGCAATCACAGCAACTTATTGTGTCTCTGCAAGATCAGTATTGTATTGAGGCATAATATTTCTTCTTGAATCTATCATCTCATCGATATTTCATTCATCGTTTACTTTATGGCACAACTCTGTTCAAACAAGGTACAGTATGTACAAATCAAAATTGAAATTCTCACGCAAAATTATGAGTGCATCTACATTGTGAATTCGTATTCGTGAATTGACTACTGATTAATTACGTTCCCGAAGTATGCCTACGTGATATGTCAAATGTTTCATCAGTGTTTCAACTAGTGAAGGCCTCACAATAGATTTTCCAATAAGCTTCGTATAGTGAATAGTAATTTAATTTAATCTTCGCATAATTATTTTTGGTTTAATTAATATGCTCGCTCTGACATTCGAGATCCGATTAACAAGACGTCAACGGATCCTTTTGTATCCGAGAACATTTCGATGCTATTAAATACGAGTGAACCACTTATATAGTTACTCTGTAATGAATATCAGCAGAAATAACCTCTGTATTTAGACATAGACATGTGTAGAAAAAGAGACTAAGATGACCTAAATATATACACAAAGTAAATTAAACACGGATGAAAAGAAAATTGTACCTATGCAACTACCTAATTATAATCTTTTGAGCGTACTAAATTCAAATACGGCAGAATTCTGAAACACTCCACCTAAATAGTGCAATTAATTCAGAATTAAACTTCTATTCGAAATTCAAATTGTAATAATTGCGCTCCACACGCGTAATTAACGAGACTGCTTTACAAATGGCTGTGAACAACTGAGCAATGAGTGACATGGGTGTCGACGGACGTGACGTCGAGACGTGCCCCAGAATAATGACCGCCAAATGAACCGGGGACTGATGCGAATCCCAACACTATGATGCGATTGCACCGCGTTGCCCCGCTGTGAATTATTGGATTGATTGCGCCGTCTTGTTTCATCTGCATGCCGTATTGTCTGAATCAAACATTATGCTCCTGATGTTACCGAATTTCGATCTGTTTGGTAGCAAAATCTGGGGATTTGTTTACTTTACCATTGAGATGTGAATGAAATTGCAAAAAAAAACCATAAAACAGCATTATGTAAATTAGTAATTAACGATAAATATATTGGGAAAAATATGCTACGAAATTATCTAAAATTGCAATATAAAATTAAGCTAGGCCTACTCATAAACACTTAAAGTGGTAAATCATAACAAATCGTTCAAAATCAGCAATCTCGTTCCAACCTTGTTAAGTCAAGACATATCACAACACGTAATCTGCGATCAAACGAGTTGACGATCTCCGCTCGATTGTTACACGAACAAAGCGAACGCAGTCACCGGCTGCAATATACCGTGATTCCAGTGCAAGTCTAGAGTGTCTCTTATATGGCCGCGTGGCTTCACAGACCAACAATGGAATGCAACAAAGGGCAGCCGAGCTAGAATAGCTCGCCGGTATTGAACCTGGATAATCGATGCGGATCAAGTATGAACGACAGGCCGCTGTCAGCTATCGACTATAGTATCGGACAAAAACTTCGGCTTTAAAACGCTTGAAACATTTTGCATCGGTACAGATGATGACCCTCGGTGTATCACAAAAGCGAGGCTTGATATGGAGTGCCACATGTCATGTTTTGCAATCGTTCGACATGGAGTCACGTCTCGTTAACATCTCATCGTCATAACTGAAGAGTTCAGTCACTTAACATAATTATATAATAGTAGTTATTCAATACTATTCAGTGTAAATGAAGGCAATGACTGCAATTTATGTGCATTAACATACGTCTACAGAACTATGACAACATTTTATAGCTATATGCAAGTATGTCAGAAAATATGCAGAGTGCACTTAATAAAAGCATCGCAAATCTTGCACATGCGTGTCGCGAACGTAAATTGCGAAGCCTTAAGGGCCCTTAGCGCAGCCGACAGCTCACTGTACTATGCAGCCGCATGTTGTAAAGCATGTTCTCTTGAAACATGCATGTCTACGAATAATGATGCGACCGCGCTGTCACACGCGTGACGATGAATAAACGCCTAGATTACCGCCCGCTCCATAACCCAGTTCTAACATTATCTTCTAATGCCCGGTTTCCAAATCCCAAAAACGGTTCGTTGTGTTTACCGATAGTAATTGAGTGGCAGACTGTTTTCTTTTACAAAGCGGGTATAACCTACTTATTACATAAGGATAAATGGATCCTTTTTAACTATTGCTGCCAGTTTAACAACATTTCATTTATTACAGGCGATACAGGCTCATAGATAAATACAATAACATAAACCATATCTAACATATTTTAACATAGATACTTAAAACACACAACACACTATTTAACACAGGCTTCGTTTTCAAATTGAGTCATAATTAACTCATTATAATCTTTGATGATAGACTCATTATTTAGAATGAAGTGCGGTGTTGTATTGACTACGTCCTATATGAAATACGAACAGTATTTCATAATTCTGAAGTATTAGACGCACCGCTTGAACGATGCTTAAGTGCCTGCATTGAAAGCATTCTATTACCTAACGTGTATTCATGCATGAATGGGGGAGCTTCAAATAATGATTTATACTAGCGCTATACAGTGTGGCGCCTCCGGGCTGTGCGCAGTAAAGCGGGGGTCCTTTCATTTACATGTTTTCCTCCCTGTATCAAATATCGGTGCTGGCCGCATCTTGCCGCGTTGCATCGAAGCTCTCGTAATTACTTTTAAACAATTTTAAAGAGGCTTATGTTGACTGCCAGTCTTAAGACCCTGTATTCGAAACCCATCGGTTGCTTTACTAACCCACCACACAATATTAGAGGGGTCCGTGACTCTAATTATTTTTGCTATAAAATTAGGATATCATTTAGTTAGGAGGTACGGAAAATCGCGATTAAAATAAATAATGTGAAGCATCATTATACTGTACCTAGAGGGGAGGAGAAGAGGGCCTTACCTATGTTAAGTTGGTTAACCTGTTCAGAAATATCTAGAATGTAATGAAAGCGAAAACGAAACAGAAAACTTAACCAAATTAATCACTATAGGGTGGAAAAAGGTGGTATTCCTATTCCTTAGTTGCTTAGAGCTGGCACACACCCGACAAAGCGTAGAGTGGCGCGAATATCACTAAATATTTTCAACATTACGTATGTTGGAAAGTTTAATTTATAAGCTGCGAAAGTATTAAAAGTGGACACAGCAAAACAAACGCAATTAACAGCTGAATTCTGAAACGTAAATAAGTATAAAATGCTTGAAAATGCCTCGCTTTTACTGTTACTATTTAATTGTAATAAAAGAAATACTTGTGAGAATATGATAAAGTTTTTTTTTATGGAGTAATTTTATTTATTTATCCTTTTTATCAACTATGTTTTTTTATATGTTGAAATTCATTTAGTCAGTGAAAATCGCTCTACGCTTTACTTCACCAAGTGTGCACCATCCCTTCTCGGAACATACGTGTCCATAGGGTGTCGGGTAATAGACCGCAGCGCGGTAATTCTTCCTAGTTCTCATGTAACGCGCTCGTTCGTGTAATGATGCGCCTCTATTACGTACAACTAACTAATAGTGGTCGAGTGGTCGTACTTTCGACCTTAAGTGCCTGCGTAATAATTACTCAGTTGAACAAGGCAGCATTCTTTGCGAACTGTAGTGTTTATGTTTCTTGAAGTAGCTAATTGTAGTGTTTATATGACATTATGGGCGTTTATGGGTAATCACTTTGAAATTATGCGTATAGAATTTTCCCTAACAGAATATTGACCTTTGGAAGTGTCTGGATCTTTAAAGTTCGTTTAGCTTTTTAATTCGACTGGTCTTCTACTAGTTGAATTAAAAAGCTAAGCGTGTAGATAGCTTTAAATCAAGGGTAGAGGGTGCATCAACCCATATCGTGTACTACTTAAAGCATCTGTAATCTCTTCTTGTTTGTTTAACACCCTTGTTTTGAAAATACCATTTAATAAACTTATTTATGTCAGAGCACTAATTCGTTTACACAACAAAAACACTGAAGAAACTCCTTATCACGTACCAAAAATACTTCGTCCACATTCTAGCCAAATGATAGCTCCAGTCCAATGTCCATTATTTACATTTTCCAGTGGCTTTTCTTTCTGTTAAACCTGTAATATGCCGTTCCAGGGCACTGCGTATGCAAATACAGTGAAGTCGATAGCCAACCTCCTCGTTAGTGCCCTCTCAAAGGCAAATACACATACCTTTATATACTCTATACATGGGGCTAGAGGAGAACTGAATAGCTTTTCTGCAATAGGATTAACTTACAGATAGAAGATAACGGAAAGACGAAAAGCTTTGCTGGAAGACCTTTGTAGAGAAAATATAAAGGGTTTTATGCATGTGAGTACGTTTTCATACATATTATGTTTACTTCTACATTTAATCTTGTTTAAAGTGGTTGAAAATAAATATTTATTTTGACTTTTCGGTTACCTACGTGACCGCGAAATTAAGCAACTGAAAATAACTGTCCAACTTTTAATCCTCACATGAACATTAAAAATTACCAGATCAAATTAATAATAAAACATTTATAATGCTCTTGGTGTTATTACTTCAGAGTTATTAAGAAATCTCGGGTCAGAAGCCAGTTAATCACTCAGTTAGCTTTTTGTAGCGGTTAATTCTTACTTACACATTTACTTTATTCAAAGTACATTCAGGAACGAAACAGCAACATGTGCTGTTAATGGCTGAATATAAAATTCATTAACTCGCGTTTAATAACGCACAGTTACACATAAATGCAGTTAAGCTAAATACTAATTCCCCGGAGCCAGTTTCCAGTTAACTCTCATCTTAATAGAAATTTCTTTATGGAAATTTTAATTCAAAAAATCACCCATTTATTCTCGGTGCCGTAAGTTGAATGAAAAAATCTATTAGCTGAGAAAGATGAAAAATACAGTCCGGCTTTTCCCTTCGTGCTTATTTCACAAAGTATGCAAAGCAGCGCCAAAGCGACCCCTTTTATCGTCGTTCTGAATTGAACAATTAAAAATCTAATAGTTTCTTTATGTAGGTACTTTTAAATTTAGACTGTAAGAGAATGGAAGTTAGGAACAGCATATTAATGAGTGCAGATGTCAAATTATAAATGATTTTATTTCTGTAAATAGGCTTGTGCAAACACTTTTACATGTCATTTATATTTTAAAATCTAGATGAGGTCGGCATTTCCTATCTGACTACTCTAAGAAGAAAGGCCGAATCAAACTCACAGGGCACAGTCGCTTTTAAAGTCCAGACATAACCTTGGTCAGATCATGTGAAGACCATGTAGATTGGTGTTTGAAATGGTATTTTGAGGAAAGACCCACACAGATTGAGTGGACCTGTTCACTGTCCAGTTAGCATTTTTCAATAATCGTGCAGCTCAACTCAAAACTTAAGGAGCTCAATGACTTGACGAACGATACCAAAAAAGGACATATGGTTAGACCGCCCAGGAGTGTTGCCACGGATATTAAAAAAGTGATTAGATTTTTGAGGATAATGTTGCAGTTTTACGTTGCCGGTAAAAGGTTATGAAGCCGGGTCTTTAATTAGCTTGTTGCTCCGTACTTTAGCTAAGATTGTTTACGGAAAAGCTTTCAGTTTTAATGTCAAGGAAAGAGGAAATTCTTTAAAAGCTAAAAACTTTGCTCGACGCTTGTATTTTTTTGTTATTTGCTATATTTATCCTGTTTTTTTTTTGTTAAATATTTTACGATAGGTACCATATTTTTTAATGTAAAAAGGCCTCGCTTCGTCTAGTCTCCTTTTACCATATTAAATTGATCAATTAAGACTATACCATGTATTTTTTATTTTGATATAAAAATCAAGGAAATACTGATGTTCAAACCGTTTGTCTATTAAATCGATTGCCCGTAATGACGCTATCGTCGCGGATAATCGCTAGGTGTTGTCCCTCACCAAATGGATTTAACTGTACTTAATTGCATTAGGCATTCAAATAATCGATTCGCATCAATAATAATATTTGATTGATTGAGAATCGTGAATGGAATTACGTGTCATATCTTAGGAGCAAGGCTGTGCACGGCTCATGGCGAACGACGGAACTAAAGCCCTATATGCACATTCATATGCGTTAGTCACGAATTAAAAATAAATCTAGTTTTAACCTCGATGAGATAATAGGTTACTGTTATTTGGCTAAGGTTTTTCGATATGTAATAAAAAGTGCTATCTCGAAAATCAAATAATCGAATTCGTGTTAATGGTAAAGTTCAATCCATAAAATTAATTATTTCAGTCATTCAGTTCAGTCATTTTACTACTTGAAGCACCTTTTCAATAACATAGCGTACCTACTCCACAAAAAAAAAACACTCCATTTTCTCGAAGGCAATAAACAATTTTTCCAACACACATTTTAAAATTCTGACAACTTTATTATTACGAACAAACATAATATTGACTATTCAGCAGTAATAATAACACGGAGCATCCAATTATTGACACTTAAATGATTGATTGCTCTGCAATTGAAATAATGTTCCAACACAAACGACGAACACCATTTAGTAAACAATAAAATGTACTATCGCCCTTGACTTTTTAGTACTAAAGACGAGGTTAGGCCATTATGACTATATTATTCAATACTTTTGAAAGGAATTTAAGGAAGAGATTAGTGTGAAGATTTTAGTGATAAAGATGATCGGCTGAGCGCATCATTTAGGTATTTGGTTTTGATGTGATTTAATTTTGGCGAAGGTTGGATAATAATTTTGACTGCAACTTGAGATCACGTTTATAGAATCCCTAATGATTACAAAACGTACCTACCGATATAAATAAACTATGAACATTAGTTAAACAAAAATTAAATGTATACAATACAAGGTAGGCACCAAAAACATATACTTAATTTTTATAATAAAATAAAAAGTCTTCATCTGCCTAGCCTTTTCCCAACTATGTTGGGGTCGGCTTCCAGTCTAACCGGATGCAGCTGAATACCAGTATTTTACATGGAGCGACTGTCTATCTGACCTCCACAACCCAGTAACTGGGTAATACGATACCCCTTGGTAAGACTGAATGTCAGACTTTCGAGCTTCTGACGACCCGTAACGACTGTCAAAGATCCACAAATGACAGCCGGGACCAACGGCTTAACGTGCTCTCCGATGCACGGGGAGTCTCAGTATGTAAAGATGGTCACCCATCCACGGACCAACCCCGGCAAGCGTAGCTTAACCTGATGGATCGACCCGTGCGGCTGTTATTACTTAGCTACGAGCTCCTCACTTAGCCACGAGCTCCTCAACGAACGAGCTAATAAAATAAAAAGTACTTTTTAAAAACCTCGTTGATTTATTAAAAACACTCAACATTCCAAAATCATGTAAGACATGCGTCAAAACAAATACCATTAGGTAACTCATTCATGCACATCATTCATTTGAAAAAATAAATCAAAGTACTTTTACATTGAGCGTCCTTCTCAGTCAATTTTAACATGGATGAAGACGATATGAAATGTGAAACAAAAGGTCATTCCGAGGCGTTAACTGATGCACACGATAACACGACGTGACAGGACAGATTGCCAGCAATTATTAAACGCTACAATTGGCTGTCTCATTTATGACCTTTGCTAACTCGAATATTTATCAAACTTGTCACTCCACGCGGCGCTGACACAGGTAATTTAAAGCAATTATTTTTTTGTAAAAAAACGTGACGTTCATTCATGTTTTAATCAATCGTTATCAATGTTGTGATAATCAAGACTTAGGTCAAGCTTCACCATTAATCAATGTCATCAGTTTTTATACACTAACTATGAATTACTGATTTATTTCATACATTTTTGAACAAGATACCTCACACGGTGAATCATCAATAAGTCAATCTTGAAAGATCGTCCTGATTTAATCATCGTGTGCGGCACTTAACCATGGCAACCAAGCATGATACACATTAATGTAATATAGTTCACTTTAACCTTAAATGTATGTAACTTATAATAAAGCGTTTCATAAATAATTTATTTTTGTTTCCTTGACATCGTAATTCGAGACGCGATAAGTGTTCCGTCCCCAAGCCCCAACTTGTATTTCAATTCGAAAGAAACATTCCCTATCAGTACTTACTCGTTTGAATAATGGACTTCGCTTTAATTTTCTGTGACCTACACAGAAGGTTTTCACATTGTTTGATATTAAATTGAATTAAGGCGTTCCATTTCCACGTGCACAAGGCCTATTGTAATATATCGAGTTGAAATTGATTTCACAATGGGTACCCTTTGTTTACTACTATTTATAATATTCGAATGATGGATTGGTTTCAAAATGGTCCGGTCTATATAATTGGTTGTTCTGAATAGGATCGTCGAGTGAGCCTTTGGTGTACACAATGGACGTACAATGACGTCGACCTTGGAGTATTACATCGGTTCAATCAAAATATTGGGGCAAAGGTTATCTGTGGAGCTCCCCGGGCCTAGAGATCCCCGCCATTGTACTGGCTCCTACTTGCCGACGTCAAAAGTACTCGATCCACTTATCGTTGCTTCGAATACCATTGGAGTCACGGTCGATTGAACATTGAATAAGGATCCAGATGTTGAACGCTTGTTTATATCGTGCCAATACGATTCGATTTAGAGGTACATTTTCTAGGTTTTTGCACGTATATTATTATTTTTAGAGAGCAGTCTTGGGTAAGGTATTTAAATTTCTTAAGCTCATTCTTTTTTGTTAGATATTCTAAATACATGAATTGTAAATACATTTTTACGTGTATTGCTAACTAGATTAACATACACACACACTAGACCAAACCATGTTTGTGCACAACAGTCCGCGTAGGCTTTATTGGGTGGAACAATTCATCAAAAATCTAATTAAGTCGGTGGGCGCGGGGCTTCAGCTCGTGAAACGGTGACAGGAGATTAAGTTCAGCTTTAATTACGCCGCCAGCAATCCAGTCAACTTGCTATTTTACTGGCGCAGCAGCCGCGCGGGCGAGTATTCTGTCTACCGGAGCGCCCAGCACGAACTAACCGTCACCTTATTTCCGCACTTACACTGAATTTATAGCCGAATGCATTATCTGAGTCTTATATATGCAGACTACTTTTTGATTCATTGAACGTTGCTAAATTTGGAAACATTTCTTTGTAGCACATTCATAAAATGTGTATTAAAACATTTCAAATTAATGATCTCCCTTGTAGGGAGATCATTAATTTGATAAACACCTGAAAAGACAAACATGCAATATTGAATATTATAGAGCAGCAAACATAAATGATGTGTAATTAACCCCAAGCTTTCTATGCTCGGCTGAAGATAAAGCAAGCAAAGTGAATATCATATCATAATAACTTGGCAAGGAAGCTAATAACTTGATGCAGCGTCAGAATATCTATACGTGTTACTGTGAAGGCAAGTGACATCGCCGTAATAACCTCCATGTTAATTAAAACGCTTGTCGATGGATAAACTATTATATCGATACCCGGTGTTTACGTCATGTTTAATACTCGAGCAATGAAGTGGTTTCCCATCCATCTTTAGATTATCGAAGTTAAATGGAATAAGGCTAAATTGACGTTGAAGTGTTCAGTAACCTGATAGAAAAAGATGGACACAAAAAATATACGTATAATGAGGAAAACGTAACAGTTTTCCAAGAACAAAGGAAAAACGTAAGAATCAACAACAAACAAATTAATGTAGCACCGCTTAGAATGGTTGCCAACCCCGGGCTCAGCCACAACGTCTCGGATAAGCAAAGGAGATGTCACGTGAATGTTAATTCTTCAGCGATTAGTATTCAAGGCGAAACAACAACTAATAAAAAGGAGCCACCGTCGGGAAAATTGAAAATATCCGCAACCGTCAGGAAAATGAGGAGACCTCTTCGTCACGCCGTGAAATTAGAATCGTCCCGAGCAGTTCCGATGCTCGTCACGTGGCACCAAAAGTTTGTTTACGTTGCCATTTGATTATAATCTAAACGAAATTTCCTTAACGGGCGGCCATAGCTTTTGTTATTAATGCCAGAGGTGCTGTTACTCTCCTCGCAAATAAGAATAAAACATCATTTTGTTTGGGGCAGCGTGATTATTATACAAATTAGATACGTTTCGTAATGCTCACATAAACAAAAAGAATTTCCTTACTACCACGTTTTTCAATTACGAACTAAGTAGCCACAGATCAGGAGGCAAAACGGAGTCAGATTTGAAATTGCATTTGTGTACATTCAGTTGTGTCTTTTAGTGAAAGTTATGTTTTTATAGCTTCGAGTTAAACAAATATGCATTGAGCCCCGCAAACGCAAGTTAATTAACTTACTCTATTCCTAATATTGATTTTCGCTCTGTGAAGTGGGAGCAAATAACTACAGGTAGATTAAGTAAGTAGGGCAACCATATCAGAGTCCTCGGATCGTGGACTTACACAAAAACGAGAAAGTACGCGGTTGGGGTGTCGTTATCAGTGGCCATCCATCTACTGTGATCTGTGACCGGTATTGACGGAAAGCCCAAGATCCAAACTGAAGGCCAACTTTAAGCCCTGTTAGTAATGCGACAGATGTAATATAAGATTGTACGTAAACTTTCTTACCGTAGGCGTAGATGTTAGGGTTATTGGTACAAAACGGTGTTTTAAAGCACTTTAAAGACCTTTTCTAATTACTCAATACTAGTACCAACAAAAAAAATGTCCTTAAACGTGGTAGCCGCAATCGTAACGATCCCTAACCCACTCGAGCCATTCCGGTCACTGACAATGATTATGTCACTATCGAGTGTAGTCAATCTAAGCTTAATCACCCTGTATACATTTATAGTCAATTAAATTACAGTATTGGAATGAGTAGAGGTCGAACTACTGGACGAAATTGGAAGGGGCAATGAATCTTCTTCGGTAACTATAAAATCATAATCATAAGTCACAACTTTAAACATTAGTCCCATCCCTAATTGCAAGTAGATAACCCTAGTCTAAATTATTCAAAGTTCAACGAAATTGGTTACATTCAATACGGAGCTACGCCTTTGAAACTCAATCGACGGAGTGAACGAGGGCTAACGACCACGTAACTATTGGGTATCATTACTTTAAAGCATACGTCCGACAGACACGGTCACCCTCAATGCAGATAAGCCAGCTTATTTGAATGAGTGGTGTTCGGACCGCAAAACGCTGAGCGAGTAACGAGAATGCCTGACCGGGAACGAAGCCAATAGGCCAATACGTGGCCACCACAAATGAAAAGGAGACGTGACTAGTACTATTTGAATACGTTCTCATAAGGATTTATGGTCGAATATTTGAAAAGATTTGTTAAGTGAAAAGGAGAACTTTGTACCAAGAGACCAACGATAAACTGAAATGGAATTAAAACATGCGATTTAGAAATATCAGTAATGGGGTAGGTTTAACTTTGAGATGCATACTGCAAGCAATCTGGCATAAGCACTTTTTTAAGTTCATTATTTTGTGAACGTGTCGCAAAGCCAAAGTGATCCTGGAATTTCAAACCATTTTAGTATTCTTTATGTAAAATTATATTCAAAATCAATCGCAAATTAAGCCTTCGACAGAGACCAACCCGTGCTCTGGACTTTTTCAAAATCCGCAACAGTAGTGTGGTTGTGGTGTTAGTAAATTCGCGAGAACACCTAATTTATATCGAAACGATACCATTTCCGAATCCAATATAATCATATCACGCAATTCATCAAATTCAGTTATCATCACACGGATTGTTTGCACAATTTACAGCTGAAAGCGTCCATTACATGGCGTCTGGGTCTAATGCATATTAGCATGTTCAATTGTAATCTCGGCTGGCTAATGTTAGCCAAATGTGCGCGCATGCATTAAACGTGCGAATATGAAACACGGATTTAGTGTATTGGGATTGTCGCATAGTTGTGTATTAGTTTTACGGGAATACCCTAACACTAAAATTAAAAAGTAATTAGGACACTAGTGGGCCTTAGAGTAGTTGGGAAGCTGGTTTATTTTTAATCTATACAATATGGACAACCAAGACGCCGCTTTTCACTAATGTCTAAGTAACACAGTCATGCTGAATAAAGTTTGAGTAATAGCGATCCGCGAACTATAAGAAGAAACTATTGTCCGGATCAAAAATTTCGAATTGTTATAATTCAAACTTTATTCAGCATAACTTCAAAATATTTTGTCAAGTAAAAGGTAACCCACCATTTCAAGCAAGTACATCTTTACTAACCACAGAATCTGTGTCAGTCTCTCGTGCTCTTCTGACAATAGAAATAACTAGGTGTCGATCCTACAGCAGTATTAAAGTATTCGCTTAATTAAAGAGCATGAGGTGCGATGTGAAAGACAATCAACAAAGAATCATGATGAATCCTTCGAGGTCTAAACACCCAAGAGGGTGATTAGACCTCGAAGGATTTATCAATGAAGGTTATGACGCTTTCAAAGTTTGGTTTTGATTGACAAAAATATACAATATATTCGTTATTAATCAGCTAAACTAATTATACCCATCACAATTAAATTAAATGTCATATAAACGTTTATCTCGTCATTGTGATGTTAAAACCGAGGCTAGACTCAATATACATAATTCGTTCGAGCGCAAGTATTGTACGTATATGTGAGACGGCTTATAAATATAAAATTTGAAGTTAGTTTATTAATTGGGTTGACCCATTTGAAAATTTTAAAAACCTTTAAAAGGACAGAAACGGAAACACGAATATATTTCACCGTCATATTAGCCAGTAGGGCGGAAAAAACTATAGAATTTCTCGTGCTACAATCCATACATAATTATGTATGTATGTATCCATACATAATGAGTAGTTATTATATATTAGAGTAATACACATTTAGGCAATATTTACGACACCAACCACGTACACGCCCACAGATATTCAAACTTTTTAAAAGGATCCTTGATAGGAAATATTTCGTAGCTACAATATAATCACCACGCTTAAATAATAATAATTATAATCACGTTTGTTGTTGTCAATAAGCCTGATATAGTGGTGGTGGATCGAACAGAGCGGCGCGCAATGATCATTGAAATAATGGTCCCGCATGACGGGAACCTCGTGAAGGCCAAGAAAGATAAACAAATCAAGTATCTTGACTTGGCTCACGAGGTTGTCGACATGTGGGATGTGGACTCTGCGATCTTTGTGCCGATAGTCGTATCAGCCAATGGCTTAATTGCCAAGAGCCTTGACCGACACCTAAGGAGGCTCTCGTTGGGCAGCTGGATTAACGGCTTGATTCAGAAAGCTGTACTCCTGGACACGGCTCGCATTGTTAGGAGGTTCCTCTCTCTGGAGCCCTGACCGCCGGTAGCTTGGACCCTGTTCCCGATACCGGTGGGCTACTATTTTTTATATTTTTAAATGTTTTATATTTTTTTTATTCTAATATTTAAAAATATAATTTATATGTATGAAAAATGAAATAAAGATTATAATCAAAACAATAATTTAATAGTCCTCCAGACCATATTTCAGCCACGGCGGCCAATCTCAACGGCCTTAGGCTCGGGAGATATTATAGTGCACAAGTGTGTGCGCAGATACAGGTGCACTCTATCTTTCCTCACTCTCATAGTCCGATGGGACGGCAATCTGAAACGACCGGAGAGTAGATCAGGCGCTTATAATAAATAATGACAAGATACAAAAATAACAAATTATAATTTACCGTCGAATGTGGGAAGATATTAAAAGGTCGTTGTAATATCTACTCATCCGAACAGGGGATGAAAAAATAACATAAAATGTTTTCCTTTCATTCAGTTGGAGGTAATCTTCCCACGAATTAATGAAAACATCTGAGGACATTTGATCGTCATCTGATCTTAGATTACGATGCTCATCAGGAAAGGAACTACTTAATGCATTGGTGCAATCTTTGACCCCAATACCGTTTATGTCAAAAGTATTACAGTAGGTACATATGTCAAGAAATGAAGCAAGGATTGCTACCGTTCCCACATATTTTAAATGAGTGAACCTAATCGTAATCGTACAAATGTCGTTAGCATGCAAATGCATTCAGTAATGATATTTAGACGAGTATTTAGATACTGAGGTACTAAGGTATCACTATCTACATAGCAACGGTTGCAATAATATAGGGTAGGCTAACGTCACAGAATTCGTCAATTTTCGGGGGAAAATATCAACCCACGAATAGGTATTAAAAACAAATACTGTAATGAAGACCTACTTCTAGTTAGACTTGTCGTATTATGTTACCGAAAGAGCACAAAAGAACCTGCCACTCATCAATACAAATATGTAAAATACTGATGAAATAGCTCCTGTAACTATTCATCTTGAATATAAAACACCTCGAAATAAATAGAAAACATTTCTTCAAACGAAAGTCACCCACGATTTAACACGATCCACAAATCTAGATACTGTAGTTACTCCAACTATAGATGAAATCAAATAAACAAGTCAACCGAGCAAGACCCGAGATTTATCACGATTTTAACATTCATCTTTTCTTATCTATTTTTCAGTAAATACTCTGTTTCCGTAGCCTGACGGCAGGTCAAGGACGAGCTACGTGTAACCTTTTCAATTTTATTGTACTCAAAGGTCAAGTTCTCATTACCTGGCTGACATCTAGGCATACATTTTACAAATGGCTCGGGTTTAATGGACGAGATGAAGCCCAACTCTACCACTGGGTACAAACTGATTAAACTTTTTAGTGAAAACTCTGGAACACTTAAAGACTAGCAAGGGTATTGCAATGTCTCATCTCTAAAGAAAGACATAATCCATTTTTTTTAAAGACTCCTTGAGGTTTATTTCGGCAAACACTCGGTTCCATGTGTACCTGTCACGTTATCTAATACAACTTCATTTGAAATCATAAAAGTACATTCACTTAATAATTGTAACTTAGAAAATGCTACGAACCAAAGTGAAGGTTTTACTTCGTAAGCAATAGCTATAGAACAGAAGAATATGGAAACTTGTTTACCTCGCAAAGGAAATAGTAGCAGCAAATCAAGATAAAACATCTAGACAACCGTATACGCATATCTTATAGCGTATATACCCAGTTTTCATTTCTATAAATAAAACTGTAACACAATTTCCAGGGAAGCAAGACAGTTTATCAGACATCAAACAACTTGTAATAGATACTGCGAAAAAATAAAAAGGGTCACATTTTGAATAAATAAATAGCATCTCTATATTGTTTTATTTGAGTGCCTTAACAGTATGTGTGTAATGTTTGTCAGGCAATATTTTGTTTTGGTTTGCTTTTTGCTGCCCATTTTATGCTGAAGTTTGTACTTTACTTTTCAGTTATAGGTATCCAATTCGTTCTGTTATGTAATACTCACTATGTAAGGGTATTTACGATTTATAGGATAAATAAGTAATCTAGTTCATGTAACAAAACTTTAGAAAGCCACTGACAAAGCGATATTAAAACCAATTACTAACTATTTTGATAACCTCGCCATTCTAGAAGATCAATAGAATTCTCACATCTGTTCACAGTTCGCCGACAACTTTCGTTTGTTAAGTTACAAACTTGCGATGATGGGCGATATAACTTGGATGTTTTCCTACCTCACCTCGCTATTATTCATCTCAAAGTTTATCACTGTAGTTAGTATTTACCCACCGGTAACTTCAATTATTGTTCTAGCATCATTGAAAACTAAATTACAAATTGTCTTACGCTGTCGTGAAGCACTCAGGATGTCAAATTAATTGAATGCAAAAGTATATTCGAGATTCCATTACTGGATACCGCTGAGAGAATGGTATTATTCATCCATTAAAAGCCGCGACGTGCCACTCACTGATCTAAAATTCAAAATTTTTGTTGAAACAGATAAATGGAAGGAATATTCTCGTTAAGAGCTGACAGCAAACACTTGTCATGTTTAGTTGAAATGATAAAATGATGTTATAACCATCGTAACTAAGCTGGTGTTCAAAATTCAGGTGTCCTACCTGTAAAGTGACATCATAAGTGCTCTGCCCCGACATTTATTAGGATATCGCGGTATTAAGAGTTATATTTACGACTAGCGACATCTAGTTGGGTACGTGGGCAGTTTTGAGCGGTGGAGGGCCGGCTTATCCCATGTTTATGATGAGGAGACGATACTTGAGGTTTATAGCCTTAACTTAACAGTTCCCGTAAATCCTATAGAAATTGAATTATGGGCACTTAAAGTCAGTCTTCGCTTAGACTCAGTCAGTCACCAATTTTAAATAGCTAGTACCTACACTGCCCACCTGAGCCTAAAGTGCAGTAATAGACATTTTGTCGGTTTTGAGTTAAAAGAATATTCTGAATCGTCATTTTATTAGCTATCAGTGGAATTAACACCTTTTTTTTGTAGCGCTACTTAAGAATTTTATTTTAATTTTTTTTCGGATGAAGTAACAGCGAAAATATCACAGATTTGTTAAAATATTCAATGTTTACCAGCTAAACTGCAGTAAAATTAATACTGCACAAGATTTTTCTCTGTTTCCTAACTAAACTGCAGTATTTTATCATATTTTGTGGTATTTAATATAGTAATTTGTTCTAGAAGATTAAAGAAAAAACTTATTAAAATGCAGTATTATTCGACGCCATACAAATTGATTATACTGCAAAGTTAAGAAAAAATATATTTTATTTGTATTCCTAATTAAAGTGCAGTATTAACATTACTTATTGTACATTAACTTGTGGGAGATTTTGTAATATCTTATGAGAATTTACCTATTTCCGAAAACGGTATAAACGAAATACTTGAATTTGATGTAGACGAGTAAAATTATAGTACTTGTAAACAATGAAGACTGATTATTTTTATTTTAGCAATAAAAATGCTTTTTCGATCGCTTCAGTAATACCAACCCGTTTTCATGAAAAGTGGGACCCGGCTACCGTCCTCAATTATAAAGATAGAGAAATGAAAATGGCATCAAAAGATGCGTTACTGAAAGGGCTGTAATACTGCAAATCCTTTTTATAAATATATTTTTTTTTTTAAAGACGCCTTGTTTTGGCATCTTCTTTTGGGACTATTTTCAACGAATCTTAAACTTCTCTTCTCTTCTAAATGAAAAAGACCCTGGAGAATATAAAGGGCTACAAAATGATACCATTCTACTTTCTATAGAATTATAATTAAGGGTAGTCGCCCCTTTAGACACCTCTCTGATTTTATGAAATGAAGTCATTTTCAATGCAACGGAAGGTCATGGGACCATGAGTTCTGTGGCTTTTTTATCCTATTAATTACTAATAGTGATATAAATTAGTTTGTTTTGTTTTTTTTTAATGTATAACTCTATTTTCTATACTGTATTTATGAGTTGTTTTTCATCTTTCCGACTATTATTTTTGTAAGACAAGAATACTCATTTAGTAATTAATTAGTTATGTTCAGAAGACAGATTGTATGCTGATTTTTGCGTGAGAAATACATGTGATTAACGTTATATGGTACATTTACTTTATAAGATTATCAAAATCTCGTAAAAACTGATAATAATGCTACCCATAAAAACAATTTGTACTATTAGATTGTTTTAAGGTGAAATGTTTTGATAAAGTCAAAGTAAATTTGTATAAGAAAAAACATTTTTTTATTAGAATTGAAGGACATTTTATTTTACTATAAGTTTGGGACTTCATAATTTGTTCTAAAAACAGATTAAATAGCAGTATTTTGACAATATTACTGCACTTCATTTAGTAACAATGATTCATTTCAATCGTTTTTTTTCTAAAATGCAGTAATAACAGGATTTACTGCATTTAAAAGAGTTTTTAAAAAGATTTTGCAAAAAAACTGTGTGTAGTAATAGGGGCTAAAATAAAAAAATGGCCATAATTATATTTCCTATAAAAAAAACTGACGTGACAATGTTTAGTATTTTAGTTTTTTATGTAACCTTTCACCTTGCATGGATATTTATTTATTTATTATTTATTAATGATAAGCACACCAACAGCACAGTCACTTACAATTCAATTAATTAACATCTAAAATAGGCATTTCAGTAACCATGCAAATAACAGGTATGCATGACATTGACGTATGAAAAATTAGAGACAAAGGAGAACATTCAAAAAGTGTGTTTAGTAGACCTTAATCTAGAACACTATAAATCAAACCAATTAGAGCTAGACAGAGGAACACTCATCGTACTGTTTAAATATATTTTTATGGATTCTAAACTTTAAGCGCGTTTTTCTCGAATTCGTGTTTTTGCTGTTACTGCACTTTAGGCTCAGATGGGCAGTACATAGTTGTGTTAAAACATTACTCTGTAAGTTGGTCTCATAATACATTAAATAAATAACAGACTTTACTTTAATTCTGTTTCGTATAAGGCGGGAGGAAACGCCCGGGTGTCACCACTGTGTGGATCGCCCGGAGGACACGGTGGAGCATACGGTGGAGGTCTGCCCCGCTTGGGCGGAGCCCCGCCGTGTCCTCTTGGAGGCGATTGGCGGCGGTGACCTCTCGCGTCCGGCTCTGGTCCAGGCCATGGTACGGAGCGAGAGGGCATGGGAAGCAGTCACCTCCTTCTGCGAAGCAGTAATGCTCGCGAAGGAGGAGGCGGAACGCGTGAGGGAGAGGCAAAATTTGCGCCCTCACGCCCCTAACCGCCGCCGCCGCTGGAGACGCCCTGGGCGTCGGGAATCCCAGGCGGATTCCCGGCCACCATAGGCGCGGGCTTGCGGACGGCGAGCAATGGGTAGCTTGCCGTCCGATCAGGACCAGGCCCGGGTCGATGGCGCGTCGTGTTCCACGCGCGCCTCAAAGAGATGTCAGCACAATTGGCGGGGTCCGCTAGGACCGATGCCTGCCAGGGTTGCGGGTTAGTCCGAAAGGGATACCGGGACCTTGGTAACAGGCAACTGAAGGAACACGGGTGGGTTTTAGTCAGTAAATGTCTGACACGCCCTTCCGCTCCACCCAGAGCGGGAGAAGTCATTGGATGAATTCCCACCCTCAAAAAAAAAAAAAAAAAAGACTTTACTTTAATTGTATATAATTTAACATTTTATTTAAATGAGCAAGGTCGAAATAATCTTCTAAATTAAAGTACACACCTCCTTTCATGAAAAATGGGCACCCAAAATGATAATGGCAAAACTCTTCTTAGATAAGAGTGGAGCAAGACTAATGAATTTAAATGCTATTCAATTAAATGCACATGAATAATTCACTAAAAGAATGTTAATGTGGAAAAGAATGCCGGCCTTCCTCGTAGCCGAGATTTGGGGACGCTTAATTAATTATTTTTTACGACAACTCATCCCATCCTCTCGCTGTCTTAATGGCGTTTCTCAGCAATTGTGAAACAAAGTTCAACGCGTGCGATTTTAAACATTTTTTGGCGTTTGTTTACAAACGAATGTTCTATTTTCGATTTAGGTTATATTAGTATCAAAATGAATCCAAATCCCCATGGTAATTTTCGTTTTTTGTCATCCTGTAAATTAATGTCATTATTATACATACTTTAAGCAAGTACTACAAATATCTACGTAATGAATAGATAGGTAACATGATAATAACATCATTATTTAATCAGCTTTGTATGACGATGAACTCTACTGAAATTTCCAAGAACGCTCTGTTTTTGAATGTTGATTATACCTAAGCCGTTTCAAGAATATTATTTAATTAATGTCTTTTAGGGCATAAAATTATGTTTTTTAGAGGCATCCTACTCTTTTTTATTCAACTTAAAGATTTGTCATTGAAGATGAATGCTTATTCACAATCCAACAATTAAGTACAAACAAACTTAAAAGTTACTAAAATAAAGAAGTTTGAATAACCTATCGTCAAAAAATACAATAATAACGTGAATTTACTAAAAGCAAAAGAAAACAACACACACCAGAGACAAAGCCATGCTTATGCCAATCGAAAATAGCAAAGAAACATAAAACCATGGTGTAAACACGTCGCGTAGTCGCCATTTGCTCGGAATTGACTTATAAAGGGAAACAGTAAACGAAACGAAGACCCCATGTTTGTCCGGGGGTGAACGATCGTTTTACACGCATTCATTCAAACCAGCTAAATTGCTTGTATGTAACTATTGTGGCAGAGCTAAAATTGATGGGAAATGTGTCATTATTTACTTTTAAAACTGCCATGGCGATCTCTTTGTATAACTTTTTTTTTTCGAAACGTTAATTTCAGACCTGAACACCGATTTTGGAATGGTTTGCGGTGTATGTAATGTTGCTGAAAAATCTAATCACGCCTAATACATTGATTTTAGCATACATATACACTAATCTAAAATTTACAATAAGATTCCTGTGGGCATTTTAAGCACCTAGGAACTCCCACTATTCAAATATAAATTGTGTAATTTTTTAAAAAGCTACATTGTCATTGACACGATCCAAGATTTTTTTAATAATTAGTACCTACCTACTACAATCTGTCTACTATAATCACATAATAATTATTTTGTAAGATTTGCTTTGTATACTGCATCATCATCTGCCTAGCCTTTTCCCAACCAAGTTGGGGTCGGCTTCCAGTCAAACCGGATGCAGCTGAATACCAGTATTTTACATGGAGCGACTGCCTATCTGACCTCCACAACCCATTAACTGGGTAATACGATACCCCTTGGTAAGACTGAATGTCAGACTTTCGGGCTTCTGAAGACCCGTAACGACTGTCAAAGATCCACAAATGACAGCCGGGACCAACGGCTTAACGTGCTTTCCGAGGCACGGAGGAGTTTCGAAATGTAAAGATGGTCACCCATCCACGGACCAGACCGGAGCAAGCGTAGCTTAACCTGATGGATCGACCCGTGCGGCTGATATTACTTAGCCACGAGCTCCTCTTTGTTTTGTATACTGCATGTTGACATAATATTGTATGCCATTATTAGGCAGGACATAATGGAACTGTAATTTGCCTAACATCTGTGTGTATTTAATTCGAAAAGATTTTAAGTTAATAATAAATTGAAAATATCGAACATTATTAAGATAATACAACTTTCAATTCATATACATTTTGTTTTTAATATCCTTACTCGTGACTTAACGCTAATAAATATCTTTTAGCGTATTATTATCGGTTAATACTTTAGTATTATTTAACACCTAAGCTTGCTCATTATCGCCATGTTTGCGCGAAGGTGTGAAAGGAATGTGGCGGCCGTCGCCATCTAGTCTAGTCCTTACCGTCTCTGTATATAATTCATACGGTGTGGTCACGGTCTTACCTCATTATTGGCAAAGTTACAAGACAATGTGTGCACGTAGGTAAGCAATGGGAGGTGTCTATTATAACTCGTGTTAACAACACAATATTCCCGCAGTAGATTTGTTTAGTGACGCCGTAAGACAATGTAGCCATGAGTTTGTGCCATTGCCACCAAAATCAGTATTACAAACATTGTAGTTGAAGGCAGGCCGACAATCGGGCGCAGTACAGCACGTAAATATGTTTGCGTTCAGCCGCGTTACTGTTGCCGCTGATATATTGGATATGTTGCTCGCACCGCGCGTCCCACTCTGTCTACTGCTATAATAAATTTTGTGACAAACAATATTCCCCTGTCCTTTGTCTGGTGGCGGTGTGGCCGCGGACGGCATCGATCGCATTGTTAGAGGCACAATACCTCCCAGACCCCGCTCTAGGTGCTTCTGTTTTCTAACTCACAATACATAAACAGGGAGGTCGTATTCAACCGCTTTTATTAGGAGTCCTGTAAACAGCCTCACAATTGTTCGGGATAGCCACCTATTTGTCCTAATATGCTTACGCCTGTAAACAACTACTGAATTAATTTTAGGTAAAGTTATTGTTTAGTTTGTGTTGTTCTTTGGCCAGCGCGGAAATACAAAAGCTATTATAACAAATTATATTTCGTGTCTATAAATATATGTTGAGCCCCTATACTTTGAATTCGAACAAAGATATGAAAATAATGAGCTTTAAAATAGCTATTGCATATATTTCACGGTCTTATCCGAAAAAGCATGTATTATATTGGCTAAGTCATATAATTCGCTGCTACTAAGACGTATAAGGTACCTCTCCCGCCCAGCGTATTATAATGTTGTGACTCATGTGACCTCCGCTAACCTTACGTGAGGTCACGTCGATCAAGTGTATTTTTTCGAATAATGTGGGGTTTTATCGTAGGCGGGTGTTAGACCGTAAGTAGTGATGGTAGTTAGTATCTATTGTTCTTTATCTCGGTTGTAAACGGTGTCGGCGCACCTTCGTGCCTTGTGCCTCGCCCATGACTCACTGCTGCGATGCTGATCAGAATGCCTCGTGGGCTCGAGTTACGAAATTTCCAAGGAGCACCATTTAACAGTGCTCATTGAGGAAGTTACTCACGGCTCTGTTTTGCAATTTCACATTTAACTGATGCATGTTTAGCATTTGAACTATTGTACATGCGCTTGCAAGGTTCCCAGGAATCGAAACGGATGTGTTACTTAATTTTGGTCTACATTACGTTATATAGGATACGCTATCAACATAGTTACGTCTCATTAGTGCAACAATGCCTCACTGACTGCTTGCTGTTAATACAGCATTAGGGGCAAACAGGCGAGAAGTGAATTTTAGGGCTCGTAAAGTTAGATTTATTGCTCAACTCATGGTTTGCGTTGTTAGTTAATAGTGTCGGTAGGTAGGGACATCGTAGCACATTGAAAGTGTAATGTTTGTTGTTGGTAATTTATAATAATCACTTACAGATTGAAAGATTCCCTAATAAGTATAATGAATGTCTTGTTATGCTTACTGGTCAGTGTTGTAGCGCCGCGTAGCAAGTTCGTAGCGCGTAACCTTCATGGGCGTAGCACCCGATAATTTTTGCTTATTGATTCTTTTAGACATTATTATCTATGTTTTTTACTCAATGCCAAATTAAATATTTACGCTTTATACAGCTCAATGGTTCCTAATTTAATCGCAAATCAAATAATCTGTCTATTCTCAACAACTTAAAAACATTAAAGGCATTAAAATGACGTCATGTTAAAAAACTGATATTGTTAACAAAATGCATTCTTAATATATCATATATCCACTTTAAAAGTTGAATGACAGGAACTAATCTACGGCCAAGGCGAAGGGAATTCAAAGGTCAAACATCTAACGTCCATACGTCCATATGATCAATTTAACTATTAATTAACACATTGGCATTCGAACACGATTCATTAGTCATTAGGTATGTTCAACATGTTCACGCATTGAACCTTTCGTTCTATATGTTCACAATTTGCATTCAATGTAAACGAGACAATGAGAAAATTATTATAAGTACGGTCTGAGACAAATCACTTCACTGGTTGTTACATAATTATTTCAATCAATTATCTATTGTAGGTAACTATTTATAGTGCCTAGCATCTACATGTTTAAAATGTTAATAATTGATGGGATGGTTGATAAAACTATACATGGTTGAATTAAATTAATTAGCGAAACTCCACAGGGCCCTGTAGTAGACGGAGTAACGTAAGCCCCACGTCTCGGTGTGAACTAACCTTTATAGGCACGTAGCCCTGCCAAAGAAATCTTTGAAAACCCTTTACTTGCTGACTTTGACTTTCAAAAGTTTTGTGCAATCTATTTTATAATAATAAGTACAAAGTAAAGTGTATTTATAATTAAAATGGTGCGTAACGAAGAAACGGTGGTAGCAGCTAACTGTGTTTTATTTTCATCAGATCGTGTATTAAACGGGATGATGAATCGTAAAATAAAGTATGAAAATATGCCTCCAAGTTGCAAGGACTGACGTTATATAGCGTATTATGCGCGAGTTTTACTGTCTAACATCTGTCCACTGACATGCTTCCTCATGTCCTTTCAATAGCCACCAAATATTAAATTCCAATTTCACCAGAAAATGGAGGAACTCCAAGGAATTCACAAAATGTTCACAGGTTTCCTATTTGAATATGATCACATCAGCAGGTACGCCATCACTCAGGTACAGTCAGATCACGTCAAAGTAGTAAAATAATAAAACTTTATCCTTCACGTCAACGTTTTGAATAAAATGCAAAACGTGTCTGGGATGCAGCCAAAACGGCTCGGCGCGCCCCGGGCCCGGCCCCTTCTCATCTGGAAAATTGTGCTTTCCCAACTAAACTGTTATTTATTACCTACTAGTTGCCATACTCGCATGCAGCGCAGATTATTACACGGAAATCAACTTAACTGCTGATTTAGAATGAATGAGTATCTAATGTATTCGCTTGCACCATGCTCTGCCTGTGTTGTTAAATTGAATTAGTACAGGATTGGATTTAAATTCATGATTATTTTATTAAATGTCATTGTTAAAGGGAATACAAATTGACTGTTTATTTTTTGCTACTAATGTAGTATGCTAATTATGAGACCCAACTGTTAATCGAATAGTTAAGATTCTGCGCATCGACAGTCAATTTACGTTAATGTTTCCACGTCTACTACATACATGAGGTGTTAACAAATTAGAAAATACGTCTCATGAAGAATACAAGACTGCTATGGAAAACTTTGCAAAAGCAAGATTACTTACTTCATTACATTTTTTATAACATTCAAAAGTTGTTCACAAGATCCCCAATGACAAAGTGTCCAACTCGAAGCAGGGTGCGTCAGTGCCCGTCCTCGAGAGCTTGTTTACTTAACATAATATTCTGCGCGGACTACGAATTCACTCGTATCCTCGCGTTTTATTGAATCAAAAACCTTCGCTACAAATGCATCTAATTCAGACTCTCCACAATACATTGCGAACTTTCTCTACCTCTATCCACAACTTTACCCAAACAAAGAATAAACATTGAGCTTTTGTATTATTTACGGTCATTTGTATCAGTTTTGCTTAGTAAGTTCTTTATCGGTTTCAGTCGGGAGGGCATTTCTGTGGGCAGCCCTTGTTCACCCAAACTTGGAATATAAATTTGGCCACGAGCCTGCGCGTTGTTTGTCCGACAATAGGCACGGTTGCCAACATAAATTATCGGACAACATTCGTCTCTAGTTTACCGACAACGATCGCCAAATATTTACATACCTTGCTAGGTACATTCTACTGTGATTTTTGTAACGAAATATTCTTTCTCCGTTGAGTTATTTGAGCAATAATAATATATGCTTTTAGGGAGCCATCTATCAATAGGAAAACTTTATTGGAGGGTAAGAAATAGGATTGAAGAAATTTTTCCTCATAAGCATACGGAGAAATGATGCATTGTCGCACATCCGTACATTTCCAAGGCGAGGATTAAAGCCTTTATAAGACGTCTGGAAATCTGAAAAGAGGCTTACGCTTTTGGTACTGAATAGGAATTCATAAAACATTCTGGAAAATCTCGATTTACGTGCCCATACTAGGTACACACTTAGTAAAATAGTTGACTACTTTACTAGTTTGTTGTAGAGCATATTATAAGACAGGGCGATAAACTCTCCTCATATTCTGTACCTACTGTATGCTTGGGAGACTAATACGGTCATTAGTCTTTCAGGAACGTATTACATGAAGTTATTTCACTGATACTTCATAAGAGTCTGAAAATGATTGATTACACAGCCAATGTTGGATTTAAAAATCCTTTTTTGAAACTTTTGTTAAAGTACCTACTAACAGAATAATTTTGTAATTTTGTGAAGCCATTAGGTATTGTGTGAGCCCAAACCGACTCAATAGCATGAGACGAAACCCAAAGTCATACATTAGATATCTCCCCGATAGTTTACGATGAGAATAGGAAATGATGATAGCTATTCTTAATGATTTCTTCAACATCGAACGGCCGGAGATGACTTGCAATGGAGATGAGAGAGATAACGTAGCATAGCAACAAGATTTTTCTGACAATCTTATTTTATAACAATCATATTTTTGTCTTATTTTATTCTTTTTTCTTTATCTAAATGTGTTATTGTGTTATTATTCTTTTTTCTTTATCTAAATGTTTAATGCAACCTTTTTGTGGTAATTGCGCTTTGAACTCGCATATCCAGTAATTCAATTAAACCTCATTAGCGATCGCTTGTTAGGTAAACTTTTGTGAGAAAGTCTGAACAAAAATATTCGTACTCGTTACCTTCCGTCCGTTCCATTGCCTTCCGCTCTTTTGTGCAATTTTAAGGTTGCCTCGAATAATGAAACTCGAATAAATAATTGTACAATTTAATCAACATCTTTAATAAAATGCAGCGGACGCGATCGGCATTCTGAAACAAAAATATTTCTCTGCTTTTGCTGTGAGCAACGATTGTTATAATTTAATTTCGTTGAATTATTGCAACAAAGTCGTGATAATAATTCGGAATATTCGTTTATGAATGTTGCTTGATGAAAAATATATTGGAGCTTTTAATGTTTTATTTATGATGGTTATAATTACGGCTTTGCTGTGTATAGTGCGTATAATTATCGTAGATCGTGTGAGAGTGCGCACACTCCTGCACACTCCTGTATAGGCGTACGCCTCATTAAATTTTGTTTGAATAGAGGGATGAACCGACCGGCTGCCTACTTGGTCAGATACATTTTGTACCGTCAACAAAAACGAAGCTTTAGAAATAACATAAATCTATTTCCAACATATTATCTATTAATAGTCCACAGAAGCTTTTCGGCACTCCTTCAAAAAGAATTGTTACCCTTATTAATTGAACTACTAAAGGACTTATCACAATAGATCCACGTTACTATTTTTCTGAAGGAATCGAGTGGCTTATGTAATTGAACTATTTCAATAACCATCCACGTTCTATGTCACGTTTTCTGTTCCTCGTGACTTATGGAGCACGTTGTGGAACCAAGTGACGGGGTCGTGTCGTCACATCTGACCCTTCAAGACTGAAATAGAAATAGGGGAAGAGTGACTGAAATGGTTTATGTAATTTTTCCATTGGTATTTGAGCAATATACAAATTCTGATTTGTTTACCTACTCGGTTAAAGAGTTCAAATTCTATCGCAAAAAATGTTTGTGTTAGTCGGAAAGTTATTTTTTTTCTTTCTTCATGTACTATGTAGCTACATTGATATAGTTTTTTATATTTTTTCGATTTTTGAAAAAAAATTTTTTATACATTCTTATTTTAAATAATTCAAAGGAAATATCGTACCGGATAAACTCTAAAAGACTTAACTAAACGGCCTTCTACACTACCTGACCACTAATTCCGGAAAGCGCAGTTACATCTATTACGTGGTCACAATACACAATAGGAATAAACGTTCACAAGTTACACCGGTTTTCGTTACGTCTGCACAAGTTGTTTTCAAGTAGGTAGGTACATACATGTTGCTCTTAACTTAGACATGACTTCAAGTTCCGTCTTTTAGTCTGAGTAAATATATGCACGCAAAAATAAGTTACGTCAACTTTGTTTCTGGGTAGATGCTTTTAGCGTTTGGTTTTGCTATATTGTATAATTCGGAAGGTTTTAAAATCACACTATGAAATCTTTTATACAAAAATGGATTAACCAAACCTATAGCTATCATCTGTCTATTGGTCCTTTATATTTTAGGAATTGCTAAAAAATATTCCAACAAAAATATACAACATAAACTTTACGTGCCGACCCTACCTAGTATAGGGGCATCGGCTGAATAGTTCCAGACGGGAGGGAGCCACAAACATCACTGCTCCATCACCGCGCCATCTCGCGAGCAAACACTTGCATACCTCCCGTCGGCCATTCACGCACGCACACACACGACTATGAAGGCTATAGTAAACCCTCAAAGCGGTCACAAAGGAGGCCCTTTCACGACGCGAGAATCCTGTCTTATGATCGAGCACGCAATTGCTGCTTATTCACGTCTGATCATAGTTGATATAAGCATCTAAAGTGAGATATCACGGGAATAATCTGTCTTTATCAATAAAATAGTAAGGTGTTTATCAATTTTCAGGAGTCTTGGATTTCGCACAAACATAGATTTGCGACACGACGACGCTTGCAACCGTAAATATTCTCTTGAGCGTCACAAATAAATAAAATAATTCAAATTAGTAACAACGACGAGCCTTTTCAGTAAGCCGGTACATAATAATCCTCTATAAATTCTCTTACCCATTGCAATGCATTCGGTGCCAACAATCGGAACTCGCTAAGCATTCAAATGGTTTCAATACGTTCCGCTATGCAGGCCTGTCTGAGCTCGTGGTAGGCACAATGGATGCCAATCTGCACGGGAATTTGGCTTGGACGCATCCACCTATATCTACGTAGAGCTGAGCCCCCCGAGATGTCACGTTGAGAGGTGTGGTATGCACTTAATTACATGCACTGCCTTCCTAAAGTCCTTACGAGGACTTCGTGCCGGATGCATTTTCAAATAAAATCTGCACGATTCAAATTATTCAAACAATGAGTCAAGAGTTCAATCTGTAGACGCCCATATTTCTGAGAATTCTCTCACTAATGTTAGCGGCCTTAAGATTAGTCCCTCCAACGGCGCCTTCAAATGCCAAAACCCCACAAAGGATGCCAATCGTGAATTGCCAGCTGCAATCATTGGGAACATCGTAAATTATACAGCTTTATAAACAGGCGCGACTGAAATACTACAACGGTTTATGACTCGAAGGGCGTAAAAAGATATGAAATAATCGTTGAACAACTTTGAATTCGCATGAATGATTATATTATGAAATATTTTAAGCATTGTATCATAGAGGGAAACCGCCACAATTATCAGAAAAAACAACCAATACGTGATCCCAACTCGTCACACAAATCACAAACGAAATTAATGTAAAATTATCACCCGCGTAAATGGAAGCCGATAAAATATACCAAATTGAATTAAAGTAACAATGTTTTAATGTGTTGGGGATGCCATAATAATTACGAAGGCAATGAGCAATCGGCCAAACATGTTTATATTAAAATTTGTATTGGTTTTGTGCAATGAAATTGGTCGGCCGCCGAAATGAGACGGGTGACCGCGGCCCGACGTTTTGCATATTGACTGATTATTTTGTCCGTCCGTGCGTTGCGGTTCACAGGTAGATTTCGTATTCATTCATATGAACATTAACATAATAAATATGTAACTACGTCGACATTTACTCAACAACTGTCTCTGTCTGTTGTTGTTCCATTTTTGAATTGCAAAACCTTTCACGATAACAATACAATTCATTAGATACACAATGACAAAATATTTAAGCACTTTGCTCGATACAGGTAGAGCGCTTAGATCTATATTTTTGTCCTCCTAGCTGAATGAACAGAGCAATGAAGCGCAGTTAATCTACTAAAAGGTATTTAAAGGTGTGAAGTCCCGTCTAGACCTTCCCATTTTCAATCGATTCCGTAAAAAGTTTAAAAGTAAAAAAAAATCGTTGTAATTTGTCTGACATTTCGGTTTTAATCATCATTTTGTTGCAACAAAATCATCAAAATCTTCAAAATCAAAATCAAAATTTTGTTAATAAAATGCTGATTTATTGTTTTCAATTGTTTCAGGTTTTAACACAGAATGAGGTTGTCCTACGGAATGAGAGTACGTCTCCAGGCATCCATCTAATTTGCGGATAGTCTAGAAAGCCAACCGCCATGGATCGAAGACTAATTGCAGTTTTGGCGGTCACCGCCCATTTATGTGAGTATAGCCTTTGACCAGCGACTAGTTAAAAAAAAAAAAATACATACAACAAGAAAGAGAAAGTTCCAAAAGATTCTCAGAAAAAAAAACATATATTGTTGAAACTTATAGTGACAAAACATATTTTAAAAATCAGTTAAAATTCTAATTTATGTAATAATTGTTCACTTATTCTTTACTATGTACAGGCGCGGTCCGAGGGGGGGGGGGGGTCCTGGGGGTCATGACCCCCCCCAAAATTATTCAAGCTGTCGAGAGACTGAATGATTTACGTGCTTTACTAACTAAAAACTGTACCTAGGTACTTAGACAAAGTGGCCCCGATGGGCATAATACAAAAAAAGTTTTTAGAGAACTTATCAATTAGGTAACTAGTTTCCTAAAAATATTCCTCGGCACCAATGGTGACCTCCCCCAAAATCATGGGCTGCGACCGCGCCTGATTATGTATGAATCTCTTTTGTAAGAGATTCCGAGAGACATATTATGTATAAAGTTATAGAATAATAAAGGGCAAACTATAGGTAAAACTACTCTAATATCCGAACTAATATCATGAATTCCTTTGGAGGGGTTCCATACACGTTCTCTAAACAAATTCTACAGAATACACTCCGTATTCAGAATTTGTTTAGAAAATATTTCCCTACAAATATTTTCGATGACGAAAATATTCCAATAAATTCATATTACTCTTGTAAATACATTTGAAAAAGTTTGAATAGAACTTACAGAATGCGTAAATAGGGTAAACATGTCAATACGAAAACTCATGAATAAGGATTACCGACTAAAAGCTCGCGAGGATATGTGTGAACGTGTATTTGAAAGACAAAAAAAAACACAGAAAGGTTTAGGCAAAGTAATTGAAAGTACATAGATTGGAATAGTGGAGGGCGAGTGAGGGCCCGATCCGTATCTAAGGTAGACTATCTCAGCCCACTTGCTAGCAAATGGCGCGGAAGTAACAAGGATATAGCGATACGCTCCTGGAATTTGTTACTCACTTTCCAATGCCAAGCACAATTGAAATTTTATATTGTTACGCGCACTCGAATATAGGAGTCAGTTTAGTACGTTTGGTTGAAATACGTACGATGCCAAGTTTTATACAGAACGATATTCCAGAGATACGTTCATTTTAAATGACTTTATAAATGTTGAAACGGCATAAAAAGATGGGAGTCTATTTTCATTTGAAAACGCTTTAGATACACGGTCACGCTCTTTTCACTAAACGTTAACCTGCCGCAGACAAATGGGTTCGCGGAACTCATTGATTGGGGTTCGAAACATAGTTTGTGAAACCCTTTTTGTAGCGTAAAATCTATGTTACGGAAAACAACCTTATTTTCAATGGTCTATGTTTTAGAGGAAATATGAAGCCAAACTTTCTTTTGTTACTTACCGAAATGTTCGCTTCCTATGTCAGACGTATTTTGGTACATAATATTATCAGTAATTGGAATAATGTATTCTGCAATTCACAGAAAAATAGTAATGTAAAAATACCAAGTAGGTATCCAAACACACCCATGTCATCACTCACCGCCCACATTCGAGGCGAAGCCTCACATTTGTTTTCATATCATCAACAACTTTTTCTTAACGTTCACACGTCATTAGCTTAACTATGCTCATATCTTGCCAATGACTTTGTTTGTAAACACCCTCTCTTTTTTAAGCCATATGAAGGTACTATCACAGATCATTTGCCAGCCAATGGTATCGAAGTAACACCGTTCCTGACTTTTCGCCTTTATCGATACATTCTGCTCTGAGTTTTCAACATAAAAAGTCTCGTATGTGAGCTTAACGTGCTAGAGAACGCAAAGTTAGGTTGATTTATTTTCAGATATATGTTCTGGGATAAGTAAAGTACCTACATAAAACGAAAGATGGGTTATTTTAGAAGATATGAGATAGAATGTAAGCAAACCACTTTGCGATCGTTGAAAACCATGTATCTACACGTATTATTTTATCTGAATTACAGGTAGTGTATTAGCTGACGGACCTGTCTACGATGGACAAGGAAACCCCATCAACCCTGCGCCCGCCGACAACTTCCTTACACAAACAGTCTACGGATTTTTGGACTTCACCACTACAATAGGCAACACGGTCATGGTCTTCTCGCCTCAGTCGGCACCGCCACCAGGTCGTTTCTTATTTATTTATGCTTAAGCGATTAGTCAACTAATAGTAAATCTAGATATTTACGTTTAAGTATATAAATATATGAAAAATCCAAATTCATGCCAAAAAGCGAACTCACAAATACTTTTGTATAATTTCAGAACCACCGAAAACCGAAAAGTCGGTGCAAGAAAATATAATCGAAACAAAACCACCTCCGCCATCAGTCACAAGCATCAAACCTGAAGCCATCAAGCCAAGCAAAATATCTGATAAAGATAAAACTAACAAACCCGCCGCTCCAGCAGTGTTATCCAGTGCTGTGTCAGTAGTATCTTCCCCACCGAAAAAAGATAACAAATCTCCGAATCTACCTAAATCAGCTGCGAACGTACCTAAATCTGCTGCGAAAGAACAAAAACAAATCATAACAAAAGTAGAAGTGGTCGCCGGACCCTCAAAAATCGTCGAAAGTAGTTCCCCTAAACAATCTGCCCCTAAAGCAAACAAACAACCAAACAATGCCAAAAACAAGAAAAACGAAGCTGTGAAGTCTATCACCAACATTGTTAGCAGTAAAGTCGAAGTAAAACAAGGCCCTCCACCATCAATAATTAGTTCCAAAGTTAGCAGCATAGTAGCAGTAAAATCCAGCCAAGTTGAAGAGGAACCTGCAATTTTGATTACTAACAATAATATCGGTGAGCCCGAGTATGACTTCTTATCACGCCAGCCGTCTGAATTTGTTGAAGAAACATACAAAGTTATCAACATACGTCCGTCAAAGGTACCCGGTCAAAAACCCAAACATGGTCATAAAAACAGGCATCATCCAACGCCACCACCGGAAGATGACGAGGAACATCCTCTTGGCTTGGTGACAACTCTAGGGGGCACTATTGTTAAAGACGGATTAACAACGGTTCATGAAACTAGCGTGATTGGTACTTTTATATCCGGCAAATATGCTCAAGTGCTAAACAGCAATTCTAAAGTACTTCCACAAGCTGGACATAGGGCAAAGATATCTCCCAGTCCTACACATAGAATACTGAAGACCGTAGGACCGTCCATATCTAAAAATCATAGACAACACTTGGAGCCTACACCATCAATTAATGATGATGATACCAATTACGGGAAAACGACTCGACGACAGAATAACGGTGGAGGCTCGTTCAAAAATCGTCACAGAGCCCAAAACAATGCCGAAAGCGAAGTCCACAGCCCTCCACCTCCACCTCCAGTTCAGAACAAAAAGTTCAAAAATAGAAATAATTCGCAACGGACGCAAAGGTACCACAACATATTATTAAGAGAATTTTGTTTGTCCTGTACATAACGGCAGTGGCCTATAGTTGGCGTATTATGAATGAATGTATGTTTCGCCTTTATGAAATGTTATGTACAGGGCGCAAAACGTTTAAAGCATGCATTAATAGTGTAGTTTTAGCATTATTATCTACACACACAAACGTCGTACTATTGCCGACTATCCTATCAAATTATATGAATGATGCATTTGCATGATACTCAAGCTTGCTGCTATTATTTTCTTAAATAAACTGGCATTTAGAGCTTCATCTGTGTAAGTTAATATGATTGTGATCATCGGCAATTGTAAATAATTTTATTTTCAGTACAAGGTTTGGTCGACCCGTGAATACGCCTCAACTGGCAACCGTCTCTGTTTTCAGTGAAACAGCGACCTCATCCTTTACCAACCGAAGAAAAACCAACCGTAACTCTGGACATAAGACGACTGTGACGCCCCAGAGCAACAACGACAACCAGTCCAAACGTGGGTTCAAACCTCGGGTTCAACCCACACCTGTTGAGCAAGTCACACCAGCTGCTTCTACCAGTGTGTATAAATTTAAGCTGAACCGGGCCCCGGGATCCGGCCGCTGGCAATACAAAACAAGCCCAAAGCCTAAAGTTACTATTCGCAAACAAAATACTGATGACGAACAACAAACAACGCCTAATTCAAATCCGCTTCTTGATGATACACAATCCAATGATATATCTCTACAAGCAAGGTCTGATAATGATTTAGAATTATCAGGTTCACAGAGCGGTCCTGGTACTCTCCTTGAAAATGACACCGAAGACAACTCTATTGAGAGACCCCCGCCAGTAGAAACTTTGAAAGTTGAAATATCTACCCCCGCTGATTTCCGAGATGTTTACTATGAAATTGCTACTATCAGGTCTCCTTACACATTCCAGGTAATTATTGTTCAGATTTACATTTATTTTCTTTTTAATGAAACCTATTTAACACCCATATTTTTATTTCCAGGTTGGACGTGTCAAAAACACTCGTATAATTACTGTAACATCAACAATTGAAAAGCGTATAGAACCCACGTTGGTAGCCAATTCGCAAAGTTCTCTCAACGAACCGTTGACAGAAAACATATTAGCGACAGCATCTCCTTATGAAAAGGATCACAATCTCCTAGACTCAAGTATAGTTACCCTACCTGCTATAACACTATCTTCAGACATGGAAACGCCGCCGCTAGAAACCCTTACTGAAACATTTAGTACAACTCAGCATATGTTAAAAACACATATTCTACCTGTAGTGAGAGACGTTAACTTGACTAGTAGCTTAACTTTCATCCAAACTTATGAAGTCACTAGATTTGTTACAGCGACTAAAACGTTGCCCCCTATGGATTTCTTCCAATTCATCCCAAGCAAAACTCTGAAAGAATTTAATAGCCGTTTGGATGAGGCTGGTTCCGAGTTGCATCTGGAGTTAGACTTTGGTGACAGTAATGAAGATGAAGATGGTGTTCCGAGACGCGTATTCCCAGCAGATCTTGACCTCGCTAACATTGGATCAGACTTTGATCTTACTGAAGTTGATAAATACAGAATGCATGAAAATCATCTAAGACTAAAGAAAGCTCATGGACAAAACAAAGGCAATCATGTTACTGAGTCTCCCAACCCACCCACTCCCGCGTTGACTCCAGAACAGGCGCAGCAACTGGCTCTCTTGAGACTCCTGAATCCAGCGGCCGCTGCTCAAATCCCTGATGTTGTAACCACATCTAAACCTGTTCTAAAGTACGAGACAATATATGAGTCCCATGTAATTCCGGTATTCGATGGAAAGAACACAATTCAAAGTACTATCTCTAGACCGATAGCAACCATTACCAAAACTGAATACGAAATTGGAACCAGTAGTCTTCCTGCGTTACCATTACAAACGATCAACCCGCTGTACCCACAACAATTCTCTCTTATATCGACACCAGTCGTTGTGAACACGGAAGTAATAGCAACCAATAGTAAAATATTGAAATTAACCTTTGGGGCGAAGACAGTGTACACGACACTTTTCACCACTCAAGTTGTGCCTACGGTGCTGACATCCTACGTGACGTCATCAGTTCCGGTGCAGGCGACTGCCCCACCTCCCGGATACCCTGGATACTACCAGCCGCCATTTGCACCCTTCCCATACGTAGGATAAGTAGACCAGTAAATATTGCATGTAAAATCAATAAGTGCGGACTATAAGTTAAAAATTGTGTTCACCAGTGTATGTGATGATAACACGTAACTTTTGCACGAGAAACGAAACTTTAAACTGTGAATGCGTTGTTGTAGTGCACGTGATAAACTGTATTGCGAGTAGGTGAACAGTAAACAGTGCAAAAGCAGCAGAACGGTGGGATTTATAGCCTTTGTGGAAACATGAAAACTCTGAAGTTGTATTTCTTATAAAGTTTTGTGAGCTCGGCGCTATACGATGCGTTCGCTTGTAAACCCTACGTGGAGGTAATGTTTACCGACGTGTAATAGAGATAAAATGTAACGCAATATACTTTGTATTCAGTAATTGCTTTGTAAATAATTATTATTTATGATTAGTACTCCTGTACATAACTGTAAACCTACCTATAGCTATAGTTGTAGATAGCTTCGATGAATGTATTTTATACTTTTGTACATGTATTGCTTAGAATAAGTGGGTTCTATACTATTAAACAAATAAACAACAAATACTTGTACCTTGCCTTATTTCCTTGAACGACAAATAGCAACCAAGCGTATTTCCATACAACATAAACGTACATTCAAAACTTTGATCATGCCTTATTGGCAGGCTTATAGTGTAGTGCTGAATATGAATCCTCAAATGACCGTACAACGGTCGGTGACCAGCCGTAGTACCCCATTATTGGCGAAATCGCCATGCTTAGCAGTCAAAGATTAGTTATGGCGGTGTGATTAAAGCACCCCTATTGTGCCTATCTGTCATGTTCCCTGAATAATATGGGCGTCGCAGGGTGATTTGATAATTCGTATTTTCGCGAAAACTCTAGGGATATTGCGAAAACCGGGTTATTAGAAAATTGTGAAAAATTGGGTGAAATATACCTATTTAACCCAGTTTTTCACGTAACCTAACTAGGTTCAGTATAAGTAACCAACCGCGCGCGAGCCGAGCGAGCGTAGAGAGCGGTGCCGCGGCAGCGGTCGGTTGCTCCAAGTTGCTCGCACAATTTTTATTCACCATTTTCTAATTATCCGAATTTTCGCAGTATCCCTAGGGTTTTCGCAAAAATACGAATTATCAAATCACCCTGTGACATAGTCACTAAGCTGCCTGCAACACGACCCATGAAATACAACATCAACATTTTTTCTTCAACTAAAAAAAAACAATTTATTCAAAATCCAGAGACTAATATTTCACAGAGTTGAAAGGTTTATTTCCCATGATATCTTAATTAAAGCCATTTCATACTAAGCAGGGCCGAAAGAAACAAAGAGGCCTTTAAGTTATGAAACTAAGATTAATGGAAGCTGTTTTGTAAACTTAATAAGTTAACCTAGAATTTGAAATTGTACTTTTTCATCATCTTTGAACTCTCGTAATTTTTTAATATCCCCAATGGAGTGGCCCAGTTGGAAGAAAGAGGTACTTATCTTAACCATAACAGTATTAAACGGAGGGTAAGGGTAGATATGGAACTCGTTAAGAACGAGGTGTAAATAAGCAGCAGACGTTGCCAGCATCACAACAGTAGTAACACACACACAACAGTAGTAAGTATGTAAGTATGAAACGAAAATCAATATTAAATACAAAGAAGCATTACGACATATTCCTAAATAGATACCTAGGTAGGTTATAGAAGTTAAAGGAAACATACACCTAGAGATATCTGCTCAAACTCGCCACTTTATTCGAAAGGAATAATTTTGGAAATACCATCAGCCATCACGCTTATTTGGATTAAGGATAGCAGTATGTTGTTATTACCATAAAGGAGTAAAAGTCCCAACATAAGCACAAAACATGACTTACATCGTAGAAGTAAATTGTAATAAAGCAAATACGAAAACATAAACTCTAGCGGAATATGTAGAGCGCGCTGTTAAAAATCTCGCAACGAAGCATCCTCAAATAGCAAACAATAAATTCCGAGAGACTGATAGTTATGCAAGTCGTAACAAAAGCGTTTAATCAATTTTATTATACATGGAAAAGATTCCATGCGAGCTACGAAAACACTCTCTGAACAACTAGGTTATCAAAAATGGAGCTGTAAGCTGAGATTCTTGCTACGACGCTAAAATACTGCTCAAATACAATGATAAATATTTGTGCTCGAATATTTGATAACCATTATAACCAGACATGTCAGACATCTATTCATAATATTCTATTCTACAGTCCCAACTATACTTAGCTAGAGCTGTGATGGAGGGTCTGCCGATGAAGGCTTATTGTCTACTTGTCATGTTATCGGTTTCAAATACTCGTACCTTTGTCAGTAATCTGTCTATACCTTTCATGTGGACCTGTATCTGTCCATATTGTTTTTGTGTTTAGAACAGAGCGCTCGTTATTGCTTTCTCTGACGCTCTTCCAAATTACTGTGGTATTGAAAGTTCATTAGGGTGGCTATAATAAAACCTGATACTTTAGAAGAAATATTTTCTTTTATAGCTACGTGAAAAGTGTTATACTTATTCTAACAACATTTCAAAATTTACTCATACAAAAACTGCAGCTACGAGCAAATGCGTTGAAGGAACCACAAAGCAAATATTGTCCGGTAGTATATTTTCCTATCCTTTTAGACGCTGGTCACCATGTGTGTCTTGCTGTTGGCGGGAAATATAAAGCTTGCACCTCTCGCCCAGTGTCAGACAAACACGAAGAGCCTTCACAATACGAAGGACAAATACACACCGTATAAGAGTTTATTTTAAGTAAAACTGCAGAAAAATTGTTCTTGTAAACAGAGAAAAAACATCTAATATTTTTTTACTGTTTAAATTAGGAAATATAGGTAACTACAGATGATATTCTGGTTTTCGGCCACTCAGATATGGCTAGTGGAACAGACACAAAAACACGAAAAGGCAGCCCCCAGCTTCACCGTACTAAAGATGTACGAGTAAAAATACTTTACCTACACGATTAAAATTGTGTATGCATCTTCTTAAAAAATTAATAATTATTATAAAGGCACCAAATGAAACCAACCAATGGTAGGCAAGATAATATAAAATTAGCCAAACATGTACCTACCGAATACGGTAGGTACATGTTTGGCTACTGTACATGTGTATTTATAATAATAAATACACATGTATAGTAGATGCAAAAATGAAAAAAATATGTTCCAACTATTTATACCTACATTGTTCTGTACCATATCTATTCTGGTGAAAATCTGTGCGAGTGTATTCGGTTTCAGTGCTCGCTGATTGAACGAGGTTAGATGAAATCGGCTTATCGTTCGTCGATGGCGGGAGGCGGGAGGGACCGGGGAATAATTTCATTTTGGCATGCACCGGCCGCGCTACTACGGGTCTCGCTTGCCGTACTGTCATGCAAATTGACAATGTGCCTTTATGTGAAGTCTTCTTTCCCGCATAATGGCAACGAAAATGCTACCTACAAGCTTCGTGGTAAATGTGTAATAACAAAATGTTTGTAGAGCCACCATGTAGTTCACCATCCTTAAAACTCCAGAAACTCCTTTTGCCCACTCAACTGTTACAATTATGTAAAAGTTTATTCAACCGTGATTAAGGCCTAATTTTACATCACTCTGATTCAATAATAAACAAACAAATAGTGAATTGTTAAAGCCAAAAAAAATATGTAGTTTACTGTATGTAGGTACTTTGTCTATTTGTGGTTCAAAAGACGATATCGAAAACTTCACTCGATCAAAAAAAAATCGGAAGAGGAGGCTAAATCGATGATTTTCTGATGTGTGTCTTATTTTTCTTAAAGTTTATGAAAGCTTTACTTCCAAAAAATATCTAAAAAAAGTTAATAGTAGGTATATAAATAACTTGTGGACACATTTCGCTAAATAGTTTAATTCTTTAAATAATAAAATATTATATAATAAAGTGGCGTTCGCGTGAAGGGTGGAAGCGTTAGGATTAAGACTCAAGCGCCCGAGTTTAACTACAATTTTGGGGCTACTATAGTTGCCGGGCGCTTGAGTGCATAATGCCTACTTCGCTGGGTCTACCTGGCCTTAAGGTGAAACAACTTGAATGAATAGTTGACTAATTCCGCACATTACGGACTTATAAATGGACTGGATAGGTGGTACACCGTACAGAACAGCAAGCCGTTTGATATAATAATGCTAGTGCGTTAAACGTGCTGTCGAAGTTTCATACCTAGTTCGCAGTAGGCCGCGTCCTATTTAAAAGCGATCAATAATAAGAAAAACCTAACCTACAAATAATAAAACACAACAAACACCTACGCCACTTTCTATTCGGAAAACCGGAGAGCGCACTCTGTCGGCGCGACCACGCGTTCAGGTTCACCGAACAAAAAGTTCGAACGATCGTGTACCTATTCGCACGACGACGATCGCTAATAAACAGGACGCGGGGGGGGATAGAGAAAGATTATAATTATCGCACATCTGTACGCCGCACTTTCATAGGGCACTCCATAGCAATGAACCTATAGACGGGGAATTTTTAATTATCAAGAATGTTATCAAGTATAGCGACTTATAATATTACGATAATATTACCTAAGTATCTTATCTTACAAAATCAGTCCAATCTTACCGGTAATGAATAATGGTGATAATATTAACAAAGATTAAATTATTGTATGATAAGGACACATTCTACGTAAAGCGATCCTCCTCGATAAACAATAAACAGTAACGTGGAGTGAACAATAAACTGCTGATTGTATAGTTTATTTTGCAATGATTTCAACATAAAGTGCTTTGTGTGCTCAGTAGAATCGATCAACTCGTCCACTGCTGGACCAGGGACTTAAAAAATGTCTCAAAATCATTTTATAGTTTCGATTGGCATCATCGTGTCATGTAAGTTTCGTTGTTTTATTGATTGTAAAATCTAACATATGAATAGAATTTTATTTATTAAAACTCACACGCATGCATAGTCCGGATTCCAGCGATTCAATAATTTACAAATTTTTCCCTGCGCAAATGGACCAACGTATTTGTTTTCTTAATTACTAAAACAAAAACATAAAACAATCAACATTGTAGCATATCTGCTTCTTTAAAACTTCAGGTGCAGTATTTATCGCAGCAAGCACGTCAAATACGGACACCACAGAAAGTAGTAACACCCTTGTGTCCCGATGCTACCATTTCACTTGGTTGGGTCCCAGATGGAATAACGACAGTATATTTCTGAACGCTACGTGCCAAGACTCGACGCGCCTCTCCAGTGGGGTGCCTTGCGTAGAACCGCTCGTCGTCTCGTGTAAGTTTATGAAATAGAGCTCATCGTATTACGCCTCACCTTTTTGCTGATAGTAGGTATAACTTTAAACTGGCTTGCCTAGATGACAGGATTTTGCTTATTTTGATGATAAGTTCTTTCAAACAGTAGATCTGTTGTAACACTGTGTTGTTGTAGCTATAAGAATTCTACAGCGTAAAAATCTAATATGAACACTTAAATGAAGTGAGCTGTGTACTTACTTAGCACTTGTGTACTTCACCTAAGTTTTTATAGAATAGATCGGCAGTCATCCAAGTGGCTATCTATTTACTTATTTTAAATAACTTCATCGAAATCCAAGTGTTTAAGACAATGTAAGGAAAAGAAGTAGCAGGCTACCTAATGTGTGGTAAGATTACCACACATTTTTTCTGATCAAAAACACAACTTATCTACAGTTCGATTGTTATTTCAGATGATGGCTCATGGCCGGACGTAGACTACATTTGGAGAAACCATTTGGGAAATGCTTCATGTTTACTAGCCAACAATGACGTATGTGCTCAGTACACATATTATTTCGACGGTCATGGTGAGCATTACAGCTAAGTACTTATGATACTTCTGTCTGTGGGCCATAAAACGTTTTTTATCAACATCAACACTCAACGTCTATTGCATGATTTGTTGAGTCCCCGCCCCCGCAGACTACAGACATTCTGTCGTTCGATAGTTTGGTCGGGTTAGGCTACTCTAGCGCGCACACCTGGGCCTGGGCCAACTAAGCAGTCGCGTTGGTGGTGAGTGCGCATAGGTACCATACAACTGTAACACTCGGCCGAGTGCTCTCGAACGATTAGCTGGTTGGTAAGCAGCTTTTAAAGAGAGCGGTCTCATAATGAAATAGGTACAAAATGCTCTATAAATGTTATTATTGCTTTGATTATAGCTTTGGTCGACCGCCTAAACAATCGGAAAGTGTGTGGAAGAGCGCCTTAATGATTTAGCCGTCGTCGGCCAATAATTCGCTTACAGTTCAGTTTGAAGGCAATCGTGTGCCCCATCAAACTTTTATATCGGCCGTTACCGAATCGTTATAATGTGCGCACTTGCAAACATCTAAAGTGAGTGATAGACGTGCGTACTAGTACGCGGTTTTTAAGTTCGCGACCTTGCTCGGCTCGCCGTCGTTGATACACGTGAAGCTTGCTAGAAATTTCATTGTTGGATCGCCGAAGAACTTACTCGGCGGTTTTAAAGTCCGCTTACTTAGCATGACACACGGGTGAGTAAGCTCTCCAAGCCATAAGTACGCGGACTTGCTCGCACGTCTATCAGCCCTTTAAGAAACCGACCACCTTAGAGTACTTATAATAACATAATGTAAGTAGGTAACAATATAATAGTGAACAGTAGATAAAATTGTATGGTCCAGTTTTATGTTCTGATTCCTGTATTCTCAATTAAAGTGTGTTAGACGCTGATTAGAATGTTATTTTATATGTACTTTCAGTTGATAATTCGACGTACATGTGCACAAGAGCAGTCGACCAGAACGGAAATGCGATAACAAATGGTTGTTACGAACAAAGAAATGGCAGTTTTGTCACCAGAGCCTGCTTCTGTCGCACAGTGCCTGGAGGTGTACCCTGCAACAACGCTTTTCTATCCCATATAAATATTATATTTGTCATACTTGTTGCTATTGTTATGTTATGTAATTCCGATTTTGGCAAAATAAACTTTTAAAAACCTGGAATACTGATCTAGCTAATTTTATTAAAGCTTTTTTATTGCATATCGATCTAACTGTTCTAGGAACAGCAGCCTAATTGCGTAACACACGATCAATCACAATCTGTTTCATTTTGACAGTTCAACAACATTCATTGCGATAATTACGTTAATGAGCAAACAAATTTTTCGAACCTATGAAGGAATGGATCAGCAATATCCTTCAAAATTATTCAGATAATGCTTGATTGTGTGTTACGCAATTAGGGTGGAGGCCTCATCATAAAGATGTTGATAAGTAGAAAGGGGAAGCCGATCCTAGCACTAAAAAAAACATAAATAAAAAAAAAAAATGTATCAGCTTAGTAATTTTGATCAGTCGATAAATACGGTCAAGTCAGATAGTAAAAAATTTTGCGTGTCTAGTATTTTTAAAGTTTTTAAAAAACAATACAATCGAAAAAAAACATTTTTTTTTAAGAATTATGCTGGATTGGTAGTAGGTTATTGTACCTACATCTTATATTTTTATCTTGTAACTACTATATTTTCTGGTCTGGCATTTTTTAAAGTTGGCAGCTCTAGTTACACCCCGCACCGTCCCATTTTCATTTCGCGCATCAGTAATCATCAGTTTTATTTTTCGGTTGATTTTTTTTGTACCCCTGCCGCCGCGCTCTTTCCCATTTCTTTTAATTTCACGCATAGAGAATTAATATGAATTACTGTTAGGTATAAGAAGGTTGCAAGTACATTTTTCGGGCGATTGTTTTTCGATATTTCAGTTACAAACATAATTTCAAACAATTAAAAGTATCCGAACGAAAAAGAAGGAGTCCTACAGAACTGACAAGTTTTGTGACGTGTCCAATCTGTCATCAGTCAGCAACGTCAAACAATATTTTAAAAACGCTTACCTACCACTGCAGTGGTTTTCTATGCCACCGCTGCAATTATTTTAAGTTAAAATTTAACAAAAACATAAAGTTAAAATGTACTCCGTGTTGACGAGAGGGAATGCTATACTGACGTACACATTGAGCGTACTAGCATGTCTAACCTTTTTATGTTTTTTGTCCACATTAACCGTGGATTACAGGACTGCTGCTCAAATGAACACAGTAAAAGTAGTCGTGTGAGTATTCAATACATATTTCGTGTTTATATTTTCATTTGTTAGTACTAAATCATCAATGGTGTTCACAGTAAAAACGTGCCAGATTATGGAGCATCAAGGGAAAGAAATGATCTTGGATTCCTAACTTTCGATCTCAAGACGGATCTCTCTCACCTGTTCAACTGGAACGTGAAGCAATTGTTCCTCTACCTCACTGCTGAGTACATCACACCCAATAATGAACTAAATCAGGTTGTATTGTGGGATAAAATCATCCTCCGAGGTGAAAATGCTATTTTGGACTTCAAGAACATGAACACTAAATACTATTTCTGGGATGATGGAAATGGTTTAAAGTAAGCTCTACTATTTCAGTATATTTTATATCTCTTCCAGACAACAAATATTGCTAGAACATAATATCTTGGCTAAATAATGTAACAATTCTGTCTGTGTCACTAAACACTTCTTGATATTAAAGGTACATTCCAATTTTGGTATGCATTACAATTTCACCATGGCGAGGCACCCTAAACTGGGAAAAACACTTCTTTCTCCTTCCAGACCTCTCATTGTTTGCAATAAATGGCCATGTGTACCCGAAAACCTATCCAGATCGTCTTAACACCTTTGCAGCTGACCTTGACTGAATGTTCCATCTGTCAGACTGGACTCATCCTATGTGGACAACCAAAAACAAAACTAGTAATCAATAAACAAATGATGTGCATAAAGTTTTATAAGTGTTAATCTAATCGTTTTAATTTCCAGGGGCCACAGCAATGTTACTCTAACTCTGTCATGGAACATCATACCAAATGCAGGTCTGCTGCCAAACATCCAGGCTATCGGCCACCACTCCTTCAAGTTCCCCACAGACTATACCCAGACAAGGGTATGATCCGTAAGTTACATCTGAATGGTGCATTTTGCATAGCTGGGGATTGGAGAGTTGTTACATTTAAGATTGTCAAATATACTGCTTTGTCACATTTGTTAGTTTTATTTATTACTTCCTGTTTAAATTGTACATAGTGTATCTGGTTAGCTACTTGAGAAAGTCTAGATTATTATTTAATTGTGTATGCCAATGACTTAATTTTTGTTTACTTTAAAATCAAAGGAATGGACTCATCCAGGACTGTACTATAATAAAAAAATATAATTCTGAAATATGTAATAGCTGTAGAGAGCATATACATATAGCCCAAATATTGTGATGTGTCAATAATCTCAATTTTGTTATAACAAACATGGTTTTACATAAAAAATTGAGAAACTTTTTGTAGATAATAAAACTTATGTTCTTTATTTTCGCCTTTTATTCAGAATCCACAAAATGTACAAAAGGAAGGGAAATATGATAGGATTTTAAAATTATTACAATAAAAAAAGGGTAGATTTTATATCATATAATTATCAATTACATTTTTAATTAAACATACATTAATCATTTTTGCTCTACAGTGTTGTTCTACAGCAGAAAAAACTAGTGACCTCTACCATTGCTTGTAATAGAGGTATCTATGTCTCCAAAACATTTTGCCAATTTAATCGGCATTAGGTACCAGATATGAAACAATTACAAGTCTCAAGTGGACTGGATTTATCACTTAGAATTTTTCATAATAAGAATTGTTTCCAACTAAACAATTTAGCACACTAAAGGTTCGATATGAAACCATCTAGTTTTTAACAAAACACTCAGGAGGTATAATAATTCCCAATATTGAGGTATAATATAAATGCATATGAACTAAGCAGAAACATTACTCTAAACTTTAATTTTTCAACTACATGTGTTTTTATTACTTTTAAACCTCATACAAGCGTGTACATTTAAGAAACATACAATAATATATATATTTTTATGAATTATTATATTTTCTATATTCTGGAGCCATATTATGAGGACCCTTAAAATATAATTTAACATCTAATTAACTGTAAAAATAGTTCTCCAACAAAGATCTCTTATTTCCTTCCAAAATTGTCTTATCATAAATTTTAATAGGGTTTTGTAGGTGTAAATTTTATTGGTTTTCATAATGATCATCTACAGATTAAAGCAATTAAAACAAGATGTTTATTAATATTTTGCTATTTGTGCTAGTGTATGTGTGTCGGCCATCCATGACCGTAAAACACAAGTAAGCACTCTTAAATTTATCTTTACAAGTTACTTTTTACCTACTACTTAAAGAAAATAAGAACTTAATTTACTTAAAATATTCTCATTTAAAATTTCATTGGTGATTGGTTAAATTGTTCTACTAATGAAGTAAACCACACAACCTGGTAAAGGGAAAATCAAGGCAAAAGTTTATTTAATAACAATTACATTTTCTAATAACTAAGATTTTAAATCTCTTAAATGAACTTTGCCACACTACATGATCAAATCGAAAGTCCTTTACTCTGTAAATCAGTAAATATTCGACTCAATTTTTCAATGAAATGCAAGACAAGCACAGCTACCTTATTGTACACTAAAATAATGATCGTGAAGTGAATCGCGTCAACAAAGATTACTTACATGTAACAGTTCATAGTGTATTGCTTGCGTTTGCCTCTGGCATTATTAAGAATTTACGAATTTCCCTACAAAGACTCGCCTACGATTTCTACTACCATTATGCTAACATTCAAAGCTGATCCCGCTAAATTACATGAAAAAATATTGCATATTCAAGTAATACTTTACTGTTATTGGCATTGCAGTCAATCTGTACACAACAATCATAACAGATGACACGTTAAATGTATTTTTCTATTTTAACTACAATTCAACAACATGAAATAAAATATTAATATCATATGCAGATGCAGTGTAAATATAGTACTTGACCGGCTCGTATGAATTGACTAGTAAACATATGATTAGGTAATGATAATACTCGCTACAACCACTCCCAGTACATCCTATAAATAATGCAGGAATCAGGGAGGTCGTAAGAGTACAGCAATGACAAATTAAAGTTACAATTTCTTTAATTCTAAATGTAATTCGAGAAATCTAATATCGTCCTAAACAAAGTACATTTACTAGAATTTAAAACATAATAATATTGGTAGGTACACATCGAGTATTACAATTAAATCATAAGTTATGTATTGATTGATATAAATATATATCTTGAAATTGTAATTTAAAAAAAGAACAGAAGTCCAAACACACATACCATGATGTTGCAAGCATATAATATAGGATATAAGAAGATAACCATTAATTTCCTAATATTATATGAATCAAAGACAAATGAAGACATGTTTGATTATTATCATCAAATATTCTAATAAGTGGTTGAGTCTTTAGACGTAGCACAATGAATGAAACAATCTACAACTTAACAGCGCAATACTAAAGATCACAGTTTCTGCCATATTAAGTGATTTGGTTTCACAAAAATGGCATTATTACTAGAGACGTTGTGTGAACACGATACATTTCATCATTATATAGATATAACATGAGCTCTAACTGGAAACGCCATTTAAATATATTCCTATTTATAATATTTAACATCAAATACAACCAAGGGAGAAACCAAATCTTTAATAGCTACATTTTAGTTTTTCGCTGTATTTAATTTGTTACACCCACATTTGTTAAATAAATGTGAATCTGAAAGGTACGTACGTCATGTCAAAAGACCTAAGATCCAAAACATATGAGTAACAATAGAATACAAGTTGTATACTGGAACGGTGACTGTTGTTAGCAAATCATTACAACCCTGCCTGCACATCTGACATAGTTCAATCCAACATCACATTTGCAACCATAGATGCACCACATAACATGGACAGTAAGTACTAGTTGTAAGTGGATGATATCCTGCTAGTCTTATCACTGCAAGTGCGTCACAGTCGTATACATACAACTGTATTACAGTTGGCCAACCAATGTATAACACGTTTTAGATTACTGTAATTAAATGAAGGGCGAGAAGCCCGACAGTTACGTAGGATACCATCAAAGACGATCATTGTCATTGGATTCGAATGCATGCTGCCAGCATAAGGTAGCAGATGCAAACTTATGGACAAAATAATATTAAAGTCAAAATCTACACGTTATATCCACTGGTACTGCATCTAAACTTTTGATGGATTTGGACACATGAGTTACGTAGTTACTTAAGTATGTACACACTATCGAGTACAAGAGTCCGTGCTGTAAGGTTTCAAATGTGCGGACAGGAGGTGTGTTGTCTACCTATCAGTGTCGCGGCGAGGCAGCGTTTCTAGGGCTGCCGGCGCCGGTTCACAGGTGGCAGGGATCGGGCGCGGGCCGTCACGCTCCGGTCAGCGGCGGCCCGTCCGTCTGCACGTCCTTGTCCTCCGTCAACGGCACACACGGACGATCCGACCCGTATCTCCTTGATAGATCCAACATCTCTCTCAAACCCTGTAATTTTTTGACAACCTGATTATTAACAAGAACTTTGAATAGTTATGCTTGGAATAATTTTACATCACTGCCTCGTTGGTCTACTGGTCGCAGGCGCTACTGCCGAGCATGAGGTCCTGGGTTCAATTCCCGGGTCGAGCAGTGTTATTGGATCTTTCCATCTGAAATTTCTCAGTAGCAGCCCGAAGTCTGGATTTGTGCCCAGTTGATGGCAATAGGCTCGCCCCCTCCTAATACATGGAACTTAAACATAACTGTCGAAATGTGGGTATACTATAGGCACACCTGTGCCTAACCCATAAGTTACATAATTGTACAACAAAAGATTATTATCAGATCCATTACAAATAAAAAATTACCTTATTTTCTGTAATGAGCCTTTGGTAAACTTCCTCTTCTTTCCTCGCGTCACCATTTTCATCCAAAGTGACAGCTTTGTACATGATGCTTGTCATCTCATTAATTCTCTCTGCTTGTTGCCTGATCAACTGTAGTAAAATACATATTTACAAACGTTTATTGAACTGAATTGAAAGATGACAAAAAAAATTGGGTGATTAAAGTTAGTTATCAACTAGACAATTTCTATCACCATAACTATATTAATAATCGCATCGCTAGACCTCATTTGTGGTAAGCAGTGAAAGTGTGTACATGCTATTGCCGGAGTCCACACCAGCCTAGATTTTTTAATAACTGTTGTGTGTCAATAAGGTCTAAAATCTATTAAAACCTGCTTACCTCTTGCTGTTTTTCATTGATAGCATTTGTGAAATCTATCCTCGACTCCCATATTCTCTTCTCAGTGTGCTGTCGGTACTTGGACATGATGAGCTCCAGCGCTCGTCTGTGGTCCTCCAAGGCCGCTCTCAGCTCACCGTTCTCGCGCTGTACGTCTCTCATCAGACGAGACTCCCGCTCGATACTCGCGATGAGAGCTCCTCGCGGACGTTCGCGAGATGCCTCGTTCAGAGTATCAACTTCCTCTTTATACTGAAATAGTATGTGAATAAAGTTGAAATAGTCTGTATTTATTAGAAACTTAGAAATTACCATTGCACAAACACATTATAAGATGTTGATGATGATGAAGATGATGTTGTGTTGTATTTTGTAAGTGTTTCAGACTACATTTGATTGGCCTCATGATGATAGTAAAAAGACTTCATGGGCCTTATCCTTATCACATCTTTATTTGTTTATCAATTAACTATTTATTGTCCATAGAACAATTATGGGTCCACTCCTAAAACGAAAACAATCATGATACTTGTTGCTTTTGATTGTTCCCTTCTCAGAGCCTGTGCCACCATGATTTCGCTTAAATAATTCAAGAGGTGTAACCTCTATATTTCTCGGTATTTTTAGAAATAGTAATTTTAGAATGAAAATATTGATTTTCCTTCATTTATTTTCTGCTATTGTGGAATTATCTTACTCTATCATGGAATGTCCCATATCCCTTTGTTAAAGATTGTAATATGAAAAGTTTTTCAAAAAATATTTATTGGCACGAATAGAACTCCAGTAGGTGGTGTTGTATATTTATAAAGTAAGTTCTAGTTAATGAAATATTATCAGTATTATGACCTCCTTTTGATGGGTTAATTATTATACTCTACCCAAGTGGGTAGGGTGTAATAATTATAATTACCTCTAAGGAAAGGAGGTCATACACTCTGGTCATTTTCCATGGTATATAGAAAATGAACACATCATTATAATTACACTTTAATGACATCCTAATAATGTTGGCAATTACTATGACTGTCTGAGTTCTATGTAGTAGCGAGCCAAAGTAACTAGTTGTTTAATAAAACAAAAACTTAGCATACTACTATAAAGTGACAAGTTGCCAGCTCATCTTTTTTTATAGCAGTACTATGGACTCCTTTCACTTCGGCACCTTAGATGACTTGCGTAGGATGTTTTCGTGATAGGCAGGTATTCAATCAGATTTTTTGGTCAACATAGGAAAAAACAACCCTGTTTATGTGCATATTTGTATGTTTGTTTTTCAGTAACAATAATATTTAAATACTTTATGAGTAAATAAGAGACTTATTTCAAGTAGCTATTGGTTTTAAAGTTTACAAGTACTTAAATTTATGAAGTAGAAAAAACATTTTCTTTTTAAAAATAGCATCTCAATTGCATTAAAAGACTTTTGCAAGGCATTAAGCTGGCTAATAACATTATGTGAAAGCCATCTGTTTACACAACATGAACGCAACAAAATACAACTACAAGGTCAGGGAACTCTTAAAGACCTAATTATAAGCATAGATCTCATTAGGAGTATGGTTTATTTTGTCTGCCAGAAATTCCTGGTAGGATTTTGGCCTAATGAATTTGGTATTCAGACAATAGACAAGAGTGAGCGTCACAGTTATGTAGTACTCGTACCACATTGCCACAACCTACCTGTTTCATCGTATGTATTTGTCTGTAAGCGGTCTGAGTTTCGGTCAGCAAAGCATCAGCTTCAGTCTCGCGCTCTTTGAGACGTCCCGCAAGTCGTTTAGCATCCAAAATTATTTGCTGTATGGTCAGTGACATCTGAAAAAGCCAGCAATGTAGAAAACTCACAACAGATCACTCAAAAATCGATTTTAAAACAGAACTGCACTAACCCTGATAACCACACACAGTTGTCACACGAATAACGTTTCATCTAAACAATTTCAAACGATAAATTTAAACAAAACACCAATTTTTAGGTAAAACTAAGAGACGCATATCAGCTGTTTCGTGATTAGAGTACAGCAGCCATTAGCTTTCATTTCATTTGAAGCGAAGTATTAACTTCCAAATAGAAAGATACGGGATAGAAGAAGACAGCACTATGTGTTTGAGGTTGTTTTACAGCGTTGTTATGATACAGAAAAGAGACAGAACACATTCACAACAGTTCACAAATTAGAACGACTATATTGTGACATGACCTTGATCACAGAGAATCGAAGAAGGTTCAGTGTGGCACAGTGAAAAAATATTTTCTAGCTTGTAGTGTATCAAAAACAATTTTATTTATTTTGGAAAATCTCTATGGAACTGATTTGTTTTTTAAGTTAGTAGGTTGTACGCAATTATTTGGCGTGGGTATGTTAATACTACTCATAAAATTAATGACTAAATATCCAAGATGCCCATTACGTCTTCACCGGCAGCGCCACCACATGCCACATACTTTTCTGATACCTAGAGGCTTGCTAAACGGATGGCCTGTAATTAAACGTGCATTGCATTGAAATGGAGTTATTAGTTCAAAGAATGGCCATTTAACTCACATTACTGCGGTTTTGCTGCTCTGCTGTACTTTCGTCGCCATTTCCTACAACGAATGCCTTTTCGGTTTGCTGTAGTTAAATAGAACTAGTTTAGCTGGGAGACAGATTGCGTAGGGCGTGCCTTTGTGTCTGTGGGATTAGGTAGCTGTAGCCTAGCGCTGCAGGGGCGGCGATTCCGTCTTTAGAGACACATAGTGCTATACAGTTTCACTTTATCTTTGTAAGTCTCGATTACATACCTACGTTACATTACAAGTGGCAATGTTTAAAGATTCAGACCGTAAATGAATAACGAGACCGAGGTATTTGAGATGGCTACTCCAGTTCTAGTCTATTTAATTTCCTAACGTGAAAATCTCCAATAATTTCAGTTGACTGAAAACTCCATCCTTATTCTCCTAATACACTGACTAGAATAAATAGCGTCTATGTAGTCTAACCCGCAGGGTCCACGCTGCTGCTACGCAGTTTCGACGCTGCCGCTGCTACACGTTGCCTACGCTGCTGCTACGAAGGGTCTACGGTGCTGCTACGCCGTTTAACGCGCTGCTACGCTTGGCCTACGCTGCTGCTACGAAGGGACTACGATGCTGCTACGCCGTTCTACGCCTCTGCTACACAGACACACGCCTACGCTGCTGCTACGCAGGGCCACCGCTGCTGCTTTTTAGGGTTCCGTAGTCAACAAGGAACCCTTATAGTTTCGCCATATCCGTCTGTTGTCTGTCTGTCTGTCCGTCCGTCTGTCCGGCTTAGCTCAACACAGTGCCAACAAAGTGGTAAAATGAGTTCGTGAAAACCATTTTTGGATTCAGGGATCCGTTTGCGAAATATTAAGCTTTAAAGTGCTAATTTTTGTTAGAGTTGAGTGTGTGTCCCTGTGCCAGCTAAATGGTTAGTTCTGGGTATGTGAAAAAATTCACGGCAGTATAGTATAAATAACGAAATTAAAAGGAAAACTATCACCGCTACGTAGGCTCCACAAGTTACCGAGTAATAATCGACCAACTTTTTGCAGTTGCAAAAACATGTTCTTCATGTTTTTCAACTACAATGTTAAGTTTGTTGGATAAATTCATCCCAACTATGGAACCCTTCATTGTGCGTGGTTCGACATGCACTTGGCCGGTTTTTACACTGCTCCTACGCATCTCCACTTTGGTGTTTACGCGACTATTACGCAGAAGCCGATTAATGCTTAATAAAATAATGCTTGCTTTGGACAAAAGTTCACTTTAAGAGGAGGCTTGCGAGTGTCAACTGTACACTTCCTCGTGAAACCCCAATGCCCCAACTAAGGGACGTAAAAGGCAGACACTCCTCGTCATTTTGATCATTTCATTTAAACGTGAACCTCACGTGTGACGAACATAGACTATGGTGACGAATTTGATGCGAGGAGAATATGGCACTGGTCCTGTCATGTGTGTCATGTCACAATATCACGACCATTTCATGACGGAAGTCTCTAAAAATGGATTAGGTATGGTAATCCATCATTAGAGGTCCATAAAATATGTAGATGATAATTGATAAGAATATAATAAAATAATTATTTTTGTTTTTGCTTTGACGATTGCGTTAACCTCAGCGATGCAATTAATCATAGGTAATAATTAACTACAGACGTGATAATGAGTCGGATCAAAGTTCAGAATCTTTCAATTACCAATTAATTACCTACACTAGAGTTCAAACAAATTAAACAAATGTTATTAAAATATTAACAAGTATTTTATACTTTACACAAACTTATCGGGAGTACAACATTACTAAGTAGGTACACAAAGCAACAATCGCATTACAATATTAATAGGTACACTGACATCGAAGGCACACATTTTACTCTAATATATTTAAGGGCGCACCCAATCACAAATTGCTTAGCATGATACTCTGTTATGCCGAAAATACTGCAGCATTAATTTTGAAATAAATATGTGTTAAAGTTGAGGATTGATGCTAGGTCTTATGTGAGGCGAAAACACGATTACATAAAATTTTCTCTATAGAAAAAAAATCCAAAGTTACCACCTCTGCACAGAATTATAAACCGCTGGTATTCAAATAATACTTCAAATTAGATCATGAAACTTTGCATGATAACTGAAATAACTATAAAGCAGGTCTTATCTGTGCCATTTTTTTTTTAATTTCCATTATTTTCACCGTAAAAAGCAATTACCTAAACTTTTCGACGCTTTAGAGGCGCTAGCGCCCCACTCTCACTCAGGTCGCGTGTAGTATGGTGCGAACGGGATAAAATCTGAGGTAGGGTGCGCCTTTAATAATACGAACACAAGCAGAAATAAACTAACAGTTTATCTTCTCTCATTAAAATAATTAAAAACTTATTAGCCACTGCGACGCGTGGCGACATTGGCCAAAGGACCGAGCAAAAAAAAACAAAAAAACGAAGTATTATAATTTCGAAATTCAAATATTATTCTTTGAGAGGAAATCTCGGATAACTTTATTCACTTTCTCAGGTTCCTCTTGTTGTAGGAAATGACTGCAGTTGTCGACAATAGTTGTCTCTATGCAGGAGTACTCTTTCTTCATGGTATCGAGGAGGTTGTGGCTCAGGTAATGATCGTTGGCAGCATGGGCCACCAGCATGGGCACGTTCTCTGTGTACTCGACGATTTCTGGTAAGTCGAATCTGAAGTTAGCCCGGTAGTAGTTTATTGGGGGCGTCAGAGCAACTGGAATAGAAAATTCAAATAAAGTATAGGTATGGTAAGTATATTTTTATGACGAAGGGGAAAGTGATTTAGGTATGTTCTTAGAGTTAGACATAACAGACAGTTAGACACACATTCGTGATACGTAGATTCGTGTATCGTGCGTGTCACACGCGATCAAAAAAAACAAAGCGGAAATAATCCAAATTGATAATTCTAGGAACTTTAGTTGGATCATAAAAACTAAAAAGATTTATCCTAGAAGTAGCCAGATTTACATAAAATAAAATATTTAACGTAAAGAATTACCTAACCAAAAACATCTATTACGTTTAATAGTAGGTACCTAATGTTTTTCTGAACTGCAAAAAAAGACTTGAAGAAAAACCGCTTTGAAGAAAACCCGTAATTTAACCACTAAGATTACCAAAACTAAGAGTAGAAAATAAATTACGGCAATTATTCAATAATTTATTTGTAAATAGGGATGTCAACCTATAGATAATCCTTTTTTCCTTTTACTCTTAATCCGATTAACAGTAAAAGCAAAACAATAAAATTCTGTAAGGCTATCTTATTTTTGACATAACTTTTGCTGCAGCAAATTATTAATTTCACCTGGCAATTAACATACTTAGTCAACAAGGTTTTTGCAAAAATATCTTAAAACCACCTACGGGTTTCTAAAACCTAGTCACGTGGTTTATTTATTAACCTTTATTTAACTAGGTACCTAAAGTGCCTGCTACACGGTGGCCAACCGCGTTCCCGACAGGGTGAAATTGGTGGTTTACAACCGTGATAATGATGGTTTACAACCAGATTAGAAACAGCTCTGCCGTTCGCCAAACAAGGTCACCTCTGTAGGGAACGCGGTTGGCAACCGTATAGCAGGCACTTTACTCGTACTTGTTGGTAACTTTGTATTAGCTACGCATATCACACACGTCGAACTGAACAACTATAGTCATGAAAACCCTATTTACTAACAACGGCATAGAGACTTTGCTGAAGATAATAACTATCATATTTATTATTATCACATTTATACCAAAGCCCATAAAAAGTTAAATATTCTTGGCCTCCCTAGGTTTAAACTAAAACTTACAGTAATTGAATGGCTGCTAAAACAGAACTATGATGGAACGGAATCTCTTTTAACCTACATCACCTAATAAACACCTCTTATGTGTAATCCACCTATTTTTCGCACACGCGCTAATCACTCGCGCACCCTTAACACACTACAAACATACACTCACTTCATTCACTACACACAACACCCAATCCACTTCCACACACATTCATCAAACATTTACTCTTATACTATACAACTCACTCTTCACTTTCTCACTCTCACATTTTTAAAGCTTACCACAACATAAAAAAATGCACCCACTTGACACAGTCCACTGGCACGTCTGCCAAAATAGAATCATAGAATAGAATCACTTAAGCATACACTATAGCCGGATTCTGCCCCCTAAGATACAGGCCTAGCCTAGTTTAGGGGACAGGGTTGAACCTATTGTACTTACTTACCTATTGCTAAATTAAGATCTTTAACACAAGTTCTTTATTTATTAACACAAGTTTTTGTTTATAGAATATGTATGTTTAAGTTAAGGTATTTATCTATGGGCCTGTGTCGCCTGCAATAAATGGTTTATTATTTAATCTGTATACAGTGCAATGTACTTGAAGTTTGTGGTAATAAAAAAAAAAAAAAAAAAAATATTAATGTCATTCAGAACGTCAATTACTTATTACATGGTCAGTTACCCATACAACCACAAATTATCTTTAAAATGATATTCGTGCGTTCCTGTTTAACATTCAGAGTCCTATTTATGTTTGTGCGTAATGGTCTTAAGTGCTATCACCATGACCTGAACTTTTATTGAACCTACTATGAAAGTGATACATATGTAATTATGAAACGAAATGTCATCTCACGATTCGATTTCGTCCTGCAGGCGTAGCATGAGAACCGTTTTGTCGACGGAAGAGTAGACAAAACTAACGTTTCCTGTAGACAGTAGATAGTACGAGACGGCAGCAAAATAGAAAGAGTCAACTGCACTTTTTACGAAATTCACTCTTTTACATAATTCGACTCAGAATTCTTTGTTTTATCATAGGATTTATCGGTTGTCAGTGTGATTTTGACAGTAAGGATAGAAAACTATCTTCCGAAATAGTCTACATATAAAAAGACCTAGACAAAGATCGTTAGAAATGAAAGAAAAAATGACAGATTGTAGAAAGATTTCTACGGTGGATGTCAAAAATGAAGAAACGAACTGTCACTTTGTATAGAAAAAGCTATGTCTATTCTTCGTAGAGATAGAAAGCGCCATGCTACGCCTGCTGGTTTATTTACATCTACTGATTTAATTTACAATTATTATTCACATATGTAACATACTTTGCAAGACTATATACCTAATAGAAACAGCCGCAGTATCTACCTAATCTTTTTTGTCGTTTTATTGTTCCTACAGTGGGAAGTGATAATAATAATTATTATGAAATTAATGTATATTTTTTTGAAATTTGTTGTATTTGAACTAAAATTTTATGACAAGAAAATTACTGCCTTTTTCTTTTTAGTCTAGAAGTGATTTATAGCGGCAGTTGTTTATTGTAGTTTTCGTAATTTAAAATTACAAAATGAAAGTGTAGGTACTAACAAGTTCGGAAGTAAAAACTAAGCATAAAAATGAGGGCAGTCAATAAATATTTTTATGAGTAGGTAATTAAATAAATATTAAGCAGTAAAATGGGTTATATGTGGGCAGTTAACAAATTGGAATGAGTCGGATATCTAACTAGGAAGTAGCGCTCGCTCTCGCTCGGCTCGCGCGCTATTTGTCGCAGTTCTAGCCTAACCTAACCCATTTGGTCGGGGTGCTACTGCGACCAAATCGGCTCTCGCATAGTTGGTCATAGTTCCAACCTAACCTATACCTATGCCGAATAACACTTTGCCTGACTTGGAATTCGTACCCAGAACCTCATGCTCAACTTGTGATACTTACCCAAATTTAGATCAACACAAACAAGCAAGTCATTTCTTGTATACAGTACTTATCCGCTTTTATAACAAGTTGCCAAAGTCGTTTACAATAGTTCAAACGTTTCCTAATCAATTTTTATGTGGCTTTTATGGACAGTAGCATATTAATTCAGACGTGTTACAGTTGTAATGGCAATCATACCTATCATTTGTTTTTATTTCATATAAATAAGTACTAAGATTCTTTTATATTTAATGAATATGGGAACGTTGCAGGTTTAATAGACTGCAGATTTGTTCACCATTTTCTATTTTGTAAAGTACCTGGTATTTGTTAACAGGCCTACATTGTCCTCACAAGTATGGTAGGAGGTGTAGACCTGTAATTTTATTATAATTTAACACTGTAATTTGAAAACATTGCAAAAGCCAATTATTTTTAAAAGAGTATCGTGGAGTTTCTTGACGGCTCTTCTCCATATGAAACGACCAATTGGAACCGTGCACCTAGGTTCTGACGCCGCCGCCACCGTTCAGAAGTGCCCATGTAGTTTAATGTGAAATAAAATATTTTGATTTAAACAGTAATAATAGTCCTCCAGACCGTATTTTCGGCCACGGCAGCCAATCTCAACGGAGACTAGCCTTCGGCGCGGGAGATATTATAGTGCACAAGTGTTTGCGCAGACACAGGTGCACTCTCTCTTCCCTCACTCTCATAGTCCGATGGGACGGTAATCCGACACGACCGGAGAGAGATCAGGCGTAGGACCAACGGCTTAACGTGCTTTCCGAGGCATGGGGGTATCACACCGCCAACTTCCAAACACCGGGCTGTTACTACGAAATTCCTAAAGGAAAAATCCAATAACACTTTGCCCGACCCGGGAATCGAACCCAGGCCCCAAGCTCTGCGCGGGCTTGCGGACGGCGAGCAATGGGTAGCTCGCCGTCCGATCAGGACCAGGCCCGGGTCGATGGCGCGTCGTGTTCCACGCGCGCCTCAAAGAGATGTCAGCACAATTGGCGGGGTCCGCTAGGACCGATGCCTGCCAGGGTTGCGGGTTAGTCCGAAAGGGATACCGGGACCTTGGCAACAGGCAACTGAAGGAACACGGGTGGGTTTTAGTCAGTAAAAGTCTGACACGCCCTTCCGCTCCACCCAGAGCGGGAGAAGTCATTGGATGATTTCCCACCCTCAAAAAAAAAAACAAAAAAAAAAAAAAAAGGCCCCAAGCTCTGCAGTCGCGCTTGCGACCACGAGACCAACGGGGCAGTTTTAAACAGTACTTAGACCGTAGAAGCTATTTTGTGTTATATATTCTCTAATAAAAACTTTTTACAAAAAAAAAAACAACCGACTTCCAAAAAAAAAGTGAAAAATAACTTTAATTTCGGAAGTCGGTGTCTTTGCTTTTCAATTTTCGTTTTTTGCCACCGACTTCCGAAATTAAAGTTATTTTTCACTTTTTTTTTGGAAGTCGGTTGTTTTTTTTTTTGAAAAAAGTTTTTATTTTTCACTTTTTAGTTGTGGTAACTACCCCACACAAATTCGTATACCGTTGTCTGCTATGTGACGGAGTCAATTAACATGTCATCAACATCGCAAAGTGGGAAAACTACGTAATTATTGAAGCTAACTCAAAAACTACGCAAGCAAAATTAATAAAATTTATATGGGACCACCTCTGAAGCATGACCTACCAAACAAAAAAAGAATCATCAAAATCGATTCATAATTGGCGGAGTAATCGGGTAACACACACACAAAAAAAAAAAAAAAAAAAAAAACACAGACGAATTGAGAACCTCCTCCTTTTTGAAGAAGTCGGTTAAAAATTGTATGCATCGTTTAGAAACTTACATGGCCTACGGAACCAGTACTTGTAACACTCAATGTCTTCTTTATCCGTGGAGTTCTTGCCAGAGAACAACATGACCTTCTCGTAGATGGTCAGGTCATTCATCAGGAGTAGTTTCTCCGGTATGATTGGAGCGCGGTACAGGAACACGTACCTGGAAAAATGTAGAAAGAAATCAGTGTTTTTGTAAGCAATTTTGTGATACAAATGTTTGATCGTAGACACATGGTCGGTTGTTTAGTTGGTTGCTGACATAGTCTTTTGAATAAGGGGAGGAAATACCTACTATCTTCAAAAATATCTGAAACGGAACTCCTTGAATTATTATTTTTGATAGGTCGAGATCCTACCCACTACAAATTGATCTAATGATGGAATATGCATGTGATTCAAATATGGGTCAAATATTTTTTTTTATAAACTATGTTACTTCAGAATTATGCCTCCATCAATATTTTTGAATAAAATTTCATTTTGAGCGAGAATTTTTTTTTTTAAAAGTCCCAAATATCTGTGGGTAATTCAAATACTTGAAAAGGCTAAGAGCGGATGTGACGTAACAATCCGGAATAACAATCAAAATGTCAATGTCAAGTCAATCAACAAGTGTCAAGTCAATGTCAAACGCTCATAGAAAAAGGAGTGTTTGACGTTGACTTGACAGTTGCTTGTCTGTTTTCACGGTCTGTGACGTCACCACACCAAGCGCGCCAAATGGCGTTTAAATAGCCCGGATCGGTTGGATATTTTTAAACATTTTTTTAACAACTTTAAATTGCTTTTGTGCCGTCGATTTTTTTTTACTATTAATTGACGATGTAAACTATCGAATAAAAAGATTAAAAAAATACATGCATATTTTATCCTAATTATTATAAATGCGAAAGTGAATTTGTTTTTTACGCTTTCACGTTATAAGAGAAAGACATACTACTTTTCATCCTGGATCGTAGACAAAGTCGCGGCAAATAGCTGGTATAATATATCGTTAAGAAGCTTAAAATGTAGGTATGGTGTTTCGGACTCCCTCCTAAGCTGGTTCCAATCATATCTGTCGGGACGAATGCTCAAGGTTGTGGTGAATGGTTGCCCTTCAGATTCGTACATTGCAACGTCGGGAATCCATTTGATTTCAACCTTATTGTGCGGACCTTATGTAAACAGTAATAATTATTAAATAAAAGCCCGCGCTTTCTCTTTTCTGCCGTCGCGTCGACACTGACAGATAGTACAAAGTAAAAAATCTAATCAAATAATTTATTATTATTTATAATATTATATTATTATTTATATTATATATTATAATTGGTGTCTCTAGTCTAAAATTAAGTTTTAACCTAATCATAAATAAGAATTAAATCCAATCAAATTTAATTTTATCTGTGTAATGTAAATGTGTTTATATTATTGTAACCTTATTAGCTTTTTTATCTAAGCTATGTATTCCTTGTTTTAACTAATTATTTGTGTTATTTATTTGCGCATAATGTAGTGCATGCTGAGCTTTTCTATAAGTAATGAGACGCTTAGACTTAATTCAATGTAAAAATTGTAAAGTACGTAATAGTGTTCTCATTGTTAAAGAGCTTAATTATAAATAAATAAAACGATACTAAAAACTACATAAAATTACTTATACCTAGGTACTTAACTCGGAACTTCCATTCAGATTTTTTCCCAATTAGTATCAGATTTTTTCCCAATTAGTATCTATGACGAACCTAATGTACAAACAAAAAATAAGGCAAATTATGTAGAAATATCTATTTCTACATATTTTGCGGTTATACCTACTTCACAGGAGTACCTACATAATTATATAATAACGTGCGCACGTAGTCTCACCAGCAAAAATTGTAACAGGCCGAACGTTATGTCACAAACATAATTTCTCTTTTGATCTGTGCGGCTCTAATGCCTATTAACTATGTATGTAGAGATCTAAGTACGTAGTAAGTAAGCATAAGAGCCGCAGGCCTCTAAGTTATAGGCATGCAAAAGTTAAATGTTTGATGTGCGTGTTACCATCGCAGCACCATTCATGCTTCTAAAGACTAAGCAAGACTGCGGTGGCCACCACATAGCGTCCGCAATATACCGTCGAATGACGTCACTGAAACGTTATTTGTAAAAGTAAGTTGGTGTTTTCTTATATACTGTTTTTTGACACTGTAAATTCGAACCCTGGTGCCACCATTTTCATGACAGCCTTCCGCGTCACTGGGAAACTATAGCTTTATTAACAGCCACTTCATCTCAAGTGACTCCTGCATACCGATTTATGATCCACAATTGAGAGCCATGACCGTCAGACAATATTAAAAAAATAAAACACTTGATATGAATGTGAAGCGAAATCACGATCAAGGCTACGACATTCAGTAGCGTCATACGTCATACTTATATAATAAAACGTAACGTGAGAATCTGAATGTCGAATCTGTTCGTACAACTGTACGCCTGTTTTATTTACTGATAGAAGGTACTTACTGCTGTTAACTGGTTATATGTAGGTTATACATAATTATTAACAGTAAGTGTGAACTGTTGTAACTCAACTGCCTTATCTCACTTCTCATCTGCTATCTCTTACTCTTTCTATCTTAACTCGCCTATCTTCATCACATCATAACAGCCGAAAGACTGCCACTACTGAACATTCCCACAACGACTTTGATCTTTACTTCACGAGCTTCCCCAGGTCTTCGGTTGGTGAAGGGCCTAACCAACGAACACTCCCCCATAAAGAGAGATGGAATTAAATATTCGTTAAACTTACCACGACATCTGTCTCTGGGCAGGGTTGCTCCAAATTTCGCGGACCCAAGCTGTGCTGGAGACGCTGGCAAGCATGACTACCCCGATCAACATTTCTGGGTATTGGTTGCGGAACTGACAGGCGATCAGACCACCCCAGTCGTGGGAGATTAAGATGCATTTTTCACGACCTAAAAGAAAAATTAGTTATAACATGAACATTAAATTCTTCATCAATTTACACGGTCGATTGAAGCTATGGACAACTTCCATAGCTGATCAGTAATAGATAGGCACAGATAAACTTAATAGGTACTGGGTAAGAGACTATTTATCTACTGGGTTTTATAAGCATTATTTCTTTAAACAACAGCGCAGTGTTGAAATCTGTATCAAATTCATTTCTACATACATAATGTGATTTTTGTTTCATAAAAATTATACATTTCAACTTGTCTGATGAATCACTATACATAGTGATTCATCAGACAAGTTGAAATGTGTAATTTTTATATATAAATCTGAATGAAATTATACATATATATTATACTGGTAGTATCATTTGCATGACAACTTCTGATGCAGCTATCATTATGCAAATTAATGGTAACTTATTCGTCGGGTAGGTAAACAGTATGCTACGTAGTTAGTTACCTATTATGTACTTTGTATGTCCTCTGCACATATCAGAAATGCACCCAGTGATATCATTATTTCAACAACTGTACGGTTCGATGTGACCCTTGATATTTATACAGCATGTTTGTACGTATTTTCTAATATCAATATAATCAAGCGCTGTTGTCTATCGGTTCAAAGCAGTGATGGGCACTTTTGTAAAGGCTCTTACATACTGGGGAGATTCATTGTTCGCCGTGAAGTTTTCTCAGAAATTGTTTTGTTAAAATTCGCGTCGCGCGGCGAATCGCGCCAGTATGTAAGAGCCTTAAAGAGGAAAGTTGTCTTACCTGTAAAGACCAAAGGTGGGCCATAGGACCATTTATTTACTAAGATATGACTATTAGAAATAGGTAATTTAAGCTACGAACTTCATTTTACTTAATTATTCATATATAATGCAAAAGCACGCAATTTTCTCAAAGAAAAAACCTAAATGACTTCGACGCAAAGCATGAATTTCCTAATATAATGTTCCTAGTAGATTCTAATAGCAGCCTTAAAATAAATAGCATGAAAGTTTACCCAATTGTTTAATTAGATCCCTAACGTCTTCTATCAGAAGTTCTATCTTGTATGAAGCAACGCCATCGGGTCTTTCTGAATCTCCGTAGCCCCTCATGTCAAAGGCAACGCACCTGTAAAATTAAAACAATTCATTGATGACCCAAGACATACAGTGTTGTTTCTCGAATAGAATCAACTTTCATCTCTTAAGAGCAACATCAGTCTCATCGGTGGTTACGACCAATATTGCCATAAAAGCGGCAGTAAACGTTTATGGAGCCAATATGATATTAATCCTCCATCACTTTCCATTTGCAATATTTTCCTCTGGTTTGGAATAGATAATTGCTGACGGATTTAAAATAAACAAAAACAGCTAGAATTAACTGCGTATACGTAATGCGCATGCGCACTACTTCTAAAACCCAGCTGTGCTCACAAAAATGCTAGCTTTGGCACGAGGAGTACCTAATGCAACATCGTTGCTATGCGGATATAGTTATATGTACAAACGTTCGAGATTTTGCGAGATTCTTCTTTTATATTATAAACTAGCTTCCGCCCGCGGCTTCGCCTGCGTGGTATGTCGATAAAAAGTTGCCTATGTCCTTTCTCAGGCTCACGACTATCTGTGTACCAAATTTAATTTAAATCGGTTCAGTAGTTTTGGCGTGAAAGCGCGACAGACAGACCGACAGACAGACAGAGTTACTTTCGCATTTATAATATTAGTAAGGATACACGTAGGTATAATTATGATTTAAGTAAATTATATACATTTTGATTCAGAGTGGGATTATAATCTGGTATTACTTATGTAATAGTGTCTCTCGCAGATTCCTTAGATATACATTATTATGTATATCTAAGGAAGAAATCTCCTGGAATCATCTGTCTTGATAAATTTATTTCTTTTCTGCTAGCACGAGCTCTTCCTTTATGTTTTCATGGAACACAGTTATAAATATACAATGGGTAAGTACTTACCAATAATCCTTTTGGAACTCAACAAGTTGATGTCTCCATGAATACCAGAACTCGGGAAATCCATGCAGAAATAACATCAGAGGCTTGGACGAGTCACCGCTCTCAACATAGTGCAATACTGTGCCCTGTGAACAATATAAATGAACAATACAATACCTACCGGTCAAGTCTGCTTCTCCAATAGGCTTAGAAAGTAGGAAATCTATACGGTCAACTAGATAGCCCAAGCCTATTAACATTTCTGACGCTTGAGAACAGCTTTATATACATGCAAATGATCAGTAATCTAAAATCTACTTAAGAAACCAAATATTTTTTGGTTTTACGGGATCACAATTGCGTCAGTAATTAACAGACTTCTTCAAGAAGGAGGAGGTTCTCAATTCGTTTGCATGTTTTTTTTTTTTGACGCGGTTACTCCGCCAATTATGAATGGATTATTTACCCTACTCACTGGATGCTTGTTTTGTCCATTTTTTTATGTTGTCGTGCCCTAACCGGGTTTCATGTTGGATCTTACTTTATTTATCTATGTAACAGCTGTTGTACACATGAATGCAATAAAGAATTTGAGTTTGAGTTTATTTTTTGTTTGGTAGGTCATGCTTCAGAGGTGGTCCCATAAATTTTATTTACTCTGCTTGCGTAGTTTTTGAGTTAGCTTCAATATTACGTATTTTTCCTACTTAGTATAATATGTGGACGATGTTTTAAGTGACTATGTGAATAACAGTGCCGGCTGTTATTTACATAGCAGGTAGTAGTATTCGAATTTGTATGGGGTAGGTAGCACAACTGAAAAGTCAATAATAGAAACTTTTTACAAAAAAAAAACAACCGACTTCCAAAAAAAAAACAAAAAAAAAGTGAAAAATAATTTAAATTTCGGAAGTCGGTGTCTTTGCTTTTCAATTTTCGTTTTGGTACCCGTATTCTCTACCTTTTGGACCATGACGAAGCAAATCCAAATCGCAAAATCAAGTAATTTTATTATACACGTTATTTTGCTGACGAAAAATGTAATACCATTGAGATAACAACGGCAAGTTGCTAATAAAAGTTTCACGATACAAGTAAGTAACACCTGGCTTGTGATTTTTTCATCATTATCATCTTACCTGTCAATAAACATCTACTAGCTACTAAACATAGGGCCAATGACCGCTATAACAAGGGCCAAAGACCGAATTGCGTTAGTTCTCTAACGCAAAAAATCGTAGGTTTTTCTTGTCAATCATTGTATCAAGAAAAACATACTTAGGAGTTTTTTTGAAGAAAATATTATTCTCCAAAATAATATTTTCTTAAAAAAAAACTCTTATGCAGTCCAGTCCATGAGGTTTCTTTTATTTTGTATCCTATTAATATTCTTTGGAGTTTTAACGAGATCTCAATAGATCAGAGCTACAATAGGTAGGCACTTTTAGTAAAGGCCAATTACCCACGTAACTCTACATTGAAATAAGGCTCGCATTCTGACCTTGGATTTATTCAACCGTAACACCATGGCAAGATCTTTTCAAGGATTCCCTATTTCCCTCATTGGGTAACGTAGCAATTGCATATTTTTTGCATAACGTAGAAATTGGATGAGATTTATCGGTTAAATCAAACTACAGTCTGGCCGTCGAGAGAATGCGTTCCTGACAGCTGTCAGTTGGACGATTTCTAGTTGTAATAAGGATGAAATTCGCAAACCACATTAGTTAGTCTGAAACTGACAGGTGTCAATAGTGCATTCTCTCGACGACCGGACTATAGTATGTATCCTACCAAGATGTACCTACATCAATAACTCATTATATTTACTTAACTAAAACTTGCTCAGTTTTTGTCCAACAAGACTAATTGATGCTATTTACGTAATTATAGCCCGAAGTTGAAAAAATATGACGGCAATGTTTATTGTTTATTTTTTGTGTCTAATTCATAATCAGTAGTTTGTTGGAAGAGCCATGGATTGAGCACTTAAATAATTACTTACCTACTTATGTCATGTAGATAGAGTATCTTGAAATTTATTGAGGTTAAATTGATCATTTGGAGACATTATTATTAGCCTTGTAATCAACAAAAATAATGTAAGTTACATTTCTGTTCATGAGAATTTCTCCAACATTTGTAATCCTAATCATAGAGATATAATATTACATAGAGTGCGCGTATTGCACATATCGCTTAGTGCGCATCGCATCGTAGACAAGACAGTGAGCTATAGATTATTGTTGGGTAGGACATACAAGAGGCACTTCAAATGTCCCATACAAAATGATTGAATGTCCCAACACCTCAAAATAACATTATGTACCGCTTCACTGTGACATAGGTACAAATGAATGAATCTCTAACTGACTAGTGAGTGAGTGTGGTGAGGAACGTCGTGTTGTTCGAAACCGTGTCTACTGAGGCCTTAGTGCAAGTTTCTTTTAACTATCTTCACTTTACTTATCGACCGCGTTCGGCGCTCCGATTGGCCCTTCACCAGTGAAGGCCAGTGAAGGGCCAATCGGATGCCCGAACGCGGTCGATGCGTAAAGTGAAGATAGTTAAAAGAAACTCACACTAAGGCCTCTGTATGCACCCAGTAGCCAGCTGAAGATTTAGCTAGTCTTAGACCCGTTGTACACACATTTTTTTTGCCGTGAACAACTACGGTTGATTCGCCGTGTGTATGCACGGCCGTCAGCGTCAGTGTTGTCGCACTAAGGCCTCAGTTCATAGTTTGTTGCGCGCACTCTATACTATTATATCACTATGTTTGTAATGTAGGCACCTACTTCTGGAACTTATTGAATTGTATTTCTGAATGAACTTATAACATTCTGTGATGATTATTAATCATTATAAACCCGTGGGTTTATAATAATTAGCCCTGAACCAATTCACAACAGTCGTTATGCTAGCGGCTATCAGAGATAGGTACCTATACATAATGTATGACTAGCTTTTTCCCGCAAAATCGTCCGCGTAAAATATCTTGTTATATCCACCAGCTGCGCCCTGTGTAGGCTTGCAGAAAAAATATCGATATATCGAAATGTCGATATTTTTTGTTCGATATATCGATATTTTTAGACGATATTTATTATTTCGATATATCGATGTATCGATATAAAATATCAAGTATCGCAAATGTATCAAAAACGATATATTTGCAATAGCAACACCGTTGTCGCCACTGACTAAAACCGCTGGAATTCAGAGCCGTAAAGGTCTACTTTTTTTGGTGTTAATATAACTATAAAACATGAATAATATAAGGAAAAAAAACATAAAGAAAATTCCACCGATATATCGATATATCGATTTTTTTTTTCGATATATCGAAATCGATATTGATATTTTTTATAAATATCGATACGATATATATCGATACTTTTTGAAACTTCTTGCATCCCTAGCCCTGTGGCTTCACCCGCAAAAGTCTCGATCCCTCAGGAATATTTGGATAAAAAGTATCCTATTTGGATAAAAATATCCTACGTCCTAATCCAGGCCATGGTCTACCCATGTGCCTATGTGTCTATCCAAATCCGTTCAGCCGTTTTACCGTGAAAGCGTACCAAACAAATAAACTCACTTTCGCATTTATAATATTATATTAGTTAGGATTAAGTTAGGATTAGGGTACCTATATCCTATGACACTGATCAATACTGTAGCTTCCTATTAGTAAAAGATTTTTTGGAATCGGATCAGCAGTTCCGAAGATTATCCCCTAAATACAAACTCAAACCTGTATATCATAAGTAGATTATCATCTCTGACCTCAAGCAGTATACAGTATGTTAACTAACAAGGGCGTTCCCGTTAACATGCAATAGTATAGCGTGTATACATGCTAAAAAAAATATTACCACTCATAATTTTTTTTTTTTTTTTTTGTGTCGTGAATTGTTCACAAAACGATTAAATTTAAACGTAAAAGAAACACTCTGTGCACGCACACTTGTATTTCAACGTAGAAAAACAAGTGTGACAAGTGGACGTGTACAGAGAGTTTATTTTCCGTAACAATTTAATATTTTTTGTGAATATTTTACTATACAAAAACAAAAAAAAACTTTCTTTTTTAAATGGTAATATTTTTTTTAGCATGTATAGACGGTATATTATTGCAGGTTAACGGGAACGCCCTTTGTTAGTTAAATGACTGTATAACCATGAACCGCAAAACATTGGCGGCATTCTGTATGATTGACCTACGATAACTCGTCCCACAGCGGCTGGTCTCCCGCATGCGAAACTATATAGTTGGTTGGGTTTATACAACTCGCCGGAAGAATTCGAACGTACTATAACACAGAAAGCGGAACGGGTTTCGTGTATTCTCTTCTAGTAGTACCAATACTATTGCATAGCATAGCTGTACACGATAGAATCCAATTGTTGTTATTATTACGTCATGCATTCGCAGGCCCGCCGACAGACGATAGTGCATCTCTCTGTATGAAGCCAGTGGTAACTGTTGCGCAAGATTGAATTGAATTCTCAAATTCAAACTCTAAGCAGTTCTAAGTATTTCAATTAAGGCGCTTAGTCCCGTTTAGTACCGTAACACGGTCACTTTAAAAAGCCTACTCCTCATTAACGGCTTTGTCAAAAGATCTGAAAAAAATATATGTTTGCCATAGATTCATGTACAACATTTTGTATTGAGCAATTTTTTCGTATGACTAATACTTTTGCCTTAAAAAATATTTAACAAAATGCAATTTTTGGCTAATATTTCCCTACTACATACTTCTAAACGGCTTTGATGTTTGGAAATATTTTTATACTGAAAAATTGATGGTTAGAAGTACTACAGATTGTATTGAGCAGAAATGTAAATTAAACAATTTTATTTTTTAATTACCCCTCTTAGAGATACAGGTTCAGAGGTGCTCTGCGCGGGCGCGCGCGGCAATCGCGCGTTAGCATTGAGACGGGACGGCTGTGTCGCTCGCTGCTCCGCGCCGGCTATTGACCGACTACGTACGTTTGTGTATGTTAGTGCAAATAATCACGAACAAATTACAATAGTGTGCGTGTCTAGACTAGCTCACTGCAGAGAGTCTTGTTCGCGTGGATGCTTTATTAGTGCTGCGGTTTCTACGTACATACTGTTTTTGTTTATATGGTTTTTATGTAGGTCATCATCTGCCTAGCCTTTTCCCAACTATGGTATGGTCCATACTAGGTAGGTAGGGTAGGTAGGGTAGGTAGGGTAGGTAGGTAGGGTAGTTAGGGTAGGTAGGGTAGGTAGGGTAGTTAGGGTAGGTAGGGTAGGTAGGGGTAGATAAGTAGGGTAGGTAGGTAGGGTAGGTAGGTAGGGTAGGTAGGTAGGGTAGGTAGGTAGGGTAGGTAGGTAGGGTAGGTAGGTAGGGTAGGTAGGTAGGGTAGGTAGGTAGGGTAGGTAGGTAGGGTAGGTAGGTAGGGTAGGTAGGTAGGGTAGGTAGGTAGGGTAAGTAGGGTAGGTAGGGTAGGTAGATAGGGTAGGTAGGTAAGATAGGTAGGGTAGGTAGGGTAGTTAGGGTAGGTAGGGGTAGATAAGTAGGGTAGGTAGGTAGGTAGGGTAGGTAGGTAGGATAGGTAGGGTAGGTAGGTAGGTAGGGTAGGTAGGTAGGATAGGTAGGGTAGGTAGGGTAGTTAGGGTAGGTAGGGTAGGTAGGGTAGGTAGGGGTAGATAAGTAGGGTAGGTAGGTAGGGTAGGTAGGTAGGGTAAGTAGGGTAGGTAGGGGTAGATAAGTAGGGTAGGTAGGTAGGGTAAGTAGGGTAGGTAGGTAGGGTAGGTAGGTAGGGTAGGTAGGTAGGGTAGGTAGGTAGGGTAGGTAGGTAGGGTAGGTAGGTAGGGTAGGTAGGTAGGGTAGGTAGGTAGGGTAGGTAGGTAGGGTAGGTAGGTAGGGTAGGTAGGTAGGGTAGGTAGGTAGGGTAGGTAGATAGGGTAGGTAGGTAGGGTAGGTAGGTAGGTAGGGTAGGTAGGTAGGGTAGGTAGGTAGGGTAGGTAGGTAGGGTAGGTAGGTAGGGAAGGTAGGTAGGGTAGGTAGGTAGGGTAGGTAGGTAGGGTAGGTAGGTAGGGTAGGTAGGTAGGGTAGGTAGGTAGGGTAAGTAGGGTAGGTAGGGTAGGTAGGGAGTGTAGGTAGGTAGGTAGGGTAGGCGACCGACCAACCGACCGACCGATGGACCGACAGACCGACCGAACGACCGACCGACAGACCGACCGACCGACCGACAGACCGACCGATAGACAACGAAGCCTTAGTAATAGGGTCCCGTTTTACCCTTTGGGTACGGAACCCTAAAAACAGTGCATTAATGATAAGATAAAATTACTACGCAGTTGAAAGAAAAGACAAATTATTTATTTTATTATGTAAAATCGAGTAGGTACCAGGGCCAAGCCACCTTTAGACACCAGTGCCAAAAACCTGGGCTCGAAATACTTTCAAGTGTTTTCTTTCTGCATTGAAAATAGATCTGTAAAGTCATACAAATAAGGATACAATCGCGTATGCAAAAAAGGTTACAACCAACTTCCAACCAAGACTTGGTGGAAGAAAAATACTTGCATAGAACATTGATCCTCAACTCTATAGAAATAAAGATTACAATAGCGTTAAAAAAAAAAACTTCTAAACCTAAACGTAAAAAAATTCTTTCATAGGAAATTGTTCCGTTCAACCTTACCAATAAGGATCATGATCGCATTTGTGAAAGAGTAACGTGAGTCCCATTCATTAAATATCTTTGATGCGTTGCGCGTTGAAGTAAAAAGTTCGTTCCATTTTAAAATAATACAACACAACAGATAATTCCCCTAAGACGACACACTGACCGCATCGTCACTTGTTTTTGACCAGTACAGCAATTTTGATTTATCTCGAAGAAGTTTATCAAAATAATGCTAGAATTTCCAAGCATGTTTGAGAAAAGATTTTATTTAAATTTCGATTTGTTTAGCAAATAGAGCTGTTTATGGAGCAGTTTGAAGATTGATAACGAATAATCGGTGGAGTACTTTGAGAATAATTCAAGATACCTGTGGAGCAGAATGGGAATAAATTAATAAGTATTTTTTAATAATACAAATTCCTTGGAGTAACTTGGGAAGTAATGTATGAGATTTTTATCTTTTTAGATCAAAAGAATGGGGTACTTTGGGAATAACCCGTTTAAAATAAATAAGAAACAAATGAACATATTGGCGCGTGAAACATTATCTTTGTTCGTCATTAATTCTGGAAATTATAATTAATTTACTTAGTTTGAAATTCCGCGCATTGTGAGATTGAAAAAAGTTCTATACAAGACTTGGCCGCAACCAGGCATTGATGGACTCGCGTATGTGTGCCTCGGTTTTGCCTCGGCCCACATTTTCACGATCGTCCATCAATAGCCCAGTTGCAGGCCGCGACAGTAATGTACGGAAGAAAGAATACTTGCATAGAACATTGATTCGTAACATAATATAAATAAGGAGCAGAATTGCGTCTACAAAAAAAAAAAAAATCCAAACCTTTAAAGTAAAAATACTTGCACAGAACATTGATCCGTAACTTCATATAAATAAGGAGCAGAATCGCGTCGAGAGTCGACGGAGCAAAATACTTTGAAGTCTTGCGAGTATTTCGGGTCGGCACTTGGTCGGCGTAAGTACCTACTTACAAGTAAAAACCTGGTCGCGTATACGCACCTTCCCTAAAAGAATAAACAAGTGAACATATTGGCGCGTGAAAAATATCATGGTCCGATATTGATTCTGAAAAAGAGAAAGAGAAGAGAGAAAGAGAAAGAGAAAGAAAGAAAGAAAAAGAAAGAAAGAAGGAAATAAATCTGCTGTATACGTGATTTTACTCTGTTTTTAATAAGTCATTCATCAAACATATTTATCAACAAAACATCACGCGTTTATTCCCCGGAGGGTGAGACAGAGATGTACCTATAATACACCCACATTTCGCCAGTTATGTTTTAAGTTCCATGTATTATATTACATGTCTGGATTACCTGTTTGATCCAGACTCCGGGCTACCACTGAGAAATTTCAGATGGAAAAACCCAATTGAAGAAAGAGAAAGAAAGAGAAAGAAAGAGAAAGAGAAAGAGAAAGAAAGAAAGAAGGAAATAAATCTGCTGTATACGTGATTTTACTCTATGTTTTTAATAAGTCATTCATCAAACATATTTATCTACAAAACATCACGCGTTTATTCCCCGAAGGGTGAGACAGAGATGTACCTATAGTACACCCACATTTCTCCAGTTATGTTTTAAGTTCCATGTATTATATTACGTCTGGATTACCTGTTTGAAGAGAAAGAGAAAGAGAAAGAGAAAGAGATAGAGATAGAGATAGAGATAGAGATAGAGATAGAGATAGAGATATAGATAGAGATAGAGATAGAGATAGAGATAGAGATAGATAGAGATAGAGAAAAAGAAAGACAGAAAGAAAGACAGAAATAAATAAATAAATAAATCATTTATTTGCTGGTAATGTAGGAAAGAGAAAGAGAAAGGACTGTCATTCTGAATTTCGACAGATCATTATTTCGACAGCATCTCAATTTCGAAACACAATAGTTCGACGACTCATTGCTTCGACAGAACACATCTTCGAAGAACACTACTTCGACAGACCATACTTCGACAACACACACCTTCGAAGAACACTACTTCGACAGAACACTACTTCGGCGGATCTCTATTTCGACGGGACGTACCTTTGACATAATACTTAAGTAAAACAATCGCTTACGAGAAAAAAAAACCATTTAATTCTGACTACTAGTCCAAAAAAAATGACAACTTCGCTTTAAATATGAATGATTGGTTTGAATGAAAATGATTTACTGTTACTTATCAATGAAACTTAGACACACACATAGAGAGTCTAATGACAGGATATCTTAAAAAAAAAAAATCAAATTGAAATTAATACCTAGACATAAGGGATATAAAAAAAACACGTATAACTGCTGCCGTGATTTTGTTGCACATATTATTTAGAAGGTCACCTATCAGCTAAATGGTTGTTTTTAGAATCACTTGACTATTACAAAAATTAGCACTTTAAAGCTTAATATTTTGCAAACGGATCCCTGAATCAAAAATAGTTTTCACACACGACATCCGATGATCCACATTAAGGACTAAGTGCGGAAACCAAACCCCATAACATAGAACATAGGTACCCATGCCCATAGGTATTTTATTAGACATGTGAGTAACGTATGCTATTCCGCTATAACGTATGCTATTCCGAACGAAATTGTATCCATGTAATTTTTTTATTTCTTTTCAAAGTTTTAAACATGTTCATATTTTTTCTGTTGAGCAAAGTATACCTCCTATGCCAGCTTTCGATTGAATTTTGTGTCGATGGAAATCCACATACATAAGACATATTTAAAAAAACTATTTATTTCTGTTTTGATTGACGTATGTGTCTGTACAGGTTGTTTAATGTAGGCATTGAGGTATGTACCCCACAAGCGGGTTACACGACATTGGTCAAGTCTGATATTTCGTCAAATTGACCTTTGTTTATCATATTACCAATTGTGATGTTATAAAAGCTGTTATTACTTTGTCAGTCGTTAGAATATAGCAGGCTGATTTAATTCAAACCAATGACAAGTAAATCATTTTCATTCAAACCAATCATTCATATTTAAAGCTAAGAAAATGCGAAGTTGTAATTTTTTTTTGGACTGGTAGTCAGAATTAAATGTTTTTTGCTGTCGAAGGTACGTCCCGTCGAAATAGAGATCCGCCGAAGTAGTGTTCTTCGAAGGTGTGTGTTGTCGAAGTAGTGTTCTTCGAAGATGTGTTCTGTCGAAGCAATGAGTCGTCGAACTATTGTGTTTCGAAATTGAGATGCTGTCGAAATAATGATCTGTCGAAATTCAGAATGACAGTCAGAGAAAGAAAGAAAGAAGGAAATAAATCTGCTGTATACGTGATTTTACTCTATGTTTTTAAGAAGTCATTCATCAAACAAATTTATCAACAAAACATCACGCGTTTATTCCCCGAAGGGTGAGACAGAGATGTTTCTATAGTACACCCACATTTTGCCAGTTATGTTTTAAGTTCCATGTATTATATTACATGTCTGGATTACCTGTTTGACCGGCCATAAATTCAGACTCCGGGCTACCACTGAGAAATTTCAGATGGAAAAACCCAATTGAAGAAAGAGAAAGAAAGAAAGAGAAAGAAAGAAAAAGAAAGAAAAAGAAAGAAAGAGAGATAAAGAAAGAGAAAGAGAAAGAGAAAGAGAAAGAGAAAGAGAAAGAGAAAGAGAAAGAGAAAGAGAAAGAGAAAGAGAAAGAGAAAGAGAAAGAGAAAGAGAAAGAGAAAGAGAAAGAAAGAAATAAATAAATCATTTATTTGCTGGTAATGTAGGAAAGAGAAAGAAAGTTATTTTTCACTTTTTATTGTATTTTGTGAAGACGGTTGTTTTTTTATTTTTTGTAAAAAGTTTTCTTACTCATAATGCTAAAAATAATGTCCTGTTCAAATCATAAAATATACGTATACGCACAAACATAAGTATCGATCTATACAAATATCAGACTTGCATCTACCATTAATGAGGCACAAGAATCGTAGGCAAAAATGGCGACCTACGTGCGCATGTCTGCGCCCCTGCATATTCTTTGATCAACACTTTAGTGTAGCGCGCCACCGCGCGTGTCTAGAGTAGGGACTTAAGCTCCGCCCACATGCGCAAGGTCAGTCAGGAAACTATGGCCCTTAACCCATTTAGCATTTGCAGGACACTTGCGCGAAAGACACCTGCGCGAACCCACCTGCACGAAAAGATAATAAAAAGATCTTTGCCCTGCAGAAAGATCAATTAACTTTAATATTATAAATGCGAAAGTGAGTTTGTTTCTTTGTTTGTTACGCTTTCACGCTAAAACGGCTGAACGGATTTTGATGAAATTTGGCATATGGATAGACCATGACCTGGTATAGGATATAGAATACTTTTTATCCCGATATTCCCACGAGAGACTTACGCGGGTGAAACCGCAGTGCGCAGCTAGTTAATTATTTTTTGATCAATTCCAATTGTCAATGTTTTGTGTGTTTATTGTCAATCGCTTCAATTTCATTTTATAGACGATCATTTTGCTCATCAACATGTATCAATCATGTAATTTACAATTCAAATATAATCCAAAGGGTCCCTTTACATTATATTCAATATTACCCTATTTTAATTTATTTTATCGCATTGTGGGATATATAATGTCAAACCAAATACATAGATTAGGTACCTACAATCGCATTAAAAACAGAAAATGCTAATTATAATTAGTTATAAGTAGTTTAGTGATTAGTAGCGTAGAAACTACAATCATGATGTGATGCTATATAAGATTGATCTATAGTAAAATCAGGCTAACGTCATGAAATACAATTACATTTTATAGTAGAGGAACTTTGAACTTTACCATAGTAGGTAGGTATCGTCTGTAACGAGTTCTAGATAGGATAATTAATATAGTGATTTAGATCCTACTCTATACTTTAAAGGCTTGTCAAAGACTTGTACCTTGTGATAACTAATGTTTTTGCGCGACTGCTAGTCACCGCCTGAGGTGAGATGAGGAAGGGCAAAATTATATATTTTATACTTAATTGAAAAAAAAAAGTATAATTATATAATTCATTGGCAGACTGAGTTGGCCTTTGTCTACCTCCCCCGTTTCACCGCTCATATACTACAGGTGACTAGCAGTCGCGCGCGGACTATACCAAATAACAATGTAAGTAATAAGACGAATTTTTCAAACCTTTGAAAATTAATTAGCAATATACTTCAAAACTCTCGGATTGTGATTTAGCCGGGATATAACCGGGGATGTAAGTATGTAGTACCGTGTTTTTTTGGTTTACGCGTATGCCACCCGGTGCCCTGGAGGTTGTGGGTGATAGGCTTGCCTCTGCAATAGCGCGCCATTTTAGTCGAACCTCGGCCAAACACCATGTGAAGATCTTCGCTGCATCGTACCCTACGTTTTGGGATTTCTCAGTTTCTGTCTCTCAAAAACTTGGTATTTTCCGCCTATCTTTATGATAGAAAGATAATGAGGAAACTATGGTCTTATCTTTTTTACGAGATACCTAACGTCGCGAGTCGCGTCACAACAATTAATAGATACCTATATCTTCAAAATCAGTTCCATGTTTGTCTGACTGGCCAGTCTTGCCAAAGAGTAAGAGTAAAATTGTCACTATATTAATAATGACTAATATCTATCTACCTAATATATCGCAAATCGCAAGGCATGCATTTTTCCAAATGTAAAACCGAGTTTTCATCAATGATATATAAAACTATAGATACGTTGTCCGCACTCTAAAATGACAACATGAAATGAAGCCAATTGGCCACATCGCGCTTAGTTACGCACCAACCTGTCGCGCGACACTACGTTTGTTTTTAATTTATATTGTGTGTGTAAACCTGTGCAAAATATAAAAAAAACATGCCGTCGAGTGTTTTCAGACGATGTACAAATTATACTCCAAAAGTTAAAGACAAAAACGTAGTAGCTATCTAGTATTTTTGCCGTTTTTAAGCGCCGTGATGTTGGTTTATGACGTGTCTATATAATAATACGTCATTGGTTTTCATGGAGAGTGGAAGCTTTTTTGTCATAGTCACGATGTGCAGCTGCCGACAATTACTGTTGTGTGATTATTACTAAATAGCTGCGCCCCGCGGCTTCACCCGCATAAGTCTCGATCCCGTGGGAATAAATCAATAAAATAAAAAGTGAAAAATAAAACATTTTTAGAAAAAAAATACAACCGACTTCCCAAAAAACATTCCAAAGTGAAAAATAACTTTAATTTCGAAAGTGGGTTGCAGAAAACGAATATTTTTGGTTTACCAAAGACATCGACTTCCGAAATTAAAGTAATTTTTCGCTGTGTGGTGTTTTTTTTGGAAGTCGGTTGTTTTTTGTTAAATTACAAAAGTCTGGCACTCGACTATTTCAAGATAAGTAATTGTTTACTGTAATCAGCACTTTATGGTTTACCATAGCAGTTAAGCTTAAGAACCATAACATCGATAAAACATTAATATTCAAGTACCGTCGCATGATCGTATCCACAACGGCGGCGGCGCGCCGCGGGAAAATTGCAGCTGCTGTACAGTAAACCATAGGTAAATGGTTTTTATTAATGCACAAGCGTTTACACGTTTATCGTATTATTCAAGTAAAATTCAACTCCACAGGCTACGTTTCATTAAACACTAGTATACCTATAAAAATAAAAATAAACTTACATTAACTTTGATGTACTTGTGCACTCCATATTTAGGGTCTGTGAGTCGCGCTGGTGGTTCCAGCTTCAATTTCTGAGTCCAGGGACTAGAGAACGGATTTTTTAGATATGCTAAAGCAAACACGAGGAGCATCTGAATGCTGTAGTACAAAGTTAATAGGTTCGACACCACAACACGATGTAGGCACTGACACAAACTCATTTTGTACGATTTCTCGGTGGTCGGCAGAGCGAATGGGTATCTACGTGTGTTTCGGCCCCCTCCTCGCAGATGACTGGCTGGCTGAGTGGCATAACATGAACGCAGTACTCGGTATCTAAACTCATCGGATTATCCGGAAAGACGTACGGATTATACGTAAAGACTCGTTCATCAGCAGCAGATGTGTTAATTTGCAGTGTTCATTTTCAAGCGCAGACTGATTGGTCATTATAAATCTGGTACCTACTTAACTTAGTTGATTACTGTACCTAGCTAGGTAATAAGTACATGTTAAATGTTTTCTATTTAGGATTAATTGCTTGTCAGTCATGTTAAGTCAGCACATAGTCAGGACAGCGGAGCTACGTCATGTAGCATGCATAAATTTTACCGCAACAGTTCTTGATCTTGAATTCTTGACAGAATTCTGAACAGAGCTTCCGTGTAGTGGTCGTCTAAATTGAATAATGAGCCAGCCTGTTTACATGCACTTCAACTAAATGAAAAATATAATACCAAGATCTGGCTCTGTTCAGTGAAAGGTTTAATTTACGTGTTATAAATAAATCGCACATCTGCGGTGTTTCGCGATTTGTTTTTGAGTTGAATCGAATATTCTATGGGAATATTCTATGGGAGCTATTTTTAAAAGCTATGGAAATTAATTAATCTTACGTGGACGTAAAGCGTCTAAAGCACGCCTGATGCAGAGCAGGTGGAGGAAAGGGGAATCCAAATTCGAGAATCAGCACAGCACAGCACCCAAATCTTGAGAAGTACTTTTTAATCAAATTCCCTCAGACCTTTTTTTGTTGGTCTGAGCAAATTCCAAACAAGTTCAAAATGTGTTCGGTAAGATAAGAAGCAGTTTTTGAAGGCCCCGTACTACTAAGGGCGAATTTCACCAAACTTTATAAATTTTGAATTTTTGACAGTTTTTCCATACAAAAACTGTCAGACGCCATTTTCATTCCACGGATAAAAGATATCTGACTTTGGTAAAATCAGCCCTTAGTCTGTGGCCCCGTACGAAATTTAACTAAATGTAGGATGCTAAAATTCTATTTTGTATTTTTTTTTGCACTATTATTATAATACCTACATAAACTGATATGACCCATGGAGCATTTTGTTTTCCCTCCTGAATTGTGATGAATAGAAAGAAAGAAGAAAGAAAAATTGTTTATTCTGCATAAACAAAACGCCTCAAAAGTAGCCTCGTATTCAACCAATAAAAGTAAAATAAAAGTTTGAATCAACGTTTTTATTCGATTCGCACCTCTACTCGACTCACTTCGATTCGACGCATTTCGGCTGTACCTAAGTAGTTGACGCCAGGCTTTATATTTACCTACAGCGCATTTTAGTAGGTATGGAATTAAACTATCCGTAACGATGAATACAATTTATTTAATATTTTGTAATATCATTATTAACAAATACAAAAAACACTTACAATAAAATAATTTCATAGTAGGTATCTCGATCAAGCGAATAACCGCAACCTTGATTAATGCAATAAAAAATATCGGAACTCGGGTAAGTATAGTTAATAATATTTTTAAGAAGTCAGACCGTAAAATATTACCGTAGTAGGTAATTATCTGTGATATTACCTACTAACAAAAATCATGAATCGTAACTGACCAAATCTTAGCCCACCATTACACTTGTAAATTGCTTCCCTAAAATTAATGTAAGTAACTTATGACTGCGTTTACAATAAAATTACAGTAAATTTTATGAATTTAGTTTGCGGAAATTATTACAAACCCATTTACACATATTTATCAAGTTCAGTGCCATCTCACCGTCAAGTCAAAGCTGCTGCTACTCATATATGTATCATTTTAACAAGTAAAAAACAGGCACATGCAAAGAAAATGTTGGGTAAAACCCTGTATAGATTATTTAAAAACAAAAAACCCGACTGCAAAAACCTATAAGTAACCGAAAAGAGAAAAACAAGCATTGAACTTTGTTTTTTGTAAGATAATGCAGGCGGGGACAAACAAAAGTTACACCATATTTCAGGCTATTGGTTTGTCCCCGCCTGCAATACCTACATACCTTCTTCTTCTTCTTCTGGGGCAGTCGGGTAAAAACAGAATGTTACAAGGTGCATTTGAAAATCTTTCTTTCAAATTAAGAACGGAGGATTATTTTTAATTTTATTAGAATGATAGCCACGGATTATTAATAATAAATTAATAGTCAGTCGACCTAAAACACCATCTGATTTGAAAAGGTAATACTTTTTTTCGTAAGTACTCAACTTTTCGTTTCAAAAAGGATGCCGTGAGCAAATTCGATCAAGTTTAGACCTGCAATTTTTCAACTTCCGTAAGGCTGCCATCAGACGGACTGCATTCTTGCAGTTTGAATGCAGTTTAGTACGACTGCAATACTCGTAATGTACTCGTAACTGCATTCAAACTGCAAATTTGCAGTTGGAGTGTAATTGGAACAGTTGAAATGCAGTTCGTCTGATGGCAACCTAAGTTGTGAGAAATTACGATAAGCTACTTACAAGAGAGTTTTTATTTGTAAATTTATCGCGAGATAATAACGTAGGGGACTTACGTGTGGAAAACTTACAGGTACAAAGACGGCCTTAGAGCGTTTATTCTAAAAGTTGCCAAGCAACGTCGCAGATAGCTGTCAAATATTTACCTATTTTGATTAATTTAGATAAATGAATTGCAATTTATAACACTGAACTGGATGTTGTAACCGTTTTAGGTGTAAAAAGGGCATTTGGAAAGTTTCCAAATACTTTTCTTACCTACATATGTAGGTACCTAGATGTTATAAGTAAGTACCTACTTAAACTAAGTAAATATTCGGTGTTAATATATTAATTATTGCATTTCATAATCAATATTTTAGTTCACTAGATAGCGATATTTCATATTTTCATACAGAAATATTGCCAAATTAGTCAAAACAGTGAAATATTTGGCAGCAGCTATGCTATTTGCAACGTTGCCCACTTATAGAATTCACGCTCAATAAGAAGTGAAATTCTACAATGCAATCACATCAGTCAAGAAACATTACAAAATAATGAAATAGATAGCTTTTTCTTTTGAACCCGTGGAGATGGTAAATCAAAGAACTGCTTGATTATGAATCCAAATCTAAAACGCTAATTCGTGACCGTTGATGTAGGTACCTATTTAAGTAACAGATTGTTTACAAATTTAATACAAGCTGTGAACGATGGCTTGGTGGGACCATAATGTTGAAGTCGACATCATAAAAACAATATTTAAATTAAAATATCCAAAACTATTTACTACGGAGCTAAACGATAGAACTCTCACTACGGCTACACAACAAAAACATAAAACATGTGCTTAATCCACAATAAAACAAAATATATAGATTCACGATTTCATACAACGACAAAAAATTAAAAACGGACATGGCGAAACTATAAGGGTTCCTTATTGACTACGGAACCGTAAAAATAAGAAGTGTAAAAGAAGGTTGTAGTAATGAATTAATGATTTTTAACCCATGAATTTGAACAACTTTCATTTAAGGAGCAACTTTGTCGTGGAAGAGGCTTACCTCTTCCCACTATACATTTTTATAGTACCTTGGATACAGTTACTTTTCTCTTGAATACCGAGTTGTTCCTACACTGAAAGTTGTTACCTATATTTACAACTTTCTGTTACACTAATGTTGCAGCTCGTCGTGATTCTGTGACAAATATTGTAATAAGTCACGAAATAAATAAGTATCATGTTAAATTAAATGTCTGCAAAATTATCTACCAACCTAGACTAACGAGTCGACTAAACTTTGAATGGCGGCGCGAAATAGTTACAAATTCTTGCAAAACACAAAATACACGAAGAAAAGATTCTTCGCCGGCGCGTTCTTTATTTTCTGACATCACTCTAATTAGTTTGACGGTTCTCGAGTTGAATCTTGCCACAAACAAACTGCCAAACGCATTCCTTCATGTTGTCTGTAACACTATTTACTGACTGATGAAACATAATACCCATTTAAAATGAAATAGACGTCGGCAGTAAAGGTAACCGATCCCAGAACTGGTTTTCTAGGTAAAGTAATATCAAGACACGATAGTGAAAGTATAACTTACTCAGATGGTATGTCATTGTTACCGGGAAAACCAACCCTTTCACTGCTTACTGAACGTAAATCATTATTGTCGTCTAAAAACGATTCAATGTTCGTATTTGTGAATAATTCCATATCTGCCCGGAACATTTCAAAATCATTCATAGTTGACATTGTATTGAATGCTTGGTTTGAGGAATAAGAAGAACTGCTAGCAGTTCGATCCGTGTTGTTAGATTTTCCGTTTAATTTCTCTTCTTTAAACCTGGCTTGAGTTTCCTTTTCTATTTGCTCGAGGCGTTCTAGAATCTTTGAAGGGTCAGCAGCCTTTGGTCTTTCGTTTAACGAATCTATGTTGATTTCAATCCTGTTGATGAAAGAAACATTATTTTAGTCATAGTTTTCTTTAAACCAAGAGATGTGAAAACATAACTTTGTTGAGCCTCTTTATTAATTTTAATGCCAGGTGCACATTATGTATATAGTCGCTATCTATCTACACAATAGCTGTCAGGACGTTAAGATGTACATAAAATACAGAAAAAGGATCTATACGAACAAAAATATAGTTGAAAACTTTTTGATTGCCTCAGCGAAAAATATACGTTATAATTAATACCCAGTTTCTTCTTTAAACTTGGTCCAATCTTCAAGTCTTGGCGCGAGTGGTATTTCAGCTGCCACCGCTCTAGATGCATCTTCCATCGTCTGTTGCACCAGCTCTCTCTCAGTATCTGCTGCAACTGTCAAGTATAAACAGTACAACTATTTCTTATCAAAGGGCAACTGATAGAAATCCGACGACTGACGAAACACGAAGTTTGCCGAGGGACATTAAGAAAATAGTTGTATTTCAGGTACAACTATAGATCTAACTTCCCTGAATGAGCGAAGTTTTAATTTAACTGAAGTAATTCTTCGCGAAGAGCAGTGGTGGCCCTGTGGTAATAATGGCCCCGACTTACCGAGTTGTTGGTCGTGGGTTCTAACCCAGACAAGGGCGCTTTACTTTGTGTAAATAATTTCCACACCAAAGCTCTCGAAATGGTGAAGGAAAACATCGTGAGGAAACCGACATGTCCTAGAACAGTAGAACCAAAAATTTGAAGATATGTGTCATCTAGCAACCCGCACTGGGCCCGCGTGGTAGATTACTCCACACTCCTTCTCGAAGAGAGGAGGCCTGTCCCAGCAGTGGGAACATTATAGGCTGATGATGATGATGAATTTTTTCGCGATTGAGGTGAGCAGAATGATGAAAAAGACTTAATAAATGGATAAACCTTTCACTGTATAAATATTTAGGTCAGCAAAATAACCAGCACGCGACAAGTCACATTAGCAAAGTGTTTTTGAAAAGGAGTGTTGATTTATTTTTGTTAAAATCATTCAAAAGAAAGAACTTCAAATTACATAACTACCTAATTGTGAAATCACTTGTCTTACATTAGTTATTTACTTAAAATTACACGAAACCACGCTCTAATAAGTAGTATCCTCATAGTTGGCTTTCTAAATATTAGCACAGTTATTTTCAAATGAGTAAACATCATAGGACTGGTCTTGGTGGTTGTTATCGCATGAGCTTGCTGTGTTAGCAGAATTAACAGAGAGTACGCACAATATCACAGCTTTCTCTCAATAGCATTTATGACGAGGCACCTTAGGTCGAGGTCACATGTTTGGGTAATCAAAAGTTACTTCACTGCGTTTATTTTTAGGCCTATTCAAAAATTTGTACCTGGGCGACCAAGCTCTGCTCGGGCGAAAATAGAAAAAATAAATTAAAAATTTATAAAACTAAAACCCAACTACGATGACTAAAATGTAGTTGAGTTTTTTGCTATAGACATACCACGCGGGCTAAGCCGCGGGAGGGAGCTAGTAGATATATAAAGGATAGGATAATAATTGGTAATCCCATTCTTTCAAGCATCTCTTCGTTCACCCAATTCCCACCCACTGGAAAATCTACGTAGTGCCTTATAAAAGAACATCGAATGAAGTTTACAGTTATTGAAGCCACAATTCCATAGCAACAATCAAAAAATTTTTGAAAGTTTCTTTAACATTGTTGCTAATTGCTTTTAGCTGCAATACCTGTAAACTAACAGTCTTAGCAAACAATCTTGCCTAGTGTGAAAGTGCAAGCTTTTTTTTTTTCAATAAAAATATGTGTGATGAAGAGAACCTTTTATAAGGCTTGTCACCTAGGTTGCTGCTGTTTGCAGTAACAAAGTGTATTTATTCGCGTGCGTAACGAAATATTTTGAGAGAGTTCCCACATTATCACATTACCATAATCTGTGGCAAGATGACAGAACTCAGTAAAGTGCGTGTGGCAATCAATATTACCTACCTCTGCCTGATCTCTTAATATTCTTTACCGAATGTGGATACGTTATAATATATAGACGGTAATAGATTCAGGATGTTTGTTCACATAGGTAGTAATAAAAATAACAAAAACAAACCGAAAAAGATAGCGAAGACAGGGCTCATTCATAATAAACTGTCTTAAAACGTACGAACAAACGTTTAATGTATATCCATTTATCCATTACCTTTGTTATAATATAAGAATTATAACGAAAAGAAGATTTTTTTTTTTACATGAGAAGGAAAGAATGAAATACATACCTCTAGAGCGCCGGTGATATGCGCTAGTAGTGCGACGCAATCCTCTCGCTATATTGCCACAGACTGGCTCCAGAGACGTCAATTTACTTCCACTGCCAAGCCATTCATCATCATCTTTTGAGAAAATAAATCCATTATTAGATTACGAACAAAGAAGCCAACGCGACGGCCCTCCTGAGGCCCTAGACAAACTGACATTCTATCAGCGTTATCCATGATGGAAAAGGCAAAAATATATGGGACTGACTTAAGCTATCGAAATGTCAATCCTGTTGAAATTTGTTGTAAAAATACGAAACGCTTTAGAAGCGATTGTAACTTGTCTAGGCCCTCTGATGGTATAGTGGTGCGCCTATATAGATATCTCAATACCAGTTGAGACTTTGCTGACGCGATACGACGCCATCCCTGAGCTAATGTGACTGTACTATACCGGCACCCTTCAATCCGGAACAGAGCATGTAAAGAAACCTAAAAACTTCACAATATCTTCAATACCAGTAGATAAATTTACAATACTCACCCATAAGCGTATGCAGTATTTCTAGTCGAGTTCGCTGGTCATCATTGCTACTGCGTCTGTCATGTGCAGTTTGCGGTCTAATTGGTAGATCTGGGTGCGTTGGTCTCACACCAGCATTCTCTGTTGTCGCTGGACGACGTAGAATTCGTATACGTGACGAACGGCATTCTAATTTTACATTTTCATCATCACAATCTGGACCTGGAATATCCTGTCAGAAAGTATTTAGGATTACTAAACTAGCTATATGGTGCATAAACTGTAGTAAAAGCATCATTGTCTTGCACATTACTGGTTCAGGTCAACACCTACATTGGAAAATTGGTTCATGGGCCGTCATTGTCGGGCAATTCCTAGCCTAAATTATGTAATAAAAGCCTTATAGGATCAGACGGTAGATTAAGGAAGCCTCATAGCTCGTATTATACACTTGTAGAATAGATAACTCCCAGAAGAGAAGAATTATGAAAGAGGAGGAGATGAATCTGCTAAAATAGAAACTTCTGTTAGTTCCTAAATATAGATATAACTATAACTAGCTGCGCCCCGCGGTTTCACCCGCGTAAGTCTCGATCCCGTGGGAATATCGGGATAAAAAGTATCCTATGTGTTAATCCAGGTTATAAACCATCTGTTTGCCAAATTTCATCCAAATCCATTCAGCCGTTTTTGCGTGAAAGAGTAACAAACATCAATCCACCCATCCATCCATACTTACAAACTTTCGCGTTTATAATATTAGTTAGAGTTAGATAAAACCCATGCATATAATAATTATGTATGCTCTTAATGGGCGATTCGAATCAATTCTTCTATGACAAGTTATTTATAATGATTAATGTCCAATTATACGTTTAACTAATTATTTCCTTCTTTCATGGTATAATTGATAAGTTAATGACGAAGACGCACGCGTAGGTAATACAATAGCGAACACTGATCGACACCATTACTTACTAGGTACCTACAGGCTCACTGATTTCACATTTAAGCATTAGAAAATATTTTTTATCTATTTTCTTATTCAGTGGTTCCCTTGCAGTTTTTGCTTCTTCAGGGGCCATATTAGGACGTATTAATGCCACCATTTTTCCAGTGTTAGTGAGAGACGGCGCTATACAAGGCCGATAGCACCATTCTTTTTTCGCAGTGGAATAATGATGGCATACAAGCACGTAATAACACGGGTAACACCTATTTGAACTGGATCGTGATTTCTCTGCATAAGGCATAAGACCGATCAATTTTATGCAAAATCAGTCTATAATGTCCCCACTGCTGGGACACAGGCCTCCTCTTTCTGTGTGGCCCAGTATGTGGTGGATTACGGAAATGTTATGTACAGTCACGAACTTTAATTGATGACCCACCTTCAAACTTTTCTATTTTGCAGTTTCATACATTCACGAGATTACACGATTAAACACGAACTCAAATCGCACGCTCGTAAACAAGATGACAAATAAATTACTTTTAATCAGAAATAGTCTTATCCATAGAGGTTGATTAATAAGTTCTCAATTATAAAAAATTAAAAATAAATACAATACAATGTTGCATTAAGTTTGTCAAATCTATTTGATAGCGACCTCCTTTGAATCATAGCTCATTAACTCGTTATTTCTGAAAACTTAACTGAAGACAGTGACAGTTAAAATATCGATGTCAGAGACGTTACTTTCGAACTTGTCGAAATGACTATTATTATTACGATGGTTTATCGTGGCTAGGTTACTGTTGCTAGACCTGCAATTGACTTTGGGCAGTCACTGCTGTCAAGTTTGTAGTTCTGACTCTCAGGTTAGCCAACCGGTAAAGATATAAAATATAATTTTCTTCTTCTAATACGAAGACATATGACTTTGCGTGTCGAGAACCGAATAAACCCGATTTGCATTACACGGCTAAAATACGAACAGTGCCAGGTGGCTCATTAATTAAAGTCCGTGACTGTACAGTGGGCCAAGAAAGTGGTGTCCCAGTTTTGATTTAGTTTCCTAGTCATTGAAAATTTCAACAAGGTTCATACGAGATATCATTGAAAGATATGCACAATAATGACGTAAACCTAATTGATATGTGTAGGTAAGCAATTCATACGTCTTAAGTCACATATACGTGCATGACATTTTAACCTTTATTATAAACGGATAAGACAGTACTTTCTGCAAAGGAAATTTAAATGTTTCTAAACTAAAGTAATAAAAACTATTTAAATAGACAATCAATTCTATTTGAAAAAGAAAACTGACAATTGACGTTTTGTCAAATATATTTAGGTAATTTCTTGTTTCTACAAATTTTCCTCAGAAATATCGATAAGTATATTATTTTCTACTCAACACTGCATATAAATATCATCTTCAATGCCTGCCAACTTGACCATTGCTGAAAGGGCACAAATAATTGCCCAATTTAATGAGGGATTTGAGGTCAGATAGGCAGTCGCTCCATGTAAAATACTGGTATTCAGCTGCATCCGGTTAGACTGGAAGCCGACCCCAACATAGTTGGGAAAAGGCTAGGCAGATGATGATGATGATGATCGAGAAATTTGAATATATCGGTAAGTAATGTTTATTTATGTTTTCCAGTTTAGCTTATTTATTATTTTAATGTTCATCAGTTTTATCACATTAAAATGTATATTTTTTAATTTTAGAGACGTAGTATCCGGTTTTGGATTCGTCGTGAAGGAAGTTTGCTAGATCGCAGAAGAAGTGGTCGCCGGCCTGCTCTCTCCAGTAACGACGGACAATTTATGAGACGCGAATATGAAATTAATGGTTTTAAACCGACAAATCAATTTGCGGAGATGTTCGATGTGAGTGCTCAAACAATAAGGAATCATCTTCATGACATGGGGTTGCACCACAGGCATTACGCCAAGAAAATATATTTGACGGACGCTCATAGACTTGCTCGACTGAACTTCGCCAGAGACCACTTGCAATATGATTGGTCTAATACAGTGTTTTGTGATGAAAAAACATTCAAATCTAGTCAGCATGGACGTCTACACCTTTGGCGTTATAATTCAACATACAGATGACGGTATAGAGATGAGCATGTAATCCCAAATAGAGAATCAGGTCGAATTTCCGTAAATACTTGGGGCTGGATGAGTGCGGATGGTGTAGGAGAATTGTGCTCTCTATCTCGAGGGACGCTGTAAATTAATGCTACCGACAGTCCGTAATGTTTACCCAGAGAACGAAGTGCCACAATTTGATTTTGTTCAAGATAATTGTCCAAATCATAATGCGAGGATCGTAAGAGCCTGGTTTCGTTCACACACTGACGTAAGGGTAATACCGTGGCCATCAAGATCTCCGGATCTAAACCCGATAGAAAATCTTTGGGGCCTTATGGTCCAAAGATGGTCGCATCAAAACGAAAGAACCAAATATGCTCTAGAGAGTCATTGTAATTTAATTTGGGAGGAAATGCGATGAACCGATATTTGCTCACGACTTGTTGGGTCAATGAGGTCTCGTCTTTTAGAGCTCATAAAAGCCAATGGCGGTTACACCTGTTACTAATCTTTTTTTAAATTTTATTTTTCCAACCTCTTCTGAATTTGACCATAATATTATGACTGCTGCGTCGTTGCTGCTGTTCCAGAGTAGCTCCTGTTCTTTGTGTTTTTGGGTGAAGGTGAATCTAGGTGACTTAACATTAATAAGTATTTTTAGTTTTCGAATAACGATTTTATGTTTTTATGTTATTTTATTAGTGATTGTGACAATTTAATAAAAGGATACTTCTTCATCTATTTTTTATTTTTTAGTTTTTCTTTCTGACATATCATTATAATACAAATTAACCACGAAAGTGTTGCAAAACTCGAGAACGGTTGGGCCGATTCCGATAGTTCATTTTATCATATCCGTTGTAATGCAGGAAAAGTTCTTACGAAAAAAAAAAAAGGATCCGTGAACGAAATTGCGGGCATCAGCTAATGAATAACAGGTTTTGAAAATTTACGAGTGATTAGAATTTAACAAGACCACTTCCATATTAATCGTGCCTTTTCTTTTTATATCTGCCTTTCTTTTTTTATTAAAATTGAATTTAAAAAAAAAATTGTTGAAGCTTTGAAGAAAACTATTTAACATTTTAAAGACTCTGTAGTAATTTCGCGAATCAGTCATTCCTAAACGAAACCATTGAGATAATTACGACGTCATTGGTTCCATCCAAGTTCAAACTAAGAACAGCTGCCTCCTAACAAATTGTAAACATCATTATAAATCAGAAAAAGATGGCAATAGGAGTTGTCAGATTGATCTGCAAGCGAAACTAATCTTTATCCCCTATGAATCTGCAAACGGCATTCAACCTTAAGAGTGGGAAACCAATTTTTTGCCCGACCGTACCTGCTAGTTATTTTACTATTAGATAATTTTATATTCTTAATTTTATTTTTATTATTTCATTAATTATATTTGTGTTTTTATTTATTGTGAAATTTTAAATGTTTTATGATCTTTTAAGGATCGAAATAAATGATATTTGAATTGATTGGATACCCACTTAAATGCTTTTTTTTAATTCTTAGTAAAGCTTAGCTACAGTATGCCACTAAACAATGCAGTAAACGCTTCCCTCTGCTATTTACAAACTCCCATAGAATGTTCTAGAGTAATAGGATATTGAAATCAATTAAGGCTTTGTTAGTTTTACTTTATAAACGTTCGCAATATTTTTATCGAACCTGCTGACGTGTTTTCGTATATGAAAATATAAGTTATTGAAGATCATAATAACATAACATTTCAAGGGAATCCCTAGTTACCAAATTTCATACGTAAGCATTATTATAATTGCTATTACGTAATATTATGTTGTACGACTCCGGCAGTCGGCGACCATCTGTGGATCGTGACGAGAATTGATGAGATTGTGATGTTGATTTTGGACATTAGGTATGACCAAAATCAACAACCCAACCCTTCATTTAATGTGCCGCCGCGGCGTCGCGCGTGCTTATCTTACTTTCACAAAATAATCATCTGTTTGAAGCAGATTGTATGGTGTAGATTTGTAAATATCAAAGAAAACGCAGACACGTGATAATTTATGACACTAGAAAGAGAGACTGCCTCGTTGGTCGTAATAGTCGCAAGCGCTACTGATGAGCATAAGGTTCCGGGTTCGATTCCCGAGTATGACAAAGTGTTATTGAATTTATCCACCAGGAATTTCTCAGTAGCAGCCCGGAGTCTGGATGTGCCTGGTTGATGTACAATTGGGGGGTGTACAATAGGGTTCCCTATTGTACACCCCCATTTGTCTCACCTCTGCTGCCCAACCCTTCGGGGATTACAGACGTGATGTTGTATTATGTATATGTTAATGTTGTTAAGAATGAGAGATCCTGTGATATAACATGGTAAGTGAGTGTTGTCCCTTCCTTGCTGATAGTCAATTAGCCCCACACGGTCTTACTGTCTTCTTTTTTTTCGTCGTTCCCTTTTAGAGGTATGTAACAGGGTGTAACGTTCACTCATCTTTCAAAAAGAGGGAGGCTCTTCCGACCAGACGGGTGTCGTGTCTGGTGGGCACTGCCATGATTGATGTCGGAAGTCATATACAAGGCGATGCAGTGTGGACCGCTCGGTACATAAATGCTGCCTTCAACAGCCTTTTTGATCGTGTCTGACCATCTTGCCGGTGCTCTGCCTTGAGCGCGTTTATCTTCATCCCGGCCGAGTATCATAAACCTTTCCAGACCTTGCTTAGGTGAACGCATAATATGTCTAAAAAAGCTGAAGCTCCTTCCTGGCATACCTATTGTAGATAGCCGCTTGGAGATGGTGCGGTCCATGGTATACAAAATAGCCTCCCCTAACACGTTTCAGCGCCATATAAAAAGATGGAAAAACTTATAGCACGACTCAGTCGTATTTTGGAATTCCCACGGATGCCACGGTTCTTCCAAATTTCCCCTAGACTGGTCATTGCACTTTTGGTTATACCAGTCTGACGGCGGATTTCCTCAAGGCAGGTGCCCTCATTACTTTTGTCTTGGCATGGTTGTCCTTGAGTCTAGCGCTTTAGCGCTCTCTACTTCTATACGACTTACGATTTGTAGGTCAAGAGTTCGAATCCAAGCAGGCACTTTACTTTGTGTAAATTATTTTATCACCACTACTCTCAAAATGGTGAAGGAAAAAACGTGAGGATATGTGATATCCACCAACCCGCACACTGGCCCGCGTGGTGGATTCCGGCCCACTCCATGTAACAGAAAGAGGAGGCCTGTGTCCCAGCAGTGGGAACAGTATCTATTCCTCGCTCAACGCGACGATAATAGTGGTATCGTCCGCATATATCTTAGTTTCATGAGTCTTTCACCACCAACAACGATTCCGCCGTATCAACCATCTTACTGTCGTACTTAACCACAATTATCTAAATTAGGATGCGGTCCAAAGTACATAAGTTATAATCACTACATATTATAAAACAAAGTCCTCCGCCGCGTCTGTCTGTCTGTTCGCGATAAACTTAAAAAGGACTGCACCGATTTTCATGCTGTTTTCACCAATAGATATAGTCCTCCAGACCGTATTTTCGGCCACGGCGGCCAATCTCAACGGAGACTAGCCTTCGGCGCGGGAGATATTATAGTGCACAAGTGTTTGCGCAGACACAAGTGCACTCTCTCCTTCCCTCACTCTCATAGTCCGATGGGACGGTAATCCGACACGACCGGAGAGAGATCAGGCGTAGGACCAACGGCTTAACGTGCTTTCCGAGGCACGGGGGTACCACACCGCCAACTTCCAAACTCCGGGCTGTTACTACGAAATTCCTAATGGAAAAATCCAATAACACTTTGCCCGACCCGGGAATCGAACCCAGGACCCCACGCTCTGCAGTCGCGCTTGCGACCACGAGACCAACGGGGCAGTTAATAACCAATAGATAGAGTGGTTCTCGAGGAGGGTTTTAGTATATAATAACCGACATCCAAAAGCTAGTTACTTATATTCGATAGCAAACCTGGTTTTCTAAAGCTAATCAAAGTGCGTATGTATCTTATTGAGTTTGGCAGCTTTACAATAGGTAGTAGGTACCTACTTAATATCTCTATTTTCAGTAAGGTCATATCTTTTCATTATCAGATCGAAAAATCTACGCCTAACAGATAACAGCCATTGATATTTATTCCAGACATAGACATTAGATAGGTATAAAATGATAACTTTCGTGTTTCGTGCATTTCACTGTCATACATCACGTTACCTATGTATTCATAATCACATCTCTGACAACGTGTATTACCCTCAACCAAATATCGAGTTTAAACAGGTTTACAGTAAGAAGTTAGAGCTTTTCTTAAAATTTTTGCTTCCCCAGCTTTTATACGGCGTCGCAGGTAGCAGTCGTAGCACATGAGTTTCTTTACTCTGGGCTCGTAGTCCACTGCAGCCTTAACTAATTTTACCTTTGAACTAAGTAGCGTGCGTGATACTTAACACGTAGCCGCACGTAGGTAGGTCTTAATCTGGATCGTCGTCGGCTAAGTGACTTCCCCTTTCACTGCCTTTTAGATTCAAATCGTATTTCATAAGAGGTATTGTAGTATATAGTATAACGGGCTGGTGTCGTGTTTGCTTTGTGACCGCATGTAATCCGTGAGCGAGTGTTAGTATCACAGAGGCTACTCACGCTCTCCCAATGCTTTCAGGCCTACCACCACCGCTTACAGCAGTATTATTTTAATCTTACTTCGTGGGGGAAAGAGATGGAGCTATTCGTTCTTTAGAGCTTCATCTTTTTCCTACACTAAAGTAATATTCAAATAATACTGCTGTAAGCGGTGGTGGTAGGCCCCCAGGTCCCCATAAAGAACTAAGAAAAAAGAACACTTACATCTTGTGATGTAGAAGGGCCTGGTTCGGGTTCCACTGGTGCAGGGTCGGTGACTTTTGGCAATAAGTCTGGTTCGGCTTCATGTTCGCTGTCAGAAGACAATCCTCCGTCAAATATTCCATCAGAGTCATCTGGCGAATAGATTTTTTTTTTAAATCTTTTTAGATATTTGTAAGTACCAATAACGTAGCAATTTATTAGGATCATCCCTGTACACAAGTGTGTTGTTTATACAACCCGCAACTAGAGGTAAGTAGATTAACTTCGAATGACATGGTTCTGGCTTATATATTACCTGGATTTTAGTGCTTTGTGATGTGTATACGAGTATGTGTATCAATGACATGTAAATTTTAGTTTGCGAAGAGCCACATTAAAACTGGACAAGCCTTTTTGTACTGACAAGTGCTGGCACTGTTGCTGTCCGACATAATTTTCGATAAAACATCAACACATAACTATGCGATTTTCGTCAGTGTGAGAAAGCTCCGTGTAACACAACATCGGGTAACCACCGTTATCACAACACAGCTTGTGTTGTGATAACGGTCGGTCTACGTTCCATATGTGGAGAAGTCTATGTCCAGCCATTAATTCCAAACTATAATCAGTTGTCAGTTGTCGATGATGATGAATTGAGTTATTTTCTCTTCGAAACCATTCTCAAGACTGAATCGCTTGCAAACACGCAACACCCCCAAATCTTCGTGTGGCTATAATTTCTGTTACTATGCAGTTTTTCATGCATCAAAAATGTTTGTCATTAATCTCCCAGACTCTCGGTACAGACTTCTTATAACTAGCTAAAGCAAAATACCATATTTTTTCAGCAGTGTAAAATAGTTTGATAGTTAATAAGTACTTAAATACAATACATACATTCAATGTCAGTATGCAAAGGTCTTTCATCCAAATAGACGAGCATGGGCAGTACAGCAGCAACCCGAGAACGGTAGTCAAGGTCATCAGCTGCCGGAGTCCCGGTAAGAGTAAGTCTACGGAGAGCAGTGCACACTCCCAGCGTCCACAGACGACCAGAATCCGATATAGGATTGCTGTGAGATGAAGAAAACATGACGAATGATTAAGAATCCAAAAAATACGCTCAAAGAGATTATGAAAATAATTATATGCTTGCGATCACTAAATAAGCTTTTCGGACGTACTCAGCCAAGTTCAGTGTGTGCAATTTCTGCAACGCGGCTAATGGTTGCAAGTCTCGAAGACGGTTTCCAGCGACATACAGCTCTCTCAAGGCTCCTAGCCCCCAAACACCGTCTAACGTCGATAAGCCGCATCGATTGATGCTCAATATCTGTTCAACATCAAAAATATTATTTTTACTTGGATAGATGTAGACAACACTGACATCAGACGATTTAGAATGCTCGGCAAACCCTAGGCAGTTATCCTCACCATCAAACTAACCGACTGACTAGTCTATTTACCCCTGCAAGAATCTCGTAAAACTCAAAGGGACCTAGTACTTACACTGACGACCAGAGGAAGAATGAAGAACGCGATAGAAAAAATCTACGAACAACGGAGCAATGTCGAGGTCCAACATTAAATAAGCTTTCAATATGAGTAGGCACTAAAAGTATGTAGAAGTAGGCGAAACGTAAATTAAACTTACTTTGAGATGAACTAAACCGATCCCAAGATCACGCAAAGATGAAAGTGCGCTGCCGTCTAACGTCAAGGCGCGAAGTCTTGGAGACAGAACAGGGAGTCGTCTCAGGCCAACTCGATCTGCTACCACGCGCAGTTTGGCCTCCCGAATACGCAAGACCTCATCGTCTGTTGTCACACCGCTGCTTTGTTTCTAGACGATAAACGTAGGTAGGCTTATGTATACTTACATAAATATATTGACTTAGCTACTGGTGGCCAGTTTCTTCATCAAAAGTAACGTCAAAAAGAAACAAATTTAACCGTTTCTTTGACTTTTTGACGTTACTTTGGCTGTTACTTTTTTGATGAAGAAACTGGCCGTTAGTACGTAGTATAATATTATCTGTGCCGTTAGTCTTCATTCATTCAGAAAACATAGTCGTACCCCTCAGACCAACAAAAAAGGAGGTCCTTTTTTGTTGGTCTGAGGTCGTACCCAAATCTCAGAGGGAGATTTCTGAATGAATGACGGACTCATCTATTAAAAACAATTGTTTTCGATAGATGATTCAGTTAAGAAAAGACGTGAGTGCTCACGTCTGTCTTGAGCAATCATCAATGTCTAGATTTCGGACCTACACTGTATTAGCTATTGCTGGTGATAATATAAGGCAGAAGGAATAAGTAGTAAGAAAATAAGAGATTTGTAAACTCACCAAAAGTTCTATCAAAGTTAATTCTCTGGGTATTACGATGCGCCTGTAGCCTGGTAGACGTCGCTCGAGCTCTTCTTGCCCTGCTGGTTGTTCTGGATCAGGTGGAGGCATAGCCAGAGCTCTGAATAAAACCAGTTCATTGCATCATATATACTTTTTAAACTTACTTTAGGATGGCTATACGCATTTATCTTGGATAAGTTATAGTATGACTGCCTCACTGATCTGAGATCTCCGGTAACTTGTGTATGCGGTGCCTCTCCACAGACAATGGCTCACCTCCAATCTTGCCCCGCATGTCCTGTCACCTGCACACGTCAGGACCTAATGGCTGCGTCAGCGAACGGTATTCGCGTGGCTGAGTTTTGTGCCAAACCAATTTAACAACACTCGATACTTTGCCATCGACACGCTAAGAAGAAGAAGAAGACTGATCTAGTAGTTCGATCCCTCCGTAGAGCAAAGTTTTCATTAAGGGTTTTTTAGAATTCTTTAAGAACTCCTGTAACAGCCTGGAGTTTAGATGTGTCGGTGGCAATAGACGGTACACTATTGACCCGTTTGCAAAATATCTATTAGATACAGGCGTGATAATATGGAGTTTATATAAAAACGTTGCTTACTAAGTAATGATTAGCGAAACCATAATTTTTTTGGCGTTTGAACGTCAGTAGATAGCAGCAATGTAATATTTAGTAGGTAAAGCCGGGTTAGTAATAGTAAGTGCACTAGTGCTGTAAGTAGGTACAAGAATGTATTCACCGAAATAATGGCGTAGCTCGTATATTTGGAGGTTCAGGAGAACTGGCACTAGAGATTTCCGAAGGTGAAGGTGACGGCTCCATGCTGGTTATTCGGGGCGCATTGCCTAGCTCCACACTTGGCGCTTCGTATGCTGGCATCTTTTATTACGTGCTAATGAAAACAAATGAGGCAGATATTTATTTGGTCTGAGGATACCTAGGTATTGGGTTACTGGGAAATTGCAAATTATCTATCGGACCAGAAGAATTGTATTTAGGTATTCAACAATGAAAACAAATAAATATGAAGAGTGAAGACAAACAAACAAATTGGTGAATTTAATTTACATTTTCGATCTGCGACTCACAAACGCGCACTATGCTACAGCTTATCTTGAGATTCTAATTATTAAAATTTGTAGGATTATCACGACGTTACCAAAATAGTAAGTATTTCTTTTAAAAATATTTTTGTACTTTGTTCACTTTGTTTTGTCAGTTGTTATTGGCAACAGGCAACCACACAACGACGAAGAAGTTTAATGAACCCAGAGGTTTATTGCTGGTCTGTGCCTCCGGTTTTTTCACAATCTCAACGGACAAATACCAAGTCGGCTTCGTAGCGTAAAAATTATTATCTAGTTGCTATACTTAGCTGCCACAATCGAGAATCAGAACGACTAACTGGCGCAGGTTAGATAAATACCCAATGAGAAAACTTCAGGAAGTTCTGCTACGTTTTGTTGAGGTGGGGACTAATGAAACAAGATATGAATAACTACTACCAGATTTATTGTCGATATCTACAGGTTTTATCTTAGAATAATTACATACATGATCAGCCAAACATGACTTCAGTTAAAGATACCGTGTCCTTTACGACAAAACGCGGACAAATAATTTCGGGAATAGTGAACACTGGAATGTTACGTCTGGAAGCGAAATGCCGCTCGCTCTAACGAAATGAAAATGGGCGGAAATTCCATTCATGCCACGAGTATATCCTTCATAAATACTGACACAGTGAGTGGCACAAACAAAGGGATACAACTTCGATCAATATTACATTATTGATCGAAGGGATAGGTACCATCTTCAATTTCTTCCGCCGCTCAACGACAGATGGCGGTATTAATTTGCACGGACACGTGGAAATAGTGCTTCCGGCGAGCTCGTTAAAATCACACCTGTGGATTTTTACCTTCCATTCAGGAAATTTTAGTATCTTGTATAATTCGTTTTCTTTTCGTTGAGCATGACTAAATTTAAATCCAACCAGTGAACTAACTTACTCATTCCAGACTCGGTTTTTTCATGTACTATTTTCCAGTTGGCACCGTGGAAAATGATAACTGAATCGTTGGCTTAACAAGCAAGTCAGCGTCAGGAATTTATTTTCTTAAAATGTCATCAATGTAAATTGTGAATAAAGTCGGGCCCAGTAGACTACCCTGTGGTACAAAAGAAACACCTAATTCATCGCTCATCTGATTTTCGACTCTCAACACTCTGCCGGCGATCAGTTAGGAAGCTGCTGAACCAGTTTAGAGCACTCCTCTTAAGTATATCAAACGATTCCAGTTTCATTAGTAGTATCCGACTCGAGACTGTACTTTATGAGCGTGTTTCCAGGGAGGCGATTGAATAATGTGCTCGCTGTGTGTGCGTAGCGAGCACACCACGTGTGCGCTACGCTCGCCGCGGTTTCGTCATGAGAGCGATTGACGTGAGTGTACAAGAGAGACCGAGACAAGCGAATGTATACAATTATGAAAATGCAGAGAACACGTTGCTTCGCACCGCACCCACGGAGAGCACGCTCACAAATCGCTTCGCTGGAAACACACTGGCCAATCGTCAGTGTGATAACGCTCTAATAGTAGGTAACCAGGTACCTATTATGGAATGTATGAGACTCGGGCGGGCACTACACTACTGCGGCTCGCGGCGGCTAAATGTCGTCCCGCACTTCGGCGTACTCAGTAGCTGTTTGCTGTCGAAAATCACGCGTCGTTATCCAATATTATTGTTTTGCTGAATTCGACAGCGATGCGATGGAAGAAAAATGAGTAATTGGGTAGTACCTACTGACTGTACAAGGCCTCACTGCAGCGGTGAAATTTATTGAAACTCCGTACTGCGCTACGTCCAGCTCAAAGTCAAAGTATTACCACTAACGCGTGGTCGACTGTACTAGTCGATAACTATGTAGTAGATAAGGTTAGATACTTCTCAACTAAAAACGTACCTACGTAAGCAGTACGCAACTTCCGCCATATTAATTAATACACACAAAAATAAATGCCTTTCCGATGGGGTTAGAAACTGAAAGCTCATTATAGCTGGCAGCACCATCCGTCCGTCCTCAAACCATCATTGTTGTGTTTATTTTAAATTTTCTTTTGTATCGATCACAAACTATACGAAAACTAGATAAATATGTATGCGACTTGGAGTGTAGCACTAATATAAGACGAGCTAAAGGCAGGGGAAAAGTCAATAAATTGTGAACGTGTTATCAATTATTGGTTATTTTTTTATAGACTGGAAGAATACGACAGAAATAACCTGAGGCCCTAGACAAAATATTCTATCAGCGATAACGATGATGGAAAAGGCAAAAATGTATAGGACTGACATAAGCTATCGAAAAGCATAAGTCAATCCTCTTGAAAGCCATTGTAGAAATACGAAACGCTTTCGAAGCGATTGTCACTTGTCTAGGCCCTCTGCTCGTAGTAGAAAACCAACTCGAGGATGATCTTGCTGATTGAAAAACTTCAGAGATGTTAATTCTAGCACTGCTCTAATATGATAATACAAAACACCCACACTTACGAGTACGCTTACTTAGTATGACACACGGGCGCGTAAGCTCGCCGAGCCATGACGCTGGGTACTAGTGACATCTGAAGTGAGCAAGTGGCAGTTTTTATCCTCATCAAGCGTAAAAGAAGTCGTTACAAAATTGGGAATGTTCACTAAATCCTAAGCACATTCTCAAAGAGTTTTAAAAAACGGGCCCTCACGCCTCACGCACATAAAAAACTGACATCACCACCAAAATTTACCTACTCTCTGACATCACTAAAAAAGACCTAAAGTGGGTGATAAACGTGCGTACAGTACGCGATCTTTAAGTTCGCGACCTTACTCGGCTCGCCGTCGGTGACACGTGAAACTTGCTCAAAATCTCATTGTTTTATGTCATATTGGCTCGCGGCTCGGCGACAGCCGGGCGAGTAAGCTTGCCGAGCCATAAGTACGCTTACTTACTCGCACGTCTATCACCCGTGTCAGCGACGCTGCGCGCACTTTTTAACAATTTTATTATCGAACTTATTTTCTTCACGAAAAGGTATAATTTCAGTGCGAGGGTTGACACGTGTCGAAGTACAACATTGAACTCCTTCTGGGGCAGTCGGGTAAAAACTGCGCGCAAAGAGTAAAGTAACTATAAAGAAGGGACTGCGCGTCTCGCTCGACTGACACTGACCCTTACTTGCCAGTTGCCATACTAAAAATAAACAATTTGACAACTAGTCCGCCGATTCCAATCCCAATCCAAGTCATTCTAATGTCAGTTTTCGCGCCATTTTGACTAAGATTTCATCCTTCCTCGTCGAAGCAAGCAATTACCAATATTATAAAGTGCTCTGTGCAAGCAATAGAAAGTTGGAAATATTTCAAACCTGTAATAATAAAAATGGGATTCACAAACGATCTTGTTTTTAATCACGACGAGTTCCAGTACCTGAAGATCGTTCAACAAATAATTGATACAGGCGACAAAAGAGTCGACAGGACTGGCGTTGGAACTTTATCTATATTTGGTGCAATGCAAAGGTATTCCCTTAAAAATAACACTCTACCTTTACTTACTACGAAGCGAGTATTTACCCGAGGTGTTATAGAAGAGTTACTCTGGATGATATCTGGCTCTACTGATTCTAAAGTACTTCATTCCAAAGGAGTACACATTTGGGATGCCAATGGATCTCGACAGTTTTTGGACAATTTAGGCTTTACAGACAGAGAAGAAGGTAAGAATTCTTGAATTTGATCCCTATACATTGAACATTTTTCCTCAAAATATTTTGTTTATCCTCAATAAATATAAACAATTTCTGTTGCAGGAGACCTCGGGCCAGTCTATGGTTTTCAGTGGAGACACAGTGGAGCTGAATATGTAGATGCAAAGAGTGACTACTCTGGGCAAGGAATTGATCAGTTACAAAAAGTTATTGACACAATAAAGTAAGTTTCAAGGCATGCTACTCAATTTTTTTGTTATTACCTACTTTTTTATTAGTTTTCATTGCCATAATTTGTTTCAGAAATCGTCCAGCAGATAGAAGAATGTTGATGTGTGCATGGAACCCATCAGATCTGAGTAAGATGGCTCTACCGCCATGCCATTGTCTTGCCCAATTTCATGTATCAAGTGGTAAACTCTCTTGTCTTCTATACCAAAGGAGTGCAGATATGGGCCTGGGAGTTCCATTTAATATTGCCAGCTACTCTTTCCTCACACATATGATTGCACACATCACAGGATTAGAGGTAAATAAATAACCAGTTTCTGAAATTCCAAAATTAATGAATAAAGAAGATAATTCCTTGCCTTTATTTCTAATTTTATTCTTTAATTTTTCTTTTTTTAACAGCCTGGTGAATTTGTCCACACTACAGGAGATACTCATGTGTACCTGAACCACATAGAACCATTAAAGGTGCAATTACAAAGAGTGCCCACTGCATTCCCCACATTGGAGTTTGCTCGTAGGATTGATTCCATTGACGATTTTAAGTATGAAGACTTCATTATCAAAGGTTATAAACCTCATCCTAAAATTGATATGGAAATGGCTGTTTAGTTCAGTATAAATTCTACTAAACTAAATTCACTTCATTCTAATTTTAGTTTTAGAAATAACTAGTGTTTAGATAAGTATTATAATTTTTAAGGTTATCACAAACCTTGTGAATACTAATTGTAAAATATTTGTAACAATAGCTTTTAATTTAGTTATCTAAGTCAGTAATGGTATAATTGCAAATGAAAAGGGTAGGTACCACAAGATAATAATTAAAAATTACATATTGCTTGCACATAGCAACAAAGATATAATTTTTCTGATCATGTGGACAAAGGACAAACACCAAGTCCCAGAGATGCAGGAGACATTTATCAGAGGAATGTGTTTCTAAGGGTTAAACAATGAAATGAGGTCAAGGAGACCGTAAATCCTGCCCACTGCATGAAACAAGTTCACCAGCTCCAAGACTTGAGCTATTGATCTCCTTTAAGCTGCTCAGACAAGAATACTCAACTCAAAAGCATAATTTTTTTTCAATTATACCACATGAACTTTTGAATTGTCCGTCGGTCAGTTAGTCAGAAAGTTGAAGCTAGTTGCCCATTCAATAACATAGATCTCTATGGAGAAGAATGGGCAAGAAACTCCAAGGAAATTCTTTTAATTAAATCAAGATATTGCTAAACCGTGGGAACATTATTATTGTTGTAAATGAAAAAAAAAAAAACATTCAAAATGTAAGATTAAACATATGCCCGCCCTAATTTCTATCTACCTTTTTCTTTATGTAATAAATTACATTAACAATGCTGACACTACATGTATTATATTATAAGTACTGGGATGTGAAACTAAGTCTAAGAAATTAAATAAATTCAGCAATAAGTATTATTTTATTGTTATACTTGCTTATTTATACTATAAAATTAATCCCCCATAGATATTACATTCATGGCAATGCAATCTAAAAATAATTAATCCTAATAAAACCATTATTACATTTTGTAAAATTCAACAATATCTAACAAATTCTTAATTTGTTGTCTTACAGCTAATCAACATTTAGTGTATAATGTATTATTTGTACATTATTTTCCTTTCATTATGAGTCTTTTTGATTTTGTATAGCAAACTTTGATAAAGTAACATGCAATAAAATTCTTAAAGGCTCCTTACCAAAGATGTAGTCAGATACATGCAGGGGTATCAATAAACAATCGAACTTGTCTGCAAGAAAACATAATTTATTTCGTTTGGTTGTAAAAAAAAGTCCAATGCTTAAAAAAATGAAGAAGAAAACTTTAAAACAAATGTATCTGGCTACGGCTTTGATTCGATCCAATTCAATGCAGCAGCCATGTTAAAAGTTGGACAATACATAACTAGATTACAATAGTAATAACAAAATACAAAAAAAAGAAGAGTAATGTTGTGATTATAATCTGTCTTTGGCTATTTCACAAGAAGGACATAAGACTGCCCTGTAACAGCCTACATAAATTATAGTAAGAAGTAACATAATCAAGGTTAGATTAATGAAAATTTTACAAAATATTTTGTGACTGCTGTTCATCAACACATCTGGTCATCTTGTGGTGGCATCTGAAAGGAATAAATTAAGAAAATTGTAACAGAACAAATGGGTAATATAACTTGGAGAACTATACCAATGTTGCAGCTAGAATCATCTCTCTTTAATTCCTGGTAATATAATTAAATAATAATCTTTATAACTAACTTGTTACCTATATTGAATTAAAGAAATAGTATGTGAATACTTTGGAGTTTAGCAATTTTTCCCCTTTTCACACAACACAAGTAATTGACACTTTATAAATAACTAGGAGTAGGACAAATACTACATGAATAAAAACAATAAATATTCAATATTATGACTGAGTAAACTGTAATCAGTGCAAAAGAAAAATAAGCCCCTATTTAACTTCATGACATGAATTTTTAAAGTGACATGAATCATTGGTACCTACAACTTACAAGTTGTACCAATGATTCATGTCACTTTAAAAATTCAATGGAAAATCATGCATAAATAAAATCTATAGCTTAGTGTAATAGCATAGCATTCAATAATTAGAAATTTAGTGACTAGATTAATACATCTTATTGATTTTGTTTGACATGTCCTTCAAGAAGGTCACATGCATCTAACCTGAAGCAATAGTAGTAATATACCTTACTACTACTATTGCTTCTAATGAACGCATGTCTAAGGATAATAATAAAACCCTAAATTATATATTATGGAATTCATCATACTTCTGCCCTCATTACATTTTATTGTTAGTTGGCACCTTCTTCATTCATTTGGTTTTAGCCATTCAATAATATTATCATAGCTAGTAAGTAAAAGACCATTATGTGAATCCATAGATGCCAAATCACATCTAAAAATCTTGAGTCGGGCAGAGCTCAAATAGTAAATTGCTTTTTACAAACATACCTGGCCATTACTACTTGGGACGGGTAAAGCAGCCAGTTGTTCAACAAGAGCCATCGTCATCTCTGACTCCACAGTAACTTCAACCCATAATGTATCTAAAATTAAATTAAAATACAATTAGTAAGAATAACTGCAATTTCTTTATACTAAGTTGAGGTTGCAGCTTTAAAGAAATATTAGCAAGTATTTATGCCTATAACTTCACCAGTCTGAAAAACTTCATATATCTGAATAAATCATGAGAGTGATTTTATTCCATTTTTAATTCAATTGTATTGATTTTGATAACTATTTCCTCTAGTGTTATATGACGATGCAGTTAACACTGGTATTAGAGATATCATCCAATAATAATGACTAGCCTTTGCTATACTTATACATTTTACTATTTACCCAAAAACTGCAATTAATCAGATACTCACCCCCTATTTGGTCACCCTTTTCAGTCACCAAATGAAAATACCCTCTGTGAGTGCCTGGTGTAGTGGGAGCTACTAACTTTAATGTAACTGTAGTGGAATGTCCTGCAGGTAATGGTGGAACATAGACAGGGGTGGCTCCTAGTGGTTCACCCCCGGCTTGTATCAATCTACAGCTGCCGGGCCACCCTTCTGCCCCGGTATTAGCAATACTCCAACTTTGTTCAAAACTGAAAGCAACAAATTTTGATAGTACCAAGTAACCAAAAAATTAAATAATTATAATCATTTATTTAGTTTAGACTTTCATAATAAGTTTGAATATGAAATAATAGAAAGAACAAATTTCATCGCACAAGTGAGTCATTCACAATAATTCCTAGAATTACTATTTTCATTCACAAGAAAAGCACATGTATGACATATTGACCTCATTATATAATGGAATCCTTACCAAGCACCAGGTCCCACTGCAGCCTCCTGGTTTTGAGCAGCTTTTAGAGACATTGATGGAAGCTTTGGTGGTAAAGTATAGTCTAAGTAACAACATATTGCTGTTTGTAAATTCCTGTAATAAAATGTAATTGACTGTTAGACAGAAATATAATGATCGTAAATAATATAAGTTTGCTAATCACAAAATATAATTACCAGTTGCTCATATCCAAGAAAAAGCTGGCTGTATTATAATTCACACTAGGGCCCAAGAGTCTCTGCATTTGATTAACAAGTTCATCTCTGTCTGTTGTGTTCATACAACTAAATTGTAATAATAAATTTTGGTCAATCTCTCCAGTTACTGAAGAACCGTCTATATCCATTTTATTAGAACAAAAGATTCAGCATTTATCACAAATCACTCTGAAGGTGTTTTACCACTGCACAAAATATTGACATGCCCTTTGTTTACGTACGTCAGCTGACTTGACTGATGCACTGTAAAACGATTGAATGTTTATAACTCGCAATAAAAGACACTATAGCCAAATGAAATTTTAACAATTCACAAAATAATCATAGTTATTGTTTTAATAAAACTAAGATTACGTCGCATTATTTGTCGAATACGGGACAAAATAGAATGATTTAGAGTTGCACCAAGTGCAACGATCGAAATCGAAATACCGATAGAGATGTAATAAATTGTTCTTACTAAAATATCACAGAGTACTTTTACTATTAAGTAAAATATCATGTAAAAAATACGATGAATTCCTGGGGTTGGGTTTAGAAATGTTCCGCCTCGCTAGAAAGAATGTGAGGTATAATTTGCCTGAGACGCCTTTTTCCTAGACTAGAGAGCTTGAGACTTGAAGTTTTGTGCGCTTGCTTCGCTCGCTCACTAAACTAGACCCCGCCCGCCATCCCCTTCGAACCTAACCTGTCTCATTCAGGGTGCCCCAAGTCTCGTCTCGAGTTCTCGACACATCTCGACTTATTAAAAAGCCAATACCAATTTATGATGTAAGAGCGCGAAGCGAGCTCTGAACTTGGGGCACCCCGACTTGGACAGGTTAGGTTCGAAGGGGATAGCGGGGGCTCAACTGCTCAAGTGTGTGAGCAAACAAGCTTCAGCTTACTTCAAACATTTTATATAAAACATTTTATATTTACATTAAAACTTTTTTTTTAACCTTCGTGACCTTGAAAATGTGTCTCCTGTGAACTGGTGGGTGGGGGATGACTTGCCCGCTTCAACGCTTCTTCTCTCCTCCTTTCCACCTCCCTCTACACTTTATTAACCAATCTTTTTAGTTACAAGTTATAAAGGCTATAATTTTTTTTTTTTTAAATTGAGATCTAGGAAAATTGCGATAATGTTACCCAAAGTAGCAAAATTATGCCTATAAAATGTATTATTTGGCGAGGGTGTGTTTAGTAGTTTATTCACAGAGTATTTTTTTTTTTTTAGTCGATGTTTCAGTACTCTTGCGTACGACGATAAAATAAAAATTAAACGACTTTGACAGACAGCATCGATTCGATTCGCTCTCGTCCTTGTTCACACACACTCACACAACACACATTTTAGAACACAAAAAGAAAAAAAACTAAACTATTGTCATTTTCATTTTCTAGGATTTAAAAAATTAGAGGACTCCGACTATGCGGTCGAAATACGAAAAAGAAAAGCGTTTTTAGTATTCTGTCATAATGTGTTATGTAGAGAGATTACTAAAACTATTCTGGAAATACCACTCATCTCAATAAACTATTTTTTAAACGCACACAAATTTATGCAGCATGGAGGAACAGGAGCAGCAACAGAAAAAATTGTATTATTGTTCATACGAAGGTTGTGCTTCTTATTTCGATAGACCGTACAGACTGGCACAACATTTTCTAGCTCACAATAACATTGTAAGTACCTTAGCATGTCGTTGCTTGATAAAATTATGAAAAAAAGTGTACAAGTCTGAAAATATTTTCAGAGACCTTTCCCGTGTAATGAGCCAAATTGCAGCAAAGCATACACAAGCAAGAGTCACTTGGATCGACACATAAGTTCTGTGCATATGCCCCATGAAAATGATGTTGTATACAGGTAAAACTGAAAAGATTTTTTTTTAATTTTCTTTGTTGTATAGTACATAACTACAACAATAAAAAAAAAATATGTTTCAGCTGTCCACAATGCTTGAAATCGTTTGCAAATCGCCAGAATCTCAAGAGGCATCTAAATACAGTACACTTGGCCACACAGTTTACCTGTGATGTTTGTAAAATGCAGTTCAAAAAGAAGAATCAACTGAGCTCCCACATGTATCAACATACAGGATTAAAAGCATTCAAGTATGTACTAAAAGTGTTATAAATCAATAATTATAGTAGAACACTAATTGCAATACATTTATGTACTTACACTTACATAGCCACACTGGGCACTGGGTGCCTGCTTGGTGGATTATGGCTCACTCCCTTTCACTGAGTGGAGACTTGACTTGTCCTGAGACATAAAAGTGGGAACGATGTAGGCTTATCATATTTATATTATTGAAATACTAAATACAAAGCCAATTGAAATACTGTACTGTACAATTCTAAATTGCTCAACCAATAAGTATTTTGCATAATTGTTTCCTTTACATATCCATAACTTCAGTTGCTCTAAGGATTCAAGTAACTCATTATAATATTACAGATGTGATTTATGTTCAGAAAGATTTGTAAGTCTTTACCTAAAGAAGAGGCACATGAGATATCATAAAACATACACATGTGAGGAGTGTGATTTAGTTTTCAATCACTGGTCCAAATATCAGAAACATAAAAAAACTGATCATATGAAGAATTGTAAGTATTTAAACATTCTTATACAATAAAACTTATATTACAAGATAATTATGGAAATAATAATAACTATTTTATTTATCATAGTTTCTGTCCAAAATATTTTAAGACTATGGTTTACTTTGTTTTAGACTCATCAACTCCTCGACATCTAAAATCATTAAAGTCTTTAATAGAAAGCAATGTCACTGTTATCCAACCGAGGTTTACATTACGGGCCCCAGGCGGGGCCGAGCTTCGGTTGATGCAGTCACCTTCGGCTGAAGACGACGCCGAAGGTGAACATATACTTTTAATTACCTTAGTAATAAATAAATTAGGATTATTTTTATAATATTGTGGAGACCTTTACCCAGTGGCAAAAAAAATCATGTTAGCAATTTGCAAATGTAACCTAATTTTAATGTTGGAATCATGGATCTATGAAAGTCTGTTTTTTTTTTCTCCTGAAACTGAATTAATTATTGAAAACTAAACCTTCTGCAGCTTTATAGTTCCAAGATCCTGGTCGCTTGGTCGGACATTAACCTTATAAATAGAAATATCTTCAATTATATCTTTTTCATTATTTCAGTGTTTATTTGTAATGAATGCAAAAGATCATTCAAGGAAAGAATCCACATGGTGAAGCACCTTAAAACACATGGACATAGGAAAATTACGAAAACATTTCCATGTCCATATGAAGATTGTCCAAGGTAAAAATACAACTTTATCCTAACGTTAGTATGCAAGTCAAAAAATAACTGTTTGCTATAGATCTATTACTTTTTACAGATTCTACTCAAGAAAAAGCAACTTAAAGCAACATATTTTAGTAAAACATATGAAACAGTACCATGAATGCATGCTATGCAATGCACAACTATCAACAAAGGTGAATTATTTAAAAAATTGATTCTCTTTTTCATTGTTTTTTTGTCCAAACGTTGTTGTTTTTGTGTAACTAAAATCATCTGCTTAGTTGTCTGCTCTGAAATGACGCGCCCCACTACCGCAATACAGTCATTTCAGAGTGGGCTTGCCCACTTCAGTAAGAAAGTGAAACAGTATTAAAATATAAAATCACATTCCAGGCTAAATTAAATTATCATGTCCAATTACACTACAAGGAGGGAGGAATGGAACCAAAACATAACAATAAACAAAGAAAACCAAGGAAAGATGAAGGGACTTTTAAGATTTCTACTGCTCTCAAGTTAGCTGGATTAACTGAAGTGCCTGAAGAAACTGAGTCTACTCCAAATTCACCTATTAATTTGTCCATAAAATCGGAACATATTGAAGTTGAAGTTGATGTTCATATTTGAACTTTAAATGCAACAATGTTAATTATAAGAAATTCAGTAGAAGATATAAAATACCGAAGTTTACTGACACCAGAGGCCCTAGTGTGAGTTTCCTTTAACCATCTCGACTTTACGCATCGACCGCGTTCGGCCCGATTGGCCTTTCACAAGTGAAGGCCAGTGAAGGGCCAATCGGAGCGCCGAACGTGGTTGATGCGTAAAGTCGAGATAGTTAAAAGAAACTCACACTAGGGTCTCTGTATTCACCCAGTAGCCAGCTGAAGATTTAGCTAGTTTTAAACCTGTTGTACACACAATTTTTTTGCCGTGAACAGCTACGGTTGATTCGCCGTGTGTATGCACGACCGTCAGTGTTGTATGTATCACTATGGAAGTTAGTTGACAGACACGGCGGCACTACGGCGCGGCACCGTCGCCGGACCATCAACCGGTGGTTTGCCTGGTCGTGTACAAGCTCACGCGATTATTCTGCGGTGCGGCTAGCGCGTCGTACTGTAAAGAAACCGTGCCTAGTACAACTGACCTTATTGTTAGGTTGATGAAGTAATATTAGAATCTAAAATGGATGGATCAGTATAGTGTGGACAGTGTGGTACACATTTGTATAAAGCTTAGACAACTACTAGCTAAATAATTCGATAGGGTGTACACTGGCTTCGGCTTATGTTTAATCATTAACAGTCGGTTTCTGAAACGAAAATCAATACAAAAATCACCTTACAAATTATCAGGCGCTTGTCGTGTCATCTGCTGTGATTGGGTGACTGAAATATCAACAGTGAATTGGATCACTTGACATGCGTTTAACTTGAGTCGCGTCGTTGATTTTCGTTCCAGAAATCGGGTGTTAAATGTTCAAAACGATTTCCTATTAATGTACAACACAGTGTAGTAGTAGAAATTAAGTAGGTACAGTCAGCCCCAAAAAGATGTATACACAGACAAGGAACCAGTGAGTGACCAAACTGACCAACTTAAATCGTCAGTGACGTCTTGCATGAAATGAAAAGGACAACAATAAAATTCTTGTTCTTAGTTCTATTAAACGTTTTGTACCTGAGGCTATAGACAAAATCCCTTTTCTGTAAGCGTTAACGCCAACGGAAAGTTCAAATTGTATGGAGTTGATATTAGCTTTAGAGATGTCACGTGACTGCTGCTGTCAACTCCATACAATTTGATCTTTCCGTTGGCGTTAACGCTTACAGAAAAGGGATTTTGTCTAGGCCCCCTGGGCCCCTACCACCAACTCTTACAACAGTATTATTTTAATATTACTTCAGTGTAGGAAAGAGATGAAGCTCTTTAGGACGTATAGCCCCATCTCTTTCCCCCACTGAGTAAGTTTAAAATAATACTGCTGTAAGCGGTGGTGGTAGGACCCCAGTACGGTAGATATAATGTTATGAAACAATGGTTGTAGACAATAAAATGGTTGCTTGTCCGTTTTTTTTTCAGGCTGACTGTGAACTATACACATCATCATTTATTTATAATCGTATATTTAAGTGCAACGGTTATATTAGTATAATGATTATTATAATTACGTATTATATAATTAAAAGATACCCATTTCCTATTAACATAAGTACAATATCTCGGTTAAAAATATGCAAATGTTAGAATATTTCATTGAATTATTCTGTATTAAAATATTGGGAATACGAGCTGCTTATTCGATTTTTAATGAGCTATTCTTTGTGTATTTGTTCTTCTGCAGTCAATTTATAAATGCGTAAACTCTCACGAGGTCATCACTGGGATATAATAAGTATGTACACAAAAAATTAAGCCCATCAGATGCTGGCATTAGAGTTTTGGATTACTGGATAGTAAAGAGGGAAATAATGTGGGAGAAAAAGTTAGACCAATTTAGAACTTGAAAATAAAAAGTATGTTCCATTTCAAGTTTTTGTTTTTTTTAACATGTTTTTGGTTATTGCCTTAGAAATTACAATAAGAAATATATAAAATAATTCGATAATAAATCCTACAAATATTCCATGGTCGTTGTTTCGATTGATGTGCAGGTTTAACAAAATCATTCCTGTCTCGTAACAGAAAGAAAAACCAGCCAAGTGCGAGTTGGACTCGCGCACGAAGGGTTCCATTATCTATAAAAACGTCAAAAAATTGGTGTATGGGAGCCCCACCCCCTCTCCCCCAAATATTTGTTTTATTTTAATTTAATTATTTATTTTTAAAGTGAATATGCAACTAGATATTCTGTGAATATTTCAAGCGTCTACCTATTGCCGTTATCACTATCGAGCAAAAAAATCAAGTTTTTTGTATGGGAGCCCCCTTAAATATTTATTTTATTTGTTTTTTTAGTATTTTTGTCATAGCGGCTACAGAAATACATCATCTGAAAATTTCAACACTGTCTAACTATCACGGTTCATGAGATACAGCCTGGTGACAGACGGACAGACAGACTGAGACAGCGGAGCCTTAGGGTCCCGTTTTACCACTTGGCCGGTATATAGATGAATATATTTTATGAAAAATAACTTACTAGAACTAATAGAAGTAATGTAAATCTATATATTATATATCGCACGCTGAGAACGAGAGTGACTCAAGTCAAAATTTACGATTTTTGGGAATCGAATAAAATGTGTTCGACTGATTGAACATTTTCTATACTTTCTAAAATAACTTTTTAATATGAAAACGAAAGTTACGAATTTTGTATAATATTATTTGGCTTTATAACTTTAAATATATTTATATAAAAATTGAAAAATATATTTTTTTCTATATATAATAACTTCTGGAAAAATAGTGTCAGAAATGAGTCTATGAGTTTAACTCATGCCTAAATAAATAAGTGACCGAATTTAATTTTATGTCACCTAGGTTGTCAATATGTATAAGAAATAAGAAAGTGACCTATACCATAAATTGGTCACATAATGATTATAAATTGTACGCAAAACTACGCCCACAAATTGGCACAAAACTGACAAAAAGTGTAATAGGTCGCTACGGTACTAAACTTGACACATTCTGCTACATCCACACGCGGTGCAGTACTGATTGCGTCCCTTTCACTCTGGTGCGAGGAGTGTGAAGCGCTCAAAAACAAAGAAACCGAAAAGCCCTCTATCCCTCCCTGACCATTAATGGTCTGTTTTAAAATATAAGTGTGATAAAATGTACTTTTTTGAGTCATTTTGTTTATTTAACTCATTTTACTAAAATTTTGAGATAGGTCACTTTCGTTCTCAGCGATATATAAAACACAAGGGTGACTGACTGATTGACTGATCTATCAACGCACAGCTCAAACCACTGGACGGATTGGGCTGAAATTTGGCACAAAGATAGTTATAATGACGTAGGCGTGCACTAAGAACGGAATTTTGGAAATTCGACTTTTAAGGGTGAAAAGGGGGGATTTCGTTTGTATGTAAAATCTTATTCCTTGAGTTAATATACCTGAAACTTGGCACAAATACTTATCCAAGTAAATTATAAAGTTTTCCATTTTTAGTTTTTCTGAACTACCCCGTAAACGGGGATTGGGGGGTGTCAAAGTTTGTATAGAAGAATTTTAACGCGCGGTCCGATTAACTCGAAACTCAGTATTTATACTTATAACCAACAATAAAGAATAATGTGTATCAGAGTTTTTCAAAAATTTACAACTATTGGGGTGAAAAAGGGTAATCTATATCACAGCTCAAACCACTGAACGGATTGGGCTGAAATTTTGCACACAGGTAGTTATTAGGACGTAGGCACCCACTAAGAAATGGTTTTTGGAAATTCGATCTTTAAAGGGGTGAAAAGGGAGAATTTCGTTTGTATGAAAAATCTTATTCCTTGAGTTAATAGACTTGAAACTTGGAACGAATACTTATCTAAGTAAATAATAAGGTTTGTCATTTTTCATTTTTCTAAGCTACCTACCCCCTAAACGGTGATTTGGGGGGTGTCAAAGTTTGTATAGAAGAATTTTAACGCGCGGTCCGATTAACTTGAAACTCAGTATTTATACTTATTAAACCAAAAATAAAGAATAATGTGTATCAGGTTTCCTAAAAATCTACTCTTAACGGGGTGAAAAGGGGTAGTCTTTATAACAGCTCAAACCACAACGGATTGGGCTGATATTTGGCACACAGATAGTTAATAAGACGTAGGCATCCACTAAGAAAGGGTTTTTGGAAATTCGACCTACACGGGGGTGAAAAGGGGGAATTTCGTTTGTATGAAAAAGCTTTTTCCTCGAATTTATAGAAATGAAACTTGGCACGTATACTTATCGAAGTAAATTATTAAGTTTTTCATTTTTAGTTTTTCTAAACTACCCCCTAAACGGGGATTGGGGGGTGTCAAAGTTTGTATAGAAGAATTTTAACGCGCGGTCCGATTAACTTGAAACTCAGTATTTATACTTAAAACCAAAAATAAAGAATCAGGGTTAAGTAATAAGTATCAGGGTTTTTCAAAAATCTACTCTTAACGGGGTGAAAAGGGGTAGTCTATATCACAGCTCCAACCACTCAACGGATTGGGCTGAAATTTGTCACACAGAGAGTTATTAGGACATAGGCATCCACTAAGAAAGGGTTTTTGGAAATTCGACCTTATAGGGGTGAAAAGGGGGACTTAGTTTGTACACACGGCTACACATCAAGCTATACATTTCCATTTTATGCTGATCTCGCATTGTATAGGACTTCCGTACAATACCAGGTCAGCTTATACTGGAAATGTATAGCTTGATGTGTAGCCGTGTGTACATAATAAAGATTGTCACTTTTAGTTTTTTATGCAACGTCACCTAAAGGAATCACAGGGTGTCTAAGTAAATAAAAATTTTAACGCGCTGTTGGAATAACTCGAAACTTGGTACGATACTAATACTTAGAACATAAAATAAAAAACTACGTGGTTCGGGGTTTTTCAAAAATCAGCCGCTAATGGGGTGCAACAGGGTAATAAAGTCGTAAATATAATTATGAATTTCGAAAACTATCTTTCAAAGGGAGTGGAGGGGTTACTGAAGTTTTTAGGGGAAAGCTCAGACCAAATTGGTCTGAGGGGGAAAGTACGAAATCCACGCGGACGAAGTCGCGGGCATAGTGCTAGTAAATATATATTTTAAAATCAAAACAGAAAATAGCGCTTATTTTCGAAAAATATTTTTGCTATGGTAACTAAGTTTTAGAACTAAAGGAATTAGTGCAAAGGTTTAGTTTCAGCAATTATTTCCTTGGCCGATATGTTGGCGGCGCGGCAGTAGTGTATCAGTCAATCTGTTTCCTTGAAATAGGGGTTTTATTTTTAAAGTGACAACTTCTTTAGGCTTTCATGGAACTCGCGTCATCGTCAAGCTTGACGAAATGAATGAATGTCACTTAGTTTTCACTTCTATCGGCAGTCCCCAAAGACTGCCCCGCATGTTTTTTTTTTAATGATGTCGTGTTTTGTAAAAAAAAATCCGGGGTCACATGAACTCGTGTGTAGAGCTTAACTCGAACAGATTACGTGTGACTCCGGGTTTTTTATTTGTCTGTGATGTGATGTCTTGTTTACATCTTTTTAGTTGACTTTTTGTCGTAGTTGGGTTTTAGTTTTATAACTTTTACAACGGAGTTGCTCTTTAGCAATTTTTCTTCTCTGTGTTAAAATACAACTCTTTCAGAAAGTAGAAGATATTTTGCTCATACTGGCAACTGAATTCAAACGTCATTGTCAAAACCGTCAAATCGTCAAGTCAAGAAGACTGCAATACGTCAATGCAATGCGTCAATCCGTCAATCAAATCAACTCGCTCGCTATTGTTGAAAGTAGTAGCAAACTCCATCAGACCATCGGGCTATCGGCAACAAAGAAAATTTTAATTACTTTATATATATCGGGAACCGCATTGAGTCAAAATCATAGAGGAAACATTGAGAGGAAAGTAATTTAACGGGTAGTCGAAATCCAAATTCAATAAGTATAAGATTCTCTCACAGTTAAATTATACAGTTCGAAAAAGTTCATTTAGTATGGAATTCACTGTAGATGTCTTTACTCTAAACTGTTGGTGAGTTTTGATAATACTAGTTTTACCTTACTTACTTTATCAAATGGCATGATGCTGCATAAATTGTAAAGTTTCTATGGTTACCTCTGTACACAGTATCAACAGCTAAGTGATTATCAGCAAACTGTTTGATAGACGAATTTGAAACAAGTAGACCTCACATTCTTAAAACTTAACTCTCACACATACTAATTAGATAGATGTTGTAATACAATCAATGAAATCAATCTATCACAGTCCAGTTTGTTAATTAAAAGGTTTCTACATCAACTGCCTCATTCTGTGTCTGCAACTTCACGTCTAAGGGAGTATTTTGCGTAAATACTGATCAATATTACATTTACAGGGGGATACCAGGAGTATCAAAAAACCGAAAGGAGCGTTTTGAAGCCATAGCTAAATATTTACAACAGAGCTCTCATACTATAGTGTGTTTACAAGAAGTTTGGAGTGAAAATGATTATTTGTTTTTAAAGAAAAGTCTGAAAAGCAATCTACCATATTCACACTACTTTTACAGGTAATAATATCTGGTTATTAGAACCTTCTGCTATAGACACAGTAATAAGTAAATAATGTAAATAACATAGCAGCTGAACTATCCTAAATGTTTTTGTGAATAATAATCCAAATTCCTATTTTATTAATAGCTTTCATTTCCTTTATTTCACTTTTCACACATATAAATTATATTTTTAAATATTAGAATAAAAAATATATAAAACATTTAAATTGGCAATTAAGCCATTGGCTGATACGACTATCGGCACAATGATTGCATAGTCCACATCCCACATGTCGACAACCTCGTGAGCCAAGTCAAGATACTTGATTTGTTTATGTTTCTCGATAGCTTTCATTATTATTAGCTGGGCTATGTCGGTATGTCGATAAAAAGTAGCCTATGTCCTACCCCAGTGTGACCATGACCTGGAATAGGACATAGGATACTTTTTATCCCGATATTCTCACGGGTTCTTACGCGGATGAAACTGTAGGGTGCAGCTAGTAATAAATAAAGTTAAAGAATATAAGCAAATGTCAGAGGGTCAGTACAGAGGGTCATCTAAGGATATTTTCATTGATTTCAACTGATGTACTTAATGTTCCAGTGGAGTACTTGGGTCAGGCCTTTGTATATTCTCAAAATGGTTGATGCAAGATGTCTTCTTTCACCAGTGGCCATTAAATGGCTACATTCACAAGATACATCACGGAGACTGGTTCGGAGGTAAAGGAATCGGTCTTTGCCGTATTCAGTATGGTGATAGGCTAATTAATGTATATTGTGCACATGTGAGTAGTAAGTAAATATTTCACCTAATTCAAATTATTTAAAATCCTAGGGGATAAGCAAGACTTGCCTATGACGATGAAGTTTTTTTAAAACATTTTTGCATGATATTTTTTCAGTAATAGTGGTAGTTTTATATTGAAATGTATTTAACTTATAGAAGTTTTATGATATAGTGAGATTATAGATAGCTGTTCTCTCACTATCTCCATGAAACTGTAGCTAAATTGAGTAAGATAAAAATTCATGTGTGAAGTCAACGGTGCCATTTTGCTTTATCCGTAATCAATCATTGTGACATTAGCTTTCATGTTTATGTGTATTGGATGCATATGATAGTCTCGGTTTATGCCATACTTATTTGTTTAATATTTTGACCAGAACCTAAGGAGGTCTTGCTGAAAATATAAACGAAAAATTTGTACTTACATGTAATATGAAACAACAAACATGGTTCTAGGGCATATTGGTTGCTTCAATGTAATGTTTTTTTCAGCTCCATGCAGAATACCACGAGGATGATATATATTTGGCACACAGAGTGCTACAAGCATACTCAACAGCGCAATTCGTGAAATTGACTACTGCACCTGCTGACATATCCATACTGGCAGGAGATCTAAATACAGCTCCAGGAGATTTATCATTCAAGTAAAGTATTTTTTAAAGATTTGGTGTGAGTTTAAATTCGAAAAAAAAATCTGCTCAGCATCTTATATCAATACTAGTGACACTGGTTTCGCACGGGTGCAATTTACACGTGAAGACGGTATTCTATTCACGACACGCTGCACAATTTCGAGCAGTAACCTAATCAAGGCTTGCATGAATTCAAGATAGTATATCATTAGGATTATTTAAGGAACATACTTCTAAATAATAATTATATAGCTTATGTCCTTCTGGAATAATGTACAGTTAGCCCCAAAAAGATTTACATAATTACAGGTACTCACTGTAAGGCTAAGGGTAAGCTGAAATGCAGCACAGCACAGTACAGATTAACACAGTACAGATATAAAGATACAATGTTATGAAACAATGGTTGTAGACAATAAAATGGTTCCTTGCCCGTGTATACACCTTTTTGGGGCTGACTGTACCTTCATAATGGTGAAATATTTTTTTAATAGCTTTAGTTCTGGAGATTACCCTCCACATATTAAAAAAAACACATACAAACTCACAAAATTCGCTATCTCTCTTTTTTTTTCTTCTCAGGATAGTGACACAGCTTCCCCCACTTGTGGATCCTTATGACAAATATTCTGAATTAAAGGGTCCAAAAAAATCAATGGGAACTAGCGATAGTGCTAACAATAGCTATGCGGACCCTAAACAAGTCAAGATTTGTGCTGAAGGAAAGAGAATAGATCATATTTTATACAAACTAAACCCTGCATGGGAGGTATGTTTGTTTACAATTCTTTGCATGTTTCAGGTTTTTAAAAACACAAAATTTAATAACACTTTGTTTATTTTTCAGGTTGAAGTAAACAATTTTGGCAACCCATTACCTGACCGAGTGCCGGGCAAAGAATTTTCATATTCTGACCACAATGCAGTTTCTGTACAATTACATGTGAAACCAACTGACAGTACCATAAAAAAACCATGTACTGGTTGCTGCAGTGTTAATGAATTTGATGAAACTGCTGTGCAAGCTATTAAAGTTTGTCAGGAGGCAATGGTCAACATATCCAAATTTAAAACATTATATTTAACTATTGGTGGACTGATACTCACATTCTTAATTGGCACAGTTGGTTATTGGCCCAACAGTATATTTTATGACATAATTAAAATATTTGTTACTGGCTTTTGCTTCTACTGTCTCATACTGGGAACAATATGGCACAAAATTGAAATGAATTGCTTAAAGGCTGGACTGAGTGCCTTAAAAAATTTCTGCAGGGCGAGGATTCAATAGAAGAATGACACCTATTTATTATAGGCTTGGCTTATTAGAACACCTATTCAAATAATTGCATATCAACGAGTTACTTATACAATATAATTATTATGTTTCTAAGGAATGTTTGCATTCCACTTTTATCGCAATTGCGAGATTCATATTATAAGGCTTATATTTTACATATTATTTGATTAGATAAGAACTAAATGAAGTACAGTAGAATATGAAACAAGTGTTATTTTTAAATCTCAGATAAAGAATGATGATCAAGTGTTTCTTCTAAAGATTTTTAAGCATATTTAGATTTTAAGACTACACAAATAATGTATTCAGTATCTTATCCCCTTATCCCTAAACTGAGCATAGTTTACACGTTAACTGTTTATACCAAGTGATCGAGTAGATGGTATATTGTATGACATTCCCAGCAAATTTATTTTTTTAATAATAAGTACCTACCTAATGCATTTTCAATTCTATTCAGCCTTACAAAACTACTTTTCACTAGTCAGTATTGTAATTTTCATAATTATTACTGTTAAATACATGGAGTTGCTAAATATTTATTTGAACAATAAAGAATCAAAATTTGTATTGATTTTAATTTCTGATCTGTTTCTAGTGTATATTCATATTTTGTTTGTTGTGATGTGTGGTATGGCGAAGATTCTTTGGTATGGCACAGCACATATAGAACCTAAGTCCGATTTGGACAAACCTAACATCTGAACTCTTCTGAAACATAGCCCTGGTAAGAAGGCGGCTGATAGGTGATGAGGTATTTAGAACCAAGTAGAGAAATAGAGTTGTGTATGCTAAACGAATATTTTATTTCTAAAACTTAACATAGTATAATTACAATTACATAGTCAGATTAACGTAAATATCACAATTTATACTAATATTATTATTCATAGTTAGTACATACGATATTGCAGATCATTATAAAATAAACAACTCAGGATGTTCTTACTTTGTTTGAAAAATAAGGAATGTACAATTTAGTGATCAATTTTTGTCAGATATTCCTGTTATGTGATGCATTCTTGATTAGTTTCTATAAAGCAATATTAAGTAGCACCAAGCCACTATATTCGATTTCCCTAATATGCAAAATTACTTATCACTTTTGTAAGTATCACATTTTATACTTTAGGGTCGTCTCTAGTTTGATCATCGAGGTCAAGTAAAGGTTCTGTTTCAGAGTTCGTTGACACCGCGGCTAAAGTGTTATCAAGCGATCCGTAGGCAGACGGTCTCACTTCCACAGGCGGTGGTTCCAGGTCTACCGTGAGGTTCGGAGCTGAACTAGACGGGATTGGTTGCTCGCTCATCAATCTTGAACTTTCATCGTAACCCCGCGCCATGTGATACATCGATTTACCCCGAAGTCTTCGACTAAATGAGCTCCCTGTCAGAAAAGAAAATAGTATTAGGTTTTAAAAAGAATCCTGTTAGACAGTGGGCTCATTAATTTAATTACTTATTATATTATCACGCCTGTGTTCCACTATGGAACAGGCAGAGGTACATTGAATCCCACATGTTAACCCTTATTTTATAGAGAGCCAGCTTATTGCAATTTTTAACTGTACACAGAACTGGACTCTAGGCTGGCTGCTACTGAAACTATCAAAATTAAAGACCCAATATCACTATCCGACCGGGGATTCGACCCCAGGACCTTACGCTCAGCAGTCGCGCTCGCGATGACTAGACCGTTAATTGATTACTGTAATTTGTATCAATTTAGGTATAGGTATCGATTTTTTATTTTTATTGATCCATTAGTAAGTATTCAAAGTACAAACCCAAATGATAAAATAATGCTATGGGTTTAATTGAATTGATATTTGTGAATGATAATGTATTCATTCATCTAGTAGCCTGGCCTCAAGTTTTCATTTTTCAATGTTTCATAATATTAAGGTACATTATGTTGCAACATACCAACAACACCAAGGTGCTCAGATATATCTCTCTTGACATCAGACACATCCCACATTGCAAGGAAAGATCCGAGGCAAGACGGCGACGGGTTTTGTGGAGACACATACTCTTTGTAAGAGAAACTGTAGTGGTGAGCTATTGCTGCTAAGAACATTTCTATGCATATCAAAAAGTCCTGTAAAAAATATCATAATGAGAAAAGATATTTTATTGAACCTAAACGAATGATAAAAGGTCAACAGTAAATTAGAATGTTATTTAACACTGGAGAATTTGAGATAGATTTCAAGGACAACTGGTTGTTAGATGGCTTTTAAATGTTGAATTTATTTAAATTTGCATGGGAACTTACCTGCAACTTAGAAGACATGATTTTTATCTTATCAGAATCTGATATATCAAATATAGTTGATATCACCCCGCAATAGACTAATATGTTAATTATTACTCCTTGGCTGGAAATTGAGATATTTATATTATTAATTTTGTTTTAAAGAATCCAAAAATAATAATGCAGATTAGTTTTTTTTTTTTAACTTACAAGAACGAGAAGAAGACTACAGCTTTTATACATAAGAATTTACCAATAGGCTTCATAGGTTTTAATTCAGTTTTATTTGCTCTGTAGAACAAAACAAGGCAATACATGGCAACAAATTGTGATAGATTGTTTATAGCTATCATGTAAGGGAAGGCAACTTGAGGACTGAAGTCGCTCTCTCCATAGACCCCGGACAGTTCACATATCATTGATATAACTGTGGTTATGGGCCTTACTACTGTGTACTGAAGAATTCCATGCTTGCAATTATGGACAAATTCACTGAAACAAATTAATTAATTAATAAATATAGTTATAGGTGTTTGTAGTTTCTGCCTACCCCCATGGGAAGGCATCAGTTTATGTATGTGTATTATACGAATAGTAGTAGTTAGTAAGTTAATTATAACTTTTCACCCTTCAATTGCGTATCCATATAAGTTTGTTCGCATATTACATATATATCCTACTAATATTATAAATGTGAAAGTTCGTGTGTTTGAATGTTTGTTACTGAATCACGCAAAAACGGCTGAATAGATTTGGATGAAATTTGGCAAACAGATAGTTTATAACCTGGATAAGCACATAGGATACTTTTTATCCCGATATTCCCACGGGATCGAGACTTACGCGGGTTAAACCGCGGGGCGCAGCTAGTATATATATATATATATATATATTTAATAAGTACACATAAAGAATTGTTTTTATCATCAACTTAAGTTTATGAACAACAATTATTTTATCATGTGCTTGATTGTTTTAAGTGATGTCATGTCATTGAGCTACCAAAATAGTCAACAATTATTATGTGATAATACATAAAGATACAGATAGAAACTGAAGCATTTAATACAATGTTTACATATTTCTTTTTTTCATATTTCTAACTACAATATTTATTATTTTACAGTAATGTATACTGAATAGACATTGTAGGACATTCATTGGTTTTAAAAGGTTGGCTAACAGCTGTAAACCTGTGAATGTGAATTTATTAACAGCTGTACAATTAACTCTCTACTTTGAAGTTCAATCAAAGGTAAGAACTAAAATATTTTAAAATAATTCATAACTAAAGATAATATAATTATGTTTTGAGTTAGGGTGGCTGATGTGAGTCACATATTAAGTAGATTGTACATATTTTAACGATTACTTAAATTGCCTAATTAAGTGAAACCTAACAACTGCTAAATGGTTCTTACCTTCCCATTTCCCATGGTGTTAAACAACATAAAGGGAATATGTGATAGACTTGAGGCTTCGTTTCCAAGAGTGCCTCCAAATCATGGTCTTCATTAAGATAGTTCAACAAATACTTCATAAAATTATAAATTACATAAGCTTCATAACATTCTCTTAGAGAATCAACATAAATTGATTGCTCTGGGAATTCCAGGCCTATCCAAGCATTTAAAGCATATATTGGTACCATCCACAATATTCTGAAACAATAAAAAAAAAAGTTAACATTGCTAATTTTGCATTTCTACCTGTTTTATTTAAAATTGTATACAAATTAGTCATCTTAACTACAGTTTGCATGTCATTACTAATTATAAGCAAGTTTCCAGTGATTAGAATCGATTTTTGCTGTGTGATTAGAATAATATTGTAATAGCTGTAATTATCAAATAAATAACTTACCTTATAATATGCTTTTGTAAGATTGGCTTGGTGTAATGAACTACATGTTGAGTTATTTGCCATATGGAGATAGGCACGGCGAGAAGAACAAATCCTCCACCAACCAAAGACCCTTGATCGGATTTCTTGAACCCATTGTTTATTGAATGGGCTATTAGTATTGGTACTAATACTATAATTAATACAACGTAAAGTGCGATCAAAAAAGGCCTAATCCAAAGTCTCCAATGTTTAAAAAAAGATACAATTGTGGAAGAACACATTATAAAAACGTAACTGTTGTTTACCCTTTACGTGCCAAACATAATACTTTCTTCGCTTGTTAGTTATTGATGTAGCGAATAATCATTCTACAAATTAGTGTCGAAGGGCACAGTAACAGCAAAGTACTTTATTCGTTAATAATATAATGAGATTAAAACTGCACAGTATTTCACAAGGATAAAATATTTTAGGTCTTCTGTTTTGTCAGCCACTGTACTGTACTTTTACTACTGACACTGACAGTGACAGCCGTTTCAGCTGACAGAACAAAGTATTGCCAACCATGGCAGATGACCCACAGAGTAACAAATGACCACAGAATCACAGATACCGCCAACGTTCAGAAAAATACCGTACGTACAGCTTGGCACAAAAGAGTTTGGAAAAAATGAGGGCGCCACTACCGCATATAAGTCACTTCAAATGGGCAATGAGTAAAAGAATTTAAACAAATAGTTAAAAACACTGCTTGTACTGACTCAAAAACCTACTAGCACTTGTTAGCAAATTAGTGCCAACATAATAGGTCTGCATTACCTAAGTAAAATATTTAGTTTCATCTGTTACCGTATCATACTCTTTTTTGCCAAGCTGTAAAGATGTTTAGCGAGCCGAGCCGAGCCCACAAGAGAGCTTCATCATGGGTTCATCGCAAGCAAGGTTCATCAGTTCAACTAGTAGATAGAGAGAGAAAGCTAGAGTCCGCGCCACCACTGAAGTCTGGCGGAAAATTGTGGAACTAATTTTTTTTGATGTAGTGACGTAGACACTGGCGCCGCATCAAAAGGACTTCAATGGCGGCGCGGACTCTATCTCTGTCAACGATTCAACCGTAGGTATGGTTGAACCGCGTTGACATGGTCATGGGTGGTATGGTCTTATGGTCATGGACTATCTAGTATTCTAGTCCATGACCATAAGATGGTAGACTGATAGTGGTAGACTAATAGTAATAGAGCACAATACTGGCTAGTAGTACCTTTAGTCTGTGGTTTCAACACTCATCAGATTGACGTCATAAAATTTATTATGTTGCCATATTGAAAAATTTCAGAGAAGAAAAAAAAACACTTTACATTTACAGGTGTTCGGTTTTTTATCAAAATGGTTTTGGTTAAAAGTTTTTAATTTCATTAGGAAATTCCTTCTTAGTTCATAGTTAATACAGACATTGCTTATTAAAGCCAAAATAACACAATCAAAACGGGGATCCACTTATTTATGCATTTACAGTTATACGCGTAACACGTATTTTGTGCATCGAACTCAAGCATTGAATTAGGCCACATAGCGATCTCTCCCTAAAATACCGCTGTTCTGGTTGTCGACGTATCAAGCTAACGTGAGTTTGTGATTTATTACTGTGTGTTTTAGCGACTTGAATTCTTATACAATACAGGGAATATTATAGAAAACCTAATATACGATAGATAGTGTATAAAAAGTAATATATCATGAGTAGATAATTCGTATGTTTTCGTAAATGGGTCACCTCGCCATTCTTATGAGAAACAACTTGTTTTGTGTTATAAAGCTGTTAGGGTCGTTGTTTAGCGCGTATTGTGTTAATTAACGTTTATGTATAGTCGATTCGTTTTTGTTTTGATGTGTTTATGTTTTCGTAGTCTTGGAAGGCGGGAGAGTGATGATCAGAAAGCCCACTACATGGTAATGTGATGTCATCAAAAGGGGAAACAGAGGCCGACTCCGGCACCGTGTCACCGAATTTATCTGCAGTCAAAAATGAACCGGTTAGTAAGCTCATCTGTTAACTGTAACTTAGTTGTAGGCCAGTCAGATGTAAGTAATGTTGTCCAAAAAATGATACAGATCCGTTTAGGGATAAGTGTCATTGATGAACTTATTAATCCATAACAATAATTGCTGGATCATTGTGGAGATTACTTTTGAGACCTATTAATTATTTGTGTTGTGTTTGGTTTTTATAGCTTTATGAAAGAATATAGCTAGGTATATCAACACAACATAATTCAAAGAATACAAAATTTTAAAAAAAGGAGAGAAAGTATAGTCATATATCCAACATCAAAACTTGTCTCTGGATAACTGGGGCAAGTTAACAGTATATCAAAAATGTTTTTTGCATTGGTGTTTATTAATTTTATGCATTCCCATTGCATTTATTATTTAAGGAGGTATATAGCTTAATATTTAAACAATCAACTTACAAGTAGGTAGTTATTCCCATAACAATTTATACTCACATAATTTATAATTAGTGATAATGATACTCTAATCATAATAGGATTGCATTACATACCTCCTGATCATTAAAACATATTAGTAAACCTTGAAATTGAACAATTGAAATTCCATTATTTTGAAATTATATAATGTAAAACTTATTGTTGTTCTGAGTAGTACAACAATAAGTTTTTCAAACAATTCTGCATTTTATAAGTAGAATTAATGTCAATGTAATATTATGCAAATTCTAATAAAATAATGTTTAATTAACTAGTGTTAAATAATAATACCTATAGTTTAATTGGTATGCAAATTGTCTGTCATATCTATTTCAAGTTTGTCGAGATTCAACAATAAAACAGGTGTATTAAAAAAGTATCTTTCTCATTTGGGTGCATAACTGCATGCATGTGTTACATACTAAAAGTATGTCACACATCACACATGCAATAAAAAAAACAGAAAAGGTCTAAACTTGTTGGACATTAATTCCTATTTTAACCAACAGGAAATTAATTTTTTGCTAACCTGTTCTGTCCCGCTCCTAACCTCGGCATTAAGTATATAGGTACCTAAAAAGTTTAAATTGAAATTGGAATAATTACTTCATCAAGGCAATTACCACATAGTATTAACTATGCAAAAGAACATCAAAATGTTGTCTATTTTATCAGATCTATCGGTTAAATACATTTTTAGGCCACTTGTTATGCAGTGGCGACCCAAATTTTTATTACCTTTAAACATCAGCTATCTGTATATTAAACTTTCACCAAAAACTAATGACTTGCTACTTTAGACGTTATTAAAATGCAGCTGTCCCATTTTGAGAGTGGTTATTGCCATTTAATTCTTTTAATAATATCCTCTTCTACTAAAAGTTGGCCAATAATGCTTTTATAATTTTTTTCCTTCCATAGATTTAAACTCAAAATGTTTCACTCAGCATCCTATGCTTGAGGCTACTGCAGCCATGAGTTGGGATAAGATTGTTTTATATCAATATCTTGTCATATATATGAGGAAAATAATTAGTCTTTACTACTCTTTGGCTGTGAACTATAGTGATCTTTAGACTTAACACTATGAAGTTGCATCATGTGATTTAGAACAGTATGCACTGTTGTTCACACCAGAAATCTAATTCATGTAAAATACAGCTGTCAAAACTTATTTAAATAATAATAATTTTCTTTATCTAAAGTCTCAATTCAGTATTTATTTTGGCAGTGCTTTTGGCCGTAGTGTTCATATGATATTAACATTTTCAGGTGGCCACCAACAGCAAAGAAACTCCAAAAAGGGGTGGTACATTGTTAAAATGTACCACATGCAATAGTTTTAGTACTTTAAGTAGTCGAGCCCTAACCACACACATGGCCCAATGTTCCCCTGACAACAACAATGTGGCAGCTGCACAAAACGCCGACCCCCGACCTCACAGAAAGCTGTTTGAATGCGACGTGTGCAACATGAAGTTTTCAAATGGCGCTAACATGCGCCGACACAAAATGCGGCATACTGGAGTAAAGCCGTACGAATGTCGCGTTTGCCAAAAAAGATTCTTCAGGAAAGATCACTTGGCAGAACATTTCACAACTCACACTAAGAGCTTGCCGTATCATTGCCCAATCTGCAACCGAGGATTCCAGCGCCAAATTGCCATGCGCGCGCACTTCCAAAACGAACACGTTGGACAGCATGACCTCGTTAAAACTTGCCCCTTGTGTAGTTATCGTGCTCCCACCATGAAAAGCCTCAGGGTTCACTTCTTTAACAGGTAATTCAATTTCTTTACTTACCTATTTAAACAGGCGTGACGCTTTCGTTTCGCGAATCGTTCTGGGACATTACTGATTGGTTTGGCTAACAGCAACCTTTCTTGTGACTAGTTTATTTAAAAAGTATTTTGTGAATATATTTTTACAAATTACAGAATCCTACTGACTCCGTATTTTATTTTACAGACATGGCATTGATTTGGACAACCCTGGTCCAGGCAATAACTCTTCAGTATCTCTCCTTGCTGCGGGTATCGCCAATGCCGCGTACTCTGATGGTACAATGGATCCCAGTGCTATAAACGCCCTTGGCGCGTTAGGGTCTAGCCTATCAGTCTCCGTTGCTGCTACATACTCAGATAGCGGTGACAGCAATGGCGCTCGCTCTGTGGATAATGCAACACCACCCATGCACTATTTGACCCCACATGTTGAGATTTCTATGGCCGACAATAACGAGACTTTTTCCCCAGGCCAAAACCATTTAGGCAACTCAGGTAACTATGAATATATACTGTAAATATCATTTTGTTTTTGTTTATTAAATTGGGGATTAAATAATCTATAAGGTATTTATTGGGACAATAGGAAGCTCTTATGCAGTAGTTTTTTATAGATAACTGAGGAATGGCTTAAATAAAGTACAGGTTTTGATAGAAGCTAATTAGATAGTCAAGTCTTACTTATAAGAATTGAGCACTGTATAAGTAAGTACTACTTTAATATGGAGACCATTTATGAGAAATGTTTTGTATATAATTTAATGTAGGCATTCCTGTTACGCTTGTGCAGATAAAAACGTACCTTATTACCACAAAACCGTGATCAGTTGTTTAGCCTAAACACCGTTTAAACATGACATTTCTGAATGGAGTTTGACATAAAACTGACATTAAACACGCGTTGAACAAGTGTCTAACTTTTTGTGGTAAGGCCCAAAATGATTACCCTAAAAAATTACATCTGGCTTGAAAATAACCTGTTAAAAAGGACTAAACAGGCAAAATAATTCTACTTTTGTTTTTTAATTTGGTCTTTTGTTTCTTGTACTTTACAAAAAATTACCTTCAAGTAACATTTAAAATCGTTGTTTTAAGTTGAGCTAGTTATTCATAAGGACAAAGCCATTATGATATTGGCACTGTTTGGTAAAAAATATAAGTAATGCTATCTTTGTCTACCATGCAGAGCGCAAATGAGACATCACGTTTTTAGGTAGTGTTCTAAAAGTGAAACCCATAATCTTTCGTCTCTTTCTTGTTTGACCTGCAAGTAAAAGATGGGAATACTTTAAGTTTAGTTGTTGCACAACCAGCTTTACTATTTTGATTATTCCAATGTGTTATAGAGTCGCGCATGAACGGGGAAGGCCCCAGCTCACCACAATCCGGCGACAGCGCAATCGCTAGCAGCTCCCTATCGGCTGGATTACCTACTAACATAACTCCGTCCATCACTCTGATACCCATCAAACAGGTAAGCCATGCTAAAGTAACACTTTTCCTCTGTTCCCTAAATATACTAATATAAAAAGCTGTAGTTTGTTTGTACGTACTAATATCTGGAACTACCAATCGATTTGTTTGCTTTTTTTTTTCATTATTTTTATAGCCCATCTCTTGAGGAAGGTTATGGGCTACGACCCTTAGAGCAAAAACAAACGCAGGCGAGCGATGCAATGATATAGGATATATTTTATATTTAATCAAGAAATTTCATGTGGACAAAGTCAAGGGCAGGGGCTTCTATTAAAATATTTTGCAGTAATACTAAAATTTTCTGATCATCATCTACGTGTTGCAGGCTGCCCTTGTCCCATGTTACTCGGGGTCGGCGCAACACGTTGTAGCCTTCCATTCCCCCCTGACAACCGTCACACTATCATTATTATCTCTTTCATATCATTCCTGACAAAATCCATCGCATCTCTTCTTTGCCCTTCCTCTCCCTCTCCATCCATTTATATTCATCACTTTTATAAGCACATGCATTTACTTCCTCCACATCACATGCCTATACCAAGCCAAGCAATTTCCTTTCAACTTTTCTCTCACTGGGGCGCCACTTTCAAAATTTCTCTATAAATATATATAGGTACTCATTTCTTACTTTATTTATTTACGTCACTCCACACATAGATGTATGTGTGGAGTGACATTCTCATCTCCACTGTGTGCAATCTTTTTTCATCTGTATTTTTCACGGTCCAGGATTGCGATCCATACAGTAAGACAGGCCCTATCACAATTTTGCCTTTTAACCTGAGGGGCATCCGTGTGTCGCAAGTTGATCCTGTGAACTTTCGCCATTTCATCCATCCTGAATTAAGGGCGCACCCAATCACAAATTGCTTAGCATGATCCTCTGTTATGCCGAAAATATTGCAGCATTAATTTTGAAATAAAGATATTTTAAAGTTGAGGATTGATGCTAGGTCTTATGTGAGGCGAAAACACGATTACGTAAAATTTTCTCTATAGAAAAAAAAACCAAAGTTACCTCTGCACAGAATTATAAACCGCTGGTATTCAAAAAATACTTCAAATTAGATCATGAAACTTTGCATGATAACTGAACTAACTATGAAGCAGGTCTTATGTGTGTCATTTTTTTTAAATTACCATTATTTTCCCCGTAAAAAGCAATTACCTAAATTTTTTTTAAATTACCTTTTCGACGCTTTAGAGCCGCTAGCGCCCCAACCCGTCTCGTTCTCACTCGGCGCGAGTCGTATGGTGCGAGCGGGATAAAATCTGAGGTAGGGTGCGCCCTTAATACTAAAACTAGCTAATTATCTTTTAAGGTATAAAATCCTAAAATAATGTTTTGTTTTTCAATGTTTCAGGAACCCAACACTCAAGAAGAATCAGGCAATAACGAAATGCGGGAAGGCGAAACTAATGGGGGCGATAAACGAGGTGTATCCTCGAGTCTGTCATCTCTGATCAAGGTGTCACCGCTAAAAAGTTTATTAAGAGAAGATTTGCGCCGGCGCATCTCTGCTCGTGGACGCGCTCGGGGCTCTAGCGTACGTTTATGTCGAGTTCAATCATTAAGAATTAACATAACCTTTTGTATTTGGATTAGAGAGTAGTAGTTGTTCTCTCATATTTGCCTAAATGTCCCACTTCATCTTTGTTGTTTTTATTGCAGGCTTCTCGTGCCTCTCCGTCCGAGGGCGGCATGATCACGTCGACGCACGGGGACGCCGCCATGCTGCCTTCGTCTCTCGTATGTACGTTTTGCTCTATAACCTTCCCGGACTCCACGCTGTATTTCCTCCACAAGGGCTGCCACTGCGACTCCAACCCCTGGAAGTGCAACATCTGCGGCGAGCAGTGCTGCAACGTGTACGAGTTCAACTCCCACCTGTTGAGCAAGAGCCATCAATGACTGTTTGCAGGGGGGCCGTTCGATCACTGACTTTTGGTTTGATGATGCACTTCTCGTATGCTATGTGTGCATAGTCCGTAAGCACTTCGAAGATACTACACCTTATACTTAACATATTTACGGTTATTAGATACAATTCATTGTTTCTCTCATCTTGTTTTGTGTGTGTAACTACATTCCTTATTTAAAGCAGGCACTGTATGTTGAAGTGCTTCGAATATGCTATATGCTGGACGTCCCCCCGAAGCTATTGTTTATTTTTAAAGTGCAAATTATGTCAAGGTATATTTAGTGGTTAAAATAGTTAATGTGCGAAGATATTTATACGGATATTTTAGTACTTAAATAAAAAAGGGATATGAGATGGTTATAAAAAAACTTAATACGAGGTCGTGTCTAATAAATTTGAGTTATAATAAGACTTATAAAATAAGCTGAAATTCAGCAGTAATTGTTATTACTTACATTCCAAATTATGACGTATACATTCCATTTCGTGAGATTGACGAAAATTATGCAGTCTTTGGTGGGGAATAAGTAACTACCTACTCAAAATATCTTAAAAATATTTTTTATTTATTTTTTGTCTTGAAGTACTTAACTGTACATTACCGTGATTTAAAAAAAATCCATGTTAGAGTATTTTGGTGCGATAGTGAATTTTACAAATGTTTATTAAAATAAAACTTATGGTGAAGAGTGTACAAATTAATATATATTTTTACATTTCGCTGTTGAGAAGTTATAGAAAGGCAAAGCCTATGATATCCGTGATGGTTTAATTATTGTGATTGTGTACAGACAGGAATTATAAATTCTACATTCCGTTTTTATTTATGTTTCCTTTTATAAAGTGCATGTGATGCAAGTCCACGACTAATACTTAATGTACAAGTTAAATTATTTTGTTGTTATTATTTATTATTTTCTAAAATACTTACATATTTTACATTCTTAGAATTATAAATTTCATTATGTACTTAAAAAGTCAATCTACTATTTGTAGTCAAAAAGCACTTTCTGTTTTGAGTTCCATTTGAGATAAAAGAAACAAATGAAGTTAGTTTAAAATGTTGTAACTTAAACAACAAATTAACGAGTGGCTATACTTAGCACATCTTGCTCAATTAAGCTCAAGCATGGAGCCTGTTGAGTGTTGTACTCGCACAAAAGCATAATAATATTAGTTCACATACATTTTCATAGTTTCAAATACTCCACAGAAAGTTGCATGTGCTTTTATTGGTGCCTGTTAAGATAGATTCGTTATTTATTAATATTAAATAAAATTTCAAGCAGGCAGATTGGTTAATCAATTTTGAGTTCTAAGCTCCTTATTTTATGGATTAATCAAAATAGGTAAATAATTTATTTTAAGAAAAATGCTCAACTTTGTGGTAAACGATTTTGTCATCATTTTTTGTAGCAAATACTACTAAATTATCTTTTAAACTTTTACCTTAAAAAAAAATATTTTTTCATAATCCGGATTACAATTTTAATCAATCAAATTTTAGACTATCCACACTAACGAAATTAAGAAGATAAGCGTCGTATGTAATATAGATGTTATTTCCTATTATTAGGTACATTTTTTGTACAACGTATTCGTACTTCATAACATCGGTGAATCCGTTCCATTCTTTGTTTTAACCTGAGATTTACATTCCTTTAGCAATTAAGTACTTAATATCGGTTGTGGTCTTGCCTGATAAGTTTACTAAATTGACTTAGATGGAACTGAAATTATGTTTACCAACGAAGTTTATTTTGTTTTGTTATTGCATTGGTATTAGGTTAGCAGTCGGCGCACGCGGTAGTCCGTCCGTGAGTTGCATGGACATAGTGAGTTACCTGAAATGAGCAACACATATTTATTTATAGAGATTCTTTTATTATGCTGTTTCAATTGTTGGTTATGTAGAACTTGAATGTTTTATTATATATTTTGGTCCCGGCGCGCCGCAATTAATGTTAATACAAGTGTAGGTTTAGTTTAAGAGCTATTAATATTATTAATCGGTAACCCCCGTTGGGCGCCTTTACTTAATCCGTCCATATCTAATGATAGATATTGCCTTTAATATTTAATAGAGTAATATATTTTATAGATTCTAGGTGTAATTAAGAACAGATCTTAAATATAAAATGTTTTCAGAATGCAGAGGTTTAAAGATGTAGTTGTATTTATTTAACTTCTATTACATGGATGTTTGCATTGTTAAAAAATCAACATAGAACTCGTTAAATGAATTGCAACCTCGTGTTATGCAGTGGTTCTTTTTTGATTTATTGGCAATGCAGCAATAACATTGTTGATTGTTGCGGTTTGAAGTAAATATTTTATTTTTTTGTGTGGTAGTAATACAAATTGTAAACTGTAAAGTATTCGACGTTGTTTTAGAATATTTTTGACCTAAAATTATATCATCAATCGTGTAGATACAAACAGTATTTTTAAAGTAACATTTTGGGAACTTTTTCCTAACTGAACAATGTCATTTACTAAAAAAAAAAAGATTCCTACTTTGAAACTAGTGCAGCGTGACTTACAATAACGGATAGATTTGGTTGTATCTTAAATGAACACTATAATATACACCACATATTATGTAATAATAAAAGCAGAATATTTAGTGTAGCGATCCTCACCTTAATACCAAAACACAGCTTACCAACATTATAATTTTATTTTAAGTTGTTATGTATGTAATATAAGATAGAGAAATTAACAAGGTTGAAAGCAATTAGTAACTATAAGCAGATTGAATTTGTCGTTGATATTTTTCTGTTACTTTATGATATCAATATTAAGAGAAATAATATCAAACTGTACTAATATAATAGGGTTACTACTTACGAGGAACCAGTTTGGAATCATGAGTGATAGTTACTATATCAAATTGTAGCAGATTGTGCCTTAGATCAATAGTTTAATATTGATTATATTATCATTAAATAAATATGACATTTTATTTAGAAGTGTGCATTTTTTAAATTGTCACATTTAAATTTATATATACACGTATTTAGAATCTGGGAAATCAAATCGAATGTTATTTATTTATGTATAGAAGAATACATATGTGGCTGTTATGCTTGTTTTCATAGAAAAGTTTATTTGCAGTTGATAAAAAATTGCTCTTGTCGTTTTTATGTGACGATTAAGGGTTATAAACAAATGGTACTTACTACCGAATATGTAGTTCTATTTATTTACTTTATAATAATTTGGTAAAGGGTCTAATGAAATATTAATAAACTATGACATACAAAAGGAGGTTTTATTTTAGTGAAAATTGTAATTCCTGTTTTAATTTGTTCTCAATTATTATCCAGTATCCTTGCATATTATAAAACAAAGTCCTCCGCCGCGTCTACTACTGCATAGATTTTCATACTGTTTTCACCAATGGATAGAATGGTTCTCGAGGAAGGTTTTAGTATATATGTCGTGGCGCGAGACGATGGTGTCAACTCACACCTCGTCCAGTTCCTTATCAGTGTGAGACGAAGGCGTCAGTCACACCTCGGCTAACTCTCAAGATCACTGTGGTCTTTGTTAGCGCGCAGAGCTTGTTGATATTAAATAATGAATTATTGTTTCCGATAAGAAAGGCGACGACGTAAACCTTATTATGTCGAACGTGGCCGGGGGTCGGCTTAGTATTCCCGTGAGAACGTTTTAAGACGACAAGAGTTTAGCATCAGAGGAGCCTGGATCAGGCAGTCAGTTCCATTCCGACCACGAGACGCGAGAGCGCGACCCTCGGACTCGTTGCGCCCTTCTAATTAATGTAGACTTTTCTAGTTAGAGTGCTTATACGCGTTTCCTTTGGCCACGAAATAGACAGATAGTTAAATAATGAACAATTTAATTAATAATTGCCCTTCTGACGATGATTCTGAGCCCGATAACCGTCTCGGCCGCTCCGACATATATATAATAAGATAATAACCGACATAAACGCGGGCGAAGTCGCGAGCATCAGCTAGTCTAATATAATATTCAACTATCTACTTTAGTGTTCTTTATTCTGTTGTTTTTGAGTAGGTAACCATTTGTAATGAAAAGGTCCAAGTTTTTTTATTGCAATGGAATTTGAACTTTATTTTGTGAGACACTGAGTTTGTGTTTGCAAATCATGATAATAATCTACTCTGATTTTAAGTTTTGTACTACTCTGTGAATATGATAATTCTATCCTTCAACGTATTGCCTACCACATCTACACAAAACTAAACGCAGAAAATAGGTGAACTTACCCATCCCTCTTCCTCTATGTAGTTTTCCGACTTCTATATCGGCTTGTACGGCTTGTATGGTCAGCAACTAAAGTCGATAAAACCACCTGACCACCCACCACTACATAATAAATATCTAAATAAACACTGTTATGAAATGTTATTTCTTATTATAATTCGTTTATTATTCAAAAAATGAAGTGTTAACTTGCTGGAACGAAAATCAATCAAAATTAGATAATCCCCCGTTATCGGTTGTGATTGATTTTAAAGAATTTGTTAAGACATATTCTAAAACTTTTAAAAGAGCCTGTTCCTCAGCAAAAGCCATACACATTAAAAATAAAATAAAATCTTCTGGAAATAAAATTAAAACAACCTGGAATATTATTAATTCTGAAACGGGAAGAACGACAGTACGGAATCGTGACTTCCATCTAAAAATCAATGATGTAGATATTAAGGCAGACGTGGAGGTGGCAACTGAGTTTGAAAATTTCTTCACTAATATTCCAATTTTAACAACCAAAACTCTGTCATCGTCATCCTCGACTTCTGCTTATTCAATAATAAAAGAATGTGTACCAGAATGTGACAAACTTTTTGAATTCACAATTGCTACTGCTAAAGACATTATAGAATCTTTTAAAGAACTCGATGTAAAAAAAACTGCTGACCTTTGGGGATTATCAGTACATACCATGTCTTCAATAATTGATGTTATTTCACCCTTTTTGGCAATTGTTTTTAACTCTTGTATTGCATCTGGTGTATTTTCTGATCTGATGAAACTTAGCAAAGTGATTCCACTGTTCAAGTCTGGCAGCACTACTGATCCCTCGAATTTTCGGCCTATTTCGATTTTACCTACGTTGAGCAAAATCTTTGAAAAATTAATTTTTAAACAGATTTTAGGACATTTTAATGCACATAATTTACTCCATCTAAAACAGTTTGGTTTTACAAAGGGTCGTTCAACTACAGATGCGGGCGTGGAATTACTGAAGAGCCTTTTTGAGGCCTGGGAGGAGTCGCAGGATGCTCTTGGCATTTTCTGCTACTTGTCCAAGGCTTTCGATTGCGTACATCATGATACTCTCATCAGGAAACTGTACCACTATGGTATGAGGGACAAGGCTCTCGACCTTCTGACTTCTTATCTGAACAACAGAATTCAGAGGGTCGATGTTAATGGCAAGAGGTCTGCAAGATCTGCGGTCACCATGGGCGTTCCGCAGGGTTCAATTCTAGGTCCTTTCTTATTTCTCATTTATATTAATGACTTGCCTTACCACATAAGGGATAATCATAAGATCGTATTATTTGCAGATGACACATCCCTCATTTTTTAAATCAAACGTCAGTTAGTCAACTTTGAACAAGTTAACGATGCACTCTCTAAAGTTGTTCATTGGTTTACTGTAAATAATCTTCTCTTGAATGAAAAAAAGACTAAACTCATTAAATTTTCAACGCCAAATGTCAGGCAGCTATCTAAAAATGTTAAAGTTAATGGAATAGAGTTGGACCCCATTGAATCGACAGTTTTTCTTGGAATAACCATTGACGGTAAATTACAATGGGGCCCACACATAGAAAAATTGTCAGGTAGGCTTAGTTCGGCCGCCTATGCCGTTAAAAAAATTAGACAGATAACTGACGTAGATACAGCCAGAATTGTTTATTTTATTTAATTTCATAGTCTTCTGTCTTATGGGATTCTTCTCTGTGGAGTCTGTGCGGACATTAATTCTATCTTTGTTTTGCAGAAAAGGGCTGTTCGAGCCATTTACAACCTAGGTCCAAGAGATTCCCTCCGAGAAAAATTCAGAGAAATAGATATTCTGACTGTAGCCTCACAATATATATTTGAAAACCTATTGTACGTACACAAAAACATATCAAAGTTTAAGAAAATGTCCGATATTCATAGTTTAAATACCAGGAATAAACACAATCTTGCTGTACATCGCACTCGTCTCCACAGAGTAGGCAACTCGTTCATGGGTCAATGTATACGCTTTTATAACAAACTTCCCATTGACATTCGAAACTTACCCATTAAACGATTTAAAAGCTGTAAAAAAGAGTACTATAAAATCTCAGATTATTTAGAAGACAAAAATGCATGGGATTGAGCTGCTCGCTCTGCTATTGTGACATTTTGAATATTATGGAAAACCATAAAAATATACCTACCAGTTTTATATACAAATTGACATTATTGAATATTATATAAAAAATGACATGATGATTACTTGTAAAGTATTGTTTTATTGTGAATGTGAGGACTATGTGGATATTTATTTTTCGTTCTGTTAGTTTTAGCGAAGGTCTGGCAATTTATTTGTAAAACAGTGTATCAATGAGTTAATTTAGATGATGAAAGTAACAGTGCCTATCGTCGTTCGTTGCTGACCGTACATGTAACCGAAAACAGCGTCGCTCCCAAAATATTAGAGCAAAATCGATTTAGCATTATGCTGTAAAGAAACATCCTCAAGCCTCTTTCTCAGGCGGTGGCTGATGTCATCCTGTAACTTTATTCTTTACTAGCTGCGCCCCGCGGTTTCACCCGCGTAAGTCTCGATCCCGTGGGAATATCGGGATAAAAAGTATCCTATGTGTTAATCCAGGTTATAAACTATCTGTTTGTCAAATTTCATCCAAATCCATTCAGTAGTTTTTACGTGAAAGAGTAACAAACATCCATCCATCCATCCATACTTACAAACTTTCGCGTTTATAATATTAGTTAGATACTTTAGATAGTTAGAAGTTAGGTTCAATATGACTTTTATCATTGACGATTTGTCGACGAACTGTATATACCTACCTGGGAACAAGAACCTACTACTCATCGAAATTGGTACCACCCCTGCACCCTTGTAAAGTAACCTAAGTTTAGAGTCTAGACTATTTTACAGGAGATGATAGACACAGAAATAGCAAATAATGACCTAAGTACCTACTATTTTCTTTTCTCTTCCACACAAGTTTCGCAGTTTTGGTCATGGTCCGTATGCAACAAGTCGATCATCGTTACAGAAGACGGGAAGGTAGGTAATTTAATTTACGATCGATTTGGATAGGGGATTGCTGGCTCTGACCTATCCAATCTATAGCTTTACTTCTCTTGTGCTACATTACTTTATGCTCTGACCAAAACCTGAGTGTCAGCAGAGCGATAGAGGTAACATCGGTCACGTGTGCATAGCATGCATTTGAAAGTGAGGCTTCTGCCGCCCTATTGTAGATTCCACTTCACAGTCGGTTTTTGAATCGCTTAGTCCAACTTTCTGTACCATTAAACAATGAACCTGCCTTGCCTGACGAATCCCTCAAATATAGTGATGTGATTCAGTATAATCAATTCAGACTGATTAATGTAGGTCATTTCGACGGTCCCAACCCAATACATACATTCTTATAAAAAAATGTTACAGTGTTCGTAGGCTGTACGACTTTCTGCTACTGCCAAATAAAGAAAATGTCGCCATGTGTCATGTCGTTCTATCAAAAAGTCAAAAACTGAACTATTGAAATGTCAAGTCAAAGTTTTGTTGACAAAAAGTTAACTTTTTTCCATTTTCTAAAAACTTTTGAGTACCTAACTATCTTAAAAGTAACAAGTAAATTATAGCATATTTTAAGCATTCATAACAAATTACTGACGGTGTAATGGGAAAAACAACAGAAGTTGATGGCGATAATAACCCGACTTCGCCAGAATCTGATCCAACGAAGTTATTGGAAGCTGCTTTGCTGCAGATGGATGGGATTATAGCCGGTAAAGTACAATTGGCTATACTTAAATAATTTAGACTAATTTGTCTGTAGAGGTACCTCATCTCATAATAGGTTTCAACAGCAAGTAACATTCACTTTGATAACTTTCATGGTTCATCGATTATTGGGGTCTTAACTTATAATTTAACTTTAGCATGACTGAAATAACTCTAAAACTTTTTGAGTGAGATACTAGTAGAAAGATCAAACGGATATAGTTGATAAAAAACCATAACCTTAGCTAAAAGTTACCTACTCATGATAACTTTCTTATTTTGTTTTCATAACTTTCCATAGACCATAGACACATAATGTATTTGTACGTATTTCAATTAAGGATTGTGGATTATTCCAAATTCACATCAGACATCATGATATCATACACACATCCTCTTAAAAATACATAAATGGTATTGTAAATGGGTGAGTGTATCATACACACCTCTGTCTAACCCTTCGGGGAAAACAAGCTAGATATTATTTGTGTGTGTGTAATTCTAAATAAATTATCTTGATTGGTAGATTAATTTTTAATTCACTGGTTACAGAGTCAAGATCTAATATCATTTTAACTAACATTATTGTCTGCATAATTAATTAGAATGTCATTTAGTAACTTTCTGGTTGATTGCACCACTAAATAATAACATCAATCAAAATTAAATAAGCCGGTCCCCTAAAACAACCATAGTACACCACTTCCTAGTGCTTGCACAATTAACTTCCCAGCATAATTAAATCAACCACTTATACAAGTGGTTGATTCCACACTCCATCATAGACATAATAAACATTGGTGTCTTGTGTAGACCTTTGTTCCGAAATATCAAACCTTCAGGAATATTTAATATTGTATTGATTGGCCACCATCTGGTAACAGTTCCATAACTGACTGATACATATTGCATAACATATGTGTCTATGGATAGAAAAATAATAATTGTGTGGGGTCTAACAAGTAGTTGGAATCAGTATGTAAACTGTAGTTCACTAGCAAGTATTATAATGTTAAAATAATTAAGTGCCAGTTTTAACAATTTAATTTGTGTTAAATGCCGACATAAATCCTCAGTTACATTGAATATTTAAATTCATTAATTCGGTCTGAAATTATACCTGTATATTAAATTATACTATCAGCCTTCCTAGTAATTTTATATGTTCATTGTAATGTGAAATTAAGCGCTTGGGAAGACTCCTTAAAGTAATTTTTCCATTGCGTAATATTGTAGTAGTATGAAGAGGCTTATACAGGATGTTTTTTTCTAAATTATTATTTGGAACATTGATCCTAAATCTCTATATTTTGGAAATTATTATTTGTTTCGAGACTTTTTGCTAAAATATTTGATTAGTAAATAATAACTTTCTATGAAAGCCTAAAATTCACTTTTTCAAACAATTATTTTGTAAGTCAGAAAACGACTTTTGGCACTTAAATAATAAATAAGTACATAAGTTACAGCAAAATTATACTGATAATATTCTAGTCTTTGTTGTTAGTTATTAGAGTGGATTAGAGTTTTTTTCTTCATATTCTGAGATTAAGAGGTCAAATTAATAGTTCTATCGAAAGTTTTATAATTCTCTAATTCATTCTCGCACTTTCGGTGCAAGAAAGTCACAAATAGGAAATTAAAAAATGAGCTGTTTTGACTTTTGTTTCGGTGCAAAAAAGTCACAAATAGTAAAATTAAAAAATAAGCTGTTGTGACTTAGTTGCACCGAAGGTACGAATTATGTATCTTAGATACCTGTCCTGCTTAATACTCGTAATTATCTGCGTAATTATCTGTTAAAAGTACTAACCTACTTAGAAAATACGTGAGAAGTAAATTTTGAATGATCTTCGAGTGTAACAGGCGGATTGTAGGCTTTACAGGAAATAGGGGTGACATTTTCGTGGGAGAGGGTGCAAACTGTTGAACAGAGGGTGGTGGCGTGGCGCCAGTCCGCCGCCCGCACGCAGCCTCCGCGGACGCTTCGTCGTCCTTGCGAATAATCTGCACGCGTCAAATTGCCCTCGCTATTGTTACCAAGTAATCACTTAATTAAATTTTTACGTTGCATTTAGTTAAAATAATTAACACTCACCGTTACTTTAAAACAAACCCATTAATCTTTTTAAAGCCAAGTCAGCTAATTGGAATGATATATTTTGTATACGTTATTATTTATCGAGAGTCGGGGTATTTCACGCTTTTAAAGAACAACGGGCTCAGCAGAATGTCAGGTTCTTATTTTGCGCCCACTTCTAAATACTGTGAATTCAACGTTCAGTACGACCTATTAATTATTCTTTTGAAGTTATTAATTTCAATCTCCAAACCTATACTTCAAACAAAACAGATTTGTGTGTTTTTGCATTTATAAAAAAATAATCAGAAATATCGCTTCTTGAATATCATTTTGAATAAAAATATTAAAAACTCATGATGAGTTTGCGATAGCCGAGTATCAACAATTCAAACCGCGATCTTTTTGTTAAGACTGATAAATCCTGGATTACATTCTGCATATTTATTTATTAAAGTTAACGTCACAGTGAAAGCAGTAATAATCTGCTTCCCATCTCTTGTATGTAGGTTCATAATTTACGAGGTGTAGAACTTGTATTATTTATAGATAATTTGTGCGTGTAATTTTATAACCATGATACTCTACTAGTAACATTCTGCCTTGGAATATTCTCTTGATATAATGAACACAAACAAGAGAATTTAATCTCAGTTGGATAGCGTCAAGATTAAATTTTCAGGCGTTTTTCTTATCTGTGGAATCCTCATTTCACAAATATTTGCTAGGAAGCTTTCCTCTTCTTGTTTACTTTTTATAATATTTTTTATATTCTTTTCATTAATTTGTAAGAAAGGTGACCTTTCTTACAAATTCATAATCCTCTAAAGTAGAATATCAACGATGTATCGTAGCATTAATATTAGGCAAAAAAAGGGATATTTTTATTTTAGTAGAAATATTTTGAATTGATAGAATATGCAAGGTCACACAAATGTAGATTGTAGGTACTTATATTTTATTTGTATGGAGAAGATACGAGATATTATTATATATTAAAAACCAATAGTCATTTTCTCATCCTTTATATACAGATAAAACGTTTATCTTGTCAGTCACGCACTCACGCATGACACGACATGACTACCTATTGCTTGTTGTACCCAATAAGGTAGATAGCATAGTAGCACTAATGACGGTGCCAGACCAAAGTCTGGCTGGTTCACGTTTTTAGGGATCTGTCTGTCTATCCGTCTGTCACCAGGCTGTATCTCATGAACCGTGATAGTTAGACAGTTGATGTATTTCTGTTTCTGTTGCTATAAAAACAAATACTAAAAAACAGAGTAAAATAAATATTGAAGGGGCTCCCATACAACAAACGTGACGTGATGTTTTTGCCGTTTTTATAGATAACTAGCTGATACCCGCAGCTTCGCTCGCTTGGATGTAGGCTATTATATATTAAAACCTTCCTCGAGAACCACTATCCATGGGTGATAACACCATGAAAATCGGTGCGGTAGTTTTTGAGTTTATCGCGAACAGGACGACAGACAGACGCGGCGGAGGACTTTGTTTTATTATACAGAACCCTTCGTGCGTGAGTCCGATTCGCACTTGGCCGGTTTTTTTCTCTTTGGTGTGCCTCTAGTCCGCCCGTTCACTAGTTCTATGTATTTTTATTCTTTGAGTTTAGAAAGTTTCGTAATTACTTCCCTCTCTGTGGGTTCTTTTCTACCATTTTCCGTGTGTTCAACAGGTACTATTCGTATTTTTTGCTCAACATTTTCATCAGCGCTCGTAAACCCTACCCTTGATCTCCCCGTGTCCACTAAGTCCAAATGGATGCGGCTTATGTCTGCGTACTTCTGTATAGACAAAAAAAGCTCTTCATTATAGTTTTTCAAGGGTTTTAGTTTTAAAATAATGTCTGGCGAGATATTCGTCGCTCCTAAATGAAATAATAAATAAAGATTGCAAAAAGTCACGTAAACCCGGTTTTCCTTTAATTTTGACACGTTTTTGTGACCACAAAAGCACTCTTCTCTCTAAAAAGGTATTTGAAAAAAAAGCATTGCATTACTATTCCGTTTAAATAACATTCCCGTCGTATGCCACTTAAGAGTTCAATAAGAAAACATGTTAAAAGTGCACCGTACGAGTCAAACGTAAAAAATGCCATCGAGTGAAGCCAAAGCGGGGTCACCGGGAAAATTTATGCGTTCGTAATAAAATGTTTTTCTTCGCTACACCGGATAAAAGCTTCTGTTATTGTTTTTGTAGTGTTATTATATTAGTTTTGTGTGAGTAATCTTCCCCAATATTTTAAGTAGTTAGGTACAGGATGATGAGTCCGAAACAGTCATCAAAAATGAAGTACTTTGTGATGTGCGGAAAAGCTAAAGCATAACTGACTCTTTGAAAGTTGTATGAAACAGTGATAAGTTTAAAATGAGTGTTTGATGTGATTGCAATGCCGGGGTGTTGGCATTTACCGGAACACGTGACCAGGTGGTGGCTACTGGATATCTGTACGCAGCGGTTGTTCGGCGATGCAGATGCTACGGATTCCCAGATACCGCAACGTATGCACATTTCACATACCTTCCTACCTTAGCTACGTATTTCCTATCCGTCCCAAACCACAACAATAATATTACTCTAAACTCGTGAATGCGGAGTCACATGTGTGCATGTGCTAATTACGTGTCCGGTTATTTAATCCTGAAAATAAAAGAGCTGCTCATATTATATGCGGTGGCGCTGGCGTAGCGCGGTATGAAGATATCGCAACGTTCCTACTATTATAACGAAGGGTAAAATGATGAAGATTTTTTTTTTGCTCGAAGCAAAAGCGCCATTGTTCCTAGGCGGATGCAATTCACTCGGTCCCCGCGCAATTTGCGCGAGTGGAGTAATTTCGAAGAGATTTGTGTCGTGGCGCTTATGCTGGCTGTACGGTGGTTAATGAATGGAGATTTATAAGATTCCATTTTATGTTTTCTTATCTTCGCGGTCTAAATCTATCTCAAACTAATCTCCATATCAAATTATATATCATTACTACCCGCAACGTGATGAATAAAATACTTACCTGTGTAAAATAAACGATACAATGCCTTAGAGACCTCTTCCTGATTAAGTTTGTTAATCAAAAAGAGTAGGTAAAGGTAGTAAGAGTTTTAATCAAGAGGAGTAGAAAGCTCATTTTGTAGTACCACACTTACCTGTGTGTACAAATTATTTTCCTGAATGTTTTGCACATTCAAGTGTTAACTGTGGGTCCGGCAACTGTTCGCACCCACCGTTTGTTGATAATTCCACATAGAGGTAGACGAGCCTGTGGTATAGCAGTCACAATAACGAGCATCGAGCTGCCAATGAGGATTTCCTAAAGCATTAACTCCACTGGGTTAATCCATGTCAGGAATCAAACCGATGCGATGACTATACGGGTCACCGCCTTACCATCTATTAGACCATTGTGATCTAGCAGATGGAAATTCATTGTAAAACGAATTTAGGTACTCAAACCCTTTATAGATGCACATAATTGCACACTACTGTGGACTTTTGCAATAGAAAGTTCACATAACATATCTATAAGTTACGAGAGCTTTGAAACAATCTTCTAGCAGACCCGCATGGAAAAAAATTAACAAATCCTAACTCCGCATTACGGTGAATGCAAAAGTTTGTTAATTCCCACTCCCGCTGGTTTGTTAACTCTACATCAAAACTTGGCATATGCGGTGGAGGTCGCGTATATTATCAGAGCGAGTTTTGTAAATACATTGAAGGTGATATTGTACATGACTGCGAATACAATACCTACATCATAATAATGCGCATTGAAGCTCGTCGATGTATCGAATGACGGTGTTCCTTTCGGTAATTGAATACCTGATATTGATATGGTACCGAAGGTGTAGCTTAGTTGACACTATGTCATTCGTCTATAAACACTTACGACTCTCATTGTGGATTTGCACCATATACCTAAATTAAAATTACAAAAATCTGGCACCTGACGTGGTCAGTGCCTGCACGTGGAAGTGTTCAAGACTTCTAAACCCGGTGTCTAGACTAACAACGCGTATTGCAAAGGCCGGTCAGGGAATGTGCGCGAGCCTCACCGTCGCGGCCGGCCGTCCGGGCGAACGGGAGTCGGCGCACGCTACAAGCCAGCCGGTTTAACATCGTTAAACTATACCGTGAAATGCGTGACGTTTTCTTACTAAACAGATGCGACTGCATTGAGCAGCGATCAATGCCCAGTAAGTTTCGACACAGCAGAAGACGTACACTTCCATTAGTTTAGGATGGCTCTTTCCTTATATACGAAGCACTGTGAAAATCATAATAGCGCGATTTAGGTTTTTTGGTTGAATTGATATATGTTAGAGGACCCCATAGCTAACGAACTAAGGAACTTGTGTATGATATCATAATGTTGCTATAAACTACACAAAAAAAATCGATATTTTCTGTAATTCTTTCTAAATCACATTTATTTCGTCTACGTTTTGCGAAATGCATAGTAACGCCATCTATTGCGCTGCTTTAGCACTCTGTAAAGCCTTTTAGGTTCAAAATTAGTTTGTACTTTGTCTGTCTTTTATGCCTTCCCCTAGAAGTCTTCATTGTTTCTCGTTGTTTATGTGTATGTTGAAATGAACCGATAGTAAGAATATATTTATAGAAAAGTTTACTTTGAACTTAGTATGGACAGTGAAAAAGTTATCCGTATTACTGTTTTTATGTGGAAATGCAGTTGTTAACACATCGCTGCTTGAATACTTAAATAGTACTTCATTGCATCATACTTATGTTGCAGTGATGTCATTGCCCTCGTTTTTGCTCTTTTGATGTAATTTTGTTTTGAACTCCATGTGTGATAGATGCTAAACAAATAGTTCTTTCTTTACCATTTTGGTGTTTTTAACCATAGTTTTTTGACAGATATAGGTATAAAAAAAAATCCCATTCCAAAAATCATCCTGTATATCTATAAGAAAATTTTAAAATTAGGTTATTCATTCGGATTCATTCCAAACCTATTGGCACGAGAAGACAAAAGCAGACAACACAAAGATAATTGTAAAAGTATGAAGGAGATCTTTGCCCAGCAGTGGGATAAAATAGGTTAACGAGAAAAAATCTCGTCTTATAAAATCCTGTTTGATGTTTCAGAGGCAGGCGGTACGGGTGGTTCGGCGACGACGGGACCAGGTCGAGCGGCCCGCGCCCGAGCCCTGGAGCTGGCGCAGCAGCTAGCCAGTTCGCTCCAACACGCAGTCCCTCCGCCCCCACGACCTGACTTCACGACAGCCAGTGCCATACTGCGGTGGCTCCAACAGAACAACAACTCCGTCGCCCTAGTAAGTAGCAGTACCGTACTATTTTCTTTGTTCTACCGATAAGAAGTTACTTTGTTTACTTTTGAATTTCTCCGCGGTCGTGATGGAGCTGTGATTATTATCTGTAGGTAATAAACCAAGGTTGTGAACTTGTGATAACTATCACTGTGATTAGAGTGCAAATCGTTTAATTTTGTGTATGTAGAGTTATTGGTAGAAACTGTAAAATGATTTAGTCACTCCCCTTACAATCTACCGAAGACTCATTAGACTGTATCAGAGTAGCGGCTTGCCATCTATCAATTATAGTTCAGATAAAAATAAAACAAATAGCAATAACAAAACAAAATTAATATCTACAAAATATTATAATCCTTTTCACTTATTTATTTAACTTTTTTTTTACTGGATCCTTTTAGCTGTTATTTTAGTAAAAGACTAGAAGTTCCAAGACATCTTTAAAGTCGTATACACAAACGGAATTCAATTCACCTCGTAGATAAGCTTCTGTCTGAGCAAACAACGTGAACGGCAACGTAACAGCTTCCACATTGTGTATGCTCAACAAGTCTGCAAGAACCTTATTATGTTCAGAAAACTGCTAGTGGAGTAAAGTATGCAATTTATAACATTTTAAAAGCTCAGTAGCAATCTGAACAGCCCCGGATCTTCAATTTTTTTAGGCGGGGCAAAATCTGATAAAATGCCGGCCCCGCCCACTTATATTTATTTTTACCTATCTTTATAATTTATTTAAGCCTATTTATTTACAGATAAACAGGGTGTTAGGGTAAACACCGTTATCCTTGAAACCAGTGGTTGGTGTGATTTATAGAACGTAAAATCAATGGAAAATTATAACTTTTTTATTTTAATTACATTTTACCACAAGACTATTTTATACTATTACCCTTTCACCCTATGCTCTAAGGCAACGAACTTGCGTCTCAAAACGGGTGGGGGGCGTGTGACGTGACCTGACCGGCTGCGAGCGCGACCCCTCCCTCAGTCATTCAGCTATTTCGCTAGCGAGCACGGTGTCGGATAGAAACTTTTTAAAATCTTTTAATGAAAATAACTTTTTTTTTATTGTTACTCGGTCATTTATTTTTATATTTAAGTCAACTCCCCATGGTTTAAGTGACAACGGTGTTTACCCTTAGACCCTGTATAGACATGAATGTGTACCTCCTACAGTCAATACACGTTCAAATATATATCCTACATTGTAGGATATAATATTTTATAAACAACACAGGATAGGATTTAAAATAAAAATCAAAAATTGCATTTGTGAATTGAATTGAAATTACAATTTATCTATGGCTTTGTCATAATTTTGCTCTTGTTCAATTCGATTTTCTATCGCTATTGCAAAGACTCGATAAGCATTCCTGCCTCATAGAAGATCGCAAATAATTTATAATTAGTTTTAGTTTGCTAAAACTTCGCTCATTGCGGATGTAGTAGGAAGCGTAGAGTACACACGGCTACACATCGAGCTATACATTTCCAGTTTATGGTGATCTCGCATTGTGTAGGATTTTCGTACAATGCGAGGTCAGCTTATACTGGAAATGTATAGCTTGATGTGGAGCCGTGTGTACCTAAGCCCCTAGGTATCGGTCGAGTTGCGATGGCCACAGTAAAACAAGAGTGAAATTTCTATACTTGTACTACTATTTATTCTGTGGTCAAAGTTAAGTAAACGATGATAGTTGTCCATTGGTCTGTAAAGTGTGAATTTTGCCGCCCTCTGAACTTGCCGCCCGGGGCATAGACCCCGGCTTGCCCCCCCCTAGATCCGGGGCTGAATCTGAAACTTATAGAAATTGCAATGATAATACGACTCTATCAACATCATTATTAAACGTTGATGTGAGGCAGTTTCTAATTAGGCCGTTCTTGCCAAATTGCTGTAAGTAAATTATTTGTTTTCTTACATATAATTATGATAGGTAGTTTTTTTGCTAATCTCCCAATTGTAAAATTTTGTACCAAGAAGAAACATGCAATGCGCCTTGTACATCAGAAGTAGCTTCTATAGAACATAGAAATACTATTAACAAAGTACAAACAAACCTACCTACAGGAACCTCTCTCTTTTGATCCGCTCAGAGATGGAGTTTAGAAAAATCCTTTCACATATAGCGCATCCCCTTCTGAGGATGTAATAGCAAATGTTTCATGTTCCATCTTCGATAGTTTGGATTTTGTTTGTGTTCTAGTCAGTCAGTTGGTCACGACAATTTCGTGACCAACTTCCAATAATGTGATAATCGTTCAAAATCAAGCACAACATTGAACAGTTTTTTAAATTCTGCGTACTCAACATTTCGACCCGGTGTTCGCTTGAGCAAGTCTTGGTTACGCTTACGTTTAAAACTCCGGTCATAAAAGCCTTTGGAAGCTGTGTGCGGAAGGGAACTAATTGCACACCCATAGTACGTTTGCTCGCTGACGTGAATACATTCGCAACAAGAGTACATACCTATAGCACGAGTCGCCCCCGAAGTCCCGACTCTGTCTTTACATTTTCAGGCACATCATTAAACTAATGCCGTTACAAGCGAAGCTACTCAAGCGTGTTAATAAAATTTAAAAACAGTTGAAAACAGTTTGTGTGCCAATCGTTTGTCGTCCTAAACAAACATTTGCTATTGAAAGCTCTAAATATGGAGAATTTGCATGCTTATAACGAATCGTTGAATATTCAACGCATAGTCGAAATGCTGACGGTATAATATGTATAAGCGATAACTTGGTTACCTGTCGCAGGGACACCTCAAGTGGAAGTTGGAGCTGAAGTTAACCACCGATTCAATTAATCCGATTTCCAATTATACGCGGATCCTGCGATATGCGCTATAATTGATTTTCCTCTACCTACATTTTTCCCATTAATGAACAATTAAATTAGCAAGCTGCCGTGACTATTACCAACGTATAATATTGCCCGCGCCGGGCCCTACTGCTCAAGCTTTGTTCCTTTTAATTTAATTGTGAATTCTAATGAAATTTTGCTCTTATTATATTCAAAAGCAAGTCCTAGCTGCAAAAATGCGAGGTTTCTCCTCTCTCACTTCATAAGGCGATAGAAAGTATAAAAATTAAGGTACCTATGCTTTTTCTGGCATGTGAAATAAGGAAATCTCTACAAGCATGGATATCGCACTGTTTCTACAGAACGTCGTTTACCGTCATTCAGTCATTGGCTAAGCCGCCCAAAGTTGCTTTTTTCCTGTTTTTTTTACAATCTTGGTATTTTCGCAATATCAAAATTGTAAAAAAGCAGCCTGAAAGGCATTATGTTTCTGAACAAAAGCCTCCTACAATAAATGCAGATATGCAATACGGATTAGAAGTATCTGAAAGACTTATAAAGACAACTTACTACCTCATACAACTTTATGAATTAATAGAAGTGGAAGAAAATACTTGTTTGTAAAAGTTCTGGTAGATATAATAATATAGCTTCGGGCTACTTAGCGTTTCATCTGAGTTTTTCTTTTATTATTTGAACACCGAAGGGGTTAGGCAGAGGTGTATATGTATATAGAAGACCCACATTTAGTCACCCATGTAGGTAATAGCCTAGGAGTCTTTAATCTAAACAACTTACCTTATCATTAGCATTTTCAGTGTATTTCGCACTAACCTACATCCCTTTCACAGTCGATTACCACTGTAAACAAACAACAATCGTATAGCTATCGATCCCTTATCAGTGTGTGTATGAGCCCTGTCGCTCCCTAACAACGGGCTGTCCCCGTCGCCACAGCTTGTCGTTAGCTGTCTGTGACTACCCAAGTGGCTTTCAGCTCAATGAACACGCCGTGACGCAGGGCTCGTTATTACGTGACGGATCGCACAGTTTAACACTCTATTTCGGAGTGATTCTGATCACGGTTATGTGGTTTACTTTAATAATGTTATGTAGTATAGTGCCAACTTTGACTAAACCTATCCTATATTTCCTTATATTATTTAGAATAGTTCTTGGACATGTCCTTTACTGTTTGTATCATTGTTAGAATATTCTTTTTATTTATTTATATTATTTTCTTATTATTTTACACCCTGGTATATTATGGATACTTTCTAATTTTGACCAACTTTATTTGTTTCCTACCTGCTGCAACAACATTATATTCTATTCTATCGAAAGTATCATTAATAAAGACGATTTTTTTAACCAAGTTGTTTACTATAAATAAAATACATAAAAGTAAAAATCTTTTTAGAAACAAGCTAAACGCTACTAAAAAGTACTAAAACCACCTAGTATCAAAGCACTTGTTAATACGTAATCAATAAGTCCAAACACGATGGTGCTATCTTGTTTGATTGAGGATTTCCTATGGCCAACTTCCGGCTCCATCATCCGACCAGCTCCATGGTATCATGTTTTCAAAATGTCTCGGTAGTTGTGTAAGTATGCCAAGTTTCAGCTCAACCAGATGCCAGGAAGTGCATGAAGAATGGATGACAATTGGAGTAACCAGAAATACATACGAACAGAGCAAGCTAATATAAAGCTTGTAATAAAAAACGATAAGGTACCAGAACAGAGACCCTTAGTCCCAAAACGAAAGAGACAAAAATAGCGTATAACTTTTCCAGTTTTCAGTTTTTCTTTTTTTCTCATTTTTTACTAGCACTCTTTTTAATTAAAATGTTCTTGTTCAGTTTTGGTTTCTCTCTAAAATAAAATAACATTGTAAGCTACAATTTTACAGATTTTATTTATAGGGCCTGCTCTGGTTAACTATCAATCAACCGGTACCGCACAATTTTACCGCATGTTGTGGGAAAATGGATTGGTATCTTTAAAGTTCCGATAGCTAACGAATTGGTTACTGTTTGATTAAGCGAGTAAAAATGTTTAAACCTTGTTACTACATGGTCAATACACCAATCATATATGCTGACAAATTGGACCGACTGTATCTGCCTTCCGAAAATGTACAAAATTGCATTTCCATGTAAATGAACCTACAGGCTTATTATTCCCCGTCAAATTATTCCAATAATTCGATATTCGTAAATGAACACTGGGCTACGAGGTGACACGTATGCCATGAATGCGCTGTTTACTGACCAGCATTGAACCTCGTGGATGAATGGATCTCATAAGCCGTGTGCACCACTTAGGCATTCATTGCCGGCTGCCTCCCTCGCAGCATACGGGGTAACTAACCTCGCTTGTACGCTGCATGCACTGTTAATACTATAGCAGTATAGCATATTATAAAGCAGTCGAAAAGCCTCAAATAGTTCGTGTATAACTTTGTGGAAACCGAATACCTATATGGAGCTTATCTGGGCTTCCTATCGAGCAACTATAACTATCGATTTAAAACTAGTGTGTTGTATTCACAAAGGGAATATTTTAATGTTATCTGACATTATGCCTTGGAGTAGTTTACTAGTTAGCAAGTTACGGTGCTACTGTCGAAGTATTTAGTTTTGATGCCGCTCCAAGTTGTGCTCATCCGGTAAGACGAAATGAGCTTAAACTTAAAGATAGTGAGCAGAAGCCGTTACAATACCCTATCTATTTAACCATTTGGTTTTCAGAAACATGTTCTGTTCAAAAGACATGCGAATGTAAAGACCAAAAAGGAAAAAGTAGGTATTTATGTGTGCTGTATAAAAACAAAACACTTTTACTGAGACATTTGGGAAGAAATCCTTTTTAGAGATTGCACATATTCAACTATTTACACACGTAAGCATTCTTCCTGTAAATTAAATTTATTCTTAGCTGCTGTAATTGCTAGTAAACTGAAGGGAGAAATTACCCGTTTAATTTAATAAAGTGTATATAATAACGACTAGGTTTCGGACCGCTGAAACTCAATATACTGTAATTTTATTATATGTTTTCATATAAAGGTTCTCAATTTTGTTTATGGTGTTCGGTATTAGTGAGTTAAGGATTATTATGGAAGGGCAAGAATTTAGAATCATATACTTATTGAGATGTTTGTATTATAGAGTCGTCCCGACATTTTAATGAAGAACAAAGGTCATTGTTTGATCTAACTCCCGAATCTGGCAACTTATTTAGCTGGTTATTGTCAGCCTAGATTCCTCCCGGGGATAGATCATAATTAGGAACGGCCCTTAAGAACTGGGCTAGTGAAGTTTGTTGTTACGTAATAACTTTGACGTGGATGTACTTGGTTAATTTCGTGTGATCATAGCCCTATGCATTGTAAAATATTTAACGTTAATTTCACAAGGTACGAAGTGCTCGCCGCAGACTAGTTCCAGGTGAACGCGCGTTCCATTAGCGCTAATTAGAATTTCTCCAAGCCTCCTGCCGCCACACTCGGGAGCCGTATTTCATATCTATACCAAAAATAAAATCGTTCCAAGTTAACGATTCGTACGTGAAGCTGGAAGAATTTTCAAGGAGTTTCATTGGCCTATTTAAAATTGACGGCACCACAACCGATTTTATACATTTCTTGTTCCATTGTGCCGGCGGAAGCTGTGCGATACTCTCATTGATTGACTAGGAAGCTTAGAGACTCTATTACGGCAAAGCTTATTATTTATTGGAAAGAAAATATATTCCGTATTTTATACTGAAACGGAATAAATCTGCGGGGAAGTTATATGAGTAGAATATATACGTAATTAATGTATCAAAACTTTAATTGCCTGGAGAGCCATTATAAGGCGACGTCGTATGGATTAAGTCCTTACTGAGTTTATGAGCTAATACTTGCTGAAGCGGCTATAATTTCATTGTCTTTTGTATGGCTTCATAAAATAAATATCATAATAGTGTATTGATAATACTGGTATTCAGCTGCATCCGGTTAGACTGGAAGCCGACCCCAACATAGTTGGGAAAAGGCTAGGCAGATGATGAATAGTGTATTGAGATGTTACTTATTTGTGGAGATTTTAAATGTGGCACTTTATTTAGTATTTTTTTAACTTACATTTTTATTAGGTGCAGAAATTGGTAGAACGTACTTAACTTTTTAATTTACAAGATGGGATCGACCATCAACAGTATTTCAATTAAAATGTCGGGCACTCGGCGTTTGATCGGAAAACTCGAGCTGGGAGCGCAAAACGAATTTATTTCTGCTAAATAATAGGTTATAAATTGAGACCTCGATAAAGGCCAACACGTTAGCATCAACATGACATCGTGGTATCATATTGGTATAAGTATCGTTGTTTTGTGGCTTATTGGTTTGTGTCCACAACACTATGTGTCCCTGCCTCAATGTTTAATATTGTGTAATCACGTCCATTGACGTCGATACCATGTGCTTTGTATTATGTCGAACATTAATTGCACTAGACGTACATAAACGTTATTAACAGATTCAGTTATTAATAAAATGAAACTGTTAAAAAAGCTTGATATAACTGTTTTAACGTTCTGAGTAACAATACAGTTTAAGAGATTTACGCAAACATCTCTTATTATCTTCTTAGTAAATGATTTTGTTAGACTAAGTCGGTCTGGGCCTCAAACCGACTACATCTACCAAAATAATTTTATTTTCAACTAGCTGATGCTAGTTGATGTCGGTTATTATTACTAACACCTTCCTCGAGAACCACTCTATCCATTGGTGAATACAGCATGAAAATCGGTGCAATAGATTTTAAGTTTATTGCGAACAGACAGACGCGGCGGAGGTCTTTGTTTTATAATATGTTTTCAATCATATTCTTCTGCAGAGCAAAGGCATCTACTCCACTACTGCTGTGTTCTCCTTCCACCTTTCCATTATTTACACAAAATGAAAGTAAATAAAAATCCAATTCGTGACGTGCAGGTTGTCACAGGCCGAATAAGGAAATATCAAAACGTTTTTCATATTAATTCAAATTCTTTGAGAAACAATGATATTTTAGTGGGGTTAATAAAATGACGCTGTTAATGAATTATCGTTTAATTATGATATTGTTTTGGTTTCTTCTCTTCTTTCTACCAAGTTAGAGGGGTATCAAGAATGTGTGAGAACCCATCTAATCTACTAACTTTAAGGTACTTATCTGTCTCACCCCATATTGCAGTAACATAAAAAAAAAAACAGAAAGGTTGCATACATACATACCTATACGTTATAAAATAAATTTGGAGCAGTAGTGTGGCTAAGTACAGCATAATATAAATAACAAATATAAAGGCCATAGTGCTCTGCCCTCGGCATTGGCCTCATCAGCGCGACAGGCGTGAAAGTAGGCTTCGTCGTACATCCGATGCCTGTCACCCGTTTCCGCGGAACAGTATTCTGGAATCGACCCGTCCTGAACGAATCAGATAACAAATCTTTTGATGAATTATTCCTTCAGGGCGTAACTACCTTAAAATTACTTAGCATGATCCTCCGTTATGCCGAAAACTCTGTAGCATTAATTTTGAAAAAAAAAATAAATAAATTGAAGATTGATGCTAGGTCCTAGGATAGATGCTAGATGCTAGGTTTGTCGAAAACACGATTACTTACATAAAATGTTCTCTATAGAAAAAAAATCCAAACTTACCTCTAAAACGAACTATCTACAAACAGTATTAAAAAAATACTTCAAATTAGATCATGAAATTTTGGATAATAACTGAACTAAGCATAAAGCAGGTCTGTTCATGTCATGTTTTTTTATTTTTTTAACCTAATCTATTCGTCTGTCCGTCTCGCTCTCTCTCAGGCCGCGAGTAGTATGATGCGAGCGAGATAAAATTTGAGCTAGGGTACGGCCTTAACCTGTAGCTTCTTCCTAGTTTTTCCTGTACAGATAGTTATACTAAGTCGCACAAGCATCCAATAATCATATTTTTTTAGTGTTTGTCAGTTTTCCCAAGGAAACAATGCTGTAGCAATTTCAGAGGAAATGGAATGTGAAATGTAATTGCATACTCTGATTCCCGATCCCGTTCAATTTGTTTCCAAGCGTCAATGTTCGGTATTTCGGCTGGGTGCCATAATTAAAACCCCTTCAAATCGGTTTTGATTTAACTGGCCCGATTTGGCTAGCTTCACGATTACGAGTATATAATGTCGATAAGCAGCTACTGCTTGGCTACTGTAAACTCGTTTCGTTCTTTAAACTATTTGTAAGCGAGGTTCAAAACTCGTCTAGCTAGAGAGCTACAATGCAATCGTCTGGAAAGTTAGCAGTAACATTTTTTTATTCATTTTTGAAGAAGCTACACAAATCGCTGTATGAAAAGCTTTCTCGTTACTTGGGTAGTAGTTATGTAAATTTAAAGGAGCTTGAACCAACAACTTTTTGGTTGTCTTCAACTTCGAGATACGATCGCGGATTTCGTTTTTAATTAATGCATATCTGTTTTTTTTTTTAATTTTGTCAGTGGATTATTTTAGGTTAAAGATGGATATTTGCAAAGATGGTGAGAATATTCTTTATAAAGGGTTCTTTGTAAAAACAAGTCCCAAACAAAGTAGGTTTCAACATGACTATACGTAAAAAGGGGTATGTTTCCTTGCGCAGTCATCGACATAGGCTGTTTACGAGCTGGCTCAGCGAATTCGCCTGTGCAAAGAGTAATTTAAAATTCAGAGCGCCTCAGTCGCGTCGGGTCGGTCATTATTGCCTCATTGTTATACATGTTGTGCGTTATGTTGTTTTTATAAACTATATTGTTGTTTATGGTCTGTTTGTTGTAAATATGTTGTGTGAATTAACACTCTGTGGATTCTGCTCCGAATGCTCCGATGCCTTCAATGTAATCCTATAGTTGGAACACATTTGAAACTTTTGGTCCTTGGAGACATAAGACTGCTTCAGAAAGGCGTCGACAATCTAATTGTTTTAATGAAATTTTCCTGTAAGGTTTAAACGTAAGCCTCCGGCCACGCTCAGTGAGTATAATGTTGTACGAATGTGTGTAATAATATTCGATGCTGAAATAAGTCAATCATCCTGATGGACATTTACATTATTATTGCCTAAAATAAGTGAAATAGGCTTAGGAATCGCTGGCGTGATGACTGAAAGACATTATGGTATACAGTCGTAGAAGGCTACACGCAGGAAAGAATGGAACCCTGGTGGGCAGGGTCGGACTGACCATATAGTCGAGGTGGCGTTTGCCAGCTGGGCCCTAGCTTGCGCGGGGCCCCCGTGGCAGAGGCGGCGGAAGGCGTGGGCGATGTGGGCGACCGCCTACGGCATCGCTGTCCGAGGGGTCTCGCACCACGACGGTTTATGCATTACTTAAAAACCGTGAACTCGACGAAAAAAGTTTACTCTTCATAAAACGATAAATATATTGGCATGTTTTTATTTAGTTTAGCAACATTTCTAGCGTTGCGTTGCTATCGTGGGAATCCCCGCCGGCTAGAACTGGGGATTTCCCATTCTGTTTGTTTAAATTACTTCAACGGCTAGGAAGTCTATCAAAATATCGGGTGCGGGGCCTCCGATTCTGGGAGGCCCCCAAATCTTTAGAAATAGGTACTTTTTAATCAAATCCCAAACAAGGCCAAGATATGTTCACTAAGTTAAAGGCAGTATTTGTTGGGGGCCCCTTAATATAAACGTAGAGTACAAAAAATTTCGAGCTCGCTTCGCTCGCTCTTGCATCCTATATTCTCTTTTTCTCAGACTTTTCTGTAATAGTAGACAAAGTAACTCCTATTTATGTATGAACGCATTGTCAAAGAAAACCTTACCTATCAGGGGCGGGGTCCTAAAATTTTCAAGCTCACTACGCTCGCTGATTCATACGTTCCCAAACTATTCTGTATGGGTCGACAAAGTAATTGCTATTTTTATATAAATGTTCAAATCAACATCTACCCTATCCAGATTGCAAAAATTTTTCGAGCTCGCTTCGCTCGCTCTAGCACCATGTATTCGTTTACGGCTTCAACTTTTTCGTTTAAGTCAAATAATCAAAAGAAAACGTTACCTGTTTGAGTAGTAGTGCCTAACCTTGCGTGCCTTGTAGTGTGCCCAAGATTTCTCAACTTTTTTTTAATTTTATTTGTCTTCTTGCTCCACTAACACACTAAATTCAGATCTTGCGCCGCCACTGCCTCGTGGGGCTGGCGGTAGGTAGGTATAGTAGATAGTAAACATTCGTTTATATTTTTTATTTATGAACAACTCTTCAAACATGAGTAAAGCCACAGTCATCAATTAGCCGTGATCGCCTTACTAACAGCAAAAAAAGGGGAAAATAATGTTGAACTTCATCTAAAGTGGGTGATAGACGTGCGTACTTAAAGTACGTGGTCTTTAAGTTCGCGACCTTACTCGGCTCGCAGCCGGTGAGTCGGTGAAACACGTGAAGCTTGCTCAAAATTGCATTGTTAAATTGGCACGCAACTCGGGACTCGCGGCGAAGACAGACGGGCGAGTAACCTCGCCGAGCCATAAGTACGCGAACTTGCTCGCACGTCTATCACCCCTTTAAAGGTATCATTATTTTCTGATAGTTTCCCATCTATCAGTATCCCGTCCCGGACCGGGGCTTACGGGGAGCCACCCGGGCCCTTCCAGCCCAGTCCGACCCTGCTGGTGGGGAGATCGTTTCCCAGCAGTGGGAAAATAAAGGTTGAAAAAAAAAAACAAATTAAAAGATTACTACTATTATACGGAACGTGTACCTTACCTACATCGCAAAACATTGTTAACGGTGTTTCAGATTAAGATTTCCAAGCACATTTCTGAATCAACTTAGAAAGATCATTGACATTGAAGCAAGGCTCAACTCTACGCATTTTACGCTGAAGAGTCGCTTAGCATTTGTAAATAGATTATACAGGTCAAGTACTTACTGAGCATACTAAAGTTGAGTCCCAGAGTACTGGGTCAAGTACATTCTGTGTGCTAGGTAGAGCCAAACTCATGCGTCTATTGACTAAACGCATGTTTGTGACAGATGCATGCGGACATGTTATTGTTAGTTAGCAGCTCATTTATTATAATAAGACATCTTGAAATATGGATCGGTCCAAATAATTTGATAATTCTGAGCGTTTAGCACAGTATTTATATGGTTTAGATTACTGATTGACTGGGATAGTTCTTAAATTGGTAAACGCTATGGGATTTCTAGTTTTTCAAAGTTCTGTAGGTAAAGGAGAAGGGGAAATTTTGAGAGTCGATGACCAATCTTAATTGGAGAGGCACCTAAAGAAGAAGATAGCGTATCTACGACAAGACTATAAATCATCAACAATGAAAGCCACTCACAAAAGCTAGTCTAGTTTGAAACAAAGTGTAGAGATCCAAGTATGAAAAATAAAACTACCAGTAAGTGCGTCAGCTTATCGGCCGACTTAATAAAAGCCAGTTAGAGTAATTATATTTTTATTGGATGAAGGCACATCAATTTTTAATGCTTTATTTACAATCAACAACGTTAATAAAACTTAATTCAACACCTTGAATTGATATCGCCCGTATTTTTACTACGTCAGCTTATTAGAAGCCATAGCTAAGAGAAAATGAATAATACAAATACTTTTAGCAAATTTAAAGTATTCGAACGACATCAAAAGCATGTTAAAACTGCCGTAACTGAAGTGCATTTTTAGCTCTTCTATTGCAAAAGCACACAGTGAAAACCAATTTCTCTCTAAATTGATTTGCTAATGGATGTTGAATTTATTTATTTAACGAAAAGACCGGTATCCAATTCATCGATACCACATAAATAAGAAAGGTTTGTGATCAATACGAACATATGTTCCAGAAAACTGAAAGCTTTAAAAGTCAGTTCATAGAGACAGCCTATTTATCAATGCAGAAGATGTGTGGCATAATATGCCTTTGTCACAGACATACAGCTGTTCCATTCATCATGTTTTACATAATAAGACCAAAATATATCAATGTTGGGAGTTCCTTGCGATGTTGTTTCTCATCGCACTTCCGTAGCTGCGTTTGTAAACTTTTTATTTATGGATGGCGTCCCGAAAAACTCGATTAGGTAATTTAATTTAACTTTTTGGATAATGGCGTCAATTTTAATACCTTGGGCTTAGGTGGGATGATGAGATTTTATTTTGAATATGATCAGATATACAGGGTGTTTGGGAGAACGTTGAACATACGAAAATGGTGGATAGGTGGGGTCATCTGCTACTTACTCAGCCCTAATTTATTTAGCCCTGGCTTTTTTTTAATGCAAGTTGAAGTTAAGATTTAAGTATTTTCTTCTAGTATTTTTCTGTAAGTTTGAGGACTCGTAACTTTTTTCTAGCTAACATCTGAATAAAGCAATAATTTTATAAGAATCTGCCAACATTAATAATAATCAGCCTAGATTTAAAAAAAAATTGCCTGTTTTACCCATTTTTAATAAAAATTACACTTTAAAGTTAAGAAAGTGGTGAAACTAGAAGAAAGAAAAAACATTTTTTATATGTATCCAGTGTGGCAGGGCCAAATAAATTAGGGCTGAGTAAGTAGTAGATGACTCCACCTATCCACCATTTTCGTATATGCAACGTTCTACCAAACATCCTGTATTATAAAAATTTGAACATTTTCTCTTCCAATTTGCTACTCTTGTCATCAACAGTCTAGCGAGATCTGATTTTGGTCCTAAGATCCGGAATTGAGAAGGGTTTTCTACATAACAAGATTGTTGCTTACATGAGTCTTGAAGTTGTTGGCTCTAATTCGGTAATGAGCGTAGGCATTAGGCAACATGTAGGTATGCTCGTTTATGCTCGTACACTAGCAGGCGTTATAGCCGACCCATGTAAACATGGATGCCAAAGCGGTGGAAGTTTATGAGCTGCTGAGATAAGTTGACGAGTGATCTGTAGTACACTTCGAAATTCCCTCATGCTGAGGCTACATTGTCGCGTTATCGCGAATTATGCTTCGCGCGCTCTCTGTTGCTCAGCGAGTCGTCGAGCGGTGTGCGAGTGAGAGTGCACGAAGTAGTTCGCGATAACGCAACAATGTAGCCCCAGCATAAAATCACAGGCATAATGGATTGGCTATTCATGTTTTCTTTATAGAAGCTGTAGGGAACGCAAGCAATTCCCGCCTATTCCCGAGTTGGTTCTTTTTGTGTTAGAAAATGTCTTAAAATAGTTATGGCGCGCTTCCGTACGATGGTTTATTTGCCCAATTCATAAACAATGGTGCGATTAACCCAGATATCTCTGTATCCCGCGGAAAACATTAGGTTTCTCTATTTCAACAGCCAATAATTAAGTGGCACAGTATATTATAGTAACAAGTGATATTTATAGTCACCCGCCCAAGAGTCCATTTGCCGCCCACCGGGCCGCTAGGGTGTCGACCCGCGTTTTGCACACTGGGCTTGTTACATTTTAGTATGGAAAAAAGTAAAATAAAACCATTCCTTTTTGCTCCTCCTTTTATTTGTATAATTTATATTTCGTCTCTCTTTTGTCATCTTTTTTGTTACATCATCGAGAAAGTAGAAAAAATTAAAAGTCGCATTTTTTAAATGAAGAGATTGGAATTTTATAAGTGAATGCGGCTTTCTTTTGATTAATATTACCTATATATTTAAGTCATATTGAATATTGCTTAGGTAGGTACAGATTATATTAAAATAAAGTACTTACTTATGATATGATTTAGTATTAATTGTAAAAAAAAATATAGATGAAAAAAATATGGAACATACACAGAAAGATTGCTGCGGTACATTGTAGTTAAAAGCTTTAAAAAAAACCAATGCCGTAGCAATTTATCTTTAAATAAATATTATTCAAACACAGTATTTTTGCAGTGACCTGAAAATTCTGTCATAAATATTATTTTGTTCAGATAACGCATGTTTCGCACCCAAAGTGTTTACGTAGTGATGTGACGAATTTTCAGCAGCAGTTCGTAGCATTCAGTCGTAACGTTAATAGTCGACAGCCGTAGCTTTTAATTGTGAGTTTAGCAATATTGTGATTTGTGAAACAGTGGAGTGTTTGTTTGTAATATGTAAAAAAATTCAGGCTCGAAAAAATATTTTTCATATTTTATTTTAGCCTGCATCTTAACATCTATAAATATCGTTTTGTCTGTATGTCCGCGTTGTTCTTCTAAACCACGCAACTTCTTCGCTTCTCACCATCGTTTAGAGAATTTATTCAGTATTCATGTTACAATTAACTAACAAATCTCGGTGTTTAGTCAAGTCATAAAAATCGTGCGAAGCCGGAGAGGGTCGCTAGTAAATATTAAACGTGAGTAAAATATTTTCTGTAAATAGGTAAAGTGAGTCATAACATAACAGACAGGGCTAATCGATTCCCATCCAAGTATAAAAGAAGGATAAAAGTTGCGTCGTCTCGCTACCCGGTCTCACCGCAGCAGGCAGTCAGTCGCTGTCAACTTCAGGCTAAGTTGCTATTAAGTTTTATATTTTCTTTTTTGAACACACGCCGCAACTCAGACTTCCACTGAACCGTTTATTAAGTTACAAAAGACGAGCTTGTTCAAACAGTAACGGCTTGTACATTGATACAACTATGTACAAACCGGTTAGTTTTAATTACCAGAAAGCTATTTGAACGCACAATAAAAAAAGCGTCTTTGCTTATACTTTTCTTCAGTTTTAAACTCGTTATAAAGTAAACAAGATATTTTATTACATTTAAAGCTATTAAATAGTAACTTTGCTATAAATAGGACCCCATGACTACTCCGGAGTGCTAAAGGCAACTAAGGGATTATATTAGATGAATGGGTAGCAATGGGTGGCAACATTCCCCTCTGAATAACGATACACTGCAGTCATCAATTCATAGGAATGTCTCTTATTAAGTACTATTAGTAGGTACAATCACTTGATAAAAATTCGGCTTAGATTTTGGAATCTGGATTTTCAGAATAAAACTTTTGAGCTTATCGCAGCCAATTTATTCAATATCTTGAAATAGCTGGTGGGGGCTTATTACAAATTGATTTTGATATTAATGATAATTTTTGATTTGATACATGCTAATACATTGACAGGATTTTCACAAATATTCTCAAAAACAGGACCAAAGCAGCCCACTATTAAAATCAATTGGACAATATTGTATCAGATTCTAGTTTCCATTATGTTATTGGCAAGCAACTCAATCTCTGATATTGGAAAAGGATTCGACCCTCATTGCTTCGAACTGTAAAATATTTGAGGGTGCTTCGGTACTATTACTTAGCCACAGTTTACCACGAGTCTCGTCGTATTTTACTTCCTGGCGTTCTTTTATGTGAAAGGATTGTGGCCTATGCGAATATGAAATTCGAATGCTTCAGTTATACGTACCTTCGGGAATTATGCAATGTCAGTATTCCGGAATGTGTGTCACGATCACGAAGACATTCGGTGCGGACAGTGTCCGCACCGTCTACGTTCTTTCCAATTTATTGAATCTCAACTTTTGCGACCCTCAGTTTTGTGATTTCCTGTCAACCTTTCCTTAACGTGAATTCTTCGTGAGTTCGTGACATTTTATTTTAGCATTTTAATTTAACCAATTCGAATTTGTGTATTTGACTGAAAGATGGAAAATTTAATTTCAGTAGAGCTGCTCTACATTCATATAAATTATTGATGTTCTGAAACTGAACACGCACGTAAACGATCATGTTTCATTATTAGACATTTATTAATGATGTCTATCGCATACATAACATAAGATGGGATATTAATGTGATACGAGTTTTCTAACCAATTTGTAGCAATTACTCTTTCAGTTGTTGCACGCATGATTTCATTGCATTTCATCGTGCGTTTTTTTATTCGTCTGTTTTAAGAAAAATATGTTAAAAAATAATCTTTTAAAAGGCCAAGCTTTGCCCATCGAATTATTTCAATGTTCATTTTCTTCTCCCTATTGCGTAAAAACAATAATAATAAGTAGCTATAGGGAACGAACCCTATTCTTAGTGAGAACGTCACTGGATTTAATTCATTTAATCGTTCATTGAATTTATAGTCCCATGTTCTGCACATCTTATATAGTATTTTTATTATTTATCACTTCTACATCCCATGTCTCATGTCCTGCACATCTTTAAAATATAGTATTTTTTATCACTTCTAAAAAGCCCAGTTTTCTTGAATCAATAACTGGTTACGTAGACTTCAGTTGAGTGAAGCTGTATTTATGTTTTCTATAATCCGATTTGAATTGCAATAACACACCATGCATTATAAATCCCAGAATATTTTACATTGTAACTCGCAACATTTACTTCTATATGAATCATCACAGTTTCAGAAGTTGTTTATGTTAGTATAACAACAATTGCTTCATGAACGCGAAAGTTTTCAACATGTGTCTATTTTTAGGGCTTCGGCACACGTGCTCACCCTCTGTGGAACATTAAAATGGGTCTTTTGTCGGATATTCTCAACGGAACAGCTGTCGAGTTATTTCCGACATGAGGGGAGTTATCTTATTTTCAAGATGAATTCAGTTGGGTGTTGTTGATAACATTGAATAAATCAGGATAAATAATGAATGTTGAATAACTTATGTAGTAAATAATTTTGTTTAGTGTCGTTTGGCTATCTTAGTAAACTTTCCATCTAATAAAAATTTACCTATAAGTCGAGGAAGGCATGCTATCATTGATTGTTGTCGTTATGTCAGGAACGTCTTTGTTTTTATTCAGTTTAACTGTGTCCTCCTAACCTAGGATTAATTTATAAGTATGTAATTTTAACAATAGGATCTTTTGTGATCCCAGTGATCCTATCATTCAATAAATAACAGAATGATTGTGAATAATATATCATCTAAAATAGCTGCTTATAATACGTACAGACACAGAGAGGACTGAGAGGAGCCAATATGAATTGTTTGGGTTCGTGTAAGGGCCGCTATGAATTTAATCTGGCAGAGACAAGCGCCCCGCCTTACTACCCACCGCAATTACCTTACAACCCCGATTTCACCGATGAACATGTTGAATATGATGACACAGCGGTTCTTGATCCTGCTAACTTGTGGAGCACATACTATGGCGAGTTTTACGCTGGAAATACTTTCGAAAACTATGACGAGTGGGGGCGAGCCCGCCGCTCCTTGTACGAAGGCGTCAACTGTATGCCGGTGAGTGCGCCAGCTTGTGTGCCTCGCGTCGCACGCTGCCTACTACTATTACGCCTTGTTGTCGTGAGTTATGTGTGTACATAAACAAAATGCTGTATATTTCAACATTTCGTTTTAAAATTAACAGACAAAGCGTTTGCTGCTGACGTAAAAGAGAATGGGTTTGTTTACATAATGAAACCTTAATTTTTTCTTTAACCTAATAAAACTCGGATCAAAGCGAGAAGGGTGTCCAGAATGCATCAGGCGCATATACCGCGATCTATTTCCGGGCGCGGGCGTCGGCCCTATTCGTGTAAGCCTCGTTCATTTTGAACTAAAACATGCGCGAGCTCGGCCGCGGGGGCTCACTCGTGGCTGCAACCATCGCGGCATTACACAATCGAACCGTAGTCGAGGAAAAGCCTCGGCCGATCAAATCACGATCGACCTCCGCTGAGATAAGAAATGTTGCGCGTTCTATAAGAGAGGAAAATTTTGGTGAAACTCGCTCTCGCAGAGCGTCCGGCTGCAGCGAACGTCCTGTGTCCACCGCGTCTGAAGCCTCCGAACGTGACTCCGCTTCCGTGCAGTCCAGTGAGGAGCCGCCCCCACAGGAGAGTACGTAACACACGATCTGCGGACGAGTCACTGACGTAGCATATTACTGGAACTTAGCCAAACTTTAAAATAGAGACACGTAGGTGACTCGTGCCGAGAGCTTGTCGCGCAGTGTCGCATTAGCGGAGCCTCATGTCCGACTGCGAATATCTGACGGAGCCCTTCGATGAGGAGCAGGAGCGCGCGGCGGCCGGCTTCGTGCACCCCGCCGTGCGCTCCTACATGTACTCCCCGATGGGTGAGTTGCCGTCGCTCATGAGGCTCCAACGCGTTTTATTTACTTTTCATCGCTTATCTCGTGACAGGCGGTGATTCGGACAGCCCTGATGAGGCCACAGTGAAATGCACGACGTGGCCAGACGGCGCTGTAGCTGCGGCTCGAATTGGCTCATCTGACACCGAATCCAGCTCCTCCAGCGGCGACGATTCTGATGAACAAGAGTACGAACCTCGAGGTTGTGATGCAGAATACCACACACTGACGCCTAGCAGGCGTTTGGATAATTCCACTCGACGCGATGATGATTTTACGTGGATGCCTACCGGAAATATGGTGGACGAAGGTGACGATCATGTCTCAGAACCGAGAGGGGATGATTATTCGGCAGCGAGTTTGGAAAGACGACGACGTGCGCCGGGCGACCGGCAAGATCGTGACCGTAAAACAAGGTCGTCGTTGACATCCAAGCCGCCACAACACCCGGCAAGCGTACGCGCGTCACCTCGACCGCGGCGTTCTCGGAATGAAGACACACCTCCAGAGCTACAGAGGCGATGGAACTCCTACGAGCAGTTCCGATGGCCGGAGGGCGGCTGGTGGCCTCCCATGTGTTGGTGTCATGGACCTCCGGTGCCGCCGCCGTGTTATATGCACGACAGAGCTTGGCCGTCCAACCCCTCACTTCCGCCCATGCCCACACGAAGTTACAATAAGGTACGAGAAATGAGAGTAGACAAAAATTTAATTCAGACAATTGGAGAATTGAGCTAGGGAATTACTTAGAGCGTTAATAAACACGTTCCGCTCTTATACAATTCACTACACCTCCTACTCGCCAGCTTGTGTCAATAAACCGAGGGTTTCGAGGAAAGGAATGTAAGAAATAGGTGCGGCGAGAGATCTCGTTCTAATTTAGTTGTATTGGTATAACTATACATACACTTATTCAAATGGACATAAATAATTGTTGTGAATGTGATTTTAACACAACCGAGTTGTTAACATTGTTACACGGGTTTTTTTTAACGGTTACACTAACTTGTGTTGTTTTAAATGCTCTGTATAAATATGATCAGAATCATAAAGCAGAGCTGTAAATTTAATATTGTTTTTGCACGGCAGACTCTGTTTTTTTTTTAGAGTCCAGCGTATAACAGTGACTGTATTAGTGTGACGAAAATTACAGAACGATGCGGAGGATCGCGTTCGTCGCCTCGAGGCAGACAAGGAGAGCTTGCATCTTCAGGTGCAAGTGTTGTCGGAACAAATCGCCGCGCAGACTGAGAAGATGACGGACTTGGAGCGCGCTCTGCAGGACGCAAGGCAGAGGCTCGACGATGCTGAACAAAGGCTGCAGAAGGTAAAAACATTACATTATTTCAGTACCAGCATACCAAAAATTTGGCCCGAATTTTCAACCCGAATTCCAGGGCGTGTAAAATACTAGGTATACAACAAAATAACGTTACGTTGAAATTGGGTTTGTACTCGGCTTCGGTCTGGCTTCCACTTAAAAACGCGTGAAAATTTAACTGGGACAAGATTTAACACCAGTACATTTCTTGTTTTACATGTCCTACAAAAAATAGATGCTGACGTTTTATTGTTCGCGTTTACTTCAGAAATAATAGTTTTATACTTGTCCCGGAATTTCGCAAAACCAAATAATCCAAAAATCCCTATCTTGTACTATTTAAGTTAGAAACTAGGTGCTACAAAGGTCACGTTAGTTCTAACTTGCTTGTTTAACAACTCCGCTGCGCGCTTGTCTTGCTACTTTACAAGTTTCGCGTTTGTCGCTCGTTATTTACTGTGAAACTTTACAATCTCATTTACTTCCTAAACATTACTTAAAAGCCCTACAATACATTGATTATTTTGAGTTACTGAAACACTCTTGGAGTGAACCGTATCAGATTCAGATTCATTTATTTGCAAACATGTACGTACAGGTATAAGATGGTACAACCGTATCCAGTTGATTAGGGAGCAGTGAGACATTGCTGGCTCGTTTGGATTTGCAGTTGAATTAATAAATATGATAGCACGACGGTAAACTGTTTAACATTCAGCACGGCCTAGATCCCGGTGGAACGGGGCTCTTGAATAATCATGATCGGTGTGGGCCGCACAATTTCTAGCGCGAGCCTCAGGCGGTGCCCGATCTCTTTATCGCATTCAGCTTGGCGTGCCCGTCACACAATCACTTGGAACGATAGATTAAGTAATAAGTCGTATGATAGACCCCGAAAGTGGATACATGGGCTCGGCGATAACTTTTCCATTCGAATAGAGATAGGATGCGAGTTGCAGCTTGTTAGTGCTATCACGATTTTGTCGAATAGGGGTTAGTTAGCTTCCATGTACCTATTTGAGACGAGCATTGTTAGCAGAGTTGTAATCCTAGGATTACCTTTGTTTTACCAAAGCTAGCACTACCCAAATCTGGTCGTGTTCAATTACGTTAATGAATGAAATCCTTTTCATTGTTTCATCTCATAACAAACGAATTCGGTCTGGACTTTTTTAACGAATCAAAAGTAATAATTTGCAGAATGACAATGAAGCTAAATTAACTCGTGTTCATTTAAAGATATTTGGGAATATAGCTATAGTAGTAGAAACTACGGCTTTATTGCAAATATAAAGTTTATAAACCGCATTTCTATGTATCATCGAAAAATATTAATTTTCAACTGCGATAAGTGCTAAACCAGTAACTAGAGAGTTGGCCATCTGCTATTACGCGTGTTGGACTTTATCTATAGATTTATGTTATTTACGATAGACGTAGGTAATACCAGAATTTAGGCTGTGTACTACATAAATATATACGAGTTAAATTTGGAAAACTGTTGGTTGAGGACTTTATGCGACCAAATCCGTCCGTTTGGTCGTCCGTTCAAGCTCCTTTAAGTTCTGAGTTGAGCTACACGATTACTGACAAATGCTTGCACTGACTGGACTGGTCCACTCAAATCTGCTTGGTTCTTTTCCTGAAAAGCCCATTTCAAACACTTATCTACATGGTCCTCACATGATCTTGCCAAGATTAAGCAAAAAAAAATTAAAAGATACTGATCATTGAGTTTGTTTCCAAATTTCTTCTCAGGGGTAGTCAGATAGAAAAAGGTCGGCTCCATCTAGTTTTTTTTTTTAATATTATGACGTGATTCCTTTTTCCCATTTACAGAATGAACAATTTCATTTCATTGTGTGTAATACCACAGACTTTAGATGACGTGTGGTTTACTATGCGAATAATATGACCGAATCACTATCGTTGCGTGTCTTGTAGATGCAAATTACATGAATTGCGTTGTCAAGTCGCCTTAGCGTGCGAGAATGTTGTTCATTGTCTCACAGACTCGCACCGAGTTATGACAAGAGACTTATGTCTCCTGCCATTTTGCTTCAGTGATCATACACGTTATGTATGTAAAAGTAAGAGCAGCCTCTAAACTCCAAACTGCAAAGATCGAAGGGGTTCGCGACGCGACCTAAGCTTTGTCATTTTGTAAGAGTAGATTATTTTTAACCGACTTCAAAAATGAGGAGGTTCTCATTTCGACTGTGTTTTTTTTTGTATGTTTGTTATGCGATTACTCCGCCAATTGTAAATTGATTTTGATGATTCTTTTTTTGTTTGGTAGTTCATGCTTCAGAGGTAGTCAAACAAAACTTTTATTAACTTTGCTTGTGTTTGTTTTTGAGTTAGCTTCATTATTTTACGTATTTTTCCCACTTAGCCCTTATGGATCATGTTTTAAGTTCCCGTCACTGTTATTTACATAGCAGGTAGTATTCGAATTTGTGTGGGGTAGGTACCACAACTAAAAATTGAAAAATAAAAACTTTTTACAAAAAAAAAAACAAATGAACCAAACTATTTTTGTTTTCATTCGGTTGTAATTTTTTGTAAAAAGTTTTTATTTTACAAAAAATAACAAACAACAGTAAACACCGAAGTCTGCTTAGAAAAAATTTGAAAGCTTTTAACTTGAAATTCCTTCCATTCATGATTGACATCTAGAAAATTAAATGGAATTCAATCGCATAGTGAAGCTAAAAGAAACGATGCGTCACATCCAGGCCTGGAACTCGATAAAATAGTCGCTCCACAGAAAATAATGATTGCTTCACCTACACACATGGCCACCCGCGAGTGCCAACGGATCAATCAACGTGATAGATTAGGAACAGCACAAGTAGTTTGTAAAAATGTACGAAATGTGAATGTTATTGATTAAACACTATCAGCTGTAGGTTTAAATTAATGGATTAAAATGTAAAGTGCGCAAAAATCACGCGGTTCTCGTTTTTAGAGACTGTAAAGAAAATGAATCGTGATTTGCGAGAACAAGTTTCCGATACAAACTACCAAACTTTTATTAGAATTAGAAGTAGTTCAAAAACCTAGTCAGGTGAGGTGCCAATCAACGTGTTTATGATTAAATAAAATAAACATTTTGTTTTAAATCGTTCTAATTCCATAGTCCATTTACGTCCGAGCAATGTGTAGCGTATGTATATCGTGCGAACTACCAGATGTGCCTTTTTATTAACAACCGACAAACGAGTAGAGACAGCATCGTAGTCTTCGTACTGTAAAATTCCTATCGGATTGAACTTTAATTTCGAATAAGTCAATGCTGTTTAGACGTTTCGATTTAGAGATCCTATTAGAGGCAACGTTGGTTGAGACAGCTCCAGTCTACGTTTTCTTTATTTAAAAATAGAAGCTGAAATATACGTGGTCTTTTAGACGTCAAGCTTTTTATGAATGCGTTTGTACAACTCTAGAATTGATACGTATTTTCATTTTCACCGTTTCGTACTGACGCTGAGTTACTGTTGATTAACACCATAGTAAAAGTTTACCCGTTCCTTTGATGATAAAGAATTCTTGCACACTGTATAAATTGTTTGAACGTTAGTATCTCAGCTAATGGAATGGAATTGTATTTTTGAATAACACTTCAATGAGTTCATACGTCAAGGGTACCTTCAGTTCATACCTCAAGGGTATCTCGTTCATACATCACCTTTGTGTTAGCATAATGTTTCTACAACGTATATTTGATTCTGTTATTTTGGGAGATTCCCCAATTTTGCTCTGATAGGAGTTCTAATATTTTGTATGTAACAAGAAGAAAGTTACTCCAGAGACGGAGAAGTTGTGTGGAAATCGGTTGTCATGGCATGGGCACGTGATACGGAGGAATGAGCGGCATGTCGCTAGGAGAGAGTATGACTAAGGATGGTTATAAGAGTAGGGGAAGACCAAAGAAACGAATAGCGGTCAATACTGAAATGACGGCTACTGGAAATGTATGAAATAAGAAAACATGCAGGATATAATGTGTTATTTAATCTATGACGGTTTTTATATTTTCAGGAAATGCTCCAACGTTCATCTTTGGAGACGCAGAAGTTGGAGTTACTGTCGAAACTAAGTGAAGTGAGGTTGCGTGCGGCAGAGCGCGGCATAATGGAGCGCTCGCCGCCGCCGCCCGAGCCCGTCGCCCCTCTGCCAGTGGCTAGGCCTGCGCCCCCCAGAGTATGTTATAAAGATTTATTAACAAGAGAATAGTATTTGGCTTTGAATTGGTTGATTATTTGATTTTGTATTAGAACGATTGCCGAGGGATTTATCAAATTCACGGCAATTATTCTAATTTATACTTTATAACAATGAAATAAGAGTTATTACTATTGGTTTAACGTCATTCTGATCATGAATGCGCTAGTCTATATACTAACTAACACATACTAAAATACATTCCTATCAAAATTAACGACACATCATAACATTCCAGACGCCGCCCGCAAACTACGGTCGTCAGATCGAGCGCAACACTCACATGTACTCGTCGCTGCCGCGCTCGTCCGTGGTGACGTCAGAGGCGCGCGTCGCGTTCGGTAAACAGAACAACATGGTGGTGGCTCGCGGGCGCGGACACTCGGTGCCGAACCTAGGTGTGGCGCACGCGCCGTGCGGGCGAGCATGGGCCTCACGTGCTGTTATATAGGCTCGATCCTGCTTTTTGCCGTAACAAAGGCCCAATCCTGACATAAGCTGTAACATAGGCTCTGATCCTGCTTTATGCTGTAACATCTAGGCCCGATATTGGTGCGATATTTTACGTAAACACGCAAACTACCGCATCGTTCAAAGCCCTTTCTAACAGTCTCCCAACTAGAGATGAGAATATTGGTTGAAATTGTTTATTGGTTAATGGTTAATGGTTAAATAAAAATATCGATATTTTTATTGGTTGAAAATATTAGTTAATATTTTTATTTAAGTATCTGCAACATGTTGAAAAGTTGAATATTCTATTAACTAATGCATGTTGAAATTGTTAAGTTAAACTTCCCTTCATACTTTAACAGGCTTTTTTACAATATTTACAAGTTGCGACTTTTTCCACCCCCACGATTATCGAAATGGTTCCACGTATCATTATTTCGTCTCGGCATTTTGTAAAACAAAAAAAACAACAACAACGCAACGACGCGACTTTGTTATTTGAGTAAAATATCAAAACTAACTAATAAAATAAACTTATATCAAAAATCAACCATTAACCGACCGAAATATTGGTTAAAAATATCAACAACTTTCTTTAGAATAAAATATCCCCAACAGTAAATGTGTTTTAACGTAACAAAGATAGAACATACAATTGAATGCACGTAACGGAATAAATATTTCTACGACACTGACGACACTGCGTTGCCGCTCCGAAGGTCAACCCGAGCGAGCGAGAGACAGCGCGTTGTTCGAGCGAGACAGAGAAATATTCGTCCTTGCCAATTTTGCGCCGAAGAAGTTGATATGATATTTTTATTCGTTAATGTTAATTTTATTTATTGAATCATGGTTAATTTTAAATATTAGTTAAATTTAATGGTTGATGGTTATATTCATCATCTCTACTCCCAACCCTGCTTATCTGATAGACAATGAATACCTACTCTCTTTTTTTTTCATTGAAAATCAGACGCTCCTTCACGTGACCTAATGCTCCAACGTGGACAGTAAACCTCTCCTTACCCTTTTGGCAATACTTGCTTAACTATCTCCTAGAAGTATTGGGACAGTGGTGGCCCAAGAAACGGCCGCGCCGTAGGTTCGAACTCAGACAGGCACTTGACTTTGTCTAAATCATTTTATACCATGCCCCCTCTAAAAAGCTTATTTTAATCACTGAAAACAGTGAATAAAAAGCACACTTAATAACTGTTTTGGTGTTTGAATTTAGACCACACCAATATATTCGAACTCCATCTCAAACTATACAAACTCCTATTATTTTAATTTTCGAACGGGAGTTTAGCATTAGAATAAAAACTATTTCGTGTTCTTTGCTGTCATTAGTAAATTGGCGCTATTTTAAATATTGTAAGTTGTACGAACAAAAAGTTTGGTGTTACTTAATAAATCGATTGAAAATGTATTCAAGTGTGTTAAAACCTGAGTTTATGAAAGAGTGGGCGGCCGATGTAGTAGAAAACTTGCTACCCAACGAATCATAGCTGGTTTACATCAAAGCCTACGATGAGTTTTGCAAATGGAAAAATGAAAATCAAGCTTCTGGCACATTTTCAGTCTGTTTTCCTAACTTATTTTAAAGAGTTATCGAAGAAAAAGAAGTCATCGACATTATGGAGTATGTATTCTATGCTACGGTGTAGGTACTATAAAACCAAGGCATAATATTGACATAACAACATACTCGAAGTTCTTTTTCTCGTAGTCATGGTATAAAGTATAGTATGTAACTCTTGAATAAAACGGATTTATATCGAGGGCCATGAATCACTCGCGTCGTTCAGGATTCTAACACTTGAATCACTCGCTATGCTCGTGATTCAATCATCATGAATCACTCCCTACGGTCGTGATTCAGTCGTTAGAATCCTTCACTTGCTCGTGACATCATCTATGGCCCTCGCTTTAAATCCGTCCTTTATTCACTAATTGCATAATATACTATTCACCACCACTGCTCTCAAAACGATGAAGGAAAATACCGTAAGGAAACCGGCAAGTCCTAGAACTAAAAATTTGAAGACGTATCCACCAGCCCGCACTGGACCCGCGCGGTGGATTACGGCCCGCTCCCTCTCACAGAGAGGAGACCTGTCTCGGCAGTGGGAACATTATAGGCTGATTATGCTATCTCCTAGAGAAGTACATTAGAAGAAAATTTCACCAATGATATAAACCAGCTTTCCCGCGCTTTGTCCGCCTATGTCAATGTCGTAAATATTGGTGTTGTATGTTACTAGAAAATAATATTTTATATAATGTCCAAGCATGTGTTGCGTTATGCCTTAGCCCTTAAAATGATATAAAATTACTTCAGTGGTTTATAAATGCATGTAGCTTTTGATCGTACACTGTTGCAAGGATCTTTTGGCGTTCGAATGACGTTAACGGGGGGGCGCTGTTGGTAAACATTCGTGCAATATAGTTTTGTGAAATGTATTAAAAAACAAGATGGCGGCATTAGTTCTGATTTGGGCCACGCGCCAAAAGATCCTTGTACAGCTTATACAATGATTGAGCTATTCATTTGTTATAGATGAATAATATGATATGATAATTATGAGGGCCGCCTGTTGGTCTAGTGGTCGCAAACGCTACTGTTGAATATGAGGTCCTGTTCGATTCTCGGGTCGGGCAAAGTGTTATTGGGTTTTTCCATTTGGAATATCTCAGTAGCAGCCTGGATTCCTCCGGAGCCCTTATTAAAAATGTCAACCAAAAATTAACTTAAACTTCATAACGCTAAAGTAAAGCGTTGATTGATTGGCAATAGGTAAAAAAAAAATAAGATTCAAGTATCAATAATGCATGACTGTGTTTAATTAGTTTATTTTTATAGTATTGTGACGAATCCCAAGTAAAGTGTGTGTTTCATCTCGCTTGATATTCATGTTCAGCGGAGAAGGAGCAGGCGAGCGGGCGCGCCAGCCCGGCCGCGGCCCTGCGCGCGCGCCTGGAGGGCGGCGACGCGCGCGCCGAGCGGGCGCACACGCCCCGTCTGCGCACTACTCCCATGGCGTGGTAACTATCTTGTTTATTTACCTTATAGAGATTGTACAATCCGTTCCGATGCGAGTGCGAGTCCGATGCGAGCCGCTTGGTGGAAATCATCCTTAACTTAATAAATGCTATAGGTAATAAATAAATAAATTAAAAAAAAAAAACGTATTTCCGTTTCCAGGGAAACAACAGACGTCCGGGAATGGGACTGCGAGACTACATGTGGCTGGCTGGAGAGTCTAGGGCTCGAAGTATACGTACCCGGTGCGCGCGCTTGGCTAGGTTCCACGCCTGATGCACGCGGGGTGATAGCAGCTGCCTCGCATCACGCTATAGAGAAGGAACTGGCTATCAAGCATCCGTTACATAAGAAGAAGATTCTACTCGCCTTGACTGATCTACTGGTTAGTAGTTAGCCTAATTCTTATAAATATTATACCTTAGGTGGCTCTGAAAAGCCTTGGTCTCGAAGTATAGACGTCCGGCGCGTGTGCATGGCAGGTTCCATGCCTCGAGCACGCAGGGTGTTGGCAGCTGCCTCGCATCACGCTATAGAGAAGGAACTGGCCATTAAGCATCCATAACATAAGAAGAAGATTCTGAATCTTCTATAAAAAAACAAATGACCAACAGAACTTAATTCTTAGCCGTTCAACTGTCGATTAGCCTTTAGAACGCTATTGTGCCTCGTTAGTGATAGTTGGAGGTTAATAAAATAGTGTATTTGGTTTTAAACTAGGTTAACCATGTTAACTGTAGACTCTGCTAGACCAACGGTCTATCCACGAAACACTATATTTATTTCAGTATCGGCTTTAGCACTCTTGAAAACTATGAAAACGACAGCCATGACGAGAAATTTGAAGTCTTTCGTAGCCGCCATTTTGGATTTTCATTCTGACTGCACGATTTTCATTCTGATGGCTTTAGTACCATGAAACATGATGATGAACTTCGTTCCAAAAATGTAATAGTCGTAAGATCATCTCTATAGCAATGGGTAATTAAATTGATTCCTGTTCCGGACGTCACCACCAGGGCGGCCACGGCGACCCGCTGCTGTCGCTGGCGGCGCGCCTGGACACGGCGTGGGCGCTGCGCTGGCTGGAGGACGTGGGCGCGTGCGGCGCGCGCGCTGCCGCCGCCGACGCGGCGCTGGACGCGCGCCTGCTGCACCGCCTCACGCACGCCGACCTGCACGCGCACCTGCGCGTCACGCATGCGCTACAAGCGCTCTCCATACGCAGAGGTACTGCACCGTCTTATCGTCCAACTATCTGTGTCCCGCGGCCCCGACGCGCGCCTGCTGCACCGCCTCACGCACGCCGACCTGCACGCGCACCTGCGCGTCACGCATGCGCTACAAGCGCTCTCCATACGCAGAGGTACTGCACCGTCTTATCGTCCAACTATCTGTGTCCCGCGGCCCCGACGCGCGCCTGCTGCACCGCCTCACGCACGCCGACCTGCACGCGCACCTGCGCGTCACGCATGCGCTACAAGCGCTCTCCATACGCAGAGGTACTGCACCGTCTTATCGTCCAACTATCTGTGTCCCGCGGCCCCGACGCGCGCCTGCTGCACCGCCTCACGCACGCCGACCTGCACGCGCACCTGCGCGTCACGCATGCGCTACAAGCGCTCTCCATACGCAGAGGTACTGCACCGTCTTATCGTCCAACTATCTGTGTCCCGCGGCCCCGACGCGCGCCTGCTGCACCGCCTCACGCACGCCGACCTGCACGCGCACCTGCGCGTCACGCATGCGCTACAAGCGCTCTCCATACGCAGAGGTACTGCACCGTCTTATCGTCCAACTATCTGTGTCCCGCGGCCCCGACGCGCGCCTGCTGCACCGCCTCACGCACGCCGACCTGCACGCGCACCTGCGCGTCACGCATGCGCTACAAGCGCTCTCCATACGCAGAGGTACTGCACCGTCTTATCGTCCAACTATCTGTGTCCCGCGGCCCCGACGCGCGCCTGCTGCACCGCCTCACGCACGCCGACCTGCACGCGCACCTGCGCGTCACGCATGCGCTACAAGCGCTCTCCATACGCAGAGGTACTGCACCGTCTTATCGTCCAACTATCTGTGTCCCGCGGCCCCGACGCGCGCCTGCTGCACCGCCTCACGCACGCCGACCTGCACGCGCACCTGCGCGTCACGCATGCGCTACAAGCGCTCTCCATACGCAGAGGTACTGCACCGTCTTATCGTCCAACTATCTGTGTCCCGCGGCCCCGACGCGCGCCTGCTGCACCGCCTCACGCACGCCGACCTGCACGCGCACCTGCGCGTCACGCATGCGCTACAAGCGCTCTCCATACGCAGAGGTACTGCACCGTCTTATCGTCCAACTATCTGTGTCCCGCGGCCCCGACGCGCGCCTGCTGCACCGCCTCACGCACGCCGACCTGCACGCGCACCTGCGCGTCACGCATGCGCTACAAGCGCTCTCCATACGCAGAGGTACTGCACCGTCTTATCGTCCAACTATCTGTGTCCCGCGGCCCCGACGCGCGCCTGCTGCACCGCCTCACGCACGCCGACCTGCACGCGCACCTGCGCGTCACGCATGCGCTACAAGCGCTCTCCATACGCAGAGGTACTGCACCGTCTTATCGTCCAACTATCTGTGTCCCGCGGCCCCGACGCGCGCCTGCTGCACCGCCTCACGCACGCCGACCTGCACGCGCACCTGCGCGTCACGCATGCGCTACAAGCGCTCTCCATACGCAGAGGTACTGCACCGTCTTATCGTCCAACTATCTGTGTCCCGCGGCCCCGACGCGCGCCTGCTGCACCGCCTCACGCACGCCGACCTGCACGCGCACCTGCGCGTCACGCATGCGCTACAAGCGCTCTCCATACGCAGAGGTACTGCACCGTCTTATCGTCCAACTATCTGTGTCCCGCGGCCCCGACGCGCGCCTGCTGCACCGCCTCACGCACGCCGACCTGCACGCGCACCTGCGCGTCACGCATGCGCTACAAGCGCTCTCCATACGCAGAGGTACTGCACCGTCTTATCGTCCAACTATCTGTGTCCCGCGGCCCCGACGCGCGCCTGCTGCACCGCCTCACGCACGCCGACCTGCACGCGCACCTGCGCGTCACGCATGCGCTACAAGCGCTCTCCATACGCAGAGGTACTGCACCGTCTTATCGTCCAACTATCTGTGTCCCGCGGCCCCGACGCGCGCCTGCTGCACCGCCTCACGCACGCCGACCTGCACGCGCACCTGCGCGTCACGCATGCGCTACAAGCGCTCTCCATACGCAGAGGTACTGCACCGTCTTATCGTCCAACTATCTGTGTCCCGCGGCCCCGACGCGCGCCTGCTGCACCGCCTCACGCACGCCGACCTGCACGCGCACCTGCGCGTCACGCATGCGCTACAAGCGCTCTCCATACGCAGAGGTACTGCACCGTCTTATCGTCCAACTATCTGTGTCCCGCGGCCCCGACGCGCGCCTGCTGCACCGCCTCACGCACGCCGACCTGCACGCGCACCTGCGCGTCACGCATGCGCTACAAGCGCTCTCCATACGCAGAGGTACTGCACCGTCTTATCGTCCAACTATCTGTGTCCCGCGGCCCCGACGCGCGCCTGCTGCACCGCCTCACGCACGCCGACCTGCACGCGCACCTGCGCGTCACGCATGCGCTACAAGCGCTCTCCATACGCAGAGGTACTGCACCGTCTTATCGTCCAACTATCTGTGTCCCGCGGCCCCGACGCGCGCCTGCTGCACCGCCTCACGCACGCCGACCTGCACGCGCACCTGCGCGTCACGCATGCGCTACAAGCGCTCTCCATACGCAGAGGTACTGCACCGTCTTATCGTCCAACTATCTGTGTCCCGCGGCCCCGACGCGCGCCTGCTGCACCGCCTCACGCACGCCGACCTGCACGCGCACCTGCGCGTCACGCATGCGCTACAAGCGCTCTCCATACGCAGAGGTACTGCACCGTCTTATCGTCCAACTATCTGTGTCCCGCGGCCCCGACGCGCGCCTGCTGCACCGCCTCACGCACGCCGACCTGCACGCGCACCTGCGCGTCACGCATGCGCTACAAGCGCTCTCCATACGCAGAGGTACTGCACCGTCTTATCGTCCAACTATCTGTGTCCCGCGGCCCCGACGCGCGCCTGCTGCACCGCCTCACGCACGCCGACCTGCACGCGCACCTGCGCGTCACGCATGCGCTACAAGCGCTCTCCATACGCAGAGGTACTGCACCGTCTTATCGTCCAACTATCTGTGTCCCGCGGCCCCGACGCGCGCCTGCTGCACCGCCTCACGCACGCCGACCTGCACGCGCACCTGCGCGTCACGCATGCGCTACAAGCGCTCTCCATACGCAGAGGTACTGCACCGTCTTATCGTCCAACTATCTGTGTCCCGCGGCCCCGACGCGCGCCTGCTGCACCGCCTCACGCACGCCGACCTGCACGCGCACCTGCGCGTCACGCATGCGCTACAAGCGCTCTCCATACGCAGAGGTACTGCACCGTCTTATCGTCCAACTATCTGTGTCCCGCGGCCCCGACGCGCGCCTGCTGCACCGCCTCACGCACGCCGACCTGCACGCGCACCTGCGCGTCACGCATGCGCTACAAGCGCTCTCCATACGCAGAGGTACTGCACCGTCTTATCGTCCAACTATCTGTGTCCCGCGGCCCCGACGCGCGCCTGCTGCACCGCCTCACGCACGCCGACCTGCACGCGCACCTGCGCGTCACGCATGCGCTACAAGCGCTCTCCATACGCAGAGGTACTGCACCGTCTTATCGTCCAACTATCTGTGTCCCGCGGCCCCGACGCGCGCCTGCTGCACCGCCTCACGCACGCCGACCTGCACGCGCACCTGCGCGTCACGCATGCGCTACAAGCGCTCTCCATACGCAGAGGTACTGCACCGTCTTATCGTCCAACTATCTGTGTCCCGCGGCCCCGACGCGCGCCTGCTGCACCGCCTCACGCACGCCGACCTGCACGCGCACCTGCGCGTCACGCATGCGCTACAAGCGCTCTCCATACGCAGAGGTACTGCACCGTCTTATCGTCCAACTATCTGTGTCCCGCGGCCCCGACGCGCGCCTGCTGCACCGCCTCACGCACGCCGACCTGCACGCGCACCTGCGCGTCACGCATGCGCTACAAGCGCTCTCCATACGCAGAGGTACTGCACCGTCTTATCGTCCAACTATCTGTGTCCCGCGGCCCCGACGCGCGCCTGCTGCACCGCCTCACGCACGCCGACCTGCACGCGCACCTGCGCGTCACGCATGCGCTACAAGCGCTCTCCATACGCAGAGGTACTGCACCGTCTTATCGTCCAACTATCTGTGTCCCGCGGCCCCGACGCGCGCCTGCTGCACCGCCTCACGCACGCCGACCTGCACGCGCACCTGCGCGTCACGCATGCGCTACAAGCGCTCTCCATACGCAGAGGTACTGCACCGTCTTATCGTCCAACTATCTGTGTCCCGCGGCCCCGACGCGCGCCTGCTGCACCGCCTCACGCACGCCGACCTGCACGCGCACCTGCGCGTCACGCATGCGCTACAAGCGCTCTCCATACGCAGAGGTACTGCACCGTCTTATCGTCCAACTATCTGTGTCCCGCGGCCCCGACGCGCGCCTGCTGCACCGCCTCACGCACGCCGACCTGCACGCGCACCTGCGCGTCACGCATGCGCTACAAGCGCTCTCCATACGCAGAGGTACTGCACCGTCTTATCGTCCAACTATCTGTGTCCCGCGGCCCCGACGCGCGCCTGCTGCACCGCCTCACGCACGCCGACCTGCACGCGCACCTGCGCGTCACGCATGCGCTACAAGCGCTCTCCATACGCAGAGGTACTGCACCGTCTTATCGTCCAACTATCTGTGTCCCGCGGCCCCGACGCGCGCCTGCTGCACCGCCTCACGCACGCCGACCTGCACGCGCACCTGCGCGTCACGCATGCGCTACAAGCGCTCTCCATACGCAGAGGTACTGCACCGTCTTATCGTCCAACTATCTGTGTCCCGCGGCCCCGACGCGCGCCTGCTGCACCGCCTCACGCACGCCGACCTGCACGCGCACCTGCGCGTCACGCATGCGCTACAAGCGCTCTCCATACGCAGAGGTACTGCACCGTCTTATCGTCCAACTATCTGTGTCCCGCGGCCCCGACGCGCGCCTGCTGCACCGCCTCACGCACGCCGACCTGCACGCGCACCTGCGCGTCACGCATGCGCTACAAGCGCTCTCCATACGCAGAGGTACTGCACCGTCTTATCGTCCAACTATCTGTGTCCCGCGGCCCCGACGCGCGCCTGCTGCACCGCCTCACGCACGCCGACCTGCACGCGCACCTGCGCGTCACGCATGCGCTACAAGCGCTCTCCATACGCAGAGGTACTGCACCGTCTTATCGTCCAACTATCTGTGTCCCGCGGCCCCGACGCGCGCCTGCTGCACCGCCTCACGCACGCCGACCTGCACGCGCACCTGCGCGTCACGCATGCGCTACAAGCGCTCTCCATACGCAGAGGTACTGCACCGTCTTATCGTCCAACTATCTGTGTCCCGCGGCCCCGACGCGCGCCTGCTGCACCGCCTCACGCACGCCGACCTGCACGCGCACCTGCGCGTCACGCATGCGCTACAAGCGCTCTCCATACGCAGAGGTACTGCACCGTCTTATCGTCCAACTATCTGTGTCCCGCGGCCCCGACGCGCGCCTGCTGCACCGCCTCACGCACGCCGACCTGCACGCGCACCTGCGCGTCACGCATGCGCTACAAGCGCTCTCCATACGCAGAGGTACTGCACCGTCTTATCGTCCAACTATCTGTGTCCCGCGGCCCCGACGCGCGCCTGCTGCACCGCCTCACGCACGCCGACCTGCACGCGCACCTGCGCGTCACGCATGCGCTACAAGCGCTCTCCATACGCAGAGGTACTGCACCGTCTTATCGTCCAACTATCTGTGTCCCGCGGCCCCGACGCGCGCCTGCTGCACCGCCTCACGCACGCCGACCTGCACGCGCACCTGCGCGTCACGCATGCGCTACAAGCGCTCTCCATACGCAGAGGTACTGCACCGTCTTATCGTCCAACTATCTGTGTCCCGCGGCCCCGACGCGCGCCTGCTGCACCGCCTCACGCACGCCGACCTGCACGCGCACCTGCGCGTCACGCATGCGCTACAAGCGCTCTCCATACGCAGAGGTACTGCACCGTCTTATCGTCCAACTATCTGTGTCCCGCGGCCCCGACGCGCGCCTGCTGCACCGCCTCACGCACGCCGACCTGCACGCGCACCTGCGCGTCACGCATGCGCTACAAGCGCTCTCCATACGCAGAGGTACTGCACCGTCTTATCGTCCAACTATCTGTGTCCCGCGGCCCCGACGCGCGCCTGCTGCACCGCCTCACGCACGCCGACCTGCACGCGCACCTGCGCGTCACGCATGCGCTACAAGCGCTCTCCATACGCAGAGGTACTGCACCGTCTTATCGTCCAACTATCTGTGTCCCGCGGCCCCGACGCGCGCCTGCTGCACCGCCTCACGCACGCCGACCTGCACGCGCACCTGCGCGTCACGCATGCGCTACAAGCGCTCTCCATACGCAGAGGTACTGCACCGTCTTATCGTCCAACTATCTGTGTCCCGCGGCCCCGACGCGCGCCTGCTGCACCGCCTCACGCACGCCGACCTGCACGCGCACCTGCGCGTCACGCATGCGCTACAAGCGCTCTCCATACGCAGAGGTACTGCACCGTCTTATCGTCCAACTATCTGTGTCCCGCGGCCCCGACGCGCGCCTGCTGCACCGCCTCACGCACGCCGACCTGCACGCGCACCTGCGCGTCACGCATGCGCTACAAGCGCTCTCCATACGCAGAGGTACTGCACCGTCTTATCGTCCAACTATCTGTGTCCCGCGGCCCCGACGCGCGCCTGCTGCACCGCCTCACGCACGCCGACCTGCACGCGCACCTGCGCGTCACGCATGCGCTACAAGCGCTCTCCATACGCAGAGGTACTGCACCGTCTTATCGTCCAACTATCTGTGTCCCGCGGCCCCGACGCGCGCCTGCTGCACCGCCTCACGCACGCCGACCTGCACGCGCACCTGCGCGTCACGCATGCGCTACAAGCGCTCTCCATACGCAGAGATACTGCACCGTCTTATCGTCCAAATATCTATAAAATATCTATATATAAAACTTTTCTTATTATTCGTGTAAAAGATAAAACTGTACATCATGTTTCGCAACTTATCCTTGCTGATACTTGTTGTATTATGCTTTCTGGGAATTTTGTTGCGCCACTATTTCTTCTCTGCTAAATCACTAGGAAGTGGTGAAAGGAGCGGCGCAACGCCCGCGCCACACCGTCGCCCGCAACTTTCGCCTCTTGTGTATGTCACGCGCCTTAAATACATGTCATATTTAGTAATTACGTGTGACCCTCAGAACAATATGAGACTTTCAATGTACCTCTGTAGGAATTATGATGAAACAGATGGACATACAAACAAACATAGCCTGTTAAAATTATAAACCTCCTTTGGCTTTGCCGTATACTGATTCACAGCTCATTTAAAAAATATATATATATTCTGCGTTGAATGTCCACAGGTATCCAAGTCCTCCGCGACAACAAGTTCGACCCCGAGACGATGATCCGTCGCGCGGCCGAGGGCGAGGCCGTGGGCGCGGAGGGCTCGCCCGAGGCCTGCGTGCCGCCCGCGCGCCTGGCGCGCTGGTCCTCGCACCGCGTCATGCAGTGGCTCAAGGAGATCGACCTCGCGGAGTACGCGCCCAATCTGCGCGGCGCAGGTAGCTAATAATCATCTATGTAATGAGTTCTATCTATGCACATTAAATTTTTACGCCGAAGCGTCTGTTCGTCGAACGTATACATATTATATTATGCATCGTAAAAGCGACGTTAACGCGTCCAGCGAGGCAGTTTCAGTACAATCACGTATACGCAACGATAGCGCAACGTTTACATAAATTCCTAGGTTTTCTTTAACTGAACATAATTATGCTCTGTGCAAAAATAAAATTACATCATTTTCTGTCGGTAGGTATCCATGGAGGCCTGATGTTACTGGAGCCGCGGTTCACGGCGGAACTTTTGGCAGCTTTACTAAACATTCCAGCTAACAAGACGCTACTGCGGCGGCATCTCACGCAGAGGTAATAATTATTATTTGACTTGAAATATGATACCAACGGAAAACCAATTAAAGCTCTATCCTGGATATGAGGGGCACCTGTCCTGACGCCGACAAGGAAGTGACGAAAGTCCGGTCGCGAAACAGAAAGAATTTCGTACAATGACTCTCATTACTTTCCTCTATCGCTCGCGCTCAAATGTATTGCCGTCGCGCTCACACATTAGAAGGACCGCCCTTATCGCGAGCGCGAAGGCAATACATTTGAGCGCGAGCTATAGAGATAAGTAATGAAGGGTCATTGTACGAAATTCTTTCTGCTTCGCGACCGGACTTTAGCTATCGCTTATTTTCTCTACGTATAATAGACGTAGGTACCGCGTCAGTCAAAGATATACATAAAATAGTTGATCGCTGACTGTCCACTCTGTTCGGCGAGAACTCTTTATATTGTACGTTTCTTGAGCGAGAATATAATTGATAACTAATAGCTTCCTCATTGGCATTTCGACAGGTGCCTAAAGCTAGATATAAAAATATAATAGTTGTTGTACCCATGTGTCAAATTTCATCCAAATCCGTCCAGCCGTTTTAGCGTAAAAGCGTAAAAAACAAACAAACTCACTTTCGCATTTATAATATTAAGTTAGGATAAGCAAACTTTTCGCTCACGGACCAAAGCTACCATAACTAAGTCCATTCTGATAGAATGCTTGTTGATTATATAATTCGTCAATGTTTTGTCTTTCTAGATTTAACGACCTGTTAGGCCGAGATGTCATTCAGCAGAAGCGTAACGCGGAGCAGACCCTCGGCTACCAACCACTTACTGCAACTACCAAATACAAGGTAGGTTGCTTCTTCAAATCCTGTTTTTTTTTTTGTTTACTCGTTTAGATATCAATACTTGATAACGTTTGTCGAGTCTCTCAAGTTTAGGAAATAATCATCAAAAATCTGCATCATTAGTCTAGTGGTCGCAAGGATTCCCAAAGTGTTATTGGACTTTTCTTTTAGTGTTATTGGGATTTGTGTCCGTTTGATGGCAATAGGCTCGCCCCCTATTACATGCGACTTAAACACAACTGGCGAAATGTGTGAATACCTCAGGTACACCTCAGCCTAACCCTTCTCGGATTATAGGCGTGATCTTATGCTGTTATCATCAAAAATCAATTTTAAAACAAAAGGCTAAACAACAACTTGTTCTTCAATAGGTACCAAAGAAAAGCCAGTTCTCACTAAAACGCAAGAAGAGCAAAGACGACCTTGACCTAGGCGACCTTGTGTGTCCGCTGCACGATGACTGCTCAGGTGACATAACCAACTCGCCAGTAAGTCGCCTCACTAACCCCACTAATCTGTAATACTGTAGCACTTCTGTGACGAAATCATCAGTAACTAGCTTTTTGCGCTCGGTTTCTACCGCGTATCACAATAAAACTTAACCTATTTGGTCTCGGAACGTTTTATATAGTAACCAGTACAGTCGGCCTCAAAAAAATCAACAAGAATTTATTTCAGTGTCTAGATTTTATATCCAAAATATTGTATCAATGTGTAGCCACAAAACACATTGGGTACTTAATTGTAGCTATACATTGGTACAGTATTATGGAACTCAAATTGTAGAAAGTCAAATCAATGAATATTTAAAGTATTTATTTGATTAATTACTGATGATTTCAGAAAGACATTCTTAGCTCGGATTTTTTGCCTTTTATTTGATTTTGGAATCAGTATATTCTAGCGTTAATTCGCATGGACCACACATAATTCGACATGTTTTAGACACTTACAGGATACAAATTTTGATTTTTTTGCAAACAGTTGGCGCCAAACAAATACTGCATCTCGTTTCCGGCGAACTTGATACGTCTACGTACATTGTCATTATGAATTTTAAAAACATGTGCAAGTTACCGCCTGTTTACACGCTCAGGCGGTTTATTTTTTCATCCAGTTAATGCGGGTAACCCATACATTCGCTGCCGGCACAGAACAATCAAACACAACTTACTATGCAACTAAATAGTAAGATTTGATTTAATCTAATATTAGTATTATTTACACAGAAAGTTGTTGTTTCGATCCATTATAAAAAAGGCAGAGGTATGTTTGTTTTACTGCACTATTCTATAATGAGTTTGCACTGTAGTTTGGTGATTGTGTACTTTCTTAACAAAATTTAACACAGCAATAATTGGGTTAAGCTTTTGGTGGTTTGGGTAACAGTACCAAATTAGAGAAATGTAAGTTTAACGACATTTATTTTATGTTACTTCTCATTTTGTACATTCTATTAATACATTTGACAAACACACTTCTAAGATTTTTTTATACAATGTGTTAAAAAGTCTCGTAGTCAACTTAAACTTTCCTGAATTTCAACGTTATTTCTCAAGCTGAATTGTATTTTATTATGGTGTGTTGCCAACATTTTCAGACGATGAAAGTAAAATCAGCAACAGCGGACGTCGCGTCGGCTGTCTCTCCCCCGCGTGACGAGGCGCGCGCGCAATAGCGAGCTGCGCACGCGCACACACTAGCGAGCTGCGCACGCGCACACACTAGCGAGCTGCGCACGCGCACGCGCATACTCTCATCAGAACTATATACTAACGTTTGTCTGTAGGTATGTGCTATCGTTAATTATGAAATAAATCATTTGGAAACGGAATACTAAAGTGTAGCGGAAAACGATGTGCTATAAGATCTAACAAAAATTATGTAAAACATTTGACTAATCCAAAAACGCACTGTTGCCATTAATATTTCCACCTTTTTTGTTGGATCTTATAAGTGTATTATTATATCATACGCGTAAAAATGTTTGCAATGAAGAAATATCAAGAAACTAATTTACTAACGAAGATGTTATCGATTAAGAACGTCCCTATTTGTAGGGGATGTGGTAGAGACGGTAAAAGTTCTATTGAATTTTCTTACAGTGGAGTTCAGATATAAATGGGTGTTATTAAAATCCGTGAAATTCGGTTAATATTGCGGAAATAAATAATGGAAGAACGGTCAATGTTTTAAATGTTAGTAAATATTTTAATCGAGGTCTTCGTCTAATTTCGACAGTTTGTTGGTGCTAAATTATATATTCTGGCGTTTGGCCCTAAAAATAAAAAAATGGATATTTAAGATTTAGTCCTCGAAAGTTAAAAGTATGTCCAAAGTATTAAATTCAAATAGAATATAGTATATAAAAAGGATAACTTTTCTAATAATGAATGCAACTGCCAAAAATAACGAGAGAAATAATCATTTTGTTATAGGTTTAATTGAGGTTATCATTCGTTTATTAGGTCAGAAACGCAAAAACAACCGACACAACAAAAAGACGCAATTAATTGATGACAATTAATTTTGTAGGTCCCTAATATAAAATTAAAAGGTCCATTTACTACAATATTATGATCAACAAACAAAAATAGCGTTGATACACATTTTGACGAAATTTTGTATCTATAATAAAGATGAAGAGTTTGTTTGTTTTTTATTCGTTTGTTTGAACGCGCTAATCTCTGGAACTGCTAGTCCGATTTAAAAAATCTTTTTGCATTTTATATCCCAATTCTTAAGGCGGAGACTGACTTGTAACATTTGTTTGTAATGTATCGAGTTTTTGTAACACGTTACAGTAATCAGACGGATCCCCTACTCGACTGTCGAATATTTCGTAAATTCCTTTAAAACGGAAATATGAATAAACGTAATGTTCATCACCGCAGCGTCTTATGTCTCACCGTATTGCAAACAAGCCTCAACTCGAATGATACATTACAAACAAGTGTTACAAGTCAGTCTCCGCTTTAAGGGAAGGCTATAGACTATATAACATCACGCTAAGGCTAGGAGCCGAGCAAAAAGAAAAAACGTCAGAAAGAACGCTAAGCGAAAACGAATTATGTAATAGCGTTGGCGGGCGATACGATGCCACGGGGTGGGTCGGGGGAACAAGAAATTTCATGCGGACAAAGTCACGGGCTGAAGATAGTAACTAATAAATGACTGACAACCAATAAAACATAGAGATTGATTTAATTCATGTATTTAAGCAAAATATTTATTTTACCTTTAATTTTATGGTTAAGTGAATATTTTTAATGACTTGTGTGCTGGTTGAGCTAACGTTAGTAGAAAACGGAAGAAATTCAGATAATCGAGCGAGCAATAGACATTCCATGATTTTTTACCAAAAATGAAATCATTTATTTAAAAGGGAACACATTGAACTAACACTTTTCATATTCATAAGTATTATACAGTTGTTACAAGTTTTGCCGTACTTAGCGCTTTATACAAATAATTAAGTAGCATACTAGGAATCGACTGAAAGGCGACAATATTAATCTGGTCTCTTTCCATTTCCTGGAAATAATTTTTCATGTAGTAAGAGATTATATACCAGTTTATAATATATTTACTTAGATATAATTGAGGCGGCTTACATAGTGTTTTTTTTAAGGGGGATGCGCTATGGTAGCCCGCGAATTTCTAATTTTCTTACGTTTTTTGCTATTTGCAGGTCAGTATCAGGTTGTATGTTGATCTCAATATGATTCGCGGCCGTAACAAATATGTATTTACAGAATTAGAATCAGTAATACAACTCCTCAAGTTCATATAAGTGCCAAATGTCATGAAGTAGTCATTCAATACACTTACATGAACTAATTAATAATTATAATTCTGTAAATCCATATTTGTTACGGCCGCGAATAATATTTAGATCAACATACAACCTGATACTGACCTGCAAATTGCAAAAAAAACGTAAGTAACGTACGTAACGGAACGTAACGTAATTTTGCGGGCTACCCTGAAGCTTTCGCCTTAAGTCTTCTTGTTTGTTTAAGAAATGTATTATAGATATTAATATAAATTTAATTTTAAGCATTACCTTGGACCTGGTTACAAAAAAAACGTATATGTTACAAATTTTGTCAAATACTTTTCAGTTTGTGTGAAACATGCTTTGTAATATTTCTGATTTTATCGCACAAATGTTGAAGAAATAACACAATGCTAATTTTAAAACATTTACAGAATTTTTGAGGCAATAGAATAGTCCACAATCCTGTTCCTAACACGTTGTGCCAAATGTTATAAATGTTGTAAGCCCTGTACGATAGTCCCTCGTCTTCCATATGCTTTATAAATTAATACGAGTTAAAAACTAGTGAGTGAATAATTTCACTAATGTATATCATTAAAACAACAAAGTCTTTGTACAATTACGTAATAAACATTTTTACAATATCTTAAAAATATAAAATAAAGAATTTTAAAAGTTTAATAAATACTGAATGAACACAATTACTGTTTTTCATTTTATTTTTCTTTATTTTTAGCCGACTGCGTCAGAAGGGAGATTATTATTTATCAAATAACTGTTGTGATTTTTCAGTGATGACATCAGTGTTGTTTTTCAATATTTTCAAGCCCTCTGCAACAGATATAAAGCATACAAATTAAAAAAATAAGCAGTTGTTGGGTTAACGTCTTCTATATTGACGAATAGTCTTTCAGGCCACCGCATGTGAGGCGAAAGTCCTCGGGCACATATGGGAGTGGCGCGAGGAGATGAAGCGCCGGGGCGTAACTCCGCTGCCGCGAGAAATCGCGGCACAGCGGACAGACCTCCGGCAGGATCTCATGGCGGCATGGAGAGTGCGGTTGTCGCAACCCAGTGCTGGGCACGCCACAATTGCGGCGATAAGTCCCCTCTTTGAGGAGTGGCTAGAGAGGCGCCACGGCGTCCTCACCTTCCGCCTGACGCAGGTCCTCACCGGACACGGTTGCTTCGGGAGGTTCCTGTTTCGTATAAGGCGGGAGGAAACGCCCGGGTGTCACCACTGTGTGGATCGCCCGGAGGACACGGTGGAGCATACGGTGGAGGTCTGCCCTGCTTGGGCGGAGCCCCGCCGTGATCTCTTGGAGGCGATTGGCGGCGGTGACCTCTCGCGTCCGGCTCTGGTCCAGGCCATGGTACGGAGCGAGAGGGCATGGGAAGCAGTCACCTCCTTCTGCGAAGCAGTAATGCTCGCGAAGGAGGAGGCGGAACGCGTGAGGGAGAGGCAAAGTTTGCGCCCTCACGCCCCTAACCGCCGCCGTTGGAGACGCCCTGGGCGTCGGGAATCCCAGGCGGATTCCCGGCCACCATAGGCGCGGGCTTGCGGACGGCGAGCAATGGGTAGCTCGCCGTCCGATTAGGACCAGGCCCGGGTCGATGGCGCGTCGTGTTCCACGCGTGCCTCAAAGAGATGTCAGCACAATTGGCGGGGTCTGCTAGGACCGATGCCTGCCAGGGTTGCGGGTTAGTCCGAAAGGGATACCGGGACCTTGGCAACAGGCAACTGAAGGAACACGGGTGGGTTTTAGTCAGTAAAAGTCTGACACGCCCTTCCGCTCAGCCCAGAGAGGGAGAAGCCATTGGATGAAAAAAAAAGGCCACCGCATGTCGAATGACTGTGATGACCTCAAATGTTATCTCGCTCGCAATAAGGTACACGCGCTGCGCAGCACCGCGCATCTCAATATGTGTCAACGCTCGCACTGATCTGACTTATACCAATTCGTGAAGAAAATAAGTTCGCTAATTGTTAAAAAGTGCGCGCAGCGTCGCGTCGATTCACGTCGCGGTCGGAACTGACCCTTATGGGGGATGCGATAAAGGTAGCCCGCGAAATAAAAATTTCCTTACGTTTATGCATTTCAAAATTTGAATTTCGCGGGCTACTTACGTTTATGAATTTCAAAATTTGAATTTCGCGGGCTACTTACGTTTATGCATTTCAAAATTTGAATTTCGCGGGCGATGCGCTAGCCTTTAAACAAGCGCGGTGATTAAGGCCTTCGCCCTAGAGTAGGACAGTGACAGGCTGGTATTATAACGGACTTAATGAATGTAATATGGTTAAAGAGATGTATGTACCTTTCCCGCGTCCTTTGCGACGCAGCTCTGCGATTCTCTCCATCTCACTTTCTTCCTCTCTCTCGTTTTCTCTCTTAACTGTTTCATCGTGAGCTTGTTTTAATAATGAATCTTCTAAAAATGTCATTTCTGTAAACATAATTTAAATAATGCGTTAACTGGCTTGGCACATTGGTTGCCAAGCGCAACGGCTAAGGATGTGGTCGATGCTGAACCCAGGGTTTTGATTAAAAACAAAAACTTATAGGATTTTTTAATTTTCTCAGCAATTAAAATGTTATAACATAACTTATCATCACGCCTGTATCCCCGTAAGGTTAGGCAGAGGTGACCATATAGTTCATCCACATTTCGCCAGTTATGTAATAGGGCCCTGGGGAGCGAGCCTATTACCATGAAAATGTTATAACTTTACTTTAAATACAACTCCTGTACCGTTGCATGTACCCAGAAGCACAGTGTTTTGCGTGCGTTAGGCGCGGGCCACACAGAAGAGACGTGAGACGAGGACGGGACCATTCACGTATCTTCATTATTGTTCAAACAAAATGTATTAACGCGATCTGGGAAAAAACATACAGAAATGACAAGCCCGCAGTTGTCCGTGCCGCGTCTGCGTCCCGTTCTGTTCTCTTCTGTGTGGCCCGCGGCTTACGTTGCGCACTGCCGCATGCCGTAAACAGCGTTTTTCATACCAAAAATAAAAGTAGCAATACTAAATATTGATAATTGTTACTTAGTTTGTTTTTATTTATTTTATTTTTTACCTTTAATTAACACGGTTAAAGACAGACATACACATAAAAAAGAAAATATAAAATTATAAAGTTCAGGTTAAAACAAAAAAATAATAACAATTTCATGGATATCCTCCTGTACTCCTGAAATGATAATAAAAGCTTCGTCAATTCATCCGCTCGTTCGGCTCAAATTCACTCTTAATCTCCCTCGCTCGCACGATACTGAGTGAGAGCGAGACTGAGCGGCTGAAGTCTTCAAGGCGCCAATAGTTTAGGTATTTTTTTAAAGCGAAAATAATGGTCGTTAAAAGCATAGTGGTGCCGATTCTCTTGTCACAAATTCTCTCTAAACTAAACTAAAAATCACTAAAATTTAGTTTATACCTGTCAAACGACGATTTCCTATTCTGGAAATAGACTAAAGTGACACAACTTAACTATAATTTAGTTTGACAGCACTAAGATGGCACTGAGTTTTAATTTAGTGAAAATGCTATTCTGAATTTGACGTTTTAACCAAAATTTTTGTTCTATATCTAAAATCCTTTATCTAACTCTATTTTTAATCACGATTAAAAATGTGTGGAATAAAATTAGATGTCATGAACTAAAATTTAAACCAACACCTCGAATTCAGTTGCAAAACAGTACTGTATCTTTTTTTTATTTTCTTTGCTTATATCTCGAAAACGGTGTGTCCTATCGCAAAAATAATGAAATTTTTTTTTGGCAGAATAGCTCTAAGATTCTCATAGTAAAAAGTAAGGAATTCTAGTGATAGTTTAGTTCGGTGTACAAGAGAATAGGCACCAGTATTTGCTTTATAGTTAGTTCAGTTAAGTATTATGCAAAGTTTCATGATCTAATTTATTTTTCGGTTTGGAGGTAAGTTTGAATTTCTTTTCTATAGAGAAAATTTTATGGAATCGTGTTTTCGTCAAATATAGTACTTAACATTAATTCTAAACTATAACATATTATATTTATTTCAAAATTAATGCTGCAGTATTTCTGATGTTATATCAGAAATACTGCAGCATTAATTTTGAAATAAATATGGATAATGGAGGATCATGCTAAGCAATTTGAGGTATTATAGACTCGGCCTAAATGCGAGGTACAACGGTGCGACATAGAGGCATAGCAAACAGCCTGTGGTTTTTGCCCCGGCGGTAATTGTCTGGGACAAAGAAGCGAGCCAGTACAGCCTGCAGATCAGGTGCGTCAATAGTGCCACGGAGCGCCTTGCAGGCTATGGTGAGCTGATCTAGTGCTCGCCTTACCTCTAGTGAGGCATCCCAATAGAAATTTAATTTGATGTACAGAATGCTTAGATAACAGCATGTGATAGGTCATTTTACACACTGTATGTTATTTGCAATAAACTTTGTAAAATTACTTATGAGCCTGGGATCCATCGATATCCAGGGCGCGGTGAAGAGACTGCCGGCGGTCGGCCGGGCGGCAGGGTCAGGCTCGATCAATTTAGTTACTTGCTGCTTGCATTCCGTCGACAGTGTGTTGACTACAGTTGTACGAAAACGCCACTTACGCATTACCTGGTAGATAAATGTGGTGAGTTAATCTAAGCTAACCGGTTCATACGGCTAATATGATGACGATGAGTTGAAAAGTTATGAAGCGAATCCTTCACTCGAGGGGGTCGCATCGAGGTTTTGCTCAAGTGATATCTCTTTCACTCAAACAAAGTCGGTCATCATAATCAAGACAGTCAGTCGGAAACTTGCAATTTAGGTTGCTCTGACTACTACGTAGGTATGTAAGTTAGAACTTGTTCTTAATATTTAAAATTTGTTTTCATTCATCAGTAGGTTGTACCTGTTTTTCATAAAGTTTCTTAACGGATGTCTCATTAAATGGTAATGCTTTATTGAGCATCGTGTAGAGGATAATGCCAATTGACCACATATCCGCTGACTTGGGCAAGTACGGCACGCCTTTCAATACTTCAGGTGCCGCGTAGGACAGAGACCCGCAGTAAGTCTCACTCAGTATGTCGTGCCCGCGCGACATCACGTTGCGAGCGAAACCGAAATCGGTAACCTTGACGTTATAATTTGATGTAATCAGTATATTTTCACATTTCATATCTCTATGCGCTATGTTCATGGTGTGTAAGTAGTTAATCCCCGATAAAATCTGTCTCATCCATAGCCTGCACTGGTTCTCCGGCACCGCGCCATTTTGTGTTAAAAAATCCAGTAAATCACCGTTTTCTGCGAAACGTAGAAAAATGAAGTATTTAGCGCGCCGTTGGAAAATATTTGACACGTTTACTATGTGGGGGTGGTTTATACGTATTAAAACGTCTAGTTCTCGAGGTAAGAACTTAGTGAGGTAGTCTCGCGGAGCAGCCGCTGTGTCTATCACTTTACAGGCCAACACAGCGTGGCGTGTCTCGTTGACAATGTGTGTCGCTTTGTAAACCTGCAAAGAGGATAAGTAATTTAACATTTGAAAGTTGTGTCGTAACATTACTTTAGGTACTTGATTCATAATATTGATTCGTTTAGTTATTTACCTTAGCATAGGAACCTTCTCCGATCATTTTCTCCAATAAAAATCCTTTTTCTTGTAATACCATAAGATCGGATTGTGTGTTGCTTAGTTCTACCTTCTCCGCAGCAGGACCCATTTATGTCATTCTCGTAAGTTATTCCTTCATTTTTACTTTTAACGGGAGCATACTGGTTTAATGTTGTGGTGGAAACTGGTATATATGTCTATAAATATTCATTTTTAATTGTTTTAAAACTGTGAATGTTGAAATAATGTTTACCTAATGTGACAATTGTATTTTTTATGTCAGTATGAGGTTACAGTACCAGTATTTGAATGACAGCTCATTATGAAACCTACTTGTTATAGCTCGAATATCATAAAACCTTCGGATTTGTTGACCAGCCAGCAGTCCTATTTAGAAGCGATCGTCGCGCGAATACACGATCGGTGATCGTTCGAACTTTATGTTCGGTGACCCTGATCGCGTGGTCGCGCCGACGAGGGCGCTTTTCGGATTTCCGAACAAAAGTGACATAAAGCAATAGGGATTAGGCATGTATTTTTTTATATTTTTATTCGATAGTTTACATCGCCAAATAATAGTAAAAAAATCGACAGAATTTAAAAAAAAAAAATACTTGACCCTTATTTGAATCACATTCATATTCAAACACTTTAAAATTGGACGCGGATTTATTGATGAAGTCGGTGGCAAAAAACGAAAATTGAAAGGCAGACACCGACTTCCGAAATTTAAGTTATTTTAACCGACTTCTTCAAAAAGGAGGAGGTTTTCAATTCGTTTTTTTTTTTGTTGTTTTTTGTGTGTATGTTACGCGATTACTCCGCCAATTATGAATTGATTGTGATGATTCTGTTTTTGTTTGGTAGGTCATGATTCAGAGGTGGTCCCATATAAATTTTATTAATTTTGCTTGTGTAGTTTTTGAGTTAGCTTCAATAATTACGTATTTTTCCACTGCGTATGTAGACGATATTATTATCTTAGTTGACTCCGTCACTGTTATTTACATAGCATATAACGGTATACGAATTTGTGTGGGGTAGTAAAAAGTTTTTATTTTTCGCTTTTTAGTTGTGGTACCAACTAAAAAGTGAAAAATAAAAACTTTTTTCAAAAAAAAAAACAACCGACTTCCAATTAAACCATTAAAAAAGTGAAAAATAACTTTAATTTCGGAAGTCGGTGGCAAGTTAAAGTTTTTAAAAAGTTTTTTCACTTTTTTAGTGTTTTTTTTTTTGGAAAAAGTTTTAATTATTATTCAGATTCGTTCCCACACCTCGTAGCTATTACTTTTTCAAAAAAGTTTTATTAATCTATTTGAAATAGGTAGGTACGCCCACAGCATTCGTACATTAAAAGTTAACCGGTATGGTTTGTTATGTATATAGGTTCCAGTTTTGATTTCGCTACGACTTTTAATATACAGGTAGTCCAAATATTGACGTCATAAAAATAAAGAAATCCTCATGTATTATAAGTAGGATATCTACTTACTTGCATGTATGAACAGTGAATGTCGTGATGGTCTTGCGGCGAATCGATCACTTCTCATTGACGGCCCCGGGTGCGACACCTGGCAAGCACCAATGTGACTTTTTCAAACTTGAATTCTGTAGGTAGGTATAATAAATCATGGTAAATACCTAGTACCTAGGTATTTCTGCATGTAAAATTATTTAGAGAATGTAGAATTTATATTTATTTTATTATACAGTATGTTATCTAACTAAGGGCGTTCCCGTTAAGCTGGTATAGCGACTATATATGCTAAAAAAAAATTAGTAAAATATTCACCAAAAATATTAAATTGATACGGAAAAGAAAAACTTTGTACACGCACACATGTCACACTTCTCAATTTTTTTCTTTTTCAATTGTAATATTTTTTTAGCATGTATGGATGATATACTATTGCGGGTTAACGGGAACGCCCTTTGTTAGTTAACATTCTGTATATGCACACACAGTAAAACATACAGATAAGATACCTATGATAAAAGTTTTTACCACGAGCTTACTGATTCTTTTACATCAACCTTTCTAATCGATGTGTCAGGCATGGAGGAACCATCCTTTTCTAATTTCGATCCTTCTGGGTTCTCCAGTTTCTTTTGTAGCAGTACTCTTTCGTCTTTGGCCTTCTTATATGCCATTGTTTCCTGAGGTGTCCATTCTGTTATATGAATAAAAGTTAAATATCTGCGGTTGAAGCAACACACAACCTCAGACATAGCATGGATTTGGTTAGGTAACTTTAGAACAGCGCAGTTCGATGTAAGTAGATTAATGAAGTGGATTACGAATCTCACCGCAGTGGCGCGCCATGCTCGAGTCTATACCTACTCACCGACAACCCAGTGTGGAAAATTGAAAGTAGAGACATCAAAAGTTTTACTAAATTAGTCTAAGATAAATATCATTATAATATTACCTAATAATCTTGAATCCATAGCTATCCATTCGCTGTTGATAATACCGTCAATTTTTATTCTGTTCTGGCAGTGTGGCTCCAACATAAGCGTTACCAAACGCCTGCAATTGTCTGAAAGGGAATCTATATATCGGGAGCGAAATTTCCAATTTCTATTCATTTGTGATTGAAACAATTGTTTGATATGCTTCTCTTCGAAGGGCATTGCTCTGTTGAGCATTACATAGACCACGATCCCCAGCGACCACACGTCTGTTGGCTTAGGGAAGTACGGCGCACCTTGCAATATTTCTGGAGCAGTGTAAGATAGAGAGCCACAAAACGTTTCACTTTGAATATCTTTCATTGATTTATCGACACAAGTACGAGCAAAGCCAAAGTCAGACAACTTAGCGTTTTGGTTGGCAGTCAGGAGAACATTTTCACACTTTATATCCCGGTGAGCTATTTCAAGTTCGTGCATGTACTGAACGGCTAAAGCAAGCTGCCTAGCCCAAATCCGCGCCTGGTCCTCTTGTACGGCGCCTTTTTGAAGAATATACTCCAACAAGTCTCCGTGCTCCATGAATCGCATGAAAATGAAATATTTATATCTTCTTTGAAATATGCTATGTGTGTGTACGAGGTGGGGGTGGTTTAATTTGATCAACATATCTATTTCTCTCGGCAGAAACTTCCTGACGAAGTCCTTTGGTGCGGTATTGGTATCAATTACTTTGCATGCAAGTACTGATAATTTATCGGTTTTCGATGGGTTTCTGTATTCTGCTAGATACACCTGTTTTATTTGATACGATTTAATACAGTTTGATTACCTAAACAAATTACCTATAATTAACTTATTAATATTAGGTACTTATAATTATTACCTTAGCATAGGATCCTTCATTAACTTTTTTTATCATCTTGTAACCGCGTGTAGCCAATGTTAATTGTTCAGATCCACTTAGTTTTAATTCTTCTTCCAAACGATGCACCTGTGGAATGATGTATTGTCGTATGGCTTATAAATTATGAGGCATGGTGACTTCTCTTAGCTTAACAAATTTTACAGGGGGGTCGTAAATGAACTCAATTTTTGGTTTAGAGACATTCTCCTGCACCAGTTCTAGAGCCTTCATCAAACAAATTGGACAAAGTGCCTGCCTAGTTACGAACCGACAACTTACGAATTGGAAGGCGGAGCTCAAACTAGCCAAACACTCATATCGGTTAATATTTATTGCACACATGATGTACGGGAAAAACTTAGGAGCCATTGAACAACTAACGATCACATAGTTGGATAATTATCCTAACTAATATTACAAATGCGAAAGTGAGTTTGTTTGTTCCGCTTTCACGCCAAAACGGCTGAACGGATTTGGATGAAATTTGGCACATGGGTAGACCATGACCTGGATTAGGACGTTGGATGCCGATATTCCGAGATTATGCGGGTGAAACCGCGGTGCGCATCTACTGATAATATAACTGTCGAAAACATTAAGTAGGTACCTACTTTTGTCTTTCCCTCCATTTATTCGCTTCGGTTCTTGTGCTCTGAAGTTATAGTAGCAAGAGCCTTTATCATTTCACTAGCCTGTAAAATAAAATTATTAGTTTTATCTTGACATAATTGTTTTTTATTAAGGATCGGTGCTCGTTCTTTAGATTTACTACTAGCCATCACATAGAATAGAAGTCAAAGTCAAATTCTTTTCTCTTTCTTCTTCCTTCTCTTTTCTACTTTACTTTTTATTCTCTTTTCTTTTTCCTCATGTTTTGGACCCCAAACACTATATAAAGGAGCGGGCACAATATACCGGATGACATTTTTTACCGTCTCGAGCATAATCAGGTGTGTTGTGTAAGTGGAACAGAAGCCATATCCGAGAATATTTGCTTAGTACCATTGAGATTGTACAGGTTCGGAATTTCCTTCAAAAATCATGAAAACTATCCATCCTACGGCCCGTGCGTAAAAACGAATAATAGCCAAAATAGGAGATAGTAAACGGCGTAGGCTGCGATGGCGCATGAATGATAGTTGTACGTGTGTGCGAGCGAAACGCACGCACATTTCTTTTGCGTAGAAACCTAGTAAGCGGCCGCCCCTCGCATGGTACAGTCGTGTTGAAAACGTTTCCAAAATCAACGCAATAACATTTATAGTCCACTTACTAATAAACTAAGACAAACCTGATCTACAAATAAAATGAACACAATACCCAAAAATTCTCAAACATACAATACAAATACCCAATTGACCAAATAAGCCTCACACCAAAAGAATAAGTAGTAAATAGGTAATAACTTAACACAAGTAAGAAAACTTAACCTACCTAAAATAATAAAACACAACAAATACTTACGTAAGTACAAATAAAAACCCCACCAATTTACCAATTAAAAGATAAAATAATAAGTAAACCTATCCTTACAAATAAAACGAAAACAGTAACAGACTCGGAACGAACTTTTAAAACAATCTAAGTAATCTTTTTTAAATAATTCGAAACAATAAATACTTGAATAAGCAAGAATACTCGACTGTACTTCATTCAAAATGAAAAGGACGTGCATACATGCGGGAGCGAGAACATTGACAGAATGTTGTTCGGTCGACCCGTTGCTAAGTAACGTCGGCGCGCCTACGCACACACACGTACATAGAAACTTGATGTGTGCGTGAGACTTCACTTACCGGGGTTCACGTACGAGAGCCGAGCAGCTGAGCGGTACTCGCGCGCGGGCGACACGACCGACAGAAGCGCACGCGCATTGCGCGCATTTTACAAAAAATGAACTTAGGTCTGTACCTACCTTTTTAGCGATATCGCAGTAGGTAATTATTGTTCAAAATGTTTCGTTCTAAACATAAACTAGCACGTCTTTGCATTTGTTCGGTAAACTTCGAGGCGTGTCTCTATCACTTTTCAAAACATTAAAAGCGTTTTAAATTATTCGCTGTTTTAAATCACTAACGCTTTGAGCTTCTTCGGTATACACTAAACGTCAGACTAAACGTTTTAGGTCGGCCCACAAATAAAAGTCAAGGGGTGTTATGTAGGTCTGGTGACCTCGGCCGCCAGTTCACAGGTGCACCGCGACCTATCCACTTATCACCAAATTGACCATCGAGATACGCGCGCACAGATCGTTTGTAGTGAGCTGGACATCCGTCATGCTGGAAGTACATGTCTTGCAGATAGGGATCAGGAACGTCTTGCAACATGGTGTCAATGACAGAACGGTTCTGCACCCAGTGACAAAACTCCATGCGGGGTCCGAGGGGGAATTTGAGGAGAACGGATACCGTTCCTTCGCAGCGACTGAAGATTTTCTTCTTCTGCGTACATTCGCCTTGCACTGGCTGTTTTCACCAAACAAGATACTCTACGTTAGAATATTCGTACATGTTTAGATACGACAAATATGACCGGGTGCACGACGCATACGTGGAAACAAACAGCGCGACGTCACGCCGCCGTGACTAATCGCAGGTGACTGAAGCTCGGGACGCGGGCGGGCGGGGGGATGCGCGAGCGAGCAGCTCCGGTGCGGCGGCGGCGGCTCAAGCGCCTGGTGATATCAAAGAAGCCGACGGCAAGTGCGGCGAGTACCTATCGGCCGCAAAGGAACGTATCTAATTCATTGATAAATTCCGTGCATTTAGTAGGGTGCGTATGATTTGAATTTCGATATTTTTTCATGGATTTATTAAAAAAAAAAATAATTTCTGTTTTTATTGTTTTTGTATTAAAAGTTTACTTCAAATGGGTAGTATTTTTAGATAAATCAATTTGTTTAAAGGGTATAAAAAAAAAAAAAAAATTAGTTGACTATGCCATTGGCTTCTAGGTACTCCGTTCACCTACTACACCCTATGTTTGTCGAGACGGTAAAAAAAATCATCCGGTATATTATACCCTAACCCTAAGCCATTTAGCTTATTGTACTTGATTACGAATTGAAATTGACTCTAAATAAAGGCACCAGCTTAAATCTTTTGTGTTTTTTTTCCATATTAATAAGAACTAACATTCTTAACAATTCACATCATAATCTAGCCTAATATACTAAAAAGCAATTTAACTCTTTAACTTATTATTAACCGACTTCTTATCTCTTAACTTACTGTTTTTTTGTTTGTTACGCGATTACGCCGCCAATTATGAATTGAAAAAAAAAACATCTCATTTTTTTTTTGTTTGGTCGGTCATGCTTCAAATGTGGTCCCATATAAATTTTATTAACTTTGCTTGCGTAGTTCTTGAGTTAGCTTCAATAAAACGTATTTTTTCCACTTCGCCTATAAGGATGATAATGATGCTATTTAGCTAATATTAGCATAAGGCACTTGCATGTAATCGCAGTGTTTGTTTGTGCAATGCGAATTGATTTTGAATCAGTTTGATCTTCCACTTTTGTGTCCGGTCATAAACTTTGTTCACAGTAAGTTGAACTTTTTCTACTGCTTCTTTGTGGCTTGACCCTTTAGCCATACCATACCTAATAGCTGTATCATCTGCAAAGGTCGCAATGACGGTTGTTTTCCAGCTCTGGGATACACATTCCTTGTGGTACCCATCCCAGATTTTATCAATTTTAGGTCGGAATATGCCTCGTCTTACCTTATTCGATACATCTGTTATTTATATATGACTATAGAATATCTGGAAATTCTGTAGGTAGCATGCGTTGTTGGTCAGTCGTAGAACATTTGGGCTTTCTTGACTCCATATAATAATATCATGAATTCTTCTTGGCGACTTTGAAGTTGTCGCTGGAGGCCTTATATTTGGACTTTCAGATCATTAACAAGAAGTTCCAGCTTTTCTCTCTCTGATTTTTCTTTGATGTAACTGTCATACTACAGCTTTTCCAAATCAGTTTTAATTTTTATCTTCGTTGACGACATTTTAAGGTAAGTAGCAACTTCACCTTCACAATTATTTAATTCGACAGTTAACACTATAATTAATAATTGGCCCATCGCGGCGACCTTGATAAACCAATTTCGCAACGCGGCGACGACTGACGGTGTAAAAGCCTATTCAGTTATAAGTGAAATTGCTGTCGCGCTCGGAGAGAAACTGGTCCGCCTTCTGGTTAGTTACCCAAGTAATTCGCTGGCCCAAGCACTGGCGCAGGGTCCTAGCCCTGTAAGTATCGCTATCAAGAGCGACATAGATATCGCTTATATCTAAATTGGCCTTTATTGTGATGCGCCAGCGAATTACTTTAAAGTCGAGCACGCACGCGCGAATTGTACACGATTTTATAACCGTGAAAAAATAAGTTCAACTGTCACAGTAAGTAGGTACATTGAGTTTGTAACTATATTTTGCGCATTTTGTGTTCGATTTTATGGGGAATTAAAACCTCATAATAACTTTAAGGAGAATTACCTTATATACAGATAACCCTTTTCGCACGCCTACGTCGAGTATGTCACCTTGCCTCGGAACTGCAGTATTCGAGCCTCGTCGATTATCCTCTCTGGCACGTTTGAGTGCTTGTGCTTCTACTGCGTTCAAAGCTATTAAGTTAAAGCTATTAGTTTAAAGTATTTTACAGTGATAAACAATTACAATACTTTGACCTAGATAGATGTACCCAACACAAATGTTGGTTACATTACATCCATCTACTGACTTACACATTGAATGTTCAAATCCCTCGGACGCGGGGTAGCTGCCGAAACAAGAGGCTGGCAGTGTACACGAGGTGAGAGTTCAAAACAAGTACCTACTGGTTTTGAAGCCCGTTTGTCATTGTCATATATCCCATTGTGAAAGGTCACACACACTAGTAAACTACGATGGCCTGATACGTTGATATAAATTAAGATTTCGATTTCAACTCACTAGTAAGCCTACTATCCATAGCAATCCATTCGGAACTGAGCACCTGAGTCGCAGCCTGGCGTAGTCCTGGATCGGGCTCCAATAGATGCTTCACAATATTCTTACACTCGAGCGAGATAGTGTTGCCTACTCGAGATCTGAACCTATATTTCTTGCCCATCTGCTGCTCATATAATTTTCGTATTCGCGTGTCGTCAAATGGCATAGACTTATTCAGCATCACAAACAACACCACCCCCAAAGACCAAAGGTCCGTCGGTTTAGGCAGGTAAGGTTTACCGCGGAGAATTTCTGGCGCCGCATATGACATCGACCCGCAGTATGTCTCACTTAGAACGGCTGAGTTGTTTTCGTCAGCGCAATATCGCGCGAAACCAAAATCTGAAAGTTTAACGTTGAAGTTCGCCGTCAACAGCACGTTCTCGCATTTGATGTCACGATGTGCTACATTCAATTCGTGGAGATATTGTAAACCTAGTGCGAGTTGCCGAAACCACACTCTTGACTGATTCTCAGATACACAGCCGTTCTTCAAAATATACCCCAACAAATCTCCATTCTCAGAAAATCTCATGAAAATATAATACTTTGTTTTTCTTTGAAATATACTGTGTACGTGAATAAGATGTGGATGATTTAAACGCACAAGCACGTCAATTTCGCGCGGCAAAAACTTCACTACAAAATCTCTTGGAGCTTTTGACGTTTCTATAATCTTACAAGCGAGTGAAATCTTATTAGATTCATCCTTTGCAGAGAATTCAGTTAAATACACCTGTTGAAGAACACTGCAGTCATTAGGTAAGAAACTAAGAGTTGGGACTACTTGCCGAGAAAGAAGGTAGCTTCTGCTTAAAAAAATATTCATTATTATTAGTAAAGAAAATATAAATACCTTAGCGTAGGCGCCTTCGCCTAAAAATTTTGTTAATTTGTATCCTTTTGAAGACAAAGTAATTTCTTCTGAGATAGTCGATTTCAATTCTGACATGTTAATATAAACATGTGGTTGAACATCGAGCACAGTGTTTTCCACGCACCACCTTTCAACGCACCCTTTCGGTTCGTTGGTCGGCTACTCATATTCAAAGGGAACGTATGCATTTTTATGATGTTAATTATAAAGTTACTTTAATTACTAAAATTTATATTTACAGGTCGTCATTGTGTTTCATGTGTAAATGTGTCATATGCTGTCATCCGCGTCTCACTGACGCAAGCTGCTAGTCTTCTTTCTTCATAAATTTCTAAGACAATATAGAAGTACCATTAAAAACCTCTTTAAAGCAGAATTAAATCATTAAAGCCGTGTTCACACGAGGAGAGTCACGCGAGAAATGGTCTATTGAGAATCGACAGGTGGCAGTCATGCTCAAAGGTTAAGCTGTTAGTTACCTAAGGTCCCGTAAACCTGGCACATGCGTCGTCCTTTAAATAGAAAAATAAAGTCTGAATGTTACGATTGTTTTAGGCTGTGTGACAACAGCTGTTTGGTCTTTCGGTAGACTAGGCTGGGGCCTTACACCCGACAGCTTCGCGTTCTGAATCAATCGAATTCGTTTCGAATTAACTGCATTTATTCATATTATTCATACTCTTGAATCCGACACTAGCGTACGATCGAGCGGTGGTTCGAAGTGAAACTAATGTCGATCGAAAGATTCGTTAGGATCGAAAAGTACGTACTCCACAATGTATCGAGTTGTTGGATCGAAAACAAACGTCAAGTTACACGATAGCAAAAAAGGTACATACACGAATTATCTTTAAAAATTATGTATAATTGAAATATCTTAAAAAATCAATGTCGCTCTCTCATATGACACTAACCAGATTCTCTATATAATTTTGTAATTGAAACCCTTTTGTAACATTTTATACTTTACTATTTCAAGTAACAAATACATTTGAATTGTGTAACATCATAAATATTATTGTACATGCAGAAAGAAATAACTTATATGTACAAAAAAGTGTGTTAAAACACATTGAGATTTGAGAAAGAATATCTTGCACACAATATTCACAACAATATTCAACTTTGTTGAACAAATGATTGCTTAAATTTCTAATTGTTTTTTGTTTAAAAATTCGCCAGCTAACGATATCCTCTGTAAGAAGGATGGTGCTGGTGTTAACAGCAACTCATATTTGCCGACATCCAGGTGAGCTGGGTACCTTTTCTCTTTACGTATTCTCTCCAACATATGCTGAGGTTCGCATTTCGTTTTAGATTTCCAGTCGCTGTTCAAAAAGTCTTGAATGACCTTTGGTAATATTTTGAAAGTTGTCTTCGCCTTTGTTTCGCTTGGTGTCTGCAAAGGTTCCGGCGGATTTTGTGGTACTATTATATCATCGACATCAAATTGTGTTGTTGGAGTATTGTTCTCTGATGTAAATTCTAATTCTTCATCAGAATCTTGATTTGTGCTACTGTTATAGTAATTATTGATACGTTCTTTCACTATATCTCTTAGACTAGTTTCATTCTTTGTTTTTTCTCTCTCTGTACCATCAATATTTACATACCCAGTTCTAGTTTCAGTCTTAATCAAAACTTGGTTTTGATCAATCTTTTCAACAGTGCCACTTTTTACATCTTCGGATATATTTAGTCCACGTTCTTGGGGTGTTTCAACTGTCTCATTTTGTGCATTGTCTTTGGATGTGCCTTCAATTGTAGTCATAAACTTTATATTGTCTTCTTCCTCAAGTATTTGGTACATTCTGTGGACTTCGCTTATATTTATTCTGAAAAAATATAATTTATATTTTAGCTACTATATGCAAACTTTATCGAAAGTTTGTTTCAGCTAGGAAGAACAGATTATGTAGACGTTCTCAGCTTTATTTTTCAATTTGCATTACATTCAAATACGTTATTTTCAGCCTATTACGATATTAATTTGCCCATTCCAAGTCTAAACTGCTCAACCAAATTTTAAAATACTATATAAGAAACTTTTGAGACTTCCCGTGAGATAATTTCCGACATCCACGCGGGCGAAGCTGTTACAGCAGTACTAAATATATTCTTACCCTTGTCTGGCTTCGTGGCAGCAATACAGCATAGTGGGGTCGATTGGATGCGCTTCTGTGTTGAATATATAGCCGCCGACGTCTACAACGCATTCTCCATTAGGCGTGTTGATAACTGTACCGTGAACCCCCGGGTTGTGGATGAAATTGTCCGGGTCAAATAGTAAGTACAGATATTTGGTTGTTTCGGCCAGGAAAAATGATTCCATACGATCCTCTTTGCGGTGATCGCGTACGTCTTTGATCTGGAAGTTAATTATTAATGTTTTAGAGCTATTTTATGAAATCAGATTTCCTGATCAAGACAAGGACAATTTTGATTCTTGATCATTGGTATTTTATGATTACCGACCAGTAATAAGTATTTTACAAGCAATCATTCTTAGATAAGCCTTGTTATCATTATTAAGGTGCCAAATTATATTTTAGTTACACGTGCAGTCATTGGAGGAGCTCGTGTCTAAGTAATAACAGCTGCACGGGTCGATCCATCAGGTTAAGCTACACTTGCCGGGGTTGCTCCGTGGATGGGTGACCATCTTTACCTACCGAGACTGCTCCGTGCCTTGGAAAGCACATTTAACCGTTGGTCCCAGCTGTCATTCGTATATTTGAAAGTCATTACGGGTGGTCAGAAGCCCGGTCTGACAACCAGTCTTACTAAGAGGTATTTTATTACCTAGTTACTGTGTTGTGGAGGTCAGACAGGTTAGAATTGAAGTCGACCCCAACACCGAATGACACTGTCTCACATCGTGCAACTTACGCTTTAATAAAATTAAATAACCCGTTATGCGTCTCATGTCGAGATCTATGTTATATGTTTAGGGTTCAGCTTCCACACTTAGTCCCTAATGCCGAGTTCCGACGATCCGCGATTTTGCGGACGGACACACACGGCAGACGACCACAGACCGCCATGCACCGCGCACCGAGGAACTTCCGATGTCTGCGATACCCCGCACGTACACCTTCTGTGTCCGTCCGCAATATGGCGCACCGTCGGATCACGGCATAAGATGGACCATTGTGGATCTTATGTGGTTTATTCAACTATACTTTACCTCCAGAAACTACTCCAACTTACCGTCGCATAACCGCAAGATGTTCTTGCAGAATGTTGTATACTTCTGAGGATATCTTCACCCATTTGCAGCAGTATTGGATCTCTTGTGTCTCGATATAAGTACATTATCGACTCAATGAGTTCCGGCCTGAGCGGGTAACTCTCTCGCGACGATGAGGCTTCACCCGTACCGAGGTTGTACACTTCAGGGGTAAAACCATATTGCCTCCATACACTGTGGTAGTTGTGTATTATACGCATTGCTGTGTCGCTTTCACCTGTAAATGGAAGCAGTTTTTAAATTTGACATTTCAAGTGATTGTTGTTTGTTTTTTCAATTTTGAGTTTGACATTTGCACATGTCAAATTAGTCCACGAGATTAAAAACGGACTTTAGTTAAAGAAAGAGTGGATAATTTCGAAAAGTTTTTGATATTATGTTTGACCTTATTGCAATGCACGCAATGTCGATATTTCTTTAGGAGTGAGAACCACTCTGCGATGCGTGTGCAACGGCCCTAAATCCTGACGATTATCTCGATGCGGTTGGCGCAGTGATTGTGCAAGAAGATTTGGTTTATGCGTTACAAGTCTCGGATTAGATTCCCGCTTGGAACAAATATGTATTTGTAACAGGAAGTTGTTCTGACTGAGTTTGTGCCTATGATATTTCTGTTTTGTTTGTAAATACATTCACGGATTATTTAATATAATATGTAAACATTGAATTTGAGATGATTCTATTTAAAACAAAAAAATGGAATGGTATCTTCTAGCTACGAGGAGCTCGTGGCTAAGTAATAACAGCCGCACGGGTTGATCGATCAGGTTAAGCTACGCTTGCCGGGGTTGGTCTGTGGATGGGTGACCATCTTTACATATCGAGACTCCTCCGTGCCTCGGAAAGCACGTTAAGCTGAAGCTGTTGGTCCCGGCTCTCATTCGAGGATCTTTGACAGTCGTTACGGGTCGTCAGAAGCCCGAAAGTCTGACAACCAGTCTTACCAAGGGGTATCGTATTACCCAGTTACTGGCTTGTGGAGGTCAGATAGGCAGTCGCTCCATGTAAAATACTGGTATTCAGCTGCATCCGGTTAGACTGGAAGCCGACCCCAACATAGTTGGGAAAAGGCTAGGCAGATGATGGTATCTTCTAGCTAGGGAAATGTTTTACTAGTTTGTCTTGAAAAATAGACTTACCAACAAGACTAAGCACTCCAGGCCAATAGGACTCGAGTGATTGGAACACTGGAAGTGTTACGTGCCCTCTCAACATGGTCGCCCATACGAACCAGTCGTCTTTCTTCAAGTACTTTTCTATCGATTGTCGTGCTTCTTTGAACATTGACATCAGTTCTGGTCTCTCCAATAGAATGGCGCCTACAAAAATATATTTTTGACGTAGATAACAACGTAGGAAAATGTGGACTTGGTCTAATATTTCTAATCTCTGTATGAGAACAGGCCTTTGCTTTGCAGGGAGGATAACTATAACAGTTTATTTCTAAACAATAACATTACATCACGCCTTGTTTCCCCTAAGGGTTAGGCAGAGGTAAGCATATTGTTCACCCACATTTCGCCAGTTACATTCAAGTCCCATGTAATAGGGGTGAGCCTATTGCCATCAACCAGGCACAAATTCAGATTCCAGGTTGCTACTGAGAAATTCCAGATATAAAAACGCAGGCCTTATACCAATTTGTTAGCTGTCATCTCAGAATGCAGCGTCTTTTGTGTCACTGACTCTGGCAGGGCCACCACCAGGGATTTTAATTTTGATTACACAAAGACCCGAATAAATTTGTGACTTGGCGACTGATTCCAACTAATTAGTGACTAAATTTGGAAGGAAACAGATCTTCGCTAGGTGCCCTAGTTTTTGAGATATAAATGTGGCCCTGCTGGGGAGACTCTCCAGATCGGCCACCTATAAACCCTTATATCTTTTGAATCAGTGACCGACAAATTCTGATATTTGGCGACAAATTTCGACTAATTAGCGACAATTTTTTTGTGTAATCAAAATTAAAATCCCTGACGGTGGCCCTGCCAGAGTCAGTGACACGCGTGTATTTAGCCATATAGGCTTTTACCTATTTCACATACCTTTAACTAAATATTCATAATAAGAGTCGACACCGCCTCCAATACCAGCGTCTTGCGCGGTCCACCTGCCTGTCATAACATCAATATGATTACCGACGAGGCCGATCGGTGACTTATGATGGTACAGTGCTAGAAGCGCATTATGGGCGATCTGTGAAACATAGTAGAAAGGAAAACATATATTCCACATGAAAAAAAAGGTTTGTAAAACAGAAACTAGGTAATTTAATTAGTATACAGGTAAAAGGCAGCAAGTGAGGAGAATGTTGTTTATTGTTGCTACATGTGGTTAAGAAATAAAGTTCGTGATAATTAAAAAACCGGCCAAGTGCGAGTCGGACTAGCACACGAAGGGTTCCGTACCGTATTATATTATATATATATGATCCATGCGTCATGTTCGTGAACGGGTGCCGTCAGTTGTGACTGGTCATCTCTTAGCTGCCATGGCTTATTTTAATTTTTGAATTGTTTGTATGTCATAATTGCGGACGCTTTTAACGCGCTTTTTACATTGTTCTCACATTTATAATTTCAACATGAATGATGTAACCCATATATTGTAACAATATTTTGATTTAAAAGAGTGTCCGTGGAGTTTCTTGCCCGTTCTTCTCCATAGGTACCTACTACGCTTTGGAATGGGCAACTAGCTTCATATTTCTGACTGACCGACTTCTTGACAATTCAAAAGTGCCTGTAAATGGTTTAATTGAAATAAATGCTTTGAGTTTGAGTTTGAGTTTATTAAGTACGAGCAAGAAACGCCGAAAAAAACATGTTTCAGGACACCCTTAGGACCGGCGCACATCTAGCGAGGCGCTGCGCAGCGCATTCGTCACTGCTAAACAAATATCAACGTTGCGTGCCTAAAAATACAGTTGAAAATACAGGGAAAGTTTGAATTATAAGGGTTTCATAGCCTTATTTAATTTCATACATAACATCATCATGCCTGTATTCCCCGAAGGTATAGGCTTCAAAATTACTTGCGAAATGTGGGTGTACTATAGGCACACCTCGTACCTATAGTGCACCCACATTTCGCAAGTAATTTTGAAGTCCCATGTAATAGGGGGCGAGCCTATTGCCATTAACCGCGCACAAATCAACTGGCTGCTACTGAGAAATTACAGATAGAAAAGCTTAATTTTCCCGGAAATTGAACCCAGGACCTCAATCTTAGTAGCGCTTGCGACCACTAGACAAACAATTTATCGTTAAACATACCTCTTCATACAAGGGATCTCCTGTGAGCCGACTTAATGTTCCAAATTCTACGATAAAGGTCCCAACTCCAGCAGTACATGTGACGCTTGTCTCTCCGGGTGGCACTCCTGATCTTAAGTTAATAGTCCCATATGGCATACCAGTTGTGGTATCAAAAGCGGCTATTAGCCTTTGGGCAACATCTTCTGCTAGTCGTAACAGTGGACCATTACATGGCCAGCCTGGTTCTAATTTCATACCTGTTCTGGAATAATATTTTTATTTAATTTAAAAAGAATTTAAGAGCCTTATAAAATAATTGTAATTTCAGTGCAGTGTATGAGACAAAATAATGGAATGGAACCCTGTGGCACTCCAACCTTCGTTTATATCACATTGAAGGAACATTATTGTATTAGTATTACATGGGTCCTTAACCTATCAAGGGAAAAATTTAATCCAATAAAAAAAAAACAGACTTCCATAAAGTACCAGTTTTATTTTTCACTTTTGATTTGTGGTACTTACTCCACACAAATTCGAATACCACTACCTGCTATGTAAATAACAGAGACAGGAAGTTATTATAAGATCATCCATATAGACTAAGTGGGAAAAATACATATTATTGAAGCTAATAGCTAACTCAAAAGTCCAAAACCCAAGCTAAGTTAAAAAAAATTATATGGGACCACAAAGAGCATACAATTTCCACAAAAAAAAAATTTGGAAATCTGTCTAAATAATAAGACATCTATAAAAATGGGCATGATGTTTGTTGTTTATGTTATTAGTTTCTAGTTTATAAAAACAGATATAAAGGTGTATAACAAACATTGACAAAGAAAATTCAGTGCTTAGCATATTAATTAGTTCCATTCTTTATCAAAGGTCTACTAGGTGTTTTGAAGAATAACATAATATGTTAAATAATATTATGCTAAATAAAATATTATTTAGCTACATTCTACACCTAATCTAATGAATAATTGAAATGACTGCAATACTTACTTGTGTGATAAAAGATGAGCACTCAACAGCCCCCCGATAATTCTAATATTCGTTTCAAACACCGACACATTGATATCTGCATCAAAGTTCTTCTTTTGCAAAACTATATCAACTACACGGTTGAACTCGGTGTAGTTCCCCATGATAGCCAGGGTGTCTAGGGCATCTATGAGTGTGAGAGAATAGCTTCCCCATGTGTCTACCCCATCGCAGCTCAGCGGCCGTAGCTCGTCGTAAGGGTAAGCATACCGTAAGTAACTGTCATATGCATGCTGGAACATATCCCGAACCTCCTCTCTGTTATAAAAGATTTAATCAGTTAGAAATTATCATAAATTTAATGTATCGTGTTTAACTAATTTATGGCTTCTTGTTTACATCCAAGGCGAAAAACAGTGATCATTGAATTACCTTTAAAAGTATAACTATAAAATTGTATTACAGAAGACGTATCACCTTCACATTCGGAAATAACAGCTAAACATGACTTAAAAGGAATATTGAGGTAGAAAAGGCCTACAACTTACCTGAGCTTCAATATATCAGACTTCTTGTATACTCTAACACCATAACATGTTTCACAGCCATAGTATAAAATAAAAAGAAATAAAACCGACTTAATCATATTAATATTCGACTTATTGATTTTTTATTCATGGAGAAGATATAGCATAATCTCATTTATTTTGATCTCACAATCTAACAATCACTAAGAATATTCCAAAAGAGTCCTTTCAATAGTGTGAACAGTGTCTCAAAGAGTACATTTTTTTAGAGGGTGTCTGACAGGACAGCAACAGCAGGGATCTGTTTACGTTGAAGTGTCAGTAAAATAATGACAACTTTGACAATGGCAAAAGTCAAAACAACAAAGGCTGCTTTCCGAATTAGAAAATAATCGCTCACAGCGATAACTTGCGTACCGAATTAGATATCACAATTATGACAGCTGAGGGCTGTCAACAATTCGGAACGCTCGTGTACATGCTCACAGTCCTCGTAACATAAACATAACCTCAAATCTTGCATTGTTATTATTGCTGATATTCATATTTGATAGTGCGTCTGTGTTAAACACATCAAATTCAAAAAGCAAATCAAATTCAAGTATATTTATCATTTAAAAAAAAATACTTTTATTGTGATTTAAAACAACACAGTACAACTGTCAGTTTGACAGCCACATTGACAGCGCTCACGGTGATATTGGGTGCGTTCCTTATTACGCTGTAATCGATTTGGGCGCGATAAAACCCGTACCGTATTAGTTTGATCGCGATAACGATATCCCTTGAATCGTCATAGATGACGTCATGACATGCGCCATTTTGCGATAACGCCGACCATGCCCTACATTATTATCACTGTGAGCGCTGTCAATGTGGCTGTCAAATAGTGTCATAGTGACAGACGTGACAGTTGTATTGTTTTATTTTGATTCGTACCAATAGTTCCAAAATTATGAAGAAGAAGAAATTTGATGTATATATTGTAATAACTACGAAAATTCAAATGAATATAGCCGACGAGAATCACGGGCGACTGTTTTCTGTTATGCTAACATCAGAGGAATACGAGAGGGCTCAGAGAGGTAAGTGCTGAATTTTAGCCCACTTACAGTTCTGCCCACTGCTTAAACGATTATGATGGAAATGTTTTACAGCCCACAACTGCTTGGCTGTCTGTTTGCAAAAGCTATCTTACAGTTTTTAAAGTGCATACAACCACTCTTTAGCTATTGTCTTCTGATCAATCATAAATGTTTACTTAACTGGTTCTTGCTGTTTACAGATACTGAATATGTACAGCAATTGGTGAATGACTGATGCAAATATGCCTAGCTAAGAAACAGAGTCACAGCAATTGGTGAATGACTTTGATGCAAATATGCCTAGCCGAGAAACAGAGTCACTGCTGAATGAACCAAAAAACAATACGGTACGTATTTTATATTATTATCTGGTTATGTGCAGATACTTATTAGCTGAATGTGCCTGTTGTTTTTGCATAACATCATGTTGACAACAGTCTATGTGGTTACGCATACTCCAATAATTAATCTATAACAAAAGCAAGATAAAAGTGTTCTATGGTTTTGTGTTATTAGTATGTTGACAGTTAATTCTTAAGAACTTGCTCTCAGATTTTATAAAAATATTTTCTTTAGTATATTAAAAATATCCTGTTTTATTCCAGGATATGATTATCTATGTGCCAAGTTTCATTCAAATCTATTAAGCTATTATTGAAGAATTCAGTAAAAAAATCATCGCAAACAATATTATTGCAGTGTTAGTAGGAACGGAAGTACCTTCTTAATTTTTTTTTTTTTTTCAGTAGATCAAGACCTCTATTCATTTAGAACGAGTCATGCATTTTGTTGCTACTCACATTATACAGTGAGCATAGAAAAAATGCATCTTGAGATGGTGTATGACGTCATAGCAAGAACAATGTGCAACATACAATAATTATGTTACTGGTATCCAGTGCCAGTCAAAAATAAACAGCTTAAAAAAAGCATTATAAAAAGATAGTGGATCACAATGCAACATCTGGAAACGATGGCCTGATACTCTGATGTAAGACTTTACTGTGCTTTTTTTGGCTGTTAAAACGGAACTGATTCAGTTTGCAGTTGTTGTGTAACAAGACTAACAACAACTATTAAATTGAAGTTTTTTATAGATCTTTACATGTAAGTATAGATATGATCAGCACCTGTTTTATTATTAGTAGCCCTACTTGTGATTTTTTATTCGTTTTTAAGATTTGATCAGTACCTGTTGACTTAGTGGTATACTGTGATTGTTGATCAGTAAGTACTTACCTGTTTTAATACGTACTAAGTATAGCTCTACTTGTGATTTTTTATTAGTTTTAAGATTTGAACAGTACCCGTTTGAATAGAAATACCTGGTAAAATCTGTGAATTTTATTAATGTTTAAATTGCACTGTATGTTTGTGCTTTTACATAATATTTACTAAAATAGATAAGGAGTTAATAATATAAGTACATAAGAATTTTGTTACTGTTGTACTGTTTGATATTTTTCTTATATTAGCATAAATAATAATAAGGAGAAGATTGTGGCTTGGAGCGCGACCAGGGTACCTGAGGTTCAGTCTGATTATACTGTAATTCTAATTGATTGTTATTAAAAATGTTTTATTACTATTATTGTTGAACATTATTTACATACCCATCCCAATACATTGCGCAATGGTAACAAGTTCCCTTCTCAAATATTTTAAATACTTAAGTACATGAATAAGAAGTATTTAAAAAAAAGAAAATCTACTTGCCAAGAATGAATTTCACATTTACTTACCTATCAGTTGCATTAATGTACCTAAATATAAAACTTATTCAAATGATAAAGGATGTTCTAAGTCAAACTACAAAATAGATTATACATTACTTAATTAGATAATTTATTGAATATTAAGAAGTTAATTAAAATTACACTGTCCTATTGGACAATGTTTGTCGCTTGCGCATCCCTTCTTCTCTCCCGTTGATGCTGTCGTTAGTATGGCGACCAGAGTCGATAGAGTCAACCAACAAACAAATAGTAGAACTTCCATTTTCAAAAAATATACAATCAGTCCTTCTTGTTTGAGGTTATGTTTATGTTTTGAAGTTGAGCGAGGACTGTGAGCGCGTTCACGAGCGTTCCGAATTGATGACAGCCGTCCGCTGTCATAATTGTGATATCTAAAACGGAACGCAAGATATCGATGTGAGCGCTGTCAGCGATTATTTCCTAATTCGGAAAGCAGCCATTGTCTCAATGAGGAACGGCTAAATGTTTTTTTTTTCAAACTGGCTTACATGGCTTTTCATGCATTAAATTCGTTTTGAAAAATTGTATCTATTCATAACGTCCGTAGATTTCTGGTATACAGGGCAGGGTTCTTTATTAAGTGGGTGATAGACGTGCGTACTTAACCGTCGGTGACACACGTGAAGCTTGCTCAAAATTTCATTGTCAAATTGGCTCGCGGCGATGACAGACGGCCGAGTAAGCTCGCCGAGCCATAAGTACGCGTACTTGCTCGCACGTCTATAACCCCTTTTAGATAACGAAGAATAGGGTAAATTGAAAACTTTGATACTAGACTCGCGACAATCTAAGAAGTCCGTTTTGACAGCTATAAAAATCCTTTGTGTAGTGATAAAAAAAAAAATAGTTTCATAAATACTGATTATCGAGACATATCGATTAAACATACTTAGAGAGTTTGTAATCGACGACTTATCTACATTGCGTAAAACTGATTCTCAAGGCATAACGTTTTATTACAAGTACGAGAACGAAACGTCAAAAGGGACGTCTTAGATTGTCGCGAGTCTAGGTATTTTTAGGATTCCGTAGCCAAATGGCAATCCTTATAATTTCATCATGTTCGTCTATCTATTTTCACTGTATCGATCTTCTTCGTATCAGATCGATGACAAAAATAACTTTTTTGTTTGGCCCGTAGTTTGGAAGGTGCACCATTGTTTTTGGAGAAACGCTGCATGGGCACCGGAACTCGGAGCTGAGCAGTGAGCCGTCCATGAAGCATGAACCCTCACTTTTGGAGTTTGTCTTTGCTGCGTTTAAGTTGGGCACAGAGTCTAAAGGTTTTCCAAGGTGGCCACACCACTGACCACGGCAACTTGTGCCCAGATGGGAGGCTCTCTGCTGATAGTAAAATAAAGGAATCAGGACGTTAAGCAGCTCTTTCCAAAGATCACATTTTGCTTATTAACAACAAAAAAAAGAAAAATCCTTGCTACCGTGGGCGTGGGAGTGGTACTTACTGATTTTACAAAAGGAACCACTAATATGCTAGAACATTTGATTTTCTTTTAACTATACACACAAATTTTGAGAGTTCAGGATATAAGAGCAACGAAGTGAGAAAGAAAGAAATTTTAGCACCCCACCTCAAATACGTTTGATTTTTCTTTTTACAATTCGATAAGATAACCCACTGACGCCTCTGTGAAGTTAGCCCCCGATTTAATAAAGTAAGTAATAAAGTAAGTACTAATAATTATTCTGAACTTTTGAATAGTTTGAGAATCATTAGAGAGAGAGTTTGAGAGAAAATATTTTTTTTTATGAGAGTAATTAGTTTTTATGTAAAAACGATTATATTATTTTGTCTAAAGTTTCCGCAAAAATGAACTTGGACATTTTTTTTTAATCACTTTGCAATAACACTCTCTAAAAGGGGTGATAGACGTGCGAGCAAGTATGCATGCGTATGGCTCGGCGAGCTTACTCCCCCGTGTGACATTGCCGCGAGTCGCGAGCCAATCTGACAAGGAAATGAGCAAGCTTCATGTGTGTCACCAACGGTGAGCCGAGTAAGGTCGCGAACTTAAACACCGCGTACTTTAAGTACGCACGTCTATCACCCACTTAAGTTCGTCGGCGATCCAATAATATTTGAGCGAGCTTCACGTGTGTACGCGGCGAGCCGAGTAAGGTCGCGTACTTAAAAACCGCTTACGCACGTCTATCACCTACATAAAGAAAGTTCATAATAATTAAAATCGGATGGGCTAACTTCACAGAGGTTACTAAGCGCGGTGTTTTCATTTTGAGTCGTGTATTTTTAGTGCATAAGTATTTAGATACCTATCTCATAAATTTTCAAATTTCTTCGTATTGATCCACCTGAAAACTTTGTTACACCGAATTTACGATTAAAATAAATAAAAAAAAAGAGGAGGAACGTGCCATCCAAACGGTTATAACCATAAAGTTTTGAAGTACCCATAAACTATAGACTATTTTTATGCATCTCGCAATTTCATTGGTCCAGATTTAAATAACCAAAGACAAAAGATCAACGTAAACTGCAACAGCTGAAACTTCTAAAATGTGTGTTGTCCGTTGACGCTTCGCTTGCGTTTTGAGGGTGTATATTGACAAAATCGGCGATTTTATCAAGTCTACTCACAATTTATCAACAAAATGTGCCTGTAGTTCTACATATTTGCACATTTCCGCTTCGGTTGCCATTATTGCATTCGCGTGGCCCGCGTAAAACTGATCTGGTATTTTGTTAGTGTTTACGGAAGCGGGGGCAATGGCTTTTAGAATACACGAAGATCAAGAAAATTCCTCTCTGGGGCTTAGGAAAGACAGCGCAGATGTATTTGCTGCCAACCAACGTCGTGCCCTTGGCGATCTTAGCCAGTTTGCGTGCAACCAAAGTCGGAACCTAAAACTCGTGAGTATACTCGAATCGGTAAGCATTAGTTTGTATTTTGTTCTGTTTTGCATATATCAATCTGTTTCTAGCCGGGATTGACGAATGGACCTTGTAAAGTTCAAGATGAAAACAGGACAATGCGCCAGATTAAAAATGAAAAGAACATCGTACCACCCGTGGCGCAATTTCGCGCCTTTAGCGTTTACGAAGACAAGCCAACGGAGGCAGAGGTCAAGAAGCGAGAGCACACATTCAAACCGTTTGTTGCTAAAGATACGAAGAAAGATAGCCTATTCATCAGTAACGAGAATTCGAAAGCACTGAGCCTTCAAGCTGAGAAGAAACCTGATCGGCTGATAGACCCGCCTTCAGTTCGGTAAGTGGTGCTAAGTAAGGCTAACCTTTATATTGTAACCTAACATTATTTAGCTACCCATGAATCACTGTCACAGGGTTTGCATGTTGTATAACATTGCACATAGTCATGAAATTATAAAGACTTCTAAGTCAGACGGTCATTTTAGGCTAAGCTTCTGATTAGTTGGAATGGCATAAATCTGGTTATGGATTGATCCGTGAATCTTAATTTCTGCTATAGTTGAATGTACCCAGCACAGGGCAATACGGTTGCCCATCACTTTCAACAAACTAAAAGTTGCATGTTACACACATTCAACTAACTCATATTGGATTTCTTAGGCCTTTACAAGAGAAGAAAAATGTGGTGGAGTCACCCATGTCTGTTGGGGACACCAGCATGCTCTCTATGTCTATTTCTAAGAATGAGAGTCAGATCATTGATGATGAGGATGATGATGCTACCACCGCACAGACGGACCGGGAGATGTTCTTCCATGTGGTGGAGTACCGACAGGACATCTACGAATACATGAAGGAAATTGAGGTAAAGTATTTTGTTTCTGTTCTTTGGCTTGCAGTGATGGCAGCACAGCGAGATGACCTGTCGAACTTAACACTCTGTGGTTAGATAACATGGAAATATAGAAAGTTTTCCAAATATTACTAACTTGATGTATACTGTAATATAGATTCGCGTGAAACACAAAATAATAATTTATTATTCTATCAATATTGTGGTCATAAACAGGTCAAGACACCTAACATTGATGTTTATTCATGATATTGATTAGATTGTTAAATCTTAACTTTGTAGACGATTAGCAATTGACATAAATAAAAGAAGGTCGCAATTTATATTTAGGTTGAGCTGTGCCAGTCCTTTTTATCTGTTAACCTCATAACAATCGAAGTTGGTTTATGAAGGATGAAATACTGATTTTCTATTACTTTGTTGCTCCAATAAAGATATTCTGCAGATGATACCGTATAATGCAGAAATGCAGAAAGTTAAGAATAACCTAGTTCCATTAATGGCAAGAAGTATAGTACTAAGCAAATTGATGTAGGTCATTATTATTTCTAAATATTTTTTTTTACATGTATTGGCAAACTTTACATTGCATAATTTGCTTTCTTGAAATTCAAGGAAGCCATGGAAATTTTTCTCAGGTCATTGACACTATTTTATATACAGAAACGAGAATGTACAGTAGTAACCAACAGTTTTTCTAATGTTTTAAGATTCAGAAATAAATGCGATTTCATGCAAAAAAAAACAACTGACCAAGTGCGTGTCTGACCATGCACAATGAAGGGTTCCACAGTTGAGACGAATTTATCCCAAGAACAAACTTAACATTGACATTAAAAAACATATTCTCCCATATATTCCAACTAGCTGCGCCCCGCGCCGCGGTTTCACCCGCGTAAGTCTCGATCCCGTGGGAATATCGGGATAAAAAGTATCGTATGTGTTAATCCAGGTTATAAACTATCTTTTTGCCAAATTTCATCACCAAAAATAAAGAATAACGTGTATCAAGGTTTCTTAAAAATCGTCCCCTACTGGGTGATAAGGGGTAGTCAATTTTACAGGAGACGATTTTACTGCGTGTCTGGATTAACTTAAAAATTGGTATAAATAATCATTGAGTCGAGTTATGGAAACTCCCCAAACGATTTTTCAAAATTCCACCCCTGTGGGGGTGAAAAGAGAGTACAGTTTATATGAAAATTCTTATTCAGTTGGTTAATTAACTTGAAACTTGGCACGAAAACTTGCCTAAGCATATAATAAAGTTTGCCATTATTAGTTTTGCATAACTACCACTCATAAAGTTTGTATGGAAAAAATTTAGAGTGTGGTCCGTTTAACTCGAAATGCAGTATTTATATTAACTTTTCAAATGGGGGTGGCCCATTTGAAAAGTTAGTATAAATACTGTCTTTTTGGGTGTTAAAAGTTGTAAAGGAAAGTACGAAATCCACGCGGACTAAGTCGCGGGCAAAGTGCTAGTATGGTTATATTTTATTGTACTCTTCACCTAGTCATTAACTCATTTCAATATTTAGTTTCAATCTGGGTATGTTTTTAGGCAAAGAACAGGGCCAACCCCCGCTACATGCGCAAACAACCAGACATCACACACCTGATGCGTTCAATCCTTATTGACTGGCTGGTAGAAGTTTGTGATGAGTATAATCAGCAGAGTGAGACCTTGCATCTGGCTGTATCATACGTGGATCGATTCCTGTCTTATATGAGCGTAGTTCGGACCAAACTGCAGCTTGTGGGCACAGCTGCTACTTATATTGCTGCGTAAGTATTAATGAGTTATTTTTATCATTGTCAGATGCGCCATGATCGAATCATAAATATATGGATCATTTTCGGTAGTTGCAAACTTGTTTTTTTTTTGTTGTTTTTGATACAGGAAATATGAGGAGGTGTACCCACCAGAAGTGTCAGAGTTTGTGTACATCACAGATGACACATACACGAAGCGTGAAGTTCTTCGCATGGAGCACCTCATTCTGAAGGTCTTATCATTCGATCTGTCGACGCCGACCTCCCTCGCCTTCCTGTCTCACTACTGCATATCCAACGGACTTTCAAAGAGGACATTCCACTTAGCTGCTGTAAGTATTGAATAACTTTTTTCTAACCATAAACAATTTTTCTAGTCCTAATTAGCTTTGATCAGTAAACAAATAATAAAGATGTACTTTGAAAAGACTATTTGAAAATCAAGAATCCATAGTCCAGTTTACTGGGATCACTTATAAAAAAATTCGTAAAATAGAGCCTCCTCATATAAAAACATCACACCCTAACAAAATATACTTTACTTTCAACAGTACCTCGCCGAACTTTGCTTGCTGGAGGCAGATCCTTACCTTCAATTCAAGCCGTCTATAATCGCGGCGAGTGCGCTTGCAACCGCTCGTCACTCTCTGCTATGCGAGCGCTGCGCGGGAGAGGATAAGGATCGGCGCGAGACGCGTGACTCTAAGGAGAGTCGTGATTCGAAGGACTCGAAGGAGGTGCGACTGCACGCAACCTGCGCCGCCACGGCTTGGCCCGCCGCCCTCTCCACATGCTCGGGCTACTCACTAGCAGACCTCGAAACTTGCCTGAGGGAACTCGCCCGCACGCACTCGCATGCTTCTCTGCAGCCCTACCAAGCTGTACCCGACAAGTACAAGAGCAACAAGTAAGTATTAGAATGAGCGTTTTTGAAAACTTAGTAGTTCACTAGCCCAGCAACATTTTTATGTTCTTTGAGGACTCGTCAGTCCAATCCATAACTAGTAGCAGTTAGTAGCGCGGCCAGTCGCCCGCGATCGCTATCTAATCTAATGAACTATGCTGCACCTTCACGCGGGAGTCACTTCAAAACTGCGCTAGTTCTTAGGTTTTAGTAATAATACCTGCTACAAAGTACAGAATCAAAGTACAACATTTAACAAACATTTCCTTTTAGATTCGATGGCGTTTCGACGATCGAACCCAGGCCCATGTTCCCGGTGCCGAAGTACCAACCGCCAGCGTCGCCTAACAACACCAGGCCTGCAGCCGACATCACTCGGAACAGCTAGTAAATTACCGACCATGGCCCAACGCGTTACTTAGGAGTAGTCGAATTGACTCAGGGCCAGTTTCTCGAACGAAAATTATAACAAAATTAATTTGACAAATTTTTATGCGTGCGTAAACAAACTGCTGTAATTGATTGAATTATTTATCAACAGCCAATCACAGCGGGTTACACGCGATTGACAATTTATTACATTACTTTTGTGATCATTTTCGTTCGGGAAACTGGCCCTCGGTGTGTGGTAGGATGAGTGACCCGAATTAGTGTTAATGCAGCCCTCGCGTTTTTTTTGCTCAGTCAGCTGGTTATTTCAGTATCATAGTAATACCACTCCCTTGTTGAAAGTACAAACTAACCAAATTATGGCCAGTAGATAACTTTTTAATTATTTCCTCATTAGGCTCCTGCAGACAGGCACGACGCCACTCTGCTGGAACAATTTCTATGAAAACTTCACGGACATTTGTTCTGTCGGTGTCGCGTCGCGCATGTTTGCGGGAGCCTATAAGACTTTAACGGCCAAAGATTTACATAATGAAATACATGCCTACCTACCGTATGTAATTCTTAATTTTTCGACAACTGAAAAGTAAGCTTTGAATTAAAAATCCTTATTCATTCTATTTCCATATTAAAATAGGAGAACTAGTAATAATGTATTGCTGAAGCTGTGTCTTGGCTAGCAAAGCAAAAAAACTAACTATTTCATTGGGTCCCTTTTGTCCATGTTTGCCTTGTTTTGTGGTTTAGAAATATTTTATTGATAACAGCAAAATGCTATGCAGTAAAACACGTAAGGTGAGTACTAAACATTTCTAAGTATTCTTAATTCGAAACTAAGACTTTATTGCATTTATCCTAATCTTAGAAGAATCTCGAGGTAATCGAATGTTAAAGAATAAGTGATTGGGATATTTTGTGAGTTGTTATGCTAGTTTTAAATTTACTTAACCATTTCCTATGGAAATAAAAAAGAAACCTTCGACTTCTGTTAGTTCTTTAATGTGTATTGTGATTTTATGGTTGCGCGACGAGTGGTTCATACTTTAAAGGCATTAAACTCAATTCAAGAAACTATATTTCACTTCCCAAATTACCATAAAAATAAAAATGAAATATACATTTCTCCCAAAGAATCGGACCTCAAAAGTTTTAGATCAATATTCTATCATAACAAACACTCGCTTATACCATAATTATTAATGTACAAATGTTTTAACTTTAGTTTGTGAGTCTATTTTACGTCATAACCCTTACTGTGTTCACCTTCGGAGGTCTTCCCGCTTTTTTCAGACATTTTACAGTTTATAAACTTTTTTGCTGATACTTTCAATGTTTTATTTTTAATAGAATAGGTATACAAACCAGGATCCAGGCCTAGGGTTCAAAGTTCATCAAGATGTCAATAAAATGCAAATTCTACAGGGTTTAAAAATCTACATTTACAAAGCTTTTAAATTGAAGACGTCATTTCTAATTGGGACACTATTAGTGTAGTATTGGATATTATTTCATTTCCAAGTTCCAATTGATAGCATTTCAGTGCGATGTTTGTTAGTAAATTATTATTTTTGAGATGTAAGGTATGTTTTTAATGGTTAGTAGTTTTTAATTTAATATAATAATATAATCGTACAGTACGAGTACCTATATTGGTAATAAATATAGTATTTTAAATAAAATTATGATTGTTTTATTTATTTATAGCACTCATAATGCTATCATTTTATCCATTCTTGAAAGACCTCGTGTGCGATAACTGCAATCACAGGAGACATTGAGGAACGTCTTCCTTCCACACGGCCATGTTTTTTCACGGTGCTATTAAACAAGCTGTGTATTAGGATGTCATATAGCTGCTTATTATATCAGTAGTGGGTATAAGATGTGTGCTAGACTTGGAACGGTCAAATCTATTTGGAGATCGTCTGCGTCAGCGCAGCGACGCGACGCACTGTGTCGTAGCGCGTCCCAGAATGTGAAGTCGCAGTACAAAATAATGTACGGATGACAGAAATAATTAAATAGCAATGAGATTTCTTTGAATTCATATATTTATATTTTTATCTTAAGAAAATATATTTTTCGTAATCTTTAAAAAATCTTGATGTGCGAGGTCATTTAGAATAATTAAGAATTATTTGTACTGTTGACTTGCTGAAGAACGATTTCGGTGGTTTTAAGAGTTGTGCTTCTCCTGTGTGTACACATTGCCCAATCCTTTTTTGGTTGAATTCGGACCTGAAACAAAAAAAAAAACCGTTAAATTAAATGCACACTTACAGAATTTGCAATTACTCTTGCGTAACTATCCATTTGTGATATAAAAAGTTCCTCTGCTTAAAGGCAATGCTAATTGCGGTTTGTAGCGGCCATATTTGAATTTACGGCTTGTGCGCGTGCGCCTGGCATTCTAAACGACCCCAGCTGCAGATATTATTCGCGGGCAACCTGTCGTAAAATCTTGAGGACATAAAAAAGTTCCTTGTAAAGTTGCATATCCTCCCATGTGTAGTAGTGGAATAAATTAGTAGAAATGAACTTTTGTTAACTTATCGATTGATTGGTTTATCACGCTTTCATTTCCTGCGGTACATTCCCACATCTCCATGATACATAATTATCCATAATAGAGAATGATTTTACCCCATTTATTTTTAAAGTTTTCGGCATTCTGTTTTTACATATATTTATATAAACAGTAATGTTGGCAAGTAACACGAAACGTGCGAGAAACGTCTACATGCTCTGTGTTTCCAGGAAGCTTTGAACTAAACAAGCTCGCTAATATTCCCATTTCAATTTGATTTAACCTTCAAACGCTCGCCAATTCTTCGTTCCGTCTGATGCGCGAGACTAACCATTTAAATCGTATTTGAAAATGAGTAGCAGTTTGTGAGGCGAAAGATGCGGTGCATAAACATAATAAATCATGTGCCATTCAGTCTGAGTGTCGCGGACTCGCGACGAGATATTTGTAGCGCGATAAGAGCTAGGTACGTAGGACGCGTTGCACGCGCCTTTTGTTTTTGTTGATATTTTTTTTTTTATGTAATATTTATAACACGTGATAAAATATGACATTTAAAATACGAATTACTTTTTCACTACCGTTTCGTTGATCGTAGGAACACATAACAACACGGAACTATCGTAACGTTTTATTGGCCATGACTTCCTCCCGCTAGTACTCTTGCTATATTATATTGATCTTGTCGTTATTATACGAACGTGTCCGGAAAATTAATATATGGTACGCATCTACGATTCAAAGGATGCATACAAAGATAAACTTAACACCGTGAATTAAAGTTCAGTTTGTTTATCTTCGAATTGAAGGACTTGAAACAGACGACCTTTAATACATGCTGCCTTTTAAAGTTTAATTACAATTTTATTAATGATAATAAGAATAACACAATCAATAAGATGTAGGTAAACATGGTTGGCTGTAGCGAAAGTGGGTGTATATTTACCCTTGTACGGAAATAACATAGGTAGGTACCTAACACATCACAAGTAATTGTAATACAATATTAGTTAATATTTTCTAAAAAAAATAATAATGAATCAAGTAGGTACTACGTCCAAAATGATCCAACTTTACAAATAAAGGTAAGGTTCTATATCTGCACAGTATTTAATTATGGGAATTTTTCGTTGACAATAAAGTAGTATTATTGACATCGTGACCGCGCATGTTAAAGAATAAGCACCATGAGCAGCCTACGAGCCACTTCCGGAGCTCCGAAAGGAAAGGAAATTCACTCGCAAATTTTCCATTCTGTGCACGATCGTGACATTGTCCCGAGTGCTCCACTGTTCCCATGCTATCTGGTTATTAATAGCCAACTATACAACACGCCTCTGTTTTATTACAGGAATATCAATTTTAACTTCGCGAGGAATCTATGTTACTGTGGTGGGCGCCAAAATCTGTTGTTTTCAAATGTCAACGCTTTTGTGAACTACCCTACTTAGATTTTAAAAGGGTATTGCTTTGTTTTTGATATGATGGCCAATTGGGTCTTTTCACACCTGTATAATAACGGGCATAATGTTGAATGATGAATATTAATTTGATCAGTTGACTTTTTCTATCTTCTCTATAATAAATATGGTGTACCGTGTACTTATATCTTTGTCCATGCGAGCCGATAGAACGTGATCAACGTAAATAACTTTATAGAATTATTCGCAGTGAGTACGTACTACTTGCTCTGGTAAATACGGCTCGCTTCGTCTAGTTGATGTTATATTTATCATAGATGTATAAAACAGATAGCGAGGAATCTGATGAAATCTATTTATTGACTGCGCAAACATCGTGTGAAAGGAAGCTTTTGGGCCATTTCCTGGCGCTGAGTGAAATGGGGCCGAGCGTTCCGTGACGCATGTTTTTACCTCTGCATCCGCTTATAATTATATCTTTTTTTTAATAATCGTACATTTTCTATGAGTCCTACAAACCAATGCCCTATTTCTAAAACATAAACGATTGAATATTCGCATAATTATCTATTTCGCGCAATGATGTTGCTCTATTCGTCCATTCGAGATTATTAGAATACATAACATAACATCACGCCTTGTTTGCCCAAAGGAGTAGACAGAAGCTCCGGAGTTCGACACCTTTTAATTAAAACAATGTATAACATTTACATAGGTGTAAACGTACTAAGTTGCACAATAAACATTTTGTGAGTGCACGTAACTAGTTTCTGCAGACTATTTCCATACAAACAACGAAACAAGAGTTCTTAATTAAGCCCTTTCAAAACAAGGAAACGATAAAATTTCACTAGTTGCTAAACTTACATTTGCTAGTGCAGCGAGTGCTTGCTATTTATCTATAATTCTACCTACATAGTCTACGTGTTAGCTGGAGTTAGTGCGAATGTTTCCTTTATAGTTTTAATTACCAACGTATTTCCAATGTAGTTTGTTTGAATTCACTAACGAGAAACCTTTAAATCTTAATTGAATAAATCATCACTTCGAAAAGCGTAAAGTGTAAAAAAATTGAAAGCTACATGTAGACATACCTACAAATAATTAATTTTTCCGAAGATAATAGAGAATATACTCGACCAGCAGTCCAGCACCCTAATTGCGTAACACACGATCGATCTGAATCATTTTGAAGGATATAGCTAATCCATTGCTCCGTATGTTCGAAAAATTTGTCTGCTCAACAACTTATTATCGCTATGAATGTTGTTGGACTGTCAAAATGAAACATTATATATGGCACAGGAAAATAACAAGAACCGCCAATTTATAAATTTTCTAGCAAATTTATAAACTTTCGTAGGATTCTAAACGAGAGATAAATTGTATTATTTTACGGCCACATTTTCGCAAATTTATCAATTTGCGACGTCTCGTGGTAAATTTATAAACTAACGGATATCCATTCGTAAGGTTCTAACCTGTTCGACCAATCACAGAAGAGCTTTTAATGTTACGGTTCTTTAAAATACGGCAAATAACACACTGCTCTCTGATTGGTGATCATTGTATTTGACATTATATACCTCCAATTAATTTCAACTCTTAGTGGTTTTTGTGGACAGGATTATAATTATTCAATTTGTAATAGCAATCACGTCAATTGGTTTAAATACGTTTTTATTTTTATTTGAATTTTAAATTTATTATTATTAGTCTTTTAGATAGATTATTTTCTAGTTTGTTAATGTGAGAACGTTGTAGGCGTATTGGACTGTAGTTTTATTGAACATCTTCTATTTTTGTTAAGTACATTGTCCTCCCATGCCTACCAACACTGTAATTTGAAAGTATTGTAAAAGCCAATTATTTTTAAAAGAGTAACCATGGAGTTTCTTGCCGGCTCTTCTCCATTGAAAACGACCAATTGGAACCGTGCACCTAGCTTCTGACGTTTCATAAGTGCCCATGTAGGTTTATGTGAAATAAAATATTTTGATTTTGGTCGATGTTGACAGTGGCAATGCTTGTGTCCACTTGCCAAACTATTTATTAGTTTCGATTACCTACCTAACAGTATTTTTACTTTAAAACTAGGTAGGTACCTATAATATATATACATAAACAAGTTTGTTTACGTTCCGTGGCGAACAATGGCGGTGGAGAGGAAGGAGAAGGAACACTTGACTTTTTCAACCAATCAGAGCGCACATGGCGTTTGGTTATTGCTTACTTATTATTTTACGCGTGACTTCGGTGGGTTAATCAATTTGCGAAAATGTGGCCGTAAAATAATAGAATTTATCTCTCGTTTAAAATCCTACGAAAGTTTATAAATTTGTTAGAAAATTTATAAATTGGCGGTTCTTGTTATTTTCCGGTGACATATATATATTGATCGTGTGTAGGTATATCCACCCGCGGCTGTAAAGGTTTAGTAGATGATGATGCGGGCAATTCCACCAGTAACCAGTATAACACAAGTATCAGGGATATTTAGAGGTTAGTAGGTACATAAATAACAAGAGTCGGTAATAGGTATGTTTAATTTATAGATGACTAGCAGCGCCCCGCGGTTTCACCCGCATAAGTCCCGATCCCGTGCGAATATCAGGATAAAATCCTATGTGTTAATCCAGGTTATAAACTATCTGTGTGCCAAATTTCATCCAAATCGGTTCAGTAGCTTTTGCGTGAAAGAGTAACAAACATCCATCCATCCATACTTACAAACTTTCGCATTTATAATATTAGTTAGATGATGACATCATCTAACTAATATTATAAATGCGAAAGTTTATGTATATGTTTATTTTATTATGTTGTATATTATTATGTTTATTGTATATACATTGTATATGTTCCTCCAGCGTCCCCAAAGCAAACGTTTGTAACTACAATGTTTAATTAAAGGACCATGGGGGATTTTGTATGGACTCCGTCCCCACCCTCCAACAGTCATAGGATACGTGTCAATATGTTTTTAGGGATCCCGAGAAAGACTTACTGTCTTGCTCCATTGCAAAATCAATGGGGTTTTTTTGTAATAACAAAAAACTTTTCTGTTAGCTAACCTAACCTAAGCTATAATTGCCTATCCTTGCCAAACATAACCTAACCTCACCTAACCTAACAGTGATAATTTGATCTTGGATTTTGAAGGTCAAATGGAACTCCTCAATGATGAACAGCATTTGTGTATTCTTGTGATTGGATAATTGTACAAAAAACTTAAAAAAAAACGGCTAACCTAACCTATTTTTTTTTTTAATCCTCATGGATGACCTCTGCCCTGGGGCGGGCGGAGGGGTCTGTCAGACTCTTACTGACTAAAAACCACCCCAGTGTTCCAGCTCACACCTTCGCCGGGGGTCACGGGAACGTAAAATCTTCCGCAACCCCAGACTGGCCCGCCATTGCGGGACTCCTCGGGTCAGGGGCCCCCCCGTGACCCGAGGAGTAAGGTGTTTGACTCGCCCCGTGACGTCTAAGAGGGGCGCGCGTGGAACACTACGCACCGCCACCTTGGGTCCTGATGTGTAGGGGGCGACAGACGTCCCCGAGTCCGTCGTCCCTGGACCCATTTAGGGGGGCTGAAAGAGGGTGTTTACCGCCCTCCGCCGACGCCCGGTGCGCCTGCTGCGGGCCGGGTGAGTGGAAGAGATCTCCCTCTCCCTTTCCGCAGCCACCTTCTGCGAAACGACTATCTCATGGAAGGAAACCACCGCGTCCCAGGACTCCTCGCTGCCGACCATCGACTCGACTACGGCCGGCAGCGACAAGTCACTGCCTTCTTCTGAGATGAGGGCACGGCGCGGCCCCTCCTAAGCGGGACACTCTGCCAGCGTAGGCCGCGCCGTGTCCTCCTGGCATTCAACGTAGTGGTGACACCGGGCGTCCGGCTCCCTGTTTATGCGACACAGGTACTTCCCGAAGCAACCATGCCCCGAGAGCACCTGCGTCACCCGAAACGACAGGGAGCCGTGCCTCGTCCCGAGCCAGCGCTCGAGCACCGGCCGGACCGCCTCGATGATGTCGAGGCCGGCGGTAGGGCGTGAAAGCCTGTCCCGCCATTCCGCCACCAAGACCTCGCGAAGCTGAGACCGATGCAGCTCTATGTGTCGCTGCATCGGTTGCTCACCCCGCACTCTCGCTTCCTCGCGCCACGATGACGCGAGTACTTTCGCCTCGAGGTCCCAGGGCGGGGATCCGGCCAGTGCACAAGCCGCCTCGTAGGAGATCGTGCGATACCCCCTGATGACTCTGACGGCCATCGCTCTCTGCCGCTTGCGCAAGACTGCGATACTACCGGCCGTCAGGTCAGCCGCCCAGATCGGGGCCCCGTAAAGGGCCATCGATCGCACGATTCCCACGTAGAGCCGCGTTGACAGCGCACAGAAGCTGACCTAACCTAACCTAAACTTTTCGGTTAGCTAACCTAACCTAACCTAAGCTTTTCGGTTAGCTAACCTAACCTAAGCTATAATTACCTATCCTTACCAAACATAACCTAACCGAACCTAACTTTAAAAAAAGGTATCAGAGAAAAAAAAAATGGTCCCTGATAAAAAGAAAGGTAGTCATGAATGAGAACCATATTTAGGTCACTATATTCTATGCCTCTTAAGTGCAAACTAAGAAAATATATAAATGTAAAATAATGCTAATATTGAATAAAAAAAGTAATATTCCAGGAAAACCCCACATTTTTGAAAAATGTCGCCATAGTAAAAAAATATCGAACCCACCAGACGCTTCGAATGACACTAGTCTCAAGCGTGTTGGTGGGTGGGGACGTTTCTTCCCATGGTCCTTTTCAATTAAGTCGTTTACAGCTGTATTAAAATGGAATGACCACTATGCCTGGTATAAGTATTCAGGTAAGTACGTAGGTATAGTGTTTGAGTAAATGTCTGCTTGCTAGTGCTAACATAAATCGTGCCAGTTAGTAAGAAATCCCAAACAACAATAACGATTTAGCCGTGATCACGATCTTACTAACGTGACTTAACTTTGAATTCTAAATGATTGTATTGTAATGAACATACTGGCTTGTTTAATTAATAATATAGGCGTTTTTTTTTTTTTTTTTTTTTTTTTTTTTTTTTTTTTTATTATTTAATGAACGATACAAAATTTAAACAGAAACATCACAAAAACCTCAATAGGTTTGTCCGGATGTTGAAACACTTAAGCTATCTTAATACTAACGAAATATTATAATAAAATAAAAAAAAAGAAACATTGTGAGGTAGTTTGTAACATACTAACCAAAACAAGTACAAAAACGATGATGGCGTAGGTCACACAGCCCGTCGATGCTAATTACTATTAGAATGAAATTTAAACAGGATGATGCAATTTCAAAGAGATCCAAAGAATTTTTTGTATTTATTTTTATAATTATTATTTGTTATTTCTGACTGAATTTTTGTTGGAATATCATTAATTAGAGTAGGTATTAAATAAGCATTCGTTCGTTTCCCGTAATAGTTTTTGTATCTCGGTACTACCAGTTTTGATTGAGCTGCCATTCTTGTTGCTATGCTATGATTGAATTTTATTTGAAGTTCTTTGTTGGTGAATTGTTCTATCAATAACCACTTTCGTATTTTAGTGTGTATTGGCAAGATTTTACAATATTTAAAGAAGCCTGTTACGTCATCACCATCATAAAGTGTTTTTTTAATTTTATTTGGTATTATTATTTTCAATAAACGAAGTTGTAGGTTGTATATTTTGTCTAGGTAAGTTTTAAATGTTCTGCCATAGCTAGTAACTCCATATGAAATTATTGACTCCGCGAGTGCATTATAAAGGTTTAGTAATATTTTAAAAGGTACTTTGTATTTAATTATTGCAAATTTGGCTAGCATTGCTCGCAGTTTATCACAAATAGAGTCTATGTGATAGCCCCAATTAAATCTGTCATCAACGACTAAACCCAAATATTTGTAGTTGGTAACCTGCTCCAGCGGTTCACATTTGCATCCAAGTCCAGATAATTCCATTACATGTAAACATTGGTGAGTGTGCGCAACTATTTTAACTGGCTTGTCGGAGTTGAGTAAGTGATTGGACCGAACGTGGATAGTCTTAGTTTTACCAGCGTTAAGCACCAGTCCCGCATCGTGGGACCACTTGCACAAATTATCGAAATCATTTTGAATCGATTGTTCAGCCTTAGATAAGTCTTTATCAGCTGCTACGAGACAGGTGTCGTCCGCGTACTGATAGACTGAGCAATTTCTTATAACATTCTCCATGTCATTGACGTAGGCTAAATAATGCAAGGGTCCTATAACTGAGCCTTGTGCTGTTCCCGTATTTACTACAACTTCGTCACTGAGTTCATTGCTGATTTTTACGCGGCATGTTCTGTTATTTAAATAATCTTGGCACCAGTTTAATATTGGGCCTCGGACCCCTGTATTATCCAGCTTTTTTATAAGTGTATCATGCCTGAGGGTATCAAAGGCTTTGCTAAAATCAATGAATAACAGGATGACATGTTTTTAATCATTGAGGTGCTGGTTTATTTCATTTAATGAGATATTCAATTATTGATTGATTAAGGAGGAACCTATTGATAATTGATTCACATAAGTACCTATTTTCAAAAAAAGTTAAATGAAAATGATAAGTCGTTTTTATTTATATCTACTTACTTAGCAACTTGATAGACGAAGTAATTATCTACCTACCACTAGGTAATTGTAACATAATTTGGTTAATTATTTTGATCACTCATTTTATTTATGATTTTAATTTATTTGACTCTTTATTGGACAACAGCAAAGTAGGCTTTACTAGCAACTACAACCATTTCTACCGCGCCGCTAAATCTAAATTCTACAGTGAAAAAGTAAATAACCACCGAAATCAAACCCCGATCGAAAAAGCGAGACCACACCGCTGATCCTTTATCCCACGACGCGCGCGCACCTCACAGAATACCTAATAAGCTATCGAGTTCAATGCACAAGGTTGCGCCTGCGTCCACTAGCCCGCATCTTTATTCTAGTAGTTCGTCTGTCCGTGTCGAATCCTCTAAGATCTTAGTACGAAGTTGCCGGCACGTTGAATAGTTTTTGCGATGCTTCTTATCTCGCGGTTGTCTGGATTTTGTGTTATACCAAAGTTAAAAATAGCTGTTGTTTATAGGAAAAAGCTATCGAGCAGTTCGATAGAATGAAGCGTTAAAATGTTTAGATGTTTTAACAAGAACGCTGAAGACTGGAGGTGGATTTTTTTTTCTAAGAAACCATGGCTTTTAAACATTTTTCCTTAGTCTCGGTTTTGTTTTAAAAATATTTGCCTGGTTAGAGCATCAACGGCTGCTGATTTGAATTAAAAACAACAGTTCAACACCCTCATAAATCATCAATCGAAAGGGCCTATTTAGTATTTATTGTTAATTAAAATTTATTGTTGTCAAAAATCGGTATAAGCAGGAAGTGAGGGCCTTCCCGGCGGCGCGAGTGAAGCCCTGGGGCGGAAGCAGCGGCGGTCGCCTCGGCGACAAGCTTGCATTACAAATAACCCCCTAATGAACACACGTGCGTTAGTTACTGCCAGATTGGGTCGATTACCTGCCTTCCGAGCCGGCCAAGATAATCCTAGTTGCCTAGTTGGCTAAATACTTTTAAGTCAGTTACCCATTCGTTAGAAAACAACGTTTCCACTGCAATAGAATGATAGCAACAGTATTTTTAGATTTTATTTCGTTTTCTAAGAAGTGAAATAATGCTGCCTGCCAGGCGTGTTGAATATATGAAATAGGAAGCACTTCTTCATGCCAATATTCCCTAAAGAATCGAGACATTCCTTATGGCCTTCCTACACCATTGCAGACACAAGTCGGCCTGTGATCAGCTAAGGAAATAGGTACGCCATGATGATGGCGCAAATAAATTCAACGCATAAACTAAATAGAATCGCCACCTTTGAAGATTTCATCTCACTACTGACGAAAAATAATTTTAGCATGACCTGTTTAACGAAAAGTTAATTTTGTAAACAAAAAATAAACGTTTGTTTACGCGAGGGGCCCCAGGTGCTAGCCCGCGATGTTTGCCCTTCAAAGCTTCTGTTTTTAACATCGGGTTTCAAAGTTTACACTTCTTTACACCTTAGACCCGAACCTATAGGTTTATAGATTTTGCTCTAGCAAGACTTAGTTTTAGGCTAAGCTCCGTACCCTGTTATCTCATTATTAGGCAGACAGAAATGGTTTCCAAAAATACTCAAAGTAAGTATTTTATGAGTCACGGGCGGTTTTATTTAACCCCTTCCCGCGTTTTATGTCTTTTCAAAGGCATCGCAATTTGGAAAGCGTCCATTGCAACACCATTACCGTTGTCGAAGGTATCGAGTGTAGAATGAATAAATGTATCGACAGAGCCATTAAAATTTGATCGACATCGAGCACACGCGCGTGACGGCATCCCGTGGCCTCCATGCAGCGCATCGTTGAGCCATATAGCAACATTAGGAACAAGGCGCTTCGATACTGGCCGGCAATTGTAGGACACAGCATAGCAGCTTTGTAGATGCGTGTTATTGTATCGAGTTCCTTAACTGCATGGAATATCTGCGACTGAACTGAGGCTCAGTTATTTTTAATTTCTTTATAATAATCATCATCATCATAACATCACGCCTGTAATCCCCGAAGGTTCGGCAGAGATGTACCTATAGAACACCCAACTTCGCCAGTTATGTTAAGTGCCGTGAAATAGGGGGCAAGCCTCTTGCCACAAACCGGGCACAAATCCATACTCCGGGTTGCTACTGAATAATTCCTGATGGAAAACCCCAATAACAAGAAATGGGAATCGAACTCAGAACCTCATGCCTCATGTTTATAACTAATCTTTTAGGGAATTGAAACACTTATGGAATATTGGCATTAGATAACAGATTTGACCTCGAGGACGTACCGATCGAAAATAAATGATATGCCGGCGCCAGCGCTAGACAGTCGCAAGCGCAACCCACGCCCACGCAAGACCGTATTTTAAACTTGACTGGAATGGCGCCAGCCAGACACCGCACCGAGAGGATCCCACTCTCTCGACCTGCCCGTTAATGAGAGTTATGACCGCGTAAACATTCCCTTTTCGGGAACGCTTTTGTTCTTTGTGAAAGTTCATGGAGCTAATTTGTTTCCAAAATAAGACAAGCCTCCGTTACTTACTATACATTAATTACTCCCATTAGAAAGTTTATGATGCAACTGCTTGCAACTTACCAAGTAACGCCTCCTTGCCCAGATGATGAATGTTGCAGTAGATGTGGTGGTCAGCCGCCACGACCGGCTCTGCTGTCGTTTCACCTCCAGCCTCCATTAATTTTAACTTCGCTGTCAAATCGTGTACATCTGTAAAGTTTCATACACACTTATTACTTAATTGATTATATGCTTTTGTACTTCTAAGTACTACACATCGTCATGTTATAATTTATTTACGACGGCCATAATTAAGTTTTGGTCAACGCCTTAGAGGTGGGCGGTTAATGAAAGTAACAGAATCTATACAACAGTTCTAAATTCGGAATAGTCGAATGCAACGAAAACCGTTAGCTATTGTTACGCGTGCGGTCCGCTACGCAGGTCAAAATTAGTAGCGCACATGTTCAAACAAACTGGTATTGTTTACATGGGATCGGTGCGCGCGCGCGCTGCCACAGAATTGGGTCTACGCCTACACCCTGCAAGCTTAGATTTATGACATTTACTTGTATGATTTTGATTGTGTTCAATCAGGGGTTCCTACTACCTAGGGACGTCTTTCCATGATACTGTTAGTAGCCAATTATAGTTTACTAGTGGCCCGCTCCTGCTTCGCAAGCTTTTTACGACTTGACAAAATATGAAGATTTCTTAGTTACTTAAGTATGTAACTTTAACATTAAAGTACTTATTATACACATACCTAAACATTCTGGAATAAAGTCTCTAAACGATGGTGAAAACCTCATCAAAATCTGTTGCGTGGTTTAGAAGAACAACGCGGACATACAGACGAAACAAGAAAAGCGACTTTAATTTATAATATGAGAAGTAGGTACCTAGTTAGTTAGTTTAGTCTTCTTAATTATGAGATGAACGCTGAGTATTTGCCATTTGAAAGTGATCTTTTGGCCTGTCTCTCTGAATATTCCTGTAAACTCATCTGCTGTAGTTATACCTAAGTAGGTAATTAAATCTACCCGGTCAACGTTCAGAAGCCCTTGTTAATTGCTACAAGGAAGGCAACTAAGCCTTCTAGATTATAATTTACAAAGACTCAGAATCTTGTTGTACTCAATATAGAGCAATGTTTCGTAAACAAATCCTATTCCTGCATAATTACGACCAAAAACAAGAACCAAACCTTAAATAAATAATTCGCATGGTGTAAACACGTTGGACGCGGCATAATTTGTGGTTTATTTATTCAGGATGAACGATCAGCTCGCGCGACCTCCGTGTAATGTCGTTTTTATTATCCAGACGACGATGACGTCTCACGAATATCAACAGTAGCGTATAACGAACTTTGTGGGTCGTCTAGTTCCCAATGCGGTGGTCAAACTGGCAATAAAATCATGTTCTACAACAATAAACGCTTTGTTGTGGTATACATTACAATTTACAAATTTATTGAACATAGAGTCTCGGATAAAACACTAGTGCACTGTCTTAATTAATTACTAAATAGCTATACAAATCAATAACTAATGTTATGCTAATCTTCTCATAACCTAATAAGTCCATAATTTGAATTTATGTGAATATCGAAGGCGATATGAACGTCCCTCACCAACTATTTATACAACGGTACGAAGGATGATGGAATCGGTTTGTCCATCTCCAGATTGCGGAATAACCATCCCACTTGGCACTTGCTTTTAAATTATTGTAATAGTCGGTGACGTGACCAATGATGTTGACGATAGCACACGCCGGTAGGTGAGTACTTATATGTTCCTTGCGCTAGCAGCCTCGTAGGTAGCAACATGTATTCTTTTTTAAGATAGGACAAAAAGTACATAGGTACGTAACACCAGTATCATTGACATCATACCTGACTTAAGCGCTCGTTTAATCACCCTCCACTGCCTTGCATGGTACAGAGACATCACCAACACCACGACGAAGAACACGATACAGCCACTAGCGGCCACGCTAAGGCTGGTCGTCTGCAGGTCCCACGACACTTCGACATTAGCCGTCACTTCACTATCGTAGTCCACATACTCGTACTCCTCATCACTGGGTACCAGTTCACTCGACTCATTGTTTTTTTTATGCACCTGATGCGTATTAAAGGGAGATATCTGGGCCTCGTATAACGACTGGCAGATAGTGTCCCTGTGGATTTCGCAGGGGTATCTGACTACCAGACGTTTGGCGGGGTCGCATCGGGTGCAGGGCAGGCAGGTGCCACGCTGGCGGTCCCACCAGCTCAGCCCGCGCTCGCAGGCGCCGTCGCTTCCCGCCACAGACCCAAGTGCCAGTGTAGCAACCAGCAAACACAACTTGGGTATATCTCCTCGCATTACCTGTAATGTGTGATGATTATGATAAATGACTTACCTAGTACAATATAAGTGGCAAGTTTAAGTAACATTGCAACATAATTGCCTCCATTTTAGGGGTGAAACTATGTGCAGTATGAATTCTGATTGGCTGAGTAGGAAGGTTTTGCTGTTGTTTATTAATGTAGAAGTTTTGAAGAGGTACTTAATCAAAATTCAATGCAAAGTAGGCTTAAGTGTCTGTCTATTGAAATCAATACAAAATTTATCTAAAGTGGCGCCACCAAACTGACCGTTTCGAACTCATTTTTTTTTTGTAAATATATTAGAACAGACATCTTCCGGTCGTTTACATTAGAAAAACGTACGTAGGTACGTTAATTATTATGATGATACTTTTTGCGGTAAGACGCCTCACTCAAATATAACACAGACCGTAAACCGTAAGTAATTAATTAGGTAATTAAGTAGATAATAGTAAATAATTATTGGTAAACATAATTATAGTTAGTTAAATAAACACACTTAAGTAAGTATAGTATTACCTCCTTGCTGACACTCATGTATGCTGCCTAAGTATTCATGAAGGACCACATCTCAGTACGGAATAATTATCTTCGTTTAGAAAGCTCACTTTCACCGGTGTCACTGTCGAATGATTTGTAGCGACTATTTGTATTAAACTTCTGTGTTAAATCCATTAACACTGGTTTATCACTCACACACTCACAGTCGTTGTTTTTTTTAAGTAAGCTAATAAGAGTCAGCGCACACGATGCGCTGTGGTTCGGCCGCGGTCGCCGTGCGTTCTGCGCCGTGCGGGAGACGCGGCATCATATTCAACTGTTCTAAGCAGTCCCCTATCCCTCCTCCTACGCAGGATGCGCGTACGCGTTACCCGACAATAGAAACGTACGGTAGATCTATTCGACGTTTCTTTTGAGTATCTATCAATTTGTTTTTATAGAAAAATTGGAACATGTCCATTGCAACCTTGTCCTATTATTGTTTGTAGTAGCGCAGTTCGATCTGCCTAGCTAAACACTGAGCGTAATTTATTGATGAATCAAGATAAGAATTTAGTTGCCTCTTCAGAGCGTAAGTAGGTAGTACTTGCTAGCATAATGTGTACACACGGCTACACATCAAGCTATACATTTCCAGTTTATGCTGATCGCGCATTGTATAGAATTTCCGTAAAATACAATGTCAGCTTATACTAGAAATGTATAGCTTGATGTGTAGCCTTGTGTACCTATCGAGATTCTAGGGATATAGGTATATTTACAGGCCACAGCAACTTGGCTATTGGACATCAAAAGTCTATAAAACAGAAAAGTAAGTATATGGGATACTAAAGCTGTGTTACCTACATAGACTCATCAAAAATAATCACCCTGTAGCTTAACCATACCGAGGGAAAGGCTTCATCATAAGGATTATTTTTTGCTAAATAACATAGTGTCACAAATAAAAGGAAGACCATGAATTTTAACATTGATGTGAAATTTTGTCAGAATTTAGTTACGTAAAAAATGTTGTTTACAAGAACCAGTATGAAAGTGTCCACGAGCTACAAGCAGAACTTATTTTTCTCATGTAACGGGTTGGATTCCCGGTTCAACCATGTAATTATTTAAATATCTATGAATGCAGTTTAAATTGTTTTTTAAATTCAAATAATGTCTTCTTTCAGTAAAATGTTCCATCTACAATATTCTAGGTACTTTCCCTCCATGTGGCATATCCGTGGGACGCTCTGTATAGTGCTCTGCGGTACGAACCGACCGCGGCTGCCAGCTGTTTTTAAAATTTAAGTGCTGGTGCGCCACCCCATCCGGTAGCGTCGCTAGGATCAAATTCTAAGAAGTAATGACATACATTACGGCCAACCATTTTTTTTATTGACAAGGATTGTTAATTATTTCCTTGTATTTTCTTGAACATGTTCATTCATAAAATAGTTACAAAAAAAAAGTCTGCGTAAAACAAAACCTAAAACAATCGATTCTGTCAGATTTTCAGTTCCTACTAGTGTCACAGTGTTGCCAACTTAGTGGAATTTCCACTAGATCTGGTGGTTTAGACTTACCTTTTAGTGGACAAATTTTGGCTTTAGTGGCTAGTGGATTTTTCTAGTGGCTTTGGTTGCTTCAGTTAGTGGTAAGGTACGAAATTCAACCACTAGCACGATTAACATATTTTCGGGAAATAACTCGAACGTTTACGTTATGTCTATATTTTTTTTATGTGTAGGCAACACTCAGAACTAAGGTGGTTGTCAGTGGTTGTTTTCGGAGATCCCCCGAAAATAGTTTGTCAATTTCTTGAATAATTTTGATTATATACATTATTTGTATGATAACTGGGTCAAGTTTGATTTGAATTAAAAATGTTTGTTTTCTATACATTCACAAAAATATAAATACAACAGACAGTACAGTACAGTTCGGAGTTCGCGTTGGATGTTTTACTTGTTTTGGTTTATTTTGTAAAACGAATATCTTACTACTACTACTCTTACACACAGTTGTTATCAGCTTCATCATCTCCAACACAGTCTTGCAATGACGTAAACCATTTTTTGCAAGTATTGGGAGGAATCTTGCAAATAGTATAAACAGCAAACAATCACTTCCCCCCACATCTAACTTCGTAAAATCATTTGTGTTGGAAAATACAGATCCTGATGAAATTATATCAGCCGTAAATATGCTACGAACAAATGCGGCTACCGGCTGGGATGGTATCTCCACCTTGTTCTTAAAACGTTATGCCACATCCCTCGCACCTATACTATGCCACATCTTCAACCTTTGCTTTGACTTAGCCATTTTTCCTACTTCATTCAAAAAAGATAAAATTTTTATTTAAACATTGTTACAATTATTACCTTAGATTATTAATAACATAGTAATTCTATCTGTAACTGTTGGTAACATTCATTTTGTTAAAGCGATGGTCCCCAAACTAGGCAGTGCCTGTATCTTGGGGACCTGAGTTGTGATACATAATTTAATTATTGCGTAATACGGGAACACATAATGAATTGCAAACAAATATAAAATAATCTTAATTAAAGTTTGAGATGAGATCAAAGATATAACATTAAACTTAGGTTGTTTTAAACAAAAACAGAATTTAAATTGTGTTATACAAGATAGGAACTTATTAACTAGTATTTATTGGTCAAGACTTAAAACTAAAGAATATCAAAATAAGGTATGGGTGTATATGCGTGTGGAGTGTAGTGAGTAAATAAGTGGGTGTGAGTGAGTGTGAGAGTGTGTCGTGTTAGTGTGATTCCGAGTGTGAGTTGTTATGAGAAAGCTTTCGGATTCATCATATGAAAGGCCTAAGAGCCATTTTTTTACCACTTTTTTACATGCAGACAGGGTGAGATCTTTTGGGTCAATAGGTAAGTTACCAGTAAATTTGTTGTATACGAAAGTGTGTAGGTACGCAGGACATCGTCTGGCTAGGAGAGAGGTGGTTCTTTGTAGCGGAATATGGAAGACGCGTTTGGAAGTTAAAGACTGGTAGTCTGGTCTGCTTTTAATGTGTTTGTGTGTGTGTAGGCAAGCATTAAGGATATACAGTTGGCGGACACGGAGAACTTGAAACTCTTTGTATATGTAGAGAGTCAGTGGGGTAGAAAAATGGCTTTTTTAAAAGTACTTTTATAACTGCTCTCTGGGCTCTTTCGAGCTCAATCATTGACGTTTTTCCAGCCCCGCCCCAAATTGATATGCCATATTGTATGATGGACTGGCATATTGCGAAATAAACCGTTCGCAGGATGTCTTTTGGAGTACGGTCTCTTAGCTTTTTAGCTATATGTATTAGTTTCCTTAATCGGCCAGAAAGATTTTGAATGTGCGCTTTAAAAGATAGGTTTTCATCGATGAGTAGCCCTAAGTAACGAATTGAAGATGTCCGGTTAATACACTCACATGAACAGACTTCACGTGAGGTTTCCAGATGGTTCTGACAAGTGTGAAACTTTAATGTTAGGTTATGAGGAGGACTTGAAGAATGTGTTTTGCAAAATGTGATAAGTTTGGTTTTCTTTAAATTGAGAGTAAGTAGGTTGTGGTTGAGTGTTTGCGCTACTGCTGCTAAACCTTCTTCTGCGAGACGGTAGACTTGTTCCCAGGTGCGGGCATGAAACGTGATGACCGTATCGTCTGCGTAGGAAATCAGTTCCGCATTTGAGAGAGTGAGGTTCAATATGTCGTTCATATATATAATAAATAGTGTTGGACCTAGTAAGCTGCCCTGCGGAACTCCAAAATTGATAGGGAGTTCACCACTTGAGTGTTCGCCTGATTTCACGTATTGTCGGCGGTTGGTGAGATAGCTGTGAAACCACTCGAGCGGTTTTCCCTTTATCCCTACAGCATCAAGTTTTTTAAGAAGAAGGTCTGTTGAGATTGTGTCGAAGGCTTTAGCTAAGTCTAAGAAGACCGCCAAGCATCGGTCATCCTTTTCTATACTTGCTGATATCGAATTAGTAAGTAGTGATGCTGCATCTTCAGTTGATTTGCCTTTTCTAAAACCAAATTGTCTGTCGGAAATGAGATTATGTTTGTCCAGAAAATTTACTAGTCGGGTGTTTACTACTTTTTCCAGGATTTTTGATAAGATACTGAGAAGTGCTATTGGTCTGTAATTTTCAGGTTTATCTTTGGGACCACTTTTATGTATCGGGCTTACTGCTGCAACCTTCCACTGTTCAGGAAATATACCTGTTTCCAGGCTGAGGTTTATCAGATGGGTTAAAGGTGTTATAATTAAGTTTTGTGTTTTTTTTATGAGTCTTACACTTGTCAGGACCTGGGGAGCTGTCATTTTTTAGTTGATTTATAAAGTTTGAGATTTCTATTTCGTCAGTAGGGTGTAGAAAGAAGGAGTAGCGTGAAGTTTTTGGTGGGGAATACTTGCTAGAGAGGGATGTTTGTGTTTCTGACAGTTTTGTCAGTATAGTAGCAGCCAGGTTTTTGCCTACAGATGTGAAGTAGGAGTTGCACTTGTTGAGAGACTCGACAGGCTCAGGAGAGCTTGTGACAAAATTGGATGTATTGTGCGCTTGGCCGCTGGGGTCGTACATTGATCTTAAAACTTTCCACAGTTTCTGGGAGTTTTTGTGATTTACCTGGATTTGTTGACTGTCGTACTCAATTCTAAGTTTCCGTAATAAATTGTTGCAGAAGTTTTTATAACGGTGAAAGATTAGTTTTTTTGTCTCGTTTTCGGGGTCAGATCTTAATGATAGATGAAGCCTGTCGCGGTGGATTATGCATCTCATAAGACCAGGTGTGATCCATGGCTGAATGTTACGTTTGCTACGGGGAATTTTAATTTTGTATGTGTGTGATTCAATCAAGTTGGCAAGAGTTCCAGTAAAAGATGCAGCAGCAGATGCTAAACAATTTTCGTTAAGGGTGTCAGTCCAATCTACTTTGGCTAAGTCAGTGACTAAATCGTCCTCGTTTAATTTAAGTACCCAACGATTTTTATTGAGTCTAGTGTAACTATGCTTGAGAGGGATGTGAGCCATTACTATGTCATGATCTGTGATAGAGCTTTTGCATACTATTCCTTTGGGTTTGGTATTACATTTGACAAATATATGATCAAGACAAGATTTTTGTCTAGTAGGTTTGGTTATAACGGGTAGTAGACCATAAGAAGCCATAAGGCACATATAATCGTGGTGTTTATTACTTGTGGTGCAACATATGTCTATGTTTAAGTCTCCGGTGATAATTAGAGTTGGGTACGTATTAATAGTTTTAAGGAAAGTATCTAATGCAGCGATAAAGTTTGTAAGATTGGTAAAGGATGGTGATCGATATAACCCCAGTATAGCTACTTTATTGTTTAAAGTTAAGAGAAGGCTATCTGTATCCTGTATTGAAGGTTCGATTAAAGTTACGTCATAGTTACTTTTGGTGTATATGACTATACCACCATTTTTATTGTTTTGCGAATTTGTTCGAAATACTTTATAGCCTGGTAGACTTTCCAGTATCGAGCCTTCGCTTAGCCAACATTCTGTGAGTACGATAGCGTCTATGTCTACGTCAAGTCGGTTTAATGCTACTGAAAAGTCATCAAAATTACGTTGATAGCTTCTGATGTTAAAAGTGAGTAATTTGAAACTAGACTTGGAATCCTGAATGTGATTCCTGCATTCGTCTAAGTTGTCAAAGTCGTGACAATCTAGTGTGGTGATTTCCTCTATTTGTTGGGTTATATCAAATAGCGCCATAAGTATGGTAATTGAGAAAAGCTGAAGTAGGACTGGGCATAGGAGGTTTAGTCACATGATGTAGTGCGAATGTATGCAGGCAAACACATTTGGGTGAGATTTTGGAAGTGTGCGTGTGATAGGTCAGTGGTAAATAATATGTTATAGCAGATGTGTATAGTAAGTTATGTGTGTAAGTTTGTCGAGTTGAGTAGCAACTTGAGGTAGATCGTGAATTATTTAGTGCTAGGGTTGAAATATAGAGTAGATAAAAAATTAAAAAAAAGAGTAACAAAATAAAGAAATGTGGTACAAAAACTACTATAACTAGTAAGAGTAAAAAAGTACTGTTTGCTGGCTAGGCGACGTTTAGTCACATAGTTGTGCTGATGGAGAGGACTGGCGAGACACCAACATCGGGATGCCCAGGTGGCGCTCCAGGTCCTCGGTGTTGCGAATATGGATGGAGGGGTTGCCTTCCTGTTTACGTATGAGAATGGCTCCATTCTTATGCCAACAAAATTGGTACCCTTTTTGTTTGGAGGAAAGCTTGGTGGCACGAAATAACTGCCGGTTTTCGTATGTAAGCCGCTCATTAATGTATACTTTTCTCAAAGGACCTGCTATTTCCAAGTCAGAGGAAGTCATGGTTCTTCTAGTTTTAGCAGCCTTGAGGAACTCATCACGCTTGTAGCGGCGTACAAATCTGACTACTAGTGACCGCGTGGGAGTTTCAGCGGTGTCTTTATTTTCCTGACGACGGGGGCCCACTCTTGTAGCGAAGTCAATGTCCTGTTCCTGTACGGTTACTCCAAATTTAAGAGCCATTACTTGCATAATGTGCAGCGGGTTCTCATTTTTGAATTCGAAAAAAAAGGCAGCCATTCATCCCATTCTCAAGGGCGGCGATGGGTGCCTAGTAAATAACTACCGCCCCATAGCGGTACTGAGTACCTTATCAAAAATATTCGAACGTTTAATAAATAAAATACTCATTCACTATCTTGAGCATTATAATATATTGTCACCACAACAATTTGGCTTTCGTAAAAAGAAATCCACTAATGACGCAATACACAAATTGATTGATCACATAGTGAAGAATTTAGACAATAATAAAAAAATATTGACCATTTTCTTAGACCTCACAAAAGCCTTTGACACTGTGCCCATTCCGACCCTCTTACTCAAGTTACAATGTATAGGTGTAAGGGCTCAACACTTAATTTATTTAAAAGCTACCTAACAAACCGTTCACAATTTGTAACAATGGACAATTACCATAGTGATTCAGTTGCTATAGAATACGGTGTGCCGCAGGGAAGTATTTTGGGGCCCACCTTGTTCCTTGTATTCATTAACGACCTCTGCAACCTAGATTTACCAAACGCCCAAATAGTTTCTTATGCAGATGACACTACAATAACTTTCACCGCTAACTCATGGTTGGAACTACAGTCAATTGCACAAAAAGGATTTAACTCCACACTAAGTTGGCTTTATACACACTCCTTGACCCTGAATACCACAAAAACTAATTTTATTACTTTCTCAATAAATTCAATTTCCCAACCAAATCTCTCTATGTCCCTAAAAGCTCATTCATGTAGTTGTATGTTGCAGCAGGCTTGCCAGTGCCCATCACTTACTCCAGTAGATCAAATAAAATATCTTGGTATCCTCATTGACCAGCACTTAAATTTTAAATCACATATTAATACCCTATCCGGCCGCGTAAGAAAACTCATTTACATTTTTAAAACACTGCGACATGTAGCACACGCTTCAGTTATCCGGAATGTATACTTCGCTCTTTGCCAATCACTAATCACCTATTGTATTTCCTGCTGGGGCGGAGCTGCAAAGACAGTGATGAAGCCTGTAGAGATCGCTCATAGAGCCATACTTAAAGTTGTCACCTTTCGCCCGATCTTATTTCCAACTACCGAACTTTATAAATCCTGGAACGTTTTAAATGTTCGACAACAGTACATTTTACATATAGTTTTAATCTAACATTCCAGAACTCCATACAGACATATCTCTAAACGTCGGAAAGACTTAATCTGTACTATTCCACCCCCACGTACCGCCTTCTTAAAACGATTCTCTCTATATCTTGCTCCATCTCTCTATAATAAAATTAATGCAAAATGCCCAATCTTTAAACTTCCATTCTACAATTGTAAAAAAACTGTACATACACTCCTTCTGGACCTCAATTATGATGACACTGAATAATTCCTCACAAATTAATCCAACCAACTACTCACGCACACACTCACATATACACACATGCACACTTAACACAATGCACCTACACAGACACACATATACCCACACACTCTAGATAAAACGTCTTGTATCAATATTAATAATAATAAATATAGTATAATTTTAAATACATTCATATTGTTTATGATTTTAATTTTGATTTTAATCTTGGTTTTTAATTTTAATTTTGTTTATAATTTTGGTTTGATTTTATTTTGTTTTGATTCTATTTTGATTTTATATCAATTTTGATTTAATTTGATATTGATTCTGAATATGAATGGGTTTATGATTTTTTATTTTTTATTTAGTTGAACTTATTGTCTTTTATCACGTTTATGTATTGTTGCTGTAAATTGTTGACATACTTATCTGTTATAGATAACTATTGTACACTTACAGTAACTACACTTATGTCCAGATTTGATGCTGTTTCAAACTTTAAATTTCAAACACATAATATTTATGTAATAATCCGCCATTAGGGGTACGGCACTGTCTCTCCTTAACACAGGCTAAATTCTAGCCTATCTAGGAGAACAGAACTTCACCCGTCTTTATTGTAAAGTTGTACCTAAAAATTACATATAAGCATCATTTGTAAACTTTGCAATCCCATTTTAAAATAAACTTTGAATTTGAATATGCCTAAACCACAGTACACCCAAAAGAAATCATAAAAGAAGCCGATTCTTCCGAAGATGATTGCCTGTAAGATTTTTTTTTTGTGCTTATCAAAAATAAACTATAATTTTATTATAAAAATACAATAATGTTGTTTTATTTTCAAATAATATTTAGGTAATAACTGTCTGGCATAATATGTTAGTGGTTTTTTGGAGGTTTGAGGGATCGCCAAATTTAGTGGTTTTCTGGTGGGTAACTATACCACAATTAGTGGTTTCGTTAATATAAAGTTGGCAGCACTAGTGTCACTGTCAAGTTAAGCAAGTGTCATCAGTGTCAGTGTTCCGATTCCAATTGAATCAATCATTCCAATTCCGAAGTACATTTATTTTATGGTTAGGTTAGCATTTAATTTATTTGCCACTCTGTCTGAAAGCCCTATTAAGAGAGAAATAAAAGTAATATTAATTTTTACGAACTATGCATCTCCTGATTTTTCAAATTTTCATGTCATGCATGAATGAAAGATTTGAATTCCGAATCATCTTGCCGCAGTGAACTCGTAAATTTTTTTATCGAAAATATATGTTTTTTTGTAAAGTGAGTGATTAATATATTAAAAATATACGATAGTTAGTGTAGGTAGGATCTACGGATAAATTTTATTACAGACATACTGAATTAAGTAGTTTGATTTTATTTAAGCAACGAATATGAGCGCAAATAATGCTAGAAGACGAAATTCTCGCGGACGAAACATTCAAGGTGATAATCAAGACAGTATTCAAGATCCCTACATTTCCTCCACGGTTTTTATCCCTTCCTACACCATAACAAAACCAAGAATAAGGAATATAAGACCTGATTGTGTTGGACTGTTTCATCCTCTACCAAGTACCTATTCCTCATTTTCCTTTGTTGTATAATACGTATGAATTAATTGTTTTTCTTTGTGTTTAAATTACGAATACTCTTAAGAAATCTTATACCTTTTCAGGTTCCATGACCAATGTGTCATCTAGTGCAGGAGACTTATCTACATCTAAATCTATAGTTCTAGTTGCTATCATATTTGTATCATCGCTGTTAGCCTTGGGACTTCTTTATAAACAGTTCCCAGATTTAGAAGAGTAAGTACCAATCAACTGTTGCACATCTATTACAGTTTGATTTAAACTTAATGGCGGCTCGGAACATGAGGCAAGTCACTGCGTAGTAACAATTACATGTGTCAGCCCCCGGTGAGGGGTGAGATGCTGCGGAGCGTATAGCTAACTTCCGAGCCGCCATTAAGTCAATCAAAGATATTATTAGAATTCAAGTCACATATTGATTTGGCTTATACCTTGACATCATTTCCATCTAGTTTTATTAATATTGTGAAGTGCTATTTTGTTTGATTAAAAGACAGGCAAGCAAAGGCCATAATATTGTATTACATATTTATTTGAATGTATTTCTGCATCATAATACATTTTCATTTCCAGAGATGAGAAGCAACATATACATTTACCATGGGACCTGGAAGACGCTAAACATTTAGGTTTAGTACTAGACCGTTATAAGGAAAAATATTTTTACGAAGTATTATTTGGAGTCTTCTTAGTTTACATATTGTATCCTTTTCACATATCCTGCACTTAGTTTCAGGCTTTTACAACATTTTATTATGAATATTTATCATTGATTTCTTTAACTTCTATCACAGTTTGCAAACATTTGCAATACCTGGATCTATTTTTCTAAGTATTCTTTCAGGGTTCTTGTTCCCGTTTTATTTAGCATTACTTCTAGTTTGCTGTTGTTCAGCAATAGGTGCAAGTTTGTGTTTCTTTCTATCAAATCTTCTTGGGAAGAAGTTGGTGAAGAAGTTTTTCCCAGAGAGAGCTGCACAGTGGGCAAAAGCAGTGACGAAGCACAAAAATAATTTGCTCAACTATATGATATTTTTGAGGGTGACACCCTTTTTACCAAACTGGTTTATCAATATGTCAGCACCTGTAATTGGAGTGCCTTTAATACCATTTGCATTAGGAACATTTATTGGTAAGTTGATATCTAAACTATGTAGGTTTATTAACTTACTGTTTGTTAGAATAGATAAATGGAGTGAGATATCATTATTAAGAACTTGCAGCAATAGATAACAGAGTCTATATAGATTTAAGTAGGACCTTTCTTTGTAGTTATTATGTGGAAACTTTATTGTCTACAGATAAATGTAATAATAAGAGAGAGAGACAGATTAAATTTTTTCCCTTCGGGGTAGACAGAATCACATATAGAAGCACCAAGAATACTGTACCCAGGATTTTGTAATATCTATATCCATTTTTAAAAGAGTGTCCTTGGAGTTTCTTACCCGTTCTTCTCCATAGAGATCTACGATTTGGAATGGGCAACTAGCTTCAACTTTTTGACTAACTGACCGATTCTTTGACAATTCAAAAGTGCCTGTAAATGGTTTAATTGAAATAAATACTTTGAGTTTGAGTTTGAGAAGCTATAGACTGCCACCTGCAATGATTCTGACATTATGTATGTCCTTTTTCTTTGTCCACATTTTTAGGGGTATGAGGAACAGGGTGTAAAGTTCACTCATCCCCCATAGAAAAGGGAGGATCCTCCGACCAGACGGGTGTTGTGTCTGGCGGGCAACTGCCCAATGATTGATATTGGGTTTTTTGTATATATGTTCACTGCACGGTAAACTCTAATTGCGCGATGCAGGATTTATGTGACGTCAGGTCTTCGATGCGTAGTTCGCATGTGGCGATGTAGATACCGCCACACATTCATGCAGAGATAAGAGATTCATATGAGGTACCTGTACTGATTAATAATCAACATAGTAGCAATTTTTTCATTGTTGTTTTATTTTTTCCAGGTGTAGCTCCACCATCATTTGTGGCTATCAAAGCTGGACAAACTCTACACACATTAACGTCGACAAGTGACGCGTGGTCATGGACATCAGTCACAGTGCTGAGTCTGTTTGCACTAATCTCTTTAGTACCAGTATTCCTAAAAGACAAGTTGAAAGACAAATTTGAATGAGAGCATTTAGTTGATTTTTAGTTAATATTATTTATTCATTTAATAAATTGGTGTTTTGTACATTCCATTCATGTGTTTTCTTTAGTGTGATCCCATCATCAGCAGTATGAGCCAACATGAGCAATGAAAGTGTGGTTTCCCATCGAGTTTTGTACCACAGGTCTCCAGTACCACCAATTATACCACACTGCAAAAAATAAACATTATCATTAATTACTTTCCTTTTATTTGCAAGAAGCAGAATTGTAGTAGTAAATAGATTGATTTATTTATTGATTATTTTGGAAGGGGACCATTCATATGGCAGTGTATATTGGTAGCAGAGCAGGCTAGGAGACTTTTTACTTACATAAATAAGTTTCTTTAAGATCAACTTTCAGTGACTTGCACTGATGTTTACATTCTTCAGCTGGTACTAAATGTATTTCTCTAGATCCACTCAATGCTAACAGAAATGAGAAACTGCATTCTGTGTCCGGTATATTAAACTTCTGATGACTCGTGTCAACAAGTAGAAATCTTTCAGTACTTTGTCCAAACTTTGGAACAACTTTTGGTCTTGGTATAACTTGGCGTAACACTTTTGCTACATTCATGCTATTGAACTTCCTGAAATGACAAAAATATACTTTATTATAGTAACTTATTTAAAATAACATCACATTTAATTAGTTATTTAAATTTTACAACATACCAGATATAAAAACTCTTGTCTTCTATTGATCTCATGAATAAATCTATGGGACTTGAGTTATATTTATTATTTGTTAAGATTTTTGGAGATTCCTTGTCAAATGTATCTCTATTTCTCAGATACATGTTCTTTAGTGCTTCCATATTAATTACTTGTTGTTCAGTCTGGAAGAAAAGTTTAAAATTTTTGTCAATTCAATCTTAATATGCTGGAAAAGGGGCCAGCTATTGAGATGACAGCTAATAGTGGTGAATGAAAGAAGACACTGTGCTGACTTCAATTAAATAGGGATAAGGGCAGGAGAAAATGAATGAGATGAATTGAAATAAAAATTGCCTGAGTGGGTACACCAGAATAGCCCTTTATTTAAAACATAAAATGGTGATCAGGAATGATACAGGGCTTTATTGAATGTAAGCAGCAGTATAAGAGAAACTCTAACCTCATAAATAAAAGGTGCAGTTTGTTGTTGACTGACAGGGATAGGATCATTCACCTCCCTAATATTACTCACTGTGCTGCATGGCCAGCAGTCCATGTCCACCACAGCAAAGTATGGATTTTGAATCAAACATGTTTCATGGTAGAAATCTGGAAGAACATCCTTATATTATATACCAAAAATGGTGTGCAAAATATACCAAAAATGGTGTGCAAAATATACCAAAAATGGTGTGCAAAATATACCAAAAATGGTGTGCAAAATATACCAAAAATGGATTGCAAAATATACCAAAAATGGTGTGCAAAATATACCAAAAATGGTGTGCAAAATGGTGTGCAAAATTGATATAAGTATCTACCTACTTGAGTAGTATTGTGCTTACCAGTCAAGGACGGAAACAATGATATTAATGGAATTGATATTCTCCTCAGGAGTTTTAAACCGGGATAAATATACTCTTGCAAGTTACATACAATACTGCTGTAAATAGTCTTGTAACTATAGACAATATACACTCCAATGATAATACCAAGCAGTAAAATTCTGAACTTAGTAACAAATCGACGTGGAGTGTTAGCTTCTGGGCGTCCAGTGTTCTCTAAAGTTTTAAGAGATTTAAAATACATTCTTCTAAATTCCTCTTCACTCATGCCAGCATCACCACACTGTTTCTTGAGATTTTTAATGGAGTTAGCATACTCTTGAATTACTTCTTGGTTCGACATGATGACTATAAAGTCATTAAGACTAACTTAAATAACGCTAGAATATGCTTCAGTGGCAAAATAAACTATGAAAAAATAAACAGAAGTTTTCAAAACATCAACAGCTGATGTTGATTGTCAATTTGTCATGTCATCTGTCAGTTTTGTCCTTTGCTTTGAGTTTCCCACTTCATGTCAAAAATCTACTGTTGGTGTTGCCATTTTCATTAAGGGAAATGAATCGTGGTGTGAGGTGAGGACGTAGGGCATTTTTGAGTCTTGGCTTGTTTACATCATAGGTACAGATTTTGTCTTTATGAAGTAAATTTTTTTCATAGATTCTTATTATCAGTTTCTTAGGCCTTCGGTTGACTGTCTAAAATAGTCTCTAGGTGAAATACAGAGACGCACGCAATTACCATACACAATACTGGAGTCCCGCGGGGGTCGGTTCTGGGACCAAACTGATTTCTTAAATTTGAGCTAGTGTCATGTTGCGATTCTTGATTCTGCTGCTAGCAAAAAGTAAATCTCACAAAGTGGTTACATATAAAAATGTGCTAGAAGTGTGAGTGTGAAGGCACACACATCCTTCGAAGACCTAAAGATTTATAGCATGTAATGAGTTGTGTTGCAAGTTTGTTCCAAGTTTGGAGATTTAATTTGGCACTATAACCGCTTTCGTATAAATAAAACCTTGAACGCTAACATCCTATGTGTTTCTGAACCTACTTACTTATTTAAATTATTAACTGCATAGCTTGCAATTAACAATGAATATTTGAATCATATTCTTTTTTCTGTATAAACAGGTACATAGGTGTTAAGTACTAGAAGTGTTTCATAAGCTACGACTGATCGATATCGATTCATTGACCTTATTCTATGGATATACCTACGGTATATCCATATCATCTGACGAATCGTAAGTGTAGTGGTTAGTAGAGATTCCATAGAAACCAAAGTATGGGAATCCCTCTTAAGCAAATGAGTAGGTACCTACTACTTACCGATATACCTACCTACAGCTAAGAACTGACAATGACAACTTTGTATCATTAGCGAAGCCAGAAACATGGCAGGCTGTTGAATTGAAAAGAGATGGAGACAAATGCACGTACTATGTTGGTGTTATTGACTACCCAGTAAATCTGGTAACTTGTATCGTAATGAGGAGAACTAGGAGAAAGAGAGAGGAGTCAACCGGATAAAGACACGATGAAAGAAAAAGTGGAAGTTCTGACGTTTGTGACGATCCAAGAACAAGAATTCGTTTAAGAGAAGTGGAAAATGCTGCAGCAATAAGTGCGTTTTCAAAAATTACCGAAGACATTTGAGAGACTAGGGCCACTGCTGTGACCTTCTTTCGGCATTCAGACGCTGGGGGTGTTAAATAAGATAGTTTTAATTCTTCTCTAACTCTTTCATCATAATCCGTTCATGCAGCGCTACTGTTATTTACATAACAGAATGAAAAAGTTATTATCTTTATCTTTTAGATAAAGTCAAAATTTTCTGTCTAATGCGTGCTACATAATTTAAAACGGTAATCAGCAAGCCATTCGATTATAGTTCTCATTTAAAAAATCAAGGTGTAGGCTTCGATGAATACGATTCACCCTGATCAATAATATTACTTTGATCGGATGATATTGGATGAACATAACTCATTTGTTAAAAAAATTAAACAATTAGAAACTAATATTGGTTTCTTTCACTGGGACGATAAGATAAGACAAAGCAACTACGTGTTGGGGCCTTTTGATAACACCACTGATGTATAGAATGCTGTCAATACGACGATATGCTCTCTTACGACTACAAGTTTTAAAATAAACATCATATTTTTTCATTTCAAAACATCGTGGTGTGGTTAAAGTTCGTGGTGTTTGTAAAACAGTATTACCGAATCATGTGATTGAACGTCTGTTACGTTAAGTGCATTTTTTATGGATAATGTCATTTTACGACTTCAGAAAATGCTTCAGGAAAAAGAAGACTAGATGGATTTTGATGCAAGAGCGCATGGCGCGACGTGGCGCTGGCCTCTACTGCTATCTGTCGTGCTCTTGAACGTAAGTCTGTCTAAACATAATAAGTAAATATTTATTTTGATTTTTCGAATAATATCTGAAAATCCTTTACCTAGTCGAGTTTCATAATCGACAGTGCCACTTGCTAAAAAACTCCATGATTTACTTTAGCAGTAGGTAGCTGTTCATTTATCCATAAGCAGTGCTCGCTGGTTCAGATTATTCATTTGCTACGAGTCCATGAATTGCTATCAATGCCACAGTGACGTCACGCTCTATCATTCGTATGAGAAACCACTCAAGCTACAGACGGATGCATACAGCACAGGTAGATGATAAGGAATTGCGTGATTTACTCGTCACGCGACAATACAACATAGCTATCAAAATTGCTATCAAAATAGATCGAAGTGACAATCTAAGATCTCGATTTTTTTTACGATATGTGCCAAATTATTAATTACCTATTCGACAAAAATACAACGACTGAAGTAATATTTTATAATAATATTTACTACTTCGAATAGGTAGGTTGGTTGCCAATAAGTATGTTTCAGACATTCAAAGTCAGCTATGATAATTATGTTTCTAGTTCACTACATCGTAGTTTTCCGATTAGTGTATAATGTGACCGCATACTTACAAAATAATCACGCATCATAATTAATCGAGACATTGATGAATAAGTCATTCAATACTACTAATTTTATTATTCTCTACATTTATGTACAAAGTTGTAGGTAGGTCCTACCTACTCGTATCTATCTACTTGTCTCTTGAATTCAATTGAGTAGGTATAGGTACAATATGATTGATTGACTACTCAATCTAAAGTCAATCAATAATTAGGTGGCATTCATGAATAATTAAGAATATGTTCCGTACACTTATTTATTTCTGTTTCTTTTTCACAATGATAAGAGTATCTTGAACGGTAATTTCGTCATTTGTCTTTCATTGAGTGAAAAGCAGTAGGTTAGTTACGACGGCAAAACAAGACTCATTATCGTGGCGCCGACTTCCAGCCAGGACTACTTATTTAACACTACCGCGATCGCTACTTCTTATGGTACTAAGAAAGCTAAGATATTAGTCTACCTAAAAGAACTAGGAAGGCATTGCATTTTGAGATGACAGATGGAGATATATTGTAGAAAAAGTCGTGCTTAACCGAGACTAAATAAATTGAGATAAGGGCGAGAGGATGTGCTGGGCAGCAACACACTGTATAAAATGTATTTGATAGCTTTCCCAGGGTGCTGCCATTATTCTAGACCCCAGGCAGCTTTATGGCTTATTCCCAGGTCTTCAATATTACTTTTCTTTAGTATTGTCATAGATTCCTTAAACATTGATTATTACAAAATATAAACTACTAGCTTCCGCCCGCGTGGTATGTCGATAAAAAGTACCCTATGTCCTTCCCCAGGATGCCATATAAATCCTTGCCAAATTTTGTCAAAATCCGTTGTGGTTTAGGCGTGAAAAGGTACTTTCTGATATTAGTACTGTACTTTCGAATTTATAATATTAGTATGGATACACATAATCATTTACCTATAGCACCTACTAAGTAAGTATACTGTAGCTTTTGTAAGACGTTGGTATGATTCCGACTTTGAAATCACGACATTGAAGTGCTATGTCCGATACCCCTTACAACGGGTTATCTGTCGTTACTATAGAATTATTATCTTTCAGATCTGCCTGCCGAGTCTCGTGTACGCTTATGGAGTAATATTAGTACATTTGGATGAACTTCACGTGCCGATATGGCTCGGTATCTCCACTCCTGCAATTTATATACTCGTCTACAATCTTACACGTAAGGATTTTGTGATTTATTCATCGTATTAGCATAAGCATTTCTCAAACTTCCTCAGTTCAAGTACCGGTTATGGGCTGCCTAATTGACCGGTACGATGCAATGCCCCAGTAGTGAAAGAAAATTCCAAAAGTTCCAACTGTAGTGAATTACATTACCTTTACCTTCGAAACGGTGGCATATCTTTAGTCAGCTACAAATTAGCTTAAATATCTCGATAAAGAGTTCTTATTTCGAATAAAAATAACAAAGAATGTTAAAATGTTTTCAGAATGCTGGTGCAGGGAAGCAGCAGACTCCTGGGGCGGGACCATCGGTTATCGCGTGATGTCGACCATAGGTCTCACTATGGTGGTGGCCAGTCTTCTCGCCTGTGCATTCATTCCCTATCATCTACAACCATTCGTATATGGAATCCTCGGAGGTGATATTATTTTCAACAATGTTCCTTCTGATTAAAAGCAGTGTAATGACTTATTAAAAAATTTCTTTATTTGTCATTTTCAGGGCTCGGATCATCACTTATATCAGCTCAAGTGGATGCAATAGTATTTGATACCTATGACAGTCGACTGGGAATTATCCGTGGATTATGCTTCGCCGGTCAAGCAGTTGGACAAGGAATGTTTCCTCATATTATAACAGCACTGATAGATGCATATGGATATTCCTTTATGTACATAATACTAGGAGGAATAATGCTTCAAACGTTGCCAGCAATCATGTTACTGAGAGTAGACGAAAGTATACAAAGACCAATTTCCTTCTCGAGATACAGCGATTTAGCTAAAACATACGCTGTATTCAGTAACGAAGGCATGGATAAGAATTTCTACACGACTGAATTACAACTACATGACATGAGTCAAAAAAGTTGGAAAAATCCATCAGACGACAATCTGCACACGGAACAGGATTTCACTGAAGATTTCGAATACGAGGGCGATATAGTTGCCACAATTACGCCACCACCTAGTCCTGAGGAAAAGAGGAGAAACATATTTGGCGTTGAAATTCTACCAGAAATTCCTGAAGAAAGTGAAGATAGCGAGTGTGAGGAACCTCCTGAAAAAAATACGAGTAAGAATAAAAAGCGGCTTAGTGTCGTTATAAAGAGACTGAGTACATTAGGCGATAGTTTTGACGATTGTATCAGCAAACAAATAAGACGAGACTCGCAGCCCGAGCCTGATGGTGTCGAACATAGAGAATATACTGAGGTCGAAGTAACCTATGATAATATATCGCCAGTAACAGAAATTCAGAGAGAAAAAATATTTAATTCATTTAGTTTTCGTTGTCAGTCCGCCTATGCTAGTATGAGAAGGAGAATGTGGATGCCGTCGTATAGAGTTTATACGATACGACGGAGACTGATATTTTTCATGTATAACATTAATGATACGTTTCTCAAGCCATTGACGAGGTCGCTGTCATGTTGGAAGTTCTATCCATCACTTATGTTGTATTTTACTAGATTGAGTTTAACGTCAGTAACAATGGTGTCGCTGTCTATAATTGCTTCTGAAATGCATCCGAAGATTTCAATTTCCGATGCAAACTTCCTAATGACGTTGTACGGCTTTACTTGGGTATGTTTCCTGATGAGTACACCGTGGCTCGCACAAACACCGAAAAGGAATTTTAAGTACGTCACACTTGCTGGCTTGATGATATCCACTGTAGGATGCTATGGTATGTTCGAAAATTTTGTTGACCTATTTTTTTTTAGAAATTATTATATTCTAAAAGGTTTATCTAGCCGGCTATCACTAGTTACAATTTGGACAGCCGATAGGTTAGATAAAGATAGATATAATATTTGCAACGTCTGGAAACACGATTTTTGTGTTATCGTATCGTAAACTTTTCTTTATTTTACAGTTTTAGCAGTGGCAGACAACCATGACTCATTCTCGATCGGTTGTGTAATAGCTGGGTTCGGATATGGTGCCATATCATGTTGTTGGGAGACCGCAGTCCAGGATTTCGTAGGCGCAAGAAAATGGCCTAAATTACACAGTTCACTGGAAACGATCTCGGGTACTCTACTAGCTGTATTTGTAGTAGGAATTTCTTTCATTGTCGACCAAGAAAGAGGTTTACAGTTTGCTATGTATATTTTAGCTATAATATTATCTGTTATAAGCTGCGTTTGGTTGATAATAGCGATCGCTTACATATACATCACCAAAATAAAATCCGTAAGGCTAAGTAAACGATGGTTATTTTAATATGCCACTGTAAATATAGCAAATAAGGTTATACTCATTTATGTTGTAAACAACGAAAGTGGAACAATGATGCGGATAATAAAATACGTGTGGTGCAGTTGTGAAGTTGTGATATCAAACGTTACGTGAATAAGTAACTGTACTGTATAAATAATCAGTAAATTATATTTTATAAATTATAAGTACTCCAACTTTTATTTGTCTTGAATAGAACGACAGCTTGTTTAGCTGTCTGTCATTCCATGTTGGGGTCGGCTTCCAAACTAACCGGATGTAGCTGAAACCAGTATTTTACATGGAGCAACTGCCTTTCTGACCTACCATATGCATATATACCTTAATGTCCTATGACAGTAAGGTATATATACAAACCATGGAATATCTATATATTCCATGGTTTGTTTAGTACTATCAATAGCAAATAGCCTTCTCGCGTCAGATACTGCAGTTGTGGTTAAATCTATGTTAGATGTACTTATCAATGTTAAGGTAAACACGAATTAGTTTACAACTTGGGTCATAACAACATGGGTACATAATGACACATTATGGTTATTTGATACAGTTTCTAATAATATCTTGATAATTATTCATTTATGTTGCCCCAGGGTTCGATATTCGGGCCATTGTTATTTCCTATTAGGAAATTCTTTGTCAATGGGCCAGAGATCATCCCTATAGATATATGTCCACGTTTCAGTTTAAAGTGCCTGCTACATACCTAGTCTGCCTTACCTACTCCTTCGCGGAATGCAGCCATGGTATTATATTAATAAAGCTTTATTTATATTATGATTAGGTATTTATGATATGTCGCCACATGTGGGCTATGTAGCACGCATTTTTAATTACTGAATCACTTCTCTTCCAGTGAATTCTGCGTTGTTATCTGAAGCTTAATTATGTATCTTCCTACCTATATCGTTATGAGTATGACTCAAATGTTTTGAAAAATGATCCTGATTTAATGAATGTGTACCAAAACTTTAGGTTTTACGGTGATTGTCGGTAACAGAAATAAAGCTTACTAATTACACTATGTATATTATAGCTTTCTTTCTCTTTTCTTTTATTGGCTGTTAGTCTTAGTTCTACTTATTGATATTTCGCTCCACCCACTACATCGGAGTCGGAAATAGCATTGTGTAGTCTACACTAATCCATCTTGCTTCAGGTCCATTTAATTTTTCTAATAACCGAAACGTTATATTTATTACAATGACTCTTTCAAAGCTTGTTTATTTAGGAAAATTACATAATTCCATTCATAAGTAACCAAAATATTGATATACCCCCTGCTTATAAACATATTTTTGATCATTCGCTGCAAGAGAATTCATTATCTCAATAACAATACGTACTGAAAAGCCGCAGGAAATAAGGTGTCAACACTATTTGCCTCCTGTCGGCCTAATCTACTTCGTGATGTAAGTAAACGAATCTTATGTTAATAAAGCTTGGTTTTATGCCGTCATTCATATTTGTTGGGAGAAACACAAGACCGACATTCGCGAGAAAACCTCATGAGATAAACGACAAGCGTAAACGAAATTTAAACGACGAGATTTTGCCAATTTCGGATTAAATTAACGAAAATGGCTTTCGAATTTAACGACTTAAAAGGAATTTTAATTTTGGTGAGTATCAATTTCTTGGCTAATTCCTGATCGATGGAACGAAAAGACTTAATTAAATATAATTAAACTCTTAAATTAATATTTTCAAGTAATTCGATTCTCTCTTTTTAGGTGTTGTTCGCTATTCCAATGGTAGCGTCTACGAATATAAACTGCAGTGGTCGAGCTTTCCACTGTGTCAACTCCACACATTTTATGATATGCGTGGATTTGGGCAGCGGCCTGTCCACCACGATTGATGACTTCGTTATACCGTGTCCAGCGACTACAGTGTGTCATGAAAATAACGTTTTTGAATGTGACTTTCCTGAAGTTACTGCGTCTCCATCTCCACTTCAAGGTGTTTATAAACAAAGTGATACAAGTGAATCAACTTCAGTGACTAATCGTGTAAGTGCTCCAACACCAGCAAGTGAAATATTTAGTGTGTTTAAAGAAAATATTACTGCCACAACTTTATCGATACCTGAAGATGTGACACCAGTAGTGAATTTGGAAGTACTTGAACATATTAAGGATCCCGTTGGAGTTAACAGTGACAATACAACGGAGGCAAGTTTTAATGTGACTTCTAGCTTCAACGACAGTACAAATGAAGTTATTAACGATAAACAAACAATTAGTAAGACAATAACTATTTCCGTCAATGATAACAGCAATCATCTTGAACCTGTAGAAATTTTAAATCCAGTAAATACTTCCTCAACAGATAAATCGAAATCTATTGATACGGTCACTTCCGTCATAGGACTTATTAATTTAATTTCTACTGATCATCCAAGTGAAGTGAATACAAAGCCGTCTTCCGATGTATTTACTTCTTTAGATACTTCATATGATAACATTCCTACTACGACCGAACAATATATCATTAAACAAGTAACAATACACGGTGAGAAAGTTGAAAACGTTACAGAGAAAATAATTATACTAACAGAGCTCACATTCAATGAAAGATCTGTTACCACGGATGAAGTTAGCACGACTCCCGTGGTAAATACGTATATCGAAAGTGATATAAATAATACAAACGAATTTATTAATGAAATCGATTCGGGTAATCAAACAATCGAGGTGGAAAATTCTCTTATTAAAAGCAACAACACGTCTGAACTAGTACCGGAAACGACAACAGAATATTTAGCTCCCTTTAAAATTGTTAATATTTCTGAACCAGTAACTGTAGATTTGCGTCCTCAAAAAACGACGGATCATACTTTTGTTGCCTTAGGATTAGTTAATTTAACTTCTGCTGATCCTAAACAAAATACACCGACCACAAACGATTACATAAATTATTTTCATGGTAACACAGCTACGACGACGACGGATCAATATACTACTAACTTAGAAACAACATTGAGTGATAAACCTGTTACCGCGGAAGTAATAAGCACGACTCCTATAATAAATACCATTTTTCAAAATGCCGTAAATAATGATTTCCTCACTGAATTAAACGCAACTGTTGAGATTATTTCAATGAAAAAAGTCCCAGAATCTAACATTAACTATTTTATTCCGGAACCCATAAATATAGAAAGTTTAAAAACAACTACAGAGAAGACTTTTGTTCCTATAAGTACAGAAGCGAATATTATGTACACCAGAGAGACAACTCCAAAATCTGGGGACTTAATCAAGAATGACTCGATAGTAGAGAAACATACAACTGCTACCCAGCCAATAGAAATAATAGTAACTAAAGATTCACCAATACAACCTACTGATAATTTATATCAGATAAATCGAAAAATGAATCAAACAATGATAACAGCAAAAAATAATAGGGCCAGTACTGTATATACTATTGAAAACGATGAGTTTAATGCTTCAAGTACAGATTTTGTTAATAATCAAGTCACAGACACTACTTTACTTCCACAAACTACTATAAAATACCCAGCGATTGAGTTAACGACAGCTGAAACATTACAGAATGGATTTACAGCACATGCAAAAGAAGTAAAAAATGAGTTGCGCGTGACAAATGCCCCCATTATTGATGATGAACCATATATTGGAAATGTTAAGAATGACACACTCTTGTATAATACGACCAATACTATGAATACTACTGAAACGGTTAAGACAGTGTTCAATGCTTCAAGGACAGATATTATTAATGGAAAAAGCACAGAACCTTCTACTATAAAACACCCCACGGTTGAGATATCAACAGCTGACACATTACAGAATGGGTTTACAGTCCATACAATAGGAGCTAAAAACGAGTTACCAGCAACAAATGGCCCAATTAGTGTTAATGAAGCCAATTTGGAAAATGTTGGGATTAACAAACTTTTGAGTGATCACAGAACACCGGCTCCTTATAATGTGGCATCAAACTCGGTTACAAACACAACAGGAAAAGATTTGATATCACAGTCAGATATTGTGACAAATCCACAATTAGGAACTACTGAAACTACTGGGACTAGGAACTACTGGGTTACTGCTGAAATAATTTCACATAAATCTTCAGACGGTTCTGCTTCTATAGATCATGGAACAACTGATCCAGAAACAAAGATTTCAGGGTCACTGAATCAGTCGGAAAATTTGGGGATAGTTCCGCACCCGGAAAATTTGAATGCTGATCAATTGACTAAAACTGTCGTTGATAAAGATGTAGTAGTTGGCATGACAACGACCTACTGGAAAAATGTTGAAAATAGTGTAACTACACCATTTCCAAGTGATAATGCTGAAAAGACTTCTCTTAGTGATAGTGTCAAATCGGTTAACCAGGATGACATTTCCGCTACAAATGTTGTAAATACTCAAGATGTTTTGATAAAAACAACACTTCCTCAAGCACCTTCGACAGTTTACTATATGTCTGAACTTGCCAGTACTAATCCCATAACCGTTCAAACGACACCAATAAGTATAGACACAATGAAGATATCTGAACAAGTATCATCCTATACCCCACAAATTTTCGATATTTATAGAGCATCCACGACGGGTTACAAAATTGATACTAGTACTACGCTTCCAGTAGATGTAACACATAAAACGAATATTGAAAACGTTACAGATTTACCGGTAACAAATCTACCACCGCAAGAGTCAGCTAGCCAAAAACAATTAAATACTATTAGTACAACAACTGAAACAGTTATTGACTTGATTCCTTTCACTGTTACAACTACTGGATATGTCATACTTAATTCAACAAATCTGAATACATCAAGTTGGAAAGATTCAGTCAACAGAGACACAGTAAGTTCTAAAGTTGATCCTTATGCAGATGTTAATAAAACTGAGACTGTAAAACCAATCAATGGTAAAAATAGCGATAACGCTACTTCACCTTCATCTCAGATTAAGGACGAAAATATCACGATAGTATCAGTATTCGACATCGTTAATTCTTCAGTGAATGCGATGCCAAATGAGACGTTGCAACCAACAAATTCAAATCCTTCACTATCAAATTATTACACCAAAACAACTGAGTCACAAGACTCGAGTGCTTATGTAACTGCATCTGATAATGTTCCTGGTTATAATTTAGTGCAAGCTGGAGAATTGGTTACCCAGAATAACCCAGAAGGAATTGAGTCCTTTCCACAAACAAATGTAACGAATTCAATTGTGTCCACCCAAAGTACGTATACTTTGCCAATAACAGAACATACAAAAAAAGTTCAATATGTTGACACAGAAACACCTATTCCTAGCACTGACCACCTAAATCATATAAACCCAACAACAGCAGCAGTTGACTATGTGACAGAGAAAAGAAATGACAATATTTCCTCGACAGAAGCAATTCTTACTAAGCTTAATAAGCTGCCTAACGTGGAAACCGAATCTTTAGTAGTTTCAGTAACACACGATGGTTTTACGACAGTACCGGTATATGACGAAGTTACAACGATAAAAGGCAGTGCTTTTATTATGAGTTCGACACAAATATCACCTAAAGGCGTGACGGATAATAATATAAAATTAAGCACAGAATTCCCAAGCTTAACTTCAATAGCCATGGAGACACAAACTTTTGAGTATAATACAGATTCATCGCAGCCAAATTCAGAGCTACCAATCGCACAAATGACTACTGAACCTACCCATACCATTGAAGTTTTCACTCAAACTACACCACTAGCCGCGGTTGGTAAGACGAACCAAGATGTCCTAACTGGAATAAAAACTATAGATTTCCCACGTAGTGTATTGTCAACAGTTAATAATAATATTCCTCGATCGATGCCATCGCTACCTATTGTAGGGCTTACAGCTGCACAAATTACTACTGAACCTACCCATACAACTAATGTATTTGCTCAAATTACGCCTCTTGATAAGATGAATCAAGATGTCCTGCCTGGAACAACAACTGCAGATAGACCTCAGTATGTGATGTCAAAATTAAACAACAATATTCCTCAGTTGATGGCATCGCTACCTATAGTAGGAGTTACAGCTGAACAAATTACTACGCATACAACTAACGTTTTTGCTCAAACCACGCCGCATATAGTCGCGACTGATAGGACGAATCTAAACCAAGGTGTCCTACCTGGAATAAAAACTACAGATTTTCCACAGTCTATGATGTTGACGGTGAATAACAATATTTCTCAATCGATGGAATCGCTACCAATTGCGGGAGTGTCAGCTTCACAAATCACTACTGAACCTACTCGTACAATTAATATATTTTCTCAAACCACGCCGCTGTTAGGCGCGGCTGGTAAGACGTATCAAGATGTTCCATCTGGAATCAAAACTACAGATTTGTTACAAGATGTAACGACAACGGTAATATACGATAATACTCAATGGGTTAGTGATATAACAACTGAATCACTAACTGTGCCAGATTCTATGGTAGAAACTATAAAAGAAGTTGGAGATCAAGTAAGTGGAACATATCTTGGAGACACAACTATGAGTGACGTTATATCCACCAAAACAGACAATAATACTAATTATAGTGTTAAGTCAGTTAAAAATATTATTGATCATGAGAGCATAGTAGTTGGAGCTACTTCTAAAAATAATGAACAAAATACGCCTATAATCTCTACGAAGTCAGTGGATATTAATAAAGCAGAGATTGTGAACCATACCGAAAGTAATTGGATGGGATCTGTTATCGATATAGACAGTGTTAAAATAAAAGAGTCCTCTATAGAGGAAGAAGGCTCGAAATCCTCGGTTTCAAAATCTGGTACGGACGTTCAAAATATAAACTTGGTTTCAGACTCTTCAATAATATCTAAAATTGAACCCAAAGATGGCATTATACCAGCCGATAAGATTGAATACATGCTTACTACAGTTACAAAAAATTACAAAGCAGCTGAGTCAGGTGCCCCAAAGAATGTAACGCAATCAAAAGAGATAATTACTAAGGAAAATAAAAATGCGGAAATTGATAGCACATTCAATGATAATATTGAAATAATTGATGTTAAAAGATATCAGGTCCAAGTTGAGTCTAAAAACATTTCTGATGGCTATAATGTAAATAACACTAAAGCAAATATTACTACATCACAACATACTTTATCACTAGAAAAGAGTACCAACAATAACGACTTAGAACAACATCTTACATCAACGAATCATACAATTACGACAGAAGTACAAAGCCATTGGAATGAAAGCGATAAACAAAGTAATAAAATGAATGATGAGCTAACATTAAATGGAACTAGTATGCACTACCTAAATCTTACAAGTACAAAATTAAATGCAAGCAGTAAAGCTAGCGCTATGAATGTTTCTGCTTCAGCTTTTAATTGTTCGAATCACACCCGCGGCAAGTACGCCGATAAGAAAGATTGCAGAAAATTCTATACATGTATAGGTAATCTACAACCTATGTTAGGAATATGCCCAAATAAAACAGTATTTAGCGAGATTAATAAACAATGTACGAGAAACTTATCGCATTGTGTAAGAAACAATCAGTTCCGATGTTTATTTGAAGGACGGTTTAGCGACTTCTTTAAAGATAAAATTTATTACATTTGTGTTAAAAATATAATGAATGGTTTCATAAGATATAAATTACAATGCAAAGATGATTACCACTTAAACAAGGACTTGGTTAAATGTGAGAAAAATGAAGCGATATCAACCCAATCAGTGTCATCTGTTAGCGAAACGAACAATGATGAAAGTAAGCCTCAACCTAAATTTGAAAAATTAGTCAGTATAGATGATTTCGAATGCACTAAGGAAGGTAAATTTCCATATGTTAAAGACTGCAGTAAATATTATGTATGTAATCAAATTGAAAATGTTTATTACATCTGCGTTAAACATGGAATTAGTGGTTTCATAAGATATAAATTACAATGCCAAGATGATTACCACCTAAACAAGGATTCTGTTAAATGTGAGAAAAATGAAAAGACATCAATCCAATCAGTGTCTTCTGAGTCTTCTGTAATCAGTGATTCTGTTAAATGTGAAAACGAAGGTAAATTTCCATATGCTAAAGACTGCACTAAATATTATGTATGTACTAAAATTAAAAATGTTTATCGGCGAAAGATCAATAAATGCGCTAGCGAGAAAGTTTTTGATAAAAAGAAGAAAAAGTGCGTAGAATCTGATAGCGGTGAGTGTTAGATGTCTTTCGTAACTTCTGCATTCTACAAATTGGTTTTAAAGTTTTACTTATTAACATGGCTGGTTGAGCACACTGGAGATGTATAAATATATGTTCTATGCTAACTACAGATATTTCAGGGGTAGGCAATGCCTATGTTTGCGCATTCCATTATGAAAATAAAATAAGAATGTCTGTGTTATTATTACAATTAGTTTAATTTATTTTATCCTCTATTATAAATTATAAAAATAATATTAAATTAATATTAAAAGTACCTGTGTACAGCTTCTATTACAATAAATGCAGATCTTTTATTTTTGACCTTGTTACGTTCAGTCTTCGAAGTAATTAGTTAGTTGTCCATAGCATAATTATTTTACATTCGTGGTCTTCGGGCTGGAGCTCCGCTATCAACAATGAATTGGTCGTCGTCATCCCTTTCTAAGGTAACACAGAAGTTATTGGAAAATATTGTGCATCGAATTGAACTTTCACCTCGCACAGGCCGCGGGGGACAGAAATAGGTCGCACTGTTCGGAGTGTCGTCTTGTGTCACACTAAACTTGTAATTCTTGCACTCTATTGATGCGGGTCGTTGACCTGAAAACGGAGTCGCCAAGCCCGAGTTAGACTTCTCATTGCTGCTGTAAGGATCCTTTCGGTTATCAGATCCATACAATGCGGGAGTTGACTTGGTCGTGTTACTGATGGGACACTTGTATTTTAGCGAAGAAGTACAAGAGCGGGTGTAGCCGTTGAAGATGGTGTTCCCGGAACACTTGAAGTTGATGCCTTGGAAGCGGTTTCCATTGGGGACGCAGAGGATATATCCCTTGCATCCTGGGACGTTGGGATTTGCGATCCTTTCATTTCGGTGACATCGCAGTCTTCTTGTCAATGCGGGATCTATGAAGTTGATGGCATCTTCGCAAACTGCTGTAGATTCCTCATTGCAGAATGTCCCGACTGGGCAGACGAATGTGGGACCAACCAATTTAGTGCCTTCACATAATCTTACTCTATTGTTTCGTTCACAGGTGAAACCATACTGCCCACAGTCGTCATTTGGGTTAATGTAGTACGCATCTGTTAAACTGGCGTGAATTGATATCTGTGAAAAAAAGTTTGATTTTCTTAGGGACGCATTTTGTTACTACCTATGAAAATAATATTCTTGAATAAGATATCAGTAATGAGAATGATTTAGGCTGTTATAGATTAAATAATGTCATGTCATCATAATCAGTAAATAATGTCATGTCATCATAATCAGTAAATAATCATGCGGGCGCGGGTTAATGTCACGTCTTCAAAGTTTTGGTTCTAGGACATGCCAGATTCCTCACAATGTTTTCTTTCATCGCCTGGCTGGATTCGAACCCGACCTACAACTCGTAAGTTGCAGCCGTTACCACTGGGCCACCACTGCTCCTCCTAAATAATATCATATAGGTACCTACTCCACGTGAAAATACTACAAAATAACAATCTCGCGTGACTTTTTTCGGTAAATGGTCGTAATCTACCTACAAGACAAATAACATAATCCCTGTGTATGCTTCGAATGGAAAAAAGTGAAGTCCTTTACAACCATTTGGGTGTTACTTATCTTGGAAGAAATTACGACACATTGTAAAGTATAGGTACTAGCTGCGCCCCGCGGTTTCTCCCGCGTAAGTCTCGATCCCATGGGGATATCGGGATAAAAAGTATCCGATGTCCTATTCCAGGTCAAGGTCTACCTAAGTGCCAAATTTCATCCAAATCCGTTCAGCCGTTTTAGCGTGGAAGCGTAACAAACAAACTCACTTTCGCATTCATAATATTAGTTAGGATCATAATTTTAGCTGCCTAGTGATAGCTAAAATAGATTAATGTTTGTACTTACCGCTAATAGGGCCTTTATTATTTTTGCACTGAACATTTTTGATTTGCACTATAAAAGATGTATGTTGCCTTTATGAAGTTCGAAACACGACTAACGGGCAATAACTGCTTTCTTTATGCTATTGAGTTAGACTTCAATTAGCGTATTTCACACCTCTGGGCTATGTGGAGAAATGGGTGACTACTGTGATACTTTGAAAAATTCGTATGTTTTTAACGGTATTCGGCTGCATGTGGGCTTAGAAGTAGGCGACGGTGATAAACGATGCTACAATATTGTTTTGTTTTTATATTGTGCCAGTTTCTATAAAGCTGGGTATTTACTACGTTCACTTGTTTGATTAGGTACTTTATGTGGCCTACCCAAAATGCCCTTTCTTCGGTATTGTTAGTCGAGTCGTTGAGCTAAGGTAGCCCGCGAAATTCAAATTTTCTTACGTTTTTTGCAATTTGCAGGTCAGTATCAGGTTGTATGTTGATCTAAATATTATTAGCGCTCGTAACAAATATGGATTTACAGAATTATAAACATTAGAATCAGCAATACAACTCTCTAAGTTCATGAAAGTGCCAAATGTCATATTTTAATCAACATACAACTTCACACTGACCTGCATATTGCAAAAAACGGTATCGTGTTAACCAGTTACTGGGATGTGGACCTCAGATAGGCAGTCGCTCCATGTAAAATACTGGTATTCAGCTGCCTCCGGTTAGACTGGAAGCCGACCCCAATTTAGTTGGGTAAGGCTAGGGAGACAGACTTTAACAGCAAATAAAATAGTTATAGGTTGTCTTCTGGCAACCCATGAATACCCGGTTCATGTAACATCCAATTAAAAAAAAAAATGAATGTATACCATTTTGGAGTATGATTGGTCAGTCATGTAGTGGGTGGCCGATATTAAAGAAAATAAAAAATAAGTGTAAATAATACCTAAATGCATTTATTAAACTAAATCATACTTATATATATAGATAACATAACATTACTCATCGTCGGATGAAGACTCGCTATCGCTGTCCGAACTTGAGGAGTTTCTCTCAGAGTCTTGGGTCATTGGTGCGCCAGTTTTCACTCTGTGGACAAACACATTATTAATATTTTATGTATGACATGATTTGCAGAAAAATAAAACCAGTTTTTTTTATAAATACTTATAATATTATAGTCTTGTAACACTCACAAATAAAATATAGGATATCTATTGAGATTGACCAGGCTACTGGGCTACAAAGTCGTAATTTTGAGCGCCAAGAAGCTAACGGCCTCAGTGTACATTTACACTGAGGCCGTTAGCTTCTTGGCGCTCAAACAGTATAAAAAGTATGATATCATTATATCATACTTTTTATACTGTTTGAAATTAATTTAAACAGCTTAAGGGGGATGCGCTAGGGTAGCCCGCGAAATTCAAATTTTCTTAGGTTTTTTGCAATTTGCAGGTCAGTATCAGGTTGTATGTTGATTTAAATATTATTAGCGCTCGTAACAAATATGGATTTACAGAATTATAAACATTAAAATCAGCAATACAACTCTCTAAGCTCATGTAAGTGCATTTAATGACTATTTCATGAAATCATGACATTTGGCACTTTCATGAACTTAGGTCCGTATTACAGAACGTTCCTCAAGTCCAGTTTGATCTGCAATCAGTTGATCACTGTTTGAGTATAGAATCAGTACTTGAGCATCGGTCTTATTCCAGAACGGCAATCAATCTATACTCAGCTGAATCGAGACTCCCTCAAGCAGAGATGTGTATTGTCTATGAATCAGCCTGTTTTCGTTTACGATTTATTATAATAACCGACTTTGATCCGATCTTCATTGGAATAGAAATATTAAAATACACCATAGAACCCCAGTTATTTAGGAAATCAGCGTTATTATTTCATTCCTGAATAGTAAAAGGCCCCATTTATTGAAGAAGTGAAGTATAGTAATTTTGTAAGCAAAATTGTCAAGCTTAAAAGACTTGTATTTGTGGCCTTAAATAAGTAAATTATGCTATTTAAAATGTCAGTATGTCAAAACATCAGTGTGAAAAACATTCGTTTGTTGTTTGTCTATTTTAATTATTTGTTTAGCTGATTTTATTCACGGATCATCCCCACATTCATCCACATCTCATTACATTGGGAATCGATCGGATAAACACTTTTAAAAATACAAGGACGGAAGAAAAAATTTTGTACTTTGGAAAAAGTTCAACCTTTTAATAGAATTATCGTTAAATAAGTTATTCTTCAAATATATCGATTATGATTTTGATAGTAGGTACCTAATTTAAAACAATATCAACAGAACTCGACATTGCACTATTGGAACAGAAGAAATATTGACAATTTGACATGACAATCTATGCTCAAGCGCGGTCTCGACCACACTTGGGTGATTACAGATTTGATCACTGCTTGGGTTCGATTGAGTAACTGAGTAGCGATTTAAAATAAAGCCAAACTCAGTTGAACTAAGATCAATGAAACTATGCTTGAGCAACGTTCTAAAATTAAAAGCGGACTTAAAACTAGTTTTAAACAGAGATCAATACTTGAGTTTCCTTCTGTAATACGGACCTTAGAGAGTTGTATTGCTGATCCTAATGTTTATAATTCTGTAAATCCATATTTGTTACGAGCGCTAATAATATGTAGATTAACATACAATCTGATACTGACCTGCAAATTGCAAAAAACCTAAGAAAATTTGAATTTCGCGGGCTACCCTAGCGCATCAACCTTAAATGATGGTAATAACTATGAGAGATGCCCTAGGTACAGGACAACGCACTTAATCACAATCTAAAAGATTTTAAAGCAAATTGGTAATCCATTGCTTCATATCTATGAAGAATTCGTCTGCTCAACAACGCGAATAACGAAATCAATGTTGTCGTACTCTCAAAATTCAAGGCATTGCCACTGAAAGGAACATCTACTGGGCTCCATTGTCCTGATATTGAGCACCAAGAGATAAATGCGTTTGCGTTAAACGATATAATATTTTTTATATAGTTACCGTTTATTTTAAACAGTGTTGGTAACAAGTGCAAATCGGATCATATTTGCACATGCAAATATTGCATTTGATAATGCATATTTAGTGCAGATTTTACCTTTTCAAGGCAGCTGTGAGTGGAAACGTAGGGAGGGGACGCCATAGGAGGACATATAGTGACCTTATTGCTGATGTTCTTTAGAAAGGTCAGGTGCGTAGTACTCGCAACCCGCGTGCGTGTACGAGCAGATGTATGAACGTAAACTAGGCAAAAGGAGTATTGTATGGATCGTAGCAGATGGATTCTGTAGTTTCTGCCTACCCCCATGGGAAGACGGCGTTAGTTTATGTGTGTATGTATTCTGCGTTCGCAATTTATTTGCCAAACATGTAAACAAACAAGAGTTTTAGGAAAAACAACTGTAATGCCTACACATAACGTTCAGTTTGAGCTACAACTTCATATTTTTTTATGACTTTTTCAACGGTCTTCTTCTTTCAGTCTAAAATCAACTTTATTTACACTAACATAAAGTTGATGTTTGTTTAACTGGAAATACCATCAATATTGGAAACAAGGATTTAAATAGATCTTATGTATTTTACCGTTTTTATTAGATAAAAAAATAAACTCAATGCTTACTTGTTAGCTTGTTATTTGTAAGGAAGTAGGAAGGAGTAGGATTGATCACGGTTTTTGAATGGTGGAGCGCTCTAGAAAACACAGTTCAATATAAGTAACGTATCAATTAAGGTACGACTTTAATCATTAATCCAAAGGGCAATTTTCACTAAGAGCCTGGAGCCTGGATGTGTGCCCGGTATTATGCAAGACATAGAAAGTAAGAAGCTCGCCCCTATCACACAGAACTTGGCGATATGCGGGTGAACGATCAGCTTCGAAACTGGGAGAATGTCTACAATTTGTGTTCCATAATACTGTACACAATGTGTGATAATGTGATGTTTTCTGGCTACAATAATCATCATTCTTCTGCTCTTATCCCAATTTATTTGGGGTCGGCGCAACATGTCCCTTTCTTCCATACTTCTCTATTAGCACTCATCTCGGTAGTCATCCCCTTTCTAGCCATATCATCTTTCACACAGTCCATCCATCGTTTCTTTGGTCTTCCTCTAATTCTTATAGCCATCGACATTCGTACCCAAAACTTTCCTCACAACATTAACATGGAACAAATATTGTAGACAAAAAAAAAAAAATTCTTGTCGATGTATGCATACGTATGATGATAATATTTATGTAGCTTTGCAATACTTACAAGGTATACGCCTCTGCAACGGCCATGGCCGCTGGATGCAGGGAGCTAGCTAGACTAGAATGTCCCTGAGTCAGCAACGTCTCCACTTCTTGTTCGGGTCGGTTCAGCATCGTGCCCAGGACTTGCACGCTCGCTGGCATCGCTTCTTCAAAACCACATTCCGCTAAGTATGTTACTGCAGCCTGTTGATAGATAATATTGTTATTAGTTGCTCTGATAATAAAGTTAGCCAACGCCTGTGGACGAGCAGGCACGCCCACAGCTTCTTCACGATACAGACGTTGTAACGCCTCATTACGAGGGTCATGCCAAACAGGTTAGATATTCTTTACTCATTTATTTGACACTGGCAATTCACTATCTCAGCTGGTTATTTATTGACATGTTTGAAACAGTTTGTCTTCGAACAGTAATATTAGCTTGGTGCGACAAGCGACAGCAGTTAGGAATCTAACACCTTCTCGGGCACCACAAACATGCGATGCCCCACACGTCTGCCAGAACACTAGAATTTTTTAACAAAAAAAAACTAGTCTTTCCTCCCTCACCCACCATATTCCCCTGACCTAGCGTCTTGTGATTTTTACCTGCTTCCAAGAAACAAAGAAAAATTAAAAAGGTTTGAAAGCAAAGAATGCACCGACTGCCTATAATTTCGAGATTGCTGAGGTGTCTAAAGATGTATGGAAAAGTGTATACGTGCTCAGGGAATCCTTCGAAAAGATCGATACTTGTAATAAATCATAAATTATAATTTTTAGTATCTAATTTCTTTTGACATGACCCATGTATTACTATCATAAACTAGGTCTACTAAGACTTTTTTTATGTCATTAATGAGTTACTTACAGCAGCAATGCCCGGTAGCCCAACTGTGGCCGCTTTCTGTGCGACGTCAGCCAACGCCTGTGGACGGGCAGGCACGCCCGCGGCCTCTTCACGGCGAAGACGTTGTAACGCCTCCTCTACGCTCTTCCAGTGTGGGTCGGCCTTGTCTTGTGTGTCTGAACACATCTCGATTATGTTGCATATTGCTGACGCTGATAATCTGGGTAACATGATGTAAATGTGTGATAGAATCGTTGAAATATTATAGAAGATCTGTTTGGGAACGAACGGCGAGACGAAATATGCCGATATTTTAGACTGAACGTATGGATTGGGGTTCTAACTTCTAAATTGCTGGAAGTCGTTTATTCAAATTCAGTTAAAAATAAATAAGATGGTTCAAGCTTCTTGGGATCTTACTATAAAAACTTAGACACTTGTTCAATGTGTGTCTAATGGCAGTCTTACGTCAAACTACATAAATAAATGTCGTGTTTAAAAAGTATTTAGGCTAAACAACTGATCAACACGGTTTTGTGGTAATAAGGCTACTACTTAAGTTGGTTGAAGAAGTTATATTATAGTCATCGTCATTATCCTGTTTACAACCTCATAGAAGATGGGTTGGTACCATCTGACGGCCAACTCTAGCACAGCGTGTGCTCATTGGTCAAATCAAATAGCGCGCGCTTCCTGGGCTTCCTGTTACACACTTCCGTCCCTTTTCACGAAATCACTCCCACATATTGCAGGAAAGCGAAAGGAAAGATGTTACACATCAAAAATCGAAATTTACAGTGACATACAGGGTGTTAGGGTAAACACCGTCATCCTTGAAACCAGTAGTTTGGTGTCATTTATAGAACGTAAAATCAATGGAAAATTACAACATTTTTTTTATTTTTTCCTGAACTACATTTTACCACAAAAGACGCAAGTTCGTTGCCCTATGCGCTAGGGCACGTTCGCGAGCACGACCGTTCCCTCAGTTAGTCAGCTGTTTCGCTAGCGAGCACGGTGTCGGATAGAAACTTTTTTAAATCTTTTAATGAATATAAACGTTTTTTTTTTGTTGTTACTCGGTCATTTGTTTTTATATTTAAGTTAACTACCCATGGTTTCAGTGACAACGGTGTTTACTCTGACATATGACAACCTGTATTTTTACCAGAACTTACTTCTGAACAGGTGATCTAATGTCTTTCAGCTCCTTCTCTTCTGGAGTCATTTGCCCAAAGCTAAGCATATCAGCGGCGGCAGCGCGCATTTTACTTTTAACATCATCCTCTGGAAAAAAAAACTTGTGTTAATTATGTGCTGAAGGAAAAGAAGAAGAAGAGATTATAGTTGTTATACACGTTAGTAGTTTAAACCTTATGTCCCTGCGAATAAGAGATGGCGCGCGGTCGTGATTTGTAATGACTATAATTATTATTAACATAGATTTACTGCTGTTGATGGAAAAAAGGATAAAAACTAGTTGCATATCTACACTAATATTATAAAGAGGAAAAAATTTTATTTTTTTGTGTATGTTTGTAATGAAATAACTCAAAAACTACAGCGCTGATTTCAAAAATTCTTTCACCGTTCGAAAGCCACATTCACCCTGAGTAACATAGGCTATAATTTAAGCCCAAAACACACACAGAGCGGGTGCGGGGCGGGAGCGGGTCGGGTCGTTTTCATCACGTGAGTCGCGCGGTTCATCGTGTTCACACAGAGCGCGGGCGCGGGGCGGCAGCGGGTCGGGCGCGGTTGTGCTTTGACAGCGGTTGCAGTGTGAAAATGTTGGGTGATTCTGACACGGACGAAGAATTATTTTTTTTTACTTATTTTAAAGAGAAGAACGCGAAAAAGTTGTAGGTTCTTGACATTAATAAAAAAAAACATCAATATGGAGAATATCATCGATACGTGTATTGCAACGAATGTAACGCCGCTACACCCACATTGCTATTCTGTAACCGTCTTACCTTGAAAACTTAGGTGAAGTGAGAGTGGATTGAGTCATTATCATTGATACCTACTGATGCTAAGGTAGTGACAGTTCACTCCAAGCTCACTTTGATATTTTACTACACTTAGTTTTCACGGAGATATTTTTACAGAATAGCACAACCGCTCCCGACCCGCTCCCGTCCCGCGCTGTTGTGTCAGCGGGCGCGGCTCCCACTCCGCGCCCGAGCCGCGCCCGCGTTCTGTGTGTTGACATCCATATAATTCCTTGAATTACAATTTATGACACCCGCCGTACTCCCGCGCCCGACCCGCTCCCGCCCCGCGCTGTTGTGTCGGCGGGCGGCGGGCGCGGCTCCCGCTCCGCGCCCGACCCGCGCCCGCGTTCTGTGTGTTGACATCCATATAATTCCTTGAATTACAAATTATTATACCCGCCGTACTCCCGCGCCCGACCCGCTCCCGCCCCGCACCCGCTCTGTGTGTGTTTTGGGCTATAAAGATTACACGCAGGCGAAGCCGCTGGCGGCAGCTAGTGTATAATATAGTATCCGGTCTTTTATGCATATAATATGATAATACAGGGTGTAAGGGACAGCCCTCCGCAAATTAACAGGGGGCATTCAGCACAAAGTCTAGACATAATCTTGGTCAGGCCATATGAGGACCATGTAGATTAGAGTCTGAAATGGTCTTTTGAGGAAAGAATCACACAGATTTGAGTGGACCTGTCCAGTGCGTACAAGCATTTGTCAGTAATAGTGGAGCTCAAATCAGAACTTAAGGAGCTCAACGACAGGTTTATTGGATTCCCATAACGTTTCTGAAATAATTTCAAGTACCGATCGTCTTAGTATGATATGCTGAGTTCATCTTATTAGTCTGTGGAGGGTTGTCCCTTACACCCTGTATACCATTGATGTAGGTTTATATCGTAGTTAAAAATGCGCTAGCGCCGATGATATCTGATGACAAAAATAATCTTGCTGCTTTGTCACGCTATTCGCTACAGTGACACATGTCACATTAATGCAATATTCCTTTTAATGTTCTTACCTTGACCCGGGTAGGTGTTGATCATAGCGTCCAGCAGTCTCTCTACGAGTCGGGCTCTCTTCCCGTGACCGAACACGACAGTTTGCGACCACGCCTGCGCAAGACGGTCGCCGGATCCACCCACTTCCAATGTCTTTATAATCTGTTGACAAATATTTTTTTCTATTTATTAAAAAATGTTGATGTCCACTTTATAATATATTGTCCTTCAACTGAGATTCAATGCGAATAAAATAAATGTTTCTGACAATAGTCATCTTGGTAAAATCTGAAACAAGCAACTGCACCCTTATTGCGTCACACACGATCAATCACAATCAATTTAATTTTGACAGTTCAACAACACTCATTGCGTTATTTACGTTGCTGAGCAGATACATTTTTCGAACTTATGTAGTATATAGTATAGTATTAGCAATATCCTTCAAAATGATTCAGATTGTTATTGATTGTATGTTACGGAATTATACATATAGGGTGCTGGTCTGATTTACGGCCAGTTTCTTCATCAAAAGTAACAGAACAGTCAACTGTTCTTTTGCCCTGTTGTATTTCCAATCCTCGGCGCTGAGGCGAGGGTTGTAAATCCAACAGCGCGGAAGAACAGTTGACTGTTACTTTTGATGAAGAAACTGGCCGTTAGAGTCATTCTTCTGCCTTTATCTCAATTTATTTGGTGTCGGTACAGCATGTTCCATACTTCTTCGTCAGTCGTTATATCAGTATTTACCCTTCCGATCTGGATGTCCCCACTGATTGAGTCTGTTAAAACTGGAGGTATGTACCTAAACCATAATAATTGTATGACTGATATTTTCATAAACACTGAATGACAGTGCCATCTACAACTCGGGCTTTAAACTATGTGTAAACTATAGAAGCAATTCGTTGACAAACGATAAAATACATAAGTAATTAAATATGTACATGAGCTCAATGTGCATCAAATGTTTAATGCGATGATTAACTCTTAATTGAACAATTTTTTTCGGCCAGTTAGGAAAGAGGATAGAAATAAATCTATTTTTGTTGAGTGACAAAATAAGGTGTATACTAGAGAAGCTTTTACAAATAAAACATGTGTCCCCGTGGATGTCTAATGTGACAACTGTGGTGTATTCATGGTCAGGTAGTATACTGAGACGTTTGCTGTCCCGGACAACATGTGTCTGTGTGTGTCTGCTCTAGTTAACATTGAACCTTAATGTATGTAGGTAACTAAAATCAATATGTATAAAAATAACCTCATATTATGCAAATTCTATAGCTAACAACACAAATACCTGATTGTTCTAAGTAATTTAACTGCGTCATCCATATATTGATTGTAATGTATTTAAAAAATATATTGTTGACATCGATAATTTTATTCACAAAATAAATTAACTTTATGTCTGTATGATACAGAGCTATAATTTCAGTCACTACGTCAGCTGTCAGGATGGCCGAGCGGTCTAAGGCGCCAGACTCAAGGTTCCCTTGCTCACTAAACGTGAGTTGAGTTGTTCTGGTCCTCTCTGAGGGCGTGGGTTCGAATCCCACTTCTGACAAACTCTTTTAGCATTTTATAGAAAAAAAAATTGGAAGTTTATTACGTAAATCGGTAATACTGTAGACGTTTTAGTATTACTTTGAATACAAAGACATTTATTTGTTGTTTATAGGTTATTGAGATTTGAACGACATACCTCTTCCATTACTGTCGGTTCAGGAACATAAACATTAGGTACCAATGTATCTAGTAGTTCTAGAGTTTTCTCGAAAGGTGCGTGTCTGTCAAAAAGAAATATACATTATTTAATAATAAAAAAAAACGAAAATCAGGCAAACATTCTACGGAGTATTGGGTATAATTATAATTACCTGCAAGCAACTGTTATGTAGTGCCTATAGTAAATACTTTCTTTGTATGCATCTCCAACAAATTTGTAGTTATCTCCTTTCATTAGTAGTGCGTGTAACCTTTCTGCCATTGTAATATTCTGAAAAAAAAGTTAATCATTATTAATCTGGGGGTAGTGTCCCTGCCAAGTCGAGCAAAAACAAACAAACAAAGGCACAGCCTAGGCATCCTTTTCTCGAAGCCATTCAGGGGGCCTACCATCACCGCTTACAGCAGTATTATTTTAATCTTCATTCGTGGGGGAAAGACATGGAGGTATACGTCCTGTAGAGCTTCATCTCTTTTCTAAACTGAAGTAATATTAAAATAATACTGCTGTAAGCGGTGGTGGTAGGCCCCCAGGACATTTTAGACCCCCTGTGTTACTTCGTTATGGATAAAGCTAGAAGCCTGAATTCTATACATACATAAACTCATTGATTCACTCCTTTCCATGAGTCTAGGCAGAAACTATATACCGCCACCTGCTACGATCCCTACATACTCCTTTTGCCTCGTTTACGTTCATACATCATTTAAATATGGATAACTCCATATTGATCAAAAAACCTGACTTTTTGTAACATCGTTTTTTTACGACTTTTACTGACCTGGAGATGGTCACTGCAAACGCCCATAGCCGTTATAAAGAAGTTGGTATCGGCAGGTTCTTTGGCATCGAGATGTTCCTTTTGTTCCAGCTCAGTTATTATTGTCGATAGTATATCAAAACGGGGTCCTCCTGCAATGAGACATATTTTTGTCAGTTAGATTTTTTTTTACAGAAATTTCTTTTTCTGTCATCTACATTATCTATACATACAAATAAATAAAATTATTAAGTGTATGTTTGTAATGTCAAAATAACGGCTTGTTACTAAATGCTTATGGAAGTAGATAAACGGTTTTACGGTACATACAAAAAAAAACTGTCTCTTTGTTCCTGCTAATCTTCGAAACGGCTTGACCGATTTTGACAGGGCTTTCACTGGCAGCTCCCGTAGCATGACCACCGTAGAAACGGGTTTTGTCGACGGAAGAATAGACAACATGACAGATAAACAATCATAAACTGTCGTTTTGACTATTCTTCCGTCGACAAAACCCGTTTTTACGGTGGTCATGCTACGCGCGCAGATGCTGATATTGTAACTTAGGCTACTTTTATTTTAGAAAAAGAATTAGGGTCCACAGGGACGAAGCCTCGGGCAGCAGCTTGTTGTTACTGAGATTTATTACAAAGAGAGTGCGAGGCATTAAACTAGAGGACGTATAGGTAAGGGTCAATGACAAAATATTTGTAAGGGATACACACATACACATAGGATACTTTTTATCCCGATATTCCCACGCCATCGAGACTTACGCGGGTGAAACCGCGGGGCGCAGCTAGTATTATAAACGCGAAAGTTTGTGAGGATGGATGGATAAATGTATGGATGGATGTTTGTTACTCTTTCAAGCAAAAACTACTAAACGGATTTGGATGAAATTTGGCACATAGATCGTTTATAACATGGATTAACACAGAATATTTTTTATCCTGATGCATTCCGCGGGGCGCTGCTAGTTATCTATAAAAACGGCAAAAAAAATCATGTCTGTTGTATGGGAGCCCCCTTAAATATTTATTTTAATCTGGTTTTTTAGTATTTGAACTATCACGGATCATGAGATACAGCCTGCTGACAGACGGACAGACGGACGGACAGCGGAGCCTTAGTAATAGGGTCCCGTTTTACCTTTTAGGTACGGAACCCTAAAAAGGAAACCTAAAAGGTACGTAAAGTTTAGTTTCACATATAAAACTTCAGGGTTTTTATCAATTTTACTTACTTTCCTTACAAAACAAGCAGAGTAAGTAGTAGTACGCAGCTAGGCCGGGCTGTATATCTATTCGTCTGAACTCTGCGATTATCTGCAGCGCTGTTTGTTGCAATATTTTGCCGCCTCCCCAAGCAGATAATGAGCGCAGGCATGATGACAGTGTCTCGTCGTTCGGGGTTATACCCTGGAAAATAAGAATATAAGATTTACAGTAATACAGTTTGGCATTCATTTTGCTGAGAAGCGAAGCCCTGGGTATGCCTGCGGCTGCGCATCGCGTTGATGACAAAAATCTGTTTCGTCTTTATAATTTAGCTATAACCACGAAACAAGTTTTTTTTATATCTTATAATAATAACGGACGATTTCTGTCCCGCTGCAGGGAAAAATCCTCATACTCTCAAGGCATTGATACTACACGCTTGATAAAGGCGATTCAGACTTTTATTGATTATATAAGGTCAATTTTTAATATTTTATTAGTTTCCAGCCATTGTCTCACCTGTTCATGCATCTCCCCTAATAAAGACCTTAGAGATTCGACTCGCAGGGCGGTTCCTTCGCGCAGGAATCCGACACAGGCTATCAGTGAGTTGTACACGCTAGTGGATAGAGGAATGCCTTTTTCTATCGCCTCCTGGGTTAACATGTGAGCTCTCTCTGCCTGAAATATTAGTATTACAAATAATTTTTACTGAAACATGAAACTTGGATGCAATAGTTTTTAAAAGTAAGGCTGTATGTCCATCGGGCCGTGAACGGGAACTTCACCGAGAACGAGATGACGACGCCGAAGTAGCGCCAGTACATTTACTATGGCCGCGTAATCTCGTTTCTCGCTGACGTCCCGTTCAGAGTGCGGTGGACAAACAGTGTAAGGAGTGCGAGTGCTACATTCTTGTTCGGGTCGGCTTGATTAGGCACATGGGCGGCAAGATCAAATATATGTAAGTACCTATAATTTGCCGTCCAGCTGTGCCGAGTCAAGCCGACCCGAATATGTCTGTGGCAATCCTACATTCTAATCGACAAAGATTAAAACTAAAAAATATTATAGTGATTTGTGTGACGGAACAATTGAACAATAACGTTTCCATAACTAATACTATTCATTTTAAACAAGTGAAGTAATTATGGATGGTGGTAATTTACCTGGTAATATTTGGCCATGCCCTGAATCATGGCACAGTATGCTTCTGGCTTCTTTGGGTCCATTGATTCGAAGATCTGATCAGCAAGTCCACCAAGCCTTGAAACAATGATATACAAAGAATATTAATATTGTTTAAAAAATCTGCATCATAGTGCTGGCGATAATAGTAAATGTGAAAAAATTGCACCATTTTCCAACTTACACAAAAATACGTCCTCTCTCCTTAAACATCGTCATTAAATATAGCTCTTTCCTCCTGTTTCATGTTTATTATTGTATTGTTTTTATATATATATATTTATATAGATATATTTATATAGATAAGTATATGCTTTATGTATGTATGTATTTATTGTATATGTAAATGGTACACCACTGACTACCTGCAGTATGATCTCTCCTTCGCGCTTTAATCCATCCAAAGGTTGTCTGTAAAAGATCGCTCTTAGCGATAAGACCGCCCATTGTGTCACCCTATGTTAAATTTCTACATTTGTATCTGTATTTTTTATGGTGTACATAATAAAGAGTATTCTATCTATCTATCTACGTTTCTAGATCGTAGACTCTCGATTTTTCGTGATTATCTGTTCTGCAGTAGGCGTGGACAACTTTTGCCGTAGCAAGCTCAAACAAGTATAAAAGAAATGATTACCTCCAAGTGGCTGCTTGCCTATCCCTCATGTTAGCAGCAAACCACCTCTCCTCAAGCCACTCCATGGAATCAGGTTCCCTTTCATTGTAGAAGCACAACAGTTGCAGAAACTGCAGTTTCAACTCATCACTTACACCGCTTGCGGCACCAAGTAGTTGGTATATTGTGATTGAATCTTCTATTAGGGCATTTTGTATTGTGTATTTCAAGTCGTCCTCTGTGACCTGAAAGATAGTTTTTTTTTTTTGGTTTCTAGTTGAAGCCCGCGGTTTCACCCGTGTTGATGTCAATTATTATATATACTAACACCTTCCTCGAGAAACACACTATCCATTGGTGAAAACATCATGAAAATCGGTGAGTAATTTTTGAGTTTATCGCAAACAGGACGACAGACAGTCGCGGCGGAGCACTTTGTTTTATAATATGTAAGGATGATGTTACGCTGGTTGTCTATGCATAGGTTTTTTGAACATATTTTTCCTAAGTATTCTTAGTATTTACCTGCATTTAAGGGGGGGGTCTGGATTTATGCTTTCGCGGTTGCACAACGACATGCTTTGCTTTGCTTTGCTTGGTAGTATAGATGCAGGCCTACCCTGCCACCTCCTTCAGAGGTGGTAGGGTGGCGGGGTCTTGAGGGAGAGTGCTACAGTCGTGTAGATCCTCAAGGCAAGTCTGGCGGATGTACCTTCTCGAGGTTGCCACCCCGTTCTTGGTCTAATTCCCTAAGAAATAGACGTAACTAAAACCACCAGGCGCCTTTGCACCCCTTTCCCAAAACCCTCACCCTATTCTTTCCTGCCCTATGCCCTCCTGCCCCAACTCTCACAAACCCTCCCCACTCCATCCTAACCACCTCCTTACTTCTCCCAATTTCCACTACCCAATTCCCACTCCTAACCGTGACCCCCCGTGACTGGGTGGTGGCGGGCTTGTCTGTCACTAAAAACAGCTGACGGCGAGTTGGAGTAAGCAGTCACCTGCGCTAGGACCTGCGCAGTTGAGCGCCGTGAGCGGGGATGAAGGAGTCCTGGGGGGTTGAGCCGAGCGGCTCTGGCTGTAATGTGCCCGTAAGGCAACACGCCCCCTTTGGTCTGGATTTCAAGCGAAACGGTGGCCCTACCCATTAGCCAAGGGTAGGGAAATGGCCACAGTGTCCCGTCAGAGGGCCACAGGCGAGGTGCGTGAGGTCCGCTGAGGTCGTCCCCGGACGGCCGAGGCGGTAGGTAAAGGTCATGCTGACGGTGTAAGTGAGGGTTGATCAGTTCGTTTGGGGGTGGGCCTTTCGACCCCCTACGCCAACCCGATCAAGCACCCGATGTCGCACTGTAAACCAGCCTTGCGCACCTATATCTCTCTGGTAGTCCTAACGTTCTTGCTTCTTTTCCATAGCAAGACGTTCCCAGTTGCGGGCTCCATGGAGGGTGGGAGCCAGAGAGATGAATTTTAAAACAAATATAACATGGATTCTTTAAGGCCTGTTAAAAAACCCAAGGGAGGTGCTTGCACTTCCCCTGCCCCTGGTGGCGTCGCAGTTAACGCTGCGGGCACCAGCGCGGGCACCGGTCCGGCTGTGGCGAGAACCACAGCCAAGACCAAACCCAAGTCCCAGTATAAACAAAGGACGTCGGCGCTGATTGGGACCAGTACCGACCCTTCCAAACAGACGGTAACCACGGCGACGACTAATACCACTGCCGGTCTGACCCTCTCCACACTGACCCCGGTGCCAGGTAAGACTGGCACTGGGCTCCCAGCCAAACACCCTCCTCCTCCTGTGGCTCCTCTAGCCTCCCATCAGTCGGCCGCCACCGGTCAAGCGGAGACGGCCAGCTGCACCGAGGACGCGTTCTCGCGCTCCTGGCAGGTTGTGCAGAAACGCAAGGGCAAGGGTAAAAATACTCAACAAGCCCAACGCCCTTGCAACGACCCTTCAGGTCCAACTGCCGCCCCGGCACAAGGCAAAAAGAGGGACAGATTGACGAGGAAGGAGCGCCGTCAAGCTCTCAAACGGAAGCCAGGGAAAGGCTCCCGTAATAAGCAAACCACCGCCGCCAGCTCGGGAATTTCGACTAGCGGCCAGCTAAACTTCTCCGCCGGAAAGCGGGCACAGGCAGAGGCCGGCACTAGCCGACCAGCGCCCAATCTTTCGCCAACCAGCGCTCCGGAGAAACCAGCCGAAGGTAAAGATACACAGCGACCCGATTGGAAGGATCAGGCCGCGGCCAAGCGAGCTCTCAACGAATCCTTGACACCTCGAGGGGAGCACAAGCGGCCGCGGCTTGATCAATCCAATAGGGTCGCCCAACGAAGCTACGCCCAAGCTGCCAGCGCTACCCTAGATGTCGCGATCACCTGCGAGCGCACGGGGATCCTCAGCAAGGACGTATCGGACCAGGTACTCGCTGCTATCCAGAAGCAGATCATTCTCGAGGCCTGCTCCGCCAAACAAGACACGCCAGGGCCGACCTTCAACGCCAAGCCGCTGTTCGCCGGGGGTGTCCTGAAACTGTGGTGCGGAAACGACCACACCTTAGCCTGGCTAAGGAAGGCAGTCTCCGATCTGGCTCTGCCAACTAGCACTCCGCTAGTCGTCTTGAGCCAGTCGGAGGTCCAGAAGCGTGCACGGTGCGGTATCGTGATCCCGGACGAGCAGGGGGTCTACGGAGAGTCGACCAATATTGGGCGCGCTCTCAGTTACCAGAACCCATGGGTCGACATTAAGAGGTGGGTACTGTTGCACGCCGACAAGCAAGCCGAGGCGTGGTTCGTGGTGGTCGGCATCCCTGTGGACCAAATCCCGACCCTGATGGAGGCCGGACGCCGTCTCTCTATTGGTTTAGGGACGGTGTACGTGAAGTTCCAGGGTCGGAACGGTAGGTTCACCGACGTCCCGCAGGGATGGGACGCCGCCACGGGCACCGTCTGCGAGGCGCCAACAGAGGAAGAAGCAGGGGGACCCACACCCCCTACACACAACCCGGACGCGACCACGGCCGAGCCTGCTGCTGCAGAGCTGGCCGCTCCTACCACCGCCACCGTGGATGCCGTCCCTTCGTCGGGCGAGGAGCTGGACGACATGATCCTGTCGCCAGCTTCGGGCCCGGCGGAGGACGGCTTCGACGAGGGCGACCTATTTGCCGGGCTCAAACTGGGGGGGGACGAGGAGGGTGCGACCAGCGATGGCGTCCCTTTCGTCGGCCTGTAAAATCCTCCAGGCGAACCTCCACCACAGTCAGACCGCGACGGCTCAGCTTCGCAAGTGGCTGGAGGTACAACACACGGCCATTGCCCTGATCCAGGAGCCGTGGATTAGGGCGGGCCGCATACAAGGACTCTCCAATCTTGGCGGTAAGCTCCTAGTAACCTCAGATCATGATCACCCCAGATCGTGCATCTATGTCACAGGTAACCTTAAAACACAGCTTTTAACTGACTTCTGTTGCAGAGATGTCTCTGCAGCTAAGCTGCTTATACAGCGCGACGATGCCACGGAGAGAGTAGTGGTATTTGCCTCGGCGTATATGCCCGAAGCGGAGGCGCCGCCCCCCCATGACCTCGCCCGTCTCGTGAACCACTGCGAGAGATTTATTTATTTATTTATTTATTATGTTAACACGGTTTTAGACCACTTACATTAACATAGACATAGGTAATATACATGTAACACAAATATACAAATACGAACAAAACAGATACGATATAGATAACAAACAAAACAAAAGGAAACAAACTATAAATTTTCACAAAAACTTAAACATATACATTTAACATTACGAAACTCGCCCGCAAAGAAATCACAGTCAGGGAAGGCATCCACGACGGCATTGATGGCAGACAAGACGCGTGGGATAGGGGATGATGCGCGAGCCACAGTGCGGCACACGGGCACGGCTAGTAGACGATGACTACGACCGCTGAGGTAGTTACTGGGAACGAATAATCGAACCAGCTCATTGTGGAGATCAGGGGCATCTATTAATCCTCTACCTATTTTAAGCGCGATGCTCAGCTGATTGAATGCTCTTCTGGTTTCTAACATATTATATCCCAAACACCCTATCAAATATTTAGTTGGATACAAATATGGATAGTAACCTAACGTAGATTTGTAAAGGAACCTTATGAACGCTTTCTGGACCTTTTCAAGTAATAGCGCATAAGAAGCCTCATGCGGATTCCAGATACTGGAGCTCGCCTCTAACTTACTTCTGACAAGCGTACTGTACAGAAGTCGTAAAATATTTTGGTTTTGAAACTCACGTGAGTTTCTCAGCACAAACCCAAGCCTTTTAAAGGACTCTTTAACGACCGTGGTTATATGATCGTGGAATGTCAACTTTTGGTCGAAAACGACGCCCAAGTCTTTCATTGTCAACGACCTGGTTACTATCGAGCCATTAATTTTATATTCAAAGCTGATTGGTTGCCGCTTTCGACTAAAAGTCATGACATGGCACTTAGAGGAATTGAATTCCATTTTATTTGTGATTCCCCAATTGGAAACCAAGTCTATATCTCTCTGAATAGCCTCACAATCCGATACAGTGCTGACAGAGGCGTAGAGTTTGAGGTCATCCGCATACAAAAGACATTTTGCATGCTGGAGAACAGAGGGGAGATCGTTGATCATTAAAATGAAGAGTAAGGGCCCAAGTATTGAGCCTTGGCTCACACCAGAACGAGTGTGGTAGGTGCTGGACTCGTAGATCCCGAGTCTCACGTACTGCTGGCGATCGCGGAGGTAGTCAGCCAATAGTCGTAAAAGCCTTGGGCAAAAACCTATGGCCTTAAGCTTTGTAAGCAAGATGTCATTATTGATCCGGTCAAATGCCTTACGATAATCAAAATACAATACGTCGACCTGCAACCGCTTGTCGAGCTGAGCAGAAATGTATTCAGTTAAGGTCAACAAGTTAGTTTCAACGGATCTCCTGCTTCTAAAATGTGAGCTTGGCATGCGAGATGTGGCTTCGAGGTCGTCATCGGGGCTGATGCCAATGCTCACCATCAACTGTGGGGTATGGACACGCAAAACGAGAGGGGTAAGGCCTTGGTTGACTACTTATTCTCGACTAACCTATCCCTAATAAACACTGGCTCCGAACCAACATTCGTAACCAGGCGAAGCCGCACAATCATCGATCTCACCCTGGCAACTGAAAGCGCGGCGGCAACCATCACTGGGTGGCAGGTCTCCAAGGAGGCCTCCTGCTCTGATCATAGGTGGATCCGCTTCGACATCCAGGTCTGTGTGCCACCAACACCACCGCGGCGAAACCCGCGCAACACGGATCGAGACACCTATACACGCAATCTTGAAGGCAAGCTTGCGATTTTAAGCAATCCGTCGACCTTTGCGGACACGACACAGATTGAGGTACAAGTAAACCACCTTACTAAGTCAATCATAGACAGCTACGAAAGTGCCTGCCCAGAGACCACGCCGCGCAGTACACCGGGTAAGCAACCCTGGTGGGGCGCTGATCTGGAGCGCAAGCGAGGTAAGGTAAGAGCGGCCCTGAATAGAGCCATGAACACATGTGCGGATGAGGACTGGGACATTTACTATGCGGCCAAATCCAGCTACAAAAAATGCATTAGATTCCGAAGCACCTCAGGGTGGCGCAAATTCTGTGGTAGCATTGAATCATGTCAGCAAGCGAACAGGGTAAGGAAAGTTCTGGCGCAACAGAATACATCTGGGCCCGTCAGCCTACGCAAACCCGATAACACACTCACGTCGTCGCCTGAAGAAACAAGACGCGTCCTAATTGAGACTCACTTCCCCGGATGTGTCTTCGCGCAGGTAATCGACTGGCAAGATGTAACTCAAACACCATCAGAGAATGATTGGCGCTATGCAAGCCGGGTGATCACGTTGGAGAAACTTCAATGGGCCATCCTAAGCTTCCATCCCTTTAAGGCAGCTGGTCCGGATGGAGTGTTCCCCGCTCTATTACAGTGGGGGGGCGCTTCCGTCGCCATAAGACTGGTACCATTAATGAGAGCGTGCCTGGCCTTAAGATATGTTCCTAAAGGATGGAGGGAAGTGAAAGTTATATTCATCCCAAAGCCAAGTAAGGGTGACTACACAAACGCCAAATCCCACCGACCGATCAGCCTAACCTCCTTTCTACTAAAGACTCTGGAAAGGCTTTGTGATAGGGAGCTGAGGGACGGCGCCCTGAAAACCATACCGCTGCACTATAATCAGCATGCATACAGCTCAGGTAAGTCAACCGAATCTGCTCTCCATCTAGTGGTCGGTCAGATTGAGGAAGCGATTCACCAGAAAGGAACCTGCCTGGGCACCTTTATAGACATCGAAGGAGCCTTCGACAAAACCAACTTCACCAGCATCAACAGCGCCCTCTCCAGGCATGGAGTAGAACAGGTACTAACGGACTGGATTACGAATATGCTAAGCAAACGAGTGGTTCGCCTTGAAGGGGAGCAGCAGTCGGCAATGATAGCCAGAGGCTGTCCCCAGGGAGGGGTGCTATCCCCCTTCTATGGAATCTGGTCATCAATGACCTTATTACAAAGCTCAACGCCAGCCGCTATTATACAATAGGGTATGCAGACGACCTCGCAATCCTCGTCTCGGGGAAGGTGACGGGTACAATCTGTAATCTCACTCAGCAAGCACTACGTATCGTAGAAAATTGGTGCAGGGAATTTGAACTATCAGTGAATCCCACTAAAACTGAACTAGTCATGTTTACCCAAAAACGAACTTTAGGGCCCTACCGCCTACCAAAACTGTTCGATACAGAACTCCAGTTGGCCAATGAAGTCAAGTACCTCGGGGTCATTCTAGACAGTAAGTTAAACTGGAGTAGTCACTTAGACAACAAATTAAACAGGGCCTGCATCACCTTCTGGCAGTGCAGGAAAATGATAGGTAAGAAGTGGGGCTTATCCCCCAAAATCATACTATGGCTGTACACTGCAGTGATCCGCCCCACGATCGCGTATGGGGCTGTGGTCTGGTGGCACCGCACCCAGCTAGTGACAGCATCTAACAGACTACAACGCATGCAAAGGCTAGCCTGCGTGGCGATCACGGGCTGCATGAGGACTACTCCGACTGCAGCGATTGAAGCCATGCTAGACTTACCCCCGCTCCACCTGTTCATACAGCAGGAAGCGACGATGGCTGCGGTGCGTCTTAATGCAACAGAGCTCTGGGGTAAGAGAGTAACACAACACACCGCGCTACTCGAGGGTCTCAATAATGAGTTCCCCATCACGAAAGCCATAAATGATCGGATACCCAAACAATTTATCTTTTGATAAAAAATACAGAATCCAACTGCACGAGGATCGCCATTGCGAGGACCTGCGTCCTGCAGAGCTACGCATATTCACGGATGGTTCTAAAACAGGTAGTGGCACAGGTGCTGGAATCTTCTCGGAGGACTTCAACATACACATAGCCACACCACTGGGGGTCCACAACACAGTTTTCCAGGCCGAATGCATGGGTATTTCTCTTGCCGCTTCAGCCATCATAGCCAGGGAAGTTAAGGACTACTCGATACGAATACTCTCAGACAGTATGGCTGTTCTGCAAGCGCTAAACAGCCACACTGTTGACTCTGGGCTGATATACGAGTGTCACCAGCGCCTAAACCAGGTGGGTAACCTCAATAATATAACCATTCAATGGATCAAAGGACACAGCGGCTCACTAGGCAATGATGCAGCCGACGAACTTGCCCGTAGGGGGTCGAGCATGGCACCGGTGGGGCCCGAACCCATTGCGCCACTCCCCTTCGGGTACCTACGCTCTCTGGTAAGGAAACGCACTAGGGACCAACACCTCAAACTATGGTTGGACCAAGGTGACTGCAGGCAGGCTAAGGAGGCACTCCCTGCCATCGATTGCCGCCTCACGAAGCGGGTGCTCCGACTAACGAAACAACAGCTGCGAACTGTTACAGCAGCTATAACTGGCCATGGGTCTTTTAATAAACACCTCTTTGTCATAGGAGTCACAGACAGTCCGCTGTGCAGGGCCTGCATGGAGGACGACGAGACAGCAGCTCATGTGCTACTACACTGCCCGGTGGTTTCCACTTACAGGGCAAAGTACTTCGGTAACCCAGGTACCCTAAGAGAGATGGTCAGTAACACCAAGGCGTTGCTGGCCTTCTTGGAGGAGCTGGGGTGGATCGAATAAGTGATTTCCCACCCATACGCAAAATACGCGCTTTGACGTGGAGTTGCGGATACCAGCCCGTATTACCTATTACCTAAGGGCCAATTATGTAAAAAAGTACACACAAGATAATAATTAGGATAGTAGAACACATAAATAATGCAATTTTTTATATAAACCTATTCCTGTTATTTGGTTTTACCTTGCTTGCATCATTATAAATAGGCTTAGGAGCGAATGCTTCTATCTTGGGGTCCGCATTAAAATATGGTGTTTTGTTCTTGCTAGGTGGGTCCCATTCCCTTGTAGTGAATAGGTCAGCATGTTCATCACGGATCCACGCTGCAGCTTTGCGTCCAGCCTCCGCTGATAATGCATAGGATCTCTTGCGGAAGTTTGACAGTGGTATTAAATATGGGTCATCATGATATCTGTAATCAATAAAAAAAAATGACAAATTGAAAGATTATAAAATTGTATGCCAATTTAAATGTTTCCTCATATTAAACTATTGTAAACATCAATTTGCAGTAAATACTACTAGTACTAAATTGATGCATTTAATGAATATATATTTTACTTGTAATGTGCAGCTGTTGGGTCAGTTCCAACAGTAGCCGCTAATGCCTGTAGGATGTCGGTAGGCCCTCTGGGTTTGCGAGGAGGAGGTGAAATGCCATCGCTAGATTTACCAGTCTGAGGAAGCTTCTGTCCTTCCAGAGATGTCAGTGAACGACATAGACACGCTAGCCTTGTCCATTGTCTGTAAATAAATATATTTTATGTAATAAAAATGAAATTATATTGACGATCTTTAACCTCAAAGACTCGATTGCTTTACCTTGGAACAATAACGTTAGAATACATTGATGGTGTGTTTTAGCAAAAGTGTGCCTTATAAATTTTAACTATTTGCTACAGTTAATTATTAAAGCTTTATGGAATTAAATTGGGAAATTATTTTTCAATAGACATATACATAACCTCTATTTTATATGTCACTGTCAGATCAGATTTGAGATTTTGTTTTGACGTTAAATGCAGCTTTATTGCCATTTAAATAAATATGAGATGAAAAGCAAAAAACCTTTTAGTATTACACGATCTAGAATTCTATTCTATCTGCAATCAATCTTACCAAAATCGAAATGCTTGCTGGAATGATCGTCCAACCTACGACGACCTACGACTACGAATGATCGTACCACCTATCTACTAGACTAGATAATTTGGCTTCGGCAGTGGAAATATAATAAGAAGCAGATTCTTGTCTGCCTAGTGCCCGGGCTCCAATGAGGCATGAAGTGACTGCCGTACCCTGGCTAAATAGTGAGCGTGACTCGGGGCCCGGGCCTCGGAGCCCTGGGAGACTGTTTAGCTGCAGGCAGCAACAATATTTTTAGCTACTAGGTCATAGGTTCGGTTCCCAAATTCGTTTGCCATGCTTTTGTCTCCATCAACTCTAGCTTCAAACTTTCAAAGTCCTTAAACCATTTAACCTATGGTCTAAGACAAAGTCGGACAAAACTGACATAAGTCAGGGCACGGGTGTACATTAATTTGGCAGGTTCCGTCGTTGATTTTTAACCCCTGACAGAAAAAGAGGGGTGTTATAAGTTTAACGTGTGTATCTGTGTGTCTGTCTGCGCCATCGTAGCTGCCAAACGGCTGAACCGATTTTGATTTTTTTGGTTTTGTTTGAAAGGTGACTTGATACACTTGAACACTCTCGGTTCATAGCTATAAAAAAAATCGTTTAATAAATGCTTTGTTTTTGTCGGGGGTTTTAAATTTTTTAATTTAATAAGCTTGTTAATCACAATTATTATTCACAATGGAGTGTTTGGAGTAAGTACTTGGAAATAAAAAGCATTTGGATAAACGTTTCATTTCTTTACTTGTAGAATAAATTAAAAATCTGAACAATTTTTCTTTTTTTTTCAGTAAGTGGAAGATGTCGATTTCATTTTTTAATATGCTTAGGTATTATTTTAACACTGATTGTAGCATAATTATAGAATAAAACATTGAAAATGAAATGGTCGCAATAACAGCATTATTTACTGCCTCATCCGATACTTCTCCGTGACCACTGGGTTGGTTTTCTACCACGATCACGCCCTGATTCACATTTATTTTAGCAGTTGTACAAGTAAATTCAGTATTATTAACACAGACACCTGCAGTGGAATTAAAAAGCGTATTTGGCGGGCATCCAACAACTCTAGCTGTGCCTACGCTGCCCAAGCCTTCAATACAGGCAACATACGAAGAGCAATCTGTACTTTCAGGAAAGGCGAAGTTCCCGACACTGGTGCAGTTGAAGTTCGGATAACATTTATAATTTGTTGCATTAGTGCATTGTTCTTCTAGGTGACTGTAAACAGAGCCCATGGGACACATGAGCTTGTACTGGGTGAAGTTCGTGAGACCGCCCAAGAGGCACATTGTGTAACCCCGACAGTCAGCAGATTCGTTGTTCGGGAATCTTCCTCGCACGGTACATTCAGACGCTTTGCTTACCCCGTGACATAATCCCTGTAATTAGAAATATTGTGTCTTATCAGTGACCACGTTACAAATTACCCGTTATATACATTTAAGACATTAACACCTTTTCCGAGAAAAGATAACGAGTAAAATGAAACTATGAGATGAAGGCCTCTCATACATAACATAAAGTAAATAAGCCATAATCTTTAGATGAGCCATGCACGTAAGTCAACCGTTTAAAAGTCAACTTAACTTTTAAACATCATCCGATTTCCATATTCAAATGAGCCTGCATGTCAACCAATTTTAACACTTATTAAAAGTTGTTAAAAATTAGTCCATCAAGATTGTCTCAGCATACAAAATTAGTAATCAATAAGTAGGTACTTACAAAGAAAAATATAACAACACAAAAGTATTTCTTTTCCATTGTCCAACGGTCAAGCACACTGCTGTATTTAACGTTCAGCAATAAAATACTTTATTACAATACCTATTTTATAATTCACGACTGTGCAGTTGTATGATTAACTCAGTTTTATGAGTATAATGCTACTCTGCTACAAAGTTATGGAAACTAAAGTAGATGTCCCCTTTTGTGGCTATAAATAGAGGTGCGCACCATACTCGAGTTATCGATATCCTAACTAATTTTATAAATCCAAAAGTGAGTTTGTTTGGTACGCTTTCACGCTAAAACGGCTGAATGGATTTAGATGTTTGGCAAATTGGTAGACCATGACCTGGAATAGGATATATGATACTTTTTATCTCGATATTCCCACGGGGTCGAGTCTTACGCGGGAGAAACCGCGGGGCGCAGTTAGTAATTTATACTTATATCTATGATAATAAAAAAAAAAATAGGTGTGGGGAATATATACGAGGGGGAAAATTTGCATGGGTTTTCCTATTATTTTTCATGGAATCCTTATTAAAGTAAGTATTCATTACTTAATTATCCGTGAGCTGGAAAAAGCGAGGTCCTATCTTCTGGAACGTTTAAAGGCGTTAGATTTCCCATAAAACGCGACGTGAGTAAATGCAAGTTGAGGGTTTTGCGAGTCCAGCTCCAGTTTCAACAGCCAACAAGACCGCATCATAGCGAAACATGCATGGCCAAGGATCGAGTTAGTTACATGGTTGCAATTGGAGAGTCCTACTATATCAAGCAAAGTACCTACAGTTGTAGGGTGATGGATATGATGTCGACAAATCTTTGCCGAAATAATTGAATTGCAAAACATACGAATGTCGCAACTCTATGTTGTTGCGAGATAAAAATGATAATATTGTTTGATTTCAACTCTAGTTTATCTTAGATTCTTACTATGCTTGTTAATGGTAAAACCGTGTCTTCTCTTAATGGCAGACTTTGTTTGTTTACAGCTCTTTGAAGAAAGTAATAAATGATGATACAGAGGTTAGGAATCCTAGGGGGGCACGTGGTTTCCGGTAATCGGATACAGCCTCGATAACCTGCTACGTTCACCAATTCCTCTGCCAATGTGCCCATTTTGGTAATATTCCCTCAAATGTGCGAAATGAGGAAGACACATGATCAGCAGTGCACTGTCAGGTGCAAAATTCAGGATCAATCACAATTTGAATGATTTTGAAGTATAATGGTGCCGATTCTCTTGTACACCGAACTAAACTAACTAAACTATCACTAAAATTCCTTACTTTTTACTATGAGAATCTTAGAGCTATTCTGCCAAAAAAAATCTCTAAATTTAAAAATTATTTTGACAGAACTAAAATCGAATTTGACAATCGCGACTCCACTTGGTACCTACTTGTTTGCCTACCACGTGATTTTTTTTGAGCCGGAGATTTTAGAGATTCACATTGTGGCCGTCTCGACGTATTTTTATATGGAATTTTTCACTTTTTGGAAGAAAACAAAAAAAATAAATTACCAACATGTTGAGTATTACGGGTTTGCGCGTTGCTAAGGGGGTCTAAATTTTCATTATTTTTGCGATAGGACACACCATTTTCGAGATATAAGCAAAAGAAAATAAAAAAAAGATACAGTACCGTTTTGCAACTGAATTCGAGGTGTTGGTTTGAATTTTAGTTCATGACATCTAATTATTCCACACATTTTTAATCGTGATTAAAAATAGTCAGAGTTAGTTAGAGGATTTTAGATATAGAACAAAAATTTTGGTTAAAACGTCAAATTCAGAATAGCATTTTCACTAAATTAAAACTCAGTGCCATCTTAGTGCTGTCAAACTAAATTATAGTTAAGTTGTGTCACTTTAGTCTATTTTCAGAATAGGAAATCGTCGTTTGACAGGAATAAACTAAATTTTAGTGATTTTTAGTTTAGTTTAGAGAATTTGTGACAAGAGAATCGGCACCATTGCTAATCCATTGCTTCATATGTTCGAAAAATTTGTCTCCTCAACAACGTAAATAACGCAATGAATGTTGTTGAACTGTCAAAATGAAAGCCATTGCTACTGTAAGTGTATTACGCAATCACCACGCTGTTCATCAATAGAACCCTGAGTTTGATCTTGGTCTGTCTGTAATTACATGTAGTCTCGATCCTGCAAAACCATTAGCAAAATAAACTAGTCCATTGAATTGATGGCACGAACCAACAAGGTCAGATGAAGTTTTTATTAAACTCGGACCTTGAAAACGTTTGTAGAGTCAACAAGACCACGTCTGAAATTCAGGAGAGTGGCAATAAGCAAATACAATTGTCCCGAAAATTGTCCATTATCTGTTATCTTGACGATTATATTAATCTCATCATTGAGCCTATTAACTCTGCTTGGTAACACTTTTTTGGTATAAAAGATGACGTTTAGTAAGGCTTGTATGTTCATGTTCACTAAACCACCATGAAGACAACGATTGCTATTCTTACGATCATTGTAAGTGTCTACATTTATTGTTTTCTTTTAAATATCTAGAGATGCAAGAATGCTACTCTTGGGTAAACAGCAATGTAGATTTTTGATGTGCAACATTATTTTCTCTCGCTTTCCTGCAATCTATAGGAGTGATTTCGTGAAAAGCGACGGAAGTGTGTTACAGGAAGACGGGGAAGCGAGCGCAATTTTATTTGACCAATGAGCGCGCGCGGTGTTAGAGTTGGCTGTCAGAATGGTACCAACTCATTTTCCGAGAGGTTGGTACTGTCAGCCAAGTGTCAGATGTTAGGATGTTATACATCATACAACGTCCTTTATGCAACTACTGTAAGGCCCGCTAGTTTTTTTTAGATCTACTCTTGCATTTAGAAAAGCAGTTCTTTGGTATTTTGCTGTCAAACAATGTGTGACTTAAACATAATATATTTTTTGTGTATCTCCAGGCGGCGTGCTTCGTGTGGCAAGTGTACACGACTGCTAACTGCACGGCGACTGGCGCCGGTCGGTACGTGGAGCCCACCGACACGACCTGCAAGAACTACACCCTCTGTGTGTTCGTGAGTGCCAACAATACGTACCTGGCCTACAACTATGTGTGTCCTACGACGTCGCTCTTCAACCCTAACGCACGCCTTTGTACCACCAACTATACTTGTACCACTGCTGGTTAAAATAATAAAGTACAGTATCCGGCTGTAAGAGAGTAGTGGTGGCCCAGTGGTAACGGCCGCGACTTACGTGTACGTACGTTCGAACCCGGAAAAAAAATTGCATGAAGAATAATTATACTTAATGCATAAGTGCAGTACCTAATTAAGTATTTTGATTAGACAGCAAAAAGTGTTACAATTTTTTTATTAATTCTCAATGAAAAATGCACAGTAAGTATATTCATCAAGTCATCAAGATCTGTAAAGTCAGCACCGCAAAATTTTTCAGAGTTCAGAATGTCTATTACTTACTTTTTATTGTACACTAGCTTTCGTCAGCAGTTTATCGCCTGCTTGATATCTTTATAAATTATGAAGCCTACTAGCTGCGCCCCGCGGTTTCACCCGCGTAAGTCTCGATCCCGTGGGAATATCGGGATAAAAAGTATCCTATGTGTTAATCCAGGTTATAAGCTATCTGTTTGCCAAATTTCATCCAAATCCATTCAGCCGTTTTTGCCTGATTGAGTAACAAACATCCAAACACACAAACACACAAACTTTCACATTTAGGTATAATATTAGTAGGATTATAGAGAAAAGACTTGTATTTTTTTTTGTAACGAATAAACTCTAAAACTACTGGACTGATTTTAAAAATGTTTTCAATGCTATAATTATCCCTGAGTAACATCTTACTAATATTATAAATGTGAAAGTTTGTGTGTTTGTGTGTTTGGATGTTTGTTACTCAATCAGGCAAAAACGGCAAATTTGGCAAACAGACAGTACATAATATTGTGTAGATTTAAGATGTAAGATTTTGGTTCGCGTCTGGGAAGTTGCCCTAGGAATATTAATAAAAATGTATTTATAATAATCATTATTACATTTTAACACTTTGTAATTGTTAGTATGTATGTAGTTGTAAGGACTATAGTAGTTGTAAAACACGTTTTAAATTGTGTTACTATGTAGATACCTACCTAACCTATGACCTATCCAATGTAGCAATATGTACGTCGTTTATCATGTATTTTCTAATAAAGGTACAATTTGATATTATTATCCAACAGTTTTTATTTACTCATCAAAATCAAAATATTTTATTTCACACTAGCTGCGCCCCGCGGTTTAACTCGCATAAGTATCGATCCCGTGGGAATTTCGGGATAAAAGGTATCCTATGTCCTATTCCATGTCCTACCCCTGTGCCAAATTTCATCCAAATCCGTTCAGCCGTTCACGCGTGATGGCGTGACCAAGGGAAATAGGGATACATTTTTATTAATATATAGATATACTAGTTGCGCCCCGCGGTTTCACTCGCATAAGTCTCGATCCCGTGGGAATATCCGGATAAAAGGTATCCTATGTCCTTCTCCAGTTCATGGTCTACCTATGTGCCAAATTTCATCCAAATCCGTTCAGCCGTTCACGCGTGATGGCGTGACCAAGGGAAATAGGGATTCATTTTTATAAATATAGATAATATTATAATAATAATATACAACTAGGGCATGTAATATCGGAAGGTTTTCAATTCCGATACTGATTTCCGATATTAGATCTCAATGTCGGAATTCCGATATTAATATCGGAATTTCATTATTTCTTTAAAAATTGCACAAATTCGGTATGAGGTTGGATTGAGTGCAATAAAAAACATTTTTAAATCGTATTCTTTCATTTACTTCAAACATTAGTTATTTTGTTATAAGCATGCCCACTGTCATTACTGTATTTACTATTTTATGAAAACCTTTCAATATTATAAATATACTGCCCGTTTTATCATGCACTTAATTTGTAACTTTTGTTATTTCAATCAATCTAGCTTTTTCACAACTATATTGAGGTCGGCTTCCAGTCAAACTGATACAGCTGAATACCAGTATTACATTTATTTACATATAGCAACTGCATAGCTGATTTCCACAACCAAGGAACTTGCAAAGACTGGTTGAGACTTCTGACTACCCGTAACGTCTGGCAAAGATCTATGAATTAAGAGTGAGACGTATTTATCGTAACAGATAGAAATAACAGATAATAAAAAATAACAGATAACAATTGTTCCTAACAATAAAACATATCTGTTACTTAAAATAACAGATCCTCAAGACTGTTACCGCGGCTGTTACTGTTAAAACTTCCGATACGATTTTCGACTTTAAACCAAAAAAATAAAGAAGATATTCAATTAAGATTTCAATACGTATTTATCGTCCGTACAAAAATAACAGGCTGTTATTTAATAACAGATATTTGGATCTGTTATTTTTTTGTAACAGTAACAGTGATATCAGATATCGTGTTTAACCTGTTAAAACCCATCTCTACTATGAATCACAGCCGGTACCAACTGTGCCATTTTATGATCATCCTTCAATGTTATTGCCTATTCTCACACATATTTAGTTACTTATTGGTACTTAACATAACTTAACATCGTGCGTATATATTCTTCGAAGTGTTAGGCTATAGTACACGCACATTTCACCAGTTTTGCTCCTAGTTCCATGTAAAAGGGGACAAGCCTGTTGCCATCAATCGGGCTGTAATCCAGACTCTTAGACTGCTACTGAGAAATTCCAGATGGATAACACTATTATTGTTCTTGCATCGCATGCTTAGCGAGCTGGCAACGGGAATACGGCAGCGCGCTGTCACGCTCGGCGCTACATTAGGATCTAAAATATAGGTTTAGTTTAAAACTTAAAATATAGAAAAAAAAATCCGATATTGATATTCCGATATTGGATCACTCAGTATCGGAACTTACGTTCCGAGATTCCGATATTACGATATTCCGAGATTCCGAGATTCATGCCCTATATACAACATTATTTTTTGTTTATGCTAAACCCGAAATGGGGTCATTGTACTCATCATTTTGAACAACTTTTTCTATGGGACCAACCTTAAATCGCGAAAATAAAATCAGCTGTTCCCTACATTTTGTCGATTTAAGTGGGATTAAGGTAGGTTTCAAGGTGGTCCAGGTAGGTCAGGTATAACGAATTTTTTGTAATTTTTGGTCGTCGGGAATTTTTGATTGGAGGGCTACTTCCTCCAAAATGGGGCAAAAAGGGGCTACTGGATATCTCCGCCTTATGAGATCCGATAACGATGGTTCCTTTTTTAATTGAAAGGTGGTAACTGAAAGTAGGTCTCAAAATTGATGAAGATTTGATGAGGACTTTCGGCATGATGAGCAGAATAGCTTCTCAAAATGCAGTAAATGGCTCACTATTTATTAAAACCTATTTGTTAATTTTTCTAGCTGGCCACAAATTTTTACTCATAATTTTTCTGGCTTTTATGGTACTGTAGTAGTCATCAAGGAACCGATATAGCCATGTTTCGCCATCTCTGTATGTCTATCCGCGGCTTAGCTCAGAGAATCTTAGTACTAGAAAGCTGTAATTTGGCATGGGTACCTATACATTTCAATTTAATTTCAACTAATTGTTTATAGTTGAAATTAAATTGTAGCATAAAGTCTCCAACCAAGTCCTGACTAAATAACTCCTCAATCAACAATTGCTCTCTTCATCTTTCTTGTTGACGTAATTTATACCATGTTGCATCTGAGTAACATTTCTGTAATCATTGTAGACTTTGGATTAATAAAACGAAATGTAAGTGTTGCGTCGCAACCATCAAGGTTTTGCCAATCGCTGATTAGCCTGCCAGTTAAATCGAAACAGTCAATACCAGACTAGACTGAATAAATACTTGATAAAAGTCCTTCATGACCGCCCATGGTTGGTGACTGTTGATGGATTTTGTTTTCTAGTTGTTTGGATATGTTGACTTACTGTATCCAAACAACACATAACTATATCCATTAGTAGCGATCTTAAAAATATAAGTAAGATCTCAAATTGTGTTTTGTAAAAACAAAACTAAGTATTATATAAAACTTACTGATTCCGATATTTTTTTTAAATTATATGCCCATTATCTATGTAAATAAATTGTAAGAAAGTGCTTCAGGGTGTGTTTGGGTCTAGGTATTCGAATGAATTCGAAGGGCGTCAGTAAAAAGTATTTTTGAACGTAACAGGTAATCAGTAAAAACAACAATATTATGTAGTAGGATTTTGGGCACGTACGACGCACACGAACCTTTCGTGAGTGCGTCTCCGTACATGCCCAAAATCCAGCTGTGTGAGAATGTGAATAATCTACGCTAGGTACCTCTAGGAATTTAATTCAATGGCGATGGTGATGGCTGCGACAATAATGCTACTTCTAGCTGCATGGTGTCGTTTTTCCGTTCCAGTGTCATGTTGGTATTTTCCTGCCAGTGTATGTAAATGTTGATACCTATGTACAATGAATGATCCAACGAGTAATAAAGTTTATCTTAATAATGTTTGTGTGTAATTGTTGTAACTGTAAATTATTCATGCAATGTAGATGCGTTGTGGCAAGTTACAATATTATGCAATGCAATCGTATGCTTAGCATTTTAAAGTACCGTATATACCTAATTAGGAACATAGGAAACGAAACAGCAACCTAATTGCGTAATACACTATCAGTCAGAATTGGAATCAATTCGAAACATATGTCTAATCCATTGCTTCATTTACGTTGATGAGCAGATTTTTTTTTCGAACTTATGAAGCAATGGATTAGACATTTCTTTCAAACCGATTGCAATTCTGAACGATCGGGCATTACGCAATTAGGATGCAGTGTAAGATATGTTTTTTTTTTTAACTGATGACGTTGTTACCGTTGCGAATCATAATATATTTTAATCAACATCAACCAAACACTGACCAGCGAATTGCAAAAAACGTAAGAAAACTTGAATTTTGCGGGCCACCTTAGCGCAACCCCCTTAAGGAGCTCCAACGACTCAACGAACCATACCAAAGAAAGGGCATTTGGATAGGCCGCATAAAGTACTTAAGCAGTAGTAATAATACCGTTTATAAAAACTGGCACAATATAAAACGCATTGAGATGTAAGATCTAAACAACATGTTAACAACACGTTACTGGGGTCATATTGCCATTTTATTGCTAAAACATACCTACGATGATGATGAAAGAAGTTAAAGGGGAAAATCTATAAGTCCGTGATAAGACCTGTCGTACTGTATGGATCGGAATGCTGGGCCGTGAAGAAGACGGATGAAAAAATAATGCATGTAGCGGAGATGAGAATGTTGAGATGGATGTGTGGAGTGACGAAAATGGATAAAGTAAGAAATGAGTATATAAGGGGAAGTTTAAAAGTGGCGCCAGTGACAGAAAAGTTGAAAGGTAATCGTTTGGCCAGGTATGGGCATGTGATGAGGAGGGACGAAACGCATGTGACTAAAAAAGTGATGAATATAAATGTTGATGGATGGAGTGGGAGAGGAAGGCCAAAGAAAAGATGGATGGATTGTGTGAGGAATGATATGAAAGAGAAGGGAGTAAATGATGGCGTGACGGCTGACAGGGGAGAGTGGAAAAAGAAAACGTGTTGCGCCGACCCCAAGTAACATGGGATAAGGGCAGGAAGATGATGATGATGATGAAAGAAGGATCACATCATCATATTGTAGCCCTCTCGTAGCCGTCCAGTAGACGTCGCTTAGCTGTCTCGTAGCGGTGTCGTAGCAGTGTCGTAGCAGTGACGTAACTGTGTCGTAGCAGAGTCGTAACTGTCTTGTAGCGGTCTCGTAGCCGCCCGTAGCCGTTTCGAAGTTTTACATTACTAAGAGAATGTAAGAGCGACCGAAGCGAGTTTGCAAATTGGAGCATTTTGGACTGGGATTGGTTAAGTTTTCATTGTACCTAACATTATAAGAGAATGTACAAGCGAACGTAGCGAGCTCAAAAATTATACCATCTTGTCTGGGATAGGTTAGATTTTCTGTTTGATTTTTATTAACCCTATTCATTAATTACAGGCCTAATATGAATGGGAATTTGAGGTCTTGGATAACAAAACATTGGGGCCTCTGTAGCTGAGGGGCCCTGTATCATTGATAGTAGCTATATCCCTGACTGTACCTGTGCAAAGCATGGGCAGTTGTTCTGATAATGGGTATGAATGCGGATGTGAGCAAGTTTGTTAAAGATTGATTGTATGATCTCGTCACGGAAATTATCTAAGATTAATATTTTTTGTAGATTATGTTACTTATGTAATGAAAGAGATAATCCATCGGATAATCCAACAATTGTGAGACAATCCGATTTAATGATGTTTTACAGTTCTGTGTATCCAAGTTTACAATCCTGGATGGTATAAAGCTTGTCTTTCGGTGCGAGTTTATTCACAGCAAAAAAAAATGGCGAAACAGATCATCATTATCGTTTTGGTGAGTATCCTTTTATATTATTATAGCTAGTTGGAAGTTTTAAGTAGAGCTGTGGGTATGGTTTATTTTTTTCCTAGTATCCCTTTTGTGTAAGGGTCTGTTCACACCGAGTCACGACGCGCACTTTTTAAGATTCGAAGAAATTTATTTACTGCACAATAAGGTACACACTGCTACACATAAAGCTATACATTTCCAGTATAAGCTGACCTCGCATTATACGAAAATCCTATACAATGCGAGATCAGCATTACACTGGAAATGTATAGCTTGATGTGTAGCCGTGTGTATACGCGCTGCGCAGCACCGCGCATCTTAGCGTACTTCGACACGCGTGAAGGAAACAAGTACGATATTTGTTAAAAAGTGCGTGCAGCGTCGCGTCGCTGTCTGAACTGACCCTTACTCAGTTTCACCAAATAACCTGATAGACTACACTCCAAATAATTTCCTGGTAATCAAATAGTAAAACAAAACACTCATGGCTGGTAATTTTCTAGATGCTGTCTGTGTGCGCGTGGCAGGCGCATGCCGTTGTGAACTGTACGGCCACCGGAGCTGGTCGCCAAGCCGATCCCGCCGACACGACCTGCCAGAACTACACTCTCTGCGTCTACGTCAGCAGCACCAACACCTACGTCTCCTACAACTACGTCTGCCCCACGACCTCTCTCTTCAGCCCCACACTCGCTCAATGTACCACCACCTACACTTGCCCCGCTACCACTACCAACACCACAACTTCGGTTTGTACAGCTAATGGGTTCATCGCTGATCCCAACTCCTCAAATTGCTCTTCTTACATTGAATGTGTCAACATCAACGGAACCTATTCCGAAACAACGTACACTTGTCCAGATACTACATACTACAACCCAAATACGACTCTTTGCGATTCTTCTTACAACTGCACCAGCACAACCACATTCACGTGTACCACAGCCGGTAGATTTGCCAATACTGCTGACACCACCTGTCAGACGTATTTCTACTGTGTACTTTTGAGTGACGGGACGTTTACTCAGTACAATTACACTTGTCCTAGTACGTCGTTGTTCAATCCTTCATCGGCGCTGTGTACTGCTTCTTATACATGTACTAATTGACAACGTTAATGATGATGACTGTTCGGTCGTCATCATCGATGATGGAAGATCGTACGATGAGTCATTATGGGTGCAAACTTTCAACCTTTTCTAGCTGGCAAACGTGATAAATTTATAATATGTTTTTCTTTATTTTTGTTTGAAGATTTGACGAATATATTCGATGCTCTATATTTTTGTCTTTTACTTTTCGTCACCAAGGTACAGTACTACGTACTACGTGTTTAAGATTTGAACCTTTAACGTGAAATAATTTGACTCAGAGAGTCAAGCATGTTGCCTCAAACCAGTAGGAACTTTTTGAAATTAAGTCAGATTGACTTTCTTTCAAAATCGACCTGCAGGCGTAGCATGAGCACCGCTTTGTCGACGGAAGAGTAGACAAAAATGACGTTTCCTGTAGACAGTAAACAGTACGAGACGGCAGCAAAATAGAAAGAGTCAACTGCACTTTTTACGAAATTCACTCTTTTACATAATTCGACTCAGAATTCTTTGTTTTATCATAGGATTTATCGGTTGTCAGTGTGATTTTGACAGTAAGGATAGAAAACTTTCTTCCGAAATAGTCTACATATAAAAAGACCTAGACAAAGATCGTTAGAAATGAAAGACAAAATGACAGATTGTAGAAAGATTTCTACGGTGGATGTCAAAAATGAAGAAACAAACTGTCACTTTGTATAGAAAAAGCTATGTCTATTCTTCGTAGAGAAAGAAAGCGCCATGCTACGCCTGCTGGTTAATGTATTGAAAGATTGATAGAGACCTGGTTAAGTTAAGAAAACTGGTTAAGTTATCTGACGATTCCAAGACCTTTGAAATAAAAAATTGAATCCGCCTAGCCTTTTCCCAAATATGTTGGGGTCGGCTTTCAGTCTAACCGGATGCAGCTGAATACTAGTACTTTATTTATTTATTTATTTTATTTATTTATTTCTGGCCAACCAACAATTGTTTATACTATTACATTTTCAAATAAAGATTCTTATATAAAAGGGGGACTTTACATGGAGGGACTGCCTATGTGTCACACGATTAACCCTTGGTAAGACTGGTTGTCAGATTTATGGGCGTCTGACTACCCGTAGGTAACGACTGCACAAGATCAACGAATGACAGCAGGTACCAATAACGGCTTAACGTGCTTTCCGAGGCATGGAGGGTCACGATACGTAATGGATGGTCACCCATCCACAAACCAACCGCGGCTAGCGTTCGATCGACCCGTGCGGCTGTTATTAAGCCACGAGCTCTACGAGTACACGAGGTCCTAGAAGAGATGAACAACTGGTAATTGAATGATCACTGAATGCGGAATGCGACGTGTTATGACTATTTTCCGAAACGTATAATTACTGAATTATAAAAATAATGACGTTATACTGTACTGATTGTTGGATTATCCATTGTGGTCCATAATAATGGTCTTTTGTTTTTTGAAGAATGATGTGCAAGTGAATATTATATTATTATGGTGTCTTTCCTAGTTTAGTCAACACAACGATATGGTCATGGCAGCAAGGATCTTTATTCCTTTTTTGGTGAGTTTTTATTTTATTTATTTTGCCTCGGAAACGGAAGGCCCCCAAGATCTCACGCTTTATTTTTACAATAGGTTGGACCACAAGTGAATTTTAACTGGAGAAATGTGGGCGTTTACTATTTGCCCTCTTCTTGCTATCTCTTTGAGCAATACAGTCGTTACATGTACAGTCACGAGCAAAAATATGTATACACTCAGCAAAATTCAATAACGTTTTTCTCGTGGAATAACGATTTTAACTTTGAGATGATACCTATTTCATAATAATAGGGGTTCAAAAATACTATGTTCGTTATATCATAAAATTACAGTAGGAGAAAATCACTTTTAAAAGTTGCTAAGTGTATACATATTAGTGCTCGTGACTGTACAATAAATATAAGTAGAGTGTCGAGCGGATTACAGTTTTCTGTTTGACCTAGAAAATTATGTATCAATTTTATAACGAAAAAATAAAAAAAACAACTTTTTATGACTTCTTTTCAGGTATTGTGTGGCACGAGGTGGGCTTATGCTGCTGTCAACTGCGGAGAAACTGGAGCTGGTCGATTCCCGGACCCGGACGATCACAGATGTAAGAACTACACACTGTGTATCAACGTACAAAATGAAGATATAAGCTATATCGCGTACGACGCCGTCTGTCCCAGTGTATCTGTGTTCAACCCATATACGTCCATGTGTACCTCACCGAACAAGTACACCTGCAGCAACAGAACTATTGACACTACTACACGTAATCAGTCCGAAATCTGCACTTATGATGGTTTCATCGCCGATCCAGATGACAATAATTGTTCTACTTATATACAATGTGTGAATATCTCAGGCGAATTTACTCAATTGAGACAAAGTTGTCCGGATACCACATATTTTAACCCAAAGACGACTTTATGCGAGGCCAACTACAAGTGTTTGAACTTCACCTGTTCATCAGCTGGCAGGGTCGCCGATACGACGGACTTCACCTGTCGCAAATACTACTACTGCATTTATTTGTATAATGAGACGTATGTTCAGTTTGATTACAGATGTCCTGAAAATTCTATGTTTGATCCTGAAACCAAACTTTGTACGGCGAATTATAAATGCAGTTAGGAAAATATCTTGTTAATTTTTTATTTTTCACAAAAGTTTTTTTTTTATGATTCAGTACTACTTATTGGTCGTTAAGTAACTTTACGTAAATTGTACCATTTCATGAGTCTGAAAAGTAGAAAGATTTGCTTCTATAGATTGACTTTTACCGATTCTTGTGTCATAAAATTATATATGTCTAACAAATAAGTTAAATTAAATAAAATGATAATAATAAACGACTAATTTGAATGATGGCGTGGCGTTATATTTGTTTGGGAACTAACAAATTACCTAGTAAGTTCATATGAAATTCGCTGCCGCGAATTTCCCGTGGCCAGGCCGTTAGGCTGTCAGAAATGAACTTTAGTAGGTATCTATCTAACAAGAGAAAAAAACCTAGATTGTTTACTTTTTTTTATTTATTTATTTAAACTTTTCGCACAAAAAAAAAGGTACAAAGGCGGACTTAATGCCTGAGGCATTCTCTACCAGTCAACCAAGGGTGGTGAAGAGATTATATGGCGGGTGCTCTAATTGAGAGGAACAAAGAGAAAAAATATATAATATTTCGGTTTTATTCTGGTTTATGATTTTGCCAAAAAGATTCGTACATACGTCGCGGCCTGCAAATTTAAATTATTAACATTAGTCTGGTTTTCACATCTATTGGCAATCCAAGCAGAGAAGATTCGTAGGTATATGAATACACAATCACCAACACGGAACAGACTTTTCGAACATTATGTATTATGCAACGGATTAGCAATATTCTTTCAAATCAATCTGATTGTGATTGATAGTGCAATTAGGGTGCAGGACCAGTCTTATTCCTGTGCGCACACAAAGTTGTAAGGAGACGAGGTGCATTTGCCTGTTATTTGGTTGGAAAACTGTAAGCCGACTACGGTAAAATAAAAGTGATCTAAAAAGTACGAAACAAGAAAAAAATTCAGACATAGCAAGACATAGGTAAGTCGTCGCATGCCATTATAATTTTGGTGTTCCTGGAACCCACATGGTATACGGGTATGCTTTACCTTTTGTAGCCGTCTCCTAGCTGTCTCAGTTGCCTTCGCGTAGACGTCACGTAGCCGCTGCGCGAATTCTTTATCAATTCAATACAATTTATTGGAACGAAGTTCTTTTACGCGGCTTGTAAACTTTCAGAAAATGTAACGCTAAAAACGTTCATACTTGCGACTGTCTATTCAATGAGAAAGATAGGGAGAACGCCAGCAGAAAAAAAACAAAAGAGGAAAGTGATTACAGTGTCTTGGGATAAAATTGTACACATCGGCCCGAGTACACGGTGTAAAAAGTGCACATGAGGAAATCGAACTATTATCATTAGAAAATAGTAACATAAAAATAATTAATGGAGAACTAAAAAAGAAAAATGACATCTATAAAAATTTTGTCAGCAGCCCAACAAAAACTAAAGTAACGACACCAAAGTCCAAAAAAAATACAAAATCAAAACAAACACAAACAAAAGAGACTACCGAAAAAAAACACTCTTCACCTATTAATACAACAAGCAATAGCGGCGACGACAAGAGCTTATCTAACACAGCTCAAAAGATACAAGACAAAACCAGACAAACAACAGAACATCCGTCCAACAAACACAAAATATGCCAAAGTCCACACCTCAATGACAAGAAAAGATGCAAAATATGTATTTTGAGTACAGATAATGAAAATAAAATTCTAAACATTGCAGAAAACGTTCTTACTCGATCTAAACTCTGTCATTACATAGCACCTTACGGAGGTACACATGAATTACTGAAAGGCATAAAAGAGAAACTAACCAACTTCACATTAGAGGACTATTGCATAGTTTTATTGGGTGAAGAAGACTTTAGAATGACAAATAGCTATTACGACATCATTCTAAATGTCCGAGAAGTACTACAAAAAATCAACCACACTAATTTAATTATTTGTACCCCGACATATAAATGCGAAAACTACTCTAACTTATATAATTCTAGAGTGGAAACATTTAACAACTTACTATATCTAGACATAATGACGCATGAATACGCATACCTACTAGACAGTAACAAGAATCTCTTCTATGACTACACTACGCATAACAAATGGACTGGCAGAATTAATAATACTGGACTACAAATTATTTTTAAGGATATATTTGACTTAATTACTGACATTCAATTTAATAACCAGATGGTATTTAAAGACACTGAATATAGCACGGATAATCTGTCAAGCGGTGACCTTTTTCGTCACTGATCATCTCTATATAATGCACCAAAACATAGCAGGATTATTCAACAAATCAAATGCACTCACAGTTAGTTTGAATGAACTCATGGAAAAGAGCTTACAGGTTGATTTGATATGCATTACGGAACATTTTATGATGGAAGGCTATGAAAATCAGCTAAACATACCTAACTATTGTTTAGCCGCCCACTACAGCAGAAAAGATGCTAAGAGAGGTGGATCTTGTATCCTTGTTAGAAATGGACACGAGTGGAAGGAATTATTGAATATTTCAAAAATGTCAATAACTGGCACTTTTGAGTGCTGTGCTATCGAATTAACTAAGTGCAATACTGTTTTTGTATGTGTGTATCGAGTTCCAAATATGAGCAATCTTAATGCCTTTTTTAATAAATTTGAAACAGTCTTACAACACTTAACTACAAAACGCTATAAAAACATTGTCATAGCTGGTGATTATAATATAGACATGTTAAAGAGGAATTACCAATCGATTGAGTTTGAATGCCTTCTACTTAACTTTAACCTAAACCTAGCAATAAATGAACCAACACGACTAGTGAGTCAAACGTGTATTGATAATTTTGCGCATAATTACAACAAACAATGTAAGACGGAGATCTTGGAATTTGCTCTTTCAGACCATACGGCCCAACTATTAAAATGCCCTGTAAATAAAATATGTACCATTGATAAATACTGTGCCATTAGACGCAATTACAGTAGGGAAAAAGTATCGAAGTTTAAACGCTGTATAAGCAAACTTAGTTTCTCTGACATCTACGAAACTGATGATCCTAACACTGCCTACAATAGATTTCACGAACTATTTTCTTTATTTTATAACCTTTGTTTTCCTAACTCTAAGACTACAATAAATTTAATAAGAAAGCCAAGGTGGATATCAAGAGGTATTAAAACCTGTAGTAAGAAGAAAAGACAACTTTTGTGGACGTACAGATTAAAGCCAAATCAGTTAAATAAAACTTGCTTTAAAGATTACTCTAAGCGCTTTAGAAAAATCATTACTCTGACACAGCGTTCACAGAATAACTTTAAAATCAAAACTTCACACAACAAATGTAAAACAGCATGGCAAATAATAAATCAAGGAAAATTTATTCCACCTAAAAATTATAAATTAAAAATTCAATCTGAAAATGACACAATTACGGACGCGAAACAAATTGCCAATGGATTTAATAATTATTTTATTAATAAAATACAACCTACAGCTTATTCTAGTAACAAAACTACATTGCCTTCCCTTTATAATAAGAACTCGATGTTCATGGCTCCTTGCACACCACAACAGATACTAAAAATTATAATGGCCTTAAAGAACACAAATAGCGTCGGGTATGATGGAATATCTACCAAAATACTAAAGGCAGTAGCGTACGAAATATGCAGCCATTTGTGTCATATTATTAATCTTTCGATAGCCGCCGGCAGTTACCCCAACGCACTAAAAATGGCGATCGTTAGACCAATATTTAAGAAAGTGGATAAAGAACTTATGGAAAATTATAGGCCTATTTCACTGATTCCAATCATTTCTAAAGTTTTTGAAAAATTCATGCACAAGGAATTAAACGGTTATATAGAAAAAAAAAAAATATTATGTAACGAGCAAAAAGGATTTCGTGAAAATAAAACTATAGGTATGGCAATCTACGACTTCATATACACGGTATTGACAAAGATGGACAAAAGAACACCTGTATGTACTATCTTTTGCGACATGACGCAAGCATTTGACTACGTACATCATGAAATTTTAATTAAAAAACTTGAAGCTTATGGAATAAGAGGTAATGTACTTAATTTAATTCAATCTTATTTAGGCAATAGAAAGCAAAAGACAGAAATAACTAGAATCAATATAGCTACTAAAAAAGAAGAGATATATGTTTCAGATGAGCGTCACGTTAACTTTGGTGTTCCACAAGGTAGTGTATTGGGACCTCCTCTCTTTACTTTATATATCAATGACTTGCCAAAGTCAACTTCACATCCCATGACGCTATTCGCAGATGATAGTACAGTGACAATTTCTAATAATAATAATGACATGACGCAATATAAACTTGACATTCACAACTCTTTGACATCTATAATACAATGGTTAAACTGTAATAATTTAAAGATCAATTTAATTAAAACTAAGATCATGCATTTTAGCCAGCGTTTGACAAGAAATAATTTGGACATAAATATTGATAATAATACCGTTGAAAGTGTTAATACAACCAAATTCCTTGGACTAATCATTGACAAAAGACTGGACTGGAAATTACATATAGAGAATCTCTGTAAAAAAAATTGTAGTTCGTCTTTTGCCTTGCATTCCCTAGCTGCAGTAGTGAATGTAGATACACTAATTGCGGCCTACCATGGCTTAGCTGCGTCTCACTTAAGATACGGCATAATCTTTTGGGGAAATTCTACCGATTTCAACATCGCATTCAAGGCCCAAAAGAGATGCATTAGGTCAATGTTTAGGTTAAAGACTGATGATACTTGTAAACCGTATTTCATAAGATACAAGATATTAACTTTGCCTTGCCTGTACATCCTCGAAACTGTAATGTTTATTAAAGCGAATCCCAAATTATTTCCACGCTTACAGGACGCTGTCCCACGTAATAGACGGGATGTGAGCATAATTCGCGTATATCCTGCTAAAACTGCACTCATGCGCAAAAGTGTCATCTGCATGGCTCCAACTATATTTAACAAGCTACCTAAGCGTTGGAAAGAGCTAAGTATCAATGCGTTCAAACGTCAGTTGATAGTGTTTTTATCGCAAAAAGCTTATTATAGTGTGTCTGAATTTTTAAATGAAAAACTTGTCTAACATTAATTTTATTAATTTATAATACTGAAATCTATTGATTATAATAATATGTAGTAATGTGACTAAAATATTTGTACGCCAATATATTATAAGGCTAAACATGATTGGACTATAATGTAACTGATGAACATCTTGCATGCTCTTGTGTGTGTATACCATGTTTATACAAATAAATAAATCTTATCTTATCTTATCTTACACAGCATGCCGGAGAGAGAGAGAAATGTGAATTTGGTCAAATGTAAATCCAAGATGGTGGCTCTGATTTTTTTTAAAGTTGTCATCATGGCTATCGTTTTCATGGTTTTCGAGGATGCTAAAGCCGATAGTGAGGTCAAAATGTAAATCCAAGATGGCGGCTGCGAAAATTTTCTAAGTTTTCGTCATGGGTGTAATGTTGTTTTCATAGTTTTCGAGGGTACTAAACCCGATCCTTCAAGCCAAAATGGTGGCGGCGATATTTTTGTTATAAATGCTATGTGAGAAGGAACTTCGTTTCTGACGGGGGTCCCCCAACCCCACACGTTTTGCTAAAAAATTGAAGTAATTATTGTAAAGTTACCTTGAGACATAAGTGTCGAACACAAACTGATGCAGCTCTCGTTGGATATTATTACTGTAGAAAACAGTATTTCTGGGCCTTACATTCTGGTAGCACATTGACAGGGGAAAGTAATTATTTTCATACAATTCCAATTCTTTGGGTTGTTATTGACGTCTTTGTGCTGATGATCATGATGATGGCTGATAATCATGACGATAAAATTCCTATCAGTTATGGTTAAAAGTGTAGGTAATAGGTGATTGTGGTTGAATAAATATAATCAAAATTAATTTGCTTATCCTTTTCCCAACTATGTTGGGGTCGGCTTCCATTCTGAACGGTTGCAGCTGAATAAAAGTATTTTACATGGAGCAGCTGTCTATAACGTCCGTCGTATTATGACCTCCACAACTCAGATAACACGATACCCTTTGGCAAGACTTGTTTTCATAATTTTGGGCTTCTGGCTACCCGTAACGACTGTCAAAGATTAGCGAATGACAGCCGGGATCAAAGGCTTTCCTAGACACGGAGGGGGTCTCGATATGTAATAGATGGTCGCCCATCCACGAACGACCGCGGCAAAAGTAGCTTAACCTTCGATTCACCCGTGCGGCTGTTATAATTTAACCACGAGCTCTGAAATAACAAAAATATTATATTAAAGAATGCATTTAGGTCTATTTGGTAGGAGTTTTTGTTCTGGTCAAATATATTATATCTTCATTCTGTTATCTAATTGCGTAACTCTTTGACAGTTAAACAACATTCATTGCGTTATTTACGTTGTTGTGCAGATTTTTTTTTCAAACTTTTGAAACAATACATTATAAATGTTCGAAAAGATCGTGTATTACGTAATTAGGGTGCTGGTGGTAGATGACATGAACAACCGGTATTGATTGGTCACTGAATGCGGAATACGACATTTTATGACCATTTTCCGAAAAGTATTAATACTCAAATATAGTAATAAAAACAATAGGCACGGTCCGCGGGGGGGGGGGGGCTGGGGGTCATGACCCCCCCGAAAATCATTCAACCCGTCGAGACTGAATGATTTACCTACGTGTTTTACCAACTAAAAACTGTAGGTACTTAAAAAAAGTAGAGTACTTATCAAATAAGTAACCCTAACCATTTCCCTAAAATTTTAATAGGTTTACGTATATAATAAAAATTTATTCCACAATTTTCGCTATTGCACCTACCACTGTTTGTCTCTGCATCACCCAAAGGTTGACTGGTAGAAAATGCCTATGGCATTAAGGTCCGCCTCTGTACATTTGTGCTTAAAGTATTAAATAATAATAATAATAATGGTGACCCCCCCCCCCAATTCTTGGGCTGCGACCGCGCCTGAAAAACAATGACGTTATGCAGATCTGAGTGTTGGATTATCCATTGTGGTCCATAATAATGGTCTTTTGTTTTTTGAAGAATGAAGTGCAAATGCAAATATATATGTGTCCTTCCTAGTTTAGTCAACACGACGATATGATCATGGCAGCAAGGATCTGTATTCCTTTTTTGGTGAGTTTTTATTTATTTATTTATTGCCTAAGAAACGGAACGCCCCCAAGATCTCACACTTTATTTTTTTTACAATAGGTATAAATTTTATCTTTTCTCTATACTATTTGCTCTAATCTCTATTTCTTTGAGAAATACAGTCGTTACATTGTGTGTTACATATACAATTATTATAAGTAGGTAGAGTGTTGACCAGATGTCAGTTAAAAGTGACCCAATTATGGTTAAATTTTTTGATTGAAATGAATCGATAATTTATATCATCCTATCATAAGTCTATTTGAACATCAATCGGTCCAAAAAGGTCCTTATGACAGTTTATTTCTTCTTTTCAGGTATTGTTTGCCACGAGGTGGGCTTATGCTACTGTTAACTGCAGAGAAACTAGAGCTGGTCGATTCGCCGACCCGGCCGATCACAGATGTAAGAACTACACACTGTGTATCTACGTACATGACGAAGATAACTATATCTCGTACGACGCCGTATGTCCCAGGAAATCTGTGTTCAACCCAAAAACATCCACGTGTACCTCACGAAACAAGTATACCTGCAGCGACAGAACTACTGACACCATTAAACCACCACCACGTAAGCAGTCCAAAATTTGCACTTACGATGGCTACATCACGGATCCAGATCACAAAAATTGTTCTACTTATATACAATGTGTGAATATCTCAGGCGAATTTGCTCAATTGAGACAAAGTTGCCCGGGTACCACATATTTCAACCCAAAGACGACTTTATGCGAGGCCAACTACAAGTGTGTGTACTTTACCTGTTCGTCAGCTGGCAGGATCGCCGATACGACGGACTTGACCTGTCGCAAATATTACTACTGCGTTCATTTGTATAATGAGACGTATGCTCAGTTTGATTACAGCTGTCCTGAAGATTCTATGTTTGATCCTAAAACCAAACTTTGTACGATGAATTATGAATGCAGTTAGTAAAAATCTTAGGTACTACTTATTAGTCAGTAGGTAACTTCTTGTAAATTGTACCATTTTATGATTCTGAAAAGTAGAAAGATTTGCTTCTCTATATCAGGCACATAATTTTGTTTCATAGAATTACTGTCTCAGCTGTGATTTTTATTATAAGAATAATGACAAATCTTCTATAGCTATACAATACTAAAACGGGTGATAGACGTGCGAACAAGTACGCGTACTTATGGCTCGGCGAGCTTACTTGCCCGTCTGTCATCGCCGCGAGCCGCGAGCCAATTTGACAATGAAATTCTGAGAAAGCTTCACGTGTAACACCGACGGCAAGCCGAGTAAGGTCGCGAAGGTAAGTTTAAGTACGCACGTTTATCACCCACTTAAAACTAACTACGTTTCATCAAATAGTTCTTTTGAGGTAACGTTGGCTCCACTGTTAAATTAAAAAAAAGTGTGAGTCGGACTCGCGCACGAAGGGTTCCGTACCATTATCTATAAAAACGGCAAAAAAATAACGTTTGTTGTATGGGAGCCCCCCTTAAATATTTATTTAATTTTTGTTTTTAGTATTTGTTGTTATAGCAGCAACAGTTAAGTTGTTGAATTTCAACTGTCTAGCTATCACGGTTCTTGAGATACAGCCTGGTGACAGACGGACAGACAGATAGACAGACAGACAGACAGCGGAGCCTTAGTAATGGGGTCCCGTATTACCCTTTGGGTACGGAACCCTAAAAACGGACCTATTAGGTAGCGCCGGAGTGGCGTAGCGTAATCGTATTGGTCCTACAACAGTGCCAACATTACGGCATAGGAACTATTTGACTATACAAATAAAACTGTCTCATAGTTGTCTAGCAAATAAATTAAAATAAAATGATAAAGATAACGACTAAGACTAATTTGAATGATGGCATTGTATTTGTTTGGACACTAACGATTATGTAAGGTCATTCGCTTATCTGGTTGCGCAGATATAGTGTTATGCAAGGATCTTATATTCTCGTCAAATAGGGTTTTTTTTATAAACGTTGCTTAAAGTTAGGTGACGTTCAAACGTCAAAAATATATGGTTAAACAGTCGCTAATCATTACTTAACTTAAAGCAACGTTTGTAAATAAACGTTTTTATGTTTAAATGGATGTCAGAAATGAACTTAAGTACAGTAGGTACAACTTTTTTCGTAATGTCCCTCGGCAAACTTCGTTTTTCATCAGTCGTCGGATTTCCATCATTTGCCCTTTGCACTTGGTGCAGACCGGACGCTCGTAATCGACTTGGAAGTATATAGAGTAATTAATACTCTTTTACTTAATTTAATTCCTAAAAAAATGGGAGGAAATGGTTTAAGGAAAATAGTTTTACAGCTCTATATAGTTCATACGGAAATCAAAACAAAACAATAATAAAGAACTTAGTTCTGAATTCAAATTATTATACACGATAAATCTAATATTTGATGGACATGGAAATTAGCTTTCGTTTGTATTCGGAAATGCGATGATTCCCGAGACATTAGGAAATTAGTTGTACTGTATCTATCTTATAAACATCAAAAGAGAAAAAAACCCTTTGTTTTTTTTTCTATTGTTGTTCAAATAAATTTAGAGTTCCATGTTTTCATGAAATCATGAAAACGTGGCAATCTGCTTTACAATAAGCAAGTCGCACGTAATAATGCAACATGCAAAACAACAGATTAAGATTATCAAAGTACTATTATTGGTTAATTCCAAGGTTCTATTAATTATACTTTCTATTGTTTCTGTTTTACTATAAATTATTATGTAATAGGTATAAGTACCTAATTCCAGAGCATTATTTAGTATCTACAGCGACCGATCCAAAAATATGACAATGATTTTCCTCACCATTAGGTGAGGAAAATCATTGTCATATTTTTGTGAGTAGGTATTATTTTAGTGATTGCCAATTTTTCAAAATTTGGCCATAGCATAAAATCGCAAGAGAAGCATGCCATCATCTGTCTAGCCAAGTCTTCCCAACTACTACAAATTGGGGTCGGCTTCCAGTCAGATGCAGCTGTATATCAGTGTTAAGCGATTGCCAGCTCTGTCCTCCACAACCCGGGCGTATCGTGTAACGTGTATAGAATTTGTCACGACAACGTCAAATAACTGTTATGTTTTAAAGTGCTGTATGTTTTCGCGATTGACGCTGATGTGGCTGTGGTGTGCACTGCGCCAGGCCGGTACATCGACAAGGATGTAACAACCTACAAGAGCTACACACTTCGCATCTATGAAAAGTTCGGTAAACGTTTGTCCAGCCACGTCTTGTTTCAGCCAAATGAAAGGCAAATACACCTTTACAACTTTGTGTGCCCACAGTCATTCACAATCGAAATAATTTTAAAGAAAATTGCTAACTCATTGCTTCATACTTATGTTCGAAAAAATTGTGTCCTCAACAACGAAAATAACGCAATGAATGTTGTTGGACTGTCAAAATGAAAGCCATTGCTAGTCAGTTTAAGTGTGCTATGCAATTAACCCGCCGTCGAAGTCGTTTCGTAGTTCAGTCATGTCGAAGAAACGTTTTGTCGGAGTACAGTAGTGTCGGCCTTGTGAGGTATTTCGAACTAAAGTATTGTCGAAATATAGACGTGTCGGACTTCCGTATTGTCGAAATTAAATCTTGTCGTAGTACGGTTCGTCGAAGTTCAGTTTGGTAGTCATAAAAAAACCGACCAAGGGCGAGTCGGAATCGCACACGCAGGGTTCGTACCACCGAACAATATTTAGCAAAAAAATGCCAAAAGACATGTTTCTTGTATGGGGGATCCCTTATCATTTTTAACTTTATTTTATTTGTTTTTATAGCGGCATTAGAAAACACAATCTGTGAAAATTTCAACTGCCTACCTATTACTGTTCATGAGATACAGCCTGCTGACAAACAGACGGACAGCGGAGGCTTAGTAATACCTAGGGTTCCGTTTGGCACCCTTCAGGTACAGAACCCTAAAAAAGAACAAGTAAGCCTTTTGTAAGACGATCATCTATCGAACGGTTGACAGATTCTTCAATAATGCTGCTTAGGTCATCTGTATTTCTGCAAAATATTTGGATTTGGTTTTGTTTTGAAATAAGAAGACCTCAGCCGTATACCTACAACATGTTGATGACCATCTTACAACAGGTTGATGAACATCTTGATGACTTCAACAGTGAACAACAAAATAAACGAATCTATAATGTTGGAATACATAATGAACGAGCGTCACAAACTTTTGTATTTGAAAATAATGACAAATTAAAGTCATTAATGTTCCAACGATTACAATACTCTGTCGTAACGAATCTTGTTTTTCATTACCTGCTTTAATTTAACGCTTATATTTGATTAAGCACAAACAAGAAAGCAATGTGCCATAAGTAATTTATTACTGAGTAGGTGTAATGTCAATATTGAATACATAATTACGTCTGAGACACCAGATTTTGATAACGTGCGATAATGTTGAATTGTTATTTTCTCTACTCAGTTATTTTGGTTATAATATAGGAACAAAAGGTGATCTGAAGACCTTTTGCTGAAATCAGATATTTACATCTTTGGGAGCTACAATGTGCCAAGTAAATTAATAATTCAAGATGATCAGTCTGTATTTCAAAACATCCTTGTTAGTACAACAATTCTTCTTATGTACAAACACAGGGATTTGTTAGTTCCGCTGTTAACGTTCAAATTATTTGGACGCAAGCTAACAGTTAACAGTAATGAATGACTGCTTGTGAATTTTTTGTTTGATATAATTGAAAAAATCGTGTTCAAAGTGAGATGAAGTGAAATATTCCGAAACGTCATGAACACAATCTTTTTATTAATGCTGTTAACTTAAATAACGAGATAACTATATTATCTCTTGATCTTAGTATATAATCTTCAGTGCTTGAAGAAAACATTTAGAAATTCACGATGCAAAGAAAGATTACTGTCGCTGTATTTCTCGTAAGTACTTTTGTTATTGTTTTCATTCGTAGCCACTATATAATTTAATGAGGGACCATCGACTTCCTTCATAATCCACTTTTTTTGCAATAAAAAGTCTAATATGATTATAGGATATAATAATATTTTCATAACCTACCTAACTATAATATATATTTTTTTCATTATCAAAATTAAACATAGATAATAATTATAAAATGGTTTTTCTTATATGAATTCAGTGATTTTTTTATTTTGTGTTTATTTTTTTAATTGTATCAATTGTGTGATCAAATGAGGGAAAAATTACGTCTGGAAGTTGAGAAAAAGCCAGTAAAACTATTCTTACAATTTTTTAAATCATTCGATTTATAAATGGTGTGCCTATACCTTATAAACTGTGTGATACCTTATTTTTCTAGACAGAAGTTATAGGATTTTTGAGTAGGAATTTTTTAGATTATGTGTATAACGGCTGTTTTGATTGTGATTGTAACTTATGTGTCTGCTTCACGGACGCCGAAACAAACCTTACCAAACATGGTAATGATTAGTGATTATGGTGTTTCTTTACCACGGTTAATCCAATTACAGTAACAACCCTTTAGCGACAGACAAGACATTTCATTTGTGTGCATATGTGCAAATACTGCTGGTACTTTGACGAAGAAGAAAATTTGATATTCAACCGTCTGTAGGTCTTTGAAAATGTCTATGTTATCTTACATAATTATGCCCGGAACATAAATAAAAAAATAAAAAAAATGTTTATTTCAATTACAAAGGATGTGTTGTTGGAGATCACCTTTTAAGCAAGGAATTGCTTGTGTTAGGAGACTCCGCGCTTCCACTTATCATTATCTTATATGCAATTGAAATGTAGACAATGTACTATGCAAAATTAAAAATAAAAGGTAAAAAGTAACTTAAAATTATACAAACAGCACAGCAAATGAATGATTGATATGCCTAGAACAGGGCCAAAACGCGCGAATACGTGTGATATGTGTGAGTATGGGTGAGAGTGTGAAGAGTGAGGGTGTGTAGTGTGTGAGATATAATTAGCTTATTTTAGTCTATATATTAACAAAACTCTCCTAATATTATAAATACGAAAGTGTGTTTGTTTGTTACGCTTTCACGTCAAAATGTCTTAACAATCTGGAAGAGATCCGGTACTCTGGCAGTTCTTCCCTTGGGTCAGGACACAGGACACCTCCGACCCGACATTACCCACGACCTCCATGGGATCGAGACCCATGCGGGCGAAACCAGCAGGCGGAGCCAGTATAAGTTTAGGTGTAAGTTCCAGTGTAAGTTGTAGGTTAGCCCTACGACAATGTCTTGGGATCGGAAGAAGCCAAATAAATCTTCTTCCACTAACCATGCACACTACAATCCGAGTGTGGTTATTTTGGTCATAGAACATCGTAGAAAACATTATGTATTGGCATCTGAGAGGTAGCCAAAAGGGCTTTTGTTGCACTTGTGTAGTCTATTACTCTTTCTTAGTTCATAACTACGAAATTAGTTGAGAGTAGTGAAGAATTTGTTTCTGAGGGGCCTGTAGATTTGAATTTTGATACGCAATTTTATTTTCAGATATTCATAACAGTGTGGACTACTCATGCTGCAACGATTCAGACCTCTTCAGGTGGTAATAGCCAATCATATTCCGACAAAACAAGTCTATCGAACTCAACTGGTTTCTCGACTAATGAGAGGTCAGTGAGCACGACAAATGCAACAAGAACTACAAACACTACTGATGCATCAAATACTGATGACGCATCCACCACGTTCTCTGCTAATACGACGGAGCTTTTGTCCACGGAAAATTTAGTCAACACAGTTAATTCTTCAAATACCAACGTTACGTCTGAAGCAAATACTACAACGATATTATTGTCATCATCTACTTCAGACACTGATAATTTAACTACATCTACGGATACTTTGAGCACACTCACTTCGAGTTCTACGAATTCTACAAATTCAACGTCAGCCTTAGATATTGAAAGCTCAGTAAATACGACTGCTCAATTATATGCAACTGTTGCAAGGACTTCAGATGATAGTACCGAAAATTCTGCTTTGAATTCTTCAAGTTCATCAAATGTGACATCGATTTTAGAGGCTACAAGCTATACAAACTTAACAGAAACTTTAGATGCTTCCATTTTAGATAAATCAAATTTTACGAACTCTACAAATGAAATTGTGACTTCAAATTCAACACTTTTTGCCGATAGTTCAATATCTCCTTCAGCCAATACTACGACCTTAACAAACTCTTCATTTGACTCAGATACGAAGAGTTCTATAAGATCTTTGAATTCTACAGCGACTGAAATATCAGATAATTTAAATTCAACAAGTTCAACAAACATCACGGGCAATGCGAATTACAATTCTTCAACAAGTAACGTAGAAATTTACAATATTACAACATCTGATGATGCTTCTAATACGAATATATTGGATTCTGCAAATTCTACAAATACAATATATGAATTACTTACAGTAGGTTCCGCAAACTTCACTGAAAATTTAAATTTGACGTCTTTGGAAACTTTAAACTTGTCGAATTCAACAAACAAAACTGAAACAAATACCTCATCATTGATGTTAGATACTCGGATTTCTTCTGAATCAAATTCTACGACATCGTCGAATACGACCACCGATTCGCAAGATACAACGTCAGAAAGCTCAACCAGGATCACGAATGACTCTAAATCAAAAACTGCAAATACAACAAGCTCAACTGATCAAACAGACAATTCAAATACACAAGCTACACGAAAAACTTTAGATACCATCAGCTCTACAAACTTTAGTGATTCTACGGATATATCTAGTTTCGAATCTGAATATTCATTAAATGTGACATCTGCTGAAGTAACTCAGAATTCAGTTAACTTAACAGAAGCTTCAGATTCTACAATTTTAGAAACGACGAATTCCAGTGGTTCTACTAATGCAGAAAATGCTTCAAATTCATCTCACACAACGGATGTTTTAATGTCATTAGTGTCAAATTACACGAGTTCGCTAGATCTTACGTCTGATTTAGATACCATAATATCTTCAAATTCATCAAATATAACAGAAACAGTTGTTTCAGAAACTGTAAATTCAACTATTCATAATGATAAGTCAGACAACAGCGGCCGTTCCAACATTTTTGCATCTACAGAAATCAAAAACATTACAGATTCAAACGATTCATCAGAATCGTTCCTATCAGAGTCAGCGTATTCTTCGAATTCATCCTTTGCAGGAGACACTACGAATACACAAAAAAATACTGAAAATTCGGATTCGTCAACATTGAATATAGTGAAATCATCAAGTTCAAATAATACCGAAGGTACTAAGACTTCTTCCAGGGAAGTGAACGCATCCTTATCGGCCACATCTAATTACACTAATTCAAAAAATTCAATAATTACCACGGACATTAATAATGTATCAAATTCAGGAAATATAACAGACATTGTAACTTCAGGTACAACGTCCAATTTAAATTTAACAGCAAAATCAGAATCCTTAAAATCGAATTATACAGTAGTTAATGCAGAGTCAACAAGTTCTATTAGTGATAGTTCAAATACTGCCAATACAATTGAGAAGTTATCAAATTCTTCTTCAGTGGTAAGCAATACTACTTCATCAAGTTCGTCAGTGCCCACGAGCAGTTCAAGTAGTTCAGAAGAATCTTCCGTAAATTCAATTGCAAATAAGAACACAACACGTTCAATGAGTATAGAAGACTTAGAAACGACTTATTCTACCGATTCCAACGCCTTCACGAATATTACTGAAGTTATTGATACGGAAACTTCTATATTAACAAAAAACAATACTGACACTACAAGTACCAAGATTACTACAGATACTTCTGACAACGTAACTGTTATTACAATTATAACAACGAATATGACTATTACAGTTGACGACGATATAACAAACATAACAGAAACAACTGTTGTGACCAACATAACTAGTTACACGAATAGTACAGAAAATATAATAACAAGTGATAGAACCGACACAATAACTACAGTAATCTTCACTAATACTACAATCACCACAATTACTATTGATGGAAACGAAACCACGATTGCTACTACAACTTTAAACAGTACCGATATTATTGAAACGACATCAATTGATGACACAAGAAATGCTACAACGATTATGATATCCAGGAATAGTTCAGATGCCACGAATTCCGTAAGAACTTCTGAAGTTTCAAATAAGACTTTTACCAGTGAATCAACAAACACGACAACAGGATTAACAGTTGACACCACAAATTCAACTGACACCGATACCGATGATTCAAATGACGGCTCAAACTCGACGTCTATCTGCACCGCACAAGGGTTTATTGCTGATCCAAATTCCACTGATTGCACCAGTTACATAGAATGCATTCAAAACGAAAATGGTAGTTACACGGAAACAAAGTACACATGTCCTGATAATTCACTTTATGACCCTGATACAACTATATGTGACTTCGACTACGAATGCCCAACAGATTCAAGTGACGGCTCAAATTCAAACGACAACACCACAAACTCGACTTCTGTATGCACCGCACAAGGGTTTATTGCTGATCCACATTCCACTGATTGCACCAAATACATAGAATGCATTCAAAACGAAAATGGTAGTTACACGGAAATAAAGTACACATGTCCAGACAATTCATTTTATGACGCTGATACGGCTATATGTGACTTCGACTACGAATGTCCAACAGATTCAAGTGACGGCTCAAATTCAAACGACAACACCTCAAACTCGTCTTCTGCCTGCACCGCACAAGGGTTTATTGCTGATCCAGATTCAACAAATTGTACCAGTTATATAGAATGCATTCAAAACGAAAATGGCAGTTACACGGAAACAAAGTACGCATGTCCTGACAATTCACTTTACGATCCTGATACAACGTTATGCGACTTCGACTACAAATGTCCAACGGATTCGTCTGATTCAAGCTCAAATACCTTCACGTGTTCTTCAGCTGGAAGATTCGCCAATAGCGCCGACTCTACCTGCCAAACTTACTACAACTGTGTGCTATTGAGTAACGGAACCTATGTCCTGAATGAGTACACATGTCCTAGTGTTTCAGTATTCGACCCAATCAACAGATATTGTACGACAGTCTACACTTGTGCTGCTTAAACTTTTCCGATATTGATATACCTACCTACTGCGATAGTGTTGTAATTCATGATTATATCCATTGATAAAATGTATTTGTTAAACATTGAATTCTGAATCGTGTCTTTGTTTAGGTACCTGTAAAGAAAACTTAATGACTTTTCTGTTCATAGGAATATTTATATTGTTCATGTAATAAAATGAACAACAATAATTGTTACAATTGAATGATTGTAACTATAGTCTGTTTTTTAATCTCGTAGACTAATCTGACATTTCAAGTGATTTTTTATTGTTTTTTCAATTTGGAGTTTGACATTAATTTGCACCTGTCTAATTAGTCTACGAGAATAAAACAAGACTTTACCTAAGTTTATACTTCAAAATACTAAGTTTCGATACCTACTCAAATATTCAGTGAATAGGCAATACTTATAACATGAAAAATAGAAACAAAATCATTCAAAGTTTTATTTAGAATATTTATTTAAAATACTTAGATGCTCCCACAAAACTTGACACACATATTACAATATTATTATGGCATTATTGTTAAAATCTAAAAGTGACTTCGATGTTATTCTGTACACACACCTTTGACAATTATTCGTCCTAGTAATTTAATACAATGCTTAAAAAAAAAAAAAATTGTTTAATTATATTGTCGATATTTTAAATATTGGAAAAATTCTTTCTCTAAACGGTTTTACGAGTAAAGCGTGCGTCAAATGAGCAAGGTAAGATTTCGCGTGAGTTTTCGTGAATGATGCAAGTGTTTCCAAAACAAACCTGTCAGGAATGGCTTATGCCTTTGCCTTCTATTGTGCATATTTCGTTTTCTCCTTTTAACCCCATCGAAAAAAATGTCTCTCCTCCTTATATCCGTCTGATATTTATTAATTAATAACGAAGCGATTTTCCTCGCAGTTTCAAGATTATGATTGAGTTTGTCAGATAGAACAGTACTATCATTATTGATATCCGTTAGGTAAGGATTCATCCTGTCTGGCAGCAAACTGTGGGTAGATTTCCTTATCGTTGTAAAGTAAGTGCGGAAGTAGTTTTCTCTAACCTTTTTAATAAACTCGGGTGAAACAGGTTTTGTCTTTAACTTACGCCTTTTTTCACCGACAGTGACACTGCTTATAGTAGACTCATGTTGTGTAGTAAATCTCTTATCATCATTGAGAGGAACTATCATAGTAACTTTATTGTTTCGAAACTGTTTACGATTTTCGTTTTCAAATTCAGGTAAAGTTGTTACCAAATAGGTAGATTCATTAATGCGTTGCACTTGGTATGTTTTTACACTAATCGAAAATGTTGTGAAGCTATTGAATACTAATTGTATAAATAAGATATATCTTGTAATCAAAGAAATCATTAAAAACTGTTTTATAGTAAGAATTACGCGTCATTTTGACATGCTTTGACACTTCACTTGATTTATGGAACTATTAATCTTAATTGACCAAAAAGTTTCAACCTAAACTTTTTCAAAACTACACAGTTATTTTGCTATCTAATACATCTGATATTAATATCAAAAAATTAGGGATGACATCATATTATTATATTCCTAAACAAATGACTTGACGCTAAGAAGCGTGATAATATCGCGTCTAACTCTTAGTAAAAAGTGAATGAAAATCACACAATAGCCGTCGAGAGTCAGCTCCCATACCGCGGAATCAAGGTCAAATTAGTCTGGCAAATTATCCAAATACACTTTGCATCTCAACATAGCATTTCAACCTAAATTAAGCTTTATTGTCTTAGATTTTAAGATTGATTTCATTTGTGACGCATATTGCTTATATCGAACTGAAGAAAGAGTCTGAGATAGTTCCCGATGCTGTTATTGTTTTCAATGCCACCGAGCACACGCTTCTTAATTGCCATTTCCGTAAATGAACAAGAAAGCAATAGAGACTATAAAGAAAAGCTGTACTAAAAATATCTTTTAACAATTATTGCCTGAAATATGTATGAACATTTTTTACTTATACATTTTTGAAAAATGTTGTAGTTTATTTATTTATACTCTAATTATTTATTTATTTTAACTTTGTAAGCTTATAAAATTATGTAAATAAACTATTTTTGTAGTTAAATTACTCCTGTAGTGAAGTATTTTATAACTTACTAAACTTAACACTACTTAATGCTGTTCTGAGTTTATTATATTGAAGCCATGGATGAATGAAATATAAATAAAATTGCTTGAGAAACTTGTCGATTAAGGATGATCTTCACTGCCTACACCAGCTGCGAAGGGTCTTGGCGGCGGATCTCCCCTGGAATACTTTTTTTACAGCGTGCAGCGTAAGCTACTGTATGATTAGGTACTAGGTAGGTATATAGGACCATTGGTATGTCACAATTGCTCACATTCCCCTGATTAATCACAAGAAAAAAAATAACAAATCATAATATTTTTATAACACAACTCAAAAATTAGTCGTCAGCATACTCCACACCCTTTCTGTTTACTTAGAAGCAATATTGTGATATGCGCTTTCACTCGCATGTCTTCTTCACTACAAAATTGATCGAGATATTTTAAATGGTACCTTTTATTTAATTTGTTGTTACAAAATGTCAACTGGTCAACTGGGGCTGGTTGCTAAATATTAACTGCACGGGTCGTTCGAGGTTAAGCTACGCTTGCCGCGGTCGATTCGTGGATGGGTGACCATCAATCGATATGTAATCGAGAAACCCCGTGGCTCGGAATCCCGGCTGTCATTCGTAGATCTTTGACCGTCGTTACGGGTAGTCAGAAGCCAAAGTTTGACAACCAGTCTTACCAAGGGTTACCAGTCTTACCAAGTTTGACAACCAGTCTTACCCAGTAACTGGGTGGTGGAGGTCAGATTAAAAGTCGCTCCATGTAAAATACTGGTATTCAGCTGCATCCGGTTAGAATGAAAGCCGACCCCAAAATAGTTCGGGAAAAGGCTTGCCAGATTGATATTGTCAACTGCTCAAGAGAAAAGATGGTATCTACCTAATGATAATTTCTAAACCCGGCAGTGCCTATTCTACGTGTAACTTTCGAGAGGTCGGTGGTGTGCGTCACCGAGTCACTGTCATCGGTCATTCTGGCTAAGCACAGCAGATACACGCAACGATTTATTTATACAACCCAAACAATTGGAATAGAAACATCAAGATTGCGTGTCGTGTTTTCTATGCATGATGATCAGACACGGTCAAACGATGTTTGTCCGAGAAACTAATGTAATTTAAAGGTTGCGTTGGTGCGTAGAGAATGTTTGCATAACTTCTGTAACATTATATATGTGTACTAAGCACATATCGGAACTGAAACTACTCCAAACTGAAATTCAGAATTCAGGTAATGTAGTACTCAGGTACATCTCAAGGTTAGATGCTGCCTGCCTTTTTAGAGAGCCTGCAATGTTCCAGAAGTGTGTCAGTGACCAGAAGAAAAACTACCTGTATCAAACCTGTAAATCACTTAGAAGAGGGTAACTACCTAAACTTTTCCTCAAGCTGTACCTAAATGCTACAGGCCGGCCGTCAAAAGAATGCGTGTCTGACAACTGTCAGTTGGACAATCTCAAGTAGTAATACGGATCATCATCATCTCATCTTCCTGCCCTTGTCCCATGTTACTTGTGGTCGGCGCAACACGTTTTATTTTTCCACTCTCCCCTGTCAACCGTCACGCTATCATTCACTCCTTCTCTTTCATATCATTCCTTCACACAATCCACCCATCTTTTCTTTGGCCTTCTCTCCCGCTACCTATCAACACTTATATTCATCACTTTAGTAGTAATATGGATCAAATTCGCAATACCCATATTCGTTAGTAAGAAACTGACAGGTGTTATGAACGCATTCTCTTGACGGCCGGTTGGTACCTATAGCATAATGATGTCTTCTTTAGCTGTCGCGGTAGCAAACCTAGATTAGGTAACCAATAAATTCTACAATGTACCAGCACAGATCCGGGTGTTTTTCCAGCTACTGTTGATAGCTTCTTAAGTAACAGAATTCGCTTTTGCACGTCCAAACTGTCGCAGCAGTATTTCTTGCCGTCTACCTTCCTGCTTGCTAACGATGTCACGCACAACGTTGCAGCGTATATTTTGCGTAATCACGGTATAAAGTTGCATCTCACATGCAGAACCTAACACTTTATTGCCCGATAGTTATAATCTTGGGTGATTTGCTTTAAAAGCTTTGTTTTGATGTTTAAAGATTGTTATGCGGATTATTTTTTATTGGGTATTATTTATCGAAGTCAAGTCATTAGAGTCTGGCAAACGAAAGTTGATCCTGAAAATACGCGCGAAATTTTAAAAAAACAACACTGTTTATCCCTGTACATAGTGCGATATGACGTGTTGATACTTGAATTTTTATTTTATTTATATGAAATTAAGTTTCAATTATCAACACGTGTTCTCGCACTATGTGTAGGGATAAACAGTCTTGTTTTTTTAAATTTCGCGCGTGTTTTCAGGTTCAACTTTCGTTTGCCAGACTCTATGAGATAAGTTACCAAACTACAAATAGAACAGTATCTCCAAAACATATGTCCTGAAATGAATCCTAATAGTTAGGTACCGTGTAAACATTTTTACAACATGTTACGTATTCTTAACAACCGAAAAACATGACCATGAATAAACATGTAGCATTCATTGCACAAAATCAAAGAATGCAGAAGTGTGGTATCCAAGTAAAAGTTCGCTCGTATTCAACTCATGCGCTGCCTCGGCCGTTATTTGCGAAAGCCAACTGCTTTGTAAATAAAGCGCGTAGATGCTCTTCGAAATTTAACAATTTCACTGAATAACGTCGTATCTTGGAATACTAAGTAATTACATGTTTCGTAACATCTGGGGCTTTTCAAACCACTTGTGGGTTTTCGATATTTACTTATTAGCATAACTCTACTTTTGGTCGCACCTTCGCCTGTGCGCTTTTAATTTTTATTAATTAGCAATCATTTCAGCCGAAATACGGCCACTGCTACATACATAGCCCTCACTACGCATTTCGGGGTACCTATTTGCCATAATCGCCACGATTGGCAGGCGGGTTAACGATCACAGTATGGTGTTTGAATGCACAGAGAACGCTGCTGTCCATTCTCCAGTAAATGCCTTAGTCACCATTTACGACACCCACGGAAAGAGACAGGAAAAAAACCTTAGCTTTTAATCAATTTCTTAGTTAACATTTATACCTACTAACTTTATCTTCCACGATAAATAGTTGAAGTTGTTTGTTTTACTAGTCAAAGTTGTTTCGTAGTTGTCCATTTATTGTTCGGCTGACGAAGATATTCGTACCTAAATGTAAAGTTCTGAAGTGTCCTTAAATGGAAGCTTTGTGAGTGGGTAGTAAAACTTGCACTTAAAATAAGTTCACTGGTTGGTGAGATAAACTTGGGGACCGCCGGCGCCGGAGTGACAGACGTTCCTACATGATTATGTACTATAACCTAACTACAGTTCTTGTTTGCTTGAACTCTTCAAGTGTTTTAACGTCTAAATTTTAATATACATTAAGCAAGACTTCTGCTGGGAAATATTTAGAAACCGTAGGTCTTCTCTTTATTTGATCAAATATTTCTTTAAAGCCAATTAATAGACAATGTGGAAATAATTCAAACTTTTTTCGAAATATCCATTCAATTGATTAAGATGACGCAAATTATTTCGTTCCACATTTAATAAATGTGTATATTTTAAACCTTTCAGAAAACCGCCAAGAAAACAGGGATACAAAAGTTATTAGATCGGTGTGATGCGCGTGCACACTACTTCGCTTGTCTTCCGCCAATCGTTACGGAAAGGCGATGTCTCATAAATAACGTTTAATATGCCCGTAATTTGCACATAATGTGTTTTTTCATACAATATATCGCACTACTTTTTATAGATGAATTATGAGTCGCGTGATTGAGTATATTACATAAATATTTTGTCAGCTGATTGATGTCAACATTCTGTATCATTGTTACAAAACTAATCAATCTTTTAAGTCGTTTATGCATTCGGAAATAGAATAAAGCAAGTTTGGGATGGGTCGGAAATATTTTGAATTATCGCTCTTGAATAAGACGTCAAATGTGTGTTTACGAGGACCGCAGAACTGTATTTAAAAAGAAGTTTCTGAAACTGAGATCTGAAACTACAAGCCTTTAGAAGGTCAGCATTTTTCTTGACTAGACTAAAGCCTATGTTCAGCAGTGGACACTTGGACTTGTGCGGGAAAAATTTCGTATGTGTGATTACACAAATGTTTATAAGTACGATTTCAAGGGACAATATTCTTGACGAATAATTATTAAATAATGGTACAATGAACCGGAAAATGAAAGCGGTGTCCAGGAACACCTCTCACGAGGAAATTATAGCACAAATAATAAAGTATCAATCTTCAGTCGTTCGATAATAGACATATAATTGGCGGAACATTGAATTCTGGTTTGTGTTAGATTCCCGTACATAACCAATAGTTATTGGATCAAATTAACCCTCGTCTATCATAACCAGCAATTAAGTATATTTTCTTTTATACAACCTTGGCGAATGGTATTTTTATAAAACTTTAAAATTTCTATCATCTACTAGAAGTGGTTGATAAAATGATTCGTTTCTGGATATAAGAACCGGAAATTCGAATAGTTATTCCACGTTCTCATACTTCTAAACGGATTATTGCACTAAAAACTTGAACTATTCGTCGAATGAACTCAGGAATATTTAACAAAGTTATTACCGATTCCTTCGTGGTATGTTACTAGATCATCATTAGACGTTATCTCATATAACTTGAGCTCGTAAAAGGGTTTAAGTGTAAGCTTAGTGGGGTAAGAAACCATTTATCAGGCTTTATTATTATCTAAGTTCTGTAAAGCGATTTGCATTCCTGACATAACTTTCTTATGTTATACGTACAGTGATACTGGCGTTGAAAATAAAGAAAGAGCGTACCTAAGTTTAGATCGCTGGAGGAGCTACTTCGAATAGAGTACATAACATCACGCTTGGTGTCCCTGAAAGGTAGAGTAGAGGAGTATCTATAGTAGTAGGTAGGTAGGTACACCCACATTTCGCCAGTTATGTTTTAAGTCTCATGTATTTAATAGGGGGGCGAGCCTATTGCCGTCAACCGGGCGCAAATCCAAACACCAGCCGTGCTAATACTTACCGAGAAATTCCATATAGAAAAACCCAATAACATTTTACCCAACCTGGGAATTGAACCCGCGACCTCATTATCCCATAGAAGATCCCAATCTTCTTAGTAAATTGTGAACCTAAAGAATAAGGTTTTCATACTCGATATACACGAGTTTTGAATTCCTTACCAATTAAAGTTGTTAACGAATTCTATCGGTACATGGGTTTAATTCTGTTTTTCAAAAACTGAACTATTTATAGTTTAAATTATGAAAAATAACGCGCTTTGAGCGAAAGGGAATCCTATTCCGGACCCCGGACGCAACTCTACATCCATACTAATATTATAAATTCGTAACTCTGTCTGTATGTTTGTCTGTATGTTACCTTTTCACGCCTAAACCACTGAACAGATTTCGACAAAATTTGGCAAGGAGATAGATGGCACCCTGGGGAAGGACATAGGCATATACTTTTTATCGTCATACCACGCGGGCGAAGCCGCGGGCGGAAGCTAGTGGTATTATAAAGCATCACCTTGGGTATCTTAATGAAAAATTTGTCACAGCAACGGAAGACTTATCTTTTAGATTATATGCTTTTATCTTTTAGATTATCACATAGTTATTAGTTGACACGTACGAGCTGATGTGTAACGCAAAACTATGAAATTATCGTCATGTTTAGATCAATATATCTATTGATCACGTAACAGCTAAGCATTGTGATAAGGTAGTTTTATTTTATAGATATCTAGGTTATTGAAACATTGATAAATAAGATTTGTTTTTTTTTAACCCGTATTGAGATTAAGTTGCCTTTTACGATCCTTCAAAAAACTGAAAACTGAAGTTATAACTCTTTACCGTAAATAGGGCGGAAAAGTTTTGGTTATCAAATTCACCTACCGATTGTATATTTAATAGAACACGCAGAAATATTGACATAAAAAGTTTGTTCCAAAAAAAATAATTGTTAAACTTCTTCACTTTCTAAAAACCAACACAAAAGTCCTGTGATTTTTTTCCGAAACCGAGCGGACTCAAAGTCGAATAAGGGTTTAAATTCCAACAATGATTGCGGTGAACATTTGAAATGGGTCAGCAGGTAGGGCTCCCGGCGGGGCGGCATGGTGTGTGCGCCCGCGCCTGCGCTCATTCGCTTTTTGCCCACCTTTCGACTCACGCGCAGCGCAGCCTCCACCATTGTTCGCCACGCGCATTTCTCTCACGTGGGAACTGTTGACTTCTTCGTGCTTTACCCGCGGCGTCATTCATCTACTTCGCCGGTGGGGACCGCACGTTATGCTATTACGAGTACGCGAGTACTTCAGGAGTGCGTGCTTTGTGTTATCGCTACGAAGGTGACTGTGATATGAAAACTGAGGATTATCGGCATGTCGGGTGATGTTCCGGGACGTTACTTGGTGAAAGTTGAGTGATGATCAAATAGACACAGTGTTTGGGATCTTGCTGACTGATAAGAGGAGACATGGCCGTCGCGCCGGTAAGTGATACCAAACTATATAACTTAATTAAGAGTCCATACTGAGCTTTATGTGGAACTAATTTTTTATGTTAACGATAAGGAATTGATAAATCAAATCTGATGCTTCTTCATTACCTACGATGTAATTTATTTAATAATTATTAATTTCCTATACATCGTTTCTTGAAGATTATAAGTTTAATTGGACATTTCACTTCTGTTTTATGTCATACTGTTTTCTCTGATTTCTTATTGAAATAACGTTGTAGAGTGACAATTAAATTACCAATGGAGAATTTCATACCTACCGAACGAGGTTTTATATTTCGATATGGGCTATTTGATGATTTCCAATGAGTTGAAACTTAATTTAAACATCCGCTTTAATTAATTAAACTTGGAATTCGGTGAAGAATAAATCTTAAATTATGTGCTTTATATTTCTTTGATATCTAACATAGGTTCGAACTGATTATTGCATAATCTTATGATGAACCTCTCTAGAAAATGATAAACTTTTTCGATTTCTTAAGAAGTAATTAGGATCGTAAGGAAAACATACTTACAACAAAAATAAACAACATGAAACGGACGTACCTATCTAAGTTAAAATTAGGGTCATGTTCGAAATAATAACAAAACAAAAACAAAATGAACATAAAAGAGTCATAACGAGAAAACATGTCAGTGTGAGTTGTCAACGAATGAAATATGAAATTTTAAAACAAGCTTAGTCAGCATGTTTGTGAAACAAGCTCGCTTTCCATTAGTTTACGACGGTAGTTCACGGGTAATTAGTAAGCTTTGCCTGTCTTATCACCGATTACTTAACGAGCAGTTACAACTAGCGGTTTTCTTAATCAGGGTGATGTAAACTGGGCGCTATCTTTAGGACTTGCTATAGCTTTAATGCTTACGTAACTAGTGCTAAATGTAGCCCATTTCCGGATGATGTGGCGCTCTTGGTTTGGTCTTTAATTTGCGTTTTCTGGATCTATTTCTGAAAGCTGGAAGTGTGGTGTATGTAATGAAGATTCCCACGTCTTTCAAATGTAGCAGAAACGTTTTAATTTGTAATTAGGTACTGAAATCACTTGGCTAGTGAAAATTGTTTGTAATGTTAGTATATTGTATTATACAGGGCGTCCCACGGATATGGAGGGAAAGTACCTTGGATATTGTAGACGGAACATTTCACTGAAAGAAGACATTATTTGAATTTAAAAAACAATTTAAACTGCATTCATAGATATTTAAATAATTACATGGTTGAACCGGGAACCGAACCCGTTACCTACATGAGAAAAATAATCAACCTGTAGCTTTATCATACCGATCGAAAGGCTTCATCATAAGGATTATTTTTTGCTAAATAACATAGTATCACAAATAAAAGGGAGACCATGAATTTTAACATTTGATGTGAAATTTTGTTCAGAAAAATGAAAAGCTGACATTGCCGTAAGGACATACAACTGACATTCAGTTACATAAATTTAGTTTACAAGAACCGGTATGAAAGTGTCCACGAGGTACAAGCAGAACTTAGACGTATTATTCTAAATATCCACCACAACAAGATCAAAAAATCGACAGGGAGCGAAATAATCAAAAGAGTGCGACTTTATTTTCAACAGAAAGGGACTCATTTTGAGGATTTGATAAATTGATTAATTTTGTATTAAAAATGCTAAAATTCATGGTCTCCCTTTTATTTGTGACACTACGTTATTTACCAAAAAAATAATCCTTATGATGAAGCCTTTCGATCGATATGATAAAGCTACCTATCAGATTGATTATTTTACGGGTTCATGTAACGGGTTCTATTCCTGGTTCAACCATGTAATTATTTAAATATCTATGAATGCAGTTTAAATTGTTTTTTAAATTCAAATAATGTCTTCTTTCAGTAAAATGTTCCATCTACAATATTCAAGGTACTTTCCGTCCATGTGGCATATCCGTGGGACGCCCTGTATAGTTCCTAAAGTTTTGTTAATAGAGATGGAATGCAACATACCTACCGTTTCTCTGATAAAAATCATGAGAATGTCCTTCCCTAATTTACAAGAAGAAACTCTTTTATTCTATAATAATGCCACCAGACATGATAATTACAAGATTAATAAGATATGGCTAACTCTTACAGATTTTCACTTCTAGCATGACACTACATATTCTATTGCTAAAGTCGAAGAGACATAAGCAAGTGATGATGTAGAAATTATGAACATATCAGACAATTATGCTATCCAAAAATTGACTCGGCAAAGATTTTATTTAAATTTTATGACCTGACTAATAGTGCTGATGAAAAAAAAAGTTAAAAGCTCTTAAAGGTGGCTCCTCACCACCCTTATTATAATGTGAACAGTGGAAGCATTTTATGACTTCGGCCGAGTAATTCGGCTCGGCAGGTGACAAACCCAGGACAGCGACAACGGTATCTCAAAGTAAACACAACCCTTTTTTGTCACTCTGATGGGAATTGAAACTAACTGATTACTCTGTTTGTGTTTGTAGTTAACACGGAAAGAGTTTTACGACTAAATCTAATGGAACCCTTTTACCACGGTTTTGTTGATTGTTCGGAATAAGCACGAAGAGGTATTAAATGCTATTGTGATGGACATGGATCAGTTAATGACTTAGAAGGAAATAAAAGGTTTGATAAACAAACAGTTTTTTTTAACAATGTTTAGTCAAAAACTCCCAAAAACAGAGATATTCATACATATGAATATATTAGTGAAGAAATTAGCAGTATTGATAAAAACATAACAAATTCCAACATAGTTCGCGCCCATATTCTGACACTAGGCTACGACTGTACGAGTGAAATCTGAGAACCAGTTTTATTTGTCCGTGCTCTTGATGGACGAGAAGTGCCCATCTAAATAAACTTTAATGTTGATACTGTTGTGTTGAAAAGTGCTGTTCAAATATTAGTGATTTCATCACTTTACTATGGATTCAAATGGATTGTATTTAAGGAACTAAACCTATGGATTCCACAAATCAGGATTCATTTCACAGTTCCTACTGGAAGATAGAATAGTGTACGAATGCAAATATTAAGTCCATTTAAAATAATATTATTTAACCCATAGAAATATTAAAACTATCTAACAAATGGGAATCCAATACTACAAATCGAAGTAATTCAAAGATAATATTAAAATATTAGTGTATGCTCTCCGGTTACTATTCGTCGTGACTGCACTGTTTACTTAGAGCCGAGCTCGCACGTGCTTTTAGCTCTAGTGTCATTTCTTAGAACCTACACATTTCTCATTTCATATTCTATTTCATTATGCACATTATTATCACAACATGCTTCTTGGATTCCACATTGAATTTGAACACAGCTGTCGTTGTAAAACAAATTATGAGATCCGGTTATTTCGGTCTGAGTCATCATCAGAATTTCTTTAACTTTCGGTGAATCTTAATTTAGTAAATTATCATCTTCAATAAGTTCTTGCTGGCCGGTTTGTTTTCTCCCGACGATGCCGTTAATAAGTAACCTTTGAATGGTTCGCCATTTTCTAAATTGCTTATACAGCCTTTTTTATACGATCTGACCTGAGGACAGGTCGCTTTCAATAATATCACAATCCAAGGCGTACCGTAACTATAAGTAGGTATTTGAATGCTTCGCTTAAAAAAAAAACATAAAACATTATTAAAGATTCATTTCTCAAGTGAATAAAATATTAGAGGTCTTGCGAGCAAAGATTGACGCACTAGATTGGGATAATAAGTAGGTAATTAATTCTGTATCCGATTTGAATTCAAAATCAAAATAGAAATTAACGTTAAAACATTATTTTTTATTTTTTCAAGTGTTACAGATTTATTTAACTTAAAGGCTTATGATATCTATAATAATAATTATGTACAAGGGAAAATTATCAAAGGGCATCAAAAAATTCGTCCGCATCGCCGTCAACAGGAAAAGTGCCCAAAAGGCTGGCAGCATTGCCACGTTGTTAAAACATAATTTTATTAATAAAGTATCAATACATTATTAATAAAGTATCATTAATTACCCGGTCGGTCTTGGTAGTAAGCGCCCGCGCATCCTACAAACGTTGACGATACGAGCGCGCGTGAGTTGCGTGTGATTCACTTTCCATTTCGATACATTTACTTGCTCTAGAATTCCCCAATACAATGTCTACCGCATGTTTGACATAATTTAATAAACTATGTGCGTTTGGCAGTTGTTTGTGTTTGTAGACGTATAGTTTGAATTGAGGAAACACGTGTTATATACCGAGACAGTTCCGACTGTTGATGATATCTTTAACTGTGAGGTTATTAAGGGTACATCCAGGTAAGCACGAGGTATACAACGTGCCGCTACAATGGCGACATTAATTTAACACACGGGTAGGGCTAGTGGCCAGTAACCATAAAAATATAATAAAATAAAATAATTCGTAAATTGAAAAAAAATAATTTTCAAACAAACTAAATAATAAAAACATAAACAAAATTGAGATCACTCTTTGTAAAAGATTCATTCATGTAGTACCTACCAGCTGGCTTACGTTCCATCGGTCAAGATCCTTTGTCGGCATAATTTCTAGGAAATTGCGCGGCTTTCCTTTTATTCGCCTACATATGATCCGTGACCCCGGCAAATGAACTCTTCGCTACAGTTCTTTAAGTACAGGTTGCTCCAGGATGGTAATTTAGAAAATTGTAAATAAATCAATAAATAATAACATTTAATGAAATTAAAATATTTTCCTAAAACGAATACGCGAAATCGGATACGTGTGTTAAATTAATGTCGTCATGGTAGCGGCACGTTGTATAAGGATCGTAGCAGTTCTGTAGTTTCTGCCTACCTCCATGGGAAAAGGGCGTGAGTGTATGTATCCGGGTATAAATATATATATGTGACAAAGTGTTGTCTATAACTATATCTATGTCTATCTATAACAGCTATATGAGAGAAAATTAGTGTTATTTCACTAGCACCAATTGACCTACAACGCGGTGCTCAGAACAATACGGTACGACATATGTCGAGTCAGTGCACTTGGTCGCGGATCATTGTTCTGAGCAATTGTTACGTCTGTGAATCCGCGCTTGCAAAGCTCTTCGTGAAAGCGCCGTTTCTCACAGCCATAGTAAACGATATTACATTCAATGTTAAGGTGTTCATTTCAAGTATTTTGTATTCTCATTGTAAAGGTAACGCGTCTAATTTCTTTATTAACACGAGTTATTATGTTACGGGGATTGTGATGAGAGAAATTTTTAACATCTATAATATCTTCACTTAATTCGTTGTTATTTCTATATAAAATAGTTACCAGCTCACATTGTTTATATTAGGTCCTATTAATATATGTTCTGACTGACAGACACGATGTTATCCAAACACAATATAGCGGAATGTGACAGCTTCCTGATTACATTCAACAATTTTACATAATGTAACATAATATAATTGTAAACAAAGCACGGAACGATGCATATAATGATCGTAAATGTGCGACTAACAACCGTCTAATAGTCGTTCGTAATTAACACTGTCACCGCGTTGCACTTGGATTATTTATGAGCAGCATTAGCTAAAGGCTTATAACATCACATGATCCATCTAGTCAAGGTAGCAAGGATGAGAATGTGAGCCTAAACCGGACAGAACGGCTTGCAATGCAGGACACATAGGTACACATAGCATTGGGTGGTATGAAAAACAAGGAGAGGGAAAGTGTCAGAGCCCTTGCCCTGACAAGATCTCTATCGACGTTGCAACGAGGCACACAAAACTCATAAATGCACTTCTCACACAAAAGATCTGGACGTCTTGCACTTTTTTTACTGCTATACGTGGTGCCTTTATGAGTGACCATTATCATGAAAGTTAAATTAGGTACACTTATACGTTTTAAATTGATTCATTCTAAGATCTTAGGAATCTCGTTTTCTAGCTGTTGTACATTTCATTTATAGCCTTCTGTTTTTGTTTTATATAACTTATTTGTATTCAAAATCTGCAGTTTCCTGTTCTTAAACTAGTGAGTTATGGAATTCCTTTAATATGCTACTATCAACAAGCTTCTGACCTACTTTATCATAGTATCATTTCTCATAGTCAATAACTAATGGTTTGTTTTGACCATTTGAAGTAGTTACAGCTGATGCACCGTACATTAATGTTTACAGTGATTCACAGTTTGTGTGCACGCACCAACACTAGCTTCCGACTTGATGAATCAGTATCGTTGGTAAATCGATTACCTATTTGATCATAAATATCGTTATATGCGGAAGATATATAATTTATGAGCTGTAGGTAAAAACTTGTACTGTCACTAGGTACTGCTGCTGTAGTAGATCTTATTATAGTGTTTCGTATTAAAAAATGAAAAATAAGTTAAGGGAATTTGCTTTCTTGCCTATTCTCTCCTATCTAAATTATCTTGGTATAACAAATTCTGCCTGAATTCTAAGTTTCAAAACCAGTTTAATTTTTTTATTTCTGAGTGTATCAAAAGAAACAATTTGGACGGAAAAGCGTGTACAAAATAAAATTTGCTACAGAATTACATACATCTCATCAAGATCTGAGACCTTTCACCTTGAGTGAGGTAATGGTACTCAAAATATTCCACGCACGACCCCGTAATGTTACACCATTAATAACTTTACTTTCGTTCATTTGTTTAATATTTTCTTCGGTAAATCAAACACATTGATATAATCGTCGTCATTAACTAAATTATGTCAAATTATTATTTGTATATTTTCATTGAAAACATTAGAGGTGAAGTTTACATTGGATAATACATGAATCAAAATGACTCAATTGAGTTTTAGATTATAAAAAACGACAATAACTTCCCTGTGGTCTGTAACTCATTCTAATAATGTGCTTCATATACCTCAACTTCGGACACATAAAGCACCACAAAAAATAGATTATCTAAGGCTTCAATTCTGATTGTATGATTACACCGCGGCATTCAAAGTTAACTCACGTGATTCGATCACGGGTCAGCTCATCTGTCAATCGTAGCATTATGTATCGTGCTGTAATCAAACAAGCATTTTGAATCATAATCAAGTTCAATGTTAATGTTTTATATTGATCGGAACACGAGAACACGGAGAACACCCACACGCGTGAGGAATCCACTCTCATTTTCTAAGTTGTTCAGGCCTGGCGCAATGAAGTTATAATTTATAGGATCGCTTTCAGTAATTGTGGTGTTCAGAATAATAAATTGTGCATTGGTAATATTAATTGGTGGTTATAAAATTATTATTATAAAGATTGGTGTTGTAACATTTATTACATTGGAGCTTATCAAGTTTATATCTAAAAAAAGGAGAAGACAAAATAGAGGACCGAGTAAAGTTTTGAAGACACTCGCGAATGTAGGTATTTGTCCCAGTACAGATTTTGTAGATAAGTTCTTTTTTCACATTTGGCTGTCCATAGAAGCCTGTTAGTATTCCAAAGATAGAGCAGTTAACAATCAGAGGTTACAGGTTGAAGATTAACAGTGCGACATGTGAACTTCACCGCCTTATTGCTTGTCTAGTCCCGCGCTTTGCTTTCTCTGGCTGTTCCCACCTTGTGGCCTGAACATCCGTCACTTTGTTGACAAAGGATCACAATAGTATTGTCATTTTGCTAACAATGTTCTTGTAATGACCCCCTTGTTTGAAGTGTTCGTGATCATCACTGGGTTTTCTTTTCGTGTCATCTTGTGCAAGAATCATCAATCAGTTAAATTATTTGATAAAGATAATTATGTATTTTTTCCATTTCTTATTTATTTTAAGAACTGATACAGTAGATATAGTTTATCGCTGTTGTTTATCATTCCGCAAAAGGAGTGCGAATCGGAGGCAACAGGTTTCTTAATGGTTGTAAGATATCAAGATTTATCGTTATATTTTAATATCTTATTGCCGATAACTGCAGGTGTTTCTATGGAAAGTAAAGCAATGATAGAATTTTATTGTGGTACTGCACATTACTTACATATTATGGAAAAATATAAACTTTTATCTATAAATAGACGTAATCACTTTGTATTTAAAAGTGTGACACATTTCAATTGCTTAGGTACTACCTAGTACCTACGCACAATAAATATTATCAGAAGACTTAAAATTCTTATCTATGTGATATAAAAAGTGAGGACGAGTAGGTATTCCGTGTTGCAACAGTGAGTTACGAAACAGTAGTAATGGGAGGCACCGCATTGCCCGACTGCTTAGCCCTTTGCCCCTCGCTATGAAACGCGTTTATCCTACAATCTCTAAAGCAAGCCACTCACCATTATCTTTAGCTTTCTTTGGCATTTAGAACGTACTTGCTTGGTCTTCACTAATGTTTTCATCTTCAGTATTTGGATTAGTTTCTATTGTGTCTGCATTATTTGGTTTATAAGTTATATTTCTGTTGCTTTTCACTCTTTTGTCTAGTCTCTGAAGGTAAATGGTTCATGGATGTTTTCAAAAGACAGTTTTTTAAACTGTTTCCTAGATTATAATTATTTACTGATTCCTGTTATTAAACTATTGTTGATAGCCAACATTATTTTTTTATTGAACATCGAAATCAAATATTTATGAGACTGTAAAGTATCTTGATTGCTCAAAGCTCTCATATTCAAATGCTGAACCGTTTGGGTAGGTCCTAACGTATCAATTGTCAGTGGAACAATACATACCACTTTTACTTTCAACCTGACATGTATATTAAGCATTAATATCTATTGATAAATGTGAATAGTGATGTTTCGTGATATATTGATAGTTTCCTTGCTTCCTGGAGAAAGTGTGAAATGTATGTTTTGTCTATATTTACTTATCAACTAGCAGCTGCCCGCAGCTTCACCCGTGTGGACCTTTTTCTAAAATTACATTCCTTTTTGGGCAGTCGTGTAATAAAGCTGTCAGCTATCTGCCAGTAAAAGTCCTGTCAAAATTGGTCCAGCTGTTTCGGAGATCAGCCGGAACAAATTTTATTGTTAGTAGGTAGGTACCGTATATAATTTCATATGAATTTAGTTAGTTTAGAATAATTTTATTATAAATGCGAAGGTGAGTTTGTTACGCTTTCGCGCTAAAACGGCTAAACGGATTTGGATGAAATTTGGCACAGGGGTAGACTATTACCTGGAATAGGACATAGGATACTTTTTATCCCGATACTCCCACGGGATCGAGACTTACGCAGGTGAAACCGCGGGGCGCAGCTAGTTTTCCCAATAAAGCTTTCTAAATATAACTTTTCCTCCCGAGTTCACTTTAAATATGCAGCATCGTTGATCTCATCATCTCTCATCGCTTGCCATCAGGTGAGATTGGACAAACGCTAGCCTATCACATAAAAAAATAATATATACAAAGCTATCTAAGAAAGTACATAGTCACCTCTAACATCAACGATGACTTTATACTAAATTGAGACGTAGATCACGATTGTCATCTAAAAATTCAAGTCACGATCAGTTTGACCGGCTCTTCAGCTTTCAACGAGCCTATTGTCGCTTCTACTTTGTAAATAAAAGTTCGGTCTCGGACTATCAAACGGCGTTGATTGAAATGTTAACTGAATAACGTATAGGAAAGATAACTTGGTCAATTTGGTTCTTTGTAGATCAAAAATAGAACCTTCAGAGTATTATTATACATACAGTATGCAAGGGTAAACACCGTTGTCACTCAAACCATGGGTAGTTGACTTAAATATAAAAATAAATGACCCAGTAACAACAAAAAAAAACTTAATTTCATTAAAAGATTTTAAAGAGTAAATATCCGTCACTGTCCCGATACCCATGGATACGCGTTCGAGAGAATTGCGAAACAGCTGACGGCCGGTCATGTAACGTCCCGCGCGCCCGACGCAAGTTCGTTGCCCTTGCATGTAGGGTGAAATATTCTTGTGGAAAAATGTAAAATTTCTTTAAAAAAAAAAAGTTGTATTTTTCCATTGATTTTACGTTCTATAAATGAAACCAAACCACTGGTTTCAAGGATAACGGTGTTGACACTAACACCTTGTATATGGCCAGTGTGGCAATAAGAATAGAGGAAGACCAAAGCAAATGAGAAATGTGTGGAAGATTATATGGGTAGAATGCGGGTGAATATTAAAAGGAAGATATACTACGCCTATCCTAGATAAGGATATGGGCACAGCGATAATGCCACACTGCCCTTTATTCATCATGTAAAGCTACTGAGTACTGATATACTTTTTTATTTAATCTAACACTAACATACCTCTATTACTTAACTAATGGAATCCTAACTAATATTAATTAAAACTAACTGTACAAATAAACAACTAATATCTAAAATATGGCGTCGAAAAATTCCTCCGCATCGCTGTCGGCTGGTAATGTACCCAAGAGACTGGCGGCATTGCCATGTTGAATGGCAATGCTTAGCTTCTGACCAAGGTAAAAGTCAGCCCTTCGGTCACGGGAAGTGTCAAACAGCCATTTGGAGATTTCATTTTATAAACTATGAGCACTCGGACCCCACGGCCCTAGGGTTTCAGCCCCAAACGGCTCGAAAATATAATTGCCTATAAGGCTATTATACTTTCGCCGCCTGAGGTTTTCCGCAGCCTTCCAACTGATATACTTAATTAAAGAGTATTCTGCATCATCATCCAAACATCACGCCTGTATTCCCCGAAGGATTGGCAGAGGTGTACCCTATAAGTATACCCACATTTCGCCAGTTATGTTCAAGTCCCATGTAATAGGGGGCGAGCCTATTGCCATCAACCGGGCACAAATAAAGACTCCACGCTGCTACTGAGAAATTCCAGATGGAAAAACTTAATAACACTTTGCCTGACACTGGAATCGAACCCAGGACCTCATGCTGCGCAGTATTCTGTAATGACAAATTATTGGATTTCTTCATGAAGAGAAATTGGTTCCGAAAATACAACAGCGGATATAGCGCGCGTTGATCCAATTATACAACTTAGCAGTGATCTAAGAATTTTAAACCAAACTCGATTCACCTACTTTAGTTCATTTTCACTTTCGTTTGTTTTCGTCTCGTCTGTGAGAAATAGCATCACCGTTTTATGTCATAGTCAGAGGAAGAAAGCATTGTTGCGTTTTTGACCGGCAATTAAGTAAAAGTTCTTTTACAAGAGCGTGCGAACTGTCAGTTCGGAATTCTTCAATGATGAATGACCTATTAATATTAACAAAGGATTTACTATTATTTGTGTTGGTCTTATTCTTCTTCTTTAATTTTTTGTTGGTATTGTTAGGGTTGGCGTGGAGAACACTCTTCTCCACGCCAACCCGTAACAAAACCAACTTGGCTCATTAACTGCCAGACTGCCACTAGCTCTCCAAGTTTACTTAGTCCGATCACTTTTTAGTATTGTTGGCATTTTAAAGAGCCCTTTTGATCCAAACACTATCAACTAACTAGTTAGATCTATTGGCGCACCGAGAGACCCAAAAAAAACGAGAATTCTCCTCTTTCTTCTGTCCTGCGTAGTTACTTGCTAATTACTGAATCCTATCCTAACTTTATAATTATAATTTGTAATTTATAATTATATTATAAATGCGAAAGTGAGTTTGTTTGTTTGTTGGTCACGTTTTCACGCCAAAACAGCTAAACGAATTTGGATGAAATTTGGCACAGGGGTAGACCATGACCTGGAATAGGACATAGGATACTTTTTATCCCGTTATTCCCAGGAGATTGATACTTACGTGAGTGAAACCGCGGGGCGTAGCTAGTAAGTAATACTATCAAAATTCAGGACAATAATTACGGGCAATTATGTGATGAATTGATGACCATGGCCTTTTATGATGTCCTATTGTCCACAGGAAAGTGTTGTAAGTATAATGCTCTATCCACGAACTCTATCCATCCTATTCTTACCATACATACATACAATAATAAGTACATATATACATATAATACAACCATACATACATACAATAATTACATGTTTATGATTTATTTAGGACATCAAATCATGTCATGTCTAGCGGCTAAGTGTTGTTTCACTTTTTATGCGTTCATTATAATAATTTATAATATATATTATAATGATGTGTGATTTATGTTAGACAGGAAGTGTCAATTATTTTTGTATGCATGAATACTAAGTTATTCATGAGACAGTGACCTACTGACTGAGATGAATTAAATTACTTACTAAGTTTTTTATAAAATAACAATGTTTATAAGTAGTAGATGTTCATCGATGAGCCCACGTCAGAATTCCCTGAACGATTTTACTTTTCTTCACGTATTTATTTAAATGATGATGGTACTAGCATGTGGGTAGCATACTAGTATAGTGAAGTTTCGAAAATCGAACGCAATACGAGTTTTGAATTGATCATTGCTGATTTGGTTACTGTTTGTGCCAAAACATGCGTTTGTGCGTGATTGCACTTCAAGATCAATCGGGCGCACCCAGAATTTACTACAGCTATAAATATATTTTAGGCTTATGCAACTGTGATGTATGATGCTGCAAATTATTCAAGTTACACAAGTGATTACAAACACATGGATGGTCACTTGGTTACTAACTTCTGACTTGTATAACAGAGACAGCAAGAACACTGAAAGCAATTACAATCATTATTACAAGATTCATAAATATTCTGGACTGCCTCATTGGTCTAGTGGGCCCTACTGTGACCATCAGGTGCTAGCTTCAATTCCCGGGTCGGGTGAAGTGTCATTGGTTTTTTTCAATCTGGAATTTCTTAGTAACAGCCCGGATTTTGGATTTTTGCCCAGTTAATGGCTATAGGGTCGCCCCTTATTATATGGCCATGTGGGTGTACTATAGGTGCACTTCTCACTAAACCTTTAGGAAATACAGGCGTGATGTTATTTTATGTCATAAATATTCTCACAGCACTGACCTCCTATTATACCATGATGCCATGGTAAACAGATGCATGAATGTCGTATTAATAGGAGCATTTCTCATAATAAATGACCTATTGAACTAGCAGGCATTTGTATAGGAAATTATAGTGTTCGTCTGTATATTTACCTAGTTGAATAATTAGTTACTTGTACGTTTATTTTACACTGTAATACGTTTCTAATAAGAAAACACCTAGATCATAATTCAATTCAAAACGTGGCGTCTTCCGATCGCGACCATTGACGGTATATTATGAGAAAAGAGAAAAGTGCAAAGAATGGCAACTCGTGGGAAGCATCTACAATGGCCCCGATATGTCACGACGAGTGTTTCACTATATTTTCTAATTGTTAAATTAAATATACTTAGAACTCGTGTATGCCTACTATCCGCCCTCTACCTCCAAAAGGGTGCTCTCGTCCTTAATTAATATTTTTTGTTTCATTTTTTTCAGATATTTCCGGTGTTGCTAATAGCTGTGGTCACAAGATGTAAGTGTGATCACGCAAACGGGTTCAACACACACAGCGGGATCAGCGCATCACAGTTCGGACCGCTGCTCAAGCCGCCTCCGCCACCACCGCTCCCTCCCGTGCCCGTGCCTTTCCATAAAGGCCCAGAAAGAAACCAGCGACTGAATTCAGATATCGGTTATCAATACCAATCACCACCACCACCACCTTTAGCATCCAGTGACTTCAAATTCCCAGCCCCTTTCTACAAACAATACAATTTCAACTTTGTCCCACCTCCCCAACCTTTCTCCACAACTCCATCGCCAAGCTTATTCCAAAAAGTTTCAGGGTGGCTTTTCCCATCGCAGCAAACTAGTTATGCAGGATCATCTGTATTTAATAACGTAGGACCAATAAAAAAGGATTGCAATCCTTGTAATTTAGTGCCATGGTTACCAGTAATTAGATACAATTTAGGAGCTAAAAATGTATATCACAATTCATTGCCAACATATGGACCGCCCAGTCCTACAGGTTACGCTAATATGTTAAAGGTTCACCCGCAACCATTTAATTCACAAAGCCAAGATAACAGGCCTCCGCAATTATTGCCTGGAGTACCGCACACAAGCTATGGCCCACCTAATCTTTCATTTAATGGCGGCGCTGTGAGAATTGTCAGCTCAACTTATGGCCCACCAAGTGCAACACATACTTTAGACGTTGTATCACCAAACCCTCCAAGTTCTACGTATTCTCAGCCAAGTTCATCTTATGGCCTACCAAGTTCTTCATTTAGTTTACCCAGTAACTCATTTGATTCTCAATTTTTATCTACTCCACCTCAAGAAATTTCAAACAACCTCTACAATGTAGCTAGTTCAACCTACCAACCACCTTCTTCTTCATATGCGAGTCCCTCTCCATCGTACGGAGTTCCTTCTTCATCCTATGGTACTCCCTCTTCGTCTTATGGAACTCCTTCATCATCGTATGGCACTCCTTCTTCATCGTACGGTACTCCTTCTCCACTGTATGGATCTCCGTCTCCGTCGTATGGAACCTCTTCCCCAGGGTATGAAACTCCACGTCCGGTTATCACAAACTTCCAACCCGTGACCCCACAATATGAACCTGGGACTCTAAATAAAGAACTATCTCCACAGAATGACGTGGAATTATTGGACAATATAACTCCTAATATAGAATTGCAGTTGCCGAAAGTATCACATCCAACAACATTTAAGAACTCTTACGGTGAACCTATAACTAATACACATCTATTTGATATTTCGTACCCTGTATCAGCTACAGCAGCTGAATCATCTAAAGTAAAAACACAGATATTACCACATGATAATGCGAAACTAACAACACCAAATACATCATTTGCCCTGGCAAATCCAGCTCCATTTACTCTGAATAGAGGCAGAAATATTCATACGCTACAGCCAGTCGCACTTCCTAATCTCAGTGTTTCACCTTTGCCACCGATATTTAATGCCCGACCTTTTCGACCTGTGTCACCCCAGTTTCCCAAAAATGTCCTCCAAGGTATCAATCAGATGCAACAGACTAACAGTAATGTCCATGTAGAACAAAGCATACCTCTTGCGGAATTCACCCATTCTGTAGACTATCCTGCTACTATTATTCAATCGCCTATTATTGAAATAGAGCCCCCATCGAACTTCAATCAATCAAAAGCATACAGAAATATACCTAATAGTTACGTTGTAGATGGAATTAGGGATATATCATCGCAGGCTTCAGAGGATCATATTTCAGCAACCAAATCGATTCCAGATGCGAGTTTTGAAAGCACAGGAGGTGATGTCGGCAATGAACTATATGACACTAGTGTACCTGCAGATATGAAACCTGTTTCTCGTGTCCCTTCTAATCATAAATTCAATTTTGCGGATTTAAGAGGAGTTAATGAAGACGATGTCGACAAATACCGCACAGATAGTAATTTACAAAACATTGATTCACCTCTTTTGTACCTAAAACCAAGTGCACCACATAAAAATCACGGAAATTTCATATTAGCCATATCATCGCCTGTACCAGATAATGAATATGAAATGTATGATGATATTCCTACAACGGTGGCACCACAGATCCCTACTATTACCACCACTTGGGATGAAAATAGAGCTGAGTATAACACATATAAACCTAAGATAGTTCAAATTATAGTACCTTATACAACAGGAAATAAGCAAGCAGATACAAACGAGGACTTCGTGCAAATGTCACAAGATTGGCCCTCTATACCAAAAGATGAATATCAAGCTCGTAAAGTTCCATCTAACACAGAAAATTCTTATGTGAGTCCTATAACAGAAAGTTATAATACTGCAACAACAACTACTGAAGATACACAGGTAATGGAAAACTACGACTCGGACAGATCAAAGGACTTCTATGATGTGAAGGAACCACCGTTTGATATCATTAAGCTCCAACACACTATAGATGACTGGACGGAACAGGAATATTCTAAACAGTACAAGACTCCACAAAGGCCGCGTAGCAGCGAAAAGCATGCTAAGCAGATCCCTGACGACTATTTTACGACTACCATGCCGACCAATTACGTAACAACAACAAGCAATTATAATGACGAATTCTATGATCACGAAGGTTCAAGTAGTTTTCAAAGCATAGTCACCGATGAAAGCAATAATACATTTAATAGACCACGAAAAGAATATAATACAATAGAGAGAACAAAAAATAGGCACAACAGTGGCAAAAATGAAGAATTAGATGAAGTGCAAAAACTTCATATTTACACAGCTGCATCGTCTTTCCGTACCACGAGTACATCCACCACTACCACTCCAGCTCCATGGGGTAAAATTCAAACAGCTATATCACCTTTAACGAAAGAAAAAGTGTATGTGGTAACTTCGAAACCTTGGAGGGATATGCGAAATGTGTCAACGGAATGGTATGAAGTAGAACCCTTCGAATCTAAGAAAACGAGTGCCGACAGTGAGTTCTCAGCGTCTAGCAATCTTCCTTTTAAGTCTCCAAGGTTTATGAATCGACCATCATTTGGTTTTACCTCAGGAGGAAAGATTGAGTCTGATTCATCGTATGGATTTTCTAAAAGCTGGTATCAAAGCAGTGAGTATAAACAATTGTTATGAAACATGTTTTGTATCTTGGATTTAATTAAAGACTAGTTTTAAATAAATGCTTTACTTTCAGTAAACGAGCTGGAGACTCAAAAGGAGAACAATAGTACGTCCTTCCCAGAAGCTAGCCAACAGAAAGTTACCACCACTAACTTGGACGAGGTTTAACTCTTAATATTTACTAATTTTCAGTTTCCTTTAAAGAACTTATCACACAATCAATTTTTTTTTTTTTGTATTAAGCTATCCAAAGCAGAGTTCAACTGACTTTTTTCTTAATCCATCATGATAATGTTTAAGTAGTCAATGCAGAACACATTGCATCAATAATGCGAAAATTGAACAATTAAATTAATTATTTAAATTACAATTCCGGCACCAATATCGTCGAGAGTATACACATGAGTGTGATAAGAGCTTTAAATATAGAGACACACCTATGAGTTCACAAAATTATCCATTATTATGATAACTTATAACATCTGTCCCGCTATGTAATAATATCAGTAAAATAGTTCTCAAGCATTACTAGTCAATGTATGTAGAAAGGTATACCTATATAAAATATGCATGTAAAAAATGGGTAGTAAAAACACTCACTCCATGATTTTTAACACTGTCTTAAAAACCACTTTTATATAAATGCACAACTATTGTTCCTGAAAATTCTGTTATTATAAATATAAATATTGTTTATAATAATTTGTTCTCCTAACGAAAATCATATTAAAAATAACTAATAACATATTAAAATCAAGATACCATCTCAAGGACGGCAAGGACGATTGATTAATGCTCGTTTCGTTTTATTTTCAGGACAGCACGACTGCAAACCCTCATAATGGCTGAAAAGTTTAAAACGCGAACTGTGTATGAAGTGTTTAAATCGTACACTAAAACTTAAACAAGTGACAGTGACAATGAAATATAGAGCAACTATAAAATTTAACTTAGTGCGTGAAACAGAACAAATTAAGAAGAACGCGAAGCTAATATGACAGTGTTCTTTTTATTTTGATCTTATATTTTATTATAAGTGTACATGGACACTAGTTAATAGGTAAAGTTAACCAAAGTGGGATATCATTAAACATTATTTCATTAATTTTAAATGTAATCATTAAATATCCATCCTCTATATTATTGTAGCTTTAAATTAAGTATATATGTTTTCAAGTATTATGTGTAATATCTAAAATTGTAATAAAATTGAGTATTAGCAGTAATTTATCGGTTGTTGTAAATATTGAATTGTAAATAAATGAATGCACCGAGACTTCATTTTCACTGATCTCCCAAATGAAACACATTGTACCTTTGATCGAGATAAAATATACTTAAACTATTATACAAAGGTACTATGTTACAGGTTCAGGTTTTGATCTGTCTTTTAATCTGAAGTACAAGAACTCTGCACTCCAAGATATAATTGTTATTAATGTGACGAAGTTTAACACGATGATTGGCATTATGTAGGAACCAGACGCCTCGCGCACTCGAGCTGAAATTAAAAAGGTAAAAATGTTATAAAAAAGGTATTTTATCTCTCCGGAAAGAAGGATAAATAGTGCGATAAATCTAGACAAAATTTTTAGGAGGAGTTAGTTGACACACACACATACAGAAGAATTATATATATAAAGATAAGATATTCAACTAATTATACCTAATTCTGTCTACAGAAATGTAGCCGGGTGCTAGGCACCCGACTTTATTACATTTCTGCTTTGACCGGCATCAATTAGAAGCTAAACAAAGTTCAAAGATCCCAGCAACAAACTGATAGTGTCAGGTTAGTGAATGTAGTTACGACCCGACATCGACATAACAACACTCACCTAATACTACATGTTAGCTCTCTATTTCAACACGTTCATTTAGATCCCTGTCGCACTCTATCTAGATAATTATGTGCTACATTAGATAAATTATAATGCTCTATGCCAGCTCTTTTTCTCTCGGCTAGGTTTTGTGTTGCAAGTTTGGACAAATATTATCAGTTGGGTCCAGAAATCGTTCCATGCGAAAATCAGAGTCATGACCTGTAGTTATTATAATAACACGTTCTAAGTACCAAAATAAAATACATAGCCTCGTTTTTTAGCAACTTAGGGCCTAATAATTAACGATTTTTAAATCATTAACATCTTTGGATTCCATCACCATTAAATAGAACAGTAACCGATAACTTTATCAGTCAACAGCAAAGTAAGTACACTTACTCAATAAGGTCCCGATAGTGAAGATGGTGATGCCACTGAAGAACATTTGGATCCCGGAAGCGAAGGCCAGTCTGTGGATGGGCACGTAGTTGGGGATCACGATGTTCACGTATACGGTCCTCATAGCCTTCGTGATGCCTAGAGCCAGCGACACGAACAACATGCCCATGAACGACGTTGTGAACAGCATCACTGAAAAATAGTATGGGCACTTTAAAACGGGATGAAGTTAGGCCAGAGTCATCAAGAATGCTATTCCGATTACTGGCAGTATGGAATTAGTTACAGACCTACTGAGTTCTGTCATTTATTTTTGTAAGACTGTGCAACGAATCCATATCAGAAATTATTAGTTGTGTAATATTTTCATGATATATACGACATTTATTAGTAACATTCGAAATATAATTTTAGTATTAACTAGCTATCAAACTTGAAACGTAACTGAGGTAAGAATCGTAGCTAATAGCATAAACGAAGAGTACCAAGAAGAACTTAAACTGTTAAAAACATTATTTGTTTCTGTTTGTACCTATACGATAAAAATATACATATAAGTTGACTTTGAACGACAATAATAAATCATAAGGTTACTAACAAAATGACCGTAAAATAACTTTCGCTATCGAAAGTATCAGTCTATAAATCTAAGAGACGCAAATGCTCGCCTTTCATCAATGATATTTGAACATTTAAATACATTTACATACAAAGAGTTTAACAACCTATAAATGAACGACATTGATGAACATAAAACAGTAAGAAATAAAGTATTGTTTGTATGAGTTTGTACGCCTTTATCTATTACTCAGAACAATGATGTAGACGGTCATTTACATTAAACCTATGCTGATAAATATTTATCTTTGCGTTATTCCTGAAACAGAGCTGAAATTGAAATATTTTTTAATAAAAAGACACTTACTACTTCTGGTGAAGATAATCATAAGTAAACTGACCATGTACATGACACGCGGTGACTTGTTGCACCATTCTCCGATAAATGGTGATACAAATCGAAATAGCGTGTCCGAAAAGCCTATGACTGACATCAGTTTTGCTATATCTGCTGTTTCAAACTGCATCATGTCTTTGAGAATGATTGGCAACAACAATGAGAAGTTTGTTTCCACGCAAGCAGCTATTGATAGACCAAATATAATGTTTACGAATATTGGATCACTCAAAAGTGTCAGGTCAAAGAACTGAATGAAATGATCCATATAACCCTTTTTCTCCTTTTCTTTGACAATTTCCTTTTCTTGAGCATTTATGTTCTTCAGATTCTCTGTTTCGTTAAAAATATTTATGGAACTGCTCAGATTAATTTCTTGAGACTCCCACCACTTGTATCGAGACTCTAATAGTGGCGCATCTGGCAATTTGTTTCGTATATCAGGGTGTGAAATAGCATTTCGGGTTTGAAGACTTGAGTTACTAGTAAGAGATCGCATTGATAGGCTCTTTGACGGGATCACACCGTTTTCCGCAGATTCTTCCAGGTGGGGCGGTAGTGAGGCAATACCTGTAACAATTTGGGTGACAAAGGAATGTTGCACTAAAAATTCTGAACATATAACATTTGAATAATAAAATAATCATACCAACAACTTTAGACGAAGGAGTCACACTGCCGTTAATAGGCTCTGCCTCAGGTTCCTTATTTAGAGGCACCGCTTCTTCTGATGTGGGTGGATCTCTTAAGTACCATTTCGCTGGTCTAAGTAAACTAGCAGCTACAAGTGAATGGAGGCAAATTGCACTTAAAATTAATACTGCGTATCTCCACCCGTAAGTGTACATCAAGAAACTCATGAGTAAAGGCATATATATAGACCCCAGTCCTGTGATAGACATGCCTACTCCAACGGCTCTTCCTCTTTTCTCTTTGAAAAATGAATTTATTGCTAGTGTAAACGCTCCCATGATTGAAGCTACACCCATCGCTGAAATTAAAAATGATATCAAGTTTCATATCGCAATGAAATCTAAACATATGAAAGTTATCAAGCAGATATGTGTACTTACAGCATATAATACTGTAAGATAAAATAAATTGCCAAAATTCAGTTGCTGCCGACATAATCATTAGACCAGCTGATATGAATATGGCGCCCAACACGGCGATCTTTCTGTACCCGAAGCGACTTAATAAGGGTCCTCCGAAAAACGATAGTAGCATTCCAATGCTATGATTTAATACAATTACGAAGGTAACTTGTGTAGCTGTCAGATCGGTATCGTTCAACACCAAAGCGAAACCAGCGATTAAGGGAAGAACAACCACCTGAAAAACAATTAATTCGTTAACATCATGATTGGTCGGTCGCAATTTAAACGTAATAAATAGTATATCGTATGAATGTTACAAAACATAGACAAATTCCGAAACATTTTGGGGCGAACAGATCATGATTCGTGCTGCAGAGTTCCATATAGAATTATGTATAGAATTAATAAGTTACCTAACTTTAACCGAACGAGTCTGGGTTAGAATTGGGTTGATTGAATAAAAGCTTGTTCCGTCTTCTCATACTAATTTGGTTCGCTTCCTTTGGCTAATACTTAGTCTAGAATCTCGTCACATTTCATAACATTTTTTTTAAATCGTGTATGATTTAAAAATGTTCAGTTAAAAATGTGAGACCTTATTATTTCTTTTTCTTTACTATTTTTAATTAGAACGGAAAGTTCGCAAATAGTTTTCTTTAGATATAAAATAAATGACTACGCTGAATACTGTGATAACTTGTAAATTGTGATAACTTATACTTAATTCAATCATGAACGATATGAGAAGCACTTATCTAGACATTTAAAAAGATTATGATTATTCATACAATGCAATTTGTAAAAGGTAATGAATTTGAGTAGTCTATCGCTATACCAGTGAGCTAAGAATCTATTTGAGATAATAAGGCAATCAATAAATAATTATAAATTTGTTGAAACTTTATATAAAATGTGCCAAAGGTATTTCCTTCTCACTGTAAGTACAATTACGCTCGGTCCTGCATTAAAATAATTTTATTGCGTAAGATAACGTATTAATAGTTTAACGGTATAACGGAGTTATCATAGTTATAAATTATAATCTTGAGAATTTTGGCGAAACAAGCAAGGAAAAATATTAGATAACCCTTAATTTCCTTCTTGTTGAATCAAGAAGGAAATTATGGGTTATCTAATATTTTTCCTTGCTTAGTCTAAGGTCACCTCAAAAGTGCACTAAGTTAGTTTGTATCTAGATTAATCATAACATGCGTTGATGTCCACTGCTGATAACGCGGGACGGGGAATGGCCGATCAAAAGGCTCACCACCCTCGGCAGGAGAAATGGTGAATAAGGTTAGTTATTATTAACAGGCACTGGGTCATCTTCTTTACAGACTATACTTTGTAGTCTTTATTACACCCCCGAAGTAAAAAACACCCGCAGTTGGAGAATAAGCGAAAGTGGCAATGGGTCAGCTATATTAGCCGTAGAACTGATGACAATTAGGTAAACTCTTGAGTGGTGACCGCGAGTCAGTAAACGTACCTAGATAAGATTTTTACAGAGTTGCTGATGGCAGTTGAATGAAAGTAGCTGAAAATGGCCAAGGATTAGAGAGGCCTATATGTTCAGCAATAGACTATTGAAGGTTGATGATGATGCAAAGAATAGGACAAGAGATCTCTACTTAATAATAAGATTTGACATCAACCACTTTCGTTACCACATTTGATAAATCTGTGTTCCAACTTTTGGTGCCGATTCAGTTTGGTAAAATTTAAATAAATGAGTGATATTTAAAACAGATTCAGAGATGTTTGATGCCTAGGTAAGTCATCTCGTAGAGTCTTTATTCGCGAGATAGCAGGAAAGAACAGCAGCTAAGATAGCAGAAGAGAGCTGCTCTTAGTCAGTCCTTTTTGGACTACTATAGATTAGAAGACAGCGCTGCTGACTGGGGCCTAAGTCTGCTTTAGAAACTTTGCAAACTTGCAATGGTTTCGTTACCAATGCCATTACTCTCTTGAGTTGGAGGGGTGAACCTAACCTACACTGCTTTTTAATATCCTAAAACAACAACAGCTGAAGGGGGGGGTCTCTCAATTTTACAATAGTGTAGGTTTTATTCACTTCTCCAACTTAAGAGAGTATCTACCTACTTAACGAAGTAACACATAATAAAACACAGTATTTAATTGATAAGAGGAGTCTCGGTGATAATATTACAATATCATGTGCATAGCATGACTATAGAACTAATTATAATGTTGACTTAATGTTATATTTAATAAAACGGTCATAAAATGAACTCATCATTCACATTCAATTATTATTGTTTTGTTTTTGTTTGTAAACGCACTTTTTCAGCTTTCAAACTTCCAAAACAAATTCTTATAACTTTGATATATATAGTACATATTAATGTATGATTGCTATAATTAGTAATAAAATTATACTTACATTATTCATAGCGTAAGCTATAGTCACCACCCACCCGTAGCCCCCGTCGGGGGGGACCTTATTTGTTTCAACATTCGACATTTTGAGTTCGGAATCACTAATCACATTTCTTCAATCAAAACTTTTGTCTGAATAATTATATAACTTTCGAGGTTAACGTCAAATCAGAAACAATGCACATTTTCCATCACTTGGGAAGTTTTTTCTCTGTTTTTCTACAGAGATTATTGACCCTAAGTTCAGTTTCAAATTGATTAGCAACAAACACGTGAATGTTCGTAGCACTGTCTACATGTTGTGTTAGTGACAGACACTGTAGGCGCATAGCAAATATTCACATTCGTTATCGGTTTGACTTTAGTAATGTGTCTCGTTATCGTTAAAATGTTATTACTTGCTCACACGTATTTAGGTCTATCTTAGAAAATTATCAGAATCAATGTAGATCTAGCTAATGTTATTTTGGGCTCATTTCAAAGATTGTAAAAATGATTCTCGGGTTTTCCCCCTTTAACCTGAAAATTGGCGTATTCTGAAACTTTTTTTGCGCAGTTATTGATGCATATTATTTACGTTAGACGATTTTTTTTAATGTATAAATGGAACTAAGTTGTAGGTAGGTACTTACCTATAAAACACATTGATAATTATGTAAATACAATAAAATATCAAAGTTTACTGATTCAACTTTAAAATTTCATTTTGTTAAAAATCAACATTAGTAACTACCTAACCATGTTGACTTTTTTACTTTAGCATAATTGAATGCTCAAACTTCAGTAACATAGTTTTTAGTAGCTACCTATTGATTGTTTTAATACCTAATTTTCCGGTTATGTCACTAGGTACCTACCTACTTAGGTACGTAAGTATAGGTATACCTACATAGATTAGAAATTCTAGCTGTAAAGTAAAATAAAGTCCCAGTTTTAAAAATAATCCTTTCTTGTGCTTGTCATAAATATTTGTGTAAATACGTTAGTACTTAAATAGTTATTTACATAGGCGCGTTGCATTGATTGTTTGTTATTCGGGTCACAGTCTAAAACATTAAAAGTAGTCCGAAACAATGATTAAGTAGGTACTAATAGGTCATAATTAGCAATTAACTTAATGGATGACGGATGATTAAACTGCTGAAATTGTATTCTCGTTAACCTAAGCTCTGATTAAACGGCTACGCATGGTGTTAATTTCTTTATCTTCAATAATCTTTTGATAACATATAATTAAGAATAAGTTTTAACTAGGATAATCGTTTCAATGATAAGATCTCTTCTCTTCAATGAAATAGTTAAGAACAGTTTTTTTAAATCTATTTTTACGAAGTTTTATTTGAAGTTTTCCTAAATAGTTCATACCTACTTACTACTTTATTTTAGTGTATCTGTCTAGGTATCTAGCTTCTACTTAATATTGAAATAATTTTATCATTAAATCCTATTTAAGTATCATTAACAACTAATTCATATGATTGTGTTTGATCATGACCTCATTTTGCAATCTTGCACATTATGTACAAGACTGTTGGGGAAAATTATTGAAAAAGGATTTCACTTGACGTCTACAGCTTAGAGTAGGTGCCAGAATGTGATTTGAACGTAAACGATATGTGTTGTCTTGTGTTTTATAACCATAGTACACAATATTGCTAATTGAGAACGACAGGCACTATTCACATAAATTCTAAAAGTGCCTATGAAATAAAGTTTACTTCACCTACAATCGGCTGATGATTGCTATAATACAAACACTGGAACTATCGATAACACGGACATTCATAGTTGTCTAGTGAACGATAAATATAAGTGTGTAAATGCTAATTAATGATCAACTAGGTACCTAGATAAGTAACTACATCACTTCCAAAAAAATATTAAACTAAATAACCAACAGTTTAACACAAAACACATTAAATATACCAGACAAAACACTCAATTACGTCAAATCAACAAACAAATGTTCGCACTTGTCATTTATTTTTAAATGCACTGTACTCGTAAAGGGCACACACGTCAAAAAGATGCGTCCGCGCCGTGACGAATTCTGTTTGACCTGTTAACTCTGCCAGTGCTCGAGTACGAGGGACACGGGTTAATCAAAATCCGGCGGCTATTAACCAATGATGCATCATTGGTCCATAGTGGTCACACAAAGGATATTTCCTTCATCTCGCAGTAAATCTATTTGTCGAGTGTGTGAGCCATTCGTAGTGCTTAGGCTGGAATAACTAGATAAGCGGTTCCCCCTCTTCTATGATGTAATGTTGGCAGATTTAAATAAAAGACAGTTTTAATGGTATTTTTGTAACTACTTATTACCTACTGTATAAATATCGTTACATCGTTTCCTTAGGTATTTATGCTAGATGTCCCACTAAAGGGTTATCTCTATCGCCCAACCACTAAACTCCAACCAACAACACCTTTTTTCGAGCCGTGTATGTACTGAAAACCTTTCAACTGCTGACAGCACATTAGAAATTGGCACCAAAAGATTCGGTTTCTAAAATCTAGTTCGCAAGTTATCAACTACTTCAGCATGAACAGTGTCTACCTGCGATAAATGGATCACTTTTGAGAGGTGTCAACCCAATTCTATGTTATTCCCGTGGCTTTTAACCAGAAAAACAGCCTCGTGTTACCCTGGATGGCCCAGCTGAATCACTCGCCGAAAACATATCCACTAGGTACCTACCTACTGCGTCCATTTGTATAATTTTAGGGTTCTGTTTTTTTATCTCTCTTATCGAACATTTGTATTACATCTGGCTTGCGTAACTTGTGAGTAAACAAACAATTAAAATCATTTATTATATGTCACGAGAATCTTTATGAGGTCAAGTAGGTATAGTACGACACAACTTAGATGTAGCATAAATTTGAAAATTTTCATTCATTCTTTTCAATTTTACGAATGTATTTGGTTATATGACTTTACAAGTTATTGTGTTTCGTAAAGATAATTTCCTCCTAAAGCAGTAGGTAATAAAGATTGGAGATTTTGAAGGCGTACTCAGTTCGGATGGTGATTGGTTTTACGAATTTTGCCGATGCTACATCTAAGTTGTGTCGTACTGTACGCCCAATGCAAACGATAATAATTTTAAGACGTTCATTAAAATAATGCTACATAAAATAAACTACCTATTATGACGCTTTGTCAATGCACTTGCAGTTCTGCAAACTCGAAAGGATAACTTTGTAATCGAATTAGTTTATTAAAAATAGGGCAAATCAAAATTAAAAGGCAAGGAAAAGTAATATTATTATAATCAAATAAGTATAAAATAGACTAAAAATAATTAAGCTTTAACAACGTCTTGTTCGTCAGTTTTCTGTCGCCTTGCTGTGATGAATTTCTCAAGTCCCCAGGATAGGGCGGTTAGCCAAGTGAATATGTTCAGACAATGCAGCGTCACTGCTGTTGAAGCATTGTCTTTGATCCAACCTGTAAATAGAAAAATACTCTGTAATCCCTGAAAAATCTGTTTTCAAAAGCTGTTTATTTCGAATAGGTTATAATATTTGCTACACGCAGACACTATTTTCGAGTACTAAACTGGATTAAATCGACTGTAATTTACAATATTTTTCGAGTGTACCAGAAATGACACACTGGCTTCTAGACATATTTTGTTATGTATCAAATACGTGACATTGCTTGATTTACGGTTACAATTTATTTGCGAATTTTTATTATTATTATAACTATTTTATATTATTATTGTTATATTATTGATATTATTATTGTTTATTTGTATTTTTCTGTTACAGGTGGTTCATCAGCTTAGCATTCAACAACAGAGAAGAGCTCGGCAACTTGTGGCTCCTGTTCCAAAGCCAAACGCAAAATCGGATTTGGATGAAAACGAATCATCTGATGAGGATGAACTGCAGTATTCCTTCCGTCCAGCGCTCTCCGACAGCAGTTCACCGCCTCCATCATTGTCTTCTTCGATAGAAAATCTAAATCTTCTATCAGATGACGATACTGAAGTAAATCAAGTGGTTGCTTCAACATCTTTGGTAATATACCCCCCACAGTCATCGCCGTCAACCAACCCTTGTTCGCCATCAATTTTATCAAATCCATCTGTAATAAGGCAGCTTTATTGTGCTGAGGCTAGTCCATTATCTCCGGTACCACCTCTGTTTCATCAAGTAAGTTTACCATCTCCTCTAGCAACCTCTTCGCAAGTACCTTCACCACTGGCCACCTCCTCGCAACTACCTTTACCACGAGCCAGCAACTTGACGCGTTATAAACAGGTGCTGTCACCATTGTTGCCGCCCTCTCCCTCAGCGGCTACTCGTTCAAAAAGACCTAGAGTTGTTGCGATAAAGCGAAAAGTAATACCTGCTAAAAGATTACAACCTAATTGGCGTTGCTGTAAGTTTACTGGTTCTGCAGAAGTGGAAGATAACTCGTTTGAGCCTTGTGAAGAGAAGAGTGCGATTGAATACTTCAAGTTGTTCTTTTCAGATGACATCATCTCTCTCATAGTGCAACAAACAAATATCTATAGCACACAGAAAAATGGCAGCTCAATAAATATCAAAGAAGATGATATCAAAGATTTTCTGGCAATCCTTTTATTTATGGGGGTCGTTAAAATGCACGCGTATACAGATTATTGGTCCTAAATTCTACCAATAATTAAGATTTTTAGAAGGTTCGAAGGCTGTTTATAGCTATTATTGTTGATTTTAACCGATTAATACTAAAAGGAGGTTCTGTTTTTTAATTGTATGTACGGAAGTACAAAATATAATTCAATTTCATGTTTTTTTTCACGTTAGAATTTTTTTTTTTTTTTTGTGCGCTATAATAATCTTTATAACTTGTTGAAAGCCTGGCAGTGCGGCAAATGTGATACATAGATTTTATGAGGTTAATTGCTAAGAGTCTGGCAATGTGCCTTATGTGATACATTCAATAAATCATAAACTAATAAAATTTTATTTTTGTTTTCATTTTCCCCTCCTTTTTCTCCCCTCAATAAATACCTAAGAATACATTCTATGTAAAATTTATCAACAATTCAAAAAAAAAATGCCAAGTATAGGGTTAAAATAAAAAAAAGTGAATTCTACTTACCAACAATAGGTCCTAGAGAAAGATAAACCATCCCAGCTGTGATCAATTGAATTCCTGTAGCCCCTGGCAGCTTATGCAGGGGAACATGAGTAGGTATGACCAGGGCCATAAATACAGTTCGCAGTCCTTTCCCGAAGCCAATCATCACAGCTACCAGAATGACCACATAATACTTTTGACAGTACGCCAGAACTGAAAAGAGATTGAGGACTTTAGATGAAGTTTTGATAGCTTTTATTCATCAACTTACTACCTATACAACATTATTTTTTATACCATTCCCCCTCTAAAAAGCTTATTTTATTCACTGAAAACAGTGAATAAAAAGCACTTTTAATCACTGTTTTGGTGTTTGAATTTAGAACACCAATATATATTCGAACTCCATCTGAATGCTATACAAACTCCGATTTGATTTGATTTTCGAACAGTAGTTTAGCATTAGAATAAAAACTGTTTTGTGTTCTTTGCTGTCATTAGTAAATTGGCGCTATTTTAAATATTGTAAGTTGTACGAACAAAAAGTTTAGGGTTACAATAAATGGATTGAAAATGTTTTCAAGTGACGAAGAAGATGTGTTAATACCTTAGTTTATGAAAGAGAGGGCGGCCGATGTAGTAGAAAAATTGCGACCTAACAATCATAGCTGGCTTACATCAAAGCCTACGATGAGTTTTGCAATGGAAAAATGAAAATCAAGCTTCTGGCACATTTTCAGTCTTTTTTCCTAACTTATTTTAATAGTTGTCAAAAGAAAAAGAAGTCATCGACATTATGGAGTAAGTATTCTATGCTACGGTGTAGTTACTATAAAAATAAGGCATAACATTGACATAACAACATACTCGAAGTAGCTTGTTCTTTTTCTAAAGTATAAAGTATAGTAGTATAGTCATGGTATAAAGTATAGTATGCAACTCTTGAATAAAACGGATTTATATCGAGGGCCATGATTCGCTCGCGTCGTTCAGGATTCTAACACTTGAATCACTCCCTACGGTCGTGATTCAATCATCATGATTCACTCCCTACGGTCGTGATTCAGTCGTTAGAATCCTTCACTTGCTTGTGATTCACCTATGGCTCTCGCTTTAAATCCGTCCTTTATTCACTAATTGCATAATATACTATTGTTTATGCTAAACCCGAAAAGGAGTCATTGTACTCATCATTTTGAACAACTTTTTCTACGGGACCAACTTTGAAATGGCGAAAAAAAAATCAGCTGTTCCATACATTTTGTCGATTTAGTGAACACAAATAAATGTCTGGAAGGGCAGATTAAAAAAAAAAATTGGTAGCAAAACTCTCCTGTCGTGATGGGTATTGATATCTTTACACGAGAAAATAAAAATAAAAAGATTTGAAGCTTTTTTTACTAGGGTTAAGGTCGCTGGTATTGTTGTTACTTGAAGTATAAGTTGATAAATCGTTTTTTTATTTATTTATCATGTTTATACAGTAGGTATGTTATCTAACGAAGGGCGTTCCCGTTAACCTGTAATAGTATAGCGTCTATATATGCAAAGAAACAGTGTTCGACTGTTAAACAATCAGTGCCTTTATGTGGAAAGCAAAAATCCAAACCTCTATTTGTACTCAATTATAGTGAAATCATCTATCATAGAATTACAAATTAAAATAAAAGTAGGTATATTACCTACTCTTCCCATAGCCATCGTCATCACTCCAAAAAGAAAGAATGAGTTGTTGTCCCATCCAATTTTACCAGCAACGAACGGAATGCAGAACCTTACACAAATATCAACTCCAGCCAAAAGTGACATAAACAGGGCCACTTCAGATTTACTTTTCCCATAGTCACCGAGAATAAATGGAGTTAAAATCGAAAAATTTAGCTCATTGAAATTAGCTAGAGTTATCCCCAACATTAAGTTAATGAAAGTATAATCCTTTAATAAATCTAAATCAAAGAACAAATAAACTTTTTGACAAAACGTCAATTGTTCATCTTTATCTTCCTCATCTTCGACCTCATCTTTTTTCTTTTCCTCAAATACATCATCATCATTGTCATTTTCCTCCATCTGTGTCATCAATAGTTTCATCTTCTCAGTTTTGTCTTCGCTTTCTTTTAAATATTGCTCCAATTTTAACGAAGCTTGTTTTAATACTTCGCTTTCATAATTGAAGTTATTCGATTTTCTTCTGTGTCGTGTACGATACGACTGATTGCTGTGATTATCTTTCAGATATTGCTTTTCATCGTTTTCTTCATTTTCTTTTTGAATTTTAAGTGAGACGTTACTGTGGTTATCCTTATTATACTTTTCACCATATTGCCCATCCATTTTAAAAGATTTAATGCTTTTGCTTCCGACAAAATGTTTTTCCGCTCTATCGGCTATATCTTTGGCATCAGCTGGATCTATTTTTTCTACAACTGCCTTTTCGTCGGCTTTCAAATCTTGAGGAGCCTTAAGTGTAGGACAGTCTTCTATTTCTGATTCTGGAATCTGTGTCTCTAATGTTATAGACGTTTTCCGTTTGGGTTTGTAGGTATCACGCTCTTGAGCCAAAGCACCTAAATTAGCTGAAGAATTTTTCTTAGATTCATTTAAGTACAATGTTGAAGATTTACGAGAACGATCACGATCACGATCTTGAGTCACTGTTAATAAATTACCTGACGAGTTTTTCTTAGACTCGTTTAAGTACAATGTCGACGATTTACGAGAACGATCACGTTCTTGAGCTAAAGCTCCTAGGTTAGCTGCCGAGTTTTTCTTAGATTCATTTAAGTACAAGGTGGACGATTTACGGGAACGGTTTTCAAGTAAATTTGTCATTGATGGCTTTTTTGAATTAAGCCGCGAATTCATTTGTGAATTTTTATTCGAGCCTTCTCTTGAAGAGAGTCTACTTTTCGACTGCCGGGATTTACTGAAATAACCATCATTGGCACGTAACATCATTGGTATACCGGGGTCGGTAATTTCATAGCCAGGATTCACTGGGTCATCTTCATTGTAAAGATACTGGCTTGAAAAAGCACTTAAATTTTTGAACTTCGATACTTGACTAAAATATCCGCTCTCTTGTTTTTTATTTTCAGTTTTATCATCTTTGGTTTCTGCTTTCAGCAGTTTCTCTTGATCTTCATCTTTTTCATTTGGTTTTTTAGTGTGCCATTCTACTGGTTGCAATAAAAGAGCGCCAGCCAAGGCATGCAAGGAAATTCCACTTATGATAAGGATGGCTCCTGTTTCTCCAAAGCCCGCAAACAGAGCGGTGATGATATGTGGCCATAAAATGGGTCCTAGGCCGGTCGTCGTCCATGATAGTCCTGTGGCCAGTCTTCTTCTGTTCTTCCAATAAGTATTTAAGGCGAGGGCATTTGCCGAACTGCTTATACCATAGCTAGCACCTGAAAATATGCAAATAGAGTTATAACCCAGTTGCAAGTTTTCAACATTTAATTAAAAATAAGACTTATTTTGAAATATCTTACCGTACAAGATTGAGAATGATATAAGGTAGGTGATGAAGTTATACGAAAACGTAGTCAAAATCAGGGATATGAAGACAAATATGGCTCCAGTCATAGACACCTGCCTGTAGGTGAATGTTTTAAATAAAGGACCATTTGCTAGACCTGAAACAAAACAGACGAAAACTTAGATAAATGCACCGCAAATAGGCATTTATAAATATTTGTATGAACAGTCATACAAATATTTATAAATGTATGACTGTTCATACAAATATTTATAAATGCAATGCAAGTAATAGTACGAAATTATATGTATTTATATATTTATTAAAAACATTCACATTGTTTTCATCAATATTTCGTTCAAAATTTTGCTCTTTGAACGATAGATTAATGTAGGTAAAATGCAATATCAATATGTTTAGCATTGTTTAATGTATTTACTGCGAAATTACAAGTACACAATGATAACTTTAGATAACTTTTAAATTCTCGTACTTAATTGTACAATGTAAATATACAAATTTTGTGATTTGTAGTGTATTTGTTGGTAATGATGTAGGCAGTTATAGGTAAATGACAGCTAATTACGAAGGGGCCGGTATGGTATCAGAGAGTTACCATGCAAGGCGCGTCACGCACCGACGCAAGAGGTCAGGGCAGAGTTCATGTTGATTATTGTGGTCGTCTCAGAGCTGCTGATGCCGAGGCGTGTGAACTTGTCCCGAAACAGGAGCCCGAACTGCTGCAGTATCGGCAGCGCGGACAGCTGAAATAGACCAATATACAAAAATTAATACTTACCTCTTCGTAAAATCTTACTGACTAAACCCCCATAGTGTTTCTCCTCGTCCCTATTGGCTGAGCAATCGGGAACGCATTTGCATACTTAAATGGGATCTACTCTATAAGTATGCGAAAGTCATAAAAAAAGAGTGCTTTCTTTAGAAGCAAAACAAAGTAATGAAATAGGAGCGTATCACAAGCTCCAAAAGTTTAACGTAATAGTGCGTTTTTTAATAAGTCTGGACCTGGCGTTTCGCTTCTAGACGTGGAATTTTTTTCTAAGCTTATATCCACTCAAGAACTGCAAAGTTGGAGCTATAAATAAAGTGTAATTAATTTGTATAAATAAATGCTCTTTATATACAGTGCCTTTGTCGTCTAGTAATTATTATTTTATACCGTCATCATGCGACTCATAGCTGCACATAAGGATTCTCTGTACAGCGAATCGAGATACAATTACCTAGTCAGATAAATCACGTGCAAAAACATTTAACTTTGGTACGCCTATAACTTTTGTATTCACTGTTTTCATGGGTACTTGTAAACATTCAAAAATTGGAGTCAAAATCCTAAGAAAGGAAAGTAGTGGCATCCCTATTGCGAAAGCGATTCTTCAGCCATTATGGACGAGGAGAAATACCGTATGGCTTAATTCTCTAAACGATGCTGATGTGTAGTTCAGAAGAACATCACGGTCACGCAGACCACACACGAAAAGCAACTTTAATTTATATTAGTATAGAAGAAGAGTCTGACTCCCCCTTCGCCCACCCCAGAGTGGACGAAATTCTTGACGATTTTAACAAGAAAAACCTCCAGTCAGATACACGAGAAAGACGAATATCAATTAGATGAGTAATTTCAACTGAATGTCAAAGTACCCCATAAATATCTCTACTATTCTCAACAATTATCCGTTACTGGGAATACTTGACGAATAACAGCTAAGTCTAGTCTAGATAGACCACTTGAAGTTAAAACCACGTGTAGGTACTTAGATTGTAGTATATCACCTAAGTCAAGTCGTTGTTACCATACACATTGCAATAGTGCCCGCGATCTTCCGATCGCGATACGCTTACGATCGATATAGGTACAGCAGATTCTTATGGAACATGGATTATTATGCACTTTGCACGTAAATATTTTCCTTAAGACCGGTTTAGAAATAATTTCTCAGAGAATCATACAATAAGTACCTACCTACCTAGGTATGTATTATTCGCATATGTTATTATGCACGCGAAAGTGAGTATTTATGGTTGTTTGCGAATTTTTAATACGAGACGAATTTTCCGCGGCGATAGATTCTCCCGGGTATAGCAAATATTGAAAATTTAAAGGTTTAAGATAATGTTTTGACGCACGGCTGACGTATATCGATAAATTAGCACTTATCCTTAAATTAAATAGATACAAAATAAAGATTAGGTAAGTTGGTAAACACTAGGTACTAGGTGCCAATCCATCTAACACTTCGATTGTTGATATCTGTGCATATAAGTCGCTACAGATCTGTACAATAATCTTTATGTACCTACTGATAAGAAACCATATTTTTTTTTAAACATTTAGGCACGTGCCTATGTCGAATTTGTGGGAATATTATAGGCTGATAATGCTATTTCGAATTTAAATTATATCAGCATGTTAATAAATCTGCGCCTGAACTCTTTTTTCCATCTAAGATAGGTTCTGCCTACTGCTAAAAGGTAGGTACTGTCAGCCTGAAAAATACATAGACTAGAATAATAAAGGTAAAACTACAGCTCGACAAGAATATATGCTCTTGTCTGAAATACCGTCCACGTACGCAAATACCGCCGCAACAAAATCGTACGTTCTTAGAGATGTCACTGTGCCCTGAAGGTGCCAACTTCTATTGGCACCCACATGGGCACAGTGATGACATCTCTGACAAACGTTCACCACTGACAGCCGTAAAATTATGAAGTCATTCGGGTGTCTAATGAGTTTTGAGAAACTAAACACCACACGAACCTACTAATTTCTCAGGTTGTAAAGATACAATTCAATATGCAATAAACACATAAGTGCCATTGTGTGCAACGTTGTTATTTCGCCTTGTTGCGAACGTTAGTTATACGCCTTCATCATTTTAATTGACGCTCATTTATTACTCCGCTAATACTAGGTAAATGTAGAAGTATATAAACGACTTACGTTAGAGAATCCAGCAGCAATGACGATCATCCATCCCCAGCCGCCATCGGGAGGAACAAAATCACCTTCCTTCTTCAACTTCGTATTTACTTGTTTAGCTTTCGTCATTTTCGAGCTTATCTTTACCAAGTTTCATGTAAGAAGCCCACTACAGTCTCCGTTTACGTTGCGGACAGGACTGATAACTTTTGTAACAGTAATCACATTAATATGACAAATGAATCAAATGAGTTGGCAACGTTTCCTGGAACAAAGAGACTAGTTCACTACGCAAACATATTAACTTGAATGACTAAAACCATTGAGCGTTTTGTGTCGCCGGTGTGCATCCGCTGCCCAGTCTTATCTAAATGTGCACTGTGCAAATCTGTGTTAGTATAACTACTACATCTACCTCGTGCATGGTTATGGCTTAGGGCTGACAGTTATACTAGTACTTACACCTTTATTCTGCATAGCTATATACTTATTTAATCTAGAAAATTTTACTTTGCCGCATTATATGCGTCAAGCCCATCACGTGATTAAACATTACTATGTGTAGTATTGAATGCATTCTGTACCTGTATGCGGGATTCACAATCATAGGTGATATTAATAAATATCGTAACATCGTAGTCTATAAAATGTTTATCGGCTTATCACTATCGAGCAGTAATTGAGCTACGCCCTTATGCTACAAACCTACCTATCAGTCTTTGTGAACGTGATGACTTGAGTAGATAGGTAGCCATGGCCCATCAATTATATTGGGGTCATCAGTCAGTTAAAATGTGTGTAATTATCAAAAATGTACCTAACTAACAGCAGATATGAGTATTTTCAATGCGACACGCTTCCGAGATAACGGTTGCTTGTCCATCGCCATTTTAAAACAATAGGATACCTACCTACCTAAAGTGGATAAGTATTTTAAATCGTGGGAAAAGTTATGAGGCCTTTTGTTATTAAAGATGTAATGAAAAAGAATGCAATACCTATCGGTATTGAAGTGCATAGACCTACTGGAGTTGATTTATGTTTTCACAAGCAATAAGTACCTACCTACCTACTTAGGTATACTCAATTTATATTATTTATTGTTTCCACATGAAAACTTCTAGGTGGTAAGTTTTACAAAATGTACAAAATTTAAACAAAATTTTGCTGATTTAAAGAATTGTTTATGTTTTCAATTCTCATGGGAATTTTCCTAGGTTAAAGATGAAACTATTATTTCCTACTAGGTACGTAGGTACCCATTGCTTATTGTCAATTTTTTTTCTCCTCCCGGTTCCCGAAGTAATAGCTCTTATTTATTCTGTGGTAATAGGGCACGGGTTTCCACAAACTTCCCATTAGTTTGTGGACTCTGCTATTAACAAAATGGATTTTAGGTCTTAGGTGCTCGATCAGTTGATTGATTTTCTATAGGAGAGGAATTTTTTTCAGTTCCATGGATCGATCAATGTTGAGAAGGTCGTTTGATAAAGTATTTTTTATTATTGTTTTAAAGTATAGGAGCTGATAAGACTGTTTAGAAACTGATTTACCAAGTTGCACGCGTACCATCGTGTATCAATGGTAGTCCTATTGTAGGTAGGTACCTAGTACCAACCTATTTATGACAACATATAGGATAGGTACCTGTATATGTACCTACCTAGGTACGATTAGTTGCACATGACCACAATTTTAAATAAGTACGTACAACATGCACTCGCATGATGTTTATGCTACTTTAAATCACAAGGATTAAATCTACACTGTATACGTACATATCTAGGTAGTGCAGTGTAGGTACTTACAACGAGACTTCTAGGCATGACAGATTTAATCTTAATCACAGAAGACTCATGGACACATAACTATTTATGCCTTGACAAATTTCAAAAGGTACCTATCTGCATGTAGGTAGGTACCTTGTCGGTAGGTAGGTATTTCGTTCGAAATTACCAACACTTTTACACGACAAGAGAAAATATACAGTCAACTTTTACACGACAAGAGAAAATATACAGTCAAAATATACATTGTGCCATAAAAATAGGGTGAACATAACAAGCTTTAAGTTAAAAATCCACTCACAAGTGGATCCTACACTTGTCATGTCAATTAAAATGTAAATTACCAGAAATAATGTAAATAAAAAATAAAAATTGTATACATTCATAAATAAATTACTTAGGTAAGGCATCATCTAAATTCTATGAAATAAAATAATTATCAATAAATATTTAACTACTTACATGTTTTTATAAAATAATGACAATATGTAGGTATATAGTCTAACAACTAAGTACCTAGTCAATTAGAAGCCCTCTTCCTCTCTCCTACTTTTGCTGTGCCCGACACACACAACAATCAAGCACAATGATCGTAATAAAGTACCTACCTAAGTACATACCTAAACATCATCATCATCATTCCAGCCGAAAGACGTCCACTGGACATATAAGGCCTACCCCAAGCCCACAAGCACCGCCACCGACCAAACCAATTTAATAAATGTAAATTTTAAAATAACAGTTATCATACAAAAATAAAATAATTTATTAAAACTCACCTTGGAATCAATAATGCACTTCGTAAATATGATCTATAAAGGGAATAAATTTCCACAATTTCTTTCAGTAGGTAAAATGTTGTACAGTTATAATACAACTTTTTATTAATAATTCGTCGTAAATCTAACTATTATTAGCAAATAATAATCGAGCGGTGTAAACGCGTAGTGCATAGGACATGCTCGGCCTGCGTGCTTCCGTAAAATGAAACATGAAATTACAAAGTTTACTTATCTGCCTTTGCATGAATTTACAACGCCTAACTGATGCTTACTTTAATAACTAGCTGTAAATAATAATACGCACCTCATAAAGAGATTAAAAGTCAAGGCATGATGACAAAATAATGTGAATAACATAAAACTGCCTATTTACAATTCGTGATTATATTGTGTAAAGATAATAATTTTTAAATGTGTTTATACAAAAAATACTTAAAAAAATTTTTAACAGTAACTGTTAAGTAATAAAATTATCATTATCATTATTATTATTTATCTCTGCATTAATTATTATCGCTAAAGAATTGAGCGCGCCTTTAAAATTGTTTGAATTTCGCGCGCTGACTTCCATTTATATTTGTTATGTTGGTAACAGAATAACGCACATTATAGGCGCGTGTCTGACTAGCAACACCCATAGTCGTGAGTTCGTGGCAATCTTACGTACTTCTTTCGTATGTACTTTCGTTGACATTACAGGCACTACAGTTCATTCACGGTTTATACTCGTAGGTATAAAATTGCTGTATAAAATATTACTGTGAACGGTTTGTAGGCCCACGCTATGTCGTTTATTTGTGCGTTGAAATCTCTAGTTCAGTTCCTGTCAAAACTTGTATGGAACATTGACAGAAAATAGAGATTTTAACATGTTTTGTTGTGAATGTTTCAGCAGTGCAAACGCACAGTTATGTAGTGTCGGTTTTTAAATGTAATTTTAAAGATTTTAAATTTTTATGTCATGATGATCTCAATAGCAATAAATGTGTTTTGTTTAAGTATTATTTTGTACGGTATTTTTTGCATGCTGAAATGTTTGACTTCTCATATTTAAGACCTTTTATGTACCATATTTTATGCAAAATAAAGTTAACTTATTCTATTAATTATTTTTCTCTCTAGACATTGTTCGAAATATGAAATTAGAAAAAAGCGGGAAAAAAAGGATGACGAAGGCTTTTTGATTTTTTAAAGTGCTTGTATCTGGCAGCATTGCAGCAAAGAGCTGATTAATTTCTAATGAACTGTACTAGGGTACGTACTATGCACGACCAGCTAAATAAGGCAATCGCCCAATCGGTACAATTAAACGGGTGATAGACGTGAGAGCAAGTGCAATGGCTCGGCGAGCTTACTCGCCCGTCTGTCATTGCCGCGAGCCGCGAGCCAATTTCACAATGAAATTTTGAGCAAGCTTCACGTGTGTCACCGACGGCGACATGAGTAAGGTCGCGAACTTAAAGACCGCGTACTTTAAGTACGCACGTCTATCACCCACTAGCTTTGTATTACCCATACTGGAAAAGACTGGGTTGTCAATCAAATAACACATTCTTCTGGGCGATACTCTATTTTTTATTTTATCTGTAGTCAAGGCTAAACTGTCAAAATATACCCTGTGACATAAATAGTGGCATAGCCTGACCTCGGTGAAGTTAGCCGCACGATTTCATTATTATGAACTTTTGTTAGTGCTAATCGTTAGAAAGAGTTAGAGAGAAAAGAAAAATCTTTAGAGAGTAATTAGTTTTTATGTAAAAACAATTTTAATTTTTCGTGTGAAGTTGGCCCCCCTTCCCGCAAAAATGGACTTAGACGTAATTTTTTTTTTTAAATCGTTTGCGAATCGTTAGAGAGAGATTGAGAGTTACACAAAATCGTGAGAGGGTTAATATTTTATTTGATATTAAATAATTCCTAAGAGCGTGACGTTACCCACCTGTGTGAATTTTGCCCCCGATATAATTATTCTCAACTTTTGTTAATGCTAATCGTTAGAGAGAAAATAAAAATTGTTAGAGAGTTTTTAGTTTTATTTATCAACGATTTTAATTACTTTTGTGACTTTGGCCCCCATTTCTACAAAAATGGACGTAGACGTATTTTTTTTTTTATAGGTTGAGAATCGTTAGAGAGAGATAGAGAGTTAAAAAAAATCATTAGAGAGTTAATATTTTAAGTGATATTAAATTATTTCTGAGAACGCATTTTACCCTAGGACCTGAGCAGGTTAAAATTTAGAAACGTGCCGCCTCGATAGGGGATAGGGAGGAGAGGGAGGAAGGGTTAGTAGATACCCCCACTCCTCCCTGCCGGAGATACAAAGTTTTTTTTAAATATGACAAATCTCTTATATGCTGGGGCCACAGCAACGGATTATCGCGATAGACGTTAACCGTTGGTGTACTACACCACGACTTATCTCGAGAATTTGTCAACGGCATTTACATTGGCGTTTGACGTTGGGTGATTGATAACTCTGGTGGCGGCATTTTAGGCAGATCAAAGAGATTTACCGCGTGAATTATTGCATTGAATTAAGCGGCCACACTTACGTTTCTCATTGTGCACCGTGAACGCAAGTAGTACCGTGAGTAGTAGGTACTACTGATACATGACATGATGCAGAAGGACGTTATGAGTGGTAAAGTTGAGTATTTGATCATTTAACAGTGATACCTGATAAGAATACGAAATATTGTTGGTAGTTACAATTTGATTCGGTATTTATAGTGCATCATTTATGCTCAAAAGACACAAATGACACAAAAGGTGGGCGCTTGTCGGGAGCTGGTCGGGTCGTTTTTAACCCACCGACGGAAAAAGAGGGGTGTTATAAGTTTAACGTGTGTATCTGTGTGTATGTTACATCGTAGCTGCCAAACGGCTGAACCGATTCTGATATTTTTTATTTTGTTTGAAAGGTGACTTGATAGAGTGTTCTTAGCTATGATTCAAGAAAATCGGTACAGCCGTTTGAAGATTATCAGCTCTTTTCAAGTTGATGAATGGATGTGAGCATCTTCCACAGGTTACATCGATTCGAAAGGACATGTCCAGAAATGTTTTTTTATTATTCAATAATTCTAATCAGGATAAGTTAAATATATTTGGATAGACATCCCAAAAAATAGTAGTTCTAACTGTACCGTGCATTTTTAAGGATTACGAATTTTGAGAAAAATCATTTTTTAATTTATTATTTATGTACACACAGTAAAATACAAAATAGATACGACATAGTTAAAATATGAGTACAAAGGTACAGCTTGGCAAAAAAGAGTTTGGAAAAAATGAGGGCGCCACTACCGCATATAGGTCACTTCAAATGGGAAATGAGTAAAAGAATTTAAACAAATAGTTAAAAACGCTGCTTGTATTGACTCAAAAACCTACTAGCACTTGTCGGCAAAGTAGTGCCAACATCATAGGTCTGCATTACCTAAGTAAAATATTTAGTTTCATCTGTCACCGCATCATACTCTTTTTTGCCAAGCTGTACTGCTTATTTCTTAAGAAATAATTAATTTAGTGTTAATTTACTCCTAAAACGAACAAACTTTTCTAATTATCTGGGCTAATAAAGTGAATACACCCCAGAAAATAACAATATTTTCAAAATTGACACATGGTACTGTCATTACAGTCCATCAATATTTTGTTGTAAAGAATATGACAATGCAAACAAAAATTCTAATCAATTTATTTACTTTATGTAAATACCATATTCTGAAATAAGATGAAATGGGATATTTTCAGTCAAAAATGTGTAGCATAATTCTTTTAGACTTCTCTTTAGATTTTGGCTACTAGGAATCTATAAGTGCAAAAAGTGCATGTTTCAGCATAGTCCACAGGCTTAGCAGGAGTAAAATGATAATAGTACCTACCTACTGATCAAGAACATTTTTTTAATTATGATGAAGAATTCCTGTTTTATGACTTAGAGTCGAGATCGGAAGTGGCTGAAAACCCTTTCGACAATTATGATATTTAAAAACTCAATAATATGATTTGAATTCAAGTGTTACAGATTTTTTATGAAATAAAACTTTTTTTGTTTGTTTTAAATAATGATTTATTGATTTTCTTCATTTTCAATGTCTTCTCTTATTAAAATACTGTCGAGAAACTGAGCAGGTGGAGATATATAATTTTGATGCCGGTCCATCCAAGATACCAGACAATAATGTAATACACTCTATAACTATAGTGGTGTGAGTCCTCTGATCAAAGCTGTCTCATGTGATGACGAAATGCCTGGTATCTTCAATAGCTTCTAGGTACAGTAAAAGTACCGTTCGGCTGAATATGTTGCCCATATAAGAGCGAGCCTGTTTAATCTAATACGCGTTCTCAGAAATAATTTAATATCAATTAAAATATTAACTCTAATGATTTTTTTTTACTCTCTATCTCTCTCTAACGATTCTCAAATTATAAAATAAAAAAATTACATCTACGTCCATTTTTGCGGGAATGGGGGCACATTTCAAAAAAGTAATTAAAATGGTTGATAAATAAAACTAATTACTCTCTAACGGTTTTTCTTTTCTCTCTAACTGTCTCTAACGATTAGCATTAACAAAGTTGAGGATAATTATATCGGTGGCAAAATTCACAGAGGTGGGCTAACGTCACGCTCTTAGAAATTATTTAATATCAAATAAAATATTAACCCTCTAACGATTTTGTGTAAGTCTCAATCTCTCTCTAACGATTCGCAAACGATTAAAAAAAAAAAATTACGTCTAAGTCCATTTTTGCGGGAAGGGGGGCCAACTTCACACGAAAAATTAATTTTTTTTTTTCATAAAAACGAATTACTCTCTAACGATTTTTCTTTTCTCTCTAACCCTCTCTAACGATTAGCATTAACGAAAGTTCATAATAATGAAATCGTGCGGCTAAATTCATGGAGGTCATAGCCTGGACGTTTTTAATTTTTTTTTTAATGATCGCATTTTGTCTCAGTAAGTCTTCTAGTCATTGCTTCTAGTAAAACCTGTTTCCTAACAAATGTTAAAGTTTTTTAGCGTGATAATTAGCTCTATTTCTATTGGGATATTTCTACACAGAAACAAACAGAAATGTACTAGTTTTAGTTCATAGTTACCTTTGATCTAATAACAATATTTTGGAGTTTAATTATTTGTCTTAAGTTCTACAGTCTGTCGAAAGCACAGTGGTCCACAAGCACAACAACTAAACAAAAATTGTCACATAATAAAAATTTGTTGTTTTGTTCGTGCATGGTTTGTGCCACTATTTGTGAGCCATGCTATCACGTGCCAATGTAGTGCCTACTTGTAAAGACAGCGGGCACTCACACTGACATAAGTAAGCACAAGCAGAGCAGAAAAGTGATGGTAGCTCGCCGTTCGGTCTTACGGATTATTATTTTGTTTTAGAAAAAAAAGTGTTGCATTGAAATAAAGCGATGTGCTTCTGTTAATTAAATTAGTTTATTAGTTATACGCTTATCATTATTCTTACCACCGTTACACTAAAATCAAATACGCTAACTTTTGTTTTTTTCCCGACAAGTATTTAGAATACGAAACAAGTGAAATTCTTTGTTTTCCACACTCGTAGAAGGTGCTATGATATTGCAATAATTTTGAAGAGACTTTATGGGAAATATCTTCGGAACGGTGAGTGCCTTGATTTTATACATTGCATGTAAGGATAATTCCTTGACCTTTCTTATAATTAACTTTTACCTACTTGTTAGTTCCATAAAATGGAAGTTTTGAAGGAAAACCTGAACTATTTAGTCTAAGAACTACAGTACAGTAAGTACAGTACAAAACCTCTTGTTATTTCTGTTATGTTTATGTTTTTCTATTCCAGGGACACTGATGTTTTACTTAAATTAATTGAAATAATTAGGTATTAGAAAATATAACTGACTATCCAAGACTGAGTTCTAAGTATACAAGACATAAAATATTGGATCATCCTAATTAACAACAGTTTATAATTGCACAATTTCCAAAAGAACTTTCAAAGCTCAGAAAGTCAACTTTTGAAAACTGTATCTTGATCCTGTTTGTCAATAGAAAAGCTTACTCAGCTACTTTTTGATGCTAAATTAAATGTTCTATTGATCACCAGGAATATACCACATCAATTCTGTCACAATTTCATACTTTTCTTTGTGTAATCTCAGCAGAAAATTTAAGAAAGTATAAGATTTATTTCCTAAAATAAAATTTATATCAAATCTATTAACCTTAATTATGTACATTCTCATCTAATATGCTTATTATTGTTTCAAGTCACATAAAATAAAAACATTTCATGCAAATACAGGCACCATTGCATGCACCATCCCCATCGCTATCTGCTACTTACTCATTTCCTTTGTCATGAAATCTTACAGAGAAACAAAAGAAGTCTAGATTAATTTATGATTAAACAACATTTAAATATTTTCAATAAAGTACTTTATCATCAGTGTTAATCATTTTTAGGGTTTCGTACCCAAAGGGTAAAACGGGACCCTATTACTAAGGCTCCCCTGTTCCTCCGTCTGTCTGTCTGTCTGTCCGTCTGTATCTCATGAACTGTGATAGTTAGAAAGTTGAAATTTTCACAGATAATGTATTTCTGTTGGCACTATAACAACAAATACTAAAGAACAGAATAAAAATTGCAGACTTGACCTTGAGTACCTATTGGGATACCACCAAGTGCCATTGAGAATTGGTCATTGCCTCTTAAACTATGTTTATTTGGACCTTGTTTTATTTTATTAGCTTTTTAAGGCCTTGTCCTGCCTTTTCCCAACTATGTTGGGGGCGGCTTCCAGTCTAACCAAATGCAGCTGATTACCAGTATTTAACATAGACTGTCTGTCTATCTGACCTCCATAATCCAGTTACTGGGTAGTATAATACCTCTTGGTAAGATTGGTTGCCAGACTTTTGGGCTTTTTTCTGATAACCCATAATGACAAAGATCCTCGAATGACAGCCTGGACCAACCGCTTAACATGCTTTCCAAGTCACGGAGGGATATGTAAAGATAGTCATCCATCCATGTACCAACCTACGCAAGCCTAGATTAGCCTGGTTGTATTGTCAATTTTTATGCACAATGAAAAGTAAACTATTTTTATACAGTTTCACCTTGTTCAAACTCCATAGCTAATATTACTTGTGTATTTGTAATGTTTTATTTATTACCAACCTTTTCTTGAAATCAGTACACATAATTACCTCATATTTTACCATTAAACTTTAATTTTTTTTTCATTGATTTCATTTTGCTCAGCGAATCATCCATTAATTTTTTCTCATTAATTATTAGTCATTTTCCTGATTTATTTCTGTTTACTTTCGTGATATTGGTAAAGTGACTCACATTGCATTATTAATTACTTTAATTAAAAGCTTTCAGTGGGTACAGGCACTTATCAACTGCCTGACTGTGGCTATTTCACTTTGTCTTTTTGTCAAAGTCCATTGTTATTACAGACATTATTATAATATTTTGCCGTTTCTGTTGTTGCCAGCTGCTATAATGTAATCACACTTTTGGAGAATCAAACGGTAAATGACAGTACTGCGTAAAATTCTCTTGTTTCGTTTCGAACTACCCTACTTATTCATTATGTAGGTATTGTGTTTTGTGTTATCAGAATCCTATTTATGCTTATAATTAATTTAAATATTTGGTCTCGAATATCAAATGAGAACAGTCAGCATCATCTTTTTAAGATCTACATCGAATACAATAGCTATACGTATCAAAGTTGGTTCGCCTGTCAGCACCATTGTTTCACTCTTTAGTTATGTGATGAAATAATATTTAAGTAGGTATTGATTATATTTAGCTGGACATAACTTCCGTTTTCTATACTTAGTAGGTAGGTACCTACAGTAAAATACTCGAAAAAAAAAACGAAAGGTTTAAAAAAAAAAAAATAGTACCAGTACCGAAGTAAATAAAACGCTTGTTTATAATGTAGGTATCGTGTAATTATTTGGTTCTTTAAAATTTATACATTCTACAGGGTTATTGTTTATATTATTATGTCGGCAATCCATTAAGGGGATGTACATGTAGGAGAGGTCAGTTACAACCAAATGACTTCTGATGACCCCTATGCCAATATCAACAATTTTCGAGTAATTTTCGTTTTATATCTATATTTCATTCATTTTAAAATATAAAATGTCAAATTATTCGAAAATGGTTGACATTGGCATAGGGTCATTTGGTTGTAAATGTCCTCTCCTACATCCCCTTAAAGGATTGCCGACGTATAACCAATAACCCTGTATAATAAATTTATGACTTATGATATGACATACTTGTCAGCTAAACTGAAAAACTTCTACTTTTTTTAATCCCAATACAAATCAAAGTTTGTCTCGTATTTATGCCATCAAATTATAACAGACTCGCGGTGGTTGCATGCAAAACCATGTCAGGTATCAGCCTACTCTACGGTACACCTACAGCCTACTTTTGTGTTCATGAAATTAATTTTATTTTAGCGACCCGCTCCTGTTTCGTACTATTTTTACGACTTGACAAAACATTGAGATTTCTTAGTTATACTTATGTATCTTTAATATTAACGTAAGATGTTTAGTATTAACGACGTCAGGATGTACTCGATTACTCTAAACGATTGTGAAAACCTATTAAAATGTGTTGCGTGGTGTAGAACAACGCTGACATACAGAGAAACACGAAAAGTGACTTTAATTTATAATATGCATACACTCTGACCTTATAGTATAATTATATGCATAACAGTCGTGTCTTTTTTTTAATACAATAATTAAGTATGTTTTCATAGCACCTTGCCTATTTAAAACTTTCTTGAGTAGGTAATTAATTAAAGCGCGACTAAAGACTAGAATATTTTAATTTAACAATCATGTTGTCCTAATATAGCTCAGATTGAAGGACATCAGAAGTGGCGAAAGTTGAGTTAAATGTTTCATTCTCTTTGAAATCTGACGTAGTCTAAAATATCTCGCGATAGAAATAATTGCCCTTTTATTATGTTCTTAACGCATCATGTACCGTTTATCCGGATTAAAAGAAACAATGATTCATTAATTTCGCAGATGCACGTGCGTGAAGTCTTGTAGGTAGCAAGATAACGGTTCTCAAAGAAATCCCCAAGTGTGCGACCGTATGCAGTCAACCCATCTGTGCTGATGCGACAGACGACAGAGAAAGTTACTAGAAACTGTGAGTCCTAGATTCACTACGTACACTGCGTTAATGTCCTGAATAGACCGATTGTATATTTTTCCGGTGTTTGACGCAGTACTTACATATATTAGTACCGTGATCTTGCTAATTTATGTAAAGATATTGAAGATTTTCTTAAACTAGATCTTTGACTTTAGCCAACAGGTCGCGAACTAAGCTAGTTTTGAAGATTAGCCACATTTGTTATATATTCCGTTGCTGCAGGTTGCCCCCGGGGGTCTTGTGAATGATGATAACCAAAAAATGCTGCTACATTATTGAGTACCGAAATTAGCACATAACTTATTTGACGACATACGTCAGTGTTCTGCATAACCTGACCCCTCTTCCCCTCTTCTTCTTTGGAAGAGAGGTCAGGTAATGCAGACCACTGCCCGTACGACATGACTAGGATGTAGATACGTCGTCAAAGTGAACCAGAAGATAGAAAAGAAACACTCAACATGAAGCGTCCGGTTTTATACATGCAGACTAATAAGTTCACCTTCCCCCTTACAGATACTCCTCATATTACTCAGGACATGCCAAAAAATACCAAGTGCGTATTTAGAAGTGTTATCTAGGTTATCAAAACTAATTAATGACCTCGTTATTAATGTTAAGTATTTAGTTTCACGCCGAAGCAACTCACCATTCCAGTACCCGACCATAGATACGGTTACTAAGAGAATAAAACAACCTGCAAACAATGAAAATTACTCTACTACTGAGTACTCAAAATATTTGGAAGAAACGTTTGACGCCACATTTAAATTAGTAGCCGGGGCGATCTTAGCTAAAAATAATCTAAATAAAAAACGAAACATCTTTGATTAAAAATAACCGTTTAAACTCACAACAGTTAGTTCGTTTTAATTACAATACGTAGCTAAATATTTACTCATTCCTTTTCATCCGACTTGCCTCACACATAATGAACAAATTATGACTATTATCAGCTTCTATGTAATGCAAAGAAAAGGAGATCTATTTTGGTCCAAGCCGTTACTTAGTTCATCGACGTGCAAATTGCATGTGAAATTAGTAAGTATTATGTGCATTGTGGAATTGTGCACCATAGCATTTGTTTGAGGGTAATTACAAAAATAATACAAAGATGAAACAGCGTAAATTTGCGCTACGATATCTCAAAATCACGCCAAAATGCACTGATTTTGATCATATCGATTGCGCTAAGTTTCGTCTGTATCTTCTTTGCTATAGTCAAGCAGGTAGGATTAATTGCGATGATTGATATCTTGTTCATAAGAATCTTCTCCACGATCTTTTGTCATGGGCATAATTATATACTACAAGCATAAGCCGAGAATGTATGGTCTTCCTGTAGAGGCAATATTTTTCTGGAATAGTATGACCACCTGCCCTAGGGCACAAGCGGCATACAAGCAGGAACTTTTGTTAACATTATATTATTTCAATTAAACTGCTTCAGCTGTCATATGATGTCCCAAATGGTCCTGGCAAATGGTATCTGCTGCTGATAACTAGTCTAACCTTATGGGGTCGCGAAAGTCAGACGCTCAGTTTATAATACCTACTGATATCCAACAGCATATTTTGCCAACTTAGATCAGAAGCTGATTTCGACTTTGGAAAAGGGCGAAGTCTTTTAAAACCTTACCAAAGTCTGCTATTTCAGGAAATTGTGGAACGTTGTTGAACGAAACATAAATCGAAATAAAAGATCTTTATTCTGCCATACTAAATAAGATGATACAGATGATGTTTATGGTTAGAGCCTATAAACAATAATGTTTATAACACTATAATCATGAACATTTCATCTAATGCTGAAGGTCGCGTAAATCAATATGTAGGCCAAGTTCACTACAAATCCTTATCCATCAAATTGAAGCGAAGATAATTTCACATAATTTTTCCTTTTACAATAAAAATCATGTTATCGTGGTTGATAAAATACTTGAGTATTGTCCTAAAGATAGGACGCCTTAAGTGGCCAATTGACCGACATTTGTGGGTGATTATCGCAACAAATGGGCTGTATTTCTATGATTTCATTGGCTATTTACTTACACTTAGCCGATACGTTACAGTAATCAGTACATATTGCAGAATTGAGATTATATTCTGTCTCTTCTTCCAGTGTTTGTGTGGCATACACCTCTCGATTTTTTAGTAGGTTAAATTCGAAGTCAACATTAAAGTTCACAAAATCATTTGAAAAGGCTTCTTAATGTTTCGTTGTACTCACTTATAGTCTGTTGCCACGATCTAAAGAGCTCTTTTGTTTATATAATGATTTTAGAATTTGTTAAGTGTTTAAACTTTTTCATACCATCTTATTAAGATGGACGATACTAATAATTTCTGCTGCAAGTTCCGTTCCTTGTTATTTGCTAGGAATTAAAATATGTAATTGATCCACTTGTCTAGAAACTTCCTTATAATCGTTATTTAATAAAACATTCGCTCTAAAGCTTCAGGATAGCAATCTTGAATAACAGTTTACAAGCACGCGATCTTTAGTTTTTTTGTTAGATTTGCTAACACTGGGTTATCGGCCTGCCTTAAGTTGTATGGGCAGTTTTTTTTTCCTATACGATCGTTACGTAACTTGCATGCTAAAATATGTATTATGCTAAAGTACAAGGTCCAATATACTTAACCATTATTGGCTCTCCATTGAATCGCTTATATGGATATTGCGTGACTGATCTGGGAGTCTCTTGTCTGATCTATTAATGAGTATATAAAATATATCGTTATTGTTTTGTGTTTTAGCATTAGCATTTACATTTACTAATTTGATTTCAGAGATATTGTCCTAGATTCCCTTGCTTTATGAATTTTCTCATCTTAGTTTTTACTAACATAGAGATGACATCGGAATTCTTGAAATGAATAAGTAACGTAATAACAACTGTTTCTATAACTGCTCGTATTGTAATATATTGTCCATTATTATGTCACCACATGATAAATAATTAAATTATGTAGGTATGCGATATTGTACTGTACAAATTGAGAGAGATTCTACATTGATGTACAGCTTTAAAAATTTAAGAATATTGCGATTTCAAATCTAGATTAACTGTATGCGTGAAAAGAAGAAAGAAAATAAGACTGGTAGTTCACGTGTGAGTTTGTAAATAGTTTCACATTTCATCTGTTTGTTGAGTACGGCGACAAACATCAATACGAGGTCACATGCGGATTTATATGGGATCGTGAAATCTATTTGAAGTAACCTGAAGTTACCAATGCTTGGTAAATACACTGAATGCTATTTTTGACGCCACTATACCTACATATAGTTTTCCTGTATTACATATTACATTTTCTTAACGATCACATGATCTTCCGACCTTTGTAAGATCTCATCGACTCATTTGTTCATACGCACGGACTGAGCATTCCCTGAAAGATAATGCGATTAAACTTCATTATTTGCCATATGTGCAAAAACACTCGTGGAATAAGCACAATATTTTTGTCTCTTTTTTATTTACCTTTGTGTTTAGGTAAACATTAGGTTACTTATAATTTTAGAACGTTCTGACGTACTTTTATACGTATGGTATGATAGAGTCAAAGATCGATATGTAGCCTCTTCGCGGGATGACTGGTTTATCCTAGGTTTGACCAACGCCTTTCGGCAAATCCCGAAATAGATTCAAATATCTGCCTTTGACTAATGTAGGCAAAACTAGAGAAGTACCTAACTTTTTGGTCCAACGTCGAAGGCAAAATAATCTGTTCTTGACTTTGCCTAGTCTAATCCTAGAAATGACTAAGACAAATTCATCAAACGTCGATTTGTACTGCACTTGTTGCATGTTTAGCAATCCATTCTTATAATAATGAAACAATAAACATTAAAATCAAGAAATATGTTTTTTTTTACACTTAAGTCTAACAAACTAACACATTCCTGTACCTAGTTTAGGTCTGACTGGTCAAACCCCGATTTGATTTTAAATAAAATAAATTTATTTCTCAAAAAACTTAGTAATAATTTACAAAAATAGTTTGGCAGTAATAGTTTCCAATATAATGGATGTAGCCACTACAACCGAAGCTGATAGTATTGAGTTTCGGCGTTTGACTGTCCAAGTTGGTCTCCTAGGATTGTTTAGCCAAAGGCCGAAACGCGCTATTGGTTTGGACTTTGACTAGACTTCTTGTCTGTCTTCTACATTTGTATTTGTATTTTTTAAGGTGTACATAATAAAGAGTATTCTATTCTATTCTATTCTTGTCGGACCTGCGGTTTGACTAGCCAAACCTATGACTGGAGCTTCGATGTTTGACTATAACACATATACCTACTTAACATAATTTAGGTGCCTATATCGCATTCTCAGACATGCACTCGTATCTCAGAAAATATACAAGTCTATGTTGGAAAAACTCATTTCAATATACCTTTACCTACAGATTACAGAAGTAGGGTGCTCTGCTTATACTCAAAATCAATACTTAACTAAGCGCCATAGTGAACGAAATAGCAATGCTGTTGTGAGTGCTGTAGGTAAAAAAGCTAATAAAAACCCATATAACGTTCTGTAATAAAAAACAATGTATCCAATTACATCACTCAACACTTTGTTTTTTTACATCGAAAGCTGTTATCAAGAGAACGATGTACTTATCCATATTATTGTTTAATTTTCAGTCACTATCGCTGTTCTAAAATGAACAGGCGTTGCCTATGTTATGAAGCACGTATTGTCAGTTTGTCACTCATGGTCGTCCGCCTTAATTTGGCATTCCGTATGTATGTTATCCACGAGGTTAGGTGAAATTCGGAATCGAATTTGGTGTATTTGAAATTTCGTTTTGTCAACCTCAGACCTCAAGGCCTACTTCGCTTTACTTCATCAATAATGCACGTTATGTACACAAGAACTTCATTCAATGGTATGGAATGTTTTTTTAATAGTATCGTGTTGTTCATCTCCATCACAATTTCCAAGAACCTTGAACGGTTAAAGGAAAATATTTTAAACCAACATTCCTGGCAAAGTTTTGAACTTAGTAGCTGACAGTTTTACGTATTTTATAAATAGGCGTGAATAACTGAGATAATTACCCATACAAACATAATATGAATTGTTAGTAGTATGTAACGAATGTGTAATCGTTGTACATTTTGTCTCTCTCGTAACATGAAGTCAGCGTGTGACTGTGGCAGCCGAGGGCGTTGCACGTGGTGACCGAGTGGATCGCAGTAAGCACGTGCTACCATCGTGGTTCTTTTTCTTATGAAGCCTAACTTATATTTGATGTTTACTGTTTTGTTGCCGAGCTGCGTCGGCGGCCGGCCGGCAATCAAATCAAAACACATGCTATCGCAACGCTGTACTGATAACTCGTCATGCCGCGATGAGTCTAAACATCGACACTTCATTTGATTGTGATAGAGTAGGCGTTTAATCAAACATGATACATACATTTATGATGAATATAGGTAGAATAGGGTCAAATATATTGGTTTACGATGAAGTGTTGTGAGGGTGGCATACTTAAGTAACGAAGCTTTTTGTTATGGATTAGGTGATTAACGTGGTCACACTACAGTCACTGCATTATCCACATAATTTGGGAATCATTTCGTACAAGTTTATCGGATCGAAAACAAAACGTTTTCTAGTGCTTATCATTAAAACAGCGTAATTATGTTAATTAGATCATGATTTGATATGTAGGTATGATATCTCTATCTTATAGCTTTTCTTTGTTTCAGGCGAGGTGACAAAGGCTGAAAATGACTGTGGAGAAGAGCAAAGGCCTAGAGCCGAAGAAGCCACCGGCCACGAGGAAGGTAGCCCCTGATGGAGGGTGGGCGTGGATGGTCTGCTTAGGAGTCAGTTTAGTTAATGTGAGTGTCTACACGATAATATTAAAATGATCCGTAACCAAGGCTCCAGAGTACGAACCCAGCTTTCAATTATGTGGGTGTACGATTGCTGTATAATTTAACGATGAAAATACCGCCAACCAACATTTCGTTTTTAATGCAAATAAAAATATCAATAATGAAGATTGAGGGTAATCAGAAAGGGAAAATGTGGGGAAATCCATGCAGCAACTTTTTCCTTTAATGCAGTGCACGTAGGCAATATTCTGATAAATAAAGTGACGGTCAGGTATTGGTATTGTTGCGTTAAAATAACTGCTGACCAAGCTACCGTACGAAGCCCCTCGGGCCTCGAGAAAAACCCTCGGAAAATATCGATTGTAACACCTGAATTTAGTTCTGCATGTTGTCTGTAAAAACAAGCTAATTACAAAGGTTAATGACCGGTATTGCGTCCTTAAAGGTTTGTGTCGGGTATTCTATAGCAACATGCCTTTAACAATTCATATACAATTAATTAAATATTATCTTGTCTTCTGCGGTTAATCAGGTATGTTTTTAGCCACTCTAGCGGTCTTTGTTGAATAACATTCAGACTGAAATCACTTTCACAATAAATTTCTAATAGAATGAGGTTTCAAATAAGCTATTTTTATTTATATTCATTTTAGCACAAAATAATATCAAGAAAGCTTTATTTCTTTCGACTTAGTGCAAGCCTTCGACATCGTCTTGAACAGTGATTTGTCACTGAAAGCTTAACGTTATCCGTGTGCTTGGCCGCTTTGTGCGCGTAATTCAAAATTTTATGTAGGCTAGCTGTTTTCCATATCGCCATTGGGGGTTCGCGTTTGTCCTTCATCCCATTTGTGCTGGAGTACCTCAAGGCCCTATACTGTTGCCAGTCAATTTACGTTGTACACGAGTAATATCCCAAAATTCGGTCAGGAGAAGGTTGCCTTCTTGACAAAGTTGTAATTGCTAAGACAACGAAACAATCACCATTATGCTAGTGTGTAGATATAGTATTCAGACATGGTTACGCAAAATGTTTGTGTTAATTCTAAATCAAAACGATAAGGCAGGCTTACTCAATTTAATGTGTTAAAGTAGTAACGGATACGTAGGAGTACCTCATTCGCATTTATCGAAAACATTAAGTTTATAAATACGATTGCATCGCTCTCGTATACATATAACCTACATTATCATAGAATGAATATTTAAAATAATAACGAAGACTTTTGTCAAACATTTCAGATAGTCTCATGAAAAATCTAAATGGATCGTTATGTAAACAAACATAAAAACTAAAGGCGGCTAATTTAATCCGAGGGATATGTAATGTCGCAATGTGTTGTCCAACTGATTTTATTTAACAATAGGTTTGAAGCATTGTGCATTGCGCATTGCCTATTGTCAGTCTGATGTATAACGCTTTAATGCTGCATACACCTTCAAGCACCTATTGTCGAAACAGAATGGTACTCTGCATACTCCGATGGAGAAAAACGTGTCCGTTACCTCAGCCAGATGTGGTCGAAAATGGTCATTTGAATCTTATAGATAATTAGTTTTGCGGCTTCTGTAATTGTTGCGCACATTTTTAAATTTGTTGCGCTTATAGTTTTTTAATTATTTCACAAAAACATTTCCTGCTGGGGTAACGTTACCCCAGCCAGACCTTTTTCTTTCTAATGGGAATATTTAAATAAATACTAGCTATAAAATTAGTTGTCTAAATGAAGTAAATGTTGTGCCTTATTTTGTATTTGTTCTTTCTTCGGTTGCGAAGTTATTCGAGATTTTGCTGGGGTAACGTTTTTGGTTTTGCTAGATCTTTGAAACGGTTAAGCGGATTCTTATCATATTTTGTACAAGACTTCTTTGGAATTAGTTTAAATTTGTTCTGCAATAAAAATACCAAAATAATACATATCTTAAAGGTTATTTCATTAAATAGAAAACACTTCAATTGGTCCCAGCACTCTCAATAAGAGGTCTAAAGACTTACTTTAAACATTATTTTGAAGCTTGTAACTGCCTTCAAATGTATGTGATGTTTCATTAGTATCCTGTAAGTATTTAACAAGTTATGATGATAATCAGTTCTTCACGAGCACGGTCATGATGCACGCGGTGTTATTTGGCAACTGATAAGCCTGTATATGGATATATGAACTGAATGTTATGTCAATTATTAGTTGTGTAGTTCAGTTGTATATCAGTAAAATTTCAGCGTAGTACATTGGATAATTAATGAGATAATACGATTATAGTCATTAGGAAGTGAATGACCGTGGTAACCCGACCAAGTTTAAGTGGTTACGAAAAAGCGAAAACGTAGAACATTATGCTATCTTTTGAAATGTTTAGTATAATACACTTTACAATTTCGGTACAGACGCGTACACTGTTAAATACATAATAATATAATAATATCTGTACTATGAAAACATTATTATTATCTTCCAGTTGCACATACTTATCAAAAATCACCGATAACACGTCGTTCGACGGGACGCGGGAGGGGTGGGGTGAAGGGGTAATTCATTGTTTGCATAACGCACCAAACATGCTCCATAATTACATAATTCATCTTGTAGAGTGCGCGTGCGCTTCGGCAGTTCCGTTTCCTGTTTTTGAAAATATTTATCGAGTGCGTGAGAGCTATTATAATAATAAGTGTGGCAAATTACTGTTAATGTGGAGTGCTTCTATTGATGATCATAATTATGGTGCGTGTTGCTTGATGAATTCACGAACAAGGTAAGCTTGCATAATGTAACTACAGAAATAGTAGCAAAATTATTATTAATATGTACATGTTGTTAGGTACCTACTTATCTAAAACTGTATTTTTTTAAGGCTTAAATATTTGAATTTAGGAACTTACTTATTATTTTCTTTTTTTTCGTACTTAGTTATTACCTAGACTGGAATTCTCGACAGTGATGACGACATATTTATCCTTCGATACATAGTACTTATAAAACAAAGTCGCTTCCCGTTGTCTGTCCCTGTTTGCCTGGATCTTTAAAACTACGCAACGGAATCTGAAGCAGTTTTTGAGCATTTCACTACATTGTGATGTCATTTAGTATTACCATTGATCTGTGATTTTAATTGATATAAGTGGGTATTAGTAGTCATACGTAAGTTTAGTGTTAACTGAAAAAAAACATTGTATAATTATTTATTGTCTGTGATCATTACACATTCCAATATTGCGTATACCTATTTAAATAAAAACTGTAACTGTGTACTGTGTTTACTGAAATCTATCATTTAAAAAAAAAGTAATAGAAAATTCAAAAAAGCAAAATTACTATCTGCAATTTTAATCTGTGATTGTTTTTAAGTATAAGTTTATTAATACTTTAAAAGTTCAATTGAAATGATTATTTTACCTGTTAATAAAAATTCTTTAATAAACATGTAGTTTTTTTTAACACTTGTGTAAATGTCTGTACTAAATTTGTAACACTATCCTACATATTTTAGAAGGTAGCATAATGTTCTGCGTTTTCGCTTTTTCGTAACCACCTAAATTTGGTCGGGTTACCACGGTCATTCACTTCCTAATGACTATAATCGTATTATCTCATTAATTATCCAATGTACTACGCTGAAATTTTACTGATATACAACTGAACTACACAACTAATAATTGACATAACATTCAGTTCATATATCCATATACAGGCTTATCAGTTGCCAAATAACACCGCGTGCATCATGACCGTGCTCGTGAAGAACTGATTATCATCATAACTTGTTAAATACTTACAGGATACTAATGAAACATCACATACATTTGAAGGCAGTTACAAGCTTCAAAATAATGTTTAAAGTAAGTCTTTAGACCTCTTATTGAGAGTGCTGGGACCAATTGAAGTGTTTTCTATTTAATGAAATAACCTTTAAGATATGTATTATTTTGGTATTTTTATTGCAGAACAAATTTAAACTAATTCCAAAGAAGTCTTGTACAAAATATGATAAGAATCCGCTTAACCGTTTCAAAGATCTAGCAAAACCAAAAACGTTACCCCAGCAAAATCTCGAATAACTTCGCAACCGAAGAAAGAACTAATACAAAATAAGGCACAACATTTACTTCATTTAGACAACTAATTTTATAGCTAGTATTTATTTAAATATTCCCATTAGAAAGAAAAAGGTCTGGCTGGGGTAACGTTACCCCAGCAGGAAATGTTTTTGTGAAATAATTAAAAAACTATAAGCGCAACAAATTTAAAAATGTGCGCAACAATTACAGAAGCCGCAAAACTAATTATCTATAAGATTCAAATGACCATTTTCGACCACATCTGGCTGAGGTAACGGACACGAGAAAAACAGTTTTAATATATGAATAAATAAAAATGCGTTATTTTGCGGTAGCAACATTATAATAATGAATGCGACGTAATATTATTTAATCAGTCTTCGTTTAACCCTTTTATATGTAAAATTATCGATCTTAAAAATATGGCTATCAGATATTTATTGAAGGGCAGTGCAGTGCGTACGTGACGAGATCTCGAAGTCTCGACTCTCGACACAATAATTATGATTGCCTGACTAGTCACATGCTCTCCTATTGTTGACACAATTACTTCTTCAAGTGATTGTATTGAACTGTGGAAGGAGATTGATATCTTTTGTTTATTTTGTAAACTAATAGTTTTGAGATCAATCTCAATTGAATTGAAACAACCCTTGTTGGTAAAGTACGTGAGCCAGGTTACCTTCGTTTGTCCTGCACTGTACAGGCTTAGAATTCTCTTTTTAACTAACTCTTAAAGATTTCTAACATTTATGTAAATAAGCGACTGTATTGTGTTATTATTTAAGAAAATTTACGTTCTTGCTTTAAAGCAAGAAAGGCTGTTAATTTTCGTTTCCATTGTCCTTTTGAGACATGACTTGTTAGTTGATTTTCATTTCCATGGATAGTTAAGCATTATTAGCGATCTAAGCGAATGAGATACCCCGTTAAAACAAAGCTAAATTTTATCTTAATATATAAAATTTAGCTTTGTTTTAACGGGTTTCTGCCGTCATAGCGACCTTGAACTTACTAGACCTTGTAAAACTCATATAAATCGGAATTGTTAACACGTGTTCCATTTAGGCCACGTTCTTGTTGCGGATATGTTAAAAATACTTATTATTGAAAAAAAGCCAAATGATAAAAAAACCGAAATGCCACATGAATAACTAGCTTTTATAAATGAAACGAAGAGAGAAGAATTTGCCTATTGCGAAAAATATAGGAGGCTAAAGGACATTTAGGAAGGCATTATATCCAATGATTTATGACTTACAAAAAACCGGTTAATGATTTCGCTCGTCTTTATTGCTTGAATCGTCGTTATCATTAACATACCCGGTTGTCTCAGAAGGCACAATCAATATTAAGAAAACAATGGATTTCATACAGTTTTTTAATTTCATTGTTTTATTTGCCATCTATAACTTTTCCATTATCAATTTCAGTTTTCGACGCGTTCCCTAGAGCCGTCATTCGGTTTGCTGTTCAAAGACTTGCTGGATGACCTCGGCGTCCACACCACAGGTGCCTCAGTCATCGCCAGTACATTAGATTCAGTGGTGAATTTCTCCGGTTTCTTCGTGGGACCTGTGATAAAGACCTTCTCGTATCGGAAGGTGTGCTTCGTCGGCTCAACAATATGTGCGCTGGGCTTGCTGTTCACCGCGCCTGCTGCCAGCATGGGGCACATTATAGCTACTTACAGTATTTTGGGAGGTGAGTTTCACACTTTGTTTCTTTATTAGATTAGAGCGTAATAGCGATGGCAAGATTGGTTGACGACTCAGTTAAACTTGTCAGAATGACTGACAAGATTGAAAAGAAACTTGGAAGAATCGCGTAAAAGGGAGGAGGCCTTTGCCCTGTACTGGGATGAAAAATGCTGTGGATATGGATATTGATAATGAAAGTGTTGAGTTAATAATTAATGTGTTCGGAGAAATATTGAAGGCCATCCAAGTAGAGACTGTTTAAAACATTAGAAGTTATTCACCTCTTCACTATTTGCAGCTGATTTATGTTCCTCGACTCGGACTCATTATTTCAATGCCGATTTCGCGTGCATCTGTTTTTTTCTTGCTTAGTTAAATCTATTCTTGTTATGTCTACCTACTCCAGCAGGATAATCGCAAATTGTTTCCTTGTCATTTCGTTGAGTTGGTCAAATAATATATTTGTTTTTATAGGGGTTTATTACAGTGCATTACTGACACTCTCGCTTATTATTATAACCTTCTTAAAAGACTTGAAGGTTTGTTGCAGTTTTCCTTTATTATTTCACTAAGCTCGACTCAAGTGCCTTGTATATGTGTTACAATTATTTAATTAACCTCGTGGCATAATTCTATATCCAGATAATATCTAAAGTTGTAATCGCTTTACTTTTATCTTTTCTCTCATTAGTATGCATATTAATGTCCGTATGTAACCTTTTGCTCCGTAATAATGCACATATAGATAATTACTGTCAAAAAACATCATGGTGTTTATTGACAGTAATTGGTTTATTATTATGCTGTGAAGCTAACTTCGCGTGATCGAGGTTAATTGATTTAACTATGTTTTAATTTTACTTACTACGCATACGTAGTAAGTAAAATTAAGAGTTTACCTGCACTTTTAATAGTTATGTTCGTCCTTTCGTTACGCACCCGTGACGAAACATTTTTGATTGGATCTGTCTGATTCAGATGTTCAAAATTTCCATGAGCAAAATATTCTTTTTCAGAAAGATAATTTGCAACGTAATCGAATTTAATACGCCTGTTGAAGACAGTTAACCTCTCGTCTGTAGCTAGGGACCGACGTAGGTGGCTACGCAAGTCCGTTACGTAGTTGAGGAAAACGTCGATAAAAGAACAATTAAAAAACTTTAGATGTAGGTATATTAACGCCAGGCTAAAAGTGGAACATTCTGTATTCCGCATACTTTCATTGAGCTGATCGATATTGAACTTGAACAAACAGGGGCCTTGCTAGGCTTCGTTGATGCAGGCAATGTATATTGAAAGCTATAGTATCCTCCGAAGGACGGATTCGGAATGTACGCATCCATTGGCCTTAGTAGCTTCGTCTCCATTGTGGACCGTATTAGTACAACAATATTTTTTAGAGAAGACTGAATTTTACCCATTATTTACGTAGGAACTGGGATTGGGTTTATAGCAATTATATATATCGTCTCTCAAAACACACAATTCAGAACTAATTTGCTCTTTTTATGGGTCGTAACGTAAATGGTCCGTTAACGCTTTTCATTACTTAATTCAGTCTCTTGCGTCATCTGCGATTCATGTAATTTATACTGTGGCTGCTAATCAACGTCATTATTATTTCAAGTAATTAATATTTCCTTTCCCAATTACTGGAATTTTGTACTTGTTTATTTGTAAAACTCGTCCAATTAGCTGACCATTGCATAGGGCAGTAGACTGCCCCCGTTCCTAATATTTTTACTGTTTTCATAGCATTATAGAAATGAGTCCGCGGTGATTTTTGACAGTATGTTAGTATAATAAACGAAAAGGAAACTGCCCATCCTCCTAGTAAAAAATCCTTTTTGACATCTTCCAAAGATTTTCAATCTTGAAAGATGATATTATAGCCGGCTTTGTCATATATTTTCCGCATATTACGAGAAGTATTCTTAGTTTGTTCTACGATGCAGTAAATTACGTTCAAGGTAGCCACGCTGCCGCCGTGTAACCGATTTCACGCGTCTTCGAGAGTCGTGTTTGATGTCACGTAATTTAAGCTGACGTAGGGTATACTTCGGCTTCGGTGTATGACGTCTCTTTCGTTACGTAGCCTGAATATCTCTTGCGTAACTATATAATAAAAAAAAAAAATTAAATTTTCTTCTAACTTAAGTTTATGCGTGGCTCTTACTGTAGTTCAAGGAAAGAATAATACGACCCATTACACTTCCTAAGCGTTAAGATAGCACCTTTTCTGAACCATTTAATATTACTGGGGGATTACCCCACACTCATAAAGTCAAATTTGGACAAAAAGTGAAGTTGCCACGCGAATTTTTACCATGTGCGGTGCAACTATTTAACTGTCACCTTCATTTATCCTGCACATCAACTGCAAATATTAAATTGTAGTCCTAGAATTTAACTTAGTTATCATTGTGCAGTCAGAACACAGACAGACATGCAAATACAAGGAAATCTTAAGTGTATACTTTGAGTCATAATACCGTTAGGTATGTTTACATGTTCACACTTCATCCTCACAAATTAATCTTATTATAACGGACGTCTGGCATGTACTCTAGCAGAAGTTTATAATTATAACCGACGTTCGATTATGACTACAAATACTAATTGATCATTGTAATGTCGGACTAATTAAATATTGCACCTGTACAATATGAATTATAATTAAAACCATAGTGCTTGATGCACATGATTTGTTTGGTTACTAATTGGACTTAGAGACATGAAAATACCTCGTTTATCAAAATACGACGAGTAGTTTAGGAGTTATGAGGGAACTGATGAACATACATACATAGCCTGTCAAAATCATAATCCTCCTTTGGCTTTGCCGTAGTCGGGTGAAAACTTATGTAATTAATGAGACTGGTTTTACTACAGTAACTTATATCGGAACCAGCACTCTAATTGTGTAACACACGGTCAATCATACTCTGAATCATTTTGAAGGATATTGCTAATCCATTGCTTCATATGTTTATCTGCTTATCAACGTAAATAACTCAATGAATGTTGTTGGAACTGTCAAAATGAAACAGTGTTTTGTGTGTTACACAATTAGGTTCACACGCAGCGTGGAATGTATAATGTCTATCTAAATAAAAATGAAGTGTCCATTTGTAATGTCATAACAGCTTATTACTAAATGTATAATAATATGAAAGTGTAATAAACTAAAATACAAATTTAAACATTTTCGTCTGTCTGTTTGTTCTAAGTTCCAACTAACCTCCGAAACGGCAAGACCGATTTTGACGGGACTTTTACTGACGGATAACTGATGTTATAGGCTAGTCTTTGATTTTAGAAAAATAATTAGTTAGTTTCCAATGAGGAAATCGGAGCTGGTGATACAAATTGTATCTAAATAAACTTTTTGATTGTCCTTGGATCACATTGGTACGAGTAATGGTGTTTAGTACATTATACCGGTATTATGTTCACCCACAGACGTCCTTCAAAGATTACGACATTGCTATATAAATAGGGATATTACAGTCATATTGTTTTCCTCATACTTATGTAAGACTGTTTTGGTATATGTAAGCATCTTGTCTATATACTAATAATGAAGCTAAAGAGTTTGTTTGTTATTATGTTAAAACTTTGAACGCGCTCTTTTCTGGAATTTTAAAGATAAAATCTTTTTGCATTTGATAATTTTGAGGAAGGTTATTTGACATCACGCTACGACCCTTAGGAGGCGTCTTTATAGAAGAAAAACGAAGTTATACAGCGAGGGGGCGGGCGATGCGATGCGATGCGACCGGCGATGCGATGCGACGCTATGGGTCGGGAGAAGTTTCACACGGACGAAGTCGCGGGCAGAAGCTAGTCTTTTTTATAAATAATTAATTAATGTTTTTATGATTTAAACTAGCTTTTGCGCGCGACTTCCGCGTGAAATTTCTATAGTTACCTGTGCCTCGTTACTTCGTTTTCCCTTAGCGATTTTCTGACTATTTATTTTATTTTTGTTCAGCTCCTAACGGTCGTAGGCGCTATTTTAAAGAGCCTTTTAATGCAAATCAGACTGGTAGCTCTAGAGATTAGGGCGTTCAAACAAACAAACAAACAATTAAACAAACTCTTCAGCTTTATTATATTAATATAAATAGTATAGATGTTCGCAAATTAGCAGTTGCTAACGTGAAGTAAAAGAAAACTACTGTAATAAATTAAAAATTTAAAAAACCCCCGACAAAACAAAGCGTCTAAAAAGTAAATAAATAATATCATAAAAGTTGTAGGTAATATTTTGATCCAAGCGTCGTCGTGTCGGGGGACGGCTAATGCAAACGCCAACACACACTAGGCATAATGAATGTATGCTGTTGTAGAAAGGATAGCTGCTGTTAACTTCCTATTTTCATTAGCCGTCCCCCGACACGAAGACGCTTGGATCAAAATATTACCTACAACTTTTATGATATTATTTTTTTACTTTTTAGACGCTTTGACGCTTTTTTTTAGTGGGGGGTTTTTTAAATTTTGAATTTAATTTTTATTTCCAGCTTTTTAAATTTTATATTATATGACTAGTAGAAACGCTACGATCAAGACGCAGCTCGCCGAAATCTGCGTAGCTGTACGTTTTTTGCCACAGTGAAGCTTGTTACCTACTAATTCACTCTCATTTATCTTTCCTACTCCATCATCAGACTTTGATCACCATCTGTCTGTAACCTATTTGTTGATACCTTTCCAATGAGTCCAAACACGATACCTCTGCTGTAAGTTCTTGAGGGAGTTGGGTATCCTGCAAATTCCAGGTGATGCTGCAGCATCAGCTCAAGGTTACTACATATATTCTTTTCATATCATTGAAATAAGAGAATTCTAAATTTCCAATCGATTAGACCTGTGGAAGATGCTCACATCCATTCATCAACTAGAAAAGAGCTGATAATTTTCAAACGGCTGAACCGATTTTCTTGAATCATAGCTAAGAACACTCTCGATTAAGTCACCTTTCAAACAAAACCAAAAAAATCAAAATCGGTTCAGCCGTTTGGCAGCTACGATGGCACAGACAGACACACAGATACACACGTTAAACTTATAACACCCCTCTTTTTCCGTCGGGGGTTAAAAATGTAATTTAATGCTGATACAGCAAAAACCATTTTCCTTTTGCAATTTTGTTCAACACTCCAACTGCAAGGTATTATTATCTATAGCCACACATTCGTAGAAAAGTAACATGGACATAAATGTTTCGTAGAGTTTCTATTTAATATTGCCGTAGGTAATAAACTTAGTTTCCTCATTAAAGTAAGGATATTAGATCATTTTAATGGTTTTTTCAAGTACTTGGATAATAAACACCTTGTGTAGTCATAAAAACAATGCCAGTTACACAGTTTTAGCATTGGATAATGGAGGATAGGCATTAATCATGAGCGTGGATTCCTGGATTTCTTGAGGCTCTAGACAAAGTGACATTCTATCAGCGATAACGATTATGGGAAAGGAAAAAATGTATAGGACTGACTTAACGGAACGCTTTTGAAGCGATTGTCACTTGTCTAACCCCTCTGAGGCCCAAGACAAGTTGATGATGATGAAAAAGGCAAAAGCTATCGACAAGCTTATGTCAGTGCTATACATTTTACCTGTTGAAAGTCGTTGTAGAAATACGAAACGCTTTCGAAGCGATTGCCACTTGTCTAGGCCCTCTGGTATCATTTCCATTACGAAATTCTTTATGCATAGTGGAGTCTGTATTGACTGCCTCGTTGGCCTAGTGTCCGCAAGCGCTTCTGCTGAGCATGAGGTCCTGGGTTTGATTCCCAGGTCGGGAAAAGTGTTATTGGGTTTTTCTATCTGGGGTCAGGATTTGTGCCCCGTATGTGGCAATAGTCTCGCCCCCTATCACATGAGACTTCAACATAACTGGCGAAATGTGGGTGTACCTACACTACCTACTATACGTACACCTCTGCCCAACCCAGCTGCAGGGAAGCAAGGCGTGATGTTATGTTATGTTATAAGCCTTATTGCCTTATTGGTTGGTTGGCCTTATTCCCTTATTGGCCTTAGGTTAGTGCCTGACAACCACCAATAAGGTCGCCATCTAAATGCAAGCGACTTATGAAACAGCTGGCTGAATCTAGGTGTCCTATACTACCCTCTACCTCTTGTATTAAAATCTCTTTTGAACCTCTTTCTAGGTTTCGGAGTGGGTCTCGCATCCTCATCATCGTTCGTGTCCCTCAACCACTACTTCACCAAGAAGCGTGGCCAAGCCGTCGGTCTCTCGATGGCAGGTACCGGCTTCGGGCTGATGGTCATGCCTCAACTAGTCAAGATCCTGCTAGGAGAGTATGGGTTCCGGTGGACGGTCGTCATTCTGGGAGGCCTGGCCTTCCACGCGGTGCTAGGGTCCTGTTTACTGCAACCAGTCAAATGGCATCTCATTGATGAGCCGGTTGACTGTGAACTGCAGACGGTGAAGGTATGTATTGTAGATGATTTTTATTCGATGTCTGCAAGGTGTAATTGAAATAACTCTGAACCTTCATTAACGGGTCATACAACTTTTACTTTGGGACTAACCTTGAAATCGCGAGAAATTCAGCAATTTTGACGCGTTATGCGACCATAAAAATTCCAGAAAGCTTTTTTGGTCAGTAACAGTTAAATGACAAAGAGAGTCTGAATTCCTATTAAAATGACGTCACATTCGCCACCGATACCTTTCTTTGTACCTTCTAATTGTCTACACAAAACTTATTCCTAGCTTTTTTTACTAATTTCAGGAAATGGAGTGTATACTAGAGAGTGAAGAAGAAAACGATGACAAGTTCGAAATAAATCCGCTAGTTTCACCTCCAGTGCCAAAGATAATAAAGCAGCGGTCCCACGGAAACATGAACCATCCATCAGTTAGAACTATAGGATTACCGAGGGCGAAAACCTGTGATAAACCGTTACAGGAGTTTGAAAAGTTCGAGATAAATAATAGGCTGTATCCTGGATTGACGACGGCCGCGTCTGTGGCTGCGATGCCGAGAGTTATATCCAGTGGGAGCATGAGTGAAACGGCCAGAAAAAGAAAAGTGTCAGTTATATCCAATATTTCAAACATGGATTTCACTGGCAGTTACTTGCAGTTGTATCTTGATGTGAGTATTCATATATATCTTCATGTGAGTAGGTAGCTATACAAAACCGATGAGACTAACGCTGGTAGCCCACCTCCACCGCAAAATCATAGCTGCGAAACCGCGGCAGTTCAATCGTACTGACTCGCGTCTCGAATCGGATTCGCGTAGCGGAACATGACACGACGCAGTACAATTGAACTACTGCGGTTTCGGTGCTATAGTTTCGCGGTGAAGGTGTTCTACCGGCGTAAATCATGGTATACTATATAATAGGAATCACATAACAAGTAAACCACACATCAATCAAATCATTCATCACATCATAAGTATGAATTAAATGCATGTGAAATGATCAACTATGAAGAATGAATATTGATTTATTGTGCAATTTAAATTGTATTCACGTGTTAAACATTATACTTACAGACGGTGGACGACGATGCCATACAAATGAAGCCAATAAAAAAAAGTATGGAGCCCGAGGAAAAGAAAAAGGGCTTCTTTAGAAGATTTATAGCTCTTATGGACTTAGATTTACTTAAAGACTGGTCATTTTTGAACCTTTTACTAGGGCTCTCGCTCTTTTGGAGCGGGGAGCTACAATTTAGGATGTTGACGCCATTCTTTATAAGAAGTTTGGGCTACAATATGAATGATACGGCGTTTTGCCTCTCAATGACTGCCATAACTGATATTTTGGTGCGGTTGATATTGCCGCCTATTTTTGACAGGACGACTATTTCGAAGAAGATGATTTTCTTTATTTCTTCGTTTTTCTTAGCGGCTACGCGATCCGGTGAGTTATGACCTATTTTTATTATTTACTAGCTGTGCCCCGCGGTTTCATCCGCGTAGGTCCCGATCCCGTGGGAATATAGGGATAAAACTTATCTTATGTCCTATTCCAGGTCATGATCTACCCGTGTGCCCATCCTCTCCTCTCTTCTCTAGAGTAGGGAACGTCGCGGCGGGGAGGCGCGGCGCCCGGCGTCGAACGGTTCGCGTATTGCATTTTCATACTCGTGATAACTTCGAAATTAAACGTCCGATTCGAATGAATTAAAAAGTATTTTACTGCTACATAAATACCCTTGATGTTAAAACTACTTATTTGAATAAGAATTAATATTATGTTGATAAAACTCCTTCGCAAATAATGCATTAATTTCGAACAAATTTGATTACCATAAAAAAGGTTATAGTGAGTCAATCTTAAAAGATAGACATATTCTGTCGCGGACTTTTTTTAGAACTTTTAAAGAGGAACAATTTCATAATACATGAGATTTACGTAACATAAGCCGTTTACGCAGAGCACGCAACGGAAGCTCTCAAAAAGGAATATTTTTTCCCATTTTTGCAACATATTTCATTTATGCTACGCTCCTATTGGTCGTAGCGTGATATTATATAGCCTATAGCCTTCCTCGATAAATGGGCTATCCAACACAAAAAGAATTTTTCAATTCCAACCAGTAGTTCCTGAGATTAGCGCGTTCAAACAAACAAACAAACTCTTTAGCTTTATAATATTAGTATAGATATATAAAATACTGGTATTCAGCTGCATCCGGTTAGACTGGAAGCCGACCCCAACATAGTTGGGAAAAGGCTAGGTAGATAGATTTTTTATACTAATAACATTTAACACGATGGTTTTGTTTAACACTTTCCGGCACGCTAAATGCTCATAGACGTCATAACAATAAAATTTCTATTGTGCCTCGTTCTCGGAAAGTGTCAAAGTATTTATTTGGTGAGCTAACCACAAACACACTTTGTAAAACCTATTTCACACAGTTGTTACAAAGTTAAAAGCACGTAATTGATTTGGTTTGGTTTATTGACCAAACACTAGGCACATGACATCATCAGCATTACCTATTCCACTGAAGTTTACGACCCTAGGTCATGTAGCCATAAATAAATCGATAAAACGTGCGCATTGGCTACTATTATTTATTTTATGCAACTTTTTATGCACCAATTTTTTTTTACTATTTTTATGCCTACTGTATTTCTTTTAATAACTAGCCGATAGTAGAAAATGGCTTGCGTGTGTTACTACTACTTCTAGACTTTCTGGGGACATGGAGGAGGTTCTTTGTTCGTAAAGTACTTGTGGGCGGATTTTGAAAATTCTTTCTTCTTGTGCGGTTGTCCTATATTTTTACCCGACTACGGCGAAGAAAAAAGGAGGGTTATGATTTTGACCGGTATGTATGTATGTATGTTCATCTGTTCCCTCCTATCTTCCAAACCACTTATCACAATTTGACAAATGAGGTATCGTTAGAAGCGTCGTGATTGTCCGCTGGTTATAGGCTATGTGAAGTCACATTAAATTAAAAATGGCGCCCTCTAGAGGACATAAACTTTTAAAAAAAAATGGTTTAATCGTACCATGTTGGGTATCAAATGAAAGGACTTAATGAGCACATTTCAAATATATATATATTATAACCCCAAAAGAATTAAAAAAAAAATCAAGTAAGTAATAAAAACTAAAACCCAACTACGACTTAAAAGGTATAAACAAGACACCACAGACAGACAAATTAAAAATCCGGAGTCACACGTAATTTGTTCGATTTATGCCCTAACACGTGTGACTCCGGATTTCTAATTTGTCTGTCTGTGGTATCTTGTTTATACCTTTTAAGTCGTAGTTGGGTTTTAGTTTTTATTACTTGATTTTTTTTATTAACTTTGGTTGGGTAGTTTTTGAGTTAGCTTCAATAATATAATAAGTTCCCGTCACTGTTATTTATATAATTAATTCGTGGTATACGAATTTGTGTGGGGTAGGTATTATAACAAAAAAGTGAGAACAAAAACGAATGTACAAAAAAAAAAAACACGAAGATTCAAAACCAAAGAAACGAACTTTATCTCTACAACAAACCTCTTATTGCTGTAGGTATATTAAAATTATAAAGAGTGTATGAGTTCACAGTCGTCTAATAAAATCATCTCTTTCTCCAGTGTTAGCTGAACAAACAGAATGGGTGCCCCTAATGATCTGGCTGTCGATCTGCGGCTTCTTTCGAGGCATGTGTCTCAGTAACTTCACGCTGACCATCTCGGAGTACTGTCCGCTTGAGAAGCTGCCGGCAGCCTTCGGACTGCACATGGTTAGCAAGGGAGTGTTCGTTGTTGCTATTGGCCCTATTATTGGTAAGAAACTGTATAATTAAATAATTGAGGCTGTAGTGAGGATTCGTAATATTGATGTGCCGTTATTTGCTATCCTCATTTAAATCTCTTTCTCGCACTGTTACAAAACACATTTGTAATGTTATGATATAATATTTGTTTTGTTTTGTAATTATGTAAAATAAAGAATGAGAATAATGTGGTCCTTTAAAGAAGTAAATGTTACTTCCTAATATTTAGAGGGGGTAAAAATACCCATAACATAGCCGCCAACTACGCATTCTGTACATCAAATTAAACAAAAAATCCAGCGTCAGACAGTACCTGTCTGGCATTAATGCTGAAATGAACCTTTTTGGCGCAGCCGTGAGGAGCACACTATTGTTGTCAAAACATTTTTTTATTTTGTTATTTGTATTTTGTGTTTCACGAACTGTGTCCAAATAAACGTTATTCTTTCTTTCTTTCTTTCAAATTAAGTAACATTGCACAAAAATAATTGGTGGAGAACAACTTTTATTTTTAGTTGATTTTTCTGAGAGTTTTTAGAATTATACTTTTTATTTGAAATCTATATCCGTCACGAAGTCTGTGATGTTTAGCTAACTAATTTGTCCCTGTTTTTGAAACATTTTTTTCCGTTATCGTTATATAAAAAATACGGTGTGTAAATGTAGGCTCAATTGACTTATTTATATAAACAATCGTATCTTCCTTTCTTACAGGTTACGTAAGAGACTACACCGGTAGCTTTGCGACCTGCATTCACGTACAGAATGCCCTCATAATGTCCTGCGTCCTCGTCTGGGGCATAGAATATGCCCTCGCCTTCACTCGCCGCAGAAAAGTGGTGCAGATTTAGTGGCCGCATCGTTCCGACTGAGGAACGCAATTGAAGCTCATCGTATTATGTAACAATTCTCTAGGTAATCCACTATATAGACATGTTATTTTTTTGTCTATAAATGCTTGTAAAAGTACAATATCGTTACTGACTTGTATGTTAGCAGGCAACGCCAAATAGAGGAGTAGTGCAGTCGATCAATTCTAACACGTATCGTATAAATCAGAATATATAAACACTACTTTTTTAATCGAGAAATCATAATAAACTACTGTCCATATCAAAGTCATATCAAATTGAAGTTGATTTTACTCAAAATGGAGTTAATTGACTGCACTGTATCCATAAAGGGTGAAGTTAGCAAGTGTAAGAAATGGCGCTATTGACATTGGAGGTTATAAAACAGGTAATGTTGATATTGCTTGGCCTTAGCGGACTCTGCTCATATGCTATGCTTGTTTGTAGAATTTATTAGAAAAAGTTCAAGTTGTGATTCAAACTTGTAGTGTCCATACCATGATTTTATATCCAAAAAATACGTATGAATGTAAAAAGAACGTAATGCATGAACATATTTTTGAAAACCTCTCTAGTAGCTCTCTAAAACAGAAACTGAATTGGCCATGACTATACATGATATATCAAATGGTATGGAATGCTAAAATGCAATGAACTTTCGACATAATAAAAAATTAAGAATCTAAAGACATGATAATCATAATCTTCCGTAATGTGTCAAAGTTGTTGTGTGCTTAGTTGGTAACGCTAGAACCAGTGAATTTGGAAAGTGGAACATCTTATAGATATTATGTACTATGTAGTTACTTAGAACGTAACTTTTAGACATTGATTTTAACGATTCATATTTTTAGACGGCTGTTTGTAGATCGGAAAGTTTTGTATGTGTGTATTTTTAGATGATATTAATTTATACACATAACTTAGAAGTAGGAAATCTATATTTTAAAACTTCCAAACAAGGGTTTTATCAAAACATTTAGGGGTTTATAAACTCTTGTAGACAATGAATGTAGATGAATGAAGGTTCAATGGATTGAACTGCATTTCCGTATTGCTTTATTTTTATACTTTAAATCATGACTTCGGATGATGACTTAGTTTTCCAAAAATGTTTGGAAATTAGACGCTGTATTTATAATTATATCGGTGACCGCAATTTGTGGTTTGTTTAGCGAGGGTTGAGCATCGTTTTAAAATGTTCTTAAGATGCGGCTGTCAAGTTTTAATTTTTGTTTCGTATTTTTTTGTAGTCATGTGATATTGTCAAATAAGAAATATGCAGTCATGGGGATTGCCGACAGAGTGAAAACTTAAAACTGGTATTAGCGCCATCTATATTTTATAGTACAGCACTACGGCGCGAGAATGTCGATGATGCGAATCTATAAGTTAATGTATATCCTACCAGAAATCGCTCAACGCGCCTAAAGAAGTTTTCACTTCAAAATATTCAATTTTTATATAAAAATGCTGTATTTTTTAATAGAATATTTTAACTTCTCCTTAGTTGGGTAATAGAATGACAAAGAAACAATTTTTTTACTTTACTATTAAATATACCATTCCTAGTGATTTGATTTATAGAATTTAACAAGAATACGATCCTGACATAGCTTTATTGAGTAAAAATAATAACACTTAGCCACAATTCATAGAATACGAATTACTTGCCTAGCGAATATTTTTGAACGTCAAGCGAGTTATGCAATAGGATGTGTCACGGCTAATATGTGCGAACTAGGTAGTTATTTGTGATTGTTTACTTTTATTCACGGAATGAGCTGACACTTACATTATGTACTTTAAGTCTTTCGAATATTACGAGAATGAAGTCATGATTTTTATGTTTCAACAAAGTTGCACTTATTGGCCGTAACATGAAAACATTTATTTAATGATAAAGTACGAGTAGAGATAGGTCCCACGATCAGATGCTAATTTAGTCAGTGTTTTCATTATTTGTCAAAATTGTCTCTTCCAATATTTCGTCTTCCAAGGACTATTCTATACTAATAGGATCTTATCCTGAATCGTGCGCTTTTGATGTGTGATTTAATTGACCAAATATATCGTGTACTTACTAATGTTTGATAAAAATGTAGTACTTACATTATGATAAGAATTCTTAAGCAGTTATTGTATGTACTTATTACTCTTATTATTTTTGGACTTTATGTAGGAAAACAATAAGAGTGCCATTTAACGTCTGTTGTAAAAAATAATAAAATTAATGCAATCAATTTTTGAAACTTATGTGCCAATTGTACATAAATCTTTATATAATAAAATGACGTAAAATAGATACTTACCTATTTAGAAAAAAAAAACTTTACAATTATTAAATGGATGTAATCAACTAATCATGTACTTATAATATTATAAGGAAGTAGATGTGAAACAATAGACGTACATTATAATAATCCAATGCATTAATTCTGTACATAATATAATCAAATTTTAATGTTGGTCTATTGACCTTGTTCAAAGTGTAATAATAATGCGGACTGTTCGTTATCGATATTCATTAACGATTTTTGGCAATTGCACAGAATATGGAATTGAAATTGAGGTGTCACTGATAAAAATCGTTTTTTTAATTGAACAACTTTTTTTAAATCATGAATTGTAAGTACATGGCATTGGAACCGCATTTACAGATTTTACACTCATTCTGAGATATTCTGTATTTTTTTCTTGCGGCCGGCATCGGCAGTGCATTTGTGATATTCATTCGTATACACAAAAATGCGGTCCGACGCCGGTGCGGCTCCGGCGTCATGTACAGGAAGCCTTACGGTATCTATTTTTTATCGTCTGGAAAAAAAAACGTAGAACGCAGAAATACTTAATGTTTCAAGTTTACGTGACATTCAAAATATGCTATGCCGATAAACAAACCACTATGGAAATTAGTATCTAGCCAGATGTCCGTGTATTCGGCATATTTCTTGAGCGACGCTATATTGTCTGGTATTAGTCTAATACCAGACAACACAGCGTCGCTCAAGACTCGGAAGCTGACGACATGGTTGTCTCTCGTGCCTCTAATAGTATTACAGTCACGAGAGGCAACCATGCAGTTATTAATAATATACTAGCTTTGTGTAGAAAACTAAAATAACATGACACGTTGTACTTTTCATTATTGGCACATTTAAAAATAAATGACTCCGTTTAATGCGGCAAACTGTTTTTACATAAACGCAGATATAAAAATAAAACGTACCGTCATTATTAAATATCGATAATTCTTGACAGACTAAACAATGTCTGTCTGTACGATTGTCTCATTTAATTTTATGACAATAATTTTGTTGAGTTTTTCGTATTTAGTCGTATTGTTGTTGACGAGCTTTGTTTAAATATCAGTTGAATCTGTTATGAAATAATGGGTGTCTGTTTATTACAATGTTTCATACTTTGAGTGTTCATAAAATCATTTGCATTAATTCTGATACTTAGTACTTAAGAACTAACATGTTCATATAGTTTTAAGTATATTCACTAGGAATAGAAAGTACAAGATTAATTCATTTTGATGTTGCATTATAATAACAGACATTCTATACTTTTATGAATGGTGCGAGACTTAGCCTGTATGTTATATACTTAACCTATTTTATTAACCAAGTAAAATTTATAGTGAACATTTTATATAAAAAGAATGAAAAAAGACAATGGATTAAAGTAAAAGGTGGTTACCGAGAGATTTTGTTTTATTTGTTGATGTACGATTTTCAAAAACCCTATGCAAGACACGTTGTTGGTTCCGCACAAAGGTAATTAGTACCTAGCACGTACGGGCACACACGGGTGGCGCCTCTAGCGGCCAAAAAAAGATTTCGGATGACGGAATCCATTCAATCCGTCTTTTGTTACTGGTCGTTCTCTGCTTGAAGAAGGAATAAAGAAGGTAACCTAGTACGTAAATGATTGAAGTTATCATATTCCAAAGATTAATGATGACAGCACTGTACGGACCAAAGATTACAGCGTAGTTAGGTACAACTGTACGAGGCAGTTTGCTATTTTTGCAGTCTGCAAGCAAATGATCCTCATGTTGTCGTCCAGTATTCCAAGTAAAAAAGTGGAACAATGTTTAGTCTAAAGAGTGCACTGCCATTTTGTCTGTTTAGTTAGCGAGTAAATGAGTGACCTTTCGTTTTGTATGTGCAGAATAACTAATACAACTAGTTTATTTTTAGTTCGTTTTGTGGCAAGGCAGCCATTTTTTTAATATTTTTATTTTAGTTCTTCTTTTGGTCCCCTGGTATCAGGGTTCAAAAGCCGCCCATGGGCATCTGACTTTGCTTCAAATGCCGTCGAGAAATATCTGTCAGGCATGCCGGTTTCGGAATGTGCCCATCAAGAGCTTCAATTTGATAACCATAATGTAATAATTGAAGTTTTTGCTTTTCACATTTGAAAATGGAGCAATACTGCCGCCATATTGATAAAAAAAAATATTGCCAATGTCACTCTGGATGATGTAATGATTCTAATGATAGGTAGGTACACCTTATATCCAAACATGTTCAAACATTTACAAGTTATGGTGGAATAAAGAAACTCACTCTCAACTATAGGAACTCCTTTTTTGAGCACTCGTGTAAAAAGTACCTAGGTACTTACTTAACAAAGGATTATCCGTAACTACCAAGACGTTACAGAAAAACTGTTAATGGATGAACTGCAATATGGCTTTTAGGGGCCCGTGACTAGATAAGAGTTAATTAGAACTAGGTAGTAGGTACCTACCTAGTCACTATAGTAGGTACCTCCTACTCTTCGGGATGTACCTACCAACCTTCATACCAGTCAGAAGCCGGAAAATCTGGCAACAAGTCTTACCAAGAAATATCGTATTACGCAGTAGGTACCTAACGGTTGCAGAGGTCAGATAGGCAGTCGCTCGCGCTCCATGCAAAAAATATTGGTACCACATCTGCATTCGTTTAGACTGGAAGCTGACCCCAACACAGGTTAAAAGATTAGAGGCAGATGATAATGTTATAAGTAATTTTAGTTTTATTAGACGTGATTATTTACCCTACCTCTTTTTTCAGCTTTTGTTGTCCTCGATCATGCCGCTGCCCTTGCAAGGCAAATGTGAGTGGAAACGCCGGGAGGGGACGCCATTTGGAGGACATAATAAAGTGATCTTATTGTTCTTCAGAAAGGTTACCTAATAAACCGAAAAAAATTAAAGCAGAACTAATATTACTTAATAAAATAAAATAAAAATAATAATAATGGTTAATTGAATTGAAGGTCAGGTGCGTGGTACCTAATCGCAACCGGCGGCGTCCGTATGACCCAGATGTATAAATAAAACCGACCATAAGTGCGAGTCGGACTCGCGCACGAAGGGTTCCGCACCATTATTTATAAAAACGGCAAAAAAATCATGTCTGTTGTATGGGAGCTCCTTTTATATTTATTTTATTCGGTTTTTTAGTATCTGTTGTTAAAGCGGCAACAGAAATACATCATCTGTCAACTAACTATCATAGTAGGGAGCCCCTATAACATGAGGAAGCTGAATGGCATAACTGTTTCGCCTGTAATTTTCGACAACTCTGTAATTCCATTTAGCTCGGATGTAAAGGATCTTGGTCTGCATGTCGACACTTGTCTTGACTGGCGAAAGCAGGTCATGACAGTTAGTAAGAAAGTCACCGGAACGTTGCGGTCGCTCTATCGGTTGAAAAACCTTCTCCCATCGCACATAAAAGCAATGCTTGTACAGTCCCTAATCTTTCCCATAATTGACTATGGTGATGTGTGGTACTATGACCTGAATGCAGATCTCCTGAATAAACTAGATCGCCTTCTCAATAATTGCATTCGATTCGTTTTCAATCTTCGTAAATATGACAATGAAATGGTTACCCATTCGTCAGCGCAGAGAGTTAAGGGCTTTGTCTATGTTGTTTTCTATACTCGACAAACCCACTTCTCCTTCTTACCTGACTTCCCATGTTCAATACTTATGCTCTGCCCATAGTAAAAATCTTTGTTCTACCAACAATCGTCTTCTACGATGTCCTTCTCACCGCTCTGGTTTCATCCACTCTTCTTTCTTCGTCCAAGCGGTCTTTCTTTGGAATGCGCTCCCTCTGGACATCAGGACGGCAACTAGTCGCTTATTCTTTAAAGTGAAGGCACGTGAACATATTCGTAAGAAGTTGGCAGAATCATCCCAGCGTTAATTTGCTGGATTCGTTTTCTCCCCTACCTGTCGTTATTTCTCCCAACTAAGTTTATTTTGTTCATATGTATGTATCTATATATGTTTATTATGTTTATGTATGTATCTATGTATGTTTATTTAACTATCATTCATTATTTTCAAGTTATATGTATTATCTTATGTTGCACCTGCCATGTCTGTCTCTGCATCACCCTAAGGTTGACTGGTAGAAAATGCCTCAGGCATTAAGTCCGCCTTTGTACAGTAGTTTTTACTTGTGCATAAAGTTTTAATAAATAAATAAACTATCACGGTTCATGAGACAGAGCCTGTTGACAGATTGACAGACAGACAGACAGCGGAGTCTTAGTAATAGGGTACTGTTTTACCCTTTGGGTACGGAACCCTAAAAACGAGGCAAAAGGTGTAGGTAGGTACCGTAGCGAGCCTAGAGGATCGTAGCAGGTGGCATTCTGTAGTTTCTGCCTACCCCCATGAGAAGAAGGCGTGAGTTTATGTAAGGTATGTATGCTAACTAAAAGAAATCGATAAATAGACGATGTTTATATTATCAAGTGACCAAACCGGACATCATGATTCGACAACTGTTCGATAAAAATCTGGTCATGCTAATCGTATTTAAATAGGTACTTAGTATGAAAATCGTCAGTCTGTCAATTTTTAGCAAAACGACTGAACCGACGTTGATAAAGTTGGGGCTAACCTAACCTGACTTTGGATAAAGTGCATGCTTGTTGCGCGTACTGCGCACTTTGGATAAAGTGCATGCTTGTTGCGCGTACTGCGCACTTTGGATAAAGTGCATGCTTCTTGCGCGTACTGCGCACTTTGGATAAAGTGCATGCTTGTTGCGCGTACTGCGCACTTTGGATAAAGTGCATGCTTGTTGCGCGTACTGCGCACTTTGGATAAAGTGCATGCTTGTTGCGCGTACTGCGCACTTTGGATAAAGTACATGCTTGTTGCGCGTACTGCGCACTTTGAATAAAGTGCATGCTTGTTGCGCGTACTGCGCACTTTGGATAAAGTACATGCTTGTTGCGCGTACTGCGCACTTTGAAAAAGGGGCATGCTTGTTGCGCAGTACCTAACTGAGCGATTTGTTGCTGCACTGCATACAGATTCGAGTCTCGCACGGAGGGATCCAGTTATGCATGATTTGTGTATGTTTTCGTGTCGAAGGTACTCTTCGTCGTTTTTTTTTAAATTATTTTATATTGTGTTGCGGCATCAGTGACATTCTTTACGTTATCCGAGGTGCAGGTGAACACTTAGGACACTCCACCAAGTGGGGCATGGTCTGATCAGAAGCACCGCACTCGCATTGGGTGTTGGATGGGTCAGTGATCCCCCACTTCGACAAATTGTGTCTGCAGCGACCTACATAGGTTCGCAATCGATTGTGAGCTTTCTATACAGGGTGTAAGGGACTCCGTAAATTAATAGGGGGATTCTGCTCCTTATTTAGCTAAAACCAAAAAACCAGCAATGGATGTTAAAATACTCGACCCTCCCCCGACACAGGGAGTGCAGCTACGCGGGTTTTGCCACGGTAACGATACATTGCGCGTGAGGTAATATACAAATCAGGTTTATTGGATTTCCATAACGTTCCTGAAATAATTTAATGTACCAATCGTCTTAGTATGATATGCTGAATTCACCCTATCAGTCTGCGGACTGTCGGGCTGTCCCTTGCACCCTGTATAGGCCACTGCAGATCACGCCCGGGAGGCAAATGCTCCTGAAGTTTAACGAAGCCGGATGGAGGTGGATGCTTCTCTTCCCACACAATTTGCTTCTCTCATTAGGTGGGTTTGTCCTTAAGCTCTTACGACTTTAAAGTCTACCCCGGGTCGTTGTGTAATCGTAGAGGGAATGTCGAGAATCGGATTCTTGGTTCTTTTTTTTGCAGCGCGCATGCGACATCCCTTCGTACGGTAGGTGGTGAGATTCCAGCAAGCGGATAGAGCTAGCTTAGGTTCACATCAGAATATTATCTATATCCTGAAGTCATAATCAAAGTAGATGAAATACGCTGCAAATATTTTTATTTACTACCTAAAATTGGTAGTAAGGTCAGGTACTACGTAGTAGTTAGGGTCAGGGAACTGTGTTCTCTAACACATCTGTGCAAGTAAATTAAGTTACATAATACCGGGTAATTAAGTAGATAGGTGCCTACCTATATACCTACATAGGTACTTACGATGGCGTGTGTAGTAAGTGAAAGTCTATGATATTAGAACGGATTAACTTATTTTTATTGGTTTCCCCTAGTTCACGCTTCAAGTGACACCTAATTTTCAATAGGTAACTGGATACTGTTACTTTTACGTAGGTAATTCAAAGGCGGTGAAAAACATCAAAGTAAAAATGATTGGGATTTCGTGATGGTAAATGTTTCAGAGTTGTAGGTCGTGGGTTCAAACCCGGGCATGTGCTTTACTTTGTATGAATAATTTCATCATCAGTGCACTTCAACGGTGAAGGAAAACATCGTGAGGAAACCGGCATGTGCTAAAACCAAAAAATCGAAGATGTGACATCTACCAACCCGCACCGGGCCAGCATGGTAGATTACAGCCCACTCCCTCTCTAAGAGAGGAGGCCTGTGTCACAGCAGTGGAAACATTATAGGCTGATTATGCTAAATTTTTCAGAGCGAAAGGGGTTTACCTATTCACTGAGAGAAAATACGATGATTATCTACACTAATATTATAAAGAGGAAAGATTTGTATTTTTGTGTGTATGTTTGTAATGAATAAACTCAAAAATTACTGCGCCAATTTAAAAAATTCTTTCACCATTAGAAAGCTACATTCACCCTGAGTAACATAGGCTATAATTTATAAAGATTACACGCGGGCGAAGCCGCTGGCGGCAGCTAGTTAATAATAAAGTGTAAAGTTATTTATGGAAAATCTCTCACATGAAAAATCATTAAAAAAAACTAGTGCGGAACCCTGATTGCGCGAGCCAGACTCCCTGAATTGTTTTTTTTTATGTTTTACCTCGTCACGTGTAAACATATTCGCGAAATATGAGTTGGTAGACAACATTAGCATTATACTAACAATTAACAAAAGATATCTATTTTTATGAATACCTACTCACGTTGCACTAAGTGATTATGCAAAGCGACGTGGCTTTTCGACATAGACGCATATTCCTCATAATTACGAACTAGTACCTCATGCTCCTGATCACTCTCTTAGATTATTGGATTATTATATCTATTTATATACTATTAGGTACCTAGGCAGAGAATATATCAATGAATAAAAACATCAGTAAGTCTCGCAGTTCGGGCCAGCAGCGGTTCAGGATATGAAAGCGCACTAAACCACAGACAGACACCTATAATGTTACCTACTTTATCAATATAAAAATATGCTTATCGATGCCATTTTAGTCATTGACTTATCTTTAAAATTATTACCTCTGCTTTGTAAGTAGGGCAGTTTGGCAAATCAGGAGCAGGGTATTTAAAAAAAGTTACTTAATAAAGTAATTTTTTATGGTAATTAAGGTATAAAAGGTTTAATTGGAAACCTGTAAAGAGGTCATTGCACTCATCACACTGTGTCATCACATCTTGTATGAACTGAAAATAGCTGTAGTTACGGTGTCCGTAGAAGTAAATGCACAAGAATTTATTTAATTCATACAAGTTTACTATAATATGATACGAAAGAAATGTTAGGATTAACAACTTTATTTATTCCTATGAAGAATAAAACGATTCTAAACCTCGAAACGCAAGCAATACCTCTTACTAATGAAAACCAGGGTTGGTCTGCTCTGTTACAAGCTGTGAATAAGTATACATAGCATAATCAGCCTATAATGTTGAGCCGTGGCCCACACAGGCCTCCTCTCTTCGAGGAGTGGGCTTTTTAATCGACCACACGGGCCCACTGCGGGTTGGTAGATGTCACAATGTCTTTGAATTCTTTGGTTCTAGGACATGCCGATTTCCTCGCGATGTTTTCCTTCACCGTTTTGAGAGCAGTGGCGATGAAATTATTTACACAAAGTAAAGTGCCTGTCAGGGTTCGAACCTACGACCTACAACTCGTAAGTCGTGGCCGTTACCACTGGGCCGCAACTGCTCAAGCTCAATAAGTATAATTTCTTCTAAATATCACACATCATCAGCCCCTCCACTCTGCTTTGTGAGAGAAAGTGGACTGTAGTCACTACCAATGACTATAATATGGTGGTTTAGGTAATTCTCTTTTTCCACCACCCAGTGCCAGCGCGGGTTGGAGGGTTGACTTCACAACATAATATCTTCGAATTATTCGTTTTATAGGATATGTTTCCGGGTTTGACATGGTTTTTACTTTCGTGTTATCATCATAAATAAGTTATTGTTCTTTCAATACTATTTCGTTTTCAGCAGCTTGGGACTTTACTTTCAGAAGGGTACCTACTTATGCCTTGATTTTAAGGTGTGTCTCCAAAACCTTATAGAGCATAGGTACCTACTTATTACTGATGATTAAAAGAGAAGATTACCCACGAGTCCACGAACTGTTTAGCGTTACTAATCTGGCAGAAGAGGATGGTATGGGGTAGTTCTGCAATATACATGAAGGTTTGTCCGTGAAAGTTGAATTCTAGTGTTTAGGTACAAATATTATCTGCCTACTACCTATATGTATTGTGATAAGTCTACAGCATTACAAAATTCATTCAAATTATTACTAAGTAGGTATCTATAATAGCCTTTGTAATGAGTCAGAGCCTAATTAAGAAGAAGGAGAAGATTTCACCAAATTTTTATTTAGTTTTTTCATGTAAAGGCCACTTTCCTCTCTCTTTTCCGGAATTTTAGCGATCATTTGTACATCGTTTATGTTTGTAAATATTACGCAACATTGCGCTAATTCCAGTTCTCTTTTGGCGAAGCTACGGTCTTGCGTATGTTTATTAAAAGCAACAAAATGATAAAGCTCCAGTCGTGAAGCCACACGTGCGAATACTCATTTAAAAGCAATAAACTCCAAAACATGTAGGTAATTGATGTTTACAATCACCATATTTATTAATTATGTGATCGAACCTCATGAGGGTCTACAAAAAAACTCGTTTTTTAATAATAATTATCATTAAGCAGTAACTATTATAAGTTAAAATCAAATTGATTATAGTTTCGATGTGCTATTCTCTGAGAGTATTTTCATTGTAGACGCAGTGTCGTTAGGACGTGCGCTGAAAATTATAGTTCGTACATAATGCAAGCATCGTAGCAACGTCTTGTACAAATAGATTCGTGCTTATTCCTGAAAAATAAATAAATAGCTTAAACATAATAATAGATTTACCAAATAAATAATAAATACATTTTCGTAAATTATACGGCGTTAATTGGTGACAAGTCATTGCCATCTTTCAAGATTGTGAACTTTCTTTGTGGTTGAAAAAAAAATGGATGAGGCTTTCGCACATATTGAAAGTGATGGTAAGAAAATCAAGAAGGGGATGGTACCTCCTGACGGAGGTTGGGGTTACGTGGTCGGACTTGGCGTTGGATTTACCTTCGTAAGTAAATATATTATAACATACCCTTTTCTGTCAAAACTGTGCCCGTTTTATTATTTCAGTATTATGTAAACATACCTACTCCTTGATACAGCGAGACATTCTTTCACTGAAATGGCCTCACCCTACCAAGTCTTCATTCATTTAAATTAACAAATGACAGGGTCAGGGAGTCAGGTCCAAGGCATCCAATACCAATTGCTTGGCGATGCTAAACACTAAAACAGAAATTGTAAGAATTAAACCTGTGATTTATACTTTCTTGTAGAAAGAGATATTTAACATCCATTACCTGCGAACGATATTATTGGTTGAGTAAGGTCTAGTTCGTGGTAAAACAAGTCGCTTTTTTGGTATTAACGCAATATTTTTTTACAAATAATTAGGTAGGTAATTGATATCAATTAGGTAAGCAATGTCATAAAAAAGACATCAATATCGATTTATATTGGGCCTATTGATTGATGTGCATACCTAACAATCTTTCGCCGATGGCCTTGACCATCAATAGACCATCTTCTATCTATTATTTCTATCTATTATATTATCTTATATCTATCTATTATATCGTGTGTAGTTAGCAAAATAAAAAAGAAACAAATGATTTATTTTCTGATTACTGTAAGAAGAGGTTCAGGGATTTAAAGGAACATGCTGGAAAATTAAAATCATGGTAAAATTAAATGATGTAGCGACATGAGGGATGGAGGCACGGGTGGTAAATTAAATTCCTCCATAAATGTCATACTTATGATTACAGAAAAAGCTCCATAAGGTTGATCCGTAAAGGAAGACCGCGAAATTCAAATTTTTAAATTTCATCATGTCATGAAAAAGTCATTCAACGGAACAAATCTAGCTTAGAGAGATATATTAATGATTCTAATGATTATAACACTGTAAATGCATTTAAGTATTTGCTATGGTCGCGAATCATATTTTGATTAAGTAACAAAACACGGACACTGACCTGCAAATTGCACAAAACTTACTCGTAAGAAAATTTGAATTTCGCGGGCTACTTTTGCGGATCCACTTGTAACCCCCCATATGAACGTGCATTTTGAAAGTGGGTAACGTTGGAAATAGCTGTCAAATATTTCGCTGTTTCGATTAATTCGCCAATATTATACATACAGTAATATTTAGGTATTAACAAATTAATCAAAACAGCGAAATATTTGATAGCTATCTCCGACGTTGCCCACTTTCAGAATGCACGGTCTCAAGGCGAAAGCTTCAGGGTAACCCGCGATATTCAAATTTTCTTACGTTTTTTTGCAATTAGCAGATCAGTATCAGGTTGTATGTTAATTAAAATATAATTCGCGACCATAACAAATATGAATTTATAGAAGTATAAACATAAGAACCAGCGATGCAACTCTTTAAGTTGATACAATCTAGTAATTGAATGACTATTTCATGAAATCATCACATTTGAGGATTATTCTAGGTTTAAGGAACTGTATTGCTAAATCTAATGATTATAAATCAATGAGGTATCTATCGAGTCATCTGCGTTAATATAAAGTTTTGTTTAAAAAAAAAGATAGATTGTACCTACACGTTAAACATAACACAACTAGACCCGCGACAATCTAAGAAGTCCCTTTTGACAGCTATAAAAATGCTTTGAGTAGCGATGAAAAATAAAATTCGTTTCTCATAAACTGATTCTCGAGACATATCGATTGAACATACTTAAAGAGTTTGTAATCGAAGACTTATCTACATTGCTTAAAACTGATTCTCAAGGCTTAACGTTTTATTATAAGTACGAGAACGAAACGTCAAAACGGACTTCTTAGATTGTCGCGAGTCTAACTAAAAACATTATATACTTTTAATTAATGATTAAAACTAACTAAACAAATAAACAATTAACTAAAATATGGCGTCGAAAAATTCCTCCGCATCGCTGTCGGCAGGTAGTGTACCCAAGAGTCTGGCGGCATTGCCACGTTGTGAGGCAATGCTTAGCCTCTGACCAAGGTCACCAGCCAGGCCAGGCCAGGTGGCCAGCCCTTGGGTCACGGGAACTGTCAAATAGCCGTTTGGAGATTCCGTAGGTACCTATACCAAACATTTTGTTTTTTTTTATCCGCCCTAATGCTATAGTGAACCCTGGAGCTTGTAACGTCTTCAAAAAATAATAATTTTGTACTATGACCATATTTATATGGGGTATCAAAATAAAGGGCTTCAGAAGACAATTCCAAATATATAATCCTTATTAAAGGGTTTAACATAAAACAAAAATAAATAAAAAATCTGTAACCTAACTGCAACTAAAAATTTCAAAACAAACTGACTTTTCAAGTAGTTTAATGCAGTTGGTGGCAATTGGCATCAATCTGCGATTGAACTAAAATAACCGCCACAAACTGCATCAGACTGCTTGAAAAGTGAGCTCATTTTGAACTTTTTACTTATATTTTTTTGTATTATTTTTTACTATCCTCTGTTTAGGAGATAGATAGTTCTCACTTCAAACGTGCTAGTAATGTACCTAGTTACTAGTAAGTTAACACAGTGTTATTACTTTAATAGCTCGACACAATTATACCTAGTTGTCCCATTTTCTTGCTGTTTTAGCCCTAAACTATTTCATAAGCTGCGAAGACCTGTTTTACAACCCTCGGATAAGTGCCGGCGATCTAATCTGGCAAACTCATAGTCAAAGCATTTATTCCAAATAAACCAATAACAGGCACTTTTGAATAATGTCAAGGGTTTGGTCAGTCAGAAAGATGAAGCTGGTCTTGCATCATCAGATCGGCAGATCACATCATGGCAATTTTATTCCATTTTTCCTACTATCTGATAGAGTAACAGCAAAAAAATGTGACAGCGAACTTATCTATATTTATAACGATCGGTAAGTCTAAGTTTAAAAGAATTTGATCAAATCTGATCTTTATCATATTTATTTGCAAATCGGCAACTTAATATTGCAGAAATACCAACCACTTTGGTATTTCAAATAAAATTGTTTTATAATTTTTATCTTTGTTGGTTTTAGTATTCTTTTAGTGTTTCGTATTCGCTACTTAATCTTCACTAGAATTAGATTAACGTTTAACAAAATATTTACCCACCTATACCTTTTTTAACGAGCTATTATTTCAAACTATCCATACTTCCATACTATCCATACTAATATTATAAATTTGAAAGTAGCTCTGTCTGGCTGTCTGTATGTTACCTTTTCATGCCTAAACCGATGAACGGATTTGGAAAAAAATTGGCTGATAGATGGCACCCTGGGGAAGGACAAAGGCTACTTTTTATCGACATACCGCACGTGCGAAGCCGCATGCGGAAGCTAGTTTCTTATAAACAAATATAATAAGGTGTATCTATTCACAATATCTCTTAAGGGGTCATTGTACTCATAATTATGAATAACTTTCACTACGAGATCAACACTAAAATCGCGAAAAAAAAACAGCTGTTCTCTACATTTTGACGAGCTATGCGAACATAAATGTAGGGGACAGCTGATTTGGGGACGAGCCTACCACTATTTATTGCATCGGACTTAAACATATAGGTACCTAACTAGCGAAATATGGGTTACTATAGGTACTGTAGAGGTTTTATGCGATATGCAACCTCACGTTGGGCTGGCTGGTAAGACCGCAGCCTTGACTTCCGAACATTCCAGCAGTGTAGTTTAAATATTGACAGGTGTGTCTTTATTGATTAGTGAGGGTCAGATCAGGCTGGACCCTTGAAATGTATAAACGTGCCGTCTAATTAATAAACCCTTGGAAAACCTCCTCCTCTTTGAAATTACCTCCACCACACACCCTCACATGTCCAGGTAACGCCCCTCAGGCGTTACAGTAGGTACCTACCTACACCTCTGCGTAACCCTTCGGGGATTACATTCGTGATTTTATGTTTTTATGTGAGTATTTGCCCGGCATTCTAGAATTCTAGATCTTATTACCCGACTGCCCCAGAAAGAGGGTAATTTTTTTGACACGAATCTTTACCTACTAGGTAGACTAGACGATGACGAACAGATTTAAAGTGCACATATTATTCATCTCTACTTAAGTATTCAACAAGAAAATATAAAACCACGTCGTCGTTCGATCGTTTGATCGTCTACGTGATACGTCCTTATGAAATATAATAATTTATTAATAATAAATAATAATTGAATAATAATTTATTTACACACACATAAACATGACATCACGCCTGTATTCCCCGAAAGGTTGGGCAAAGGTGTATAGGTGGCTATAGTAGGTAGCGTAGGTAGGTACACCCACATTTCGCCAGTTGAAGTCTAATAGGGGGCGAGACTATTGCCACCAACGCAAATCCAGACCCCAGATAGAAAAACCCAATAACACTTTGCCCGACCCGAGAATCGAGTACAGGACCTCATGCTCAGTAGTAACGCTTGCGACCACTTCAACCAACGAGGCAGTCAGTACCTAAGTTTATTGATTTACTAGCTTCTGCCCGCGGCTTCGCCTGCGTGGTATGTCAGTAAAAATTAGCCTATGCCCTTCCCCGGGATACCATCTATCTCAAAGTTTATCGAAATCCGTTCAGAGGTTTAGGTTTTTGAAAAGGTATACAGACAGACATACAGACAGACATACAGAGTTACTTTCGAATTTATAATATTAGTAGGTAAGTAGGTATGGATTCTTGTATAAGAGTTTAACATTTTCTAAGTATTGTTGAGATTAACTAGTAAATAACTTGATAGGTCGTAATCTGTAGTAATAACTAACGGATATGATAGGCTTTAACAAATCTAGGTAATGGTTGCAAGGCCAGGGTCAATCCTAAACACAATTAAATTGTTTTGATCTTAGATATTATTGCAGTTAATCCTTTAGTTGACATGGTAGCAAAACAATAATTGCATAAACATGATAAGTAATATTTTATTGTTACACCTTGAATGAATAAGATAACTAGTTTATTTATATATAACTATCTTTTGCGGATGGCGGAAAATATCCTATGGAAAGATTCTACCTGTATTAAAAGTACTCTTTGTATTAATCCAGGTTATAAACTGTGCGTGAGCCTATCCGTTTAGTTTTGTAGTTTCGCCAATCTGGAAATTGGTATAGATATGTTCCAGACAAAAAGACAAACGGACAAAAATTCCCACCCGTCATAGCAATTACTTTTTTTTCAATAAAGTCAAAGTCAAATAATTTATTTCAAGTAAGCACATTAAAGGCAATTTTGAACGTCAAATACATAGAATTATAATTAAAACTGATTCTAGTTGCCCCTTCCAAAAGGTAGTTTTCGTATGGAGAAGAATGGGCAAGAAACTCCACTCTTTTAAAAAATGTTTTACAATATTTGGTAAGTATACATCAGTTATATAATTACATGTGAACCCGATACACCGAATAATATTCAATGTACAGCTTTGACTTCGTTACTGTTGCTATTATAGATGTTTATAGACAGTCAAGGTATTAGTTTCATTGACGAATTAATTAGATGGTTTTGCAGTTATCTGCCGAATACACTTATACGTTATACTTGAAATTTGTAAATTTGTACGAAAATATCCGCAATTCTTTACTAAAAGGGTAGATATCCAAACTAAAATTGCACTCAGAAATGAAAACAGGTTAAACCTACCCACTTCACGATTAAAAATGCACTCTTCTGGTGCATTTGTAATGTCCATTAAAGTCTACAATAAGTTACCAGGTTACATCAAAGACATAAATAAAAATAATATCTTTATTAATAAATTCAAACAATTTCTATTATTCAAAAGCTACTACACTATTGATGAATACTTTAGCGATAAATTTCAAAAACAATAAAAATCACTGTTACCTATATAATACCTACATTTCACTATGAATATAAAAAAAGCGTCTTCATCCTCTCTCCTGTTAAAAATTAACTTTAGCTGTGCCCGACAGGGTCCATAATTGATTCGATGTCTTAACATACCAACTTATTATGTACACATTATGGATTGCAATAAAGTATTGAGTATTGAGTATTGAATTAGGTATGATTAGCTCATTACCTAAGTAAATAATAAAAACTAGAAATTCTACAGAAATACCTGTTATCCATGTCAATGCCATGGGGGCAATTGTTCTCAGTTTGAGTTTTTTATAAAATAAGTCCATAAGTTTAATTGAAGTTAAATACTTATCTGAATTGTTGTCTTTGAGGTAATGGGGCGATGATTTTATTTTTTCAGGACTTATCTCATAATCACCCTTGGCATTTTAATTAATCGATGTTTAATGGAAAAAACCTAACTTTCGTGAGAGGCACTATGTTTATTCATAACCGGTTTTACATCACGTGCATATTTCGGAAACGTGTTAGACTCCGGTCTGGCTAGCCGGTATTAGCGCGGTTTATAATTCAGCAACCAGCCCCTGCTTGGCACAGTTTTTACAAATTGACAAAATATCCACATCCTAACTTCCTAACTAATATTAAAAATGCGAAATTGAGTTTGTTTGTTTGTTTGTTACGCTTTCACGCTAAAACGGCTGAACGGATTTCGATGAAATTTGGCACAGGGGTAGACTATGACCTGAAATAGGACATAGGATACTTTTTGTCTCGATATTCCCACGGGATCGAGACTTACGCGGGTGAAACCGCGGGGCACAGCTAGTTTCTTATAATGTAATTTAAATATTATTTGTTTTACACACATAAACCTTCCGGAATAAATTCTCTAAATAATGGCGAAAACGGCATCAAAATTCAGAAGAACAACGCGGTCATGCAGACAGATACGTCAAGCGACTTTATTTTATCATAATTACGTATAGATTAAAAAAAATACAATATTAAAAAGACACGGACGAAAAAAGGAATCCCCTTATTCCCGTTTCCTCCGTTAAAATGTAGGTATTTTATAGAACATCATCTATAAAATATAATTGCCTCATGTAATGCCTAATGCAGAAAAATATACATAAAAAATTGCTTTAAATACGAAAATCGGTTTCGCTGCTATTGTCAATTATTTTCACGGTCTCAAGTTGCACTTTGATAAAACACAATGCTGCTTATGCAATTCAATTTTTTTTTGTCAGGTTTACAAAAAAATGTACTGGTGTAGGTACCTACTTAGGTGTTTATGGAAGTACGTTTGTATTTAACAATGCGCTAACACGTGTAATTCATGGGCATCCTCTTAAGGAGTCATTGTACTCATTATTATGAACAACTTTGGAAAAAAACTGAAGTCGCGAAAAAAAATCAGCTGTTCCCTACATTTTGACGAGCTATGCAAACATAAACGTAGGGAACAGCTGATTTTTTTTTGGCGACTTTCTTGTTTGTCCCATTGTAAAAGTTGTTCATAATGTCATCATTATGAACAACTTTTACAATCGGGTCATTATACTCATGTATACTCATGTAAGTATGATGACCCCATGTGGATGCCCATGATTTAAATTTAACCCTGTGTATGGGAAAGAACTGACAAAAATAGTTTCCTGCATAGGAATTGTTACAGTATTTAAAGTAGGTAGGAACACAAAAATGTAGGAATTTACAGACTACAGTAAGTACTTACCTACTTATTTCCTAATTCATAATTTCGTAGACCTATTTAATTAGCGGTTCTAATTTATGCAAGTTAAGCTCAAATCAGTTTACCGTGCAATGGACATAAATATATACAAGAACCCGACATCAATCGTTGGGCAGTTGCCCGCCAGACACAACACTCGTCTGGTCGGAGGATCCTCTCTTTTCTATGGTGGATGAGTGAACTTTACGCCCTGTTCCTTATACCCCTAAATACCCATGCTAAACAGACAGACAGACGGACAGGGCGAAACTATAAGGGTTCCTTGCTGACTAAGAAAAAAAAAAAGACACAAGTAGCTTCGATTTGGTATTATAGTCTACGAGAGTGAAGCCGCGAGAAAAATATAGTACCTACTTATGTCCTATTCATATCAAGTGCCTTGTAGCGTAGGTAATGGGCATGGCTCTGAGAAGAAACTATGTATTTTACTAGCTGCGCCCCGCGGTTTCACCCCCGTAAGTCTCGATCCCGTGGAAATATCGGGATAAAAAGTATCCTATGTGTTAATCCAGGTTATAAACTATCTGTTTGCCAAATTTCATCCAAATCCATTCAGCCGTTTTTACGTGAAAGAGTAACAAACATCCATCCATCCATCCATCCATCCATACTTACAAACTTTCGCGTTTTTAATATTAGTTTAGATTAGATGCACTAAGCTTATGTAATGGCAGTAGTTGACTAGATATACCCCAGACGACATTTTCTTGTTTCCTCTCTCTCTCTCTCTCTCTTAACGGAACCAACACGGAGCGAAAGAGTAAACAATTAATATTAATTATAAGGTCGATGACAATATAATATAGGTAATTACCACGTTGTAAATAAATGTGTAAATAATGACAATAATATTTATTGCGAAATTAGCAATTATTAAAGTAGATACGATACGAGAATTTATGTATTTTATTTATTATTGTTTTTTAAAGTAGTTATGTCAGATTTATAATGACTTAATTATTCTCTTTCACGAACCTATTTACTTCTGTATTAGGGTAGGTACTTAGCAGTTTAAGTTAAATTTAAATTACTTATTAGCTAATAAGCTAGATTATGTGAATAAAGTCTAAAGTATCACCTGTTGTGATAGGTTTATTGATATGGGTATTTAATTGATAAGCTTTACTTTTAATACTTTCCTTTAATTCGAATTTAATACAATAATTTAATAATACACTTTTTTTTTATGGGTGGGAAATCATCCAATGACTTCTCCCGCTCTGGGCGGAGCGGAAGGGCGTGTCAGACTTTTGCTGACTAAAACCCATCCGTGTTCCTTCAGTTGCCTGTTGCCGGTCTCCCTTTTGGACTAACCCGCAAAATAATACACATCTAACACTAATTATACAGGGTGTTAGTGTAAACACCGTTATCCTTGAAACCAGTGGTTTGGTTTCATTTATAGAACGTAAAATCAATGGAAAAATACAACTTTTTTTTTAAAGATAGTCTACATTTTTCTACAAGAATATTTCACCCTACACGCAAGGGCAACGACCGGCCGCGGCCGGCGGTTGGCGAGGCGGGTGGGGCACGCGGGACGTTACATGACCGGCCGTCAGCTATTTCGCAGAGCTTCTCGAACGCGTATCCATGAGTACGGGCCAGAGACGGATATTTACTTTTTAAAATCTTTTAATGAAAATAAGGATTTTTTTTTGTTGTAGGTCATTTATTTATATATTTAAGTCAACGGTGTTTACCCTTGTATACTGTATAAAAACATAAAAATAAACAATAATTATTATTACCTATTATTTTAGTGTTAAATAATACACATTTAACACTAAAATAATAGGTAATAATATTGTTTATTTTTATGTTTTTATATAATATTTAATATAATATAATTTATAAGTACGTATAGAAACGAAATAAAGTTGATGATATTTAATTTAATAGTTGTAATAATCATAATACTTGATAATATAATAATAATTGATGAGCCAGTTTCAAACTTATCAATTTAGCAGTTTTATACATTCACGAGATTACACGAAACACGAACTCAAACCGCGTGCCGCGTGAAATAGTCCTATCCATAGAGGTTGAAGGTTGACTTATAAGTTGTTAATGATAAATCAATACAATGTTGCATTACGTTTATCCAATCTATTTGATACTGACCTCCTTTGAATCAGGGCTCATTATCTCGATAATTCTGAAAACCTATTACCTATAAAACTCCGTAGCGTCTTCTTGTTCGTCCTACAACAGGCGAACCATCATTACGGCATGCGGCATAGGAACGATTGATGGAACTCCATAATTTCTTCGTACGCTAACGTTATTATCGCTACGCTAAAACAATCGTTGCTAGGTTACGGTTGCCAGACCTGCAATTGGTTGACGTTGCTGTCAATTTTGTAGTTCTGGCTCTCAGGTTAGCCATCCGGTAATGATAATTAAATAAATAATTTTCTTCTTCTATAACATGAAGACGTATGACTTTCCGTGTCTGGATGTTCGAGTATAACCGACTAAACCCGATTTGCATTATACGGCTAAAATACGAACGGTCCCAAGTGGCTCATTAATTAAAGTCCGTGACTGTACTTTATACAACATGTCCCGGAATTAACGCACACCACCGAACACCCCCATTTGCGTCGACCGAGCTCAGCTCGGGTGAAAATAGATAAACATGTATACCACCATCATCATCATTCTCCTGCCCTTATCCCTATTGATTTGGGGTTGAAGCAACATGTTCCCTTTCTTCCATACTTCTCTATTATACGTCACCTCGGTAGTCATCCCCTTTCTAGCCATATCATCTTTCACTCAGTCCATCCATCGTTTGTTTGGTCTTCCCCTACTCTTATAGCCATCGACATTCATATCCAAAACTTTCCTCACAACATTTTCCTCATTCCTTCGCATCACGTGCCCGTACCATGACAACCGATTTCCGCACAACTTTTCAGACTTCCTCTTATGTACTCATTTCATATTCTATCCATTCGTGTAACACCACACATTCCTCTTAACATTCTCATCTCAGCTGCATGCAATTGCCTTTCATTCATCCCTTTTGTGGCCCAACATTCTGATCCATACAAGACAGCAGGTCTAACCATTGTTTTTTATATCTTGCCCTTAAGTTATTTTTTAATAAACATGTATAAGTACCACCGTTGTTTCATATTCCCGAGGCTGTGAAAATAGAGATAACGAATTTTCCTAGATATGAGACTGCTAGCGCGGGCAGCAATGAAAGAGTGGACTGTATTTTAGAGGCAATGGTTTCTTGTCGTCTGGGGGCCAAGTCTATTTTACAAACTCTGTCTGTGGTTTCACAATGATGAGTTTTTGACAGATTTTGTATGGCATATCTGTCAAAAACTGATAATTGTGAGACCACTGACACGTTTGTAAATTAATAGACTTGGCCCCCAGATCTTTACAAGATATAAACTGTCTCGGACAAACAATTAAATAATTGAATTAGAGAGGAATATCGTCAGTCGCCGGAGGAGTCCGTGGAAGCGAGTGGTCATCAGACCGTGTCGCCGCCGCGCCGCGTCTCAGCTTGGCGATGACGCGTTGATCACGCAGCCTGCTCATGCAAACCGCGCGCAAGGTATTGGGTTCGATTCCCAACAGAGACCTAGCCAGATCGATTTTTCACCCTGTAAACCCCCCATATTGCAACTTTCATCGAAATCGTTAGCCGTTTTCGAGAACGTGATTACAAATATGTACATAAAGGTATATTATATGGATATACTATATATAGGTATAATATATTATAATAGTATAGGATGTTATAATCATAATACATTTACTGAATTTTTTCTATTAGGCATGTACATGACATTGTTTATTAATTAAATTAGTTCTACTGATTGTAGGTGAAACTTGTGGTCATATAACAAATCTACGCACACACACAGTCGCACCCGTATAAGAGTCTAGCGTAGTCGGGTACTTCGTCCTTTTTGGTTTATTTTGACTGTACAGCGGAAACCCGGGTGACTGTGATTTATGTAGTTTTAATTTTTTTTGATAAAAAATTACCTATCATTATAAATAACAGAGATCGATCCAGTATACGATTCTGAACAAACTACTTTCAGTTACACATTGTTTATGGAAGAAAAGAGATTATTTTATTATATTACTTATCTGTGGTACAAACGGTTAACACCTGTCTCGATAGATATAGTTACAGGGCACTCTAATTTAATAATGTGATCCTTTAGGCTTGCTTGAATTCCTCTTACGCTGACGTCAGTCGCGTACGGCTGGTCGCGTACGCGCAGCAACGTAGTACGCGCCGCGGACCTCTATGTCGCAGTATGGTGCTGTATGTGTTGAACACAATACAGTCGAAAAAAAAAATCTGACCCACCATAAGCTTATTTTCCTACAGACATTCAAATACAATTAGGTCGACAATCGCGTAAACATACATTTCCTTGATAGTGAACTTGTCATCTGCCATCTTTGTTATTTTGACGGTTTCAAACGATTTATCGTCAAAGTGGGTCATGATTCACTTAGCCTGACTGTACCCTACGCGCGACCGACGTACGCGACCAACATCAAGGTAGGAAGAATTCAAGCCTTACGAATGATTTAGGGTGTGCTGACGTAATCCTCAAACAGCCTACCTTGACCAATTAGTCGGCCAAGGTTAAGGATTAAGGTATTTTTTTATCAAACCTATTCCGTATTTTAACAAAACATTGTTTGATTAGAGACTGTAATTAAGATCGTAAGCAAACCTGTTACAAAATAGAAGATTAATTGATTTGCAGTTAAACCACTTTTTTTATAAGCATAATGTGTCATTTTCTTGCAACATATTTTACTCATCTTGAAGTATCATTAAATCATGTGTGGGTATACGTAGATATATAATATAAGACGGATTAGGTCCTTGTAGTAAGAAAATGGTCATAGATTTTTCATTCTTTTGCAGATGTTGGGTTTCGGCTCGTCCAACGCGTTCGGGATACTGTTTCACACCTTCTTCCTAGAGCAGGGCAGTGGCAGCGGTCTGCCACTTGTAATAGGAGTGTACAATGGAGCCCTTTCGATTTCTGGTACGTATGAAGCTGATGATTTGTTTGTGTGTGATTCCGATAAGATTTTCATCATTTTCAGACAAACTAAAGTCGTTCACTGATGGTCATGGGCCTTCCCCAAACATTCCCACTATGATCAGTCACTAGAAGGCAAATTCAAAGTCAAATCATTTATTCCAAATAGTCACATCGGTCATACGCCTCCCCCAAAACATTGCCTCTATGACCGGTCACTCATTCTCTCATTCTCACACTCATTTCATCCAAATCCTTTCAGCCGTTTTAGCTTGAAAGCGTATCAAATAAACAAACAAACTCACTTTCGCATTTATAATATTAGTTAGGATATATATACATTATATATACATATCTGTACTCGAGCGAGCTCGTGGCTAAGTAATAACAGCCGCACGGGTCGATCCATCAAGTTAAGCTACGCTTGCCGGGGTTGGTCCGTAGATGGGTGACAATCTTTACATAATCTAGACTCCTCTGTGCCTCGGAAAGCATGCTAAGCCGTTGGTCCCGGCTGTCATTCGAATATCCTCGACAGTCGTTACGGGTCGTCAGAAGCCCGAAAGTCTGACAAAGTCGCTCCATGGAAAATACTGGTATTCAGCTGCATCCGGTTAGATTGGAAGCCGACCCGAATATAGTTGGAAAAAGGCTAGACAGATTGAATCAGCCTATAATGTTCCCACTGTTCGGACACAGGCCATCTCTCTGTGAGAGGGAGTGGGCCGGAATCCACCGCACGGTCCCATTGTAGGTTGCAAATACGGTAGACTACGGGAAGTCTTTGACTTTTTTTTCTCATCCCTTTTACAACGTACAACATCGAAGTTTTCTGGCTCACACGCGTAATAATGAATCATCGACTTAACTACATTTAAGGACCCCCCAAATAGTCACTCGAGCGCACAATACTTAACCTAATTGTGTCGTTAGACGGATGCACCGTACTGTGTAATGCCGGCCAGTTCAAGTATCGATCATGGCTCAAGTTACTATTTCTAATTAAGGATAGACAATGTAGCACAGCACAAATTGGGCAAAGAGACCGATAGAGGACTACAATGTTAGATTGTCCTCTTTTTGGTTCTTGATCATCAATCATTTGGCGTATTAATTTGGTATTCATTTTGTTTTCTTGGTTGGTTGTAAAAAATTCAGCTCTGAAAGAGTCAGGTCGGGTTGGGATGATAGAAGAATTTCATTTTATCAGGACCAAAATAAGTCAAGTCCTATCTTAAAACTGTCTTTGGAAAACGCAGAGTCAACGAAAAAAATGCGTTAATTATAGTGTTGTGCTAAAAAAACGGCTATAGCCTTCCAGACAAAAAAAGACAGAAAAGATTTTAAAAAACTGTGCGACTTGTTTTATTGCTATTATTTTCAAACCGCTCCAAATCTGTAGATCGATACTGCATGAAGTGTAAATGACACCATTTCCGTGAATTACTACACTCTTGTGTGATACGGATCTTTGACTTATTATTATGTAAGAGATTCGTATAATTTACACATAATTTAGTTACACTGACATTTCACTAGCTTGGTATTTATTTAACTTAAAGACTTATAATATTTATAATAATAATTATGTACAAGGGAAAATTATAAAAGGGCATCAAAAAATTCGTCTGCATCGCTGTCAACAGGAAAAGTGCCCAAAAGGCTGGCAGCATTGCCACGTTGTATGGCAATGCTGATTCTTTGGCCAAAAAATAGGCCAGCCCTCTGGTCACGTGAAGAGTCGACCAAGCGTTTGGCGATGTCTTAAAAAACTAAGTGGGTACTCGGACCCCAAACGGCTCAAACATATACGTCCCGATAAGATTGGAGTATTTGCGCCGTTTGAGGTTTTCTGCACCTGCAGCAGCAGCTCCAGCACAGCCGTGCTAGGAAGATGGGATTTCACTAGCTTGTATTACTTAAAATAACTATAAAGTTTATTTTAAACAAGGCAGACATTCCATAATTTTTAATGTAAGCATCATTTTGACTACGATGTCTATCTCGATCTATTTCTAGTTATGTTTATTCACCTTTGATTTTGAACTTGCTCAACCAGTCGGGAACTTATTTTAATATTTAATTTTGTCTCAAATTCACTTCTTTGCATGAACTGCGTGTGAAGGAGCTCGTCCGGTGAAATATTGCCCACATATTACGTATTTATGCGCCAAGCAGCATTGCTAAGTTCCGATTTGAAGAGTGCGGTTGTCGGTGACATTTCATCATTGTGTCTAAGATGACAACCCGGACTCACCTTCTGTACCTTTGGTATTGCATCTGCAATCCATCTAATATTGCAGATCTTGATGGGCGATGGTGAATCGTCAAGTAGGACACTTGCTTGTTTGCCTCTCAAAGAAATAAAATTGAAATGTAATGAAATTATTTATTCTGTAAGTAGGATATCGGAATCACTTTTAAAGATCACACAAAATGAAAAGCGTGGAGTGGACATTTCCTATCTGACTACCCCTGAGAAGCGAAACAAACTCAGGGGTCCAGTCTCTTTTAAAGTCCAGACATAACCTTGGTCAGGCCATATGAGGAGCATGTAGATTAGAGTCTGAAATGGTATTTTGAGGAAAGAACCACACAGATATGAGTGGACCTGTCCAGTCAGTGCAAGCATTTGTCCAGACATAATCTTGGCCAGACATAATCTTGGTTAGGACATATGAAGAATATATAGATAATATATAGATAAGGTGTTTGAATAGTCTTTTGAGAAAAGAACTACACAGATTTCAGTAGATAATCGTGGAGCACAATAACACAAAAGCTACGAAAATGTCAGAATAAGCAGGTTTTTCTTTTGTTCACAGGTTTCTTGGGAGGGATAGCTTTGAAACGGTATTCCTTTCGTCAAGTGGGACTAGTTGGAGCTGGACTCTTTGTGCTAGGAGACGCACTCACAATCTTTGTCCAGAAGACATATCAATTGGTATTCACGTTCGGAGTTATAAGAGGTAATAATGTATGATGCAAAGATGAAACTGCATAGCCGAAATGCAGTCGGGAAATATCGCAATAAAGTGGTACCTATGCTGGTCAACAACATTCAAGATAGTAAATTAATTGAGATTGGGGAATAAATTATTTAGGTTTACAAAATAATAGGTACTTATCTTTGCCCAATTTTTCCAGGGGCTGGCTTCGGCATGATGATACCAGTAAGTTTTACAGCATTCAATTGCTATTTCACCAAGAAACGGACAGCGATGATGAGTGCCAATCAAGCGATGAGCAGTTTAGCGTCTATAACCTTTCCAATGCTGGTGACGTTTCTGCTGTCAGAGTATGGGTTAAGATGGACCCTAGCTTTAATCTTGGCTGTCGACCTACACTTGGTCTTTGCTATGCTAGTCATGCACCCAGTCGAATGGCATTTGATGAAATCTGAGGAAGTTATTGAAAAAGGTAACAATCGTTTCATGATTTGGTATCGAATATACTTTTTATTGCCAAACTTTTTTCAAATGATGATAATGTATTAATAAATTTTTCAGAATTATGTGATATAAGCAGTTTAAAAAAGAAGAACACTGATAGCTTCGATGAATTCTCCGTGCGGATGTTACCAGGCGGAGAAGAGGACGTAGAAATAAAAAGTGTGAAGAGAAGAAATAAAGAGTCTATGAAGATGAATTTAGTGTAAGCATGAATAATTACTTATCTGGAGTACCATGGAACTCCACAGAAGTAGGAAGGTTATTAATTGCAGATAATAGCTGCAATATCGGTTTCGTGCACCGAACTGGGGGCTGACTATGAAGTATTAATGCCATCATTATTCCCCTGCAAAAAAAGGATGGTGCTAGCGGCCTTGTATAGCTCCGTCTCTCACTAACACTGGAAAAATGGTGGCATTAATACGTCGTGGTATAGGCCTGTATCTTTAAGATGACAATCCACGATGCAAGATAGGCAAGCTTATCTTTCTAGTGTCCGTTTCATTGACATTTTCGATTGTCAATTGTTTCCTTGCATAATTTGTTAAACTTACTGTTTCAGAAAGATTGTGTGTGAGAATGTAGAACTGGACTTACTAAAGGATCCTAAATTCGTGAGCACATTGGTTGGACTCGGATTCGCCTTCGTGTCAGATGTGACATACTTAGCAATGGAACCAATGCTTCTCTTCTCTTATGGATTTTCTAAAGTAAGTCATCCCAGCTATATCTAGTGCCACCCATAAAGTATTCCACTTTACTCCAAATATTTCGTCTTTCTCAACGACCTTCCAAGGGAAACGACTAGGTTTGACGAAATCATAATTTTACTTCCTTATTGTATTGACATCTAGAGATCTAATTCAATTAATAGATCATCATTGTCTACTGTCGAAAACGTATAAATTTTATGGATCTATGTATTTCTTTTGCATTTTCAGATACAAGTGGCAACATGCGTGATGGTTGGTGCTATATCAGATTTATTAGCAAGATTGACTCTTGCTGTAATAACGTACTTCTACGTCGTCGACAGTCGGTTAATATTCTTCGTTGGCACCTGTGTAACAGTTTTCCTTCGAATCGGTAAATATATATTTGATAAAAGCATTCCAGATTCTGGTCTAAGAAATATGTATCAGTTTTATTTCCTCGAGAACCTTGGACTACCAAATGTTGCTGGGGGTATAATTACGTCAATTTATATTATAAGTTATGATTGTGGTTGTTATTGTCTATGCATAAATGATGAGGTAGATCAACATAATGATTTCCGGTAGTGACACGATTTATTATTTTATTTCGCGAACAATTTACATGTTTATCTTTAAATTAATTTCAGCGTTGGTTGCGTCAAGCGCGCTCTGGTTTGTGTTCGCGGTGACTGCCATATCTGGGTTGGTGAGGTGTTCAGTCCAAGTGCTGTTCCCACTAGTTCTAGTCACTGCAGCACCAGACCGGTTTCCTGCAGCATTAGCACTACACATATTGTTCTCCGGCACGCTTATGATGTTAGCTGATCCTATGATTGGTGAGTTTGCAAATTCTATTTTATTTTATTTTTATTTTGGCTCTTCAACAATGAGTACACTATAATATTTACAAAAAAAAAAAAAAACACTTCAGACATAAATTTAAGTGCCTCATCACTTAAAGAAGAGCACTACATGCACTATACTGTACGCATACACTGCTATGGACACAGTGCAAAACAAAGAAATCAATTCAAAGAATTCTCTATCATTAAATCAGCTACTTACAGAATTATTTACTTATTGAGAAGGTTTTTATTTTTTAATGATCCATCTACTATGTATCGGCACAGGTGCATGTCTTTAGTTTAGATTTTTAAAGATAAAAAGTCAAAGATAGGTAGATACGGTTTTTTTTTACCGATAGAATCAATCTGCCTTATCAGGCAGATTGATTCTATCGGTTTTGGTCCATTGGGTTATCATATTAATTAGTATTATTTGAAAAAAAACTGTCTAGTCTAATGACTAGACATTTTTTTTTGTATTTCAATGAAGATACAATAATCAGAATATCTCTAAAAGGCATTATTGCATTAGATTGTGTTAGATCGGCTAGATTACCCTCTACTCTTTATAAATAATAATTTCATCGAAAATAAGTAATTCGCCATTCGTTGATTAATTGATTGGTTTCTAATCATTAAGAGTGTAATGTCTTTCCTCATTAAAGGGAAAAATGCGTTATCTGCTTAGGCTATGTGCCGACTGGGTCTGGTCTGTTTAGACATTAGACAGTTTATTACATCGGTCTATGCAAACAATGGGGGCACGCTCATTCGCAACATAATAGTCTCCTATGACGACATTGACACTAGACAAAACTATTATGTCATTATAGACAAAACATGTTTCTCGTGTGCACACTGTCTCAGCTTTTTCATTGATGTTTTTTTGGTATTCTTTGCATTTATTTTATCTTCAATCAACTCAGCCTATCGCAGTCCACTGCTGGACATAGGCTGCGCCACAACACCCTGTCCTCCGCCTTCCGAATCCAATCTGATCCAGCCACTTTTTTAAGGTCGACGGTCCTATAATAAATGTTTTATTTGCTCTATTCCAGGCGTCCTCTACGAAGCGACGGGTAGCTATGTGTACTGCTTCTTCGCAATGAGCTTCTGCTGTTTAGTGTGTGTTGTCCTATGGACTATTGAATACGTAGTGTATCGTAAAGGTAAAAGTAGATCCTAAAATGTGCCTTAAGTAATAGACTTATAGTTTGTAATTAATCTTACGAGAAGATTGTTAAGAAACTGGATGGGTTTGATAGTGTTGGATGTTTGTTATTAGTAATAGATTTGGTGAATAATCCGATTTTGTGAGATACAGTACCGAAGGATATCGTTATTACTTGTATTTTAAGCTTTGTCCACACCATACTAAGGATCGAAGTCGTGATACTCACATACATTAATTCATTTTTATTTTTCATACTTGTCAGGATGACTCAGGACACGTTATTTTGGAACACGTGCCGTTTCAAGTGTGTCAGTGTGTACGGAGCTTTAAGTTTTATTGCCCTGTTATGTTTACGAATTTAATATACCTACAATACTACTTCATATTGCCTAAGGCATACACCATATATTATTGCATAAGGTTTTATCTAAACATGAAATAGATGTACGAGAATAAAAAAAAAATGATAGCTAGGTATATTATATATATTTATATAATAAATTGGCATTCAACACGTACGTCGCGACGTGCCTCTATCTAATTCCATCGTGCTATGTTTTTTGGCATTAGAAAAAATGTGAACGAAGTAAGTTATTTACCAAAGATAATTTTATATACTACATAATGGCTGCTTACAACATAAAATGTATGTTGTCCGTATTTATGTCATAAATGCATCTACGGATTTATGATATACTGTGTTGTACGAGGTGTAATTGAAATAACTGAAAACCCCCTTAGGTTTTCAGTTATTTAAATTAAACCCTTAATGCAAGGTGAATAAAAAGTGAATAACTCACTCTGTATAAGAGATTATTTCGATAGTGGACGTTTCAATAGTTTACTGAACACACAAAGTCTATCCGAAATCAGTGATCTGAGATGCGCAAACCCATCTCGTAAGTACAGTTCTAAGACCATCTCGTAAGTAGATGTGGATTCAGGCAGAATATTTATTATTTTATTCATCCATTGTTTTCTAATTAGGTGTAGAATATTGTAGGATTTTTTACTATAAAAATATAATTTGAAATGATTGTTATATTTAATATAATAAGTTCTTGCTATGATATATTGTGGTTACGGTTGAATGTACAGACCGTTCACTATAACTTGTGCCTTGCCGTGATGTTGGCAATATTGCTTGTTTAGCTTAGTTTTAATAATAATAGAGTTCAAAATGGCGACTGCAGAACAGTGCTACCAATCGCGTTACGGGACAAGTTATAATGAACGCTCTGTAGTATCGAGATTTACTTTTTGACAGCCAGGAAGACGAGTAAATTAAAATATACATAACATAACATCACGCCTTGTTTCCCCGAAGGGTTGGGCAGAGGTGTACCTATAGTACACCCATATTTCGCCAGTTATGTTTAAGTCCCATATTTTTTTAATTTTTAATTTTGCATATTTTTTATTATTTTAAAATGTACTTAGGTACGTAGTAAATATTGTATTGTAAAAGGTATGATCCTAATTTAAAAACAATCGACATTTGTGTCATTTGATCGGCAATCGATATAAGAAACTAGCGACCCGCTCCTGTTTCGCACGGTATTTTGGACTTGACAAAACATCGAGATTTCTTAGTTATATGTAACTTTCATAATAAAGTATTATACACATAAACCTTCCAGAATAAATTCTCTAAAAAATGGTGAAAACCTCATCAAAATCTGTTGCGGAGTTAAGAAAATCAACGCTGACGCGGATAAACACGGAAAGCGACTTTAATTTATAATATGTATATAAATAGATGTTACTGTTGATTTTGTGTCTTATAGATGTTACTGTTGATTTTGTAATAGGAACTATGTTAAACATTATACCAACTAATTATTGTGACATTCAAAGATCCACTTAGAGTTTTTGCTGATTTTTAATATTGTAGTTAATATGACATATTTACATTATAAAATTGATGACAGCTACATAATTAACATAATGCAAGGTAATTTTTGCGAAATGTTGTCGTATGCTTATTTATATGATTGCTTGTTATAATAAGAGTACATTAAAGGTTTAAAAAATATTTTATAATTTAAAAATTATTGTTAAATCTCAATTAGATATAATATTATTTATTATTATATAGCTGAAGAGTTTGTTTGTGTTTTTGTTTGAACGCGCTAATCTCAGGTTGAAATTTAAAAATTATTTTTGTGTTCGATAGTTCATTTATCGAGGAAGGTTATAGGCTATATTATAACATCACGCTATGACCAATAGGAGTGGAGCATAAATGAAAAATGTTGCAAAAACGGGAAAAATTCTTCCTTTTTGAGAGCTTCCGTTGCGAGCGCTGTGTAACGGTTGTAAACGGAAGGAGTTTTATCAACATAATATTAATTCTTATTCAAATAAATAGTTTTAACATCAAGGGTATTTATGTAGCAGTAAAATATTTTTTAATTCATTCGAATCGGACATTTAATTTCGAAGTTATCACGAATTTAAAAATGTAATACGCGAACCGTTCGACGCCGGCGCAGCGCCGCGCCGCGCCGTCGCGACTTTCCCTACTCTAGAGACGAGAGGATAGGCACACGGGTAGACCATGACCTGGAATAGGACATAGGACACGTTTTATCCCTATATTCCCACGGGATCGAGACCTACGCGGGTGAAACCGCAGGGCACAGCTAGTGTTTCTATAAAATCGTGAATTTATTTAATGTCGTTTAGTAAAAATAACTGTAGGTAATTTAGTTTAAGAAATTTGTGACTTGAAGGGGAAATGCTATTGTTACGCATACCTATTACCTACTAATATTATAATTTTTGCCAAATTTTTCAACCTGAAATTATAATTTCCTTTTACATCTACTTAATGCTAAACACGTATACAACGGACGCTTTAGTAAAAAAAAAAACATGTTTAGTATCTGGTAAGCAACCTACCATCAATATAACTTGCTATACTTAAGCACAATTAAATCATAATTATTATGTCATATACTTACAACAAGAATTGTTTATGTGGTCGACTTTGATTGTATTTTATGCTAAGTACCTTTAATAAAAAAAATCGTACAGAATATACGACAAAATATTTGAGACTACTTATTAGCTACCAATCCATCCTTCCAGACATCATTTGTGTAAGTAAGTAAACAATAAGACAAGGAACAGTTTTTATTTTTTTTATTTTCAGACAGATTTTCGTAACTGGGCTCCGGTGATATCATGACAAACTTAACACATATTACATAATTATAATCAAGATATTATTTCAGATTGAGAGCTATCATAATAATGAATTCAATCAATTTTAAATTAGCGAGTATAAAATCGAAATTCGAATATCGTAATCGAAAAAAGACAATTTTAAATAAGTATAATATCAAAGATTATACACAGCATTGATGTCGTAAAACATTTCTGACAAAGTAACAGACTGAGTTTCAAAGCCACTTATGACTAATTTTCTGTGTTAATATTGACTTAATGTTAACGATTTCTTAATTAGGACGTTATTACTAAGTTTTCTTTCACATGATTGGGTGAATCAAGCAGCAGTTGATGGGACTCGATTCCTTGGTTCGATCTTAATCCTGAACCCGTCAGATCTCTTCAGAATGATATCAGATGTCAGTTGGAAATCTTTTTCAGGTACTTCGGACACAGATTTATAGTTCCTCAAAATGGTTGACAGAAGTATTTTCAGCTTCAGTAGCGCGTACTTGCGTCCTGAAAAGCAAAATTTAGAAGATTTTATGTTGAAACTAGATTTCCGCGTGAAGTTGAAGTGAAACTGATACATACTAAGAGCTGTGCCCGAGTCGTGGAAAAATAACATTACTTTGAGTGTACCTGCCTACGATATTGTACGCAATAAACAAAAACACTATAATATTCTTTTATATTTTTAATAATGACGATTACGGTCTAACAAATCACGCGACATTCAAGAGGATTATTATAATTTTAATCCGTACGTTTTATTAGGTAAAATTTATACATTGAGTAACTTATTATTATACTACATTTATTAATATTATACTATTATTATTATAATTATTTTTTAATTAAATAATTATACGAAAAGACAATCGATGATACATTGAATTTTAACTATCCATTTATTTTGCAAATGAATGTGCTAATTATCGTCGAATATCGAATCACGTTATACCCGGAAAATAATTTTAAATAAGCCTTGGCCCCCCCAAAATAATATTAAATAAGCCTTGGTTGTCTGAGAACCCGATTTCTTTGTCTTTAACTGAAGAGCTGTCTAGACGGTGCAGCTCCAGCTGTCTCTATTAGAAACCTCTTCTTATTGCAAAACAAGGTTTAGCTTTACTTACAATTTTAACCCTACGTCGAATATCGAACGTGGATCCACGCGAGACACAATGGTTTTTTTAATTGTTTCTGTAATTATTGGATACGAAGGGTTAAACCATCGAACTACTGTTGAGTTTATGACTTTGCTCTGAATAAAGTTCGAAATTAAATAACTGGCTCCGAAGGGGCTGTGTACCTAATAGTACACCCACCAAAAATAGCATTAATATCTAGAAACTAGAAAAGGTGACTGTTCTATTTATCAATGTTTGATTATTCTATAGGTACTAACCGACACAGCTCCTGGGGCCAGCACTGAAGGGAATGTAGCTGTAGTAGTGTCTGTTCGCCATGTTCTCTGGCAAAAAGTTATCAGGGTTGAAGGTGTCAGGATCCTTGTAGTGTTTGGGGTGGCGGTGGATGCCGTAGGTGCAGACCACCACAGTAGCTCCAGCAGGAAGGGTGTAGTGGTTCGTTACTGGAAAGTTCGTTAAAGAACATGTTGATAAGAATTTTGTACACATGTCTTTGTTGCCAAAACAGTGAAGTTGCCTCTGCCGTTGACGCGTGCCGATCGTGTATTATGAGCATTCACATAAAGCACATCAGAGAACACCCTTGTAACCTATAGTCGTGAAAAACGAAACAGCGACAGACACCGTAGTCGAAATCGGCATGGGATGTATTACTAAGTGCCCTCAAAGAAACTAAGACAATATAAACATAATATGGAGATCTCTAAGAAGGCACTCAAGTGTTAATTAGCTAACTAGCGACTCGTTCTTGCTTCGCACAGTTTTTACGACTTGAAAAAACATCGAGATTTCTTAGTTATAAGTAACTTTAATATTAACGTGTTTTACACATAAACTTTCCGGAATAAATTCTCTAAACGATGGTGAAAACCTCGTCAAAATCTGTTTCGTGGTTTAGATGAACAACGCGGACATACAGATAAACACGAAAAGCGACTTTCATTTATAATATGTATAGATATAGAAGAAGAACTTAAAGATTCTTACCAATCTTAGCATCTCTTTTCAACTCCCTCGCAATGATAGGTACAGGAGGGTACATTCTGAGTGTTTCCAGGATCACTCGCTCGAGATACTTCATTTGAAGGGTGTCGTTGAAGGTGGCTGGTCGGTCTGAATCTCCGAAGATCTCGTACAGTTCATCGTAGACTCTGGTTTGTACGTCTTGGTGGAGTCCGAGCAGGCACATCACGAAACTGGAGCCGGCAGCCGTTGTATCGTGACCCTAAAATATTATAGAAGCTAGTCTTAGAGTAACTTGATCACAACATTCGAAAAGTGAATTAATATCCCACCCAGTTACGTCGTCTCTTAGACTCTTTAAACATCTTTGTGTTTTCTTTTTGATTTCGATTCTGTTCTCGGATTGGTTTAGTATATGTATTATCCGAAATTAAAGTACCCAAACAAACTGATAAATACCTCAAACATGATGGTGTCGACTTCTTCTTTGATCTCGTGGTCAGTGATCTGGTTCGTGCCATTCTGAGCAGATTCAAGCATCAAGTCCAAAAACGCTAATCGTTTTTTCTCACCTGGAATATTAAGGTCAGTTTTTAATTTTAAGCTTGTCAAACAGGTTTTTGCAGTATATGTATATTATCTAAAAGAGAAATTAAACTGTTTTTAGCAGGACTTTAGTGCCCTTTGTATCGATATTGACAGCGGTGTTGTCTTCTAGGGACTGAAGTGTTACGATTTTTGACTTTGCCTTATACTCGTACATCAGTCAGGTACTTACCAACATCATTTTCGTCGTTAAAGTCCAAGTCATCGCGGTAGCCCTTGAACACTGTATCTGACAGAGTTTTGCCACCGTTTGCCAGAACATTGTCAGTGCTGACGTCCTTTCCTTCCGTTAACTCTTCGAGGCTTTTGGGAATAATACCTTTAGCTTTGTTTTCGTTGTAGATTTTCTTCTTTAGCTTGATAACCTTGCATATGAGTAGAAAAAATTGTACTATTATTATTTAACACTCAATGGTGGAAGGAAGGTGTTATATTTAGGATGAGAGTGGGTCATGAGGGGTGAGCAATAATAATTTTGACGTAAGGTATCGTATGCAGTGGAAAAACATTTGTTCTAGTAAGTATGTACATTTTAGTCTAATTTATGCAGTATAGCCACGAACTTTGCTGTAAACATAGACAAGTTGCCAACGGAATAAACTTGCCCTGTTCAATACCATGGTAAAAATCTTCGTTCCACCAACAATTGTCTTCTACGATGTCCTTTCCACCGCTCTGGTTTTATTCATTCTTCTTTCTTTGTCCAGGCGGTATTTCTTTGGAATGCCCTCCCTCTGAATATCAGGATAGCAACCAGTCTTTCAAAGTGAAGGCTCGTGAACATATTCGTAAAATAGGCGCTGATTTGCTGGACTTGTTTTCTTCTCTACCTATGGTTATTTTTACTGTTAAAGTTTATTCTGTTTATATGTATGTTTGTATTATTATTTATTATAATACATACATACATATTACTATTACTATTTTTATTTTTCGAGTTATCTATCCGGTACGTTGCATCTGCCATGTTTGTCTCTGCATCACCCCTTAGGGTGACTGGTAGAAATTTTTTTTACGTGTGCATAAAGTTTTGATAAATAAATAAATTAAATTATCATGAATAATGCGAAAGTGCAAAAGCCACACATTACATTCGTGGTAAATAGGAGAAGGTAACCTATAAGTATAAATATTTCAGGTCATTAGTAAGTCACATTAGTATTTCACCTTATTAGTAAGTCCATGAATAATGTCCAAAAGTTTCCGTTGGGTTTTATATAATGGGTGTAATTTGAAGATGAAATCCAAGCGTAGCCAGAACTTGTAATGCCTCTGATGGATGATGTCACACATTCTGCAAAAAAGTTATTTGCTTCATTAGAAATGACTACTGGTGGTTAGAAGCTATGAAACGATTAGTTTTGTTATCGAATTCATTTAAAGTTTAAGCAGCTTTATAACTTTGGTTTTTTTAAATTCTTAGTTAAGCTGTAAGACTGTGGGCCCGAAAATGCTTGGCTACCGCTCCTTGCCGCTGCCGCTGGTTTCGTGTCCGCAGTCTTAAGGCCGTACCTTACCTCAGATTTTATCTCGCTTGCACCATACTACTCGCGGCCTGAGTAAGAGCGAGACGGAGTGGGGTGCTGGCGGCTCTCAAGTCTCGAATAGTTTAGGAAATTGCTTTTTACGCGGTATTTTTTTTTTTTAATTTCGCAGCATAATGTTGATATAGGAGCCTTTTTGGCCTCGCACAGGTCGTTAGTATTTTTTTGTTTTCTTTTTCGACTTTTCGATTTTAGTTTGCTCCTTTTTGGTTTGTGTAGTACAAACCAAAAAGTTTTGTTTGTCCTATTGCCTGTGCGATTTCCACAAATAATTTTTTTTTTTTGTTGAGAGATTATCTATCAGAGTATGGCGAAACTGGAACTACTAGAAAATTCTAGGTATTCTGGTAAAGTCCTATTTCTTAAATTATTTTATAAATTACAAGGAGTCAGACTCCACCCGTTAACTTTGTTGAAAAAATACTTATTTCTGGCTATTATTAGCTACGCATGCTCTTATGAAATTATTAATTAAGTTGCAATGATCATCAATCTAATTGGATGGTATTTTTCGTTTACCAAAATTATATATAATTATATAATTATTACGCTATAATAGGCACTATTATAAGGTAATATCAGGCAACTGAATGTCATTAAAAAAATTAAACCATCAACTTACTTCATTACAGCCATTGCATAGTCGTAGCCAGATTTATCTTGAGTTTTCCTTGTGATGCCCATAGCAGTCTCTATAAAATAATAATTCTGACATCATTTTTATTAAATAGGATAAATGTTTTTAAAATAGGTAACGACAATATTGTATTACTAGCTTCCGCCCGCGGCTTCACCCGCGCGGTATGTCGATAAAAAGTAGCCTATGTCCTTCCCCGGGATGCCATCTATCTCCTTGCCAAACGAAATCCGTTCTGTGGTTTAGGCGTGAAAAGGTAACAGACAGACAGACAGACAGACAGACATAGTTACTTTCGAATTTATAATATTAGTATGGATTTGATAAACAAAATATAATGCAAGGTTACAATCATAGCTCAAGGCTATAATCGTTACCTAATTCATTAGAATAATTCATTAAACATGACACATTGTTATAAAATTTTGACAGTTGTTCTCATTGGTTTTTCGTAATAATATTCGTATAAATTCAACTGTGACTGCACAGTTAATTTCGACCACTTATTTAACATTCCTTTTGCCTATTCTTCTACATACGAAAACTACCTTTGGAAGGGGCGACTAGAATCAATTCTATTTTTTTGTTGTAAAAGACGTTCAAAGGTGTCTATTTGTCAAAAGTATTTAAGTAAAGGATTTGACTGTGACTGCACAGTTAATTTCGACCACTTATTTAACATTCCTTTTGCCCATTCTTCTACATACGAAAACTACCTTTGGAAGGGGCGACTAGAATCAATTCTATTTTTTTGTTGTAAAAGACGTTCAAAGGTGTCTATTTGTCAAAAGTATTTAAGTAAATGATTTGACTGTGACTGCACAGTTAATTTCGACCACTTATTTAAGATTCCTTTTGCCCATTCTTCTACATACGAAAACTACCTTTGGAAGGGGCGACTAGAATCAATTCTATTTTTTTGTTGTAAAAGACGTTCAAAGGTTTCTATTTGTCAAAAGTATTTAAGTAAATGATTTGACTTCTGTTTAGGATTTCGCATTCGCGTTTTTGAGTTAAAAGTTGTGCTCGATAGTAAAAAAAGAAGTTTCTTTTGTTTCTAATATGACGGTGATGGTATTCGGTCCCCTTATTCAATTTTGGATTTAGGGGACAGAATATCATCTCTGTCAGAACGTCATAGTATGGTGATCCAAGGCGATGGTATATTATAGTACATCTCTAATTCATCAGATTACAGACAAAAGTACCTACGTGAGTAAAGCCCCATTTACGCGATGCAAGTTTCTTGCCTCTGTTATATAATAAAATTGAAGCAACAAATGACTTGCCTCGTCTAAATACTGTTTATATTATCAGCCTATAATGTTCCCACTGCTGAGACAGAGGCCTCCTCCCTGTGACGGGGAGTGGGCCGTAATCCAACACGCGGACCCAATGCGGGTTGGCAATGTATTCGATTTTCTTTTTTGGTTCTAGGACATGCCAGTTTCTTCACGATGTTTGCCTTTACCGTTTTGATAGCAGTGGTGATGAATAAATTTTCGCAAAGTAAAGTGCCTGCTTGAGTACAAACTGACGACCTACAACTCTAAGTCGCGGCCGTTGTCACTGGGCCACTACTACTCAAATACTTTTTAGACGGTGCAATTTTTATTGTTGTTTCAACTTATGATATGCCACGGGCAATGAAATCGTACCATGTACATCAGGCTTAAGCCTTAGGGGAGAATCAAAGCAGTACCGGCTTACCCAATAAGATGTCGACGGTAACTTCACTCATGTGATCATGGACATCAAAGGTCTTGCCAACTTCGGGACGCATCTTCTCCACCACGTTCTTGCTGTTTTGATTGAATACATCTACAAAAGACTTCAAGATGTTTATGTGGAATGTTGGTGCGATCATCTTTCTGTGGGAACGCCATTTTGCTCCTAAAAGAGACACAGTATACATTTTTTAATACGATAGCCAGAACGAGGTACGAGCATAAGCTCCTATGCTTTCCTACATAGTAAACTAGCTGCGTCCCACGGTTTCACCCACATAATTCTCGATCCCGTGGGAACATGGGGATGAAAGGTATCCTACGTCTTAATCCATGTCATGGTCTATCCATGTGCCAAATTTCATCCAAATCCGTTCAGCCGTTTTAGTGTGAAAGCGTAACAAACAAACAAACTCACTTTCGCATTTATAATATAAGTTAGGGCTGATTTTACCAAAGTCAGATATCTTTTATCCGTGGAATAAAAATGGCGTCTGACAGTTTTTGTATGGAAAAACTGTCAAAAATTCAAAATTTTGTCGCAGGATAAGACTTATACTCGGTATAAAAGTTTGGTGAAATTCGCCCTTAGGATAATTATAATTATAATCTATAGGTACACACGGCTACACATCAAGCTATACATTTCCAGTATAAACTGACCTCGCATTGTACGGAAATCCTATACAATGCGAGATCAGCATAAATTGGAAATGTATAGCTTGATATGTAGCCGTGTGTACTATACTAATATTATAAAGCTGAAGAGTTTGTTTGTTTGAACGCGCTAATCTCAGGAACTACTAGTTGGAATTGAAAAATCCTTTTTGTGTTAGATAGTCCATTTATCGAGGAAGGTTATAAGCTATATAACATCACGGTACGACCAAAAGGAGCGGAGCATAAATTAACAATGTTGCAAAAACGGGAAGAATTATTCCTTTTTGAGAGCTTCCGTTGCGTGCGCTGCGTAAACGGTTAAAGTTACGCAAATATCATGTATGATGGAATTATTCCTCTTTCAAAGTTAAAAAAAAAAGTCCGCGACAGCATATGTCTATCTTTTGAGATTGACTCACTATAACCTTTTTTATGGTAATCAAATTTGTTCGAAATTATTGCATTATTTGCGAAGGGGTTTTATCAACATAATATTAATTCTTATTCAAATAAATAGTTTTAACACCAAGGGTATTTATGTAGCGAAATACTTTTATTTCATTCGAATCGGACATTTAATTTCGAAGTTATTACGAGTATAAAAATGCAATACGCGAACCGTTCGACGCCGGCGCCACGCCTCCGGGACGTTCCCTACTCTAGAGAGGAGAGGATGGGCACACGGGTAGACCATGACCTGGAATAGGACATAGGATACGTTTTATCCCTAGATTCCCACTGGATCGAGACCTACGCGGGTGAAACCGCGGGGCACAGCTAGTAATATAATATATTATGATTAAAAATTAACTCTTCACATGGACCCCTGAGCTGAACTTGAACTACATGCTGAATGTGACTACAAACTAAAATTAGTATGTAGTAGTTTTGGAGAACAAGTCTCATTTTCATTCACTCAAACTAGTGTCAGAAAAATTGGTGTGCACAAAACATAAAAAGTCTTACCTGAACTGAGCAGAAGACCTTTGCCAAGCCAAGGTTCAAAGAATTTATAATCCGAAGCTTTATCAATATGGACGTTACTGTTCAAAATCACCTCCACATCCTCAGGGTTTCCAAGGAAGATGATCAGCTTTGAGCCTAGCCAGCCTCGGACCACGTAGCCATACTGGTCGCAGATTTCCAAACCAATTTTAATCAAGTCTGTAACAAAATAAAATGTTTAAACACATGACTTTCTACGTACAAAAAAAAACACTAAAAAGTCAAAAATTACTTTAATTACGGAAGTCAGTGTGTTTATAATTGTGTGGTTTAGAATTGTCGTTTTTTGACTTTGCCGACTTCCCAAATTAAAGTTATAAATATCACTTTGTAGTGTTTAATATTGGAAGTCAATTGATTTTTGAAAATAGTTTTTATTTTTACTTTCAGTTGCGGTTAGAAAGTTATTATAACAACATCCACATAGACGAAGTGCGAAAAATACGTAGATATCAATGAAGCTAACTCAAAAACTACCCAAGCAAAGTTAATTTATGGGACCACCGCCCAAGTTTTCCCCACCGAATGAAAAAATAATTGTCATAATCGGTCCACATTGACGAAAATATTGACGACACGACAACGACGAAAAAAAAACATAAAAAAGAACATACGAACATAGAACCTTCTCGTTTTTGGAAGACGGTTAAAAATATACTACGCAAGTATTGAAAGCAGAAGAAAAATTTTGAATGTAGAATACCAATTGCCGTTAGTTTTTGAATGTAGAATTCTGACCTGACTTCTTTGGAATTATAGAATTTTTTTACAAAATTAAATAACCATGAAAGATAGCCTGATACATTTTTCAACTTGCCAATGCAAACACTTAGCTAGTCTATTATGGGGGACAGCGTGATCTAAGTTGGAAACAGAAAGCACTACGTCGTGGAGAACCTTTTTCAGCAATCTTGAAAATAAAGATTTTCTGCGAAGATCTGTCTGCAAATCTTTATACAAAGAGAAAAATAAAGTACACAATATAACTCACGTTCAGGTTTCTTGAAAAGCGCCATCAGCGCGTTTCCGAATAGCGGGACTGCCGCGGGTCCAGGAAGGATATTCCCCATCTGGTAAAGTCTGGACTGTTGCTGCCATCGGTGGATCAACCAGATACATGATGCTAGTATCACCAACGGATAGAATATCAGCCTTGTAGTATGGATATTCTGCTCGACCGTGACGTCTACCACAGACGTCATTTTGCTGCAACCAAAATCAATGATTGAAATAAGGCTCAAAAATGATCTCATTTTGGACGTCGATGGAGAAAACACAGCCCCAAGACTCTCACCGTTCACTACTTCCGGGTATATGAGCTGGGAAGAAGAGACGCAATAAAGCAAACATCTCTGTCTGTTTTTAAGAACTTTGGATTTTTTATTTACAATAAGTAGTAGATACGAGGTTACATAAGGAATGTTTCAGTACCAAGATTAACCTTGCTAACTAATGCCAGTATTTTATTGATTAGTACCTATGTGGCACAGTTTTCGTGTTCCCATTTCTGATGCCTGCAAAGTTTTTGATTTGTAAGCGTAAAGTGATGTTGTTGCGTAAAAAATATGCATTGCTGACTGTGATGTTTTTGTAGAACACTAAAGAATAGTTAGGAGATTTAAATAAAGGATTCAATTTGTTATTTCAGACACAGCGAACTATTCAATTCTAGAGATTAAAAATATTTCAGTTTATTCAAATGCTGAGTTTGCTAAATAAAAATTAATAATCACAACTTAACTGTAGGTACCTAGTTGTTTGATAAATGAGGTTTACACAAGAAAACTGTTATTATTTAAATAAATGTTAACACCACTGTCAACTAACTACAATTACTAGGAAATGCACTATTTCTAGAATATGTCCTCATTTTTAACTGACTTCTATTTATAGGGTTTAAATGTGTGCGCTTAACATGTCGCAGTCATTATGAATCTTTGTATTAGTCTTTTAGTTAACTGAAATACGTATAATTTTAGGAAATACGTGAAAATGTTTCAATAATTTGAGTACCCACTAATCAAGAAAGTATGCTCACAATAACATGATATTTATTTAAATAAAGGCAACGTGGTAGATGTATTACGGATGGTCAAGTTTTCCACAGTTAATATAACAATAGCATGCATTGTGAATGCATTAATAATTTTAGGATTTCTATTACTTTTTCAGTTTTTACCCGTGAGAACCTTTAATTGGCTCAATGTTTCTTATATAATTGCTATCCATCTGTTATAGCTGTTGGTTCTCCTATAAATAAATAAAATAAGTGAATTCATGTCATATTGTGGTCACCATAAATAATATGTGTATAGATACAAAAAGTTTAATAACAATAATACACTCCTATCCTATATCCTACTGAACGGATTTTGCACAAGGCAGCCACTCTCAATGGAGTCTGAAGCCAACTATGCAGGACATAAAAACACGGGTACACTCACTCTCCCCTCAGTCTTATGGTCCATTGGGGCGGCAATCAGATACGACGACTTGAGAGAGATAGGACCTATTCAGGCCCGAGTGCTTTCTTATTTCTAATTCCGGGCTAGGTATCAAACCCAGCAGGATCCTATGCTTAGCAGTCGCACAGACTAACAAGGAATTCAAAATCAAATATTTGGCATATTCAAAATTGGAGGAAAATATTTTTGAGTATCTTCTCATCCAGCCATTAATTTGAAGAAAGCTGTATGTTAAAAACGATTGACATGTGTTGGCGTTTTCTTTGTCTGGTCGTCTTTGTGTCAGCGTCGTGGATGGAAATCAGACACATAGGCTCCTTTCGATGATGTGTAATATCGGTTTTTATAATGATTGATGTCTGTTCACAAAGTATAGTTTAGCGCAGTGGTTCTCAAACTTTTTAAATGACGGAACCCTTTTGGGAAGCAAAATACTTGATGGAACCCTACAATAAAACAATTGTTTTTATAAGTGTATTTTTTATTAATCAGCATAATAAAAGTACAATGTAACAGTTACTAATTATTATTTACTTCACCACTTGGCAAGGACAACAATAGAAAACATTAAAAAAGAAAAAATCTAACTAGTGGGAGGTATGAAACTGTTTTTTATTTTTCATCAATTGGTTGATATCAGGTTTGATGGAAGAAAGTTGGAGTCTCATATCAGCTTCGGCGTCCAGTCTATTGCGATATTTTGTTTTCGTGGCTGCGTAGGTAGAGAATCCTGTTTCGCACAAATATGTAGTTGGGAACGGGAGCAGAATATCCAGAGCCATTTGGCCAAGCATTGCATATTCATCTTGGATTCTGCACCAAAAATCATTGAGAGGCGTCGTTTTGAACAGTGACTCCACAGACTAAGTGACTCCATACTTGTGTCTGATGACATTTCTAAAAGAGATTCATATATCTCGTTTGACATGTTTTCAGGCTTTTCCAAGTTGGGTAAAAAAGGATTATGAATCCATGAATTCACTTTAATTTTTGTATTGTGTTCTTCGGGAAAATACTTTTCAAAAGATGCGCGCATCGAACTGAGATATTTGACCAATTCAAACACATCATCTTCAAACATTACTGAGTCGTTTTCGCTAACAAACTCACTGAGTAACGTAAAGCTTTCTATTTCTTTCTTACCAATGCAAATGATCCAAAAATCTAATTTTCTTTTAAAAGCAGTTATTTTATTATAGGCCTGAAACACTGTTGTCTGTTTACCTTGCAACGATAAATTCAATTCGTTAAGTTTTTGAAAGATATCCGCCATAAAAGACAATCGGAACAACCAAGTTTTATCATACAAACGGTCCTTCAAATTAAAAGAAGTATCTGCTGAAAGAAACATTTGTAACTCGGCTCTAAGTTCAAATAGCCTTGTTAAAGTTTTACCCCGAGACAGCCATCGCACTTCTGTATGGAGCAGCAGTGTTTTATGTTTGCTGCCATAATCTTCACACAATAATGAGAACAATCGGGATTGTAGTGGTCGTGATTTGATAAAATTAATTATTATTACCGCTTCATCCATAACTAATTTTAGATTTGACGGCATTTGCTTCATCGCAAGTGCTTGTCTTTGCAGAATACAATGACTGGAACTACAATTACGCGCTTTATTTTTAATTCGTGACACTGCTCCTGCTGTTTTACCTGTCATCGCCTTGGCCGTTAGTTCTCTAAGTAGTCTGTGCCTTGGCCCCATCTGTACAAATGTCAATGCAATTGTTCCAACTGAGATTATTTTCTTCAAAAAATATATTTATTTTATTAAAAATTTCTTCCCCGGTAGTGTTTGTAAGCAGCGATGAACACATAAGCATGTCTTCTTCAAAAGAACTTTTATATGGATATCTCACAATAACCAGCAGGATAGCCAAACCAGCGACATCAGTCGACTCGTCCATTTGCAAGGCGAATCGTGTATTTTGTAGACGTGTAACTAATTCTTGTTTGACGTAGCTTGCCAGATCATGGATTCGTCGTGAAACAGTATCGTTTGATAGCGGAACAGTAGAAAGATGCTTTGCAGATTTTTCATTGAGCATACATTTTGTTGTCTAATACACATGGTTTTATTAATTTCTCAGCGATAGTATGCGCTTCACCTGCTTGTGCAATGCGATAGCTAACTAAATATGATGCCTCCGTGGCCTTTTCGTTGATAGTTTGTGTTACATGCATCATATTTTTTTGACTTTCTAATAACTGATCTTTTTTGCGAACAAAAAATTCTTTATTCTTGTCTTTAGACTCGGGTGTACAGTTTCTAAATGTCGGCGCAATTTGGCAGGTGCCATGGAACTATTAGGAAGCAGTTTACTACAGAGCATGCAGAGAGGTGAGCCGTTGGAATCAACAAATCCGAAACTGATATAAGATTCATCATACTTCCTTCTTTTCGTCTTTGAAACCGTCGAGCTTGACGTCGTGGCATCATCTTCTGAATCGGTGATTGCTATATTCTCCGCGCGCACTGCTTTTGAACATTCAGCGTCATTAGAAGATGTTGTTGCAACACGTTTAACACCTTTAAGCCAACGTTCCATTCTTCTTTATTTATAATGTTACACGTCAGGATAGTGGAGTTTAAATAATCCACAATCTTTACTGCGTATAAGAGACTAAATTTAGTACCTACGGTGAAGAAATGTACAAAACTGAGACAACAGAATACAGCAGGCAGTAAAACAATGAACACTAGTTTCTCGCTAGCGAGCTTGTAAGTAGGCAGTAACTTATCGCTCCGAACGCTAATCGTCAACTGACGACGGGCGACGCTTTTATACTTAGTCCTAGACTCGATCTCAAATATTCTCGAAAATACTCGAGTCGGCACCTTTGATAAACAAAAAGCAAAAATAAAAACAGAAATTTAAAAATTGTGTTGTAAACAATATCGACTTTATCCTTTGAAGTTAGAGTCGAAAGTCGCTTGTTGACAACTATAGCGTCTAATTCAGAGGCGGCTTTTATCAAAGAGACTACGCGCTCACAAGTATACTACCCGCTCGTTTTAAGTTTGCCGCTGGCGATAGGTATGACGTTCGAAAAGTAGCGTCAGCAAAACATAATATAAAAATATGTATTATTTAATTGTAACAATAAAAATTGTAATATTTGGGTAAAACTATGACACATTATAAGTTTTGTTGTCACGTGGGGGAGGGTACGCGCATTCCACAGAACGGCAAACTTAGAGCGAACGGGTTGTACAAGTATAAAATTGTTGATACCAAACTTATGAGATATTGTACCAGCTATTGTAACACATGTTTCTACAAATACAAATAAATAAATAAATAACGTTCATAGCGTTTTGTCTCCGCGCGGCCGCGGAGTCCGCGCAGCCGCGGAGCGACCAGAGAGAGGTGTTTTGATTTTTTTTTCTAAATTCTTACGGAACCCCGACAGAGGTATCACGGAACCCTAGGGTTCCGCGGAACACACTTAGAGTATAGCTCTTTAGCGGTTAGAAATTCGCGTGTATTCGGTAGTGTGTCACCAAGACAGTGAAAATCCGCAGCGCGTCGCTAGTGTCGCGCCGTTGTGTTGCTCCTTCCCCGCGTACCGCCTCCGGCCCATCGGTCGGTGTTATTTGACGCCAGTAGATGGCGCTGTGGTCGTCAACATGCCCGCGGCCTTGGAAACACCAGGTTCCAATGAAGTTGGTATGCTGCTCGTTCGATTGTCATCCGGATGCAGGAGCGGGCAAATTCGTGGATAGGATCGCCGAATAATGCCCGTCGCTGTTTTGATGGTTGCCACGCGTGAGATGCCATCTTTGCCGGTGAATATGTGCAGTTCTCGTCCGAGGCGCCAATTCAATGGTGGTAGGTGGTCCTCTTTGATTAGGACGAGGGTGTCAGGGGCAAGTGTGTCCTGGTTGAGTTGCCACTTCATCCTCTTCTGGAGCTCAGAGATGTACTCGGTCGACCAGCGTTGCCAGAAGTTCTATCTCATTTGTTCCACGCGATCGTATCGCGGTAGTCGCTGCGTAGCCGTCGCGGTGAGGTCCCGACTGGCGGGTGCAGTGAGCGGTCGGTCAATCAGGAAATGAGCAGGACATAAAGGAAGTAGGTCGTTCGGGTCTGTGGACATTGGGTACATAGGTCGGGAGTTGAGGACAGCTTCAATTTGTGCCAATACCGTACTCAACTCTTCGTATGTGAAATGTGCATTGCCTATTATGCGACATAAATGAAATTTACAGGACTTGACCCCTGCCTCCCACAAACCACCAAAGTGAGGCGAATACGGCGGAATGAATCTGAATTCTATGGAGTTATTAGTTGTGAAGTTTGAGATATCATCTTTTGAAGAGTTTAAAAATGTTGAAAATTCCTTTAAAGCTCCTACAAAAGTCGTGCCATTGTCAGAATAAATCTGCAATGGTTTGCCCCGTCGAGAGATGAAACGTTTCAACGCCAGCAAATATGCTTTAGTAGTAAGACTTGTGACCAATTCTAAATGTATTGCGCGCGTAGAAAACATACAAAGAGACAAATATAACATTTCGTTAACTTTGCCCCCCGTCCGGCACGGTTCAGCATGAACAATGGCCCAGCATAATCCACGCCACTACGTATGAATGGGTACCCTGGCTCCAATCGTTCGGTAGGTAAGTTACCCATTTGTATGTTTAATGGTTTAGGTCGCATACGCTTGAACCTCATACAGGTGTGCACTACTTGTTTAGCTAAGTTACGCCCTCTGATGGGCCACCAAGTATCACGAATTGTGGCCAGTAATGACTGAGGCCCTGCGTGTAATAGTGATTTATGTTGATGCTCAAATATAAGGCGAGTGAATGTGTGTTTACTACACAACAACAAAGGATGTTTTTTGTCATATGAGAAAGAGTCTGAATATGATAATCTGCCACCTACTCTAATTAAATCGTGTTCGTCTAAGAAAACATTTAAACTAGAAATACTGCGTGGATATTTAATTTGGCGATTTTGTTTTAACGTTGTGTAAACATCTAAGAATGACTGTTGTTGTGCTATTCGGGTTAAAGTTCTAATAGAAGTATCTAATTCATCCATCGATAGGCAACCTGTGAGTCTTTCTGTTTTTAGTTTTGTGCGGCTATTGTTCCTGAAACGCATAATGTACGCCACTACGCGTCGCAAACGATTAAACATGAATACCTATCGAATAGAAAAGAATCTAAATTTACTTGAACGAGTAATGAAGTTTTAATTGATTTTAATTCAGGTAATTCATTGTGATTAAAATTACCATCAGAATTAACATCATGTTCCCATTGTGTGTTTGGAACCTGTATAAATGGCGGTCCGCGCCACGACAACTCACAAGTTTTAAGTATATCTAGATGTACACCGCGCGATAACAAATCAGCTGGATTTTGTTTACGGCTTATCGCCCGTGAGTTCATTAATTTGTACAACGCGGTTCTGCACAAATGTTTTTAATAAATTAGGTGACATTTTAAGCCATCCTAAAACAATTGTCGAGTCTGACCAAAAGTAAACGTTATTGAAAGAGTTACTAATTTTTGTAAACAACTTTGCAGCTACTAGCGCCCCACACAGTTCTAAGCGCGGTATGCTAACCGGTTTAACGGGAGCGACCTTACTTTTCGCACACAACAACGTGACCGATATCAACTGTGCATCCGTATAGCTGCGTGTATATGCGCAGGCGCCGTATGCGTCTTGCGAGGCGTCACAAAATATATGTAACTCAACAATGTGTGTATTTTCTCCAAAAACATAACGTGGTATGCGAATATCTTGTAAATTGGGTAATTTATGAATGAACTTTTGCCATTCTACTAGTATATGGTTAGGAACTGCGTCATCCCACCCTGTCTTGCATAGCCACATCTTTTGTAATAGAATTTTGGCTATAATGATATTTGGTGTAAGTAAGCCCAAAGGATCATATATCTGCGCGATGACTGAAAGAATACCTAGTGTTTTGGTGTGACAGTTTTCTCCTAGTGTGAATTCCTTAGAAGTAGACGGTAACTCTGTTTGTGGAATTGATGAGTTAAATATCCATTTTCTAAGGGAGAAACAACCTGATTCTAATACTTCAGAAACATCTTTGCATATTTCTAGTAATCTTTGTTGATCCTGATGCCCCGTTATTAAATCGTCAACGTAAAAGTCGTCATTAATTACTAGTGCGATGACGTCATCTTAACATTCTAACGCGAGTTGTTTTAAACATCTAATACTGAGATACGGCGCGGACGCCGTCCCGTAAGTGACAGTGTTAAGTTGAAATACACCGAGCGGCTCAGATGGATCTTCCCTCCAAAGTATTAGTTGCAGGTTTCTCTGATCAGGCTGAACTAATATTTGCCGATACATTTTCTCAACGTCGGCACATGCTACATATTTAAATTGTCTAAAACGGAGCAAAATTGAAAACAAATCATTCTGTAACGTAGGTCCAATGTGTTGTATGTCGTTTAATGATTTCCCCGAAGTGGATTTTGCACTTGCATCAAAGACAACTCTAAGCTTGGTTGTTGAACTATGTTCCCTGTAGACACCATGATGTGGTAGGAAATAACAAGGTGAAGAGTATTCTGTTATGCGACTCATGTGACCCAGACCTAAATATTCACTCATAAAATCGTTGTACATTTTTCTATAGCTAGGCGCGCTCCTAATTAGTTTGCGTTCGAGTGAAAGAAACCTGTTTTTTGCCATAGAAAATGTGTCATGTAGAACAACAGCTGATTGAATGAGTGGAATGCGCACAGAAAAACGACTAAAGGTCGTTTTTCTGTGCGCCTTCTAGTTCCCAAAATCGTTTGAGATCTGAGTCTAGGGTTTGCGTGAAATTACAATGACTTAGGTTAATGCGTGAAACCTTTTTATGAACAGTTATGAAATGAAATGAAATGAAATGAAATGAAATTGTTTATTCTGTAAATAGGATATCGCAATCACTTTTACACGTCATATTATTAAAAAAATAAAATAAGCTAGATGAGGTCGGCGTTTCCTATCTGACTACTCTGAGAAGAAAGGCCGAAACAAACTCAGAGGTCGCAGTCTCTTTTAAGGTCCAGACATAATCTTGGTCAAGCCATATGAGGACCATGTAGATTAATGTCTGAAATGGTCTTTTGAGGAAAGAACCACACAGATTTGAGTGGACCTGTCCAGTCAGTGCAAGCATTTGTAACCGAGGAGCTCAACTCAGAGCTGAAGGAGCTCAACGACTCGACGAACAATACCAAAAAAAGGACATTTGGGTAGGCCGCAGAAAGTACTCAAAACTGCCAGACCATCATTAAAACAGGGAAAGAGGAGCAAAAAATAAAAAATGATCCACATAGTCCTCACATTCACAATAATCAAAACAAAATAATACTTTACAAAGTAATAATGTCATGTTGTATAAAGAATAATCAACAATGTCAATTTGTAGGTATATAAAACTGGTATAATTTAATGATTTTAGATACTAATTAAAATTAAAATGTCAAGTTCTAGGGTTTTTTCAAGGCTTAGCAGAGCGAGCAGCTCAATCCCATGCATTTCTGTCTTTTAAATAATCCGAAATTTTATAGTACCCTTTTTTACATAGTTTGGTTTTAATACTGCTTTTAAATCGTTTAATGGGTAAGTTTCTAATATCAATGGGAAGTTTGTTGTAAAAGCGTATACATTGACCCATGAACGAGTTGCCTACTCTGTGGAGACGAGTGCGATGTACAGCAAGATTGTGTTTATTCCTAGTATTTATACTATGAATATCGGACATTTTCTTAAAATTTGATATATCCTTGTGTACATACAACAGGTTTTCAAATATATATTGTGAGGCTACAGTCAGAATATCTATTTCTTTGAATTTTTCTCTAAGGGAATCTCTTGGACCTAGGTTGTAAATGGCTCGAACAGCCCTTTTTTGTAAAACAAAGATATTATTGATGTCCGCACAGGTTCCCCAGAGAAGAATCCCATAGGACATAAGACTATGAAAATAGCTAAAATAAACAATTCTGGCTGTATCTACGTCGGTTATCTGTTCAGTCAGTTCCCGATATGACCCAACCAAGTTGTGTGTTTTGCAAATATGGACCATTCGGCAACCGTATCAGACCATCACTAAGCAAGTCCCAGAACTTATCTGCCCCTAATAATAAATTAATTTCACCAGACAGATAGAATTCTGGATCGGCAAGTTGAACATTGCCTGGTATTTCTATGTGGTAACTACCTCCTAGTGATGGTAATTGTGCCGTAATACGAGGCAAAACTAAACAGCGAAATTGCGTGTTCGTTTTGGATCGTAGCTGAATACAACATGATTGCGTGGATTGGGAAATAGTATTACCTACCCCTATAACTTGAACAGTGGACTGTATCAATGGAAGATTAAGTTTTTTACAAAGCGATTCAGATATGAAGCAATGTTGGCTCCCATTATCGAGGAGAGCCCGCGTTGTGTGATATTTATGATGTTCATCCGCTATTTCCACTAATGCGGTCGATAATAATACCGGATTTAAAAAACATTGCGCTTTGGTATCCCCTTCCTTGTAAATTGTGTGTGATTTGTGAGAAGTGGTGAGCGGCATCGGTATGTGTGAAGCACTCGTATCATTTGATTCAGACTGTGGCACTATTTGCGTGATTTGAGCAACAGCTTATGATGTGCGAGCGTCCACAACAGCATCTGGGTGAATTAACGTATTGTGTTTTCTGTTACAATGTCTGCATGGCCCATACCAACACTCGTATAATGCGTGATCTGATCGTAGACAATTACGACATAACTTTTTCTCTTCAACGAAGTTTAGTTTATCTTTAAGAGATAAATTAAGAAAATCTTCACACGAGTAAACCGGGTGATTGGAACCGCACTGAGCACATTTGTAACGTGGTGAATTCGATGATTTTTTAGTATTGTTATCTTTGCGTGTAATAACATGACTGTGTGATTTGGTGACCGACTGTTTCTTTGCGTGAGTGTCTACTGATTGTTTGCTTTGAGGCCTAATTGATTCTAAAAAATCAGCACGATCCTTGAGGAATTTCATTAATTCAGACAGCTTTAATTTTCCTATTTTCGGGAGGGTACTTTTGTACCTTTCGCATTCGCGTTCGGTCGAGGAATCTAACTTAGAAGTTATTATGTGGATAATTAAAGTATCCCACGTATCTGTAGGTTCGTCTAACGTTTTTAGCGCCCGAATGTTTCTTAAAACTGTATCTATTAACTTACGAATTTGAGAAGCCGATTCTTTATTCATTGATTGAGCATAGAATAAAGCTTTGACGTGATTACTAACTAGCAAATTGTCGTTGTTATATCTATTCTCTAAGAGACTCCAAGCAACTAAGTAGTTGTCGGATGAAAACTCTAGTGCCTTAACTACTTGTAGTGCATCACCTGTAAGAACTGAACGTAAGTAGTGGAACTTCTGAACATTTTCTAAATTGTCACTATTGTGTATCATTGATAAGTAAGTATCGCGAAACTCGAGCCATTGATCGTATGAACCGTCGAATTTCGGTAATGAAATTGTGGGTAACTTCATGCAATTAAAAGTGCGACTTTGACCGCTGACATTTTGAGTGGAAGTATCTTTCAAAATACATTTAGCCTTGCCCACAATAGCATAAAACTGATTTTGAAACGTTTCTCTCTCTAGCAGTTCCCCATCCAAGTCACTATCTGACACAATGGAATCTAATTCATCTTGTGGAATAGAAAATTGATCGATTAGTAATTTAAAGGCTTGAAAACGCTCCTCTAACTCTGCTTTCTGAGCGTCTGTTATTTGTGAAACGTCTAATGACTGCGCATATTTAGAAAACAAAGTTAGTTTTCGCTTAACGCTACCTCTTTTCTTAACTAAATCGCGAATGATATCTTCACTAGTTTCAATTTCTACTATTGAATGCCTCTTATTGTTGGACATTTTGGTGGCTTGCAAGAGAGAAAGATCAAGCACTTACAGTTGGCCGGCGTGCGCCCGAGCGATGTAGGTAGACGTACAATTTTGCACCATAGTCGAACACTGGAATTTTGCGAAAAATAACGATATTAGCACAAACTGAGCACGGGACTTTGGAAGGAAATTCGGTGGATTGACCTGACCGTTGCTGAAGATGGTGCTTGCTGCTTGGGATGAACATCCGGCTCGAAGGACCAAATTATGTTGGCGTTTTCTTTGTCTGGTCGTCTTTGTGTCAGCGTCGTGGATGGAAATCAGACACATAGGCTCCTTTCGATGATGTGTAATATCGGTTTTTATAATGATTGATGTCTTTTCACAAAGTATAGTTTAGCGGTTAGAAATTCGCGTGTATTCGGTAGTGTGTCACCAAGACAGTGAAAATCCGCAGCGCGTCGCTAGTGTCGCGCCGTTGTGTTGCTCCTTCCCCGCGTACCGCCTCCGTCCCATCGGTCGGTGTTATTTGACGCCAGTAGATGGCGCTGTGGTCGTCAACAACATGTATGTTTTTATCATTAGTTATTTAGCTAAAATACTTCTTTAAATTAATGTCCGCGACATGCAACATGTTACATTGTTTCGTAATTTGTATGATCTATTATTTCTGGGTTACTGGATTCATTTTTCAAGTCATGAGGCTCTTTTTATAATAAAGTTTCAATTATTAAGGGCGCACCCAATCACAAATTGCTTAGCATGATCCTCTGTTATGCCGAAAATACTGCAGCATTAATTTTGATATAAATATATGTTAAAGTTGAGGATTGATGCTAGGTCTTATGTGTGGCGAAACACGATTACATAAAAATTTCTCGATAGAAAAAAAAATCTAAAGTTGAGGTAACTTTAGAATTTTTTTCTGTCGAGAAATTTGAACAGAATTATAATACCGCTGGTATTCAAAAAATTCAAATAAGATCATGAAACTTTACATGAAACTGAACTAACTATAAAGCAGGTCTTATGTGTGTATTTTTTTTTAAATTACCATTATTTTCACCGTAAAAAGCAATTACCTAAACTTTTCGACGCTTTAGAGCCGCTAGCGCCCTAGTCCGTCTCGTTCTCACTCAGGTCGCGAGTAGTATGGTGCGAGCGGGATAAAATCTGAGGTAGGGTGCGCCCTTAAACACTTGTTCTTGATTGTCGTATCATCCTTGCTTAGGTAGTTTAAGTCCTCTGTTAGTATTTTTAATCATTTTCTTTTTAAAGCATATGATTGAAAACCATCTCCAAAATGTTTAATTTCTAATATCTTTGCATTTTTGTCAGTTGGTGCTTCTTTAATCGCGAAAAATTTTTCATCGATAGTTGCTTCTACAAAATTACATTGCCGAATAATTTATTTCAATTTCAAAATATGTGATGCAACCAAGGCAAAGACATAAGGTAGTGTATTTCAACAACAAAATCAACAACCCTAATATAACTTTGTTTTGATGTTATATTCTAAGATAAACTTGAATGTTTTGGACATCAATCATCCAATTATATGATCATCAGCACTACCATGATTCAGCTGAAACAAAACCGTTCCCCAAGTCAAAACGACCGATCTTTACTCCCCGCATCCAGCAGATTCCCACGACCTTTATTATTATTATTTTTATGTGTTTACATATCTCGGGACCATGGGGTCCCGGTCTTTTGGAAGGCGTACGAGGGCCGAAGCCAACTCGCAGAGGGGGCCTTAGACAGTTTCAAAATGAATGAGGCACCAACCGACGATTATCCCTTTAAGCACTATGCAAGTGCACCCAAGGACAACCCCCGGTTGGTGTAAGACTATTGCAGAACATGGAAACAAAACATATTGGGTTATGGTTTGGGTGGCTATAGTGGATTGGTTATCTAGAACTATGAGAAAGCTATTTCCCTTGCCTGATCAATGTTATGGTATACATGGATAATAAAATGGCAGGGGGTGGCTTGCATACTCAATAATGGGCCCCCAAAAACAGTTGCTAGCACATAGTGACGTAGCGACAAGGGGGCAACACTTCCTGAGGTGCTTGAGGAGTGGAAAGGTATTCCACGGCTTTCAGAACAATCCCAGAGCCCGCAAGATAATCAAGATCCCTACGAGCACTTACTGGAATACTTCCTTCCTCCGAGCACGTTTGCTCATGCGAGTCTCCACTCAAGCCAGCCAATAAAGGCAAGAATGAGGTGAGAGCTCTGTTCCTCGTCAGTTTTCACTCTAGCCGGCCAATAAAGGCAAGCCAGAGGTGAGGAACAAGACATCTCCCGGGAGATAGGGTCCGTGGGGTCGCTACTGCCCAACAGCTCGCCACAAGCTGCCCTGCGGGTTTTTGTATCTCTCTTGGTCTGGCTCCTCATCCTAGACCCGTTCCGGCAAAGTAAACTCTGCCGGCACAGACCTAGAGTTCGGAGTGCGCAAGCCCCACCACGACGTCAACGTAGAGATACGGCGGTGGGGTTATTATTATTATTATTTATTTTTTTACCAGGTCATCCGTATATCTTGTAGGGGGATATACGCGCTGTGCCTTTTGGTACGCGGGTGTCAATATAGAACTTTTGGCGACATCGGCCATCCGTTCTGTGAGCACTCACTGACACTTTTAGGGAATTCTTTGGCCAATGTCAGTTACCTTGGTTCTTCTGCATATCTTTTGATTGCTGATTCGATCACGGCATAGCCCTCCGGGTCCCCTTTAGTTCGGTCTAATGGACAATGCCCTCTAATATACGACAAACAAACTCAGGAGGAGGAGAATTCAATGCTCTTCTTAGATTACAAACTATTGTTTACATTGATTTTCGAGAGGTAGTATTTATTTGTCATTTCCCTACATCATATTTTGCGGTTAGATTTGAGAAGAAGTATCGCGACGCCCCGTTATCGTTATTAGCTTAAATGTGCATGTTTTATTTTATTTACTGTTCGTAAGTGACGTGCTCGCCCTACAGGCCAAGGATAAGGACTAGTCTAGACACAAAATTACTACATTATAAAAGTAAATTAATCACTTTTTTCTTTACGTACATTTAAATAAAATATAACACTAAAATAATACATAATTTAGTGTAAGATTGTATTAATTTATATTATGTTGGTAGCACCTGGTAGACCGAGCTCTGCTCGGGTGAAAATCAATAACCATCATATCATCCAGGTATACCAACCTTGTATCACATCCCCGAGTCTGTTAAAATTAGAGAAAACGAATTTTCCCAGATATGAGACCTAGCTAGATCGATTTTCCGCCCCGTAAACTCCTATATTGCAACTTTCATTGAAATCGTTTGAGTCGTTTTTGAGAATGCGATTACAAATATTAATGTATCTATTTAGAGACAAATATTGCTCATTTAATAATATAGAATTTCTGTTTTGCTATTTTATTTTTTTTAAACTTTAAATAGTAATGTTAATACACCTAAATAATAGCATTGAAATAATATAAACTGATCAACAGAATTAGCATAAAAAATATGATGAAATATGAGAATCTTGTGGCATGACACTGATAGCTCACTCCACGCAAGTTTTCACAGTGAGATTTTTACTGAACCGACAAACACACACCCGGAAGTTTTTGTCATAACAAAATAAAGCAGGAGTATTTTATGAACCACAGTTGGTTGTGCCCGGCTCCCCCGCACATTGGTACGGCCCAATGGCATTCTCTTTTATGTTTTACTGCCTACATTAATTAAAATATTGGTCGTTAGGAAAGTTTGCACCACGATTCATCTTTATGACTAATGGTATCTTTGGTTAACAGAGGTAGGGGCAGGGTAGGCAGAGGTTTATAATGTAATAATAATTAGGTATAATCTTTATCTATATAATGTCTGTGTCTACGGGAGGCAGGCAGTATTGGTAACAAAGCCGCTATAAGCTGATATCTAATTGCTTAACTTATTTTCGTAACCGACTAATCGGTTTCATTTCGACGGTTCAACAACATTCATTGCGTTATTTACGTTGTTGAGCAGATTTTTCTTTCGAACTTATGAAGCAATGGATTAGACATTTGTTTCAAACCCATTCCGATTCTAATTGATCATGTATTACGCAATTAATGTGCTGGCCTCTTATTCTCTTGAAACTCCGTCACGGGTCTCCCTTGTTTCATCGAAAATAAATTGCCAAATTATCACTTCCCAAACAATTTTCCGCATAATTTCATTTGCCAAAATATTACTTAGCAAAAAATCTCTTCACAAATAATTGTAACGCAAACCTAATGTTTGGCAAGTGAACGTTTAAACAATAACTTGTGTACCAAATAGTACTTTTACCAATTTTTATGTAGTCAAATATTTCAGTTGGCGCAAAATAAAATTTGCCAAATGTTTAGTATCGTCAGTTTCGGGTAGCCTGTTTTTTTTTCTACATAATCTAGTCGTTTCTGGCACTCGCCGGCCGCTGCCGCGGCACCGCTCGCTTTGCTCGCTCGGCTCGCGCGTAGTAGGTCACAGTTTTAACCTTACCTAACTTAACAAATCATTCGACCAAACGTTTATTATCTAAAGATGGTTTGCTGTAATAAATCATTTGATTTAAGACCAAATGCCTAAATGACATTATCCTTGATAATATTCTGCCAAGTAAAAATTTGACCAAATGAAAATGTGCGTACTAAAATCATTCCAAACATTGCATTGATAAAAAAAAAGGTTGCTAAAATTTGTTTGGGTAGAGAAATTTGGGCAAAATCTTTTCGGCACAACGGCAGGATCCCCTCCGTCACATATATTATAATACTACGTACAGATACCCAATCCCATACAAAGAAATTTATGACACAATCCTAAGTCTGGCTATTGAGCTGGCTATTTTTCTTCCTCCATTTGTTTAACAGATGGCAGCATCAGCGTCTCACTAATTGCTAGAGACTGTAGTTTTACAAAGCCATCTAGGAGTCTTGCCTAGATGTACAGAAAGTTTTATAGTTCCGGGTGCAGTCAAATAAAAATAAATACAAAATGATGTACCAAAAACATGTTAATCGTTTTTTTTTCAATTCTTATATTTCTACGTAAAGTACTAGATTAAAAAAAAAAACGACTAAACGACTAAATGTAAGTGATGGCAGGACGAATTCATTGAGTAAAACGCCATCTTTTGCAAAGAGCTTTCAACAAAATAAAATAAAATAAATAAAATAAAAATTCTTTATTGTCGCAAGTTTTTATTAACAGATGGCTGCTAGTTTATCATTCTAAGGGTTCGAAATGAAGTAAAAGGCTTAATTATGTTTTTTGTTGAAAATACGAGATTTACGAGTGTAAATACATAAATCAGCAATAAACAAAGATGTTTTGATTTTTACTAATGATACTTCAGCCAAAATTTGCCGTATAACGCTTTTTAGTGATTGTTAATTTCATAATTGTTACTTATGCTGCGATCTTTGATTTTTTTCAAGACTAATTATAATTTGTTCGAGTTGAGACCCCATGACTCCGTATTACGCTAAGTAGGCCAGGTCAAGTGTTACCACTGACGTGTGACCTACTGTATCATTTAATAGGGTACAATAACTAGTAAACGGGCGGAAATCTAGTTAAAGGCTACTCCTGAGATTATACTTATAGAAAACCCATAACACTTTCTCCCCCACTCTAGGATCGAAGCCCGCGTTTCCGAACACTAGAGTCTAGTGCTGTGCTTTATTGGTCTAATGACTAGAATACGAATAGAGGTAAAAGAGTATTGAATATTCCCGTAGGTATTCGTTCCGTATCAGTGAACTTTCAATTAAACAGGTCAAGATCAATAAAGTAACTGCCCTTGTGTAATGATAAACAATGTTATGTCACAATTTATTCCTACAAGTTACAAACTATAATTATATGCTACTTTACCCACATGATATTTACGTATCCGATAAATATTACCAAAAAAAGTGTGCTAAAAGTTGTGTTGGTGCCTGTTTTCGAGGGTGCTCAAGCAGATAGTGAGGTCAAAGATGGCGGCTGCGAAACTTTTCTGACGGGGGTCACCCTCCCGCACACGTTTTTTTATTCATTGCATGTGGATCAAGTGTAAGTTGCCTAGTGTGGCACACGTAAACAAGAAGTTAGACTCATATATGAAGAAGAAGTTAGACTCATTTATTATTACTTATATACGATCTAGGTATACGTTCATTAGAACCCATCAACTTTGATATCTTCGTTTTAGCTAGATTAGATTTCGTCTAGATTTTAGACACGATAACATTCTTGGCTCGTCAATTTACTCTAAATTCAGATCTATTTTTTGTTTTATTTATGTAGATACGACTTCCTCATCATCCTAAGGTACCTATATTTAAATAAAATTAAGAATAAAATAGAACCTACTGTTAGAAATAAGGCTCTCCAACCGTACGCCAATGAAGTCGAGCATGTACATAAATAAAGAGATACATGCTACGTTTATACACGAAGTTATGTTCTGTTAAACATGTGTTTAGACCACTTGCTTTTGTACAACGATCAGGCGCAAATGTAGCTAAATAAATTGAATACTTGGCAGATACTTGATAGTCTATTTGTTTTTTGCGATTGAAGAGCTGGGCTTAGTTGAGTGGTGGTTCAAACTTAATCGATAGTTTAAATGCAGTTTCGAACTGCTTAATGGCACTGACTACCTTCAGTATTGTCTCTTCTTTTCCCTTTAATCCATCCAAAGGTTATCTGTAAAAGATCGCTTTTAGCAAAAAGACTGCCCATTGTGTCACCATATCTTTAGTTTTTATGACATCATTAAAATATATACATTTCCAGTATAAGCTGATCTCGCATTGTGTAGGATTTCCGTACATTGCGAGGGCAGCTTATACTGGAAATGTATAGCTTGATGTGTAGCCGTGTGTACATAATAAAGAGTATCTATCTAAGGGTACTAAAAACCATGGAACATGAATAAAATAAAGTGTTTATTTCATATTTTCAGTTTCATTTTCTTAGATCCGCAATTACACTATTCATGAATTTGTTAGTAGTTAGTAGTTACTTAACGTCTTGTTTCTCCGAAGGGTTGGCCAGGTACAGTGGGCGAGTGGAGGTTTATTAGGTGTTAGTTAAGTTAATGATATTTAATGAACCTTATTCCATTAAAAGTTAGTTAATGCCTTAGAGCCACTTTCATAGTTGATAAATGTATCATCAACATAGGACAATGGTTTACTAAACGCTTATCATCGCATATAGATAAATACATGAAGTCCTTGATTAACTTCTTAAATATAATATATTATGTTAAATTAATAAAAAAAATGTCATAATGAGTCTTTAATTTCGCATCTTAGTACTTTTAACTCAACACCAATATTTATGGGTGATAACTAGATGTGATAAGGAATTTTCTTTGGTAGATTAGGCGACGGTTGTTGAGACTCTCTGTCTGGGCTCAATCTTTAGCCTGAATCCGTCAGTCCTCTTCAGGATGATGTCAGCCTGTAGTTTGAACTGGTCTTCAGTCACATCGGAGGTCACCTTGTAGTTACGAAGGACGGTAGACAGCAGAATCTTCAGCTTCAAGATGGCGTATTTGCGGCCTGAAATTAAAAATGCAGTCGGTAACCATCAGATAATTATTTCCTATTTTGACAGTTCCTCAAAAAAAAATCTCATATAAAGAAGTAAAGGAGATTTTATTATTTAAGTTTGAAGGGTTAATTAATTTTGGTGTCAACAATATTTAAAAGTGTGTGAGTCCTATTAAGTTCCATTGACACAAGACTACTCGGGATTATATCTGTTTTGTAATTCCTAAGAACATTATAGTTTCAGATATTATAGGAAGCTACTAACCGACACAGCTTCTGGGTCCAGCGCTGAACGGAATGTAGCTATAATAGTGCCTGTTCGAGGTGTTTTCAGGTAAGAAGTTGTCAGGATTGAAGGTCTCAGGGTCCTTGTAGTACTCTGGGTTGCGGTGGATTTTGAAGGTGCCAACCACGACTGTGGCGCCAGCGGGCAGAACATAGTTGTTTGTGGCTGAGAAAAAAAAAACAAATATGTTGCAATATTTGAATTTAAAATCTAGTGACGCAATTTGACCTTGTAGTCGAATTCAATTTCACTGTCCAATTTATATAGTCCACCTAATGTTTAAATGCTAATGACGTAAGTAAATCCATAGATTTACGGCATTTGAATTCAACTGCAATTTAATCTATTAGAACTGTTAACAAAATTCGTGTATGGCTATGGACGTCTTTTTATTTTTCATACACGAATTAACTTCTTCCTTGTAGCTTACACGTGTAACTATGGGTGTTCTAAATGGCGCCTAATGTATTAAGCAGGGCAAGACTACGCACGCTGAGCAGCGTCATTCTGCCTGCTAAAAACAAGAAACCGCGAACGGCAAGTCATTTTTCAAGGCATTTTACCCGTTGACCGTTTATTAAAAAGTAATTTGGTAATTTGGAGGCCCTTGTAACTGAAAATTTACTGACGTTTTAACTAATTTCTTATTCAATAGAGTAGCAGCTTCATAAAATTATTTTATACTAGCTGCGCCCCGCGGTTTCACCCGCGTTAGTCTCGATCCTGTGGGAATATCGGGATAAAAGTATCCTATGTGTTAATCCAGGTTATAAACTATCCCCAAATCCATTCAGTAGTTTTTACGTGAAAGAGTCCATCCATCCATCCATCCATCCATCCATAACTTACAAACTTTCGCGTTTGTAATATTAAAGTTAGATTCTGTTTATTAAGATTTACCGATTTTCACGTCACAGTTAAGTTTCCTAGCGATAATGGGTACTGGTGGGTACATCCTGAGGGACTCAAGGATGACTCTCTCGAGGTATTTCATGTGCAGGGTATCAGCGAAGGTGGCAGGCCTGTCGGAGTTGCCGAAGATCTCGTGCAGCTCGTTGTACACCCTCTCTTGGATTTCCTTATGGACACCAAGGAGGCAGAGCACAAAGCTGGAGCCAGCAGCTGTAGTGTCGTGACCCTGGAAATCAAATTAATGAATTTTATCGCTGTTAATTATTTAAAATTAACTCATGTCCCTAGTCTTTGCTGAATTATGGTGAGCTAGTTCGGTTTTAAATTATTTACACAAAGTCAAGCGCCTGGCTGGGTTCGAACCCACGACCTCAATCGTAAGTCGGGGCCGTTACCACTGCTGCTCCCTGGCATATAAATGTTGACGATCATTGCGTGTGTCGTCCACAATAAGTATATTTATTTTTGTTGTTGGCAATTTTTGTATATGTATCTGTGTCTGTGGACATCAAGTCCATGATATGTGTGAAAAAGGTCGGTTACGTTACGAGTCTCATTTATAAATTATTCACAAGAAGCAGTGATTTATTTCGAAGCCCTGACTCTGGAACCCAGACTACCATTCGTCTCGCCTCCGTCTGTAAGAAGTTTATTACCTCAAACATGATAGTATCGACTTCTTCTTTGATTTCGTGGTCACTGATGTTGTTTGTTCCATTCTGGGATGATTCGAGCATTAAGTCCAAGAACGCCAGACGTTTCTTCTCTCCTGTGACAAAATGAGTCTGTTCAGTAAAAACTGTTCAAAGGTAAATGTGTCAGCATTTCGGTGTTCTGTTAGGATTTAACTATATTTGAATGTACTGCTATTAAATCTATAATAGTATGTTTACCGATGGCGATGAAATGGTCATATGAAATGGAACAAATTAATAACAGAGTGGTACCCAAGAGATGGAAAAAGGAGCAAAAGACGACAAGCGAAACATTGAGAAGACGACGTCAAAAGAGTAGCTGGTCCGGAGTGGATTCAGAAGGCAAGAGACAGAGAGAGATGGAATCTTCAGAGGAGGCCTTTGTCGGAGGACCATCTAGTTAGGAAAGAGTGCACCCAACGTCGATATTTAAGAAAATTTGAGTAGGTATAATATAGAAAAATAATTTTAGAAAAAATTTTAGAACCAGAAGTAAAGGCTTATTTTATTTTATTTTTTGTATGTTTACCGATATCATTTTCATCATTGAAGTCCAAGTCATCGCGGTATCCCTTGAACACGTCCTCAGAGAGAGTTTTGTGATTGTTTGCCAATACATTGTCACTGTCATCATCAATCTTCGTGAGTTCTTCAAGTGTTGGTGGGATTACACCTTTGGATTTGTTTTCTAAGTACGTTTCTTTCTTGCTCTTGATAACCTTTGCAACAAATTTAACAAGGTAGTGAGATGTGGTTTGTGCTTTTTAAAAGATGAAACGATCAAAGGTTAAAAAATAGAACTTTAACGAGTAAGTATTAAAATAATAATATCTTTTCCAGGCCTCAGACCAAATAAAAAACCAAGACATAGCGCTCCGAATACAGTGAAGCATTCCAAAACTACACCTCCGCTCTGAGCATACACGCTCACACGCACACATTTACAATCAAATCACATCTCACTAAGTGCACACATGTTTACAAAACCGGCCTCACGCCACTGTTGACAGCGCTCCGTCTTGGTTTATTATTAGGTCTCATTTCTAAATTTCAGTTAAACTTGATTCTGATAATGAGCAAGTGATTTTACCTTGTTGGTAAGTCCGTGAATGATGTTCAAGAGCTTTTTCTGCTGCTTGAAAAACGGCGAGAAATTAAAGATGGCGTCGAATCGCAACCATAGTTTGTAGTGCCTTTGGTGGATAATGTCGCACATCCTGAAACAGGCAATGATGATAATTAAATCAAGTTTCTAATCTGATATGAAACAAACTTAATTGTAAATAGTAAATTATCAGACTTCGCATAGACAGACATCTTTGAAGAAATTCTAAATTAATTTTAATATCCATATTTTGAAGAAAGGTTATAAAATAAGGCCTTGAACGAAGAATCTTTTAAAAACTTAATGCAAAAATAAATCATCATTCGACATTTTTTATAATAGGTAAAGTAAACTAAAACTAACTTCATCACAGCCATAGCGTAATCAAATCCAGATTCATCCTGAGTCTTCCTAGTAATTCCCATGGCAGTTTCTGTAATAATTAATTAAACATGAATTTAATTGTTCCTATAATTTACGAGTCATGCTTACTAATACGAGTAGCTAATTTAAAAGTCAAATGTTTAATAATGCATGGAATAACTTTTGCCAAGGTACTTGAACAAAAGAAGTAAAAGTTGAAGAGGGCAATTAATTTGAATAATTATGTAAGTTTACGACTGTACAGTTAAAGAAAATCATACGTAATTGTATTGAATGTTGATAATTAAAATCCATTATGTTAAGCTATCGGGTCGATCCATCAGCTAAGCTACGCTTGCCGGGGTGGATCTGTGGATGAGTGACCATCTTTACACACCGAGACTCCTCCGTGCCTCGGAAAGCACGTTAAGCCGTTGGTCCCGACTGTCATTCGTGGATCTTTGAGATTCGTTACGGGTCGTCAGAAACCCGAAAGTCTGACAAACAGTCTTACCAAGCGGTATCGTATTACCCAGTTACTGGGTTGTGGAGGTCAGATAGGCAGTTGCTCCATGTAAAATACTGGTATTTATCTGCATCTGGTTAGACCGGAAGCTGACCCTAACATAGTTGTGAGAAAGCTAGGCAGATTGATTTTGTTGATAATTAAAATCAACTAATATGTAGTTGATTTTAATTTAAACTCTAATAACAAAATTAAATTAACACAGATCTTCAGGATAAGCATTGGCAAAGCATTTTGGGATGTGATTTTATTTTTCGATTACTATGATATGAAATCAAAAGTTTAATGATGAAATAGACAACAAAACAGAGAAGAAAGCTGACGATTCTCTTAGCGGTGTTTTGTCATTAGAGTTCGTAAAAAACATTATTTATAAAACTTACAGAATATTACTTGGATCCTAGTAGGTTTTGAGTATGCAGGGAAAAGGCCAGTGATTGTAAAAAAAAATTGGTCACAAAATACAGGAACTGCATTTACCTTATCATGACGAAGAATAATTTCGATTCATTAAATGCAACAAGGCCATCGTCGAAATTGTTAAATAATTTTAAAAGATAATAAATATTGATTATGCTTATCAAAACAATGTAAGTAATTGTGCTATCGTAAAAGTTGAATGTTTCAAATTCTTACGGCCACGGCTAAGTAGTACTTTTTGTACACATAAGTTTCAAGTAGGGATTACCGATCCGATTTATGTCGATTGTACCTAATTGAGACAAAGGACATTGACCATCCATATATGGGAGTTGGACCAAGTGTTGCCAGAATGGACACATAGTGCATTATGTTCCTTGGACTTATACCAGTCTGTACACCAAAGCTCAATAAAATCTATCCGCGGAGTTTTGAGAAAAACTATTTTTTGTTGAGTATTTTTTATTGATGAATACCAACCAACTGATGGCGCATTTAATTAAAAATAATGACAGTAATTATGTTAAACAACACATTATTATTCCATTTTTATGCATAGGTATCATTTACATTGTAGTGTAAAGCACTTGTCAATGCATATTCAACGAGTCCAAACACGATGGTGCTGTCTTGTTTGGTTGAGGAGTTCCTATGGGTACTTTCCGGCTCCATCACCAGATGTAATTGTCAAGACAAAACCAATGAGTCCAAACACGATGGTGCTATCTTGTTTGGTTGAGGAGTTCCTATGGGTACTTTCCGGCTCCATCACCAGATATAATTGTCAAGACAAAGCCAACGAGTCCAAACACGATGGTGCTATCTTGTTTGGTTGAGGAGTTCCTATGGCCACCTTCCGGCTCCATCATCAGACCCTGGACACTGCCTAGTATAACGCACTTGTCAATGCATATTCAACGAGTCCAAACACGACGGTGCTGTCTTGTTTGGTTGAGGAGTTCCTATCGGTACCTTCCGGCTCCATCACTAGACCCTCGATGCAACCTTGGGCTATACTAGGTTATTATCAAGACAAAGCCAACGAGTTCAAACACGATGGTGCTATCTTGTTTGGTTGAGGAGTTCCTATAACCATATTCCGGCTCCATCATCAGACCCTGGACACTGCATTACAAGGCACTTATCAGTGCATATTCAACGAGTCCAAACCCGACGGTGCTGTCTTGTATGGTTGAGGAGTTCCTATCGGTACCTTCCGGCTCCATCACCAGACCCTGGATGCAACCTTGGCTATACTAGGTACTTATCAAGACAAAACCAACGAGTTCAAATACGATTGTGCTATCTTGTTTGGTTGAGGAGTTCCTATAGCCATCTTCCAGCTCCATCATCAGACCCTGGACACTGCCTAGTGTAAAGCACTTGTCAATGCAAATTCAAAGAGTTCAAACTCGATGGTGCTGTCTTGTTTGGTTGAGGAGTTCCTATGGTTACCTTCCGACTCCGTTCAAAGGCAATAACTTTTTAACCCTGGGAACGATTTTTTTTATTTTAATTTTTGTATGTATAAATTGATGCAAGGAACCATTTGGAAGCACTCCCATGGCTGGGCAGCATTTGGTCCAAATTGGTCAATATCCTTTATCAGAACAATTAAATATTTCTAATGTTAATTTAAAGGGCAGGCACTCTAAGGCAAATCATCTGCTGCATTTGATCCCCTTTTTAGGGTTCTGTACCTCAAAAGGAAATAACGGGATCCTTATAGGATCACTCGTGTGACTGTCTGTCCGTCTGTCACAGCCAATTTGCTCCGAATCCAATAGACCGATTAAGTTGAAATTACGTACACGTATTTCTGTGACCCAAAAACGAACGTGTATCTAAAATAAATGAATTTTGAATATGGGGTCACTTTTGGGGGGCCAATTAGAAAAAAAATAGCTTTAGCCGTGAAAATGGAGCAAACAAACAATTGTGGGGATCTCCAGGAAAACGCGCAAATCGTTTCATACAACGATTAAAACACCTTTAAATTTAGCGACACGTCTTTCACTATAGCTCTCTCTCGCCATATTTTTTCCTACCTCTCCTTTCACTCGTTCAGAAACATATTGCTTAGCTATACAGCCTATTAAGTTTGCAAATCTTAAATTAATCCTACATTAATGTTTATTAGTATGGATAATCTTACCGAGTAAAATATCAACAGTGACACCAGACATGTAGTCATGGACATCGAACTCCTTGCCAATCTCTGGACGCATCTTCTCCACCACATTCTTGCTGTTCTGATTGAAAATGCTCACGAAAGACTTCAGGATGTTGATATGGAATGTAGGAGCAATCATCTTCCTGTGAGAACGCCATTTGTCACCTGGAATTTTTCCTTGTTTAAATATATTGAACGGCTGTTTGTCTTTAAAGAAGATAACGAGACATTTTAAAAAGTTAATTAGAAACAAGGAATAGTCTTTATACCTATCTACTATTAGGTAAAACTGACGTATTTAAGGCAGATAAACTTCGAGATTCATCATTTACCTAGCCTTTTCTCATATACTTTGGATAGGCTTCAATCCTAACCAGATGCATTGGAATATCATTATTCTACACTAGCTTCTGTCCGTGCCTTAGTCCACGTAAATTTTGACCACCAACCTAGCGCGACTCATCCCATCGCTCGCGCTATTACTTCGTTTTCGCTTAGCGTTCTCTGACTTTTTTAAGCCGAGCAAAAGGCTTCTAAGGGTCGTAGTTTAATGTGACGTAGCCTATAAGCTTCCTTGAAAATTGGGATATCTAAGGCAAAAAGAATTTTTCAAATCCGACTGGTAGTTCTGGACATTACCCCCTACATACAAACACAAATATAAAGTAAGTATTAAGTAAGTATACAACCCAGTTACTAGGTAACATAAAACCCGGTGGTAAGAGTGGTATTCAGATATTCAAAGTCAAAGTCAAAATTTATTTCAATTAGGCACATAAAAGGCACTTTTGAACGTCAAAAACTAAGAAATAGAACTGAAAAAAACAATTGAAAACCGTGCATACCTGTACTAATAAGTAGCCCTTCTCCGAGCCAGGGCTTGAAGAATTTGTACTCTGAAGCTTTGTCGATGTGGACATTGCTGTTGAGGATGACTTCTACGTCATTGGGATCCGTGAGAAACACGATCAAGTTTGATCCTAGCCATACCCTGACGACGTTGCCAAACTTCTCTCCGTAATCTAAGCCGAGTTGCACCAGTTCTGAAAAAGTAAATGTTTTAAATACTGTTTTGCAAAAAACGTTTATTGCAAAATGAGTACTTAATATTCGGAGATTGATATAATAAGCTGAAGAGCTACAGAAAATTGAGACGGTTTCGGGTGCCAACGCATCTGGCGATGGGTATTAGGCATCTGCGCTCTACAAAATCTGCCTACGTTAAATGCGAAGATTACCAAATGATTGGATATATTTTCTTATAGGAAGACCAATTAATAATCTTTAACGTACCACTAGGTTTCTTCCTCAGCACTAGAAGAGCATTTCCCAAAAACGGTATAGCAGCTGGACCGGGGATCCTCTCTGCAAACTTGTACATGCGCGACTTCTGCTGCCATCTGTAAAGGATCCATATGCTGGATGCGAGAAGCAGGAGAGGGTAGAAGATCAGTCTTGTGTTGTAGCTCGGCACTTCGGTATCATCGACCACAGTTGTCATTGCGCTGAAATCGGGCAGTTTTTCTTATAGCAGTTCCATTGTGGGTTTGCGAATGTCCAGTAATGACTTTCCAGCTATTCAAACGATTTATTTTAATTAAACGAATAGCAGGCACTTTTGAATTGTTAAGGAGTCGGTCAGTCAGAAAGATGGAGCTAGTTGCTCATTCCAAAGCGTAGTAGGTTCCTATGGAGATGAACGCGCAAGAAAACTCCAAGCTTTTTAACCGACTGTATAAATCAATATAATTAAGTAACTTTAACTACATAACTTTGTATAACTTGCTTGTAGTTTTGTTTTTTGACCATTCACATCTGTATCTTCTTGATCAATAACCAATTTATTACGTTGTGATAAGCGCTAAAAATCGGTTAATAATCTACTGTTACGAGCATTTCTAACAAAAATGGTGGCTTATGAAACTAATTTATTTTGCCTGTAAAACTCGCTAAATTAATCGCAACACTGAGAAAGTCACAACCATTTCCGAAATGAATAAATAATAATATTTCCTAAAATTAGGTACTTTAAAAAGTGTTCACGATTGATTAAATATATTAAATTCCATACTTCCACTTACTTGTTTTATTTAATTTCTAAGAGTATCAGACAAACCGATCACCTCGTGGTGTAGTCACAATTAACCGATTTATTAAACAAACATTTTATTTATACGCGCGGGTCAAACGCACGGCCTCCACAATATATTTATACTGATTATATTTTGCACCTTTAAAATTACAATAACGTACCTAAGTGCAAAAAAATTTTTTTCGAGAAAAACGCTTAGGAATATATATTTGGGTTATATATTTATATACTGTAACAGTAAACTCTTTTTGGAATGTTATTTATGCGCTTTGTATGTATTTCTTGTAAAAAATCATTAATTAGGTTATATAGCCGTATTTGTATAATATTTTTGATTAGTCTAAGTTTGATATTTTGCTTGCTATTTATATTTATTTTGGGGGGTGCCTACAGTTGTGTCGTTGTTTCTATAAAAATGTTTATAAACTTAAAGAAACTCTGAAGAACAAGAACATTTGCATCAATATAAAAATTAATTCAAAGTTCGGTGCAAAATCATTACTGACATCAATTTTCCAATATCTTCCAGATCATTTTTTAATTTCAGAGATAAGAAAAAAATATAGCGCAATTACCTGAGCGTTGTTTTAGCACTATTAATACAACTAATAATACTCTCCACTCCCTGCGGGAAACTGATCGATAACAGTCGTTTTCAATTAGGATAAAAACTGCAACTTGCTCACTTCAGATGTGAGCAAGTTGCAGTGAATGAATTTGACTGCTATCTGTCACCATCCATATATTTTTTGTCTGTGTAACTGCAAAATACGGGGACCCATGTATTTGCCAAAGATGTTAAAATACGAAAACTGACGAAGAAAGCTCTCCGAAAAAAAAAATGAAATTCGATATTTCGACGCGACTATGTTCGTCGCGCCCTCTAGCGGCAAATATTGGTATTTCTCAAAAGTGAAGCACATGAAACTTTATTAGTTTTAAATCGTTTAAACAGGTCAGTTTTCGAAATTTTTGGACTTACGTCATTGTCGTTTTAATAGTGCGATTTGTTAATGTCTTTCCCTATTGTATATTCTGAAAAATTAATAAATCGTTATTCACAAGAGAAATTCAATTAGTTTGTTTTACTTAATTTTCACGAAAATGTATGTTTTGTTTCTTTTTTAATATTATACTTTTGTGATATTTTACTCTTACCCTTTACCCTTGACCCTTTATTATGTATATTTTAGTTGTGCTGATAAGTAAAAATAAAATTGGGACATTGTAGTTACGTAGCGTTATACGAACGCAAAAATTGGAGTTTGACTATGTGACAGTATTAATAGTTTATTTTTTCTTTTGCGGACTGCGGTAGAGTGCGTTTCATCATACAGGGGTACATTTTAGTCGTTTAAATCCTCTTAAGGGGACTTTGTACTCATCAATATGAACAACTTTCACTATAACAGGACCACTTTTCACCATTTTGACAAGCTATGCGAACATAAATGTAGGGAAAATGTGTTTTTTTTTTTGCGATTTCATGATTGTTCGTATAAAAATATTGATGCAATTATTTGTTTTGAACAAATATTTTAATAATAATAGTATTGAAATGTTATTGCCAAGGGCTCGCCCTTGGCTCTCCCCCTATTACATGGAACTTAACATAACTGGCGAAATGTGGGTGTTACTATAAACTTCTGCCTAAACCTTCCTATTCTAATTCTAGTCTATTCTAACCTTTCGGTGGATACAGGCGTCATAATTATTATATATTTTTTTTCGTGATGCTTTTATTATTGGAATTGAATATACTCGTATTCAGTTGCATCCGGTTAGACTGGCAGCCGTCTCACATACTTCAGAAAAGGCTAAGCAGATGGGGACATTTTAAGACGAATAAATTCAACTTACGAGTCCAGTTCAATTCATGGCAACCGCATCATCGCATTCCCAATTTAACATAAAATAGCAAATCATCACGCCTGTAATCCCTCAAGGGTAAGGCAGAGCTGCAGCTTTAGTAGCACCCACATTTTGCCATTTATGTTTAAGTCCCATGTAATAAGGGGCGAGCCAAGTGCCATCACCCGCCACCCCCGCCTGCCATCAGAAGCACCACACCCGCCTGCCATCAAAGCTTCTGAGAAATTCCTGATGGAAAAACCCAACAATCGGGAATCTAACCCAGAACCAGCAGGCTCAGCGGTAGCGCTAGCGACCACCAGACGAGGCAGTAAAACGTCAAAAGTTAACAGAAATCTAAATGGTAAGTACGGAATCATAATGCCATTTATTTTAATTGATTGTTCGTGATACAGTCGTAACGTAATACTTACATGTCACCCACATTAAATCAGTACAACCATAATTTGCAAACTTACGTCAATACAATACGGAGACTCTTCGACCCTTTCACCTACTTTTTTTTAAATATCCAAATGACCTACAGGATTACATAGGTGAAGACAAAATTTAAGTGATTTTGTTTTATTTGATCAGTGCAGTAATAGGTAAATGATAGTGTTTTTGCTAATGACAATGGCTGTGCTGACACCAAATAAAATGGGACTGGTATAAAGGTAGGAAGATGATGATATAATTAAATGTACCAAGATCAGTTGCAAGATACTTATGTTCCTAGAAAATATTTTCGAGTGTATTTGAGATTGTGTTTAGACTGTAGAGTATTACAGTAGTTGGATTAGCTTATGAAGAAGTTAATAAAGAGAATATTATTGTAATCCTTTTATCTTTTACGTAGCTTAAGTCCCTTTCGGACTTTTCCGCAACCCTGGCAGGCATCGGTCTTAGCAGACCCCGTCAATTGTGCTGACATCTCTTTGATAGTTCTATCGTTCTAGGTTTAACGTTTCAATAATTTCTATATTCTCCAAAAAATCGTATAGGTAAATCTGCCTTCATTTTAGCACTTTATACGCCTGTCAACATTATTACCGAACACGATGCCAAATCTCATGCAAAGTGCTGTGATTGGTGGAACGAAATAACTACAGCCAAACAAATCGTTTGATTCATGATTTGACAAAATATTAAATTCAATAGACTTTCCGAAACAGCGGGACATTCGCGCGAATACGCGATCGGTAGCGTGCAAATGTCACTTTCTGTTAGGAAAACCGGTAAGCGCCCTCTGTTTGCGGTACGAGGTGCGACCACGCGTTCAGGTTCACAGAACAAAAACTTCAAACGATCCTGTATGCGCGTGACGATCGCTTTTAAATAAATTTAACAAACAACTTATAAATCTAATCAGCAGTTTCGGCCAATCATAATCAATTTCTGGCAATCTTAACCTTCATATTCCTGCCCTTTTCCCATGTCACTTAGGCTCAGCGCAACACGTTTTCTTCTTCCATTCTCCGCTGTTAAACGTCACGCTATCATTCACTCCTTTTTGTTCATAATCATTCCTTGTGAGGAATGATTCAATGAATGAATTCATTTTTTGGGCTTCGTCTCCCTCTTCCAACCATCCAAATTTTGTATTTGTCAATCAGTTAGACATGTGATTAAAATAGTGACAAATATTAGGTGAACCTATGAAATTGGTGTTTTGTATGGGGAATTTTAAAGATATTGCATTTTTCATACTAACGTTTCCTTAATTTATTTATATAACAACCAGGAATACTACTGTTTTAAAACTTTTATGCACTATTGTTTAAAAACTAAGATAACTTATGTCACTTAGATTAAGCGACAAAAATAGGTTAGGCTAAGTTAAAAAAAAAATAGTGGTCATTTCTGCTAACAAAATGAGGAGTCATTTTTAAGGTATTTTTTATGCTAAGAAAACTATAAGTAAGTAATAAGGTTTTTTACCATTGGTAGTTATCTATGATGGTCATTATTCGATATAATACCAAGCAATTGATGAATATTTTAAATCATAGAAGTGACGAGGTTCTCTATTAGTGAGAAAAAAACGCCAATTTCATAGGTGGGAACCCAAGTTTTTAATACATTACTTCTCCCTTTACTCAGGCAAAGGCGCATCAAAATCTGTCCCAGGGTTATTCAGTTCCGACAATGTTAGGTTATAAATGTGAATATAATACATGTTTTCATCCCTCCTCAGCACGAGTCCATACCAAGACAAATGATTTGCTTTTAACTTTTCTATCACTGGCGTCCCTGGCGTCACTTTAAGATTTTCTTTAAACTCATTTCTTACTTTATTCATTCTCGTTACTGCATATATCCATCTCAGCACTCTCATCTCCGGTATATGCAATCAGTTTTCATCCATCATGAGTCATGCGAAATCTAAGAGCAAATCTCTCACTGTAGTTACCTGCTTGACGCAGATTAAACCTAAATAAATAATACCCTAAACGCTTAGGTGACTCTTGTTTAGGGGCCCGAATACTGATCCCTTAACTAGCCCCTAACAATGAAATAGAAAGACACAAAAATATGTGTCTTTCTATTACATTGTTAGGGGCTAGTTAAGGGATCAATAATCGGGCCCCTAAACAAGAGTCACTCAAGGGTGACTCTTTTTTAGGGGCCCGAATATTGATCCCTTAACTAGCCCCTAACAATGTAATGGAAAGACACATATTTTGTATAAAGTGCTAAAATGAAGGCAGATTTACCTATAGGTACGATTTTTTGGAGAATATAGAAATTATTGAAACGTTAAACCTAGAACGATAGAACTATCAAAGAGATGTCAGCACAATTGACGGGGTCTGCTAAGACCGATGCCTGCCAGGGTTGCGGAAAAGTCCGAAAGGGATACTGGGACCCTTGGCAACAACTGAAGGAACACGGGTGGGTTTCAGTCAGTAAAAGTCTGACCCTCTCCGCCCAGAACGGGAGAAGTCATTTGACGACTTCACGCCTTCAAAAAAAAAACCGGCCAAGTGCGAGTCGGACTCGCGCACGAAGGGTTCCGTACCATTATATTCTATAAAAACGGTAAAAAAATCACGTTTGTTGTATGGGAGCCCCTCTTAAATATTTGTTTTATTTTAATTTAATTATTTAATAAAATGATTCTTAAAGTGAATATGTAGCTAAATATTCTGTGAATATTTCAAGCGTCTACCTGTTGTCGTTTTCAATATCGAGCAAAAACGAGCAAAAAAACATGTTTGTTGTATTTTATTCTAGTTTTTAGTATTTTTTGTTATAGCGGCAACAGATATACATCATCTGTGAAAATTTCAACTGTCCAGCTATCACGGTTCATGAGATACAGCCTGGTGACAGACGGACAGACAGACAGACAGACAGACGGACAGACAGAGAGACAGACAGCCAGACAGCGGAGCCTTAGTAATAGGATACCGTTTTACCCTTTGGGTACGGAACCCTAAAAAAGACCCAGTAACTAATCCTATATTCTTGAATAGGGCGCGAATTTGACTTTCACTTTGCTTGTTGACAATGAAATTAAGGGCATTAGGTATCTATTGTGAAAATGGTAAAATAATAAATTAATATCTATCATTGTGCAAGTAGTGCATTTAACTTGGAAATGTGACTTGACCTGTTCGAACTATTATTATTGTCGTGTACTTTATGTGAATTTAAATTACAGGTACTTTCCATTCTTTGTGTTTTATTTGTCACGTAGGCGTGTGTGCATAGGTACTCCTTGTAGATACTTACCTTGACCCATGCATTTGGCGTGTGACGAGTTGGTTATACATCATACATTTGTATCTACGTCATGCATAACTCTCCGTGCTTTTGATACAACACTGCGCACCCTAAGGCATCACGAAGTTCACCAAACAGAAATCTTGAGTTCACGTGAGTTCAATTAATACCCCATTGCACCCCTTATATACGGGTTATTTTTACCCTTTAGATTAGGTTAGATTATGCTGTAGTAATATGATGTGCATAAGTTCTCAAAAAAGGGAATACTAGAAGTATTTCTAGAAGTAGGTATTAAAAAAAGGATCCCATACCTACTTGCTGTTACAACAGCTTAAGTAATCACTTACGCTATTGTACGTAATGTACATAACAGTGAGGAATTAATTGAGTATTAATCGAATGTAGTTATGTGTGGAATACATTTACAACAATTAAGTTTTCATTGGAATGAACCATTGTTGATAAACAATCGCACCGTGTTCATAATTTACGTAGATAGTGCAAGTCATATTAATTTAGTTAGAAATATAAAGGTATTAGGTATGAAGCATTTTTAGTCCAGTCATATTACAGTTTCACCTTGGAGTGAGAGATAATAAGCTGAAAGCTCGTATACACCTTCATTTTGGCGTTCAAACATCTCATAAGGTCTCGTATCTACGTCGAAAGTTATTCAAGGTCAAAGGTCACAAAAATATGTTTTTCGCGATTATCTAGGTCTTTATAGCTCCAAAGATGTAAACTTAATATAAAAAATGTAGTTTGCAATAAATTTTGTTGAAAACATTTTTTTAATCGCCTAACCGGTTTTGATATTCGCTCACCTAGTAATATGTTGGCACATCTGCAAAAAATGCAAAATTGAGTTTTTACGGCATATGTGTTCAAAAGTGCATAATTTATAAAGTGGTAAAACGGCACAACGCTAGTTTCCGTAGTTATCGAGAGAGGGCGTAAGTGTCATTGTACCGCTATTGCTGTTTCCCCCCGCATATGACAGATGTGCCGTTTAAATTACATTAAATGAAGCTTATTTGTTACTTATGTCATAGTTTTAATTGTTGCTAATCTTAATTTGAGTTAAAAGGAAGATCGGCCCACTCTCAAACTGTATCCAACTGATTCATTATACCTACTTAAATGTTCAAAATGGCTAAGAGACCCTTACCTCGTTACTTGTTTAGGGTGATCTGACCTGCCTTCTCACTATTCTGTGTTTATCAAAATGATAAGTTACAAGTTCAGTTGGTATTTTAGAAAACAAATTAGGCGATCGATAATTATTATAGAAATAATGGCGAACCGAATACAGCGATTGGTAGAACTAGGAAAACAGGATTTAATTCCACCACCTTTTTCTATACCCAATCCAAATTTAAACTTAAGCGGTAGGTACGTATCCTTTCAGATTTTTGGTTTTTAGTGATGTTTTACATCCTTCTTCTAACAAATACATTTATTTTGTTTTGATAATTATGATAATTTATAAACAATCGTTTTTTTTTATAAATGAATACTCAATAAATACGAATCGCCTTATAATAAAACATTTTTTGTAGGGGAAGCGTCATCGTTGAAGATGGTTGATAATATAATAATTGAACCCATAGCATCGACCACTAACGATTCGGAAGCAGCTTTAATATCTCCTCTAAATAGCAAACCTTCAGATAAAATAAATATTCAAGAAATTGATACTATTTGCGACGGTATGTAAATTTTATATGATAATTAAAATGAATGTAAAATCGAAAGATGACAGATGATTTTTATTTAAATATATTTTAGGTAGTACCAAAGAAGAATATCAATCTGCGGTGCCAAAAAAGCGCAATCTATCTAAATCTTCATCGAGCAGTGACTCATCGTCGAGTAGTAGTTCTAGTAGCTCTTCAAGTAGTTCTTCATCATCTAATACACGAAGAATTCAGAAACAAGGTATGTATATTTATGTTTTAATTTAAGTAATAATTATTATTCAGTCCATACAACTTGCACGTCTTTCGATTTCTACAATTCTTTCAGTTTATGACCTCTAGCTGCACTTCCAAGTCAGTTGACTAAATGTTACTTTGCAGATTTTTTGCTGGACGATACCCATGTAGAACCGTTAAGACACGATTTGCGTGTCTTAACGGTTTACACATTCCGATTATGAAGCACTTGGCATGCATGAAAACTTGATTCATCTTTCTGATGCTGATACAGCTACAGGTAAACAAACTACCGGTGAAAATATTGTACAATTCAAAGAAATAATTCATGAAGGTATATACTACACCTCAACCAATACAAAGTAACTTAAGAGCAGCGTATCATTCAAAACTGAATATTTCTGATGAAAACTATTATGAAGGCTTCTATAGCAGTCTTTAAATAGTAATATTGTATTAAAGACTGATAATTATTATAACAGAATTAAGTCTGATTATTTTTACTTAATTAATGTGGGTACGTGATTTATAACTGTTTAGCTATTGCACGCCTACTGGGCGATTTAACTTCCAGCACGCGTAGCATGACCACCATAGAAACGGGTTTTGTCGACGGAAGGATAGACAAAATAACAGATTGTGATTGTTTATCTGTCATTTTGTCTATTCTTCCGTCGACAAAACCCGTTTGTTGTTTCTACGGTGGTCATGCGATACGTGCTGGTAAGTGGTAGCTTTGTTAGATTACCAACAAAGTTCCTATTATGCGTAATATTACAGTTACGTTAAGTAACAAGGACTTAACTAAACTTTATTATTTACTACGCATAATAGGAACTTTGTTGGATTTTTAAATTAAGATACATAGAGTTATGCTGAACAGCCTTAAGAGCGTACATTCTGAAAGAGGGCAACGTTGCAAATAGTTGTCAAATATTACTGTATTGAAATATGAATTGATTATGAAATGCAATCTATACATATAATAAATCTGTAGACGAGGCGTTTCTGTACAATGAAAAAAAAAAAAAAAATTGGTTGGTTGTCCAAGAATAACCAACAGATTCCATTTCTACCATTTTTGGAATTTTTGTCTGTTTGTCTGTTTGTCTGTCTGTCTGTTTGTATGTTGTGTAGTTTGATTGTTCCACTATCACGTAAAAAGTACGAAATCAATATGGTTAACTTTTATACTCAAATATTGTGTGTAACTCGATGTTTCAATTAGTTTTTGTTTCATCGCAATCGCTTCAAAATATCAAAAGATATATGAATTTAAAGTGTTCAAGAAGGAATTTTCATTACGTAATGTACATCCACGTAACGACATCTATTGACGCGAAATGATACTTACTTCTTAATTACTAGGTTTGTGAGATCGTGTGTTGTTATATGACCGTCATTTTCTTTGCGCGGAAACTTAACGCGATACATTGTGTATTTGTGTATAGAATATAACTCTAAAGTTAGATTAATTAAAATTTTCCAGATGCGTTGTTTATTTATTAGTTTAGTATTAGTGCGATAGGTGGCGCTACCTATCTTTCAAATCTTGATAATCATGAAAGAATAGTGACAAATGTTAATTTCTTAAAAAATATAGGTATTTATTCTTTAATTTTTCACTTTTCTACATAGTTTATTTAGCTTACAGAGTGTTCGAACGTTTTCCCATATATTTTGACAGTATCATTTCGTGCTCGATAGATGGCGTTGTTCGTTTAATGTCATTTTCTGAATCGCGGTGTTAAGACTCTCCGTCTTAGAATGACTTTCGCCCAGATATTCCAAATAATTTTTAGTATAGGTATCTTTGTTTTTGACTTCTTTAGTGTCGATAATATAATAATATAATATAATATAATAAATAAATAAATTGTTGGTTGGGTTGGGTTGTCATTCGTTGAAAGTATTGATCAGTGATCTGATTGGTTTTGATTTGGTATTTTGGTTGGTTTCGTTCATTCAAATTAAGAAGTCAAGAAACGAGTCGTTACAGATCGATTCAAACTTAATGGCGGCTCGGAAGTTAGCTTTTAGCTGCGCAGTACCCCACCCCTCACCCCCGCTGTCACATGAAATTGTTACTGCGCAGCGACTCGCCTCATGTTCCGAGCCGCCATTAAGTTTGAATCGAACTGTACTATACTTCGTAATTTGTTCGTATGATTCGTGACCGCCGCTCATTCGATTCGATCGTTGTTGGCGTGTGTAAGGCCTCGGCCTTGAATCTTGCGGGCAGCGGGGCAGATGGCGGCTCGGAAGTTAACTTTTAGCTGCGCAGTACCCCACCCCTCACCCCCGCTGTCACATGAAATTGTTACTGCGCAGCGACTCGCCTCATGTTCCGAGCCGCCATTAAGTTTGAATCGAACTGTATTATACTTCGTAATTTGTTCGTATGATTCGTGACCATCGCTCATTCGATTCGATCGTTGTTGGCATGTGTAAGGCCTCGGCCTCGAATCTTGGGGGCAGCGGGGCGGCGGCGGCGGCGGCGCGGGAGCGGGGCAGGCATCAAAGACCCGTTCTCGAAACTAGCGGGCAGATCGCGCGTCACTATAGCCGCGTAGTGTTGTGTTCACGATTTTGTCGTCGAGATATTTGTTTTTATTCGCGAAAGAAATGGCTGAACAATGGCGGCAACATCTTTTTGATTCAAATTTATTCCTAACGCTCAATTTATTGTGGGCAACAACACTGCAATGCAGACGCGCGGGCGGTCACCGCTTGAATGGAGTGCACCGCTCGCTGCCCGCCGCCTCGCCGCTGCCGCGCCGCTGTTTTCGAGAACCGGTCCATTTGATTTTACGCATAAGATCCTGCTGCGCCCGCGCCGCCGCCGCCGCCGCCGCCGCCGCCGCCCCGCTGCCCGCAAGGTTCGAGGCAGAGGCCTTATGGTTGATTCGATTTGTTCGACTATCGGACAGCAATAAATACACAAATATTGGCACATGTTTCTGGGGAAAGTCAACAATATACATCGATAAATACGGTTCCCGAAGAAGAAGATGCCACACACTATCCAGTAGAGTTCTTAGAATCCCTTAACACACCCGGTCTTTCAGCACACAAAATTTGTTTAAAAGTCGGAGTGCCAATAATTCTTCTCAGAAATTTAAGTCCTCCCAAACTTTGCAACGGCACTCGGCTCATAGTCACCAATCACCAACAAAACGTCATCGAAGCCGAAATCTTAACAGGTTGCGGCGCCGGTGATGTTGTTTTTATTCCAAGAATTCCTCTCATTCCCAATAATTTCCCGTTTAGTTTTAAGCGTGTGCCTGTGTTACGCCATGACCATTAACAAAGCTCAGGGCCAGACATTATCCGTTGCGGGGGTGGATCTTAGTATTGGTTGCTTTTCCCACGGCCAACTTTATGTAGCTCTTTCGCGTGTGAGCAACCCTAGCAACTTTTTTGTGTACGCTCCAGGTGGTTCCACCGCTAATATTTTATAAAGAGAAGCATTTTCTTAAATAAAAACACAAGTTTTTTGGCAGTTTCTTACTAGGAAAAATCACCAGCCCTGGTCGAAAGATTCGCCCTTTTTAAATGAAGGTACAACTTTTCTAAGCGACATATTATTGTCTTCCGACATCCATGCGAACGAAGTCGCGGGCACAGCTAGTAATTAATATTATCGTAACACCGCATAATATTAGTTTGAGGTGTAAAAATTTTTTTTGACACTTTTGAATGCCTTTTTTTACACCTAAAACGGTTACAACATCAAATTCAGTATTATAATTGCAATTCATTATTAGATAATATTTTAGTTCACTAGTTAGCTATACTTCATATTTCCAGTACTATTGCCAAATTAATCAAAACAGATAAATATTTGACAGCTATTTGCGACGTTGCCAACTTTTAGGATGAACACTCTTAAACTATTAGATCGATTGAGTAAAACCTGATTTGAATCTGGATTTTGGTACTACTTCATAAACACCTACGTAACTTACAGTGCCATTAAATACCTATTAAGTACTAGTGTGTTTTATGAGGAGAGTTACTTTTTATTTTATTTTGATACAGGTATTATCATATTTTTATTTCGTTTTTTTATAATGATGTTGATTATTTTTCTAAGTGACAAGACAAACATAGGGTACATAATGTGATGAAAATGTTGTAACTTTAAGAACATGATCTATGTTTGTTTATTACAAAATAAAACGTTTATTTTTCATCGACCTTTTCTTTTATTTCTTGACTTTCACACAGGGTTCTGTAAGCATCTAGGTGCATAAAGTACATTTTTGAAAATTGTTCAAAGTGACTACGGCACAAATGCATGACTTCTTCCACTTCGTTGATCTCTAAGAATTAATCCTGAGAACCTGAAGTTGAAATTTTGATGCCTGAATATCTATTGACGTCTATACTAGTAACCAAACCAATAAAATCTGTAAACAATCGTAAAATGAACCCATAAATGAATTTCGAACATTTATAAAATCTTTGATCCTCGTTTCTGTAAAATGTGAAAAAAGTAGATGTGCCAATATATTACTAGGTGAGCGTATAGTGAGGAGGTGTTATAGCGACCACACAGGCAGATGTTTTTGAAAATAGTTATTGCCCTCTGATGAAATTGAAAAATAAATGGAAATTTAATGTTTCCATATATACTTCGTGGCATTTTAATCGTCTTTCATCCGCAGCCCACTTCATGTATCCAATGACTACTACACATTCATAAAAAAAAAATAGGTATTTATGAACATTTGAGTAATTAAAAAAAAAAAAAATAATTCAATAGTAAGACGCATGACGTAGTTTGAAACACCCTGTTATGAGCGCGGTCCGAGCATTGCGTTCCAAAGGCGGCACGGACTGAAGCGGCGGCATCTTTAACAGAGTTCATTCCCCCTATTGCAAAAATGTGTGTAACCTTTTTTTCTTTTAATGCCACCCTTATGCCTACGGAATAGAAGTCAAAATCGGTTGAACGGACTGTATAAAGGTTTGTTTCAATATCTAATCTTATTTCAAATGGGGTATAGGTACATAGTAAGTGCAGATTAATAAAAAAGAAAGTTACAAACATACGGCCGATTTCAATAACTGATCAATTTGTCTTCGTTCGACCCTATTGAAGATAGAAATTTGACTCATGTCTACTAACCTAGCAAATAACAAACAAAAGATATGTAGTTACTGAAATTGCAGTCCTGGCACTTGCGGGTTGATCACACCTCGGTTGCGTAACATTTTCAGATTATTTGGCGCAGCGTACAATCTCCTTGCTCCCCGTAAATTGTCACCACTCACTGCGTACAGGCGCACCATTTGTAGGTACTCGATATTCGAGTATCGATAGTTCCTCATAATCATTGTGAAGTAGGTAGGACCTTAGGACCTATTCACTTCTTGCACTGTAACGATCGCGAACAACGTTTGATATCCGGTAGCGCGCGCGCACTTCCACTTCCGGTATTCGGCCGCAACTGAGACGCTGCGAGATTAACCTTCACTTATTTTTCGAGTGAAAGGGGCGGGGCGTGACACGCGCGGCTCTACTCAAAGGATAGCATTAGAGCTCCTCATTGGATGACAGTCCACGTGGACTATGCTTGATTGGCTTTCGGTATTGGAATGATCCACTCGACCCGTGCGCTGCGTAGGTATGTTCTACCGTTTGATACGTAAACATTAATAACAGGATGTTTCAGAATTCTAATGCAATATTTATTTTTCTTTGTACCTATTATATTAATTAATGGTAAAAAAAAAAAAATCGTGTCTGGAGGTATTTTATGTCGGATACATTGAGTGGACCACCTTTGTAAGACGATTAAAATGTCACGGTGTATACATTGTGAAATTTTTGCCTGTACCTGTACATACTTGTGGAAAATGTGGAATTGTTCGGGAGTTTTGCAAAGACTATTGACAATAATTTTGGTAAGAAATAAATCTGTTGCATATTTTCCTACTTACGAGTAGATTTTATTAGTTTCTATATTGTGTAATTTAAAGCATATGAATAAGATTATTCAGGAGAAGATTGTCATATAAGCTTGTTCCCTATAATCCACTATACCAGTGGTTCTCAAACTTTTTAAATGACGGAACCCTTTTGGGAAGCAAAATACTTGATGGAACCCTACAATAAAACAATTGTTTTTATAAGTGTCAATCAATCTGCCTAGCCTTTTCCCAACTATGTTGGGGTCGGCTTCCAGACTAACCGGATGCAGCTGAATACCAGTATTTTACATGGAGCGACTGCCTATCTGACCTCCACAACCCACTAACTGGGTAATACGATACCCCTTGGTTAGACTGGTTGTCAGACTTTCGTGCTTCTGACGACTCGTAACGACTGTCAAAGATCCACAAATGACAGCCGGGACCAACGGCTTAACGTGCTTTCCGAGGCACAGAGGAGTCTCGATATGTGAAAATGGTCACCCATCCACGGACCAACCCCGGCAAGCGTAGCTTAACCTGATGGATCGACCCGAGCGGCTGTTATTACTTAGCCACGAGCTAAGTAATAACTAAATAATAAAAAATACACTTATAATTGTTTTTATAAATAATAAAAAATACACTTATAATTGTTTTTAGCTAGAGCTAAATAATAATAATAAAAAATACACTTATAATTGTTTTTATAAGTGTATTTTTTATTAATCAGCATAATAAAAGTACAATGTAACAGTTACTAATTATTATTTACTTCACCACTTGGCAAGGACAACGATAGAAAACATTAAAAAAGAAAAAATCTAACTAGTGGGAGGTATGAAACTGTTTTTTATTTTTCATCAATTGGTTGATATCAGGTTTGAAGGAAGAAAGTTGGAGTCTCATATCAGCTTCGGCGTCCAGTCTATTGCGATATTTTGTTTTCGTGGCTGCGTAGGTAGAGAATCCTATTTCGCACAAATATGTAGTTGGGAACGGGAGCAGAATATCCAGAGCCATTTGGCCAAGCATTGCATATTCATCTTGGATTCTGCACCAAAAATCATTGAGAGGCGTCGTTTTGAACAGTGACTCCATACTTGTGTCTGATGACATTTCTAAAAGAGATTCATATATCTCGTTTGACATGTTTTCAGGCTTTTCCAAGTTGGGTAAAAAAGGATTATGAATCCATGAATTCACTTTAATTTTTGTATTGTGTTCTTCGGGAAAATACTTTTCAAAAGATGCGCGCATCGAACTGAGATATTGGACCAATTCAAACACATCATCTTCAAACATTACTGAGTCGTTTTCGCTAACAAACTCACTGAGTAACGTAAAGCTTTCTATTTCTTTCTTACCAATGCAAATGATCCAAAAATCTAATTTTCTTTTAAAAGCAGTTATTTTATTATAGGCCTGAAACACTGTTGTCTGTTTACCTTGCAACGATAAATTCAATTCGTTAAGTTTTTGAAAGATATCCGCCATAAAAGACAATCGGAACAACCAAGTTTTATCATACAAACGGTCCTTCAAATTAAAAGAAGTACTTATCTGCTGAAAGAAACATTTGTAACTCGGCTCTAAGTTCAAATAGCCTTGTTAAAGTTTTACCCCGAGACAGCCATCGCACTTCTGTATGGAGCAGCAGTGTTTTATGTTTGCTGCCATAATCTTCACACAATAATGAGAACAATCGGGATTGTAGTGGTCGTGATTTGATAAAATTAATTATTTTTACCGCTACATCCATAACTAATTTTAGATTTGACCGCATTTGCTTCATCGCAAGTGCTTGTCTATGCAGAATACAATGACTGGAACTACAATTACGCGCTTTATTTTTAATTCGTGACACTGCTCCTGCTGTTTTACCTGTCATCGCCTTGGCCCCATCTGTACAAATGTCAATGCAATTGTTCCAACTGAGATTATTTTCTTCAAAAAATATATTTATTTTATTAAAAATTTCTTCCCCGGTAGTGTTTGTAAGCAGCGATGAACACATAAGCATGTCTTCTTTAAAAGAACTTTTATATAGATATCTCACAATAACCAGCAGGATAGCCAAACCAGCGACATCAGTCGACTCGTCCATTTGCAAGGCGAATCGTGTATTTTGTAGACGTGTAACTAGTTCTTGTTTGACGTAGCTTGCCAGATCATGGATTCGTCGTGAAACAGTATCGTTTGATAGCGGAACATTAGAAAGATGCTTTGCAGATTTTTCATCGAGCATACATTTTGTTATGTCTAATACACATGGTTTTATTAATTTCTCAGCGATAGTATGCGCTTCACCTGCTTGTGCAATGCGATAGCTAACTAAATATGATGCCTCCGTGGCCTTTTCGTTGATAGTTTGTGTTACATGCATCATATTTTTTTGACTTTCTAATAACAGATCTTTTTTGCGAACAAAAAATTCTTTATTCTTGTCTTTAGATTCGGGGTGTACAGTTTCTAAATGTCGGCGCAATTTGGCAGGTGCCATGGAACTATTAGGAAGCAGTTTACTACAGAGCATGCAGAGAGGTGAGCTGTTGGAATCAACAAATCCGAAACTGATATAAGATTCATCATACTTCCTTCTTTTCGTCTTTGAAACCGTCGAGCTTGACGTTGTGGCATCATCTTCTGAATCGGTGATTGCTATATTCTCCGCGCGCACTGCTTTTGAACATTCAGCGTCATTACAAGATGTTGTTGCAACACGTTTAACACCTTTAAGCCAACGTTCCATTCTTCTTTATTTATAATGTTACACGTCAGGATAGTGGGGTTTAAATAATCCACAATCGTTACTGTATAAGAGACTAAATTTAGTACCTACGGTGAAGAAATGTACAAAACTGAGACAACAGAATACAGCAGGCAGTAAAACAATGAACACTAGTTTCTCGCTAGCGAGCTTGTAAGTAGGCAGTAACTTATCGCTCCGAACGCTAATCGTCAACTGACGACCTAGTCCTAGACTCGATCTCAAATATTCTCGAAAATACTCGAGTCGGCACCTTTGATAAACAAAAAGCAAAAATAAAAACAGAAATTTAAAAATTGCGTTGTAAACAATATCGACTTTATCCTTTGAAGTTAGAGTCGAAAGTCGCTTGTTGACAACTATAGCGTCTAATTCAGAGGCGGCTTTTATCAAAGAGACTACGCGCTCACAAGTATACTACCCGCCCGTTTTAAGTTTGCCGCTGGCGATAGGTATGACGTTCGAAAAGTAGCGTCAGCAAAACATAATATAAAAATATTTTTTATTTAATTGTAACAATAAAAATTGTAATATTTGGGTAAAACTATGACACATTATAAGTTTTGTTGTCACGTGGGGGAGGGTACGCGCATTCCACAGAACGGCAAACTTAGAGCGAACGGGTTGTACAAGTATAAAATTGTTGATACCAAACTTATGAGATATTGTACCAGCTATTGTAACACATGTTTCTACAAATACAAATAAATAAATAAATAACGTTCATAGCGTTTTGTCTCCGCGCGCCCCGCCCGCCCCCGCCAACCGCCGGCCACGGCCGGTCGTTGCCCTTGCGTGTAGGGTGAAATATTCTTGTGGAAAAAGGTAGATTTTCTTTGAAAAAAAAAAGTTGTATTTTTCCATTAATTTTACGTTCTATAAATGACCACTGGTTTCAAGGATAACGGTGTTTACACTAACACCCTGTATACAGGGTGTTAGGGTAAACACCGTTATCCTTGCACCCAGTGGTTTGGTTTCATTTATAGAACGTAAAATCAGTGGAAAATTACAATATTTTTTTCTTTTTTTTACAATCTACATTTTACCACAAGAGACGCAAGTTTGTTGCCCTATGCGCTAGGGCAACGAACTTGCGTCTCAACACGGGCAGGGTGTGCGGGATGTGACCTGACCGGCCGCGAGCGCGACCCCTCTCTCAGTCAGTCAGCTGTTTCGCTAGAGAGCACGGTGTCGGATAGAAACTTTTCAAAATATTTTAATGAAAATAACGTTTTTTTTTGTTGTGTTTGGTCATTTATTTTTAAATTTAAGTCGACTACCCATGGTTTGAATGACAAGAGTGTTTACCCTTACAGCCTGTATACTTACATCATCGCCAAAAGATTATCTAGTACACACAAGCACGTGTTATTTATTTATTCCAGGCAGTTGCTAAAAATAATACGAAATCACATTCTTGTTATTGATGTTTTTTCTCTGTTGTGCCTGAAGTATACTGTTAGCAATTGATCTATAGTTTCTTCTTGCTATGGTTAAAGAAATAGGCACTCTGCGTTATTAAAAATAAGTATTTCGTTTATTTTTCTTGGAAAATATGTTTTTATTATTCTTGTTGCAACCGATCGGTAACGATCTGATATAACGTGAATTGAAATGTATTCTAAAACAATACGATACCTAGAATATCGTATTTCGGTGCTCATGTGCTAATGCCGCGCTCCCGCAAAACTCAGGAGGTAGGTGGGTACCTACTTTTTTTTTTTTTTTTTTTTGAGGGTGTGAAATCATCCAATGACTTCTCCCGCTCTGAGAGGCGTGTCAGACTTTTACTGACTAAAACCCACCCGTGTTCCTTCAGTTGCCTGTTGCCAAGGTCCCGGTATCCCTTTCGGACTAACCCGCAACCCTGGCAGGCATCGGTCCTAGCAGACCCCGCCAATTGTGCTGACATCTCTTTGAGGCGCGCGTGGAACACGACGCGCCATCGACCCGGGCCTGGTCCTGATCGGACGGCGAGCTAGGTGGGTACCTACTTGAAAGAAAAAGAAAGAAAATACACGATAATAATAAGTTCGGGGTAAATATGCGTCACATCCACGCAAAACGGCCATCGCTCAGCATAATGCTGCGATCCTATGCAAGAGAAATGGATTGTACATAAAAGTAAAAAAAAAAACGGCGGTCTAACGATTTTGATAATGACATGTTAGTGGATTGAACAGATATAATAGTTGTTCAATATTTGAATGGTAAAATGAGAAAGTGTATGTAGGAACTATCTACGTTAACGTATTTGTGGTAAGTTTTGCATAGTTTACCATTTTGTTCCCGTTCCGTATATAAAGTAAAAATTGAACTCGGATTAGTATTTTGTTTATATATAATTGTGTATGATAGCAACTAGTTCGGTACTTGCCCGTGGTCCCCCAGTCTAGTTCCCCTTGGGGTACCACAAGCAAATATTTTTGCCCGTGGAACCCCCAAGGGGAACAAAGGGGTACCATATGCAAATCTTTTGGCCCGTGGTACCCCGCTAATCGCCAGATAAATAAAATGCATAAACAATCTCTGCCTACCTAATGCATTAAGAGACGGACGACCTATGATAAAGAAAAGAAAAATAAGTTTATGTCACATAATCAAGGAACCTACACTCATGGTGATTGCTATTATTTAATATATTCTCTCAATTCAATATGGATGAAAATGGGGAGATTTCTTTTATTAAACGTAAAGGAGGAACAGTTCTTTTGGATACCAATTACCAATTTTATAAACATAAAGTTTTGATTTTTTGAACAATGAACACCATTAAGTTGAAAGTAGGTATTAAAGTTACGTTTTTGTACTTGTTACTTTCAACTTAATGGTGTTCATTGTTCAAAAAATCAAAATGTGTTGGATCCCACAACATTTTGATTTTTTGAACAATGAACACCGCCGCCATCTCGACCAACCCTCCAAACTCAAAACTTTATGTTTATAAAATTGGTAATTGGTATCCAAAAGAACTGTTCCTCCTTTACGTTTAATAAAAGAAATCTCCCCATTTTCATCCATATTGAATTGAGAGAATATATTAAATAATAGAAATCACCATGAGTGTAGGTTCCTTGATTATGTGACATAAACTTATTTTTCTTTTCTTTATCATAGGTCATCCGTCTCTTAATGCATTAGGTATGCAGAGATTGTTTATGCATTTTATTTATCTGGCAATTAGCGGGGTACCACGGGCCAAAAGATTTGCCTATGGTACCCCTTTGTCCCCCTTGGGGGTTCCACGGGCAAAAATATTTGCTCGTGGTACCCCAAGGGGAACTAGACTGGGGGATCACGGGCAAGTACCGAACTAGTTTCAGTTATACTTGCAATAGCACACCAACATCTAGCTGGCACCTTTTAGAAGTTACCTATAAGCCAAAAACTGAAAGAAAAATCCGTTCATTTCTTGGTTTCTGAGCAGCACGCTGTTACCACAGGTTTATCGAAGCTGCAAACTTGGTTTTACACTACTGGTAACATCCAAAAAAATCAGTACAGTACATTTTTTTGCGAAATTACTGGACTATTATCAAGATTGGGTTTCATCGTTTCAGCTCTCAGCATTATTCTTCAGGAGATTTCATTGTGAAGCTCATAAAGAACCGTACGTAAAAGGTTCTACCAAAGAGGCTCTAAGAGATACCGTAAATGAAAACCTTACAGGATTTCCATCCAATTGACTGTTAGCATCGAGCTAGCTGGGTCTCTAATGATAATTGTATTGACCTTGGCTAATGGTGAAATATCAAGGACAAAGAAAGAAAGGATTATGTAAGTGAAGTAATAATAGTACAATAGGTAATGTATTTAATGAAAAACCATCCGATAGTCCTTGACAGAAATAATGTACGAAATTACGCATAATTTTGAAATAAACCATCTTAGTCAATGTTACCTATATAATAGCAACATAAGGTACGCCCTAAACATTTTACGCAATCTCATCATCGCTAGCAAGTGTTTATTCTCTTCACTTTACTCGTAGTATTAAATTATAGTAAATCTAAGCTACATTTATTCGTACTTTTTTTTCTAGGTTAAATTGTAATTCTGAATCCGTCTGATCTCTTCAGTATAATGTCGCCAAGCAGCTTGAATTCTTTCTCAGGCACAGTGGATGAACACTCGTAATTCCTCAAAATAGTGGAAAGTAAAATCTTAAGTTTCAGTAAGGCGTACTTGCGACCTAAAAAAAAAGTAAAGGTAGATTTTATTTCAAATGTTAGTCATTTGTTTTTTTGAATTGTAATTGATATACAAAGTGAAAACTAATTTAACACCGAAGTAGACATTGATTTCTGAAAGCTTGATCAAGATAAAGGTGAGCTTGATGAAATTAGTGGATGCAGAGTTAGAAAGAAAAAGGAGAAACCGTAAATATCGATAATAGACAAGTTAATATATTTTTAAGTATTAAAAAAACTTTAGTTGCACTTGAAACACATAAGAAACTGAGAAAGGAAAGTTTCACGTTGTTGCACATTAAAACATGAATAGGTACTAACCGACACAACTCCTGGGTCCAGCACTAAAGGGAATGTAGCTGTAATAGTGCCTGTTTGAAGAGTTCTCTGGTAAGAAGTTGTCAGGGTTGAAGGTCTCAGGGTCCTTGTAGTACTTGGGACTGCGGTGGACTTTGTAGGTTCCGATGACAACGGTGGCGCCAGCAGGGAGGACGTAGCTGTTGGTTGCTGAAAATACATAAAGTAAAGAATCTGTATCTGTGTCGGTTTCTGGCTAAAAATATCGGAATTTGAGAAGTATTTTATTTATCAATCATATTGTACACGAAAGATTCATTATATCAGTCAAAAAAGCCCACTGCATAGGCCTCCTCCCAAGCATCACCAAGAATGTATAAATTGTAGGTAAGGTTAGATTCTCAAAAATGCAATGTTAACAACCTCTATTAAACCTACCAATTTTTACATCGCGATTCAGCTTTCTTGCGATCGCAGGTACAGGTGGGTATAACCTCAATGATTCGAGGATGACCCTTTCGAGGTATTTCATTTCAAGAGTGTCGGCGAAGGTGGCCGGTCTGTCAGAATCGCCGAAAATCTCATACAGCTCGTTGTAAACCTTCGCTTGGATATCCTTGTAGACACCCAGAAGACATAGAACGAAGCTGGAGCCAGCAGCAGTAGTGTCATGACCCTGAAAAAATTCCAATTTTCAACAAAAAAAAAGTTCAAATTCCGCCCAACAGTTATTTGCGGCAGAGCTCCATGAATGACAGTGAGGTTGGGTTTGGAGTTGGGGTTTCTAAAATTATGTAAAACCAGAATAATGTAAAACTTACCTCAAACATAATAGTATCCACCTCTTCTTTAATTTCCTGGTCAGTTAGCTGGTGGGTCCCGTTTTGAGCAGACTCAGAGATCATGAGATCCAAGAAAGCGAGGCGTTTCTTCTCACCTTTGGAAAAAAGATTATTATTACTTCATCCCAATACTTACTTCACTACACCAAGATAATATAAGATAATACCACATCTCCGTAATCATAGATTTAGCAGTAATCTATTACAAAATCATAATTTAAAGAATTATAATTAAATGCCTTGATCGGGATTAGAGATAAAGCTATCTGTTTTCTATGATTGCTAGTTACTGTTATTATACCAACTACGTCTTCACCGAGACTCCTCCTTGTCGTTTTCTAGATTCCAAAGTGTCTCAGATAATTTCAATCATTATTATTTGGCTGTTATATTATTTTTTACCTGTGATTTCATACTTACCAACATCATTTTCATCATTGAAATCCAAGTCATCTCGGTAGCCTTTGAACACGGTATCAGAAAGAGTTTTGTTATCAGTAGCTAGAACACTATCATCGTCGGTATTTCGTGTAAGCTCAGCTAATGTTGGTGGAATGGAACCTTTGGCTTTGTTTTCTAAGTACTTCTGTTTCTTACTCTTTATTACCTGGAAAAGTTTTTTTAATTGTAAGTAACCTAAATAATTAAAATTATTATAATCGTTGATTAAGGATTATTTTATTGATACGTTATTTATTGCATGATGTTTATTATACAATTTTATTAAATTTTTAATCTGGGGATGAAGATTGCGTGGAAGGTTATAACAAATTTTATTTATCGAAGTTATCTGAATAAGGTTAAATTGTCTTCAAGCACGCGAATTCAAGCAGAAAAGTGTTATAGGCACCTTATTAGTTAGTCCGTGGATTATACTTAGCATTTTCTTCTGCATACGGAAGAATGAAGTGAATTTGAAAATGGCATCAAACCGTAACCAAAACTTGTAGTGCCTTTGGTGGATAATGTCACACATCCTGGGAAAATTAAGACAAACTATGAAAATTAAGTATTAGTACATAAAAAGTAAATTTTAAAGTAACTTGGCTGATATAAAAGACTGCCTCATTGCTCTAGTGGTCGCAAGCGCTACTTCTGTGTATGAGGTACTGGTAGAATTTTTCAGTGGTGGCCAGGGGTGATAAAAGACTCGCCCCACATCGCCCCCTATGGATCTTTAAAAAAATAACTGGTGAAATGTGGGTCTACTATGGGGATAACAGTGTTATATTAGAAGACTGTTGATGGTGAGAGAACTTACTTCATAACAGCCATAGCGTAATCAAATCCAGATTCATCTTGAGTTTTTCTTGTTATACCCATTGCAGTTTCTACAAAAGTTAACATGAACTGGTTTATTTTTAATTGATAACAAATCGCTGATACAATAATGGTGACACTTAGTGCTGATGAGAATGAATGCAATTTAACATGTTTGAATTTAATTGAATCTTCAAGGTCTATCTGGGATCACAGATTGAGGCTGACAACAGTTCACGCGGTCACTGTCGGACTGCATAGAAAAGAAAGAGAAGCGCGATGACAAAACACTGGTCATTTATTGCAAAAAAAGAACCAAAAATATATTTCCAAATTTTTTTTTGATTGGACTAAAAAATTAAAACACTATTACGTTATTATGTTATATTATATTATATAATCAGTTGTTGAGGAGCTCGTGGCTAAGTAATAACAGCCGCTCGGGTCGATCCATCAGGTTAAGCTACGCTTGCCGGGGTTGGTCCGTGGATGGGTGACCATTTTCACATGTCGAGACTCCTCCGTGCCTCGGAAAGCACGTTAAGCTCCCGGCTGTCATTTGTGGATCTTTGACAGTCGTTACGAGTCGTCAGAAGCACGAAAGTCTGACAACCAGTCTGACCAAGGGGTATCGTATTACCCAGTTACTGGGTTGTGGAGGTCAGATAGGCAGTCGCTCCATGTAAAATACTGATATTCAGCTGCATCCGGTTAGACTGGAAGCCGACCTCAACATAGTTGGGAAAAGGCTAGGCAGATGATGATATAATCAGTTGTATTATGTTTTCAACACACTATATAACTAGCATATATCCTGAAGAATATCATATATTTTTCTGATTTTGTTTACTATACAGTGCTTTATGTAATTTAATGCATTATAAAACTCGCGTTTGGCTCCTGTTGTCTCCTAATTTTTGGGTTGGTAAGCTTTGGCTAGAAAGAGGGTGACTACTGAGATGACGACTTAATAGAGAAGTATAGAAGAAGAAGACAAAATGTTGTGCCACCCTTAAATTTTCGAGAGAGAATGATGATGTTGGAAAGTTGTACAGTTATTGTTTCCTAACAACACAAGGCGTTACGTATTTTCATGTTCGTTTCATTACCTGGAATACAAACGCATATAATTATATCTTCTTACCTAACAAGATGTCGACAGTCGCCGTGCTCATGTAGTCGTGGACATCAAATGTTTTGCCCGTCTCTGAGCGCATTTTCTCAACGACACTCTTGCTGTTTTGGTTGAAAACTCCCACGAACGACTTCAGGATGTTTATATGGAATGTTGGAGCTATCATTTTCCGGTGGGAACGCCATTTGGAACCTTAAGACAGTGATATTTTAAATCATGAACTATTTATTTAAATCCGACATTCAATATTCAATGCGGAATGAGTTGATTTTGGGGTTCTTCGGTTGATTTTAGGTTTTCTGGAGTTCATCCATAGGTAAGCCCAGGTGGGCTTACCTATGGATGAACTCCAGAAAACCTAAAATAAAAAAAAATCTCCAGAATTATTATTATTTTTTTTTTTTTTCGAATACTGTATTTTCGACTCACTGCTTAGCGCCGAGAGTTAAAAACCCAAAAGTGTGTTTTGATGCATTCTGTTGGATTCTCAATACTCGGCTCAACACCGAGGGTTGAAGATCCAGTGCGATGTTAAGTTTGTTCTTGTGATAAATTCATCTCAACTACGGAAGCCTTCATTATACGTGGTCTAAAATGCACTTGACCGGCTTTTCTTAGATCTAGAAAAGGATAGCTGACAAGCCACGAGGCGCAACGGCGCGGCGCAATCATCTTCGAGATAACAACAATAATGCAAATAACGAATACACAATTTTCTTGCTGGCTATGTCGCAATAGCAAATTAGTAATACGCACACATTGATAATACAAAGAATATGATTCAAGACCCGCTAGAAGTATCCAAATAATAACATACCTGTGCTGATAAGAAGTCCTTCTCCAAGCCAAGGTTTAAAGAACCTGTATTCAGGAGCCTTGTCGATGTGCACTTGGCTGTTCAGTATGACCTCAATGTCGTCGGCATCCAGAAGGAATATAATCAGCTTGGAGCCGAGCCATCCTCTGACCACTGTGCCGTACTTTTCGGCATATTCCAGACAGATACTTACTACCTCTGAAATAAAGATCGGGTAAGAAACTTATTTAGTTTATTTTGAACTGAACTGTAAAGGGTCCTCGAAAGTCGAAACGATAAATTGCACGATAATTGATCAATTGCAATCAATTGCAAGTGTAGTAATATTGTCAATCAGTTCAATTGAATTCGGTAGACGTATTATATAGATGTACGTTGGATGTATAGATATTATACATTCGCATAAGTTGTGATGTATATAACTACGTAGGATCCTTATTCAATTTCCCTCAATTTGTTAATAGCTCTACAGACTTATACTCGTAATAAGCCTAAAATGTTCCGGAAAACTGCTGGGCGATCCAATGATTTGCAAATACAAATTCTAATATAAGTTTCAGCCAAATGATATGTCGTCATGCTTTAATGATGAGCATGACAAAATCTAACGAGAAATATTGGTAGGTTACGTAAACTACTAAGCTTTGTGAATGATTTTTTTTTCGTAATTTTTGATAATTAATCACACGGAACGCCAGTATTTTGGAAAATGTTCTGAGGTTATATCGTTTACTTACGATCAGGTTTCTTCCCCAAAGCAAGAAGAGCGTTTCCGAAGAATGGTACAGGTTCAGGTCCTGGGAGTGCGTTGCCTAATTTGAAGAATCTGGACTGCTGCTGCCATCTGTGTATCAACCAAGCCACTGACGTGATGAGCAGTAGGGGGTAGAATATAACCCGCGCATAGTTCACATGATTGGTGTCGTCGACGAAAAACGCCATATTCCTGGAAAAGAGATTAAGTTTCAACCGGGAAATTACATTGCTGCAAGAATCTTTTGGCGCTTGAATGAGGTTGACAGGGAGGCGCTGTTGGTAAACATTTGTGAAATGTATTGAAATATAAGGATGGTGGCGGTAGTTCCAATTTTGGCCACGCGTCAAAAGATCCTTGTGCAGCGTAAAGTGGAAAGTTACATCGTATCGTATCGACTGTTGAACCGCCTAATATGGGCGTCTGTCCTTTATTTATGTATCCATAGCTTTAATATAATTTTCAGTTTGGGGAAGTGAACTCAGTACGAAGGTTTTTTAATACAGACGGGACAAATTCCATGATTTGATGTTGCGTTTGAAAAATTTGAAGATCGATCAACATTGATAAAATGTTCGGCAGTTTACGGTTTATTGCGCCTTAAGTATTTAATGCTGGTTTTAGAGTCACGCTGACCGTTGGTGCTCACGGCCCGATATGTCGTATGATTGTCCTAGGAGCGTTTTAGAATTAGAGCCTCACTGTCTCCGGGCTCCAGTTCTAAAAGTCTACCCAATTACTGGGCTGTGGAGTTTAGACAGGTGCGCGTAGCTGTGAGTATCGGTTATATAGACATCGATTATCGATTTATTTGGAATCGCGCTCCCTGACCCTCGTCGGAGCGCCCACGGTCAGCGTGACTCTAAAACCAGCCTTAACTAGGTACCTACTTGTTTCGTAACAATATGTGCAAAGTAAGTATTCACAAACCTGCTAACAATTGTTATTCTGCGTTACATACTTGAAGGTTATTGACTTTATTAAATAGGTACATTATTTGTATTCAAAATTATTCTTAAACCTAGTTAAATCGCGATTTGCAGTGTGTAAAACTGTAAGTACGTATTACCCCTGAATGATTGGAACATACCTATTCCTTTTTAATAAGTGCCTAAGTGCATTAAAAACAACGAAATCACTTCCACAGTCTTCCCTAAGACGCTGTCAAATCGCGGTCACTGTCGACCTGCATAGAAAAGAAAGAGAAGCGCGAAGACACAACCGTTGTAATCTATTGCAAAAATATGAAGCAATTATCTATTTACTCATAACATGACTTGATTAATCTATACTAATATTATAAAGAGGAAAGATTTGATTGTTTGTTTGTTTGCATTGAATAGGCTCCGAAAGTACTGAACCGATTTGAAAAATTCTTTCACCATTAGAAAGCTACATTCACCCTGAGTAACATAGGCTATAATTTATAAAGATTTCACGCGGGCGAAGCCGCTGGCGGCAGCTAGTCGAAAATAAAAAAAATGACCAAGTTCGGCATTCAAATAAGAAGTTCTTGTTATTAATGAAATACGCCCACGCCCACGTTTCTCGGAAAGAACGTTAAGTCGTTGGTTCCGGCTGTCATTTGTGAATTTTTGGCAGTCATTACGGGTCGTCAGAGAGCCCGAAAGTCTGACAACCAAGGAGTATCATATCTTACCAAGGGGTATCATATTACACAGTACCTAACTAGCTTCTGGAGGTCAGATAAGCAGTCGCTCCATATAAAATAATGGTAGTCAGCTGCATCCGGTTAGACTGGAACCCATTGACCCCAATATAATTGAGAAAAGGCTTGTCAGATGATGTACCTACGATACAGAATTTATTTTTAATACAGATTTTTTTTTTTTTTTTTTTCATAATAATAATTTATTTATTTGCCTCATTTTGGATTAAAAGTGAAGACAAAAGGTTAGTTTATCATTAACTAGCTTCCACCCGCGGCTTCGCCTGCGTCGTATGTCGATAAAAAGTAGTCGATGTCCTTCCCTAGGATGCCATCTATCTCCTTGCCAAATATTTATCGAAATCCGTTCAGGGGTTTAGGCGTGAAAAGGTAACATATAGACAGACAGAGACTTTCGAATTTATCATATTAGTATGGATTTGTATCGATTTTTTTGAAATTTATGTTTTTTACTACCAAGTTCTGAGAAACATGTTCAAGATTAACATATATTTTTTCCGCTACCACAAACTCTTAGCTGTGGCAATATTTTTTTAAAGACAAGCCTGCTTAGCACATTTGCCTCTTGTCAGCGCCGGCGGAGCTTCGATCGCAACTACGAATCGAGTGCTATGCCTGCCGGAGCAATACACACAGCTACCGCGAACTGTACGACCACGCACACATTTTTTCATTGACAAGATATTTGCTTTTTGCATTTATGATAAATTTGGATTTGTTTGGATACCAAAAATGATGAATGAAAACTATTTTTTTTCGATAATTTGTAACTTGATAATATATGGCTATGTTTCTGCAGAAACAATATCACAAGTATTGTGTAGGAACCTAGATAAATACTGTTTCAATCCGAATAACAACATTATGGTGGAAATATGCTCAAATTGCAAATGATTTTGGTATTACGTTTGTATGGAGAATTCATCCGTGGCCGCGTTCTTAACAAATTAATAAAAGAGTAAGTACCTGGTAGAAACGTATCGTATCGACGTGCAGCTGGCGAAAAAATGTCCGTGAAAATTTTAACGTATGTTAATTTCACCGTGTTTCGATTTGGTGTCCATTAAAGGTTTGAGTAACTTATTTGGCAATTATAAATGCAAATTAGTTCATGTAAAGTCAGCCCCAAAAAGATGTGTAAAAAGACCCAATAAATAGCCGCCAACTACTCATTCTTTACATCTAAATAGGTAACATTGCACAAAAATAATTGTTGGGAAACGATTTTTATTTTTGCTGTGAAAATTCGCCGTTTACGGCGCCGTTTACGGCACGCAAAGCGTTGTTTTATGGGTTCAGGGTTTGTGGGGGTCTTTAAAATTAAGTTATAGTGTATCATTTGCTTTCTTTAAAGAACGTCGGAAAAAGTTGGAACTTTGTTCAATATCTCCGTAACCAGAATAACATATAATCTGGTGTACAACTTTATTGTACACCAGATTATACCTACTTACCTACCTTATTATTACCTTGTTTTGGTTATAAGGTGTATAGATGTTTTAGGACCAAATGTTTACTTTTTTTTGGTAAAATAAATTGTATACTATGTTTTGTGCACACACGGTGAATACAAGGTTATGAAACAAAGGTTGTTGACATTAAGGGCAGGACTCTCAGAATCGACTATTTTTGATTCAACATTAAAAAATCAAATATTATTTGTTTTGATCTGATAAAAATACATGTTGTAGTTTAATAACTATTCTTGATTATTCTATGGTTCAAAACACGATATATACAACTTCACTCGATCAAAAAAAATCGAGAAAACTCCCTTTTTTCGCGATTTTTTTATCGTTTTTTAAGTCTTACTTGAAGTACAACCAACTTTTACTCCCGAAAAACATGTCAAAAAATAGGCAATGAAATTACGAAGAATATTCTATGGTTCATTTTTCTCAAAACAGTTTTTTATTGTTTTAACAAGATATATAACAAGGCGGCCCGCGCGCTTCGTTTCAGTAGCCGGGCAGGCGTGTTTGAGGTAGGACCTGTGTCGCTGTTGCTAGCTCGCTGCGTTCCCCGCAAAATATACCAGAAACTATTGTTATTTTCCGTGTGTGTTAGTTTTAAAAATCAGTCTGTATAAACAATAAGATGGGTTTGATTATATTTTTTCTACGTCTATTATACCATACTCGTTTTTAATAATACAGTTTACAGAAAGAACAAGCACAACTACACCAAAGATATAGAAATAAAACTTTTTATCTTTGCAGTTCATCGATACCAAGATAGTAAGTACGTAGGTACTTACTATCTTGGTATCGATGAACTGACCTACAACTCGATTTTTTGAATGGGATTGAGAATGGCGACGCGACGATGCGACGGCAGTATTTGCTTTTCGCTCAGGCGCAATAGGTAGATTCTATTACGTGAGCGTCAGACATGTACCTAGTGTACCTACTGCATCAATTCATCTCGCGCGCCTACTGTAGGTATCTATTGTACAAATTATAATAATAATGCAAGGTTGTTGATGTTGTTGTACTTTCACACAAAATAGTGACTAGTGTAGATATCTGTTATCTCCTGACTTACCGACCGACATACCGACTGACTTACCAGCTGACTTACCGGCTGCGGCTGACTTACCGACTTACTGGCTGACTTTCTGCGGGAAATTGCCTTCCATACCAAAATTCTATAGATTATAATGCTTGTTTTTAGGGTTCCATACCCAAAGGGTAAAACGGGACCCTTTTACTAAGGCTCCGCTGTCTGTCTGTCCGTCTGTCACCAGGCAGTATCTCATGAACCGTGATAGCTAGACAGTTTAAATTTTCACAGATGATGTATGTCTGTTGCCGCTATAACATCAAATACTAAAAACCAGAATAAAATAAATATTTAATGGGGCTCCCATACAATAAACGTGATTTTTTTTGCCGTTTTTATAGATAATTGTACGGAACCCTTCGTGCGCGAGTCCAACTCGCACTTGGCCGGTTCTATTATTATAAGTAAGCGTAGTGCGGTAGTAAGCGTAAGCGTAGCGCGGAAGCGCTGTAACAGTCATGAAAGAAAAGGAAACAGTGTTAGTGACATTAAAAAAAAACAATGGTAGGTAAGTAATAAAATAAATTGTGTTGCTTATATTTCCCTGAAAACTAAACACCCGAAACATTAACATGAATTCCGTAAAACAAAGTTAATTGTACTTACTGTTACAATTTTATACTGTGACGCAAAATTTTTGCACAGCGGGGTCAGCGAGTTCATTTGAACTACGTGTTCGCGCGACTGGCTGGTTCCTTGTCTGTATAGTACCTAAACATGTTTTTGGGGCTGATTGTACCTACTAGTGGCGGCGACCCGACGTGGCGGGACTCGACGTGAAGGGAACAAATCCTTTTTCTGTTAGGGGATCTACAGGGTGTAAGGGTAAACACCGTTGTCACTCAAACCATGGCTTAAATTTAAAAATAAATGACCGAGGAACAACAAAAATAAAACGTTCATTTCATTAAAAGATTTTAAAAAGTTTCTATCCGACACCGTGCTCGATTTCGGAACAGCTGACTGACTGAAGGAGGGGTCGCGCTCGCGGCCGGTCAGGTCACGTCCCGCGCCCCCACCTGTGTTGAGACGCAAGTTCGTTGCCCCAGGGCATAGGGTGAAAGTCGCTTTTTGTGTCTTAGGTAATCTATACACTGGATTAAATAAAGTCAGTTTTACAATGAATTTTAAAGTGTTTTTCACCATCTAGAGAATGTATGATGGAAGGAATAGGATAAGTTTTTTATTAATAAATAACATGCAATGATACAGTTAACGGCTGGTACTATTATGATTATTTAGACACAGAACAGAAATTTCAATGTTTTGACATTTAGCTACATTCTGTAGATTACACCCGAAAAAAGAAAGAAAGATTATCATTTATTTGGACACAGTTCGCGTTCTTTGCTAGCATTATTATTTTAAAATAGTAAAAATATCTTACGATATTATTTGAGAAAAACCAATATAATAACATACAACTAACACGGCCACCTTCCTACTAGCAGTTAGGTATGCTTTATTTACACGATGCAAGTTCTTGCCTGTGGCATAAAGTAAGGAAGCAACAAATTACTGACAACAATAAGTAATACAAATACAAATACAAATATTTTATTGGAACAATAACATATTACAAGTCTTGTGTACGTTAATACTGCGTTAGTTTAATAACTGTGTCGCAGTTATTAGCGCCCACCCCAGGAGCGAAAGCAAACTGAGTTCCATTACCACAAATTTAGTTATACTTTTTGGTAGAAACTAGACATAGACATTTAATAATAATAATAAAACTAGAACTAGACATTTATTAATAATATTAATGTGTGTGTGTGTGGGTGTGTGTGTGTGGGTGTGTGTGTGTGTGTGTGAGAGAGTGAATGAGAAGAAGAAGACATATTAGTGGAATTTAAGTTTGTATGAGGCACTCTGTTTCCTCATAAGTCAGTTTTTGGAGCCATTTTTCAAGTTTTAGTTTACACTCCCGTAACGAGAGCGGATAGATATTTAATTTATCATTTATTTTGTTATAGATAACTGGACTCAAAAAGTTATAGTGTCTTCTCGCAATTACCAGTTTAACACTCTTTGTCTGACATATTCTGTTTACTCTACGTTTCAGAGTATTGAGATTAGGGTCATAGTCAATATCAGTATGCTTACGTAATAATGTGGTTAACAAAAATGCCTGTCTTACAGTAGGAACTTTGCAAAGATTATACAAGTCGTGCGTGGGGAAACGAATAGGTTTATGTGCCATGACTTTTAGAACGGCTCTTTGTGATCTTTCCAGACGAAGTAGAAGGCATTTACCAGAGCATCCCCACGCAGTAATGCAGTAAGTTATCACGGAATGTGCTAGAGCAAAATAAACAGTTTTTAACGTGTCAAAATCTCTAAGATTTTTAAACACAAATATTAATTTTCTAACACGTGACACCAATAACTCAATTTGCCCATTCCAGGACATAGTGCTATCTATAATGACCCCTAAATATTTTATTGCATTAGTACGCGTAATTGTAACACAGCTGCAGGGTGCGCCTGTATTCGAGAGGCATTTGTGAGCAGTTAGTGAGAAGGAGGAATCCGGTTGTGATATAAGTCGTGGTGCAAACGTTATGAATTTTGTTTTTTCTAAATTTAGGGTGAGCAAGTTGTCATTTAACCAATTCATAATATCCCGTAGAGCAGATTCTGCATGAAAGCGCACATCGGCCCAGTCACTTCCATGAACAAGTAACACAGTGTCATCAGCGTATGTTATAATTTTGCAATTTGTTAGGGACAGTCGACAGAGTCTGTTTATATAGATAAGGAAGAGGGTGGGCCCCAGGACACTGCCCTGAGGAACTCCGTAGGAGAGAAACTGTTCCTCACTCGTGTGGTCACCGATTGTTACAACCTGAGAGCGGTTACTAAGATAGCTTTTAAAAATATCCAGCGGTAACCCCCTAACCCCAATCTGAAACAACCTCGTGAGCAAAAGAGGGACCGAGACAGTGTCAAATGCCTTCGAGAGGTCCAGAAATATAGCTATTGTTTTAAGCTTATTATTCAAATGATTTGCAATAGCTCCAGTTAAATCAAGAATAGAATCTTCTGTGCTTTTACCAGACCGAAATCCGTACTGGTTTTCGGCAATAATTTTGTTAGTGTTTAAATAACTTAGAAGTCTATTATTTAAAACTTTTTCAAGAATCTTAGAAAGAATAGTGAGCACCGAGATAGGTCTATAGTTATTGACACTGGCCCTGGCCCCACCTTTATAAATAGGGTGTACAATAGCCCTTTTGAATACAGTGGGAAAGACTCCGGTTTCGAAAACGAGAGTGAATACATGGGAGATAATAGGGACAAGAGTATTTCTAGCAGCTCTAATTAGGGTAGAAGATATACCGTCCCAGCCTACTGCGGTATTAAGTTTCAACCCCAGGATAATTCTTTCAATTTCTTCATTATCTGTGCCAAATAAGGCCATTGAGTCATGTGGTGCCCCAGTACCAATTTCCGACTGGGAGTTATAAGGAACACGTGTAATTTTGGATGCCAGAGTCTTTCCCACATTTGCGAAGAAGTCATTGACGTGGTTGAGTGAAAGACTAGGATCTGAATGAAGAGACAAAAGTTCATTTGGAGAAGTCTTGTTACTTTTTAAGTTAGATATAGTTTTAATAAGATTCCAGGTAGCTTTTGGATTTTTACGGTGTTTCAGGAATTCAGATCTTTCATACTGGCGTCTAAGTTTTTTCAACAAATTATTGCAAAAGTTTCTATAACGTGTGTACGTTAACATAAGAATGTGATTATTGGGATTTCGTTTTGTTTTACGATAGAGATTGTCCCGATTACGTATACATTTCAAAAGCCCTGGAGTAATCCACGGTTTAATAATCCTTTTTCTACTGGGAATAGCACGGACACCTGTATTTTTTCCAACTACCGTAGAGACAATATTAACAAGAATCGCTGCAGCGTAGTTGGCGTCATTTTTGCACTCTGTTACTGATGAAAAATCCGTACTTTCTAGCATTGTCACACAAGCGTCAATATCAACGCGGCTGCGTGAGTTTATAAATTTTGGAGTTTTAGAGTTTAGTTTGCAAAAAATTATCACCGGGGCATGATCTGTAATATATGAGTCGAGAACAAGTACGATTGCAGGTTTATTTGATTTGATGATTGCGTGATCCAGGCAATTTTGTTCACGGGTAGGGAAAAGGTGACCAGGTAGCATTCCATGCGAAGCAACTGTATTCAGATACGAATCCGCATTTGTATCGTTGTTATTTGGAAAAATATTAATATTTATGTCTCCTAGTAGGACAATTGTTTTAAATGTTTTTAGTAAAGACAGAGTTTCATCCAAGCTATCAATAAAATTTAGGGTGCTCCGATAGGATGGAGAGCGATAAATTGCTATAAGTGCTACGTCAGAGTTAATTTGAAGTACGATACAATTTGCTTCGCGAATGGTGTGTGCTACTGCAGAGCAGCATATGTTTAATTTGGTATACACTACTATGCCATCGTTCTGATTTGTGTATTCGGACGTGTGTACATCAAACCCAGGCATGTGAGGTAACAAAGGGCATTTGCTTAGCCAGCACTCAGATAATACGATTACGTCAAATTCGACTTTAATTCGGTTTAGTAATATTACAAAATTATGAAAATTGGAGGAGTTGCCAAGGCTTCTTATATTGAGGTGAAAGAATTTCAGTCCATTTGATCCACTACCTAAATATGTGTGGCATTGTTCTGGGGAACATAAATGTGCATTAGTAACAGAAAGATGTTTTAAATCCTCTGTAATACTCCTGTTTTCATTATCCATAATCCGATTTGAAAGTTGACAATAAGTATTTAGACGGTGCATCTCTTGTTGTTCCTTCAACTTATGGTATGCAACAGGCAATGAAATTGTTAGAATGAGTCAATATACCTTTAGGTTTTTTTCAAATTGTATGACAAAACTTACCTATTTTATATTTTAGTATAGCATTCCTTTGCCTTTGTAAATATTTTAATCGGTAAATTATATTTCTGCAGCCAAGCAGCTTTACTATCTGTTATTTCGAAATATAAAGGTATTAGGTATGAAGCATTTTTAGTCCAGTCATATTACGGTTTCACCTTGGGCCTTGGAGTGAGAGATAATAAGCTGGAAGCTAGTATACACCTTCATTTTGGCGTTCTAAAAGTTGACTCAAACATCTCATAAAGTCTCGTGTCTGCGTCGTAAGTTATTCAAGGTCAAAGGTCACAAAAATAAGTTTTTCGCGATTATCTAAGTCTTTATAGCTCCAATGATGTTAACATTTTTTATAAAAAATGTAGAACATTTTAGTTATCATTTAACCGTGCTTTTGTATGTGGTGTTATGTCTTTTTTTTGTGCACCAAATAAACGTTTTATTTATCTATCTATCTAAAAATTTTGTTCTAAACATTTTTTTATTCGCCTAACCGGTTTTGATATAGTGAGGAGAGTCTTTGAAAAAAGTTATTGCCTTCTTATGAAACTAAGAAAACATATGGAAATTTAATGTTTCATTGTGAAATTTTTGCCAGTACATACTTGTACAAAATGTGGGATTATTCGGGAGTTTTGCAACAACTATTGACAATAATTTTGGTGAGAAATAAATCTGTTGCATATTTTCCTACTTACGACTGGATTGTATTAGTTTCTATATTGTGTAATTTTAAGCATATGAATAAGATTGTTCAGGAGAAGATTGTCATATAAGCTTGTCCCTGTAATCCACTATATATACTTACTTCATCGCCAAAGGATTATCTAGTACACACAAGCGCGTGTTATTTATTTATTCCAGGCAGTTGCTAAAAATAATACGAAATCACATTCTTGTTATTGATGTTTTATCTCTGTTGTGCCTAAAGTATACTATTAGCAATTGATCTATTTAAAGAAATAGGCACTCTGCGTTATTAAAAATAGGTATTTCGTTTATTTTCTTGGAAAATATGTTTTTATTATTCTTGTTGCAACCGATCGGTAACGATCTGATATAACGTGAATTACCTACCTACCGTGAGGTACCTACTTGAAAGAAAAAGAAAGAAAATACACGATTATGACAAGTTCGGGGTAAATATGCGTCACATCCACGCAAAACGGCCATCGCTGAGCATAATGCTGCGATCCTATGCAAGACAAGTGGATTGTACAAAGAAGTCAAAAAAAAAACAGCGGTGTAACGATTTTGATAATGACATGTTAGTGGATTGAAGAGGTTGTTAAATATTTGAATGATAAAACGAGAAAGTGTATGTAGGAACTATCTACGTTAACGTATTTGTGGTAAGTTTTGCATAGTTTACCGTTTTGTTCCCTATTTTAAAGTAAAAATTGAACTCGGATAAGTATTTTGTTTATATAAGTAATACTTGCAATAGCACACCAACATCTAGCTTGCACCTTTTAGAAGTTACCTATAAGCCAAAAACTGAAAGAAAAAACCGATCATCTTGGTTTCTGAGCATCACGCTGTTACCACAGGTTTATCGAAGCTGCGAACTTGGTTTTACACTACTGGTAACATCCAAAAAAAATCAGTACAGTACATTTTTTTGCGAAATTACTGGACTACTATCAAGATTGGGTTTCATCGATTCAGCTCTCAGCATTATTCTTCAGGAGATTTCATTGCGAAGCTCATATAAAACCGTACCTAAGTCAAAGATTCTACCAAAGAGGCTCTAAGTGATACCGTAAATAAAATCCTTACGAGATTTCCATCCAATTGACTATTAGAATTGAGCTAGCTGGGTCTCAAAATATAACTGTATTGACCTTGACTAGTGGTGAAATATCAAGGACAAAGAAAGAAAGGGAATAAGTGAAGTAGTAATAATACAATAGGTATTGTGTTTAACGAAAAACCATCCGATAGTTCTTGGCAGAAATAATGTACAAAATTACGCATAATTTTGAAATAAAACCATCTTAGTCAATGTTACCTATATAATAGCAACATAAGGTACGCCCTAATCATTTTACGCAATCTCATCATTGATAGCAAGTGTTTATTCTCTTCACTTTATTCGTAGTATTAAATTAGAGTAAATCTAAGCTACATTTATTCGTACTTTTTTTCTAGGTTTAATTGTAATTCTGAATCCGTCTGATCTCTTCAGTATAATGTCGCCAAGTAGCTTGAATTCTTTCTCAGGCACAATGGATGAACACTCGTAATTCCTCAAAATAGTGGAAAGTAAAATCTTAAGTTTCAGTAAGGCGTACTTGCGACCTGAAAAAAAAGTAAAGATAGATTTTGTTTCAAATAACATCGTTCATCAAGTTTCAAATTCATGTCATTTGAATTTTAATTGATATACAAAGTGAAAACTAATTTAACACCGAAGTAGATACTGATTTCTGAAAGCCTGATCAAGATAAAGGTGAGCTTGATGAAATTAGTGGATGCAGAGTAAAAAAGGAAAAAGATAAACCGTAAATATCGATAATAGACAAGTTCATAGATTTAAGTATTAAAAAAACTTTAGTTGCACTTGAAACACAAGAAACGGAGAAAGGAAAGTTTCAGGTTGTTGCACATTAAAACATGAATCGGTACTAACCGACACAGCTCCTGGGTCCAGCACTAAAGGGAATGTAGCTGTAATAGTGCCTGTTTGAAGAGTTCTCAGCTAAGAAGTTGTCAGGGTTGAAGGTCTCAGGGTCCTTGTAGTACTTGGAACTGCGGTGGACCTTGTAGGTTCCAATGACAACGGTGGCGCCAGCAGGGAGGACGTAGCTGTTGGTTGCTGAAAATAAATAAAGTAAAGAATCTGTATCTGTGTCGGTTTCTGGCTAAAAATATCGGAATTTGAGAAGTATTTTATTTATCAATCATATTGTACACGAAAGATTCATTATATCAGCCAAAAACGCCCACAGCATAGACCTCCTCCAAGCATCATCAAGAAAGTATAAATTGTTAGGCTATGTTCTGTTCTGAAACAGGAAATTAACCTCTATTTAAATCAATAAAAAATCGGATCCTACCAATTTTAACATCGTGATTCAGCTTTCTTGCGATTATTGGCACAGGTGGATACAACCTCAATGATTCGAGGATGACCCTCTCGAGGTATTTCATTTCAAGAGTGTCGGCGAAGTTGGCTGGTCTGTCAGAATCGCCGAAGATCTCATACAGCTCGTTGTAAACCTTCGCTTGGATATCCTTGTAGACACCCAGAAGACATAGAACGAAGCTGGAGCCAGCAGCAGTAGTGTCGTGACCCTTAAACATTTGGATTTACATCTTGCATTAGTTTTCATCTTGTACTAACGCAATTAAGACAAAAGTACAGAAATTAGGAAATAAAGATCATAAATAAGTTGTATTTGAATGTTGACTTGGGCAAATTCTAATGTCAATAATTGTGGAAACTGTGGAAACGTACCACCTGTCAAAAAACCAGATTAATTTAAAACTTACCTCAAACATAATAGTATCCACCTCTTCTTTAATTTCGTGATCAGTTAGCTGATGGGTCCCAGTTTGAGCAGACTCAGAGATCATGAGATCCAAGAAAGCGAGCCGTTTTTTCTCACCTTTGGAAAAAAGATTATTATTACTTCATCCCAATACTTACTTCACTACACCAAGATAATATAAGATAATACCACATCTCCGTAATCATAGATTTAGCAGTAATCTATTACAAAATCATAATTTAAAGAATTATAATTAAATGCCTTGATCGGGATTAGAGATAAAGCTATCTGTTTTCTGCAGCATTAGCATTATCTTTTGTGCAACATGTTATTATACAAACTAAGTCTTCAACGAGGCCTCCTCCTTGTCGTTTTCTAGATTCCAAAGTGTCTCAGATACTTTCAATAATTGTCGTGTTTTTTACCTTACTCGACTTAAAAGTGATTTTGTACCTACCAACATCATTTTCATCATTGAAATCCAAGTCATCTCGGTAGCCTTTGAACACCGTATCAGAAAGAGTTTTGTTATCAGTAGCTAGAACACTATCATCGTCGGTATTTCGTGTCAGCTCAGCTAATGTTGGTGGAATGAAACCTTTCGCTTTGTTTTCTAAGTACATCTGCTTCTTACTCTTTATCACCTGAAAATTTTAGAAATAATGCGGGATTGTTTAGTCTAATCTTGTTTAAATGTAAGGTATTATAGCTAAGTAATAATTATTATTATAATCCATGATTAATTTATATTTAATTGTTTCGTTAATTATTGCAAGACGTTTATTACAATTTTATAAAAAATTAAGTGAGAAGAAGATTGCGAGAAAGGTTATACCAAAAATGTAGTAAAGAAGAACGAATTTATCCAATTTAATGAGGTTAAATTATCTTAAAGCACGTGAGATGAATTCAAGTAGAAAAGTGTTATAGGCACCTTATTAGTTAGTCCGTGGATTATACTCAGAAGTTTCTTCTGCTCACGGAAGAATGAGGTGAATTGGAAAATGGTATCAAATCGTAACCAAAACTTGTAGTGTCTTTGGTGGATAATGTCACACATCCTGGGAAAAATTTGATAAACTATGAAAATTAAATATCTATAAAGTAATTTGGATAATATAGAAGACTTGATCTAGTGGTCGCAATGGCTATTGCTGACCATGAGGTCCTGGTTGAATATCACAGATGCAGCCCGGAGTCTAAGTATGTGCCCGGTTGATGGTTCGATGATGGTTTGATGGCTCGCCCCCTATGAGACTTTAAAAAACCGGCCAGGTACGAGTCGGAATCGCGCACGAAGGGTTCCGTACCGTTATCTATAAAAACGAGCAAAAAAAATCACGTTTGTTGTACGGGAGCCCCCTTAAATATTTATTTTATTCTGGTTTTTAGTATTTGTTGTTATAGCGGCAACAGATATACATCATCTTTGAAAATTTCAACTGTCTAGCTATCACGGTTCATGAGATACAGCCTGGTGACAGACGGACAGACAGACAGACAGCGGAGCCTTAGTAATAGGGTCCAGTTTTACCCCTTGGGTACGGAACCCTGAAAACATTACTGGTAAAATGTGGGTGTACTATGGGGATAACTGTCGTGATGTTATCATAGAAGACTGCTGAACAGTTGATGGTGAGAGAACTTACTTCATAACAGCCATAGCGTAATCAAATCCAGATTCATCTTGAGTTTTTCTTGTTATTCCCATTGCAGTTTCTACAAAAGTTAACATGCACTGGTTTATTTTTAATTGATAACAAATCGCTGATACAATTATGGTGATGCTTAGTGCTGATGAGAATGGATGCAATTTATCATGTATGAATTGAATTGAATCGTCAATATGTCTATGTGTGCCAGGGTTGCGGGTTAGTCCGAAAGGGATACCGGGACCGTGGCAACAAGCAACTGAAGGAACACGGGTGGGATTTAGTCAGTAAAAATCTGACACACCCTTCCGCTCCGCCCAGAGCGGGTGAAGTCATTGGATGATTTCCCACCCTCAAAAAAAAAAAGTCTATCTGGGATCACAGATTTTAAGACAAGCATACTTTTTGGGTTGCTAAATTGTGGCTAGAAAGAGGGTGACTACTGAGATGACTACGATACAGAAGTATGGAAGAAGGAGACAAAATGTTGCGCCGATCACAAATAAATTTGGAGAGAGAATGATGATGTTGGAAAGTTGTACAATTATTGTTTCCTAACAACACATGGTGTTACGTATTTACAATGTTCTATCTTCTTACCCAACAAGATGTCAACAGTCACTGTGCTCATGTAGTCGTGGACATCAAATGTTTTTCCTAATTCTGAGCGCATTTTCTCAACGACACTCTTGCTGTTTTGGTTGAAAACTCCCACGAACGACTTCAGGATGTTTATATGGAATGTTGGAGCTATCATTTTCCGGTGGAAACGCCATTTGGAACCTGTAGACAGTGATATTTTGTTTTAATCATGAACTGTGTAATAAAATTTGACTTTGTACCTTTATCAACATTTAAGTACAAAGTCAGATTTTATTTTATACCTACCTAATGCAAGCATTAGGTAGGTATAAAATATGTTGGCGAAACCACTGTCGTCCTACCAGCAAAATATACGCACAGCTTTGTGGTGGGTATCATAGAGGCGTCCGGTTGACTGCGCAACCAACTATACATTTTTTGGCAATGCGACCTTGGTTGCGTCGCCAATGGTGTCATAGTGAGATAGAGCCCTAAGAGGGTATAAAAGGCTAGTCAACGATGAATGACAGCTGAAAAGTTGTTTTTCTTCATAGATCTATAACCTTTAGGTATAGCTGATAAGTCACGGGGCACAAATATCTTCAAGATGTAGTAGACAATAATGCAAAATAACGAATACATCCTTTTTTTGCTGGCCAAGTCGCTAGTTAGCGACACACACACACATGGATAATTCAAAGAATATGATTATGAGACCCGCTAGAAGTATTCAAATTTTAACATACCTGTGCTGATAAGAAGTCCTTCTCCAAGCCAAGGTTGAAAGAACCTGTATTCAGGAGCCTTGTCGATGTGCACTTGGCTGTTCAGTATGACCTCAATGTCGTCGGCATCCAGAAGGAATATGATAAGCTTGGAGCCGATCCATCCTCTGATCACTGTGCCGTACTTTTCAGCATATTCCAGACCGATCTTTACTAATTCTGAAATAAATTTTATCGGATAAAAAACTGTAGTAATATTCGCAATCGCTTCAATTGAATTAGGTAGATGAACAATTTGTATCAATCACGTAAAAAATTACAATTTCAATTAATCATTTCGGGGACCCTTAACAAAATGTTACCGGTGAGTATTTAGCGCTAAGTTTTCTCACATAGTTCAAAAGGTAATATTGATTTAATTGAAAGTTAATAAAAAAATAGTGCTTTTAAAAAATAAATGAAATGTTGTAACGGAGTTGTGTTTGTTTATTTCTTACCGGTTTTTAGTTAAATTGTGTTTAGAATGAACGTGAAATACAATTAACATTATTGCTAAAAATTATACTTAAATTCACATAAGTAGTACTGTACATACATAAGATGCGATGTAGGGGAGAGGAGGGGTTAAGTAAACAACACTATGTGTACTACTTCGAGAGTCAACTGCGTTAACTCTTCCGAAAATTTGCTCGACCTTAAAACTATACTTTTAAATATACCGTACAAGGCTTTCGCGTCACTAATTTTTCCATCAAAGTTTTTGCCCCTCCGCCTACTAGGACCTAACTTAACAATAGATTCCCTTAACAATTTAAGTTGTATAAAAAGTGACGTTAACTCCACTTCCATTTAAAACTATTGTCTCTATATTTACTGATGACCGCAAGCACTCGCCACAACACTTAAACTCATATTGGAATCACTTTACTTCTTGACAAGGGAACGTCACTTCGTCTCTGGTCAGGCCATCTGCACAGCTTTACGAACCTCCCGCTAATTGATCTTCTCTTCGACCCAATTCTGGTGACATCTTTTATACATTCTGACCGTCACGCCAACGATGACAACCGCCAAACACACAGCAATAAACAACAGCACCGTGTTGATAGCTGTCAGCTGCTCCTGTGTAACCGCTGCGGCATTCGAACCACCCGCTGCCGTCTGAGCGATAATCACCTCTTCCTTAGACATCGTGCTCCCCATGGCCCGTGACCCGACGTGACTTGAAGCTGACCGAAGTCGACTAAACTGCGACTCTGACTAGCCCTCGATCGAGGAACTGTAACGCCGTCCAGCCAACTGGCAGGGTCACCATGCGATGTGGGGGAGAGGAGGGGTTAAGTAAACAACACTATGTGTACTACTCCGAGAGTCAACTGCTCTCCTCCTTTAATTGGTGGCATATATATACATGATAGTACGTGACACTATGCTAATACTATGGTTACGAACTCACTTATTTACCATAACTTAAACTATGTACTATACGTGATGTGCTGATGAACAATGTACGTGACTTCACACCACACCATATTCAATTTCCCTTGATTTGCAAATCATGAAAAGACGCGAGATACACATTATTTTAATTTAGGTTTTGAGCAAATGCTTCATTTAGCATAACCAATCCAGTAGATTAGGTGTTGTACTGTAAAAATATGAATGTCTTTTTTATCTTGAATTAAATATGTAGTTTGAATTTTTTTTTTTAGTTGATGGCCATGACGAGCAATATCTACATAGGTAGGTTACGTAACCTACCAAAGTTTGTGAATGAAAAATAATTAGGTTATTTTAGATAAAAAATATTTCTTGATAATTAATCACACGAAACGCCACTTTTTTGGAAATACTGAGGTGTTTAACTTACGATCAGGCTTCTTCCCCAAAGCAAGAAGAGCGTTTCCGAAGAATGGTACAGGTTCAGGTCCTGGGAGTACGTTGCCTAATTTGAAGAGTCTGGACTGCTGCTGCCATCTATGTATCAACCATAGGACTGACGTGATGAGCAGTAGGGGGTAGAATATAACCCGTGCATAGTTCACATGATTGGTGTCGTCAACGAAAGACGCCATATTCCTGGAAAAAATAATCTAGTTTCCACCGGGAAATTTGTGCTTCAAGAATCTTTTGGCGTTTGAATGACGTTGACAGGGAGGCGCTGCTGGTAAATATAAATGAAATTGTTTTGTAAAATATATTGAAAAGACAAGATGGTGGTGCTAGCTCCGATTTGAGCTACGCGCCGAAAGATCCTTGTATAGCTATAGTGGAAGTCACTTCAGTACTGTACTCACAGCACAGCTTTAACATTATTTTCTCTGGGAAAGTGAGCTCAGTAGGAAGGTTTTAATATGATGCGATAACCGTTGTGGCGTTTGGAGAATCTGACGGTCGATCCAGTGATAAGACGTTCGGCAGTTTTACGGTTTAAGGGTGTATACACGTTTAAAGTTGGTACCCGGCGCCGACAATCATTGGTTGGGTAAGGGCTCCTACAAACAGGCGCGATATCGCGGGCGCGACATGGATTGCGCTGCCTGTCGCGGCCGCGATATCGCGTCACGAGGCTTAAAACTGCCTGCGCCGACCTGGGTTGACAATCAGCGATTGTCGCCGCCGACAAGCGCTGGCGTACTGGCGCCGGTTGCGTATGTTCTACATGAATACGTCCTAATGCGCCATGCATACCTACTTATTTCGTAACAATAATGTGCAAAGTTAGTATTCTCAAAACTGCTAACAGTTGTTATTCTGCATTAAATACTTGAAGTTTATTCACTTTTTACACTGTGGTAGTATTAAAAATTATTGTTAAACATAGGTAAATCGCGATTTACAGTGTGTAAAATTGTAAGTAGGTATTACGACAAAAAATTATTGGAACATGTTCCTTTTTATAGGTGCCTAGGTGCATTTAAAAAAAGGAAATCCATTTATTTAACAGATTAATAAAGGATACCTGGCAGAAACGTAACTTTTCCACGTGCTGCTGATGATACAATGTTCATGAAATGTTAACGTACAAATGTATGTTATGTGTGCTAAATAACTATACTATAATAATAATATAAGTGTATTCAATATATCCTTTTTTATTGATAGGTACACTGCTACTCTATCTAAAATAACTGCTATGCACATAAATATTCAAGGGAATTGAACATTTTGTCACTTACTCGCTTGGTTAAGCATAGGTACTTTTATTATTATTTTTTTTGAGTGTAGGAAATCATCCAATGACTTCTCCCGCTCTGGGCGGAGCGGAAGGGCGTGTCAGACTCTTACTAACTAAAACCCACCCGTGTTCCTTCAGTTGCCTGTTGCCAAGGTCCCGGTATCCCTTTCGGACTAACCCGCAACCCTGGCAGGCATCGGTCCTAGCGGACCCCGCCAATTGAAGCATAGGTATTGAGGTGCGTAGTTATCTACGTCTATTGTATGTCACTAGTATAGCAGCAGATTTTAGGCATATAAAGAGATACCTAGGTAAGGTATATACGCCATCTGATCAGAGGCTATAGACAAAATCCCTTTTCTGTAAGCGTTAACGCTAACGGAAATATCAAAATGTTTGGCGTTGACAGCAGCAGTCACTTGACATCTCTAAAGCTAATGTCAACTCCATACAATTTGATCTTTCCGTTAGCGTTTGCGCTAACAGAAAAAGGATTTTGTCTAGGCCCCCTGATATACGTATGTATCCCAGCGTAATGGCCACCATGAAGGTAGTAATGAAAATAAATACGTACCTTAAGTACTCGTACCAAGACCTCACTTATTACTGCTAAGAACCACCTCACAATACTGATTTTAAAAATTCGTTCACGAATTTTATAAAAAAAGTTTTTGTAGGTAGGTACTCTTATGAATATGTAAATGCATAATATGGAAATGCATTATTCACATAGCCACACATAGGTATGCGAAATGTTTGCCTGTTTTGAAGAAAATGTGTAGGTATGCTATAATTTTAGCTCAGGAGTTTCACAGAGGCCATCGGCCAATGACTTTAGTGTAACTCATCACAAATCTTATGCATATTTTCTTGTTACTTATGAGTGCATTTTATTAGTTTCTAGATAAGTACCTATGTCTTATATCCTACACCATCGCCAAAGTAATAGGTAGGAGGTATTATTTATTGATGTTATTGTTCGGTCCGGACCTATGAAATTGGCGTTTTTTTCTCAAAAATAGACTCGTCACTTCTATGATTTAAAATATTCATCAATTGCTTGGTGTTATATCGAATAATGACCATCATAGACAACTACCAATAGATATAAAACCTTATTACTTATAGTTTTCTAAACATAAAAAATACCTTAAAATGACTCCTCATTTTTACCCGACTACGGCGAAGAAAAAAGGAGGGTTATGATTTTGACCGGTATGTATGTATGTATGTATGTATGTTCATCTGTTCCCTCCTATCTTCCAAACCACGTATCACAATTTGACAAATGAGGTATCGTTAGTAGCGTCGTGATTGTCCGCTGGTTATAGGCTATGTGAAGTCACATTAAATTAAAAATGGCGCCCTCTAGAGGACATAAAGTGAGGAATAAAAAAAAAAAATGGTTTAATCGTACCATGTTGGGTATCAAATGAAAGGGCTTAATGAGCACATTTCAAAAATATATATATGATAACCCCAAAAGAATTAAAAAAAAAAATCAAGTAATAAAAACTAAAACCCAACTACGACTTAAAAGGTATAAACAAGACACCACAGACAGACAAATTAAAAATCCGGAGTCACACGTAATCTGTTCGATTTATGCCCTAACACGTGTGACTCCGGATTTTTAATTTGTCTGTCTGTGGTGTCTTGTTTATACCTTTTAAGTCGTAGTTGGGTTTTAGTTTTTATTACTTGATTTTTTTGTTAGCAGAAATGACCACAATTTTTTTTTAACTTGTTTTTTTCGCTTAATCTAATTGGCATACGTTATCTTAGTTTTTAAACCTTAGTGCATAAAAGTTTTAAAACATTAGTGTTCATGGTTGCTAAATAAATTAAGAAAATGTTAGTATGAAAAATGCAACTTCTTTAAAATTCCCCACACAAGTCGCTGATTTCATAGGTGGGGACCTAATATGTAAACAAAGACTTATTTGTTTGAGTAAATTATTATTTTATATTTATTTATTCCAGTTGCTAAAAATAATACGAAATCGCATTCTTATTGTTGTAGTAACTCTGTTGTGCCTGAACTATATTGTTAGCAATTGACCTACAGTTTCTTCTTGCTATGGTTAAAATAATAGGCACTCTGCTTATTAAAATTAAAGCATTATGTTATTGCGACAGAATAGTAACAATCTGATATAACGTGAATTGGAATTTATTATAAAATTATTACTAATATATTATATATATATTCCTAAAGACTCAGGAGGTAGGTGGGTAGGTACTTATGATTCTGGAGACTTCGGACAAAAGGTTAAATTTAAAAAACAAGCCTAAAAATAGATGTGAAATAATAAAATGGTTTGACGTCCACGATTGACGCCAAAGTATGTTATTATATTTAGATTTGAACTTTACGAAATTAACGAAGTGGGCTTATAAATCAGGCATTTGTTATCTTAATGAATAATTTGTACCCATTTCTAAATAAAGTTTGGGAAAACTTTGTCTCCATTACATTGTAATGAAGCAATAATACATTACTTAGGTGCGTATGTGCTATCAAATAGTTTTTTTATAATAATACTAGCTGAGATATTCTGGTGTAGATGCCAGTAGGTACACCAAGGTACCCGAAACTGTCAAACTTTCCCAATCAACCTTGAACCTAATGCTTTAGCGATAAAGTCTAAAAACTACAAAAAAAAATTGACATATTGTAGCTTGATGTGCTGGCGACTGTACCTACATATATTTATAATAAAAACTAAAACCCAACTACGACTAAAAAGGTATAAACAAGACACCACAGACAGATAAATTAAAAATCCGGAGTCACACGTGTTAGGGCATAAATCGAACAGATTACGTGTGACTCCGGATTTTTAATTTGTCTGTCTGTGGTGTCTTGTTTATACCTTTTTAGTCGTTTATTACTTTTTTTTATTTTTTATTCTTTTGTGGTTATAATACAACGTGCCGCTACAATGGCGACATTAATTTAACACACGGGTAGGGCTAGTGGCCAGTAACCATAAAAATTATAATAAAATAAAATAATTCGTAAATTGAAAAAAAATATATTTTCAAACAAACTAAATAATAAAAACATAACCAAAATTGAGATCACTCTTTGTAAAAGATTCATTCATGTAGGTACCTACCAGCTGGCTTACGTTCCATAGGTCAAGATCCTTTGTCGGCATAATTTCTAGGAAATTGCGCGGCTTTCCTTTTATTCGCCTACATATGATCCGTGACCCCGGCAAATGAACTCTTCGCTACAGTTCTTTAAGTACAGGTTGCTCCAGGATGGTAATTTACAAAATTGTAAATAAATCAATAAATAATAACATTTAATGAAATTAAAATATTTTCCTAAAACGAATACGCGAAATCGGATACGTGTGTTAAATTAATGTCGTCATGGTAGCGGCACGTTGTATATATATTTTTGAAATGTGCTTATTAAGCCCTTTTATTTTATACCCAACATGGTACGATTAAAGGATTTTTTTTTTTAGTTCCTTACTTTATGTCCTCTAGAGGGCGCCATTTAATACGACGTCACATGCCTATAACCAGCGGACGATCAAGACGCTTCCAACGATATCTCATTTGTCAAATTGTGATGAGTGATTAAGAAGATAGGAGGGAACAGATGAACATCCATACATACATACATACCGGTCAAAATCATAAGCCTCCTTTTTTTTTCGCCGTTGTCGGGTAAAAAGGAAAATGTTCCATGCGATTACGTCGTGCCTAGCAACTGAAAAGTATAGTATCACAAGATAAAAGAAGCACTTCTGAAATTACTGCCAAAATTGAAGTAAATAAATGAGAGGAAATCTAAACATGACTGTAGATATACGTATACATAAAAAAATGCCTAATTTTAAAATGATACTAAGAAAACATGACACAGATACATTTCGTAAATATGAGCAATTATTTTACTAAGATAAGACAAGGCACTATTATACGAGGCATGCCTTTTAAGTTTTGTCGTTTGAAGAAAAAAACACAACTAGAACCTTATAGTACTTTTTATTGTTTTTCAAAGTATTCACCACGTAGCTTAATACACTTTTCCATTCGCTCAAACCAGTTATTATAACATTTATTCCACTCTAACGTGGGGGTGTACAAAATGGCTGACTTGAAAGCGTCGACTGCTTCTTCACCGGACTGGAACCTTTGACCACGAAGACTTTTCTTAATTTTAGGAAATGTAAAGAAATCGTTAGGGCTTAGGTCAGGACTGTATGGATGATGGTCAAGAATTTCTACTTTTTCCTCGTTGACGAGCGCTGTGTGAGCTTGCGTTGTCGTGGTGCAGGATGATGCGTCGCTTTGAGTTAGAATTTCGAAGTTCGGCGATGACTTGTGGTAAACAAACTGTGGTATACCACTCTGCGTTAACCGTTCTACGATCTTCAAGTATCTTCAATAGTCGCAACATGGCCGGTTTTTCCAACGAACGTGGCCACTATCTTCTTTGAAGTGCTTCGAGAACGAACAACCTTAGTCGGCTTTGGCTCGTCTTGAAAGACCCAGATTGTAGATTGTTGTTTGGAATCAGGATCGTAGGCATAGATCCATGATTCGTCACCACTGATGATATCGTAGACGTGGTTTGACTGTCCTCGGTTGAACCTTTACAGAGTTTTCTTACACCATCTGACGCGGGCCGCCTTGTGATCGTCGGAAAGCAGATGCGGTATCCAACGGCAAACTAACTTTCTCACACCAAGCGCTTAATGCAAGATCTTCTGAATGGTTGCCCCTGAGATGCCTAATAGAGCCTCTATCTCTCGATACGTCATATGACGATCTTCGAGAATTAGTTGTCTCACAGCAATGATGTTATCTTCAATGAAGGCGGATTTTGGGCGTCCTTCGCGAGATTCGTCACTAACACTAGTATGTCCACGCTGGAATTCTAAATACAAGCGTTCGACAGTCTGCAGACATGGGGCTTCATCACTGAACACAGATGTTAGCTCTTCAAAACACTGAAGCCGTGTCAGGCCTCTTCTAAAGTTGTAGAAAATTATTGCACGAACATCTTCCTTAGAAAGATTCATTTTCGTACGTAACCTGACAGATTCCAATCGACGCTGTGACTAAACAATAGCATTAATCCTAATACTTTCAACTGTTTCGAGATTCCAAATTTAAAAACATTCGAATATAGAACAGTTCCAAATTCAAAATTGCCGGGAAATATGGAAACGACAGAACTTAAAAGGCATGCCTCGTAATTGTTCATTAAATGAAGACTTTTCCTTTCAATATTCCAACTAGCTTTTGCCAGTGGCTTCACCCACGTGGATATCGAAACGGGATAAAAATAAAGTGAGAAATAATGAAAAAAAAAAATGTGATGAAATAAAGTGTGTGTGGGTGTTAATCCAGGATTAACTATCTGTGTGCGTTTCATCCAAATCCGTTCAGCCGTTTTTGCGTGTTTGAGTTGTAAACAACCAAACATACAAACTTTAACATTAATTTATAATATTAGTAGGCTTTTCTGAGAATCTGTTATAGATTTAAAAAACTATAACCATTCCCCCCAAATAGTTATGATATTTTATAACAAAGCCGCACGTACCGGTTCAACAACATAATGCATTTACCTACTTAAAACTAATTTTGACACTTATTTATAATCTATGCTTTTCAAAAACAAGCATACCAATCACAATGCGAAAAAAACACAAGAAAAAAACCTTACGTCAATCGAAAGTCGAATAGAGTCCAAATTTTGTTAGCGGTACATTTTCCTAATACTAAAACGCCGTAACACAGTGCAATACCAATCTCACGCATGGCCTTAGTTCTTGAACATTAGAAACTCAATGATAGCAAGCACCGGCAGAGGAATTACCTGTGCTAGGTGCTTCAGAGTTTGGTGCCTGTTTCCATGATTATCATGTACGATCGAGTAAATCCTACCTTAAATAGGTAAAACCGTCTACGTAGGTCACACACAACATAGGTCTCCTTTGAGAAGGCTATGGAGGTGACCACCACAACCGTGACCAGACCACCATCATCGAAACTGCCATCATCGAAGTGAGCCCTTTGCCTATGCCTTTTTGAAAAAACAAGCAAAAACAAACAAGCAGATTTTCAAAAGCTAAGTTAGGGCTTAAAAGTTCAATTTTAAGCCCCAACTTAGAGCTATTAATCATCATTATCCTATCCTCATCCTTTATACATAACATGGGATGAGGTTTATTGGGATATTGAGCCATAGCTATGCTGAAGAAATTAAGTAACAATCTAGGGTCCAGAACTCCAGATATTGAAATGCAGCTTGGGAAATTGGCAGACTAGTATCACATGTGGAATCTCTTGGGGCTGGCTGAAAATTGTTTGGATAGGCTGAGCCAGAAGGAAGTTCGATAGGTTGAGAGAATAGTCAAGTGGGTTAGTGGAAAGAAAAATCCATCTTTCTGAGGGTTCTTTTTACTACCTATTTTTTATTATAATAGTGTTAACAACTAACTCAATTTGATATTGATCAACATCAGAGGGCCCTGGACAAAGTAACATTCTATCAACGATAACGATGCATGGAAAAGGCAAAAATGTATAGGGCTGACATAAGCTTTCGAAAAGCTTATGTCAATCCTGTTGAAAGTCGTTGTAGAAATACGAAACGCTTTCGAAGCGATTGTCACTTGTCTGATCATTCTACAAGCGTGTAGTACCTAAGTCCCTGAGCACCGGTCTTGCACTGATGTATCGGTCAGTTCGATTTTATTCAGACTAGTAGATAAGCAAGATAATAAATTGTAATTAAGTAACATCCACTATATATCATAGCCGTAATCGTATTTGTCCACTAATGGATTATTTGTACATCCATTAATGTGTAAATATGATATGAAGGGCTCAGAGTAGTAAGCACTATTACGGCCAAATATTGTGGTGTAAGGACTTTGATAATGACAAGTTAGTGGCTTGTCAAGGTAGTTGTTAAATATTTCAATGATAAAAAAAGATAAAGATAGTTTAGGTAGTACGTATCCTATTTATGTTAAGTTTGGCATAGTTAACCATTTTATTATAAGTAAATAGTAACAAAAAAGATTTGGATAAATATTTTGTTTATTTACGTACTAATAATTAATTTGATTATATTAATAGGGCGTATTAATAGGGCTTTTGATCAAAGCCTGGATTATGAGTATCGAGACTGGGTGTCACTGTTATTACAGCTCTTAGTGTCATTCTTCAGGTCATTTCATTCATCTCGTTAAGTACTGCATGACATAAAGAAGCTATACCAATTCGTTATAATACGTAAAACTTCCGTGATAACCTGATTCACACACGAGAGTAAAATTAATTAATAATTAGGTTGTTTTTCGAAATATGTGGCATCGATAACACGTGTTAAAGCTGGTATTTTCCTACAATGTAAAAACTATAAAAGGTTTATACATTAAAACACCGTTTTATTTTATACAATTACCTACATTTTGATAGTTATCACGCTTCATCTGGCAGTGAAAGAGGTCCCATTCACGTTCAATGCAATACAAGTTCATGTTTACCGAAAAAACAGTTTTACAACACGTTTCCATCTAAATCTTTACGTGCAGTGCAATTATACGTTTCGTTACAAAAATACAAATGTCATTACACGACAGAGCGACGGTTAACTTGAGTGGGTGATAAGATAAAATACAATCTCCAAAGCGTTCGGAGGTTCATAAAGTCGTTGTTTCGAATCATGTGTGATGCAGTGACTCGGAAACATTCAGAGATGGGTGACGATACAGTGTCGGAATTAGAGAAAATTCATATAAATGGAAAGGACCACGAAAAGGAATTTAGTGAATCTAAAGATGAATATCTCAATAATGACCCACGAGCACCGTTTAGGAGACAGGTGTGTGTTAAAAAGCTATTTAAATAAATGTTAAATGAAGTACTTCTGCATAAAAAATTGTGCACGCAGGTGACGTATGATAAGTTTTTCTTAGTAACGTTAAGTTGACAGTGGACACAGGTTTGATCTATTTTTATACAATTACTTCTTAAATTGGTTAGGGTTAAGCAATTATACATCATAGATTGTACACATTATCGACCGGATCTTGTAGTGTATTGATTTCCTCAACGCACATTATCAGTAAATAGCTTCCTTTACTGCAATTATGGTAATTTTGGGAATTAGAATTACCCGCATTGTTGCTTGATAATGTGTTTATTGGAGCATCTCATCAAGGTGGCTTTAAAATAAAGTTATAAATTGTTTTTTTTACATACTTTTTGTTTCAACGAATTTTTTTAGGGTTTTCTAGCTTAAAGTTTGAATTTTATTGAATAATGTGCTTACAAAATCCTTTAAGTATTACCTGTATGTGACAATTCGTTATTTGATTGCCAATCTTTCGTATTATTGCTGATCAAATTGTTGCTAAACTCATAAATATAGCCTTTTTTAAATAAACATAAACACATAAATATAATATAGCCTTTTTATATAAACACTGTGCCTAACTCTGCGTAACATGCAAATTCAAATTCAAAGTCAGATGCAACCATGTTGCTGTGTCACCTGCAAATGTCAGTTTTTGTTGCTCGCTTTTTAGGTAGAAGTTGTTTGTTTTGTACAACTTGTTTATTTTCCTATGTTGGAGGATTACAAACCTAAATAAAGAAAAATAAAAAGCGGTTTCAATATTAACGCCGACTAAAATCATGTGTGAATCAAATTAATTATAGTATGAGTCACATTTTAAAATATTTGTATTTTGATTGAGGCATTCTGTTTCGTGCCTAATTGTTTTAATATTTTTGTGTTATTTATTTCATTCACACTGTTAGCAATTAAACTATGCAAATAGACGTTTATTACTGTCTGTGTTTATAGCATTTAAAAGGATCCTATATCGGCGGAATTAAACAATATTTTTTCTTAAATTTTGGTATTATAAAGTATTTGCAAAAAACAGGCTTATATTAATAAGTATAAGCCTGTTTTTTGCAAATTAGGAAATTTTATGACCACCGAATGTTATAATGGCATTAAGTTTATGAATATTTTAACTATATTATGGCTAAAACCTGCTTATGTTTTAAATAACAACCCTGAAATTAAGTGTTGAATATTAGTAGCTACTACATAAAAATATGATTAGGTTATTAATGTGAAAGTGAGTTTGTTTCTTTGCTTGTTTGTTACGCTTGCTACTGCTATTTTACAAACATCCAAATCCGTTCAGCCGTTGCTGAACGGATTTGGATGTTTGTAAAATGAAGACCATGACCTGGGTAAGGACATGGAATACTTTTTATCCCAGTAGTACGTTTTCGTGTGATAATACGTGGGCAAAGCCGCTGGCAAAAATTAGAAACAGCAAGTCTGTTTCAGGGTTCAGTTTCATTCGGTATTTTTTTAGTATACAAGCCGTATTGTCGATGAGATTTCCCATCGGCAAAAATTATGAACTTTCATACAATTTTCAAAAATCCTTCCTTTCGCTAGTTAAGGAACTCTAATGCTTCTAGACCCAGGTGCCTTGTCTGCCGGTGAATTAATGAATGAATTTAATCTTTTTATTAAGTAGATGGAGCCAGTCTAAGCAGTCATCTATTTTTGAAGTGGTCATAAAAATTACCCATGGCAATAATTCATGATACATTCACGGCAGTAAATTCCTTGCTATAATTTCGTAATCTAAAGCACTATAGCCGCTTTATCTAGGTACTATCTAAAGTCACCTGTGACACTTTTTATCCCAGTATTACACGTGAGCAATTTGCCTAAAAAATACCAAGTGCGAATGGATTTATGATAAAAGTTGAATAGAACACGTGTTTTTGGTGATTTTTGTAGTAAACTTAGCATACATTTTTAATTCCATGTAGGTTACTTGTTTCAAAATATTTAGTTTATGAAAAAATTCTCGACAAAAATGTTCAATCATAAATTAAAACTGGTCGATGATTGTATTGTTTAATTGGAAGCTGTGTTCGGAATAATGCACTACTAGCACACTTTCTTTGTGACTATCAGAATTGTGTTCTACGTAATTATAATGATTACATATTGTTTACCTACTGTTAGATAGTGTGAGGTTACACGTGCATGTGCTAGATTGTGCATAAAGATCAAAACAGCTGTTTTGTTACAATGTATTTTATTTTACTAAGTGTCTCGTGGGTCTTATTTTCAGCATAAAAAATCTGTGTGTTTTGACTTTGTAGGGTGATAAGTTCAACACACAACTTTAAGTAGATAACTGTAGTTTTGAATACCCCCTTATGCCCATGGACGATCATTAATAGTCTAATATTTTCCCTAGTTAGTGCTAATAAAATGTACGTTTTAATAGTCTATTCGGATAGATTCTGTTTAGGATACCTACCTACTTTATAACCGAACATATCTTTAACGTCGACAGCAGCTGTACCATTTTCATACAATATTGCACTATATTCGGCCATTGCCATCATTATTATTTCCGGATATATCAAGGTTATTCACTTATTAAGATGAGGCAATCTTTTGCTTAACTGTAAACAAAAATAATCCGGATATCGCGTATAGCGTCTATTTAGTCAAGAAAAACTATGTTATTATATGAAATAGTTAAAAATGTTTTAAAACAATGTTTTAACATGAATTTTGTTTACAGGCAATCATCTCGTTCGGAGTGTTCATGGTCACCCTCGGTGCTGGTGCCACGTCAGGAATCTCCGCAATCTTAATACCACAACTAAAACATGCCAAGGGAAAACATGCCTTCTCCGTGGAACTGGTATCATGGGTAGGTACGTGTATACTTCGACTGTGACCAAACCTTTGCTAATGTTCATTAATGGCATGAATTAATTTTGTTTTTCTTTTATCTTTCAGCCGCTATATCATCCCTGGCTCTGTTCTTCGGTAACCTGATGTCGGGCTATTTAATGGATAGACTTGGAAGAAGACTGTCTAGTTTATTACTGGCTGGGACATTTGTAGCTGGTTGGCTAGTCATCGGGTTTTCGAACGACCTCATGTATTTAATATTAATAGGAAGATTCATCACAGGTCTGTGTCAAGGATGGCTTGGTCCTCTTGGTCCAGTGTACGTGGGAGAAATAAGTTCTCCAGCCTTTAGAGGATTATTCTTAGCTGCTCTATCCTTGGGGATCGCAGTTGGTGTGTTCATGTCACATTTATTTGGTACTTTCCTACACTGGAGTTTAGCTTCCTTGCTTTGTGGATTTTTCCCTCTATTTGGTGGCCTGATCCTTTACTACGCTCCAGAATCACCATCGTGGTTAGCATCTAAAAACAGAATCGACGAATGTATTATCTCGTACCAATGGTACAGAGGAAACAGTGTAGCAATGAAAACAGAACTGGATAAAATGATTGCAGATCTTTCATCCAAAGAAAAGAATCAGGGTAAAATGCAAACTTTAGCTGCAAATATCAAAAAGCCAGAATTTTATAAACCATTGGGAATAATGACGACATTCTTCGTTATAACGCAACTTTCTGGAGTCAATGTTATTTGTGCGTACACAACAGATATGATGAAAGAACTCATTGGTAGCGGTTCAACTAGTTCTTACACCTACGCTGCTATGTTAAGTATAGATGTGTTGCGATGCGTGTCACTGGGAGCTGCTTGTATCATGCTCAGGAGATCCGGCAGAAGACCTATGGCGATATTCAGTGGTGTGTTTACAGCTTTATCGTTGATAGCGTTAGCTTTGTACCTATATCTTTACAATTTTGGTATCGTCCGTCACATGTCACCATTTATTTCATTAGGACTTATGGGATTCTATATAATTGTATCTAATTTAGGAATATGTCCTTTACCGTGGAACATGGTGGGAGAACTATTCGCTGTAGAAACAAAGGGATTATGTTCAGGTATCAGTGTTATGATGACATCAGTCGCCTTCTTCGCAGTAGTTAAGACAGCGCCCGCCATGTTTATAAGTATAGGCCACCATGGAACTTATCTCTTCTACGGGTTGTCAACTTTGTGTGGTACAATATTCTTATTCTTCTGTTTACCTGAAACAAAGGACAAAACTTTGCTGCAAATAGAAGAACACTTTAGGTATGGAAAGAAAAAAGATAGTAAAGAAGTAGATATTTAGTAAATAGAGCTTAGAACATCAATAGATGACGGTATTAATTGTTATCTAAACGAATTTTTAACTGATCTCTTAGGGGACGTTCCGACGTGATTGCGTAAGTCCTAAGGTACTCACCATTGATGTCAGGTCACCGTCGATGTCAGTTTGAATAACCAATCAATGGGGCCGTATTTTTTATCATTGAAGTTGCTTAAAACAAAGTATTTTGTTAAATATGTCAATGTAATATACAATTTTTGTTGTAAATTATTACTGGAGGTGTGTAATAAAGATGGAACAAATGTATGAGTATTTATGTGATTTAGTTAACCTAGTTTGATATGATAGTACACTTTGATTGATTGAAATTGTCCATAGCATAGTTTTAATGTTGAACGCAGATAATATGATGGTCGAGTAAATACATAAAATAGAACATAAATTAGATTAGATAAAACAATTTATTAAATAGAAGATTTTGTTGCATATAATTATGACTGTATTAATTCTTGAATCCCGTTTGTGATGTAAGTTTAAGTTTGTACTTATTCTATAAGAGTCAAAATAAAAAACCGATATTAAATATTAGTTTTTATTAAAATGACCTTGTTGTTATTATTGTTTATTGAGTAACAACTCATGAACGCACCAATCAAACAACATGAATAGTTTTTATTAGTGTATCAAGATAATTATTTTTCCATTTTTATTATATAATATATAAGGAACGTGTTACGTAGGCTACCGAAAACAACCCAGAACGAAGTTAATTTCAGTTCTGAAGAATCAAACAAATACAGTATTTTTCACGAATTTGATGTCAGACTGACGTCCTACGTAGATACTCGTATGAACCAAAACTCTGTTAAATTTTTAAAACTAAAATTTATTTTATTTTCAACAAATTACTTCGTAGTAGGTATGATAAACATAATTGATTGGACATATGATAATAAGCAATACGTAAACGGTTCATTGACATGAATAAGTTACTATTTCACAATAATTATATCATTGAATATTTGTCGGTAAGTTACCGTTAGTGTAAAGGTTTTTTCCATTCCTAATATGTTATTAAAAATGGTCAAATTGGTGTTTTATATTAAATCCGTGATCAAGGGCAATTCTAACATTTATTGATTGTTATCACCGACTTGTCCTCGCGACCTTGTTTTTATTGGGTGCTATGACTTTGTGGCTAAGTTTAGTTTTAATTTATACAAAACTAGCTTTTGTCCGAGGCTTCGCCCGCGTGGATGTCAGAAAATATCCCACAATCGGGATTTATGTGTTAATACAGGTAAAAACTATCTGTGTGTCAATTTTTTTCCAAATCCGTTCAGCCGTTTTTGCGCCAATCCGGAACGTACACCCAGGCAAACGGACAAAAATTCTAAAAACTATATTTTCAGCTCATACTCGGTCCCACACCTCGCTTTTTTTTCAAAAATATTCAATGTACTTACAGTTTTGACTTCGTTTAGGTCAACAGTTCACCTAAGGGTTCCTTCACATTAAGCACTGATCATGCTAAGGTTTTTTAGCAACAAAACCAACATCAATGCTTCGCGCTCGGTACCTACGTAGGGTATCGGTGGCACCTACGCGGGGACTACGCTTCGTCTACGCGGGGTCCACGAGACTTCAACGCCTATGCTGGCCCTACACTAAGGATTTTGCTCCGGAGTGGAAACACTAACAGCATTATAATATAATACATGATATTTCCTTCAGTTTTCCCGTTTGACCCAGGCCCTCAACTCTCGTCATAAATTACTATCATATCAACAATAAAATGTAAAAATATTTTTGTTCAAACAATGATTAGTACGGTATCACATTACCTATATCATTGTGACGCTCCAATTGGCATTATGTGCTTAGCTAACAAACCAAGTATCGATAAAAGAAGTAAAAATACTTTACTTTTATGACACTTTTTTCGTGTAGAATATTTATATTTTTAGCTTTGATAGTGTACAGAAACTTATGGCCGATTCCTATAAATTACGGACCGTTATTGGTATAAATTAAGACTCCTGTATCTCTTCCTATAATGAAGCAAATACCTCATAGCTTTGCATTGTAGACCCTTCCATATGAAAGTAACTATCACAAGTAAAATTAGCTTACGAATCTATTTTTTTAATGCCCAGTTTGGAAATAAAAATGATACCATTTGGTAAGTACAATGATTCGTTTTTGTTTAAAGGAACCCAGCATTAGGCTGCGTTTCCACCAGAGATGTGCGATGGAAATGTGTCGTGGGAGGATGTCTAGCTGTGCTGTGAAAATGTGTGGGGGGTTTCCACCAAAGCTGTGCGATGAAAATGTGCCTACGAGGATGTGTAGCGGAGCTGTGAAAATGCGCATTAATGTGTGGTGCAAGGATGGATGGACTGGCTGGCACAGTATGCGCAAACCTCGCAACACATCCTTCTCAACACACATTCCTCGCAACACATCCCTCGCGACACATCCCTCGCACACATCCCTCGTACACATCCCTCGCACACATCCCTCACTTGTTTTGTATGTGCAAAAATCTAGCTCCGCTGAGCCGTTTCCACCAGAGCTGTGCTGACCGAGGCAAGGTAAATGAAGGGATTCTATTGGTTCTTTACAAACACATCCCTCGCTACGCATCCTCGCACATCTCTGGTGGAAACGCAGCCTTAGTCATATATAGGTCACTATCCTTAAGTATATTTTATTTCAGCGATTTTGATAAATACTGTTTTGAAAATTAACTGTTTCATTATTACTGTTTTGGCTGTTTTGTAATAACAGCCGCACGGGTCGATCCATCAGGTTAAACTACGCTTGCCGGGATTGGTCGGTGGATGGGTGACCATCTTCACATAATTATGAGTGCCTCGGAAAGCACGTGAAGCCGTTGGTCCCGGCTGTCATTTGTGGATCTTTGACAGTTGTTAAGGGCCGTCAGAAGCCCGAAAGTCTGACAACCAGTCTTACCAAGTGGTATCGTATTACCCTCTTACATAGTTGGGAAAAGGCTAGGCCGATGATGATGACTGTTCTGAAAATGAACCAGTCGATTTTTTTTTATTGTTATGAAACCTATGAATAGATTTCTTTCTGGTAGTCTGTGATGTGGCTGACCCTTCCGGCTCCAGGTAATTTTTTTGATATAGGTTCTTTTAGGTTTAATGTGTAAGGGGATACCACGATAGCGGGTCAAAGCAACAAGAAAGTTAACACTTACGCATGTTTATTATTGATATCTCTGAATTAGAACAGTTGAAAAAAAATGTTATGATATGTTTTAACTGCTATGTAAATTATAAAAAACTGATACATTCGAACACAATAAGTATCCATTTAGTGGTATTTCCTCGACTCAATATCAATGTTGATCTCGCTCTCCAAGAATAATAACAGTACCTAGAACAGCCTACTTAACGCTATTTAAAAACACCATTCACAAAATGTAAGGAAAAAAAAAATATCTCGTCTTGGTCGTGTAAAACGAAACATAAAACAGTAAATACTAGGCTGATAATAAATAATAATAATATTTTTAAAAAGATATTTAAAAATGTAAATTATATATTTGTGAATGAAATAAAGGAAATAATAATAAAATGTTAATATTTACAAAAAAAGGGCCTTAAACTAGAGGTAGGTATATAATAATTGATACTTACAAAAGTAACACAAATAACGTTATGTTTAATTAAACACATTATCACTTTCTACTTACAAAGCGGAACAAATTAATTGCTGTAAGACGTTTACAGAAGGGTGTCCATCGGCACTGTAATAAAAACAGTAGGTCAATTTCACAGTCCGTTAACTTACGTTTAGTCTATGGCACAAGTGGCACGCGTCTCCTACATAAATTATTGATTCTTCCTGTCTGACACGTGGTCAACGAGACCAAAATTCGCTACATCTGTGAAGATTTTTTCCAGATTCAAGTTCCCACGTTGGTACGCGACATGTTCGGGGACAAAAAAACAACCAGGAAAACATCTGGAGACTGGATTTGTCTATTTATAGTACACTTGAGTGTTATGAAGTAAAGTGTGAGGAACTTGTTAATGAACATATGCGCCGGTTGACGGTAACGACGTATCTATATTCGATAGATGGTTCAAGGTTCCGCATTCAAATGTAGATTAACTGTTTGTGAGGCATTTGTTCCGTGTTTTTATTTAAATAAGCAGCCAATACAAGAGCAACCCGACCGTTACCCAAATCCTAAAATAAAGCATGCATCAACAAATTGCCTTTATTTTCATGACGAGTGGTTCCTGTGCTTTAGTTTATTTTTCCCGTTCTGTGCTACTTGCATATCATATCAGGGCACGATGGAATCCGAGCGGAACGAATATTTTAATAATCTACAATAGGACACGTGGCTGAGCGGAAACCATGCACGTGCTATCAATTAGAAGTGGAATAAATAGAAAAAACTTGGCTGGAATTTTATTGAACCCTTCAAAGTGGGAGGAGTCGTTACCTATAAAAATAAAAGCGAAATCATAAATGTTACCCTTTGTTTGTACGCCGAGTTACAAAGGGTTAGGAGGATTCTTTCACTTTTTAGTCTCTTGATTCTGACGTTAAAGGCGAGACGTTCAATGTCATGTTTGTTTAAAACTATATCAAATTCACTGATAACAGTTCAAGTGCTATGTTCTAGTTAGGCCTTGGCTGGATTTAGGTGATTAAGATAATACGATAACAATTTTAAAATGTTGCATTATCAATGTCTTCTTGCGTAAGTGCGTTAATCACATTACATAAAATGAGGTATTTGGTACCGTAGAACCTTGATGAGTTTAATACTGTGTTTAAACGTGAGTTTGGAAAACTGATATAGGTACCTAACTATACTAAATCCGGTTTATTTCCATACCATAAAAATAATTGTCCTACAGGGTCCTTTTCTCAGAAGGCAACCTAAAGTATTTTTTAAATTAATTGCATCTTTCTTTTAAAACGTTAATTATAAAGTTTATTAGGTAAAATATATACATGATAACTTATTATACTAAATTAACTAACATAAAAAAAAAAAAAAAAATCTGTCAATGCTATTTTCGAAAGTTGTGCACATGGCAATCAACATTTTTTCTGAATTAGTTTCTGTCTGGCTCCATCTCAAATAATCTGATGAATTAAGTAAATAATTCAATCAATATAGATAATTATTGAAATCAAAGACGTCATAATATGAGGTAGTCAGAATGTCATTCAATTTAAATTCATGGCTATATAATAGTAAGCCATTTATCGATTCTGTAAGATACGTGCTAGATATGATAATAATTATGTCCTGCGTTATCAGTCTTTCCAAAAAATTACCTATATTATTGTTTAAGGGGAGGCATAACAATAATAAAGGATAAAGACAGACAGGCGCGACGCGACGCGCTGCGACGCGATTCTGGGAGAACAATTTCAATGAAGTTTTCATAGAAATTGTTACTAGAGTCGCGTTGCGATGTCGCGTCGTGCCTACTTTGTTTTGGCATGCTGCAGTAAACTTATCTCTGTAATAAGGAAAAGTGTCGTATATTTAATGAACCTATCAAAACGCAAACAAACGTCGGTTTCACGTGTCATTTCGTAGATCAAATAGTAACAATACTTTTTTTCAAATTAATCTTTATTCAATTAAATATCTTGGACCTTCTTTGGCATAGTGGATGAGTGCGTTGTCGGCCTTGTAGATTTTTTGACCATTTTCTGTTTTATTAATTACCTGGTACTTGTTGTCAGGCCTTCACTGTCCTAATACATATTAACACTGTAATTTGGGAATCTTGTGTCTTGCCTGATCTTCTCCATAGGAAACGACCAATTGGAACCGTGCATCTTACCTGATGATGTCATAAGTGCCCATGTAGGATTATGTGTGTTTCATAAGTGCCCATGTAGGATTATGTTTGTTTCATAAGTGCCCATGTAGGATTATGTGTGTTTCTTTGTATACGTACTTACTAAGTACCCCAATTGCATTACATAATTTCAATCACAATTCGAAAGATTTTGAAGGAAATTCATAACCCACCCATTGTATTTTAATGTTGCAAAAAAATCTTCTGCTAGCCAACGTGAATTACGCAATGAATGTTGATGGATTGTGAAAATAGTCAAGAAAGTGTGTAAGTAATACAATTACCTCCCTGGTCTTAGAAACTACTTTGGAGATCAATATTCTTAAACGCTGTTTTTTCACTAGTGCCTTTAAAATAAGGAAGTCCTCCTAAGTGAACCTGATAAGATCATAAATAGGCCGAGGTTTCTCAACCGGATAGCCTAGACTCCTTTTACTGAACTGACGTGTGATTTACGGAATGGCATATTTTTTTCTGGGAAATACACTGTTCATGATGATACTCCTGAGATGAAAATGAAGAAAGACAACTGCCGAACTACACTGTGGAAATCTCACCGTGAAAACTTAGGCGAAGTGAGTTTGAAATGAGCTGCCATCCCACCTGATGCTTGGGAATAGATCAGCTGAAGTGATTTCATAGAAATTGTGCTAAGAAGCATTTCTGAAGAACGATAAATGAACGATTTCTGCATAATGAATTTTAAATTTAAGTACAATGTTGGTAATTCTTGAATTTATTGTTACTTAAATATTTATTTATTATATTGATATATTTTAAATGCATAATGAATTTTAAGTATTTATGTAATGATTTTTTAAATTTTTTTTTTTAACATCACTGTAACTAATATTTTCTACGTAACGTATTTTGTTATGTAAGAAATGACTTATGACTTATAAAATAGTGTCTATAATAACAACATGTCATTAGTGTGTAAAACACGAAGTAAGTAAGTGTAAACCGAAGGTTAGGTAGGTAAGTAGGTACCTGTGTATGTATATTTTCTATATAATCACACGATGCATCACAGAATAGCATTTATATGCTATTACTCTTGTCTGCAGTTTATCTTGTTATCCAATGAATCATACTTGTTGACACGCGATTAGAGATATCTGTGACCGATGTTGCCATACTCATAATTGCCTATTGTGTGCTAAATGTTAGTCACAGAGGGCAAAAATCTTATTATTTACTTATTTATTACGTTCTTTATTTAAGTTTAGGTACATCTAGCAGACATCACGCAGAGCTGAATATCACTAGTTATTATAAAACAAAATCCTCCACCGCGTCTGTCTGTTCGCGATAAACTCAAAAACGACTGCACCGATTTTCATGTTGTTTTCACCAATGGATAGAGTGGTGCTTGAGGAAGGTTTTAGTATATAATAACCGACATACACGCGGGCGAAGCCGCGGGCATCAGCTAGTAAAAAATATTTTGTTGATGAAATATTCATAGTTTACTTTATAAAGTACCGTATGAAAGTGCATTTTTAATAATATTTGATCTAAACTTCCTTCTACTGACGATTTTATTTTGCAGCCTGTACAGAGGTACATTACTTTTTAGGGTTCCGTAGTTAACAAGGAACCCTTTTAGTTTTACCATGTCCGTCTGTCTGTCTGTTCGCGGCTTAGCTCAGAGAATCTTTGTACTAGAAAGTTGTAATTTGGTATGGGTATACATATAAATCACGCCGACAAAGGGGTAAAATAAAATCATGAAAAAAAATTTTTTAGTGTACCTACCTACCTCCCCTACACGTGATGTGGTGATGCTTTTTTTCTCGTCAATCCCATGGTGTGGGGTGTCGTTGGAAAGGTCGTAAAAATATTGAGAGTTTGTGAAAACCACTTTTGGATTCAGGGATCCATTTGCGAAATATTATTTTAACTTTAAATTGCTAATTTTTGTTAGAGTCAAGTGTGCCCCTGCCAGCGAAATGGTTCGTTGTGGATATGTAAAAAAATTCACGGCAGTAGTAAAAAATAATGAAATTAAAAGGAAAACTATCACAGCTAAGGCTCTACAAGTTACCGAGTAGGTAATAATCGACCAAATTACATTTGCAGTTGCAAAAACATGTTCTCCCATACATTCTGTACAGGAGAACAAGTTTTTCAACTACAATGTTAAGTTAGTTCTTGGCATAAATAATTCATCCCAACTACGGAACCCTTTATTGTGCGTGGTTTGACACGCACTTGGCCGGTTTTTAAGTTCAATTTCTTATCAGGATATTTTATGCTTGGGCCAAATTATTTTTGGGTAAATTCCCTATGACATAATTTGCTAAAGGCACGTTCAACGTTATTATTACGATAAATACACACATTTTACTAATACGACCTCTGAACTATTGTTCTAATAAATTGAAGATGGAACATTGAATCGGTCGAGATAAACTGAGAACATTATTATACAGTGTGATTGTCACTATAAATGGTTGAGATTTTTAGAAATAGGTACGTCAATTTCTTTCATTGTAAAAACTGTTATCATGAACTCATGACAGATGTACTTATCAGACAGTGATCTACTATGTATTGAGACAATATTGTGTAATAACTACGTACAGTACAGTACCTACATACCACTAAGTACATATTTTATTCAAGTAGACTAAAGAGGGTTTTTTTTTTTCGGTACTCTTCTATGTTTACGGAATGTCTATTTGCATCCAATGATATTTTTTAGGTTGGTGGTTGCATTCTCCGAAATGTTTTCCTTGAATTTTTGCCGTCTTATTTTTTGATCTAAATATAACGTTTCCAGCAAAATCTTCAGAGTGATTTTCTACTAAAAATTCACGATTAAAAAAATATTATCCTAATTACATAAAATATTATCATCATCACATCCCTTTTTTCCTTACATTCCTTTTTTCCTCACATACAAATACCAATACGTATTATAAATAGGATAATATTTTTTTTAGTATTGTATCGTAGTTTTTTTTTGTATTGTGCATACGTTGGTTGAATTATTTACTGGAACACGTGACCTGCGCGCGCGCAGTGTGCATAGGAAGCAAGGTTGACATGCACCCGACTTGCGTAACTGACATGTGCGCTATGCTAGCCGTGATTCCGGCGGGGTTCAAATTATTCTAACTTTAATAATCTAATTATAATAATTTATTAGCATATTTAAGACCATTTTATCTTATTTAAGACCAAACTCTGTTATTGGGTTTTTCTATCAGGAATTTCTCAGTAGCAGCCCGGAGTCTGGATTTATGCCTGGTTGATGACAATAAGATCGCCCCCTTTAACATGGGACTTAAATATAACTGGCGAATTGTGGGTGTACTATAATTATGTTATTTAAGACCTTTTTTTTTTTTTTGAGTGTGGGCTATCATCCAATGACTTCTCCCGCTCTGGGCGGAGCGGAAGGGCGTGTCAGACTCTTACTGACTAAAACCCACCCGTGTTCCTTCAGTTGCCTGTTGCCAGGGTCCCGGTATCCCTTTCGGACTATTCCGCAACCCTGGCAGGCATCGGTCCTAACGGACCCCGTCAGGTGTGCTGACATCTCTTTGAGGCGCGCGTGGAACACGACGCGCCATCGACCCGGGCCTGGTCCTTATCGGACGGCGAGCTACCCATCGCCGTCCGCAAGCCCGCGCCTATGGTGGCCGGGAATCCGCCTGGATGTTATTTAAGACCTATGTTTATGGTTGGGTAAAATTTAAAAAACCGAAAACCTATCCTTCAATAAACTAAAAATCTTATCTAAATGTTTGTAGTAATTTAGTCGATGCTACGCTGTATCAATGAAATCGAAGGAAGGAAGTTTATTTTTGGTTTCAATGTTTTGACATTGATTTTTCATATAAAAAAATAAATAATAATATAAGTATGTAAGAAAAATTGTTTCGAATTACAATAAGATTATAACATTATGACATTTAAATTGAATAGTAAATAAACTTGATTTATTTGAATAACAAACAATCCCATTCATCCATCATTTTAATAATTCATTAGCATAGAATACTAGGTAGATAGACGTAGGTACTATTTATTTATAGCACTAAGTGAAATATTGAAGTAGGTATTTATATTTCAATGTCAGTCAAGCTATTTATTTAATGTAGAAATAATTTATGTAAAATCCCGAAGTGTCAGCATAGTATTATTGTTTATTATGGAATAGGTTGGCAAACGAGTCCACAAACAAAGTAGACCACTATCCTACAGTTTTTTACCGAAGCAGTACCCGAAGGGGTTTGCTGATGCAACTTCAAATGTGCCATGTCTCTTGTTACTGTAATTTCATTTTCCAATACCTCTTCTATCGGGAATGCTGTTAAGTTAAAAGATAGTATTTTAGATCAGAATACACAAGGATAAAATACACAACGAATGAAACGTTCTTCATGAAATATCTCAAACATACAGATTAACATTACTGCTTATACAAAGACAACAACGAATGTTCTTGTACTGAATGCAAAAAAAAACTGAATTAAAAATGAGTGTCATGAACTCTTTTTTTCACATAATGCATTTATCGCATGTCAGTATTGTTCGTCAACATTGAATATTTAGTAGGAATAAACAAGAAAAGTGCTTGTGGCTTTTATATTAGAGGTCTTTTTTTTTGTTTCTACGTTGTTGTTACTAGTAGGTGCCAGATAAAGTACCCTATCATGACTTAGTGCTTTGAACGGAAGCCAAAATTTAACACCCTAATATGCAGCCTATTCATGATCGGTAAGACACCCAATCTGGGGTACCTAGGCTACTGAGGGCACAATGTAATAACGCTCTGTACAATAGCGATATACTGAAACAAAGTGTGTTGCTAAAACGCCAAGGAAGTTAAGTGAGACTATTTGAACAGCTCAGTACCAAGATGTATCAACTCAGCCTGTCGCAGACCACTACTGGTCATAGGCCTCTCAATCTTCCGCGTCCAGTCTGGCCCAGCCACGTTTTTAAGGTCATTGGTCCATCTAGCTTGGGGGAGTCCCACACAACGCTTGCCGATATGCTGTAGCTATAATATCCAGTCCAGGACTCGTCTGCTCCACCAGCCATCGGTCTTTCGACAAACATAACAAGCCTACTGCCACTTCAGTTTGCTTACTCTGCAAGCTATGTCGGTACCTTCGATTCAGATCCACTATATTCCTTAGAAAATAGCACATTTCATTGTGGCTATACATCGAGTTTCAATTGGCAATCAACGCCCTATTCTAAAATTGCAATTCCATACAAAATGAAAACTTAAGTTGAATAATTTCCAACGTACAAAACGACCTACGACACTCGTAGTGGGTGTAGGTTACTGTTCAAATCGAGAAAATTTAACGATTTAAATCTAAACGAATATATTATAACGTAACTATGAGTAATAAATACCATGTGACTTATGGTAATCTACCATATGGTATTAAAAGTACCATAAACGTTTATGTAACATGTTACACCGGATAGCATGCTTCCGTAGAGAGACACATGACTCGTTTAAGCCTGTTCTATTTTGAGTACCATAACTGTGTCTTTCGTAATGCACATGGTTTTAAATACGCACTGGTGCTTAGCATTTTTACTGGTAGCTTCTCATTTTGTTTGAAATGATAAAACAATTTTATTCGATTTTGTTATTGTTGTTCACGCTCTAATGACTGGCTGTTTTAGCTAGCACAATCATAACAAAGCATAAAATAAAGAAATAGGTACTTAATAAATAAGCCACACATTAATAAGCTATAAATAATTAATTTAAATATGGAAATCTATAATTAATTTTAATATGGAAATGTGTCATATCTCCGTTTAGAGATAACGATCCTAATTTTAAGATCTCCTTGATTTTATCGAAATTAATGTTTATGTAGCTTGATTTTTAATATTATTACTAACGCAAATGGCACATTTTGGGTATGACACGTGTATTTTGTGACATTTACTAATGATAAACAAGATTTCACTCATATCGTAATTTATTTCGATGATTATTAATTCTATTTATTTATAGGTAATATACAGTATGTTAACTAACAAAGGGCGTTCCCGTTAACCTGCAATAGTATAGCGTCTATACAAGCTAAAAAAAATATGTTTTTTTTTGTTTTCGTATAGTAAAATATTCACAAAAAATATTAAATTGTTACGGAAAATAAACTCTCTGTACACGCCCACTTGTCACATTTGTTTTTCTACGTTGAAATACAAGTGTGCGTGTACAGTGTTTCTTTTACGTTTAAATTTAATCGTTTTGTGAACATTTCACGACACAAATAAAAAAAAAAAAATTTTTTTTTGAGGGGTAATTTTTTTTTTAGCTTGTATATTCGCTATACTATTGCAGGTTAACGGGAACGCCCTTTGTTAGTTAACATACTGTATGTTTGGAGACGAGAAATAGTTCACTTCAACGCCTTTAAAGTTCCACAGGATTAGACTGATGAATTTTCAGGCTGAAAAAAGCAATGAATATCAACGTTGTAGTGGATTAATGTTTATTTATTGCTTATCATTGTATAGGATATATCTACAAGGATTTTTTGGCGCGTGGCCAAAATCCGAAATAACGCCGCCGTCTTATCGATATACGATTTCACGAAAAAATATCACAAATGTTAACCAAAAACGCCCTCTTGCAATCCATACTATTATTATAAATTCGAAAGTAACTCTGTCTGTCTGTCTTTCTGTCTGTCTATCTGTCTGTCAGTTACCTTTTCACGCCTAAACCACTGAACGGATTTTGATAAAATTTGGCAAGGAGATAGATGGGATCCCGGGGAAGGACATAGGCTACTTTTTATCGACATACCACGCGGGCGAAGCCGCGGGCGGAAGCTAGTGTCATATAAACGCCAAAAGATCCTTGAAGTACTTTACCTAACTGTTTTGTTGATTGGTCATACTTATGTACCTACTGGTTAAAAATACAGACGCCAGTGTCTACTAAATAAATAAACATTTGTGATAGTAAGAAAGTTGATTTAAGTTGCTATGTGTAATTGATTTAACTACATACCTAATGTCAATACATCTTTATTTATTTTAATTGATTATTTTGTATATACCTAATAAGGGTTTGGGCTATGCAAGTTGGGATAATTTTTATCTACTCTTATACTTTTCTTTCTTTACTCTACATATTTTATACTAGCTTCCGCTCGTAGCTTCGGTCGCGTGGTATGTCGATAAAAATTAGCCTATGTCCTTCCCCAGCAGGTGTAGCATGGCGCTTTCTATCTCTACGAAGAATAGACATAGCTTTTTCTATACAAAGTGACAGTTCGTTTCTTCATTTTTGACAACCACCGTAGAAATCTTTCTACAATCTGTCATTTTGTCTTTCATTTCTAACGATCTTTGTCGAGGTCTTTTTGTAGGTAGACTATTTCGGAAGAAAGTTTTCTATCCTTACTGTCAAAATCACACTGACAACCGATAAATCCTATGACAAAACCGACAAAACAAAGAATTCTGAGTCGAATTATGTAAAAGAGTGAATTTCGTAAAAACTGCAGTTGACTCTTTCTACTTTGCTGCCGTCGTACTGTCTACAGGAAACGTCATTTTTGTCTACTCTTCCGTCGACAAAACGGTGCTCATGCTACGCCTGCAGGATGCCATCTATCTCCTTTCCACATTTTATCAAAATCCGTTTAGTGGTTTAAGCGTGAAAAGGTAACAAACAGACGAACAGATAGACAGACAGACAGAAAGACAAACAGAGAGAGTTACTTTCGAATTTATAATATTAGTATGGATTTCTTCTTATAAATGATCGGAATGCGTTAGATGTATTATCTTACAACGCAACGACCACGTGACTGCGTTTTCTTCTAAATAATGATAAGTTGCTCGCATAAACTCCTCTGCTCTGTAGCTGATGCAGTCCAAAATAAACCTAATAAAAACCGTAAGCAACGCATGTGTTTGTTTACCATCAATCGAATTACACTAATTACGTACAAACAAAAGCATATGCCACCGTGACTCAAACTTTTTCCTCAGTCGAGAGCTAATTTGTAGTTTTTGTTGAATCTCTGTTGATCGCCATATGGTTGTGCTGCGCCCGCGCATGCCGTATGGCGTCAGTGCCAGGACTACGGCGGGAACCTGGCGTAATTTCACTGTCTACTATCTCAAACAATCTGGCCCCATGTCGGAAACACAAAATATATTGTTGCGTTTCGTTAATTCGGTTCTTAGAGTTTTTGCGGTAAAAAAGAGTTGTGACTTGCAACCATGAGGCCACTAAGCCAGACATTGTATGCTGCCTTGATTATTCCCGGTGACTAAATAGAATACTCAAATAGGGCTTCCTATTTGCGTATTCTATTTAGTCACCGGGACCTTGGACCTTAGCACTTCGTGAGGACATTTGCAATAAATGCTGAAGACTTATCGCCTAATTACCTACGTACGTAATGACATTTTGTTACTACTCTTTGTATTTTTATTTATTTATTTTATTATTTGCATTGAAGGATTGAAATATAAATACTAGTTAGTGCTACAGGAGGTCAACCGTCTTTATTACTTAGTTTTCAAGATTTCTGAAAACCTAGGTAGTGTTTAAAAGAAACTAAACGAAATCCGCACAGTCATTATTTTCAATATAACGGGTGTAAAAAGACGCTTAACGAAGCTGAAAGTCACTTGCTATTCCCGTCATTGTGATATTTTTTTTTCTGGATCATACCTGGGAACCTTCTGGTTACGGAGATATTGAAGGTCAAAGTTCCATCTTTATCAGACGTTTCTTAAAGAAAGCTAGTTTTAAATGTTATAACTTAATTTTAAATACCCCCACAAACCCTGAACCATTGCATGCACCCATAAACACAATGTTTTAAGTGCGTTACGTTGCTAACAGCAATTTTTCACACCAAAAATAAAAATAGTTTCCCAGCTATTATTTTTGTGCAATGTTACTTATTTAGTTATACAGAATGCCTAGTTGACGGCTATGTAATGGGTATTTTTACACCCTGTACATAGTTTGAATCTTGATCAATTAACAAAAATTAGGTAGTTATATCATCAAGTTTGCTTTCACATAATTATTCCTTTTAGAAATTGATCATAAAACTGTGCAACGGCCTATAAGTCTTAGTTAAATCAAACTCACAGACTGTCAAGATTATTCATGTTACAAGATATCTTAGTCAAACACTCGAAATAGTAAGATTGTGTAACGAAATTTCCTAAGTCTGGTTGTATGTCTAATAATAACATGACAGATACAAGGTAACTGAAGATACAGTACAGTAAAAACCATTTTATTTGAGGCAAAATTAATTTTTGAGATCGTAACTTCATAAGTATGACAGGGCGTGACAGAGGTCTTCACGTGCAGAAGGATTTGCTCTTGCAAAAGAATGTCATCTTTGTTAATTAAATAAACAAACAGACATTTTTTGTAGGTACAAGTCTTCACGTTCTGCCCCGAGGGTCTTTGCATAAGATGCACAGATTATTAATACAAAAATATACGTCATCCTAATCTTGGAACACGTGGATGCGCGAACGTGTAGAAAAAGTGCTTATTCAGTTTCTTTAGTGAATTCGGTAGTACCCTAAAGGTAAAGTCCATTTTTTGCTGGTTCCCATGAACCCTGTGACAATGGCGACGACCTCGCTGAAAGACTTCGGGGAGATCCACGCAAGAATAAATATTATACAACAATAGGGTAGCTTCTTTGACTTTACTTTGCCGTATAGGGTGGCGGAATAGTCTTGATCTTTTGAATTCAACGTCTTTGGGATTTTTTTATTAATGAATTGAAGGTTTAGGCAATAAACACAGGAAGTGTTGTCTTTATTTTAGAATTCTTTATATTGAAAGTAATCAGTTAAAATTGCTGAAAGGTTGCAAGTAAATCTTACCTATAACACATTTAATCAATATTTACGACATCATGATAAGGTACAATGTTTAATTGCAGTTATAAAACAAACCAGGAATAGTTTCATTTATAGGTGCAACAGCAATAAAAACTCGTTGCTAAATAGCTAAGATTAGATTATCTACCATTAAAACTTATTGATAATCAGAAGACCAAATCCCGTAAATAAAAGCGTTTAAAATCTAGTCGGAATTTTAGGAGAAGGAAACAAATAAATAAATACAAATATTATGTTTATCTGTCACAGAATCAGGTGCATACAAAAAGAGCAGTTAGCACGAGTTAATAATAATATTAATTGTGAATTTCTGAAATGATGTGTGGTTCAAGTATCAAGTCGGGTGCAACGCGGTATACGCAAGACAACAAAAGGCATAGCGGCTCGTAACGGACTTTTTTCCGTGCGGCATCGATCAGGATATGTTCCTCGTAGGTTTCCGATGCAAGGGCCCGCCATTCCCACGCATCGCATAACCTGATTACTGACTTAATTTATTACATTGAAGAATTTTGTCACGTGCATCTACCTACGTATACCTATAGTTACTTTAAGTACCTACCTATAGTACTTATAAGACTTAAGTAATTAGTACCAACGTGAAAAAGTTATAATAAAAGGTAATTAGGACTAACTAGGTCAGGTTTAACGCAGGTTGTAGAGTAAGTATGCTGATAAACAGAGATCTCGAATGAAATAATCAATTAAAACTGACAAAAAATTGCATAGTGCCTGGTAGAATTGACATTATGGAAAGATTAATTAACCTATAGAATTCAACCTTTATCAATAAATAATGACAAAGAAATAATAGCATTGTGGTACGTAAGACATCTACAGAAGATGCACAAGTTACTTAACACTAAAAAGGAGTTACAGAGTTCCACAAAACGGGTCTCAAAGCGTTTTAAGTGCAGTAATAATCTATGTAGATAATGATAGTTTAAATAAACCATCGTTAAACTACACTGCAGATAACGGTGCAAAGATATCCGTGTAAGAGGACACTTGTTTCATAGTATAATAGCCACTTGCTCAAGAAAATATGTGTTCTTAACTAAAATATGTGTGTTCTTGTAAAAACAGAAGCCGTCTACCGTTGTCCTTTAAAATGCAATTTAAAATATTCCTTAGGTGACCTTATAATAAGGACTTACTTGGGTATATCGCTTATCTAGGTTGTAGTGTGAACACTTGTTTATTTTCGCCCTTTTTCAAAACTAGTTTCTAACTGTAATTGTGACAAGTAGGGTCGTAAAAGTTCGTCAGACGAATGAGTCATGTTGTGCTAGTTAGTTTTATTTGTCTAGTAATTATTGTGACTAACGAAGTCATAGTTAAACATCTCTGACTAATGCGTTAGCTAGATTATAGCGCAAATAATGCTATTAAAATTCCTTAACTGCCTTACTGAACCAGTCACTACATGAGTTATTATTTATTTAGTTACTTTCTTAGGTACAGTACTTTTTCTGAATTTTGTAACACTTACGAAGCGGAAACTCACTCGCTAACTATGATCGATATTCACCCATGTGCATCAAAAACTTTAATCATTTGAAACAGCGCCTGACGAATGGAGCGGAAAATATTTAAATGGAAGTCAAAATAGCGTGCAACTACCCCATAAAATATGGCGATATTTTGATGTAGAAAAAAATAAGGGAGAAATTAACATTCTTACCGGCCCGGATACAAGGAGCGTGCGGAACGAAACAAACGAAGGAAGAAATAGGCGAACTTTCATGTTTACTAACTTTGAAATACATCGCATTCTTCGGTAGCGAAACTTCCGTTATTTGGCTGAAGGAATGCGTTGTCAAGAACAGCAAATAAAATCCTGATGAAAAAGTTGTGGATGAACATCGTAGTTTGAATAAAACTTTTTACAAGTTTGAGGAAGTTATAAACTTTCAGATCCAACCATCAATAATCGAGTTACAAACTTTCAGATTGCAGCTATTGTCTAAAATAAAAGCTAATTGTCCTATTTCTGAATCACACACAAAATTAACAACAAAGTGTTCGAATCAACATCAAAACCGACAGTGAACTTGAATAACTTTAAATCAACTACACAAAAATCAAATCTGTAAGCTCGTCCCATGCTGTAATCAACCCGTTTGTGGTTCTCCCTTGAAACTTGGTATTTTTTATTCGGGATAACGGCGGCGGCACATTACAATCATAATAGCGCTATCGCATTACCGTTAACGGCTCGGGTTTTTGGACTGGCTCCACCGACTTTGTGAGCTGGAGATTAAGATTTTGGGTTAACGAAAACTTTATTGGTAAAATTCAGAGACAAAGAACAATAATGATCGTTTTACAAGTTTATTTGATGTCTAAAATTTCTAAAACCTATAGTTTTATAATGCTACACAGTGAATAATTTTATGGACGAGTAATTTGAAGCTTCTCTTCTATTAGGGGTTCATAAATATTAATTATTTGAAGTATTATTTCTATTGACAAATGTATAATATTAAGTATAAGTACCTCTAAATAAATGTATGAAACTAACACAGAACTTTAAAAATAGATCCAATCATAAACAAGAACAGTTTAATCCTCAGTTAACAAGAGCTTTAGACAACGGTGAAGTCGACCGTAGCGGCTTAATGTTAAGCTACAAAGCGTTTTAAGTAGGTCATTTACTGTCAAATGATTTGGTTGCATTAGCATAAGGGTCTTTGTCTCAATGGGGTTGGTATTTAAGGGAGTGTGGTGTAAATGGGCTCACTAGATCATTGGCAATCGATAAATTAGGGAAAGGGAACATTTATAACGCTCTAGAGTCAATTTTAGTATTATCATAATGGGTAGGTCATCATGATTTCAGCCGAAAGACGTCCACTGCTGGACATAGGTCGCCTGGGTAGGTACATAACCTCGTTATTTGATAATGATTTTTCTAGAAAAAATCACAGAATTTCAATGATAGCAGTGATAGCCTAGTGGTGTGACTGTCGGACTGTCAAGTCATAGATCTCGAGTCAAGTTCGAACCAAGACACGCAACTCTGACTTTTCAGATTCTTGTTTCGTATTGTATAATTATCACTTGCTTAAAAAACGATAAAGTAAAAAATCGTGAGGAAACCGGCATGCCCGAGAGATATTTCTTGACGGCATGTGAAGCCAAGTCAGAGGCACATGGGCGGCAGAAAAACTCTGACACCAGGTCAGTCATAGAAAAAGAAGAAACACAGATATTCAATAAAATGATGAAAATTAAAAACAAATATACAGGAACTAATTCATTTATTGTCGTAAAATAATTATCATCTAACATCACAATGTTTATTAAAATAGAAGGCACTAAGTTTAGATAAGTTATTCCATTTGTATTAAGAGGTGCCCTTTAAAACTCGTATTTACAATATTTGAACTATTCACGAGAGCTTTTCTCTGTATTACACTGGACAGTCTAATCTAAGTCATTGAACTATGTAAAATTACTAGAATACATTATAAATAACACGATCAATGTACAAAGCTGGAAGTGCAGGCTCGTCTGTCGACCGTTACGACACACCTTGCGCCTGCGCCCTCAACCGACTTTGGCACTAACAGCTGTATGTTACGTTTTAATACACTATACTTCTATCGCAATAAATATCTTGAATTACATTTATCTACACAAAAACTACAATGAATCCTTAAGTTAGTTTTTATTGTTGTTGTTTTTCAGCGATTGTGCTTGTCTAGTTTTCTCCTGCCACCATTTCAGGGTTTCCTCAAACTGTTCTCTGTCTTCCGGTGTCACTTGGATATCAGGAAGTTCTCTCTTTAGTTCCATGTCATCATTGAATTGGTCTTCAACAAAAGTGTTATCCACAGCTTTGAATTTGTAATCATTGTGAGTTAAAATTAACCCAGGATCAATGGAAGGCAGACTGGTCTCTTCAGTGAAATTGTGATGCAGTTGCTGATTCAGTATTGCAGAATATTTAACTTCAAAATCACTCTCGTTCACTGGCACATCAGTCTCACTCAGGTAATGTCGTTCCGGGATCACTGTAAATTGTTCTGCTGAATTCGGGAATGCGAAATGTCCTTCCAATAGATGAGGATTTATATCTTCGTGTCCAAGAAGGTCGGATGAAGGCGTAAGAGGCTGGCCAGCACCTTCTTCTTCCTCGTATAAGTTTGGAGTAGCTACTAACTGGAATTGCTCCGTTGCTTGTAAGTCAACATACTGCTGTCGAGAAAGATGCATAGACCCATCCAGTTCATCTTCATCCATATCATCGTCTTCAACAGCGGGAGAATGTAATGAGTAGTAACTTCTTTCTTGGCTATTCTCTCTCGGAGACGAAGATGCTGGAGATGGGAATGATTCCATTGATGGGCGTGATGAATTTTCCTTATCATGACCGATGTTCAGTAAACTTTCCAGGTTTCTTATGTATTCGACTGCCATACGAAGCGTCTCCACTTTACTTAACTTTTTGTTAGCTCCTCGATTGGAGTTAGCATTTTCGAAAGCTGATGCAACTTCTTCGGGGATATGTTTACGGAGAGCGGCAAAACCATCATTAACTTGGCGCACTCTGTTACGTTCGCGTGCATTTCGACGAGCAACCGCAAGAGGTGTTGGTGACCGCACTGATTCTTCCGCGCTATTTTCACATGGCCGGGATTTCTTAGCCGCTGAAGCTTGTGACGTTATAGGCTCAGCAGCACGCACTAATGACGTCACTGAAACGGATGCCGGTAAAGATTGAATCTTCGGCTTCTTTCTCACTATTATAATTTCACGTGTGGAGTTTTGATTGGCATCATTGTTTGTTATGTTCACGGTATTATTCACGGATTCTTGGAGCACCTGCGCTTTGCCGAGCGGCGAGTTGCGGAAGACGACGACGCCGATGGAACTCATTTCGGCACGATGAGTTGCTGTTTTCACATGTTACGATTGTTTATTTTGGATTAGTTGCGGACTTGGGTAAGATTGGGTCACGTAGAAAATAACTGTTTTCTAGTAAAGTGGAGTAGGACTATACGATGGCGTCAGAGCGCCGGCCGCGACAGGAATGGCGCGTGCCGCGCGGACGCACCTGGGGTGGCTCGCGGGGGGATCAACAGGGGTACTTACGATTACTAGTTGCACACATGCTCTTTCAAAGGGCGGAATGGGGCAGCGTTCCTGTTCAGTTTTATTAGGGTTTGAATTATTTTTCTAATTTTCTCTTCTTGGAAATATTTTATTATGCCTATTATTATGGCAATTCTTTAATATCTGCTTTGTTTATTCCCATACTCAAAGCATATAAATAGACAAAATAATGTTAAAATTGAATACTATTCATTTTTATGTACTTTCGAACCTCTTTCAAGGGGGGTTACATACGATACAAGTTTCATTATTTGAAGATTTTTGGTAATTTATTTCCTAATAGGTGATTTATTATAAAAACTAAAAAATAATTTTAATTAAATGTTCTAAGCACTATACTTAAGTACAAAAATCAGTTTAAAAAAAATCGCATACGTTCTCAGGTATGATCAGCAACGATGCCCCAAAACCTGAACAACATAAAGGGCAATATAATTTTCATGGGGTGTCGCACCCAACTACCGGTATGTCTGTGTGTGTAAGTTGCAGTTACATACCAACACATACCTTTATTATGTCATATATACCCACACATACATAGATAGTTCACACATGCGGAGTAATCGAGCTAAAACCGTTCGCGTGTTTGAATGGAACTCCGAAATGATTGCGCTGGCGCAAGGGGGTTGGTAATGTAATAATGTTAGCCATGGCCGAAAGTACTAATATTTTATTGCTGCCTTGGACAATAAATCTTCAGTAATAGATGTTTGCAACGTAAATCCCTAATTTCCCTGATTTGGCAACTTAAGTGCAAAATGAGAAAAAAAAAACATAAAGTTAAATTACTTTTGTTTTCAGTGAAAGTGATTGATTTATCCTTTCACTTTGAAAATGTATATCTATTACTTCCAAAATTATTATTTACAATCAACGAAACCTTTTTTATTGTACCTAACTCTCGTTTAAAACAGCTTATCTCTTAGATAAAAAATAATTAATCTTTTTTTCTTCTATACGGTCTGTTTGTCTGTATGTGTGTGTGTGTACATACACCCACGCCAGCTGCGTGCCCTTTAGCTTTTGTGTCGTGGCACGCGCCACTGTCCTAGCAAGACCATTGTTACATCTCCAGTACACATAATGGTTTGATAGACTATTTTGATTCTTAAAATTGTTGTTGTAGAGTTTAATTTTGGTGGGCAAAAGTTGTTGAAATAGTGGGATTTTGAAACGGGATTTAGATGCGCACAAAAGTAAAGGTTCATAGGTTAATTCATGAAGGTATTAATTAGGTAGGTACTATAATTATGGGATTCATCAAGGATCCAAAATCGGCTAGCAATGAACACTGTTTAGAAGATCCGTTTTTTTTGGAAGAAATAATTCATCGTTTGATGAGAATGTAGGACACGTTCGTAGGTACAGTCGAACAAGCTATTTGGTATATAGGCAGATAACTTGCTACTACTTTAAACAATAAAATGTGTTTTCAGTAGTCAACAATCCTTTTACCTCACTCTCCTAAGCCTTGCTCAAAAAGTAAAATTATAGAAACAAAAAATCTATCTGCCTAGCCTTTTCCCAACTATGTTGGGGTTGGCTTCCAGTCTAAACGTATGCAGCTGAATACCAGTATTTTACATGGGGCGACTGCCTATCTGACCTAAATTTAGACACAATCAAAACGAATTTTAGCAGTGTATCGGAAAATTAATATATTTTGCCTGTATCCTACCAAATAGCTTGTTCGACTGTACATATTAGCTTTGTACAAATTACTCCACTAGCTGAAAAAGTTAAGCCACATTCGTCAAGAAGGCCTAGAATAGGCTTCTTCTTCTTTTCGTGTGGTTAGTGACTAACCTGGTGTCAGGGTTTTAAAGCCGCCTCTGACTTGGCTTCACATGCCATCGAGGAATATTTCTCAGGCATACCGATTTCCTCACGATGTTTTCAGAATAGGCTGTAGACTAATTACGTAGGTACAAAGTTAGAGTAATTTAGTTAATAGATCAACTGCCTCGTTGGTCTTGTGATCGCAAATGCTACTGCTGAGCATGAGGTTTCGATTCCCAGGTCGGTCAAAGTGTTATTGGATTTATCTATCTGGAATTTCTCAGTAGCAGCCTGGAGCCTGGATTTGTGCCCGGTTGATGGCAATAGGCTCGCCCCCTATTACATGGGACTTAAACATAACTGGCGAAATCTGGGTGTACTATTAAGGTACACCTCTGCCCAACCCTTCGGGGAAACAAGGCGTGATTTTATGTAGTTAACAGATATACACAGAGGTTGTACCTAAATAGTAGCTACTATTAATATCCTGCCTAAATGTTGCATAAGTTCAAGAATTTGTACTATTTTTAGGAATCTGTTATTAAACTTTGTTGATGCTGTCATCATCTGCCTAGCCCTTTCCCAACTATTTTGGGGTCGGTTTCCAGTCCAACCGGTTGCAGCTGCAGTCCTTACGGGTCATCAGATGCCCGAAAGTCTGACAACCAGTTTTACCAATGGATATCGTATTACCCAGTAACAGGGATGTGGAGATCAGATAGGCAACTACTACATGTAAAATCCTGGTATTCAGCTGCATCCGGTTAGACTGAAAGCCAACAGCAACATACTTGGGAAAAGGCTAAGCAGATGATGATGATGATGGTGCTTAAAGCAACTGTTATTGACTGTTAAAAATAAATCCTTTAGCTGATTTAATCATGCATCGTGCTATAGTGCTGGTTGTTGGTAAAGTCGAAGGATGGACTGTAGTACAATGCTGTGTATATTTCCTTAAAAGCTTGAAGACTTAGACATAGTAAGAACGCCTTGTCTTATGAAATCTTGTTCTGGCGACTCGTTGTTAGTTGCTCGGCCAAAAACAAACGTATTTGATACATAAGAGGGTATTGGTAATAAGTAAGATAATAAGACTTAATCATTGCCAAGTTAATGCACAAATATGGAAAACGAACACTGGATACAGTTTAAAAAATTACTTCAGCTAAATTACGTAGAGATATTTCAAGCGCCTGACCCAATAATAAGGCAAACATATACGCCGGTGAATTTCACCTGAGTTGCGATAGATCTTATAGGCGTTTGCGTTCGAGGAAAACAAACAAATGGTAAGTTTTAAGGATTTTAAAAATGTATGAACACTATTTTTTCCAGACAAAAAATTATATGAGCTGCATCCTTTTTAGAAGGGACCCCCGCTTGGCATTTGTTAAAACACCACAATTAAAACGTAACTCGAACAACGAAACATTAAACTGTCTTTGGATCAGTGAGGTAAGACGAGTGTTGCTCCTAATACTCAAAAGTGCATCCTGTAACTCAAGATGTCTCGTTTTTTCGCGGCAATCCGCTCAGTCGAACTCCAAGGCTCCAACATCTTGCGAACATGTGGGATCCGTAAGTGTGACTATGGTGCATACTATCCTGGCTATATTTAGCCAGGCCATATGGTAATTGCTGGCAGGGGAAGGTGTATCGAATGGGAGATGCCACAGCATTCGAACGAGGTGGATTGATCTGTCAAAACATTCGAACCCTTTTTAAAAGCAACTTTTTAGGAGCACTATCAGGGTGTTTTGGTTTTTCACGGTCGTATCTGTGTTCTAAAATAATATTTGAAGCAAACTCCTTTTCCCCAAGAATACCTACCTACTGATTTGGTCGTATGTAATTGCAAATGCAATATTCGTCTATACGAACCGCGAAAAACCAAAACACCCCGATGGTGCTCCTAAAAAGTAGCTTTCAAAAAGGTAGTTAATTGATTCAGGCGTGACTTTGCGGAAATCCATTATAAAATACAATAAAAAGGGTTCGAATGTGACTTACCCATGTAAGTCAACTCAGTTAGATGTCCCGGTCCCAGTAGATATATCTACTATCTAGGTAACTATATTGACTTGTTGCCTTTCAATTCATGTTATTACTATTCGCATAATACAAAAATGCACTGGGTAAAATAAGCCTTCAGAAGTATGACTAGGTAAAAATCTGGTAAAAATCCGAAAATTGTACCTACTGCGACAATTTCGTACCTTTCACCCTAGGCATCAATAATTCTTAAACTGATACGCTTTGAATAGCAGTTCTAACTAAAGTTTATTTCCTAACAGAAAACAAATCCTATAAACCCAGTCTAGACCAAACAAACACACAAAGACTAACCTGCGCATTCATGTCAAACAGCTGTGTTATGAATAGTTCCCGCCGACCGAGTTACCTTCTAATGCTATAACCTATCTCAATATAGGACACCTTGAATTAGCTAGGCTATTGAGGGCTTCCCCGATCCAGACGTACAGTAGGCCGCAGTAATAAAACCAGTATAACCTCTTGTTCTGTTGAAACTCCGTACTACGCTAGACCAGCTCAAAATCAAAGTATTTCCACCGACTTGCGATCGACAGTACACTATTATTATAAACTAAGAACAAGAATAAAAGGGGAACCTTCAACTTGAAAATTAAATAAGCTAAGGTCAGTATAACAAAAGATGTCTGGAACCCTTAGACTGCATCTAGACGACTAGACTAGCCATTCAATAGACGTTTTTATTACAAGGGGGAGTTGTAAGCATATCCGCTTCAAAATATTGGGTATGATTCTGAGGGAAAACAATGAGACAAAGGTGTCTTTGATATCCATTCGAGCCAGCTTATATCGAAAGTAAAAGTCGTAGTTTATTTAGCCGTAGTTCACTATCATTATTTCAAAAGTTTATTCATAAAAACAGAGATGGTCTCTAGAGATCATTATTGAAATCGAAATGAAGAAAGTTCACGATCTTATTACTGGCCGCAAAGAAACCGTATTATTATCCCGAATCCAGCCCAAATACAAAGAACGCCTGATAAAAACACTAACAAGTTTCCATAGTCAAGCCTGGTTATATTAAAAAAGTTAAAAGCCGTCTGGTTCCCATTTGTTGCATTTAAATATCGAATTCTGGAGTATACATTTAAAAAAGTATTCGCACAGTACGAGGCGCATTCATTGGACCGTGGTCCAGACATAATGCTTCTTTCAACCTCTTTGTTTAACACCACGCGAGACGTTTGGACCTGCCCCTTCTTCTGAGACCTTAGAACTGCATTCATTTTCAATGAACTCTTTGCCAACTTCTTATAGCAAAACAACATTACATTTGCACTCACGAAATTACTCTTCTATTCTATTCCCTACCTTATTCCATACAATTGCTGATTATGCTGCTTTATGTTGTGGTCTTAATAACTTTGTAAACGTTCAAGATCAAGTTTTTTCTTTAAGTTGTTCTGTTCAACTCGGTCTCCTGTTTTCAATGGCAAAACCGTTACATGCTGTGAATTAACATTTTGTTTGCCAATAATAGTTTTTATTTCTTGCTTCATCTGTCGATACTCCTTGGACAAATAAAGAAAGAAAAAAAATCAGTACCTACTAACTACTCAATGATTTGATTGAATAAATCGGTTAAAAATCAATACCTAACCAATGAATGAATAAATCGGACTTTGATCTAACAATGTCAAAAATCGATCGATCGATATCCGTATCTTATACTTTAACAAGCGGATATCTTGCATCAGAACTGTATCAAAATTGATAAGCTACAGTAAAATCAATTCGAACTTTAATCAAATTTAATTCAGTATTATTATTCGACTAACTTAGCCGACCAAAAAATAACAGGAACCAGGCAGATGTTTGGGCCCGCGCCGTTTAACCCACACAGGCGAACAACCTAACCTTTTCTTTCCTACCAAAAAAATTAAGGCTAGAAAGAGAGAAAAGATATCAATAGGGGTTGTGGAGGGTTCAGCCACGTGATCTCCTCCCTGGTGCGCACGCTCACATACAAGGACAGGGAACCCTCGATCATTTTATTGATCTAGAGAAAAAATCTCTGCGATTAATTTTGTTACTGGCCGTGTACTGGATTAACGTGATTTGTAGATGTTGTTTTAATTATTATTATTGCTGAGTGATTAATGATTATGAAATGATTGATATTCTGAGTAAGCGTGTTATTTAGAAATCAATATTTACATATAATTACAGACAATCTGGGAAATAAAACAAACAATGTTTTTAACTAAATTATTTGCTCGCTACACTGCTTGTGGGTCTTAAAAGGAGACTGATGATTTAGAGGCTGACAATGATACTGAAGTGACAGCAGTAAGAATATGAATTTGTTTCCTAATTAGAATGAGATGATCAATCTACATCAAATAGGAATTGACCAATTAACAAAAACGCGTTAAAGTTGCAATAGATCCAAAACCGGATCACTTTTTGTTCCGAAGTGTAATGACGACATTAAAAGCAACTTTACAGTTAAGTGCCCATAAAAAACCGCTTCCGTAAACATTTAGACGCGCCGACACAAGCCCATAAAGTCTACGATGGGTCTTCGGCAAAATAATATCATCATCTCATTGGCTTCCGACAATTTTGAGTGTGCAAGAAAAACAAACTGCTGGACTCGCGTATCGAGTTACACTACTTAAACTGTCGTCAGCTACTACCACCCACATGGTCTCCTTTTTTTACCAATCTTTTTACCAAACTAAATAGGTTTCCTGTTAGAAAAACAAACAGAGACATTTATTGAGTCGGGAATTTTTGTTTAAATGTCTAGTTGCGAATGAATGATGGATTTCGAATGACTGTCGACCCTTGACGGAATGATGCTTCCGTTCACAAAATTGTATCTTGATTTTTGATAGGTGAAGGAATGAGGTAACTGACTTGTGATTTCATTGATGATAATAATTTGGTTATTAGATAATCATGCCACTTTCCAAAATCATGTCTCTATGCTCAATGGTTAGAGCAAATCATATCATTTACCAAAATTATAGAACGGTATTATCTGTTCATCGGTTTGCGGTAAATATATCAAGTTTTACGAAATTTTGGAAGCGAAAAGATTGGGCTGACGGAGCGTAGGCAGCGATCCTAATCGATGTCTATCTGTATGATTTCGTTTCACGATTCACTGATGACGTCGCTATTACACCCTTCCTTTTTTAATTTCTAAAGAAGGTAATAACAGGAATGCGTTTTTTGAGGAACTAAAGACTCCTTGCATTATTTTGTGGCTCTCCATCAGATATAACCACAGAATATTTAAAAGAAAAAAACATGGGGACTACCGTGGACACCGCTTTGATTTACGACGAATAAAATTTTGGGATCTTTTTAGCGTCGCAATTAAAATATTTAACGAACTTGTCGCAGTGGGTGGTGGGCGACAGTTCTCACGAGCCTATTAAATATAATTTTATTTGTTTTTCTAACGATTTATCTGTAGACGCCATCTCCTTGTTTATAGATGTGGACACTCCGGCGAAGTTTTGACGTGTTTTATGATAAGTAAGCTCGAAAACTTGTCGCCAATATTTTTTGTGACAGGTTCAAGGTTGCAGTTTCCGAAATTCTGTTTTTAATGACCTTTTAATGTTAATTGATGTTCTTTTTTCAGATTTGGGGATATTTAAATACGAATTTATATCCAAAGATGGTACCTACTATAAAAAGAAAAGCCAGGGTAAAAACAGTCCCGATCTCAAGATCGGTAGATGAATCAAACCTGACGACGCGACGTTTATATAATATAATATCATGCCTATAAATTGCTAACGTTTTAACAATACAACCCTTTTAATAGTTTCGTTATTCATATGTCAACATTCATAACAACGATACTTATCAACGGAGCGCATACGCATCCCAGCTAAAATAAAATTCTGTTATAAACGATTTGTGAAATGCGTTGTCAGCATGACGCGAACTGAGTTTAGTGAAATCAAGTTTTTTTCCCAACAAAGGGTAGTTATAATAGTTTTGTCCCCTGGACAATATTGTGATGAGACGTCTTAGTGGATTCACAGCATGAGGCTGACGGCGCGTTCACTGTTTGGAAGCCACCACCCGCTTTGTAATGTTACTCAGAATTAACATATTATAATAATTTTTAACCCCATACATCGACTCATCGTCGACAGTTGAAGATAGCAATAAGATCGTATTAGTTTATGTTTATAGTTCTAGTAGCGGTGCATGTCAAAGCCGTTACAATAAATTCGAGCGTGCACTAGTGGCTGCGGAACATAAGTGGCGCGGCTGTCTTTAAATCACTTACCTTCGAACGCACGCCGTGTATTATGTTATCTATTGCAATAATTTCCGAGGCGTTAAAATGAGCCCGGCATGGGTGTCGGCGCGCAACGAGAACAATTTAATTGAATAAAATTAGCCAATAAACTTTGCCCGTCGAAGGCTGCTACAATGGCATACCGCCTCCGCAGCACGGTACTCGTAAACAGGCCTTATTTACTGGAGACTCCTTTGGGAATCCGCATTAAATGCCCTCAATATACTGTTGGGAAGGTTTGCGTATACATTTATACCTTAGGCGGTAATAGTTTTTCGATCCCATTGTGGGGAGGTGATATATTTGGGAGACGTAGGTAATGTCTTGCAGATTTTACAATGCCGTGGTGGTTCAGAATTTGTTTCTTGACCTTACTAGTCTAATGAATTAAAAAGTTTTTACAAACGAGCGGGTGTCCCGTTGTTTTGAAACCAATTATGAAGAGCAAGGCCTGGACGAAAAAGTTCGTAGCCTGCGGGAGAGCCGCTTGCAAAACCAGCAGTGAGGTCTCAATCAAGAGACCAATTACTGTTGTGCTTACTGAACTTTTCATATCATATGGCCAGGACATTCAAATTCATTTATTCATCAAATATAAGCTAACAGTTTACACCAAATCGCTTATATCTATGCTAATTCTACAAATTTACATTAAAAAATTTAATTAAAAAACTTAGACTGTAATTAGACTTCTTAGACTAAACAACTCAACAATTATTTCTTCATATTTAAATAAATATACACATGTTTAGCGATTGTCCTTCAAGAGTCAAAAAATAAGTCTGCTTCAGGAATATATTTTAGAAAATCATTTATTAACTTAATTGCTTTAGCAGTGGGACTGGTGTTGGTTCGGGGAGCACGCCATGTAGGCGGGTAGCAGAAGAGTCTATTCTGTCGTCTTACAACGCCACGCATATACTGGTCAGGAACATAAAAATTTATTGACTCTCGTAGAACGGGACTATCCATCTTACCTACTAATAGGTATTAGACAACAATTAATTATATGTGTGGATTCTCGCCTAAATTCGAACATGCTTGATCGAATAAAAAAGTGCGAGGATGAGAGAATGTTGTCATATTTGCCCCTGGTTAATAAACCAAGCCTTTTCTAATAATTTACCAGAAAGTAAATAATCATCTTTGATAAAATCTTTGTTGTATTATTAGGAACTATCCAGTATCCTTGGGTCGTGGCTAAGTATACTTATTCTTATTCTTTCCTATTCTTAGGCTTTACTTTGCATAGCCCAATACCTAAGTCTAGACTTGTGCCAATAATTATTTCAGTATAGGACATGGATTTGAGCATGCTTTGTTTTGATTTGTATGATTTACAATTTAAACCAACTTCCTGAAACTCTACGTGGTTGGGCCTACCTTACCAGTTTTTGGCTCTCATAACATCCAAACTACATATTTTTTGGCATTACAATTGATATCATTCTGCAGATGAATACGGGCAAATAATATTTCATCAACGAGCCAAAGTGTTCAAAATAAAAAATGTATTATAAGAAAATCCCAATGCTCATCATTTTAATGAGTTTTGTACGGAAGTGCGCACGAGTCATCGGCGGTTGGTGATCGGGGCGGCTGCGCGGTGAATGTTAAGCAACGCGTGCCGCCTCGCAAGCGCAGCCTCCCCCGCTCCACCGCCGCGCTGCTCAGCTGCATCAAACTTGATAGACATCTCAACACCACTTAATAAGCGAATTCCTTACACCACTTTGCTGGTACTCGGAAACATCGATGTAGTTATCGAAAAACGCGAAATTTGCAATTTTTTCCCCACTGATTTATTGTCACATGTCATGTAATTTTCTCGCTTGTTATTCCCCTTGAGTGCAAAACATAGTATATCCCTAATTAGAAAGTAAAAATCACAAGGGCGTAGTTATAAATTATAAAGAATTTCGCTATTTGCAACTGTTCGTGTGACAAATGCTGGCCGGCCGGGACTTTGTCGGCAGCAGTAATGAGACACTGCGCAAGCGGGAGACAAATTTATCTCATAAATATCTTTGGGATGCGTCGATCTGCATCGTTAATTTACTACACTGGATATCGATATCGTAATTCATTCACATCTTTATTATGTCATTTATTCAAAAGTGTCTCGATATATTACTAAAACTTCTTTTCGATCGGTTTAATAAAATCCACTTAATTGACGTGGATGGAAAAAAATGGCACTTCATGCCGCCCTTATCTTCAATTTCTTAATTTGAGTTTCGCAGTCGAGTTTAGGAGGAGGCATTTTTCAAAACATACCTGACAGCGTAAATGACGAATTCTGACTGTAACTACCACTTGTATTTACACGTTACGATGAAATCCTTATAGCTCGGGGCTCGCAACGAGTGTTCCTGAAACCTCAATTTGCTTGAACGCTGACATAGCGGGGACAGAAGGATGCCACACACGCCGCGACGCCCAACCGGCAACCCTTTATGCAAATAACAACAATATCTGACCACTTTACTTTATAGTACAGTAATCATGTTATGAAACGGGCGGAATGAGATAACGTTGGAGACTTCGCTCTTCAATGTTAAAACCTCAGGTTTCTTCAATTAAAAGATTTGAGACATTTTGCCTTTCAACTAATCTTAGGTTTGAACACAAATTCAGAACTTGTTAACAAGTTCGCGACCGCTCATTATTTACTAAACAAACAGAGATAAGGGTCGAACAAGCTCGAAGATTTTCGGAACACTTTTTAAGATTTGGCAAACGGAAAAAATGTCGGCAGTTTTTTGTTGTTCACCTGTTTTTATGTCGATATCGCACAAGTGTTCTACCACCCGTGTTCTAATAAACACTTATCGGAACCTGATCTTAGGAAGCAAAGAATTATGGCATATTTAAACAATTTATTGCTGCCGCAGAACAAGGGAACTGCTGATAAGCCTCTGGTTTTGCGATAACGTTCTTTATGCTCTCAAGATTTGCCGAAATAAAAGAATTATGGAAATGACAGAAACGGAACATGTTTTAATACGGTCAGATCAGATCTGAATTAGAACAAGTAAAACAGCTGGTTTTGATAGGAATCAAGTGTTTATTAAAGATTTGATTGATTTATTGAAGCACAACCTATGCCAATTAAAATGAACACATTATATGATTACACATTGGTAATGGTACCTATATCAGGTGTTTCTTGGAACATATTGCCAAACTTATTTATTTTTCCATCAAATGATATGAATTATGAATTGAAGAGTGATACTAATTAAGTCATTGATGCAACGAATGCTGTTTTAAATATTTAACGAGTTATAATGAATGATATTTCACTGCTAATTGCAAATATAATATCATAAATTGCATACAAATTGTTCATTGCCATAATTATCTAGGTTCTAATCATAATCACGAGGAAGATGTTTTGTTATTTTGTTACTTTTGCAGTGATAATTTTTGTCACGGCTATGAATGGAATTTCATTTAATATTCGCGAAAAATGCAATACCGTCAACAAAAAAAGATTATCGATCCTCCAATTTTATATTATTAGGTAAGTAAATATTTTATTTTCACAAAATTGAAAAATAGAGAAAATTAGCTATATAAAGGAAAAGCAGAAGATTCTAGATACAATGCGATAATGATGTTTATGGCGCATTGTATTTGGAAATTACTGTGAGTCGTGCCCGTACCTAGATTAGATAAACGATAGAGGAGCAAAATTTCGTCAGTGCCTGACACAAGCAGAGTGGCGCAGTGGAAGCGTGCTGGGCCCATAACCCAGAGGTCCGTGGATCGAAACCACGCTCTGCTAATCATTCTTTTTGTATTATTTTTTGTAAATAATATTTACGCTAAGAGATTAATTGTTGCGCAAGTATTGTAGGTTAAGATGATAAAGTAGTACTGTGTTAGTTCATCTTTTGTTAATATTGTAGTTAAATATTTGTACTTTCAACAACTTCCTTATACAATTATTAAGTATACCTATTTAGATTATCCCTTATAGATATTACCCATTATAGATATTAGATATGTACCTACTTTACGCAATATTTTGATGGTTTAAGTTTTTAGCATCTTATTTTAAGATAAACCGTTAAATTCTCAATTTGTATGCTTTCTATAACACGATTGTCCGTTATTTCTATAATATATTTTATATCAAACAAAATATCGATTACAGATTCATAGATAGTAACTCGATCTTTTCTGCCGACCGTGAAATCAAGAGCACGCTTTGACGTCTTAATCCAATCAAGCAAATTAGTGATTAGATTACAATGTGGTCGTTGAAAAGTAAATTATGTGTTTATTAATAGCCTAGCGCGTGGTCAAACGATTAACATTCGGTAAATTAAGGCAGGTCGGGGATAAATAATGACTATTAATATTTGGCGGTTATTAACAAACTTTTGTTTTTCTTTCCAGAAAAAAACATAATTACCGTAAAATAAAATAAAGTCGAATGCCCATAATTTGTGTATTTTATATTTTGGTGATATTTTACTTGCCTAATGTGTCCTTATCTGGCTGGCTGTTTCGAGAAATTCTTCATGACTTGAACCACATAAATGATTTACATAAGTATTCGCCTCTAAGCGTCTAGTGCATCAACGATTAGGTTCCCATTTGCATGATGATCTAGTTACATTAGGTACCCCTGAATTGTAAAAAATATATCTCATTTTTTCGTGTCATCCAGTTGGAATTACCTGCGAGTATTTCTTTGGAGTCCAATTAGACTGTACAAAAAAACAGCTAAGTATAGAGATAGCAGCAGCATCATGTCTTGTATAGGAAAGTGTCAAAACTATCTTTCAACGATAGAGTTTAAAATGACACCATTAACAACAAAGAATGACCAGCGTTTCGGAGATGGTCACTATAAAGCTATTATTAATACATATCTTTTTTTTAAACTACTCGTTATCTGACGCAGGAATCCTTTCAATCCATCCGTTCTATTGTTTTTGGACCACTTTTTTATGTTGATATCAATATTTTTTACGATGGGAGTAACGATAAAACAGTGATTTGTTCCGAACAGATATCGACCGCTCGAGATGCCTTGAGGCACTTATGATGCGTTTATCATTCGGCGGCAACGTTTCTTTTGTATGTAAATATTTTATTGTTACATAAAAAAATCTTATTCTTTAAAAAGTGTATCATATTTAAATAGCCTTAAAAACACAAATAAAACTGAGATTATTCGAATATGTGGGAACTAAATTTTATCGTATGTAATAGAAAGTGTATTGATCAAGCTTAGTCGAATCCGATCCGACGTTAAATACATTTTAATGAAGACATTATCCTTTTCGCAACATATTTCTCAGGCTCGTATCTTGTGTACAGAGGTACCGACAGAGAGGTTCCAACAATCGGATTTGTGCTAAGTAGATCATAAAATATCGACCATTTTTATGGCGGTGGTTTTAAAGAGTTGCGAATGGTCAGAGTTATAATTTTTCCCTAAAAAGTTATCATCTGCGAATGAAAGAGATGTATTAAAAAATTTTGGCCAGGATAATAGAAGATTTTTTGATACTATTGGCTATTCCAATAGTATCAAAAATCTACACAACACAACACGAGATAAATGAAAGAATACCTAAGTTATGCTTTTATGTAGTAGTAAGTACTTAAATTAATAGCGTTAGATATCATCCATGGTTCAAACTGCACGTAGCAAGTAAATGGGATCTAGACCATCTTAATAGAGACGGCTTTTTAGTTTTATATCAACATAGAGTAGTAAAATCATCTGTTGATTGGAATTTAAGTGGTATCTAAACAGTTGATCCCATTGACGTGATTCTTTCATTATTCAATCATCAAGCAAAAGAAAATTAAAATTAAATTCCTTTTTAAGAAGCTATTTCAAATATCACATTATAATTCATTTTAATTGAGTTGTTAATCGATGCATACCGTGTTAGTTCTCGATTTGAATATTCGATTGTATATCGATTATCGGTTTGGACACATCGGATGATTGATATTGGTCTCAGTATAATTTCGTAGTGGATTCCTTCATATAGTTTGAATTAATAGAGTTGTTTGTTTTAGTGGCGCTAGTGGGCATCGCCGCGGGCGCAGCGTATCGCCTCGCCTTAATGAAGTGTCGAATTTTGTGTTCTGGAGGGAGTTAAGGTGACTTTACAATAGTTGAAGAGTTTCTCTCTCATAATTTAACTACGTTTATTTCAACTTCTCCAGGGTACGAAATAACTTCTACTTTTTTATATTGTTTAATTAGTATTTTGTAATGTAATTTTTTCTAATCCCTTAAACAGAATAATTTCTGTTAATTTTTGCCATGATTGTGTATAATGTTCCAGGCGTTTGTCCAGCGTAAGCGTTGGTCGATCGCGATGTGCATCGCGTAGACGCAATGAGTACCTTGTTTATACTCTGCGCTAGCGTAGGGTAGCTACGGCGACTGCGTAGCGTGGCTACGATGACTGCGTAGAGCGGTTACGACGGCTTCGTAGCGTGGCCGCGACGACTGCGTAGTAGCTATGGTGACTGCGTAGCGTAGCTACGGCGCGGCGACTGCGTAGTAAGGCTACGGCGACTCGTTAGCGTCTGAGCTGCGCTTACGTTCAACGAACGCCTATACGATTGGACTAACTAGTGGGTAAACGCCAAAAGTAGTACTTAGGGTTATAGCTATAGGCGTACCACCATTGTGTAGGCTCTCTAACCCACTCGCTTCTGAATTAACTTTCGGATCGGCCATCGATAAATAAATATTTATATTGTGTTAATGATAAAGAGTGTTTCGTCTTAGATTTAATAGATAACAAGTTATGGCCGTCGCCTGAAGCTGTATACATTATATCTTAATGTACTGTGTTTAATTGTAATCCTCTCAGTGTTGTAATAACTAATTTGTTAGTAGCTGTTACGTTTTGTATTGTTAAAAGTGTTATTTTTAATAAAATTGTTCTATGATATTGTTTATCGTGATTTATATCGGTGATTTTTCACTGAGTAGGTTTGAGGAATTTTAACTACATATTCGAACGTGTGATTTAAAATTATCGTATACTCAATTCTGTGTGCTCTGCCCTTTAATACATTATGAGTGGAATTTCCGATGTTTTTAGTATAAAATTGTACACTTATCACCCCACTTCGATAATCAGCTGGTAACATTCGATTACTCCTAAAGTTCAGCATTTCCAATAACATAAAAAATAAAAACTTGTCTCAAATGCGATTGGCGACATTGAATCATTTTAAACTGGCCGTAATTGTACTGTAGCCTGAGATAGCTCGGCAATTTCTGATAGCCTGGCAATTTGATGATAAATGCTACAGTGAGTTTATACGCTCGTACACCGTCACGGTCCTTATGAGTTAATTAACGACAATCATGCAAATGACACGCCACACTCAATACTCAGTACATGCGGCCAACTCAGTAATAAGTGAAAATCGACTGATCGAAAAAACATACGACGAGCTTTAACATTAAGTATAATTTTGTAGTTAACAAGCGCAACTACGTGAAGAAATTTGAAACATCGTAAACGAGTAACTTGCTTCTAGAAAAAAGAAAAAAAAAAAAGAAGTAGTGCTATATACGGTCATACGTAATGTTACAATATTACATTTAGAAGATTACTAATTTCTATGCAAAAAGAAGCGCGTGAAAGAAATCGTACGGTCACGATCGTACGCCTCTTCAAGCTCGCTCTATTAAAATTTCCATAACATGTACTCTAACCATACATTAATCTAAAAGCTCGCCTCACTCAAAGCTATCTCGCATGCATCACTACTATCTGCTAAAACTTCTAGTTGCTATGAAAAAAAACTTTAATAATTCCAATTAACCCTAATAATAGGCTCCGGGCAGTGGAGAGGCAGTGCGATTAAAAAGACAAATCCCTCAACCACTAGACTACAATAGCAGGTTGCGAGCATTCCGTCGAGTGGAAGCCTGCCCTTTATTAATAGACCAACGACCGGTAGCCGCCACGGTTGCCATACTGAGCGAAAGATATGATTAACACAAAGGCGATACATAATAAGCGATATTGGGACCAGTTCGGGGAGCTATGGACATAATATGTAACCGCAGCAGGTTTTCGATCATATCCATTACAGGCTAATGCTCGTGGCCGCGACAAACGCACGCGTTCACGTTTGTTTTTCTATGAAGCGGGCTCAGGAGCGGGCTCCGAACGTTATCGTCGCAGACTGTTCCATCTAATTCTCAGGATGAATGCACTTATGAGGTATGCTACTTTGTCATTGTGTATGCAAGTGTATGCCCGGGCTTTTAATTAACGTAGGTAACTATGCACATGGCCGGCAAAGGTTTAGAGACCCTCGTTCTAAGCCTCTTATATTTTAATTTTCAGTCCAATTAAGGTAACTAGCTAGCATGTTTCTATAATTTTTATCAAGAGGCAATTATTGTATCTTATTAATAACATACAGAATATTAATTGGTTTTGATAAAAATCCTACTGTCTTGTAGATATAGAACCAGCGACATAGCCCACACTGGTTAATCCTCTTCATAAAGTTCAAGTTTCACGTACTGTTTCTTAGTTTATGATTATTTTATTGGGAATATTTAATTGCAAAGTCGCTGAGCTAACGACAATTATCGAGAATTACATATCAATAATTGATTGATTGCTTGATGAAATTAATTTAATTGATGCTTATCATTGATAGACTTCAATTTGTTGACGAGCAGGATATTAGAATAAGTGAAGCTAATGAAGATATCTGCGACATAAATAATGCAATAATTCAATTAAATGCAATCATAAACTGAACTTTAAAACTTGAAAGGTTATATTCTGCTACTAGTCGTGTTGCTTTTAATAAGTATTGTGGTGGCGATCTCTCCTTCTACCACTGATGTTGCAGAAGATGGAATTGACACAGAAGACCAAGAAAAAACAAGAGAAATTGAAACGTCTGTGGTACAAAGCATAATAGTCGTGGGATGTGTACCAGGAATGGTGAAGATTGGCGAATTCTGTCAATTTGAAGACTAATCGAGTAAAAGTAAAATATGCGTAAAAGTAGTGTTTTCAATGTTATTGTGTATATCTGTAATTCCAGAGCTATGGATGATGTTGTATTTTCGAATAAACCTAAGAAATAACATAGTAAAGAATTAAAAATCCTTATCTTTTAGTTACAAGTTCATGCAGATTATGACTTTTTTTTTGTCTGAAAATACCGTGGTCTTAATCGAAGTAATTACAATCCCGCAGATGTATATTAGATTGTACACGCAATATTTTATCGTTATCTCGTGATAAATACACACAAGATGACTGTAAATAATATCTCAACGACAAGAGAAGTAATTGGATGGGCTTCCACATCGATCAAGGCACAATTTTGTATGAACAAGCTTATGTTAATTAAACGTGATGTGAACATTTAATAAATGGCGTTCATGTTAATTGTTTAAATTCGATGTATTCGAGAGTCCTCTACGCTATATTTTATTTCTTACACTGTTAATAATAGTCTTAAAACCTTATGTTAGAAACTGATAGACCGCTAATTGGTTATAGGAAGGAACGACGCCACAAAAGAAACTTAGATACCGTTATTATTATATTAAATGTCGAAGCACTTCAATAAGTGGATAAGCAAATATACAAATTAAAATGCAAAAAGTAATTCTAACCGCAAAGTTGCATTGCACATACCTAATGACGAGTATCCGCCAATTAAGCGTCTGCGCATGGCCCGTGACAAAAACTTGTCTTGTGAGCCTTTAAGAGGCGCTACCGAACTTAATTGGATGGTGGTTATCGACTGCTGGTTATTGTGCCAACTGGCAATGGCGAATAATCGAAGGTCGGCCGAGTGGATTCCACCTAGTCCACTCCCTGCTATGCCATGATCTATTTCTGTCTACTCCAAGATAAGAGCCGCTGTGAAATTGCAGCGTGGAACAAAAAGAGCTAACACCAAAATTGGATTTTGAAATTTTAATTGTGCTGTTAGAGCCGTAGTTGCGTTGCTTGTGCGCAGCTGAAACGACTATTACGTTTGAAGCCTTAAGTGTGATTGATGATTGTTTTATTTTAACGCCTTATTGAATAGAACTTAGAGTTATTGGATAGAATTTACTTTTTTCCGTCCATAAAATCATCTGTATTTGTTTGTGGTAATAGTATAAGTAAAAATCCTTCAAGATTTGACATATAAGATTCCTATTTATGATAATATCATATTATGATATTATATAACTATATCTATACTTCTATACTATTACTATATATATATAATATAATATAATATAATAATATTATAAAGAGGAAAGATTTGATTGTTTGTTTGTTTGCATTGAATAGGCTCCGAAACTGCTAAACCGATTTGAACAATTCTTTCACTGTTGAGAAGCTACATATATATCTCCGAGTGACATAGGATATATTATATTTTCAAAAAAAATAGGGATCTTTTCTAAAACTCCAATAATGTATCCCAAAGTGTAAAAAAAATACCTAAAATATTCTATACATCGCGTGCGCTGCGAAAACTATTGACGATAGAACAAAATAATGTACTACGACTTTGCAAAACACATCATTATATACAAAAAATGTCGCGACAGCATATGTCTAACTATTACAGTTATGCCACAATAAGTGTTCTTTTATTTAAAAAAAATAATTGTATGTAGAGTAGGTAGGTAAGGTAGGTAGGTAGGTAGAGCAGGGTAGGTAGGTAGGTAGGGTAGGGTAGGTGCGCTGTAGATAATTACTTAGTGCTACCCGTGCGAAGCCGGGGCAGGCAACTAGTATATTATATTCCAAAACTTCAAACCAAGTCAATTAATAAACTGCTTAATTAATTTTAGTAGCAGAACTCATCGGTAGCGTTTTGCGTGTTATATTTTATGTTTGATGAGGTGGATGCGACAGGTTGAAGTCATTCCGTATGTAAACTGAGGCGTGTGTCGTCGGCGGCGAGTGGCATCGAGTGCCACGCGCCACTCCCACGCACTCCGACTGGTTCCACCGCCGCCTGCGCACTGACGATTACTCCTAAATAAAAATAAAGACACGCGCCCGATGACGTCTATACCGGACCTCTTCAAACTTTATTCTTCTCCTCATAGGTACATAAATTAATTACAATACCTATCTACTCCCGTTTTAGCACCCGAGAATTCCTGTTTTCGAAACAAATGCTGAATTAATCTGTTCTTTCTTATTTTTCCATTCGTTTGGAATAAGGCGTGTATTTCATTTAATTCTTAATAAGTGAAGCGACAGTACTTCGATACGATGTTTAATTAAGAACTAGCGAAACGGTGCGGCCGCGGTCTCTTGCAGATCTACATAGGTATTTGTTTTTTAATCACGAATATTTTATAGGTGCTATTTTATTTTGTCAGGTATTTTAAAGACTTGTTTTATGTGGGAAACGCAACAATTCTGCGACAAAGTATCCTCGTTAGCAAGTTCGGCTTCAGAAGAACAATTTTACAGTTGATGAAATGTGTTCGCGTATCGTATATAATATGAATGCGGAACCACACGAAAAAATTAGTTCAATGAAATGGGGTCGATGCACCGAGATGCTCACAGAATACTGGTTCGTTTGTTGAATTTATTAAAATATAATTGATACGAAAGTATAACGCTATTACGCTAATAACGTTACAACTCTGTCGCAGTAAGAAAAGTCCGGAAATCAAGTACTTTTCGTTTTGTTCACGGATTGTGTTCATTCGAAAAGGTTCCAGTGTTGATGACTTGTTTATCGAGTATTTCGGGTGGGTAAAAAGAGGAATCCTGTGTGTCCAGCGGAGCTGTCCATTCAAGAATTTGTTGACAAGCAATTAAGGGTGGGCCGAGTATGTGCGACGATCAAAACAGAAGCGAGAGACAATTTTATATATTATTTTTTATTGATTCAATTGAATGGTGTAGATAAATATAATTTTATGGATTGCAGTTTTTGTAATTAATGTAAAAACTTCAAAATGTTCAAAGAATGTAGGTATCGTCAGGTTGTAATTCAAGTCAAGTTGCCTAGTCGAGCTAGTCTTTTTCACAATTATTGTTTCTTGCTGCCATCGGAAACTTGAGTGGTTCTAGTTTACATTAGAGACTACTACCATCATAATATCTTTGCATGACATGTAGTATTGATCATAATGATGTTTATGACATTGCCTTACAACTTTTTACTGGTCGCTTTATAGCAGCTACACATTCTCCACAATCATAATAAGCCGTTCCTATATGTAGTGGCAGATAGGTATTCGAATACAATTCTTAATTTTTATTACAGATCTAATAAATGTTTCATGCTGTTTACTAAAAGTATATTCAAATTTTATTTCAATTTATTTCATATAATTATAATAATTTAATTTAAGTGTGAAAGGAATCATTAAAAAACTGTAGAACGTTACCTACAGGGTTCAATGGAAATGTTTAAAAAAAATCAAACTTCATACATTAAGAAACGCATAATGACGTTTATTGTATTTTTGGTCCATTAAGACTGTCTGAGAACAACTGGCAGGAGTTATTTTGACATATAATTATCCATTAAAAGCCAGCTCCATATTATGGCACGGGAGTCTGACGCTCTCCTTGCTTCGCTAATTATTATTTCAATAGTTCTTACCTTTGTTTTATTAACAATAAACTCCGCCAAAATTAGGGGTAATGAAAATACGGGATGGTAACACAAATGGTTTTTTCTTCATAAAAATTAATTTTCTTGCAATAAAACCGGATAACTGTGCTGTTAACAAAATTCAATTATAACAAAGCGAGCGTTCGGTCCGAGCTGTCGGTTCGCTTGTTCTGATTATATGGACGGAATAAATATATTCGTTTTTGCGACCAGGAAGTAAGTAGGACGATTTATACGGAGATTTGGAGAGATTACAACACCCTTATGAGTTCAGTAACATGTTATGTAACTAGAGCTACACAGCTAAACCGCTAAAAACTGTTTCGTGTTCGTAGGAAAGGGTGATGGAAGGAAGTTCGCTTACTTAGCTAGACAAATAAGTACGGGCGTCCAACTGTAGCGGTTGTATGTACACAGCCACTTTACAGGTGTTTATTTAGTGGCACTTTATGACACACATTTTATCAGCAAATAATATTGCCAATTCGTCACATTCAATTTATTTATCAGAATGCTCCAATTACTATCATTGTTCACCGTAAAACCACAAGTAATGGTTAAAAATAAACCGTCCTGAAACGTTTATCCGTATTCTTCGTTCCACGGCCCAAAGTATTCCGAGTGGTCATAAAATCGTCCACCAGTTACGCTACAAACCTTCGTACAATGGTAAATGATAGTTATAAACGTTTATTAATAGAGGTACCTACCACCGTACGTACAAACAGTCAAGACCTTAATGTAGATTTAAAAAAATAGGGCTTAATAACATGACCGGTGCGCAAGCGCTGAATCAAGACAGGATTCTGTTGTTACGCGCTATTATTAATAATTAAAACGATTACTTCTGCGCGATAGCGTGGTGTAATTAATATTATTATTAGTGTGGAGGCTTGAAGTACGCGATACTATGTGGTGTGGAAGATACCGAGGTCCGTGGGCGAGCCGTCAACTACTCGTAGCTCGGCAAATCATTAGTTAGTTCGCGCTTATATGAAAAGACGTTCCAAGATAATCAGATTCAAATCTTATTAAATCAAATTGGAAAACCAAGTAGAAAACCGGTGACGATCAAATAAGAAAAACTGAGGATATTATTTTTTTACTCTCAAGGAAGATTCGCGATAACACAAGGTTGTTCATCTTTTTAAACGTACAGATTATTATCTAGTTATTACCCCTCGTTTTAAATAATTGTTGGAATGAAAATATTTTGTGTATCACTGGTATATCTTCGACTCAAGTTATTGGATTGCTCTGAGGAATCTACTAGTAACTTAATGCTTGGGGGCGATAGCAATCTGTCACTGTTAGTACCTTTATGTAGATCAAGCGGTGCCGACACAGGTAGTATGAAAAAAAGTTTAAGTGATACATTAATACTTGCTATATTCATGCATAAATACTCTTGTTTATTCATTTATTTCTTTAGTTTTCTTTTTCATTCGAGAATTTTCCCAGACGTCTGTGTTTATTTTAAGAACCCGTAGCGTTCATTGGTTATCATATCACGCATGCAATCAGTTCTTTCAGCTGAAATCCACTATAATTGGAGCACTACTTACATAAGCGAAGCAGCCTTCCTATCTTCTCAATCTAAGCTGCAAATGCTGAAAGTAAACAGTAATAAATACACAGTTAATCTACTTCCAACGCACTTGTATTTTACACCTCAAATAAAACCTACCAAAGTTTTATTTATAGGAACACGTAAAAGTAGTTTTAACATGATTCAATGAAGAATCTTAAGGCCTAAAGCATTAATTATCGCCATAGCTTCAACCACTAGCTGTAACCAGAACCAGCAATTACATGCTGCAAGTCTTAAATCTGCCATTTCAACGTAACCTAGATTATCCACGGTTCGACATCATTTGATTTGCAATGATTTATAACTCCATGGGAAACTTAGGGCCGTATTACTGTAAAGATAATCATTGGTTTAACAAACGCACGCGGCAGCTTTTAAAATTAATGGACACGTGAATTAAAGTTGCGGTGCAGAGTCGTAATGAAGATAACGTTGGGGTGGACACGGCACGATAAAGTTCTGACGGCGTTTCTGACTCGAAGATAAGCCTTTAATTATTGAGATAAAGACTCTACGTACGCCGTATAGGCTTTAAAACGGCCAGCAATTAGGACAGGAGTGACTCGGTGCCCACAGCGGGTCGTTGATCTGTAATTAGCGATTGATTAGTAATTTTGATTAATTCGACTCCGAAATCTGTCACCTAAGTGTTCAGCTGATGGCGGGATGATTCTGTGCTCGCGAATAAATATCACTTCCATTTAAAAAATGATGCATATTGATAACCGATTTGATAATGTCGTTTAACTTTGATCTTTTGAGACATCGAAATCGATTTGATTTGCATTTTTCTATGAATATAAAGCGGTTGCAGCGTACTTTGTTTAAGTTCGATCTGTACACTAATTAAATTTACAAACTTGCAGTCATCAAGGGCGCGCTTAATATTTGCGGAACGAGGCACCCAATTAACTCGAGACGTATACGTATCATTATCAAGAAGTAGGTACAGGTAGTCAAGGTCATTAATCTCATTCATTAAGAACATCCGATTCCTGATTGTTCGATGTGAATTCTTGCGCCCTCGACTCCGCCTATACTTCGCGCGGCGACGAAATGTGTTTATAACGATTCTAGTGCTACACCCACGACACTTGCCGAGATTTTTTCTACCAAAGACACGTCCATTCGTTTCCTAGTTAAGGAAATTGGCATGATTGATGGCCGGCAGAACTATTAGTTGCGAATTAAATTAATCTTAAAACAGATATCCGTTCATTTCACACGTAACTTATAATTATAATCGCATCAATCTTATAAATTAAAGAAATAAAAATGAGTTGTATTAAATCGATTCCATGAATATGATATGTTTTCAATAATTTGGACGGAAATGACAGATAAAAGCAATAAGACATGAGATATGAAGCTTCCGCTATCAATCTTGGTTAAGAAACGATAAGATGCTCGCTTTTGGCGTATGGAAACTTTCCCACGATGGCGACCAATACCCGGAGATTAAATTTCAAAAACTATCGACAGTGCCGGGGAAATGGTAAAATTACTTGCTAAATATGTCCTGGTTTTAGATTCACTTTTATTAATTGGGAATTTCTATACAAGCCTTTATTTATATGTCTAAAGAATGTGTAAGTATTTACACAGCACAGTTGTACTAATAAGGGATGTAACAAATGGTGGCATCAGAAACGCGTGATTAAGTCATTGGCGCGAGCTTAAAAAAGGTTCTTAATATGGCTTTACAAGTACGCAAGTTAAAATTATATTAGCAGCTGAAAAATACACGTTGTCTGTAAGTGAGATCGTTATTATAAATTGGCAACGATGTTGGGATATGGGCTAACGTTACTTTTTAATAAGTTTCTCGGTAAAAGTGGGGAGTTCACTCCACTCGCTCAGTTTCAGTCGTACCATCGCCTTGACATTTATTGGCGGTATAAATCGTAACTTGATAACTTAATCTCAGATGATGGCTGCGGTTTGTTCGCATCTGTATTACGCTTTACTACGTTAATTTGTGTGTGTTTTTGATACGGGTTACGATGGGCTAAAGTTAATTTGTAAATCACGTCTAATACTTAATAATTTAATAGTAATTGCTTTATGTAGGTACATTAAGAAAAACGAAGTTATTAAAACGATACAGTTTCAGTTATTGAATAATGATTGAAAGCTTCCTATGCCATTTAGATTAATGATCTCGATTCTCAACGTATAAGTACATCTTAATAATAAATCGAGAACATGTCACGAGCGACAGCTAGAGTACGATTTATGACTAATTACGCAGTTATAATAGAAGAACAAGACTCACTACAAGATGCATTAAATACCCATCAACATCCGTCAAAGTTGCACTTTACATAATTTTCATTGTAAACAAACGCCTTTGGCTTTCGGCGATACAAAGCGGTCTGGAGCGGTAGGTAACATACGTAATTGCTCTTGCATTTCAATTATGAGCAATTATTAAATCCCACCAATAAATTGTGTATGTTGGGTTTTACAAAATGTTTTATGAGTACGATTTAAATCGGTACGGGAGCCTGCAATTAGTGGCGCTGATGCTTCGCTAGACGTGGTACGGTCGTATAAAAGAGTTTGGTCTTGTAACAAGATCTTGGTATTGTATTGTAAAAACGTATTTAGTTCCTTAAAGTCTACCTTATTACTCAAATGATACGATAATAGTTGAAAGATTAAAACATCATTTTGTAACAAGAAAAAAATAATGAATCAGACATGCAAATCCAAAATGAATTCTTGTCTGTACCTCAAATTCATCACCAAAATATTTCACTCACTTTCTTCCTACTAGACTTTCTATTTATCGACCTACTCAAAAGCTAGAAACTTCTCAAAAAGTTCGACTTTTTTATCGTATGCGACAAAAGTTCCACCCACGTCGCATCATATCTTCGCAAGGGCGGCGCGCGACCGCCGCGCCCCCGGCGGCGGCAGGCTAATTCCACAGTCTATATATCTGTACTGATTGCCGGGACACACTCGTATTTATTAACTACCCCCACTACTTAATACTTGACGTAAGGAGTTTATTTGCAATGTTAATTCGAGAACTGGAACGTTTTTCACTTGTTGTAGGATGTTGCTCTATATTTCTTTTGGATTTATTTTGTTGCACTGATTTTGCGGAGGCTGTTACAGTGTAAAATGTGTAGCCTCTGCTGAAATTTTGGTATACACAATTACAAAATGTGATGTTATTTTAACGAAACCAGAAGTAGGTGACGGTAGACGGTGGTCATCACCATATAAACTACAAGCAGACGAAAAGAAAGACACTATGACAGATTGTAGAAAGATTTCTACAGCGGGATGTCAAAAATGAAGAAAAGAAAAGTAGTTACTTAGACCGATTTCAAGCCAATACTTTTAACCTATTTACCATTTTGTTCCCACATTATTCAGCATAAACTTACGTACACATAAGTGCTCCTTAACAGCCTGCGCCTGAGGTGTTCCGGTGGCGTTCAGAACGGCGGACGCATAGGCAGCTTTTTGTGCCCCAGCATTGTCGGTAAGGCACTGGGCACATACAACAAGTTTTTGGCTAACGAGCGGATAGAAAGGCCGTTATGTCCTCAGGTTAAGGTAGCTGTTGTAACAGATTGTTCTGTTTCTTTCTGTCTGTTATGAAATTTCCAGGCCATATGTAAGCTGGGATAGCAAATTAAAGAATAACTTAACGTCTTTTGAAATGGTAATTATGCATCCTATTATGGTGCCATCTTGGAGCTTTGGCAGCTTATTAATATTAGCACGTAAAAACAAAAATCACTTTCCGGCCTTAGGCCGGTATAATAATACCTATATTATACACTTTCGACTCATACTTTACAAATAAGTACATACGATTTATGAAGTTGCGGTATTTTGAATATGGACTGGACTACAGTAATGCAAAATCTGATTATGCTTTACTTTTCACCTTGAACAAACAGTATCAATACAACTCGTTTGCCCCTAATGCTGTTACTGGGGCAATAAAGCATGACGTTACATATATTATTTAATGCAAATCCACATAGTTCACCCTCTCGCCCTCCCTTTCATAGCGAACAATTAGGGTTGAGGCACACCTGTCAGGCGCGCGCGCACGCCACGCGCCGACCGCTTGCGATTCCCTCCGCAATTATTCCTACGTTGTTCGATTGTTGAATTTTTATATCACCATTATTTTTATTCAACGGTATTTTTTGACACGTGTAAAACTGGTTCCGTAATGAGCAACATTGTTCAGCAATTCATAAATATTATAATTTATATTGCATTCCAGTTGAGTGATTGCGTTTTAAATTTTTAATAAGTTTTTGTCATGGCTCAAAGTTTTTGTAATTATTTTAGCACCGTATAAAATATTATTATGAATGATTCATAATTCTTTGCTAAAGCATACATTTCATACTTTTTACAGAGTTTTGCTGCCTCAACTCGTATTAAGCATTATATGAGAACACTAAACAGGTAAAACGAAAAAGGAAATTTAAACGTATATTTGTTGTCACAGTAGTAACTTCAAGTTGATCGCCATTATTTTATCGAATTATCAGTGATGTAGGTGTCACGGCTCGTAGGTGCAGTTGTAAACTGTGGACACAACAATAAAATAGGTTGTAAAGACATTTTACCAATTTGAGCGCGCACAATGGTCGATTGATCACAGTCACAGCGAAGAAGCGCCTTCATTGATCACTCCCTATATATTGGTGACTTGTAATACAAATAGTACTTTTCTTTTTTTGATGTTATAAGCCGTTGTTTGGGAGAAATATCTTATGAAATAATAAAAATGCTTCATAATGATCCCCTTTTTGAAGTACCGAGTTCAATCAGGTAGACAAAAACCTGAAGAATAATTATAAAAATAAAACACCCCTGCCAAACTTGTTGAAAAGCGTTGCACTATATCCATAACAATGCACATTGCTCTACACATGCTCAGATTTAAAAGCATGCTATATGGGCACCCTACGCGATTACAAATTCAAACCATTTTAACATGACCTTTGTCGACCGGTACATTGTGCACTATCAAAAGGAGGACTTTATGGGGTTTGTAGGTCCCTTAAGGTCTATTAACACTGGTGGACCAGCTTGTGCAACTTGTAAACGTCGCGTGTCGCGAGGGTGCGGGACAGGTGTGTCGCACCCCTTATTTGAGGGAATTTGAGGCCACAACGCATAACTATACTATACTTGTTCAATATAATGTAGGGTGGCCTTTGATAAGGAAAATTCGAAAATATTATTTTCTTTCAAATTATGGGTAATATTCAGTTAATGAATCCTTTTATTCCCCTTGAAATTTCATTCTCTCTAATAGACTATCGCTTTCACGGTAGCAGCCTAGCAAATGTGACGCTACTTGTATTTCCAATATAATTAGCGTTCGCAAACTGCCCGAGTGTATGTGCTAATATAAAAAATAAGCGTTAAACTGACAAGATGACAATCTGTCAATTTCTTAATTTAAAAAAACAACACAGCTAAAACCAGTAGGAATACTTAATCGTATGCAAATATTCACAACGTGTTTAGAAAATATAAATATTAACTGGCGTGATTCATGCCATAGAAAACCAGACTAGTAAAATATGTAAATTCTAACGTGCTTATTAGAATAGTTGGTAACCCTACAAACGGCTGATACTCAACGACAGTAAAAGCTCGTTACACTCGTCAAATGCAAATAAACGTGTTGTTTGAACAAGTTCAACCCTCCGTCACCAGCGCAAGCGCATGACCCGGGCGTACCCATGATTAACCGAAATGGGTGAGAGGGTTACATTATAAGTATTATTAATTTTGATGTTTATGTACTCTTTTTAATTGATCACTCTTATGAAAAAGTCCAGTTGTTTTTCATTCGGTAAAATAAGATCTTATTTATCTACATATGGACCTGTACGTCGATTCTGTAAAATTCAAACAACAACTCGCATCTCACATCGCTATTCAATTCATTCTCACTTCTAATTTTGAATCGGGTTCGAGTGCGAAGTGAGCGTCGAAGTGACGGTACCTTACTGAATGCCACTTCTTACGTCATCTCATACTTTATCTGTCAAAATTTCACGGTCAATTTAGTTCAACTCGCTGACACGCTCGCAAGGGTAGCGCTAGTGGATCAACCGAGTTTTTAGAATGCCAATCAAGAAATTCGCAGCGGATTCAGATTCGAAGTTTAGAATGAGGTTTTGCAGAATCACACCCCTGGTAACATTTTTGTAGATATTCGTCGCCATTAAATATTACTAGACATTATAACAGTGAATCAACGCCCTTTAGACCTAGGCCAATTATTTTTTGATATTCGAATAGCAGATAGATGATTTAGCTCATGAATTCATGACCTAAATCAGAGTCATATACAATATAAATTAAAAATCTCGACTACTTAATTAAAAAGTTTTGAAAATTTTACTCGTCAAAGAAATCACAAAACCCAACTAGTTTGACAATCACGCCATTAAATCCAATTTTAATGAAGAAGAAAAATTTAATGTGTAGCGATAGCAGAGCATCAAACACATATTGCAGAATTAATCACATTCCGGTAATTAGCTTGAATTAGCAAGACAGATACCATTTTTAATCCATAGGAAAATAGACAAGAATGGCACACTCATAGGATATTTTAAGAAGTATTATTTGCTAAGAGGATAGACAACTGATAACTCGACGAAGTATAAAAGACGGCTTCAGCTGCAAAGTTTTCTGAGAGGCTATCCACACCTCAGATCGTAATCATGCGACGATTAAAAATAACAAAATCGCCAGTACAATCACAATGTTTATCTGTTTTGACCACAAGTATCATGGCTATTCTTCGCCATCGTCCTTGATTATATCAGTGACGTAGACATTTGTCAGAAAGCTTTAGGTGCGGGGGCCACAAAATTAGCGGGCAACAGAAACGTGGCTTTGGTAGGAGCTTTACAATTAATTTTACATAGCAGGGAAAATTACACGAAATTCAACCCACAGATAGAAGAGCAATCGTTTCATATTTTCACTCGGATCGAGGGTGTTTTTCTAACTTTTGTGGTCTGCTAGTAAAACAGTCTGACACATAACCGGATTTGTAAAAAAATATATATAAATATAATATGAATACTGTAATGAGATACTTTTACTAGACTTTAAGGTTAAGGCATTTTTCTCTGGATGGACATATTCCAAGAAAACCTAGTTTCGTAGGTTTTCCGCTCAACTGTTGACTGGCCTTTTAAAGGCCGATAACAATTAAAATTCTATTGTGTCTCGTTAATGACAGTTGGAGGTTTATGCAGTCAGTTGTACTCCGGTGTTCATACTTTCTGTCCCTCGCTACTTTAGTGGCCACATCCCGATATTGAAACTGTGAGTGAGAATAAGAATCCATTATACCATCTGATCGGCGATAGTATTCATGTATTTCAACGCTATTGTATACTTTCGGGCACTTTGAGAGTTCGATCCTTAGATCATCGCTGTTGAATGGATACATTGAAGAACATTCAACGTTTGTCATCGTACTATTGACAGATTTTTGTCTTTTGTTCGGCAGATAATTTTTGTGTCGAAGTTTTTTGAATTCTTTGGTTCTGTGATTTACTTTGAAGTATTTAATTTTTCACAACTATGTGTTCTTTTTTTAAACTGAAATTTTTAACATGGGAGGAGCTACCTAGAGTTATTTATTCAGGATTGTTAGACTGTCATTAAGTTAAATATGTACTCTTTAATTATAGCTAACATGAGTTTTATTTGAGCTGCAATGCATTCAGTGACCTACAGGTTTCAGTGAATAAATAAATTTCATTCATAATCTCTGGCGGGTAGTCGCACCGCTGCATTCCCACGCATGCAATATGGATTTCACTTAGCATAGATAGTTCATGAACCACACCATGAATAATAGACAGCTGTATTTTTGCTGTATAATTGACACAACGCAGTTCTACGGTCGAATATAAACTTATGATATAGTTAAAACGATTAATCTGTCTCGGTTGGTGGTAAAATCCGTACGCGAATAATGAGACGAACCTCCTTCGAGTTACTGTTGGCTTGCGTGCCAATTATTGACGTAATTATTTTGAAAATATTGCCGGCCTTTTGTGATATTTAACACTCTAAAGTGGCAATATTTTTTAATCACCCGTCGCGGGCGCCATTTATTCAGTCGCCACAAGGCGCGAGGCTCAGATTGTCAATTGACTCTTTATAACGGATGCGCATCTCACCGTATTAAAACTTTAAATCAAGATGAAATAAAATCTTTAATGCTCAGAATGAAAAATTAATACCAAAAAGATCCACTTGGCGCTACGATAGTATCGAACAGCTCGGTACAAAATAAAAAATCTGTTGGCAAATAAATAACGCCAATTATGCCTTCTCTGTTTCATTAAATATTTTTCGCCGCAATTTGTTTACACGTCTCCTAATAATTAATGCTTCAATTATTTTATTTAACAACTCTAATCAAGTATGTTAGTTTGTTGCATTACCCATCTCGAAGGGGAGTCCAGCACTTGCATATTTATTCAAAAGTAAAAGCGTCTATTTAAAAAATATCTACTATAAAGAAATGATAGCAAAGGTCGAATTTCTATTTGTTTGTCCGAGTTATTTTTACGTCTAACGTACTTCGATAAGGTCATAACCACCTAAAAATATATCATAGGAAAGGTATCGAATGTTAAAATATCTGATAATCTATGGATTCAACCATAATAACCAAAAAAAAAAGTTTTTTGCAGCGCATTTACGGATCCCTACTCCACAATAATAAAGCGAGCTTAAAATATGTAATTAACAATTTTTCTGCGCCAACTTGGCACTAAGTATAAACTGATCTGAGCGACGTATTAACGAGCTTGGACGCGAAATTAAAACGTATTCCAGTGTTATCCCCGCTATTAAATACGGCACGGCAGTAATGAGATTGTGAGGTAATCTCTGGTTTCGTTAGTGAGACCACTTCTCGCGCCCGGTATGATCAGCTCACAGGTATTATCGTGCGTGAGCGACAACTGAGAAGTGGCTGCTGATTACGCCGCGTTCACACGGACACACGGCTATTAGTCCCCACGAAAGCCCTCCATTTATTTCGATTATCAATTAGTCCTTAACACCTAGACATGCGATAAGCCACCGACTTTCAACTTTAATGCACGTTTAATTAAAATGAAAAAGTTCCTCGTTATGGTCTATAATGAAACGGGAAAAATGTACTTAAGGAGACGTATGGGCGATTTTTCTATTTCAAGAATCCGCCACCTGTGTCCAGTATGTTGGGAATACGCGGATTTCGCTGGGAGCTGTGTTCTATTGCGCTGGGAGGCTGCGGCGGCGCATTAAACTGTCGCACCGGTAATGGATTGGGAATTTCATGCTCCAAAGGTCGATTTAAATTAATTTACACATTAAAAAGACTAAGTGGACTGACTTGCGCGAAACAAGAAGTAAATAGTGTTAATCCGACTAGCGACAGACGCTGTGCCGTTCTTTAGTTAGTTGCCTGAGCTGTGATATAAATATGTACTTGTTGTGTTTAGTTATTGGAACGCCTTTTCAATTCATTGTTTGGTTCGGTAACAATTATTTCATTCATTTGTAGACCCTGTGAACTTTGTATGCTGACTTAGTTTTTTTGCCTTTGCGAAGCGCTGTCTCAACCTCATTTCAAATCAAATATGGCAATAGATTCACTCCCTATTACACAGGACTTAAACATAACTGGAGAAATGGTAGTGTACTATTATATACGTAGTTACACCTCTGCCTAACCTATCAGGGATTACTGACGAGATGTTATGTTTTGTATTCAGAAAAAAAAACATTTCATTAGGAAGATACAGTTTTAATTCTCTATCCACAAGACATTGACTGCTCTATATTTACATATTTGCAGCTCTCTTAATGCTTTTATTTTTCTCAGCTCTTCGTCGTTCATTTTAATTTTGCATCTTAATTATGTTTTCATTATTGTTATCTTTTTCTACACGTTACTTTAAAGCTGTGAAGTGTGACGAACAAGAATATTAAAAAACAAACCTAATTACTATCAAAATTCCAGGTAGGTAGGTACAATTGTTTTGGAATTTTTCATGTACTTAAAACTAATCTTAAACTTCATTTTATACGTAGGTGAGTACCAAGCCGGCTTTAAATAGCTTCAATCCCTTCTACAACTAAAGGGTTAATATAAATTCAAAGAAAGCATTTCAGCTAATGCAAAATCTTTGCTAATGATTGACGGCGGATATTTAAGATGTTTGCAGACAAAACAAGAAGTGAATCGAATATCGAACGGAAGCCCAAGTCTTGGATATTGACCCTTTGAGGCCCTTCGCCCAAATACAATGAAGGGCTAAGAAAAATAGAGTGGCAGGAGCGCGCGCCGACACATCTGCCCACTATCGAATAAATCTACTAAAATTATATTTTTATTTTGATTACGCATGCACGGGTTGGGCAGATGTTAGAAACGATACATACGGGGTGTTAGATTGACCAGCAATGTTTCTAATGGTCAACCGAAATATTTTAGTCAAACACTTACGTTCATTCATAACTTCAATGTATTTAGGGTTGAGTAAGTAGGTAAAGGGGGTAGAGAATTCCGGTCCCGGTTGGCAAAGTAGTAACAGTGTTCTAAAAGTGCCCCCGTTTATTTGAAATGCAAGTGGAAAACAACGCAGACAAACCTACAACTGCGGGAAATAAATAACAGAAAGTGAAAACGGAACTTATTTTTCACCACAACAATACACAAAAAAATCTAAATATTAGTGTTAAACTATTTCAGGATAACTAAATGTTACAAGGACAATACCACATCACTGTTATTATCATGTTCGTTATAGGTAACTAACTTCCGCACACGGCTTCGCCCGCATGGTATGTCGATAAAAAGTAGTCCCGGGATGCCATCTATCTCCTTGCCAAATTTTATCGCAATCCGTTCAGTGGTTTAGGCGTGAAAAGGTAGCATACAGACAGACAGACAGAGTTACTTTCGAATTTATAATATAATATGTATGGGTTAAGCAGGTACAAAATACATTTAATATTTTTGTCAATTGAGAAGTTTATGTTACCAGCAAAGATTTCGAACTCGATATTAATGCATTTTAAAACTGATTAGAATTTGATACTCTCCACGCTCATGTGTCAGACAATCTAAGGGATGTTCCAAGTCGCCAGTCACTGACCAATACGATATGGTCTTTAATAGGGTCCGTACATTATCTACTTATTGACCGAGTACAAGGTGTGAAAGAGTTTAGAACCCCGAGGTGAGTGTTATATTACAGTGTTAACTATACCAACTTATAACCGTAGATACAAGATAAAGAGGTAGTTGTGCTTGTTAGTCTCACTAACCACTCAACTAACATTATCAATGGAAATTTTAAATTAGTATTCGGCAAGTATGAAACTCCATTGAATTTCATACGTATGTCTCGTTATCATTTAGTAATAAGATCATTTAGTTTATGCCCTGATCGGTATGTAAAACAAAAAATAAATAGAACCATGTCTAGCCTCGCATAACATTAAAACCTTTTTGTACTCCTCTCGCATACACTAAATCGCAAGGCAATTTGTCTAGTATAATTTAAAACTTTCTTATCTTGATTAGGACAGTCTTTCTCTAAGTTTATGAGTTTAGTAACAAAAGAAACTTTGTGTAAAACAATTCGTTAGCATATTAAAGATATCCGCTTTGCAAAGAAAAAAAATCGTTAAGTTCGAAGTGGACCGTACGATTGTGTGAAGTTCTTCCGTGAGGGGTGTTTGTTGGGTCTAATATTTCAAATAATTTTATCGCACGTTTGTCAGTAAATGTTATATTGTAAACCTGAAAATACAGTACAAGGTAAAACAAACAGGTAATCAGTAAAACAATTAAAACTCTCGCGATGCTGCGTCCACTTTATGTGTCTATTGACAAACTAAATTAACTAGTGACGAACTTATTTAGAAGTTATGTACCCATACCCATCATACAATTAAACAACACTGATGTTACCTAGGCTAAGTTTTTGGTAAATAAATGATTACTTACTTAAGTACCTACTTGATTTTTGTAACATTTCGTAGCACTATTTTGTGGTTTATCAAATTGTCACAAACTATTTAATTAAACCGGTTTTGAATTGAGAATTTTAAGTAGAGAACTTCTGAAACTCTGTTTGGTACTATACTTGGAACTATATGACGAGAGACAGCAATAATCTTCTAGGAAGCAGTTAGTAAAATCTATTAGGGTCCCCTTTACACAGATAGGAACTTAAATTATTTATATTTCCTGCATGACAATCACACATCTTTCAGTTTCTGACGCTTTTTCGTATAACTTCTATTTCTCCATTTCAAGGCACAGAACCCTAAAACAAATCGATTTAACACACAGCGGCGTCACAAAAGGCCGCCTGCGCCCGCGCCGGCCACTGTCTATGTAGTAGTAGTATTCCGCAATTTGACAAGTCATAAAATATACTAATAAATAAAATTAGTGTCGTTCTGTGTGACAATAATGAGTAAAGAGATGCCGCGGTGCGGGGCGGGTCTATGGAGGTATTGGGTAACTTTCGTACAGGTACGAAAGGTTGTCGTATGTAGGGTTTATTGTGTGAAAGAGATCGTCAAAATGTTTTATGTGTGGTATATTGGGCGTATGATTAGATGCTATAATTTATTAGCGGTGAAAGAATTTTGTGGTCAGTAAAATGAACATCATAATCCCGCAACATACAATCATAACCTTAATGATTGGATTACCCGTGCTACAGGCAGATTGATTTGTAAGCTGCATGCGCTTGCAGTTCATACAGGCTACTAAGTAGGTACTGCCTTCCTCATAAAATTAAAATAAAATGCATCAATTGTTAAACTTATCACAAAAAAGTAACTAAAAACACACATAACGTAATGTCAATGTTGTTCATTCTGTGCTATCGGGATTGGTTCAATGTAAACTAGAACAGACACCACGAACAAAATTTTTGCGCAACATGTTGTTGTCCGGGATAGCAAACGTGTCAGTCATTATCTGAATATGCATACACTGCGGTTGTCACATTTGACATCCGCGGGACACATCTCTAGTTTGCTTAATATTAATAGCTGCTCTAGTTTACATTGAACCTCAATGGCTGCAAACCTGTTAATGATTAGAGACTTGATCAGGTTTTCAGAAACCGGGCGTTCGTTGGTTAGGTCTTATATGAATAGTGCTGGAGATAAACCACTTTAAAAGTCTTAGGTATTCGAGAAACTGCAATATTCTCTTTTTAAATAACATGCAATAAACAAATGTAAGGAGGAATATCACAAATCAAAATATCAGGTTTAAATACACATTTATAGGTTTTATTAAAATACTTAGTAAGAAAAGTAGACAACTCGACAGTCAGACTGATACTAATACATTAATATACAGATTAGTAGAGCCACCTACGTTTAAGATTAATCCCGCTATCACTATTTAAGTATTGATTTATAACATTCAAGCTTTTACCCCGATGTAAGTAAGCACTTCGCCTTTAACCTAACTTGAAAGTAATTTGTAATTTTCATAATAAATTCATTTACTAAATTTTAAATCCGAGAACGAATAGCTTCAGGCTTTAGAGACGAAATAATAATAATAATGGCCGACGATATTTCGCGCGTTTTTGCGGATATATCTGTATGGCAGTGATATCAATTTTCATAGCCAGGTAGATAATAAATGACCCACTACCCCAAAATCCTGGCCGTTGATATAAATCTTTAACGCTTCGACACATTTTGACCACACGTCAGGATTATGATCGGTATAAAATACTCCGCATTGTAGTTTTACCTTTAACGTCGCCATACAATGGACACACGTCTAACTTATACATTTTGGCGCGAACAAAGGCGCCATATTGACAATGTAACATCGATAAACGGACGCTCGGACAGGCCGAGACGGCCATATGAAAATATATCCCAGGCTCGAGATCGGAGTAAATCAATAAAGATGATGGCTTAAATCATCTTTAGTGTATAACCAGTCAAAAAGCTGTTTCCAATTCGAAACAGAGTGCTACCGAACGTCAGCTTAGTGTAAGACTACCCTGCATTAATCCATTCCAAAGAAGCGTACAAAAAGCCTTCCGCTCAATTTCCCTCGAAACGTCAAATGTTTGCTTTCGAAAAGGATTTTAAAATGCAACGACTTTTTGTGTGAGTATTCCAACGGGATTACCGTATGCAAAGCGGTCACGGACAGCAACGCGTCGGTGTTACCTACTAAACGTAACTAAAACGCAAACTTTGATATTTGTAGCTATAGTGACTTGATGTTTAAAAATGAAACTAATCTTTGACACTTGATAAATGTGATACATGCAAAAAACTGACGGTTTTAATTGATTTTCTTCTGTTAATCTGGTTTATACAGAGATATTTTTATATCTAATCCCTACCAAGTTAATATCTAACGTAACGCAAAAGTTAACGTTACAACTGCTACGTCAGGATCGGCCGGGGTACAATGGAAACTATTTGATTGCTTCATTATGCAGAATCGGACTCGGTTCATTGTATATCATTTCGCATGTTATATCTGTTCGTATCCTAATTTAATCATCTTGAAGATTGGACCACCGGGGAAAGCGATGTAACGGGTGGCCCTTCGATTCGCGATTGAACTTTTAAGACAGTTCACATTTAGGAGTGATTTGTTTTTTCCGATTACCGATAATATCTAAGTACCTAATGACTCGAGTTGGGTACGATACGAGATTTAAATTATGTTATCAAGTTAACTCTGATATGAACAGATAATTAGAATTTATGAAAGTTAACTTTGAATGTACAGTAATTAATAATTATGAAGAGAAATGGGTGTTGTGGATGAGATTGAAAACCAGATTGAGAATGGAGTCGAGAATCGATTCGTTAAACGAATGAAAGAACCTACCTTTGATGAAGATGTTTATGAAAATAATACTTGTTCAACTGTACGTTTATAATTGTAACTAGCGAAGCCCTTAGCAAACTGAAAAAGCATACTTAGAAAAGCAATTCAAGATAATTCTCATGTTTAATGGGTTTCCGTGTGGAAAGGCCTTGTCTAAAATCGTCTCTGATCAGAGCACTAACTAAAACACTTTCTTATTATAAAATATAATTGTTTTCGATTCTATAAAAGCAACAGCCTGTATCTAAGTTAAATCTCCCTCGATGTTCGCAATATCGGAAGAATCTTGTATTTGGTATTATTTATTTGAAACGCGCAGAAAACGGTCAATTCTAATGCCTTCACGAAGCTTTCATTCCTTTGATCCGTTTCAATTTGCCTGACGTCTTATTTTCTACGCGGTGGTCCAACTGATCGTTCGAACAACTATAAATAAAACGGATTTTTGTTGAATAAACTTTTATAATATTAGTAGCTACTTTTCCGAATTTAATTTGACTTTTTTACATTACATCACATATGAAAGTAAACTAAAAAATATTAGGTACCTAATCCATGAAATGTTGATCAAAAATTCATACTTACATGAAAACTCATCTAAATCACACTATATCTATAATTAACAAAAAATTGAGACTCTATTCACAATGTTAACATTGACTATAAAATCAATTTGCCTTTTCCCAACTACGTTGGGGTCGGCTTCCAGTCTAACCAGATGCAGCAGAATAAGAGTATTTTACATGGAGCGACAGCCTATCTGACCTCCACAACCCAGAAACTGGGTAATACGATACCCCTTGGTAAGACTGGTTGTCAGACTTTCGCGCTCCTGACGACTGTCAGAGATCCACGAATGACAGCCGTAACCAACGACTTAACGTGCTTTCCGAGCCACGGAGGAGTCTCGGTATGTAAAGATGGTCCCCCATCCATGGACCAACCCCGACAAGTGTAGCTTAACCTGATGGATCGACCCGTGCGACTGATATTACTTAGCCACGAGCTCGTCTATGTTAACATCGCACAAATGGTTACAAATATTTTCAGATTGGGACGTAATCTAATCACTTAATTAATTTAATGAACTGATTACTCTTAACTGAATTAATTATAGTAAGGTACCATTTAAATTGAAGAATTAACTTTTTTTTTTAATTTTTATTAGTTAAATAATATGTATCATTATCATTACCATTTAGTGATAGCTAATGAAACGGAGTCTAATCATGCAATATTTTCGACTCGCTGCCTGTTTTACTAAGTTCCATGTCATGTAGCCCGGGATAATCTGGGCACTTGGGCAGTAAACTTAGACGATAAAGAAGGTCTCATAATATCAGTTTTAACATAAATTCGTGAGAATAGCAACAAAACTAAGGGCCACTTGCATTACAAATCACTAAACGTAAATGTATTTAACGCTAAAAGTAGGTATTAAAAAAAAATGATTCTGTCTTTTTCATCTTCAATGATTGAATTTTGAATAGAATGATGATTGTTTTAAATTCGTTTAGCGCTAAATGTATTTAGTGATTCATTTGTGGTGTAAGTGGACCTAAGTACTATTTAATTCCTTTTATATAGTAACATGGACAATCAAAAGTAACAAATAAATGCATCCTACGGTAGAGAATATTTTGCAAAAAACACCACTAAAATACAATTCTAAACTTACTTGTATGCATTACAGCCACAAAAAGTAAGCACTCACAAACCAAACTTAGTAGACCTAGTAGTTACAGCGTTTAATCGCGCATTTGCTGTAAGCTGAATAATTGTTTTAAAACTACCAGCTTCTAACATGATTGAAGACCTCTTCCTAAGGATTTGCCTTCTAGCGATGCAGTAATGTGGTACTAAGGAACAACTGATTGATAAAAGCTATCAAGAAATATTCTTGCTATCTAATCTGCGTGTTTATTTTTTGTTTTATGCATTTCTACAACGTTGCGGCGAATACAGGGATCTTAGAATTAAGACACTGCGCACAACAGAGTCAAAATAATTGTCTGTTGCTGGCGGCACAGTTTTGGTCTTGTGAAAATGAATCAGTGTAGTTGCGTTTGTCGTAGATCATTGTTTCCATAGAGTTATAGTCTGAATTAAGACGGTCTTGATTCAGAAGGCTAATTCTCGTAAGTTTAAATAGTTCAAATTCACGTCGCAATCTCAGCTCAGCTGATCAATTCAAACGTTTTTAAAAATACGGGAATTGCCTCTTAGCTCAGATGCATAATCAGCCTTTAATGTTCCCACTGCTGGGACACAGGCGTCATTTCTGTGAGAGGGGGTTGGGCCGTAATCCACTACGCGGGCCAAGTGCGGGTTGGTAGATGTCGCATGTCTTCGAGTTTTTGGTTCTAGGACACGCCGGTTTCCTCACGATGTTTTCCTTCACCATTTTGAGAGCAGTGGTGATGCAGTAGTCTACACAAATAAATAAATAAATAAAATTAGTTTAATTTACGAAGTAAAGTGTCAGGGTTCGAACCTACGACCTACAACTAGTAAATCGCGGCCATTACCACTGGGCCACCACTGCTCTACCACTCAACTCAGATGTCCTGAGTCAAAGCAGTTCTGTTTTGCCAAAAAATGTGTGTGCTGAAAAAGCGACAGTCTGTCATAAGACAGTCATTCACCCAGGTCTGCGTCCAGCCTAGAGTAAAACATGGAGTAGTAGCGCCTAATCAACCTGCGTAAGTAAGAATCGCGGCATTGAAGTAAAACGGGTTTCTATTATCAGCACAGGACTAGTAAATTGTCATTACTTAGCTCTCTCTATCTTTGTTCGGTTTTCTTTACGACTTAAAGTGGCGAGAGTGTCCTTTGAAAAAAGAGTGAAAGGATTTATTTAATGGCCACGGGGGAATAATTAAACTACTACCATTATACAGGGTATCTGTACTTTCTTGTCCATGGGAAACTTTATAAAAGTGCCTTTTCTTTTTTTTGGATGAAATGGCTTTTACTTTTGCAAAGCCAAGCGAGTGAATGATGCCATAAAAGCACTCTTAAGATTTATGCCAGGGAAATGGCTTGCCACATCCGGCAATGTGCACCTACTGAAACTGAATGACGTCTGCAAAACATTACTGGGCTCGTTGATCGTGACGTTTTTCTTGGTCGCTGTAGGTCTGTGTTACCTAGGATAAGGTAAAACTTGTAGGTATAAGCTGACCTCGCATTGTACGGAAATCCTATACAATGCGAGATCAGTATAAACTGGAAATGTATAGCTTGATATGTAGCCGTGTGGACATAGTTGCTGAACAACAGTTACTTTAATTATCTATGTACTTACTAACAAAAAAAAATTGGTACTTAGATAAATATAGAACTATAGATTACCAAAGAATTTTGGCATGAAGTTTTCGCAAGTATTATGCAGCCATTGATGAAGAGCCAGCACTTGAGATACAAAAACATATACAAAGGGAACATTAGTAACGTAGCGTGAAGAAGTGTAACAGTACACTCAGTAACAGGCATAACAATGGGGTATCGTTTTCTTAGAAGAGCCGTGCGAAGCGAGCCAAAAAGAGCCAAAGCTGCCGCCACGTCTGCGTGTCCCGCGTTAAATTTAGCGTTAGTGATCCCATCTGAATGTTAACGTAACCTTTGAAAGTAAAAGCTGAAAGTAAAAGAAATGTAGCACACGCTTGTGTAGGAGTAAAGGGATTTAAACGTCACAGTGTCGAAATATATCTTTATCCGATAGTTAAATAGGTTGTAGCAGTTATATAGAGTAAATATTTGTTTGTAAGTTATGTTTAAGTATAATTCGTTTATGAAATACCAAAAGTTTAAAGCATTTAAATTAGAAATATAAAAAGATGTAACCTAGTGACAGGTCAACCCTGATTTTGCGATTATTTTAAAATAAATGAAATGGCAAACAACAAAACTAATTTAACTTCATATTATAAAGTGTAATAGATCGGGAGATCTATCAAACATGAGCTTTATCAAAGCTCTTGGGTGAAGGTACATACGTCTTCATTAGCATAATCGGCTGTAAGCTCCCGCATTGCTTTTTTAATTTCCTTTAGATCACAATAAATACTAAGGCGATACGTAATGTTAATGTGACTGTAACTGACTATAGCAATAATCCCGTAAAAATAGTAGATAGAAAAATGAAAACAGACTAACCAGCATGTGTTTTTATGACATCAATCAAGGCATGTGCATAATTCATGAAGCGGCGATGTAGATACGAAATAACACGTTGCCTTACGTCCTGCTTCAACTTTCGCGAATTTTTCACTAGTGTGCGGTCTCCACTTAAAAAGTTACAGGTGACATCGTAGGAGCAGATGGCAGTAACTGGACGTGTTGACACGTGTTTAAACATTAAATCAACAATTTTATCGACCAACGTCTGAATCTTACAATCGAGCCTTCCGGAAGTGATTGCATCTTGAAGAGTTAATAACAATTACCGTTACGATTGATTATTGAAAGGTTTTTGTACGAAAGAAAGCATTGGGCGCATGTATAGCATTTCATTCACACTGGCCGGTTCGGAGACTTAAAATGTTGTTATACTGCGTTATTTGTAATTGTTCGGCGACATTAAATGAGTTATATTGATGATATTTACATTTTATGAGGGAGCGGTATGTAACAAGGGAACGAGCGGGATTCCTTCACTCGTCAACCAGGAACAAATTCTTATTGATATAAAAAATTGATGTACAGTACTCCGAGAGATGCTTCGCTCGGGAAATCTTTGAATGACATTGCTTTGTGATACCAGAGAACCACAGATACGTGTAACGGGTAGACAAGGATATATATTATTATAAAGGCCTTCTTGGCGAAAGCAAAGCCGTTGTAAAAAGAATAGCTAGTCAACAAGACCTTACCTAGGGAGTGCCGAGCTCACACAAGTCTCATCACTCGTATAAATAATATGTACAACACCAATAAAATAAAATGTGCACATATTTAAAACGATAAAAGTTGAAGATCTATTTTAGCTAACGGGGTATTTTGCTTCTAACAGCAAAAGCAAAATATTTTCATTAGATTAGAACGGTCAGGAAAAAAGGCGTTTTCCCAATTAAGTACTCTAAGTCATTTTTATTGCAAAAGGTACCGTGGTTCACCTTTAGCTTTCGCAAGTACATAACGTAGACCCTGAGTTGAAGTAACGCTAAAGATGTACCAGCAGCGCTGGAAAAGAAATATAAGAAAAAGAAAAAGGCACGTCTATCCAATCACAACACACACCAACAATTTCGTACCGAACGCAATCATATTACGTCATAAAAATGACGAATAGGCATGTAAGCACGCAAGCAGCGTGCACGATGACATGTCTGCAGCGGCTGCAAAAAGCTGCAACACGCTGTATTGCCGGGTTGGTGCCATCTGATAGTACACTCACGCATAGACCATTCATCTCCGGTATTTATTGGCGCGAAGCGGATGCCGCTTCTGAATCGTGAACATTCACTGTTACGTACTGAACATGTATGAACATTGAATTTATTTTGTGATTGAGCAGTTTCTTACAGGTTGCTGAATTGTTATTATACTTTGTGATCTGGGAAGGTAGACTTGTTCCGAGTATATTGTTACTCGATAAGGTAACAGAATGATAGATGTCGTAGATTTGTGGATGTTTTGGTTATGTCCGCATAATGAATACTTTTCGTAGGCGTAGACTGGATTTCCTCATCACTCTATATGAAAATACTAGCTGCCGCCAGCCGCTTCGCCCGCGTGTATTCTTTATAAATTATTTTGAAATCGACGCAGTAGTTTTTGAGTTTATTCATTACAAACATACACACAAAAATACAAATCTTTCCTCTTTATAATATTAGTATAGATTTAAAAAACTCCCTTGAGATGCAATAAGATTCGGTTCTTTTCATAAGTTTCCTGCTAATTTTGTTAATAATTTCATCTGGTATCGCACCGGAAAAGTAATAAAAATAAGTGTAGGTACTGTTGGTTTTTTTGATACCTAATAAAAATACATAATAATATCTTTAATGAAGCGTTATAATGAGCTGGCTACGCCTGTCGTTGTAATTACTGAAATAAATGTCAAAAATATATTCAAATGTTAATAAAATTTATGTCCAATAATCGTCACGGTTTATAGGCGTCTTATGAAAACGAAATGTTCGAAAAGTGTTCTCTCTCATTATAAAAGTTTATTTTCCACTAATCTCCCTTGTGATCTCTATTGGAATTATATGACATTTCATATTAAAACGTAATTATGAGCAGCTATAAATTAGCGCATGATGGTGTTCAAAAGAACTCATTAATTCTTTTAAACCACTCTTAAAATTTATTATGAGCAACTTATTTTTATTTATATGTCTTAATTGGACATGTTACTTGTATGAGTTGGTTTGACTAATCAACACGATCGTGTCCCCAAAGATAGTTTATCTATTATACAAGCTTTCTAAAGATAAAAGTCAAATTTGAGATTATAAAGCAATAATGTTAGTTATAAAAACTTAATTTTATTATGCCATCAATCTTGTAGTCATGTCGGATGTGTCTTACCAGCGGATGAGTCGTGTGAGGTTTCATTTTATTAATTTTATAATCGCATTTTCATAAACATTGAATTTAAAAAAACAATGAGTTTTTTTTATTGACATCATCATTTGGCTCAGGAATGGGTTTTGCACAATGCCTATTGTAAAATACTCGGTTCCATACTAGTTGGAAAGTAGTACTTTCATGTCATAAAAATTCATAAATTTCTGCAAAAATAGAGTACGAGATCGTTTTTCAATAAGGCGAAGCAGACTAAACGTGCTGCATATTTGGTTATTGTGATAATACTTTCCATACAATATAAATTATTTACTAACTTACCGAGCAATTATAATTTAAATAATTTAAAATAATTATGGTACTTAGGTCACATAAATCACAAGATTAGCCTCCTGAGAAATTATATTTAAACCTGCCTTTGCTACTGGGGAAAGTGGTTTATTTATATATTTTTTTCATAAAACTGCCATAATTCTACCAGTTTTTTTTGTCTAATATTTATGTTATTACTCGCTTTTGCTGTATAAAGTACAACAAAATGTGCCATAAGCAAGGATCTTTACTGCGATGTCCAAGTCTACCTGTAATTCAAGGATAGCGTTGATGTGATTATTGCTTATTTTTTAAGCTTAAGGAACCATAAAGCACGGGATACATGGGCGTCTACAGTAATCCCTTACGGCTTTCTTATATAAATTCACACTTACCGTATCGAAGAAAAGATTAAAATGCATTCTTATTTGATACCGAATGCACTTCATAATATGTCCCTATTCTGTTTCTCACGGCTCGAGCCGCTATATGTTTAATAAATTCATTGATATAATAAATATTTTGACATCATCGGTCTCTTTAAAGCTATCTATCGTCTGGTTTATCTTCGCCACGCCTGTAATCTGTAATAGAATAATAAGTGTGGAGTCGATCCTTTGAGAGGTGCATCGTTTTATCTTATCTTCGATTGTGTCTATCGTGTGGTATTGTGTCATATTACGGGTCAAATCTCTTAAGGGGACCTATTTTTGGGGACTCGTAAAAGCTTATTTTCATTTGTCGCGCTAAGTGAATATCGGAGTTCTCTAAAATATATTTAAACGATACATAGTAAACTATTACCTACAACATACATAGATTACAAGATAACATGCTATAATTTAGATAGCAAGGGATAAGTGACTGTTTCATCATTTGGTATTTACATTGGATATTGTGTTAAGAGCTCGGTTCACAAACTTTTGTAAAAAAAATGACGATCTTTCTCCGGTGAACGATTATTTATACACGATATAGTACGATATTTTGAACACATCGCAGTAAGCATAGTTTAATACGTATCAGCAGACATCCATTCAGGTATTTAATTTACAATAATTATAAATAAATTTTATATATTTCAAGTAAATACATATTTAAAATACATTTTTGGTGGTTTTGGTTAAATCAATACAAATACAAATGGTTGGCATAAGAGTAAAGACATTTCATTGTTGTGATTTTTCTGTTTCTCGGTATTGAAAGTAATTTTTATTTTGTATATACCTACAGTATACAAATACGAAATATTGCATATTGATTTTATTTTCTGTACCTACATAAATGCAAAGTGCATTTATACCCCTTTGCATTTATATACTTAGGTACAGAAAATAAAATCTACATATTTACATTGTTTTGAACCTGTAATGTTCACAGATTTTCAATTGTTTTGTTTTAATAAAAAGGAATAGCTTCGATATTTTCCTTATATGTAGACAAGCATCGTATACGCTTCGCATATCCTAGTGGAACAAGGGGTTAAGTAATATTTGTATTTTTATAAAAGGGTAACATGCCATCACATGAAACTTTAAACGCTTTTTCCGGGAGCCGTGTGTCGACGGGTCGAAAGTCAGGATCTGTTGACATTTTGACATCCGTACAAACAAAGACTTGTTTTTCTTTCAAAGTTTTTACGTGGCTACTGGAATTTCAAGGGCCAGTTAGAAAATTGATACTTATTTGTTACCATCAATGTTAAAGTTAACAGTTGTAAAGAGAATCTGAACAAGACGACGTTATTAGAATCATTTAATTGTTTTTGAAGCCCATTAGTTTTCATAAATCGTAAATTAAATACTACAAAAAACTGACATAAACGTATAATTAATGTTATCACAGACCATACATCACCCTAAAGTGAACGTTCGTTTGTAAAACATTACCATGTTTTGTCACTTTATCATTTCAACTGCAGTAAAATTAAGTTTATTTATACGAGTGTATTAATGACCTTATCTTAATATACAGACTTAAAAGTATGTATAACTCACGAAGCCTTCGCATTCCTCTGACAACGCCACGCGACTGGGAACCTTCCACAAAAACTCAAATGTCATTGCGCAAGCTTATAATAAGGCCCATTCACACGGCACCCTACTAGATATTTTTTCAATGTCAAGCCGGGACGGGCATGCAATTTTGTAGAAAAAACGGCAAAATCAATAATAGCCCCGTGCACGTGTTGTCGATGGATTATAGATTATGTTTTGGAAGATTTTCTCAGCGCTCGCGAGGTGATGTCAGGTACGACGCGTCTTGGACGAAAATGGTTGGAGTGGCTTTATTACCTACAAATATTTGAAATAGGTCTTTTACCTCTTTCAATTGCATGTTTCTTGACGTTCTTATTAGGTGTGTTTACAACATATACAACTTACGTCTACGGTAGTTTGAAGGGGTTGATAGGACAGCAAGGTTTCCTGTAAAAAAAAGAAGACCTCACCAGACGTTTTATTTCAGCAACCACAAAAACCTAGGGTTATTTATTTTGCGGTTGATGAAATAAAGACCAGAGAATCTTGCGATTGCCAAAAAATGTGTATCTAAGCTTTCCTCAAGAATGCATTTTGCTCTCCAATTTTTCTCAACTAGAGAAGATCGACTCTATTCGATTCACTGTTCTGTTCTTGTGCTTCACAAAGAAATTCTATACAATTATAACGGCCGAAATTGTAACTGTCTTTCTAACAAAACTCAGACGTTGTATTTCTTTTACGAAAACTCTACAAAAAGCAGGTAATTTTATTGAAAGACATCGCAGTATTTTACGATTGCATAAAAAACTAAACAGTTATTTCATCAAGATATTGAGTGCAAGATATTCTTTAATAAATAGGTCAGCGAAGGATTAGCCGAAATTCGTATTATTAAGTTTTCGGCGCAACATACTTAAGGAAAATTTATTGTTTTTTAATCAGCAGACGTGTCATTCAATTGTGACTGGCAGGAATGAGATTGGTCAAAATAACAGAGATAAAATCTTCTAACAAGAGGTTAAGGACATGGAATTAAATAAGATACTTCTACTTACTATAAATTGCTTCGATTTCGCTTACGAGGTATTGTTATTAAGTAAAAGCGAAGTTCATTATTATGCCGCTATTAATTTGAGTCAGGAAGAAAAGTGAAGTGCTTCGTCTCAAAAACTCAAAAATTAAGAATTATGTAACACGAAATTACTTTTTTTTGAAGGCTCTCCTGCACTCGACGCGGAAGCCTATGGTTAGCTCAAAATATGGGTTTTTAACAAGCCCTAACAGGTGAGGTTTTAATCTGGACTTTATTTACTTGATTTTATGAGAAAGTTTCTTCAGCATATTGCTGGTAATTGATACTGTTTTTTGATTCGACGTACTTACATGTTTTTTTTTTTGTAATTATTAAAACACGATTCCAGATCAAATGAATTAAGTTTGAGATTTAATTACTTCCACTTTTAATGCTGCTAGAACTTTAAGCAAGTAAAATTTTAATTTATATTGGCATACATACATGGCATAAATCCCCTTAACAGTTTGACAAATATCCGAATCATGTGGCAATTAAAGAAATATATATGTTCACATTTCATTCGGCTTAAATGATAGCAGTAAACGTGCCATTATCTTCTATAATTATTTCATCGGAACATTATGTTGTGTTTTTGCTGAAAAAATTACGAATAGCGACAGTGCACGAATTAAGTTAAAGATCACGAACTGTTTTAATATATGTGAGGTAATTAACGATAGTATGGACGATTAAAATGGTTCATTTACTGTTACAGTAATTACGGGAAATATCATAAACATCTCGGGATCTTGGCTCAAGGATACTGTTTTGCAATCCACGGCGGCGTTCGCAATGCCGCTGAATGACGTTTTCCTGTCACAGTTTCGCTTTTTTACCATCCATACGCTCACCTACTTGAGAAAATTTGCCGTCGATCTTGATATTTACTTGTGTGGAATGTACGTGTGGGAAAATTCTGTTAATGACTTTTGTGAAGGTGTAAAAGATTATTATAGCAGAACTGCTACGCGCGAATTAACGATACGTGCTCATGATACGATATTGAAAGCTATTAAGTGTTAAGTTTATTACTTTTGCTTAATTCGAGCATTTTTAAGCCCCTTTGCTTAATGGGAAGTGCACTGATTACGATCGTATGTGAACAAACTAGTGACTTCCGTAAGCTACGAGATGTGCGTCATTTGACGTATCTACTATCTACTAATAAAGAGGTTAACGAAGATAATGATGATTGATGAATATGATGCATTGTGTGCAATTGCTATTAGGTGTTAGTCATTGAAAAAATTTCTTACAATGATAGGATATTTTGAAGCTCACCTCATCCTACGTATTACTTCGTCATTTCGTTGCATTGTTTATTGTTATTACCATCACAGTCTCCAAAAATTCTGGAATTCAGTCAAGTTCTCGTTAAAGAATAATACGAATTTCGAATTTCGACAATGCGAAAAAACATATCGTATCAATTCGCGTGTCGCATCGACGTCAGAATCGGCGCGGGCGCAGCGCCGAACAACAATAATCGTGAATGAATTGTAATGGCGAGCGGTTTAATTGATGCACCCGCTGCTGGACCTGTCTCTGGTTTAGGGATTGAAGTATCGATAAAGGTAAGTTTAATTTAGTTGAATTGATTGTTAAATATTTTGTGTAATTCACGAAATGATTACTCGAGCCAGTTCAGTAAATACTCTGAAATGTTTTAACGTTTGATTATTGCTAGCTAAGCCGCTATTCTAATCAATAAGTCCTAAGTGAAAGAATGATAATAATTGCATATCTGATATTGGTATGCTTCTGGTAAGTTGCAATTGTATGGCTAATTGACAACTGAAAATGGGTAAACTTAAGAAGACGTAAATTGACGTAATTGGTCGTTGTTCTCTTTTCAGTTAGGTCAGGTTTGTTGATAATGTAGTATTTAATCATTTTACGTCGTAAATGGACATCGATACAAACCGGTACGCTGTGACAGCACTAGTCGTTGCGTGAACGTTCATTCATCGAGCCGCTCGCCTTCTGTTGAATTTAAGAGTTTGACTCTTTAGTCATTTCAATGACCACAGGGTACTCACAAAAGCATTCGCATAAGTATTAATCGAAGGTTTCTTAAATTATGTGGAAGCATTTCATCAATATCCTGAATATGTTACACTGGCTGGTATTTTATACGAGGATATAAAATAGCAGTTCGTAAACTTATTCTACTCCAGTTTACTAGCATAGACTAGTTATCCGAATGGTTTCCATTTGAAGTTATAACATTTCCTGCTCATAATAGTGTTTCCTCACTAAACATGTTTATGACTCATTCCGATCAGTCTGACCCAAATGAATTCATTACAAGACCAACGATCGATACATGCGATCAATTGATGACTCCATTGATAAATCGAGTTCTTAGAATACTCTTGAATAAATTACAACTCCATTTATCACATGACGTCTGTCGTTTGACTAGTGGAGTTAATGCATTCGACTTACAAGTTCAACTCGATTGACATTAGCAAAACATCCTTGACACTCAATCGGAAGTTGCGAGCATTGAAGACGCGATTCTGTGCTTAGCAGTTTGAACTCGAGACAATTGCATCATCGAGTGATGCGTCGAGTCATCGGCCGGCCACTTACCGAGCGGATGTTGTTAACCGTGGCTTGATTAGCCGAGACGATGTTAAACGGCAGCCCGGGCAAGTTCAAACAATTAACTGTATAGAAGTGTCCGACTCTAATGAATGATACAGACTTGCTCCATTTCATTATACAAACACCGTGACAAGACGCGGCTTACAAATTGAGATTAATTCAAGACTCAAGATGCTAGGTACTGTTCCCTCTGTGCTTAATTTGTAACGGCGCATAGAATGCTTTCTTTGCGAAGTAATGTCATCCTTAATTTCAAGGTAGTGTGGTATATAGTCTGGTGTAGATGTAAAAGGAAATAGTTTATGAGTGAATGTTATTAATATATGTTGCGCAACTAAACCGTTTAACCTTAGCTATTCAATGTCCTGATGCTATTTATATCGTGTGTTATTCAACTGAAATTCCTTGTAGTGTCGCCTGTTCTTAGTAAAATAGAGCATGATGTAGCTGATACATTGGAGCACCAAATTGTAATTACCTAATTGTACCTGTTTCCGCTTAGAACATTCCTTGCTTGAAGCAGTCTTGTTTAAGAATGAATAAATCAAAAATTTAAATCTGGTACCTGCTAAAAATATCAATTAATAGGTAGACATTTATCAGGCTTTATTTTTTAGTATTTTAGTCCATTAGATAGTTATATTTTGATGATTTCCAGTCCACGATGGTATCACAATAATTGTCCCAGAGATGCGTTTCAAAGCTAAGCCAAATAATTACTTTGTATAATTTTGTTCGTAAACATTAGTAAGATATCATCTTATTTTATTCGCCAGGGGGGAGGCCATTCCTGCGTACTTTGTTGAAGACATTTAGTTAAACACTTTGATTCCGAATGCTAATTGCGGTTCCCTGGTTTCTTACATTGTTGATTTTTAATTGCTGTGTTGATTTCTTTATTTAAAATATCAAGTGCTACAACCCTGATAAAATAACAGTCCTGTCTCTGAAGAGTCTGTCAAGCAATTAGCATTAAACGCTATCTGATCTACAAGTATGAATATAGGTTGTTTTGTATATTAATTGCCGGGAGCCTATAACTAAATATAACGCATTTTCCGTGTCATAAAAAGGTCATGGGCGTTTTTTACTACCGTTAATATGTAAGGTATGTATCAATAAAAATATACTTAGCTGCCTGATTTAATAAAAATCCAGAAGCAAGCAAGACCTCTTAAAGTGTTAATGTTAATATGTTGACATTAGGTACTACTGAAAGCTTGGTACAAGAAACGTTTAGTGGGATATTAATGATTATTTTGACTACATTCAAGATCGAATAACACGCACAGGTATACAAAATCAACATGTCCCAAATTACAAGTGCGTAGTTACGCAAGTTGGTAGTATCTTTACGAAAACATTTTAAAGCACGGTGTAGTAGGTCGTACAAATTGTTCAATTTGTCGCTGATCGCACGCACTGAAGCATCTTCCTGTCGTCAAGTCAGTGCTTACTTGATATTGATTGCGTTTAAATCGACTCACACCCACGCTCGGTCAATATTGACTCGAGATAGAAGATGGCACCGCGGCCGCCGAGGAAGTGTTACTTAGAAATTTGTACTGATAACAACACTTTACATTTGATTATTCCGTGTATAGATATTCAGGTTCTTAAACGAGAATAATAAAATCGAAGCACGCGTTGATACCATAAAATATATTTGGTATATCATATCAATATCACCCAGAATGACAGAAAGAATTGCAGGATTCCGTGTCGTCGTATAAAATTCTTTTCAATACAAATATGTCAGCTTTTTTATTTATCATCATATTGTAATTTCATAGAAAATATTGCGGAAAAACGTATCGGAGAAGAAATATCATGGAATTCTTTTAAGGCCCTCAATAAATATCCTGCAACACTTTTTTAGTTTATTTCTGCATTTTTTCTAGGCGTCCTTTGTACAGTCACGATCATAAATCAAAATTCTCTCTACAAAGTATTAAAGATTTATTCGACTGAAATTGATTGTTTACAGTCGTGTGCGCAATTGTGAGAGCTTCGGGTCCGACTAAAATACATTCCACGACTTTCCGCGTGCGTCCAAGATTTGTAATTTAAACCCTCAATTGTAACACTCATTTAAAATTGTAAATTTTTAGATCGGCCATTCATCACGCGCTGCTCGTCTCCAGTCGATGGCAGATGGTGGCCTTGGGGGTAACTGCGACTCTCAAATGCAAGCTTAATTTTGTTGTTTTTCTTGGGATTGTCATTGTCAGTAATTGTTGAAAGCACGAGTTGTCTATATTTACTTTCCAGCTAGTTAAATATTTATTTATAAACTACTTTACATTATCTTTTTGAATAATAGACAAATTCACAGCATCTACATTATTTCCTTCTTTGATTTAATTTTGTACGAACATGAAAATAAGGCACTTTAAAAAAAAGAAATCAGTGCACAAATAAATAAATTAGAGGAAGAAAGACTCTCGAATAAATTCATTATGTTAATTGTTGCGATTGTATCAGAAATTCTTACCTCAATAATTAAACTGGAGCACACTCGACACCAGAGCAATTAGTCCAGACTGCACAGTATACAAGTTATCACCTCCATCGGGCTAAAGTAATTGTTTTGCACGAAAATGCCAAATTGTAGGATAAATATCCCAACTTTATTTATCCTTAAAGAATATTTTTGCACTGATCTGGGAATGCAAAAGAGGAACAGAATGTTATCATTCTGTAAATTGTGGGACGACTCAGGGGAAACCCTAATATTTTACCTAGGTCGATACATAAGCTTACATAGTACTGTTGGTCTACCGTAACGCGAAAATATACACGGAAAAAAGTATTGACGGTTAAACGTTGGATTTTATTTATGTTACACTCATTATGTAGCTGAATTCATTAAAAAAGTCGGCATTCATTAAATAAATATTGTAACAGATGACGGGGCACAACCGAGGAGTAGTCACATTGTACCGATTTGTCCCATTACAAGTGCTTCGCTTGTCACGCGACAAAACCTATTCATTCACAATTTACACCCCACAAAAATGCGTCTCAGAAAGGCCTAAATCCACCACGATGTCACTGTGAAATTCAATCTTGCAGAAGGGGAGTAAGTTTCAAATTAGTTTGGTGTTAGAATAAGGTTTATTATTCAATATTGAATTGAAAGTGGTATCAAAGCAAACATAACGCCTTCGCAACCTACTCCCCCCGGCGAAGAAACAATAATTGAGAATAAATGGCCAACTTCACACCACAAAGGTTTCTAAAGATAAAAGGTAGAATTACACGGAAATTTCGAGGCGTGTGCCATTGTGGATGTCCTTCACTAGATAACAATTTGCACTTGGAGTGTGTCACGTATTGTTACCAACATTATAAATAAATAATACAATGAGGCTACCAGATGTCTGAAGAGGCTTTCAGAGTACGCGGCGCAAGCCTTTGAGAAAATAACGCACAATAGAATTAGGTTAAGCTTGTTCTGACTCTCAAGTCGACACCTATATTTTTTATTTAAGAAATCTAGTGTTTGATTTTGACAAGAAGAACTGAATATACCGGCAAACAATTTTTTGATTGTTGCATGGTATCATAAATTCATAACTCTTGTCAGTTTTACCGAATAGGGTAGAAAGTTAGAGACAAGATAAAGGAACGTCACAGGCTATTCAAATTAACTTGATCGAAAGTAGACCGCCGTTGTACAATCCTGACAATGCACTTGTGGAGTAACAAATTCTTTCCGGTTGCATTGAATCGCCCCAAGTCACCGGGAGAGGAAGTAACACTGCAATAACAGCAGTAAAACCATCATTCAGTTGTAAAATATTTATGGCGAAACGTTTTACAAAAATTACCGTATTAAACATAATAAATTGCCATAACAAAGCTTTTTACAACCATGATTTACAATCGGAGGATTCTCAGTAGTTGTGTACGAAATTGTATGAAATAATTATATGCAGCCTGAACAAGATGTCTTACAAAATAAACTTACACGTCATATTTATAAAGATCCTATCAATCCCGGACTTAACAGAGGTAGTAACAAAGTAAAAAAATAAGAAGCAGAACTTTTAAAACACGCACACATTTATTATGAGGCAAAGATGAAGATGTGCTTCCTCATTAACCTGGTCCAATCATCGGAGGCTCCACGCGCTTGTTGTTATTAATTTATAGAAAGTCATCGTGGGCCCATTAGGCAAGATAACCATATTGATCAGACGGCCGATATTCAAAACTATGAGCGCTGCTCCCGCTTTTGTATGTGATTGCCCTAATAATCACGTGCCGCTTGTTAGCCATGATCAGTGGCCCACTATTACCAACGATTGATTTTGTATCACCGCCGCCGATATCGTTAGATTTATAGCTTTCACAGTTCCTAATGGTGCAATTATGACCACAATTGACGTTGTCGATACAGGAGTGGGTTTAGTTACTGACGCGGAACATAGCAGCGGTGGTATAAAGAAGGGAATCTTAACGAATAGGAAGTTGTTTATCATCGTCGGGAAATATAGATGCAATTAAAACTAGCCAGACGATGTTAGATGTTCGTAATGAAAAGCCGAAATCGGAAGTCACTCGTTAATGTCACATGAAAACCCACCTATTACCGTTTTATCGGGAAGATCTTGATTATCTGAGTGGAGATCTCACGGATTAATTCTCTAACACCTCATTAGTGTCCAAAGAGGCACCGTTTACAAACCAAATGCAAATTTGATGAGCTGTGCTCGAGCATTCTCATCTAAAGGCTTTCACTTCAGCCAATCAACATCTATTAATGCCCTGTTTTAACTGAGCCTCCGATGGGTTTAAGAGCAAATAAATTTTGGATTTGGATGCTATTAGTTCGGTCGCTTTGTGTCCGTGGCGCAGGCGCAGTATGTTCCGGCGGTAGTTCTCGTCGGTATAACTTTTTATTCGGACACAAACGTCTTAATTAGGGTTCAAACGGTTTACGGTATAAAATATTGTATCAGGTCGTTTAGTTTTGGGAACGCACGATATATTTATTATTTCTTAATTTAAGTAGGAGTTACGATATGTTATTTATAATCTTTATCATCAGAAATAGGAGTCAACGATACAAATGAAAAAATAGAACGTAACTGAAAACAAAGGACATGCGTTCTCGAAATAGAATAGGAATCTGTAGGAAGGGCAGTTTTATATCAGATCATAATTCGCATATTCATAAACTGTTGCTTATAATTCGAATAAAAATTAACGAGACCATTAACAAATCAATGAAAGGGGTCCAATTAAGTAGCTGGGGTTATTATGTGGCGGTTGGCGAGTCTCGCCTCCTGATGACTATCACAAAATGAGATCTTGGACAGACTCCGTTACGTGTGATATCAGACTTACATTCATTAATGCGCGCCAGCGGATGTGCGGTAGTTAAAATGGATTTTGAAAATGTATTTAAGATAGTCGCAATGTTGATTTGAATAAAAATTATGAATATTCAATGAAATATGACCGTTTTTAGCAATTTCTTGTTGTTACAAAATAAATTACCGCAGCGTATTCTGTTCTAGATGAAGCCTTAGAAATTCGCAAAAAGATAATTAACGAGGGCAGATGTTTAAATCCTGTTTACTTCGCTTAAACAATGCTTAATTAATTAATAGGTTATAATTATAGATCATCCAATTTACCAATAGTGTGGTTGGTACTATAATAATATGGTAGTTATAAATGTTTCAGCTATGGAATCTGTTGTACTTTATTATGCCTTTTAAAACAAAAACAGGGATTGAACCTTTATGATGTTTTTTTATTCCAACATTTATTGTTGTTGTAATTGCTTGAGCATAAATTAAATTATAATTAAGTTCACACAGGATTAGTACCAAACCTAAATATATAAATAAATGTAAAAGTGAACTTACCTGAATACTGAAATTGCCATGGTTATAAACCTAATCTATTTATAAGTAGCTCCGTTCTTATTGCGCCGTATATCCTTGAGTTAACGAATACCAATAACGATTTTAATTGGACTGATTCATTTAATACTATAGTAATTTTCGCCTGAGGCCAGTTCTGCTAGGAGTCGCGAACTGTGTGAGAACCACTGGAAGAATTCTCTAGTACCTACACAATTTAAACAGGTTAAAATAACCGAGTCTATACTGAAAAGTACATTAAGTACTTATATTATAATGAAATCAATAAGTGTACACGATCGCGTACATTTAATAAAATCCAATCAAATGTTATGGGCCCATTTAAGATAATGTTATACATACTGTTTCGTCGTACAGGCAATGTTTCTCAACATTACTATTCACAAGCTCCTACGGGTTTTCTTGTTTATAATAATAGGCATAATGATCTCTAATAGGCCTAATGGCTTGATTGGCGTCATAAAATCGGGAGGGTAGGGAGAACGATTCAAAATGTTCAGTAACAGAATGTTGCCCTGTGAGGGCAAATTAATTGAATTGGTTTAATTTAGCTACTTAATAGGTACCTTACAGCATGTTATAGTAAAGAATTGCAATTGGATTACATTTCACACACATATTTCTTCTAGAACGGATACATAGTAAATTATTGCAGTTCTAAATATTAAAAAGTCTACATCGCGAGTGTCATAAACTGTATTTAGTGGGACAATTTATCAGACTTACTAGTACGTATATTGCCTGTTTAATAACATGTAATTTTCATGCCAATTTACACATAGATTCATAGTATCATACATATCATGTTTAAAATAAACTTTATCGTAAAAATTAAGTTATTTAAGCCAATTTTACGAGTACAGCCATAAATTTTAATACAAATTTTGCGGTATATTTTACGGTAACGTTATAGGTTTTAATTCAGTCTTGAATCAATCATGGGCGGTGCATCAAAGGCGGCACCTGCGCCCCCCGTGCTGCTAAATAAATATGAAAAAAAAACAGCCGTTTAACTAAAACTATAAATATTAATAACGCGTTTCAAAACCGTTAAATGTATCAGTAGGGTGACCATTGCTGATGAATCTGTGAGAATTATTTGACAAACACTTTAAAACGTTGTATAATCTGCTGGAATTATTGAATTAAAAAAAAACGCTTTAAAAAGGAACTTTTTGATTTTTCTGACTGCTTCTTACTTGATTTCAATAAGAGTCTAGATTTCTAGAACCAGATTTTAAATTATAAAAATAAATTACAGATTGTGCAGTCGGTATCCATGTAGCTACTATTTTATTTTATTTACTTACTTTACCCTTTACACTTTACATTCAACATTCAAAGTTCGTCAATTAAAAATCATATTATTTGACTTACTCACCGACTAGGTCTATTTTATCACAACTATTAGATATCAAATAGATAAAAAGAAGAGACTGAAGGTCTCCCAAAATCCTGTAAGTCCAAGTTTCATGGTCACCCCTTGACACTGGTCGCGTCAATTTTGACAACGCTTCGCCAATTTAATATCACAGGTGAAGGCGCGGCCCTCGCCCACAAAATTAATCAGTCCGCCTCTTTTTCAGACCTATTTGTTTTTAATCATCGTATTTGTTCTGCTAGCCTTTTAGTCCTGGCCGCTGATTAAGATTTTATTCATAAGTCTTCCGTTTTTTGCGCGAAATTTTAACCCAGTCTGTTTTTTGCTGCTTGATATAAATTTTTTGGAAGATTTTGAATAGCAGGAATAGTTGTTACGGTTTGTGGGTTTTAGAATAATGGAGTGCCATTTAAATTAATTTTTGCTTCAGATTTTTTTTGATAATCATTTATGAAATCTTCTCCTTAATCTTCTGTATTTAAAATAATACTATAAAGAATGTGGCTCACGTGAGCCAGGTCCATATATATCTGATTGACAATGTCATTATGGCGCTAGTCTATAAACAATGTACAAAACACGGCGCTTTATAGGACAGCTGTCTCTGACCACAAGGACAAAAAGTGTCCTGATACGATCAGGTCGAATTACATTTGGCCACGGGTCCTGCGACGGTGGTGAACGAAAAAAATTCACATGTAAAAAAACAACGAATCTGCCGTCGCCGCCGCGGTGTAAACAACTCACTGTTTATGAGGAACTTATAGTTTTTATACTGAATGTAGCCAGTATACTGTTTGCGTTAACGCTCTGCAAACAATTACCCACAGAGTTACCGAGGTACCCCTGATGTATGTATGATGGACCCGCTTTGATACGCCGACCGTGTGGTCATTTGATATTTAGGCGGACATAAATAAAATTATCGACGATGTCAGAATTTTTCCGTCGACGGCTATTTATTACAGTATCCGAGGACGTTCATCGATTTCAACGGTTTTTGGTTTTTCAATGCGAAACGTCTTAAAATGCACTTGGTATCGCGAAATAATACGAATCTAATATCGCCACCGCATTCGACCCACGAACAATGCGCGTTTCTCTACGGCTTTTAAACATGAATAGGACGGTATTTAGATGATGTTTTTTCATCGAACCACGGTACTGTTCTCTTATTTGCCTTTTGTCAAGTTGTGGGCGCGACAAAGCCACAAACATACCCTGCTGTGTGCCTGAACAATTTTTTGCCCAAAATTTCGTATTTTATTTCATTTATTGAAGATTTACTTTTAGAAAAAGTACATTTCGTACTTCGGGGCATGTCGAAAAAAAACTTTATAGAAGATGCACTATGATATATCGTCCCGTAGGTAGGCACCTATTATTGTGAGGTGGATTTGTGGTCGTTGCTACGCCAATACGCCAATGGACCTTCCGTGCATACCGATAGTGAAAATAAAATATAATTTGAGATTTAATGTTGAATTAGATTAATTAAATAACATGACCTCAATAGATAATATTACTTTGATAGATTATGATGAAATAGTGGTTATTTATTTTTCATAAAAAATACTTTCTCGATAGCTACTTGAAACTCTTTATTTTGAAGTCTGCAATCAAAAAGCTTTACATCGCACAAGCATTCCTACAGCCATTGTAAGGCCAACTATTTATTCTCGCCATATCTTAAACACTAAGTCACATCTGAAAATAAGCATAATTTCATTCGGGAAGGCTTTCACGGTGCCTTTGGTAGCGAGTGCAGGGGCGTGCACAAAACACTCCGGAACACGTGCAAGTTCGCACAATGAGAGTTTGCATTTCCGCCCGCCGTGCACTTCCTTTACTCAGATTTTACTTTTTATTGGGAACGCTTTTATTGCGCGGTCTGGACGCTTTTGTACGGCCGCATTGTGTGCAGGACATTCAGCCACATAACGCATCGTAGGTTTCGATTTCGTTAATGATATCGGAAGATTTAAACCGCGATTGAAATCGAAAGGAAATAATGAGGAACTACAGGAACGCACACATCAAATTCGCTTTTCAAAAAGAACAATAGCTGCCATGTTTGACGTAATTCCGTTACGGGACCATCCTGCTATTTTAATCTTAACATCGAAAACATGTTTAGGGTAGATTTAACACTTCTAATCTGGGTGACCAGCAGACGTCAAGATAAGGGCCGCACCACCATGAGAGCCGTTTCTTGCTAAATTTATTTGCACTCCCATCTCCGGATTAAAACAAAAAGTCAAACACCATTACTCTTTGCAAGAAACAATACGGAGCAAAAAATAGCACGAGTAAGTAGATCAGAGATAGTACAAAGGGATGTTTGGGGTAGGGAATGATAAATGGTTTTTGTTGCGAATCGGCATCCTTTCAAAACCACCTCAACAGTGTGGACTCAGAGTTCAAAATCCTTAACAACGTTTATTTTGTCCGTCAATATTGTACATGGAATACCTTGTGGTCAAACTCTGATTATTTTTATCTCCACTGTATCTCTAATGGTGTCAAAACGTATGTCCGTTCTCTGCGTGATACAGGAAGGTAGCTGCTGGTGGCATCTGCCCACACAACGAGACATCTTATTTTTCTTGAAATAAACCCATAATGGTTGATATGTGATAAATTGGCATATTTACTGACTGCTAAACGCAGGAGGTCCAATTGTTAGAACTTGAGAAGTAATAAGATTCTGCCAAATAGATTATATCAAAAACATTCCGTAATTTGTGTGGGCTTCGAACGTTCGTGTCAATGTTTCCGTGATCGGAAGTAATAAGTGACGTGGGTGTCCCTTGGGACCCTTAAATAGTGCAAAAAGTGACAATAATATTCCAATTTTCACAAATAGGGGTAATAATAAAATTGCTATGGCTTACCTAAATATTTTGGACCGGTAGCTTTATTTAATTTCTTTTTTGTTTGGTTAAATTCCCTAGGATTTCTTCGAAAACCAAAATATTTTTTTTGTGAAAGCAAAATAAAAGTTACTGTACAAATAAAACAAAAAACTAGGTAAAATATCGTGATATTCACCATTTAATTTAAAATGATTGCCAAAAGCAAAATCATATTTAACAATAACAAACTTAATAAGTGGTACTCATAAAGACTTCTTCTCCAACTACATTATTCATTAAATGTTTGTTGTCGGATACATTCACCCCAAAGACAATACACCTTTAAAGACGCCATATTTTTTAAGAATTATCAAATTAATTCAATTACCACATAATAATATGATTTTGGTCGAACAACGTCTGCCGTACCACGTTCGGGCACCAAATGATCACAACTATAATTTTATGTGATGAAGCGAAACAATACAGGACTTTATAGCATTCATTTGTTACGATGTTGTTTTTTGAGAAAAGCGGTATGTTCTTTTGTTAATTAAATTATTGTAATAGTGATTGTACATTATGCCTTAGCTGATTTGTCATTGCACTTGAATCGATAGTGCCTTAGCTGATTTGTCATTGCACTTGAATCGATTTTTGCCTTTAAAACTTTTTCATGAGTTGTCATTAGCGAATAAAAAAAAAGAAAATAATGAAAATTGTAGGTATTTATTTGCTTTAAATATGACGCTTAAAGTAAAAACACAAACAAAAATAAAAAAATAAGTACGTACTAGGGCAAGTATGCGGTACATTCGCGCAATACGGTTATCGCTCAGCATTATGCGGTGCCACTATGCGATACAGGGACACAGCGCTGGGGTCAAAGAACAAAAAGATACCTTCTTAAAAAATCGTAGTATGCCAATTGATTGGTTTATCAGTAAATGAGAGAAACAAGATGGCGTTCCTAAGTATAAAGGATGAACGCAGTAGCGAATCACAGACGCCAAAACAATCCGACGGACAGAAGACCGAAGTCCAAGGTAGTACGCCGTAGGAAATGCGGTATAGAAAATTCTGCAACCTGCATGCTGTTACAGTTGAAGGGAAATTTGTTCATGTATGAGTAAAATTTAACAAAAGGAGTAGTTATATTCTTCTTTACGTTATTGAATTTGAGTATATTTTATATTGTGCCGTTCAGATTTCCTCATTATACCTAAACCAGTAAAAGTCCAAACGACATCGACACTTTCTATCGTGACAGTTATCTGTCACTATAAATCAGCGTTTACTTATCAGTAGTCCTTGTTATCCAAAACTTGGCAACACCAGTCTATTAGACCAGACCACGTATGTTTATATTTAACGTCCCACTGAAAATGTGTACACTCGCGGAAAGAAAAGGTTGAGTGGTTCTCAAATACATTAATTTTTCTTGTGCACATAAAATATCACATTTTCGAACTGTAGGTATTTTTTTTTTTCAAAATTTTGTCAAGTATTATGTAATTGTTAAACTCTGTCACGGAGAGGAAGCCTCAGTCTCAGCGTCAATTTCACCAACGAAACTGAACACGTTCAGCACACCTAAACCACGTTCAAGACCTATCAGTGTCAATATTCCACAATAATGATGATACTGACAGCAGTTAAACGCGGTTTAGATATTGGTGCTAATCGCGTTCAGATTCATAGGTCAGTCGTGAAAACATCACTGTGTGACGCAACTAAATTTTGACTAATAGTTGCTTTAACTTTTCATTCTTCGACTGTACAAAACATAACAATATACAAACCACGTGTTTATTATTCCTATCTAGACATAGAACGGGTTTCTATCGTTGCATACATCTAACAAAAGATAGCATTGGTTAATGCCATTTATGAACATTTTATGTGTGACCAGTTCGTTAGCGACGTTGTGTTAAGATAAATATCTCTTCATACATCTTAGTTCGGATACCGAACGTATTGAACACTGAATGGGCTTTACGTTAATACTTACAGCGTGTGGAAAAGTTTAATAATATTTTAAGGGGTGATTAATAAATCTACTCAATCGATTTTTTCTATTTAATTTTCTTTCCTGTACCCATACTTATTATTTCCTTATATTTTTTTACTCTTATCCAGTTATATTATGTTACAGAAAGACAAGTTACGGTTACAAAAAATAATAACGTAAATAAATGTTTAAAAATGCCACAAAAAATATTGTAAATTAAAAAAAAAACGTAAGTACCCTTACGGTTTTTTTAATTTACAATATTTTTTGTGGCATTTTTAATTTACAGTATTTTACACATTCATTGTAAATAATATAAGTGCGTGCAACATGCATGTACTACATTAAAACACTGACATTAAGAAATGTATCGAAGGATGTAAGTGATGTGCTGTTCAACGGATGGATATACCATGTTTTGAAGCAGCAGAATCCAGTCTATCTTCTTAATTATGCAATTGACATCTTATATTTCGTAATATTACTTAGCATCAATCAATGTTATGTGGAAAAAAAAACTTATAAAATGATGTCGCCTTCTCTCCTCTTAATAAGAATTAGCTGTAAGTACCTCGCGGCTTCGCCCACGTTGACATTAATACTTTTTCTAAAACAAAAGTAGCCCCTAAAAGTTACTCCTTATAACATCAACTATCTGCGAGTGAAATTCGCATCAAAATTGGTTAACCCGTTTCGGAGATTAGCCGGAACAAAAAGACAGATTAAATTTTTTTTTTTTTTTTTGTTATAAGTACCTACCGTTTAAACTTACTTACATAAAATATGCATTTAGTAAAACGCTGTAATTTTGACATTACAAAAAGACACTTCGATATTTAGTTGTATGTATTTATTGTGTAACTGGAAGCTGTGTTGAAAAGGTCTTCTGCTGGTATAAAATATGAGGTTTCAAATTACTGATTGTTAGACAACGTTTAACATTAAGTCTACGGTTGAACTAATCTTAGATTAGCGATGGTACAGGTTTTGTGTGTGTGGATAGCTGATAAGTTGATAGCTGGCTGTAGGACGAAGTAAGGTTTTTTTTTTATTGACTTTATACTTTTTACTGAAAAATAAATTGACGGCGACTCGCAGACATCCCAGCTTAGGTATTTTACGCTTGCGTATGCTTTAATGAAAAAGGCTAGGATAACTTGGTGATTCTTATCATAGGTAGATCGGCCTCTATCATGGGTGGCAATCCAAAAACTTAGACAATTTAAAATGCTAATAGAATTTAAAAGCTCCATCTACTTAAAGCGAAACTCAGCTTAATGTTTAATGTATGCCACATTTAAAATTCTAGAGTAATAAGGTATAATGATAGATTCTCATGTAATACAGTAAGTGTTTGCCGCGGGTTAGAATTTATGCTACGCCTCCGTCGAACCGAGTGGCATCGCGTGAAATCCTTGTAAAATCTACTAAAGACCAACCCGGTTCTTAACACAGGCCTACTTGGGAACTGCGTTTTGTACTTACGCTTTATTAAAATGACACTTATTTGTTTGCGAATAAGAGTGATTATGACTGCATTTATTAGTTTGTAAGTACGTAATGCGTGTAATCAGCCCCTGATTGGCTTGAATTAATCGTACGAAGCATGCGTGACCGCTACCATTGCAGTCATGAGGCAGATTATGAGAAGTTGTTCAAGACTCTGATGTGAATTAAAAATAATGGCATCGTTAAAACTTATACTCCTGCGTGAAATAATAATCCCTAATGATTTTATTTGCTTTGAATGCGTTTGTAAATGGAATAATTGATGTTATGATGACTTTTAACGTTAAGATAATGCTGTAATCGTTTATTATTTGGATACAGAGTTGCAGTTTTACCTGACAATCGAAATGTTAAATAAAATAAAATAAACATTATTAAATGAGCTGCTATTCCAACATCTTTATCGCATGTAGAGGCGTCAGATTAAAATCAATTACTTGACACTGACAGCGTGTGAAACTAAATGCACTACATAAATTACATAACTTTCTAAGTTTGTATCAATTACACACTAGAATTTTAATATTTTCTTCAAATTATTAGTATGTATTCAATTAAAACTCTAAAAGCCTTAATAAGATCTTTTGTTGGTCGTAATGCATGGTAATAAATCCATTAAAATAATAGCGGTGAGCGGCGGTCCATTCGATTCGTCACCGTCATTACATTGATCTCGATGCAAGCCTCTGTGAGACCACCGGAATATCTCCATTCCGAGTTGAAAGTACTCCCAGTAGTATTTTGTTTCTTTCCACGTTTTCAACAAAAAAAATATCTCAATTTATAAACTTGAAAGATATAAAATTTTTGGAACCTAACTCACACTGCACACGAATTAATGTAACAGCCAAAACTTATTTTATTTTAAATCACTGTCTCCATTTTACTAAACTTAGCCCAAAAACCCAGCCAACAATCCATTTTCAGATAGATTATCGCGAAGTCAACAACCCTTCACAAACATAGAAGTTAGTAAAGCAGTTTCCGACAAATCAAACGGATCTTGTCCACCACTCGATTCTACCACGATTAGTTCCGTATCTTCCACACCAGTGGCGCTGATTGTCTCATTCGATATGCGACTACCGCCCATTAACCGATTGCTACTGATTGCCCCCACAGCATTCTCTATGGTTGGCCTCCCAGCTGACATTGTTGTCTTAACGACAATTATAACCATTACGATTTGTTACAGTTAATTAAATAATTAAAATGTTCGAGCTCGGTTCTAGTTTCTATTTTATTACGTGGATAAGCATTTGCGAGAAAAACATTCGGAAGATGTATTTAACATTTTCTGTTTTCTATTAAAAAATACACCTCATATTTCAAAAACTTGTTTTCTTACTAAAAAATAAAATAAAATACTTATTTATGCTAAATGTAGTGCGTTTTTCACCGTACGCGTCAGTAATCGTTGCGGAACATCTCAATATTCACTTATTAGGGTTTAAAGAGTGGTTACGTCCAAAATCAACGGCACGGTGCCGGTTGCCGGTGCCGGAACTACGCAGGCGATCAAGTTCCTAACCTTTAATTAAGATACCACCGTCTTACACCTCCACTGACGTTGGTGGTCTCGCTTCATCGATACTTTTTCGATGTACATTACGTAGAACATCGGTATTTGGAAATAAAGGTTCTGTTGTTTTGAGAAGTTCATCATTAGTGACTAGCTTTAAATTCACTACATGTTTCATCAACCCCAAGATGGATTATGCCAACTTTGAAGAACATGAAAAAGAAATAATTTAAGACGATTAGGCAATGTTTTTACGAGACATCATTGAGCAAATAGGTCAGGTTTATCATTCAATACAACAAAGGAAATAGCTGCAGCCAATATTTCGGAAATATTCTAAAACACAACCGTCTCGGTTCACCAACTCGTGACTCGTGCCTTACCTTGGTTTACGCAGTGATATAGAAAATTAGTGAGAAGATTGATGCGGTCAGAGTAATCCTTCCAGACAATGACCTGCTACTTACTAATAGTTTTTTGAATGTCACTGACATTGTCAGAACTGACTGCTTGTTGCTGCATAGTGGCGTATGATCTGCGTCCGCGCAGTGCGGTTGGAATAACCAGAATTGATTCTCCGAACCGTGAAATTATTATAAGATATAACATTGTTTAAACAACTTTATTACATGCGCCAATAGTTTTTTTGTTCATCAAAAACTCGTTCTACCACTAACTCAAACTATCTGATGCTGATGAATTAAGAAACATGTCGTAAAATATTATTAAATTTTGTGGGGGCGCCGATCCAGATAGCGTTATCTAAGTCAAAAGAAAAAAGATAGTTTATTTTAAACTGGATTTGAATTAGTATATCCTGAACCTTATCTGCTCACTTTGTTAATGTGGCTCTTTATCAAACTTAAAATCCAATGAAACATTTATAAAGCGAGCCGAGCTATACCGCGCTACCTTTTAGAAATAAGCATTAACAAATTACTTTTGGACAGATATTTTTGTAATGTTACTTGTTTGTGAATGGTTCTATCTCTAGAGATCAATTTATCGGCTCGTTAACGTCTGATAAATGTGACTGGATTACTCCGTGATTATAAAGCAGTAAATCATGATGAGAGCATTGATTAAAACTGTGGGAATATCTTTAAAATATTTTTAATAAACGCTACAACCCCGACTCATGCATTTTAATACAACCCAGGCCTCAGACTTTAGCATGATCGCGTGATTGCGGAAAAGCTTCTTGCACTACGATTACCTCGTATCTGATTTCTGCCTTATAATCGTACATTTCATCGCATAAGACCAGACTTCTGGGCGGTGCCAATCGTAATGAATGCCTACCAGTACCAACACCTTAACGTTTAATATACTTTAAGTACCGTAGCGGCTCGAAACTGAACAGAACAAAGTGGTACATTATTAGCAAATTTTGAACCGCACACATTAAACTTAATAACCGTGAAAGGGGAAATTGGCTTCAAATACTTGATGATTGTTAGTTATCAGGTGGAAGCGCCTATGACATACAGTGCGTCGATCAGCATCGCCAATTACAGTTCGGTTTTGGAAGCGATTGAAGTAATGTTCCCTTTGAAGTAATGCAGGCGTTTTCCGGTACAAGATGTATCCTTAGGCAAATTTTTTCATGAGCTACGTGACAAGAACTTTTAAACAGCATGAATTATAACCATATTTGTAAGAAATTCCACCAGTTCTTTCACGAAATATGTCCTGTTAGGTAACAAATTACACATGCATAACAGTCAATTAGAACTTAGCTCAATTAGTAGGAATATTTATCGACTATTGGGCATATAATTGCCTTGTAAAGTAATTCACATCTGTATTGTTGCATAACGAGCCCTGTCTCGCGTAGACGGGTTGCGTTGACAGCATCGGACCACCGGAGGCGAACACCGTTTTTTGAATAAACCTTCGTTAGAGTCGATCTGGATGACATGTTACCTCTTGCTGAGGTTTTCCTGGACAATTGCGAACGTGTCTGTACTTGGTGTATGTAAATTGTGCGTCTGTAAGTTTAGTCACCCTGTATTTCAGATAGGTATGTAAATATTCCAAGTAAGTTTAATATCTGAGTTAAAAAGTTAAAGAAAAGCAAATTCGGTTATCAAATACTTTTAAAATAGTTATCATTGATTTGACAGCTGTCCAGATCACACGCGCCGATAAAATTAAATTGATTGTGGACATTGTTGATGTTAGACGTAATCTAGAGCGCATTATGAGAGGTCAGTTCAATGTTGACTGACACCAATAGCATCGTAATTTCTTCCGTTTATTGATAAGTAATGTTTACTAGCACTTACCACCTGGTCGGGTCGATGAACTCGATGCAAGTTTCCATTTTGATATCGACAAAATTATCGCCCAAAATTGGTAACGTAAACACATAATCGGCGTCACCAAATATCTTACATTTCGATGGGATTCAGTAATAACGGATGATCATTATTTTAGAGTTCCATAAGGCTTTATTGGATACAAGTGTAAATGATCGTCGACGTTTGCGAAGGCTCTATATATCACTGATGGTTGAAAGTTTTTGTTGCGAACGAGTCCTCACGGCGATTTTATGTGGTTTAATTCGATCGAAGCAAGTGGTTGCATCGGCCCTAATTATTTGAATAGCGCGACACGAGGGCCCTTTGACTAAAGCCGATAACTCGTTCGAACAGAGAAAATTATAGAGAAGGGGTTTGAAGCTGCAAATGTGTTTTAACTCAGAACTTGCGAATGTGAGAGGTTCTCTCGTGTATAAAAAAGCATGCAAAACTCTGGTCATGCTCGGTAATATGATGCGACGATTTAAACAAGATGAAGTGCGCTAACTGAATACAGACGAGCTAAGTTTTTAATGGTGTAAATGCCTGTAAGGAATATGATAATTTTATATCATATTTCGGAAATGCGTAAAATCTGAAATTCGCCATGTCACGAGAGATTTAAACTGGAGATTCGATATAATTAATGGGCGTATCACAAGTAGGTATAAAGAAAACTGCACGATTACATTAAGATTGTTTACCACACACAAGTGAAATAATGTAAACAGTTTTTTTTAGTCTCTCAAAGATAATCTTTCGTCAACTCCACTGCTTCCAACAATTTACAAATGTTTTTATTTAGCAAGTGCAGCGCCATTAGATATAAAATTATTATAACAACCATTGACTAATGTTTAAACTTCTGCTTTTTATTAATTCGGCCATTTATAAAATGATTAGTGGAAATTTTTAAATGAAGTCGCGTATGAAAAAACAAGGTTCGTTATAGAGAACGTAAAGAATTCAAAGGTCGCATTTTTGGGAGTGGCAATTAAATGCAAAGTTTAAGGGTGGCATCTCAGAGAGCGGTGACATGATACCCTGTGATGTAACTGTTATTTTTATAGGAATTTCGGCGCAGCTATTCGAGATATTTTAGATAAAACTACCTGCTACTGAGTTCCAATTCATTAAAGGCCATTAATGAGGTTTATTGCGGACTCTGAATTTATGGCACCTCTGAGCCGACTGATTAATTAAATAGTCATTGAATAGGTGGACATTACAGTTTGTGCGTCCCGTTTGGAATCCAGTATTTTTTATTATATCGCAGCTTCAACAAATTCAAAGGAGATCGGCGTGTTTGAAACTATCTTTAGAATTTAAATAAAAAGTGCGTATAAGTGTTGTCATTCATCTGGAGCATCGCCGTTTTTGTAACTCTTTGCAATGAAAATAATTTTAAGGATTGTCTACTCTATGATTACAAAATATGTATATAATTCATGTAATTATTTTTGTATGATTCATCTCATAAGTATTTATTTACTTTGAATTAACTATATTTATTTTTAAACTCTTTGGGGCCTATGTCAGTCGGCCACTTATACCATGTATGTTGCACATTTCATAATCATGCAAGAAGTTATTTTATTGGTATTATTTATTTTCACAGGGAAAGCCAGCCATAACTCGCACAGCACATGCCATACGGTACATACCACAAGAAGCGAAAAAGGCAAAAAAAAACACCGACCAAATGTAGTGGCACTTGAACTTGATCGATATTCAAAAATAGCAACGTGTTGTGCGTGCGCGCCGCCAAGGGATTTAGGTCACACGCTTATTGGCGGCAACGTAACACTTGCGGCCAAGGCCAGGGGTCCCTGGAGCCCGGCAGCCCTTAGAGGCACTTGGCAATTTGTAGAATATTCGAATATTGAGCAAGTTTGTAAAAAAAAAAGTTGGTTCCATTCATTTTTTTACCAGAATTCTTTGATTCTGTCTCTTTCAGAGTCATCCATGTCACATAAATGGAGGTAAAAAGAAAAAAATAAAGGAAATATCGATGTAATTTTCCTTCATGTCACAATTGTTCATATCGGTAGCACAGACTGCTATCAAGTGAAGACAAATACAATTTGTTAAAATTTACGGTTCCATTGTTTCCCAAAAATTTAAAAATATTTTAGTGTCCACTGAATTCATGGGTGGTAACTTCTGAAATAGGCTTTTACAAATACTTATGGAGACCACCGTTTATTTATTTTCACTTCATATATAATTTCATGGAAAAACACTTTAAGATTTATTCAGAAACCAATTCTTGAAAAAATCCATAAACCAAAAATCACGTTTACCAATTTCATAATTTCCATCCACATCCAAGCAATCTGTTCTGGGCAAGTGGTCACCAGTCGCAGGCAGCTGTGCGGGCTGCGCGCGCGACGGTCGCGTGCCTCGTAAACGCACGAGCGGAGCCGAGCGCGCACGAGACAGCGCCGCCGCGCGCCGAACTCTGACGCCAGCCGCCAAACTTTGCGGGGCGGCCCAGGCGCAGCGTTTGATGCCGCCGCGATATTAGGTACAACGAGCTTTAAAGTCCTAGAAAGTTATATTTTGGTTATTTTGTTACGAATTAAACGGTTTATTTTTATTTTTATGAGCTTTATCAGAACACCATTTAATTAATTAATTTAAAATTAACATTCCTTTTTGCAAGATTGTGATAATCGCTATATAAACGAACGTAGACACAGGTATGCAACAAGACAGACAAGATAATGAGAAACAAGTTTGTAGCAAACGGATGCGCCAGCGCATAATAACCAACAATTAATACTTAAGAAAATTAACTACACTGAACGACAAAGCATTCACAAATCCACAGGTGTGTTCGTCAAGTTCCTGTCATATCTAGCAGATCTCGTCTTTTAAAGAACTTGAACAAGTTCAAACAATTAATATCCTCCGACGGAAATATCCACCCATAATGGTTCGTGCTTCCCTTCCATTATCAAAAATTACTATTGCAATTTTATTTCGATGGGCGGTACGCGACGTGATCCAGTTGCAGTACGAATTGTCTTTTTCAAATTAAATGCACCAATGTATGCTTAGGCCCCCCATTTCGTGTGTTTCGTGTACCCCTATGTTATTATTTTTCCTTTGCAAAATGTAACCTGAGTTGAGGCACGTGTGGAAAAAGCACCTTTTGTTATTTTAATTTTGCAACGTCCTGTGTTCTGTGTTAGTATACTCAAACCTACGTAGATAATGTTGCTTTTTATTTATTTCAAGGACATATGAAGCATTGGCAGTCCCGAGTTATAGATGTCAATGTTGTAGGTGATAATTTATAGTAAAGTAATCGAATCCGTAGCTTATTTGTTTTACCTAGAGTTACGACTAGAGAAAGATAAATAATGGAGGTGTGAATTTTAAGATTAACTTCTGTAGATGATGATAATAAGAAAACATGGAGTGTATCAGCTGCTTATCGTTGTGAGCAATTCTGAGTTAACTAAGAGAAACAGGTTCTTCTGATGATTGTACTCGATGGGATACCAACGTTACCAGCCAGTCGTTATTTGTTTATCTATGCTCTGCGGCTAGAACGCAATTCTTCGTGGAATCCCGTAAAGTCCCGTTGTTCCTTTGCAGTACCTACGTTTTGACTTCTTGATTAAAAAATGTGCCAAATGTGCCTGATGACCATGAAATAACCTAGCTTAGATGGTCAATCATATTTATCATTAGACCTAAAGAATCAACTATGTATTTTCTATCGTGATTGGCCAAAATTTCTAGCAATTTATATATCTCTCCATATAATCCCCTCGATATTTTCACTAATGAGTCCTTAATATATTATTTTTGTAATATATTTATAGAGGTTCGAGAGGCACTGTGTCTATGTAAGACTGTAAAGTACTGGGAATAAATCACGCTTGTTCATTTACGCTTATTAGCACTTATCTACACGAGCTTAAAATAGGAATATTTTATCGTATAAATTAGTCGAGAGGTATACAAAGATTTATGAGTGCAATTTTGATTTTATTTTTAGTATCATGCCATAATTTAATATGGATGGAGTGGCTCTTATTTTTCATCACTAATAGCTTACTCTCTTGCATATTTTAGTGCAGATAGGTATGTTGAAATGGTTGATTGAAAAACATAAGTAGGAATTTATAAAAAAATGTATTTAATTACAGACACAACCAAATGGTTGAATTCTGGTATTTTTTTATAACTATTTCATAAAATCTTATAATATTAGGAATCTGTCTTAGGGTGCTAACTTATCTATTTACATTACAAGTCTTTGTCTCAAGATTTTCAAAATTTTATTTTACAAATTGAACGAACTGAAGTACGAAACAAGGTACCCAGTCGTTCAAAAATCTGAACATAAACTATACTTAAATATTAATGACTAGATAACAATTATGAACAATTGTAAAGATTACATTCTAAGTGGAAGTAGTAATACGTAAGGCTACACTAAGGCACAGCGTTATGTCGAATCACTTACATTATAACTAAATGCTTAAGTGGAACAAATAAATGATTGATTCAGTCTTCTTAGTGCTATTCCATCGATGTGGGAAATGCAGTGGGGGTATTCGTTCGGTGTCCAGTCGCTCGGGGAATGCATCGATGGGGTCGTTACAGTCCACCATTATCCCCTCTCATTAGGAATATACTGATTGCGCTTAATTAGAGGTTCTCTCGGAGCCCTCGCGCTCCGATGCTCGGGTCCTCTGGAGGATTACTCGTTTTTTCATAATCACCAAGCCGCTGATTGGCCGCACTTTGATCACCGCAATGTACGGGTTCCTGGGAAAAAGGAAAAGCATATTTGAAAAGTCTTCTGAAGTTTGAATTAAAAAAGTCAATATCGCTACGATTTGCGTCAATGCTTTGACAATAACAGGTAAACTAAATCCTAAATCCTGGTTATAGAGCTCCGTGACGGTATATAATTCCCAAGAACAGTGCACGATATCGCCATATGTTTGCATAGAGCTTAGCAAATATTGTAACACGTGTGCTTCGCTCGCCGCCCTTCTATTTCCTCTTGAGATTTCGTCTTCCGGTACAATAAATTAATAGCCGACGAAGCGTCTCAAAACATTTTTTGCGAGATTTAATATCTTGTTTTTAGTTGCGGCGCTACCGGTTCTACTTAATCTATCAGGACGGACCATATGGCGATTTTTTGGCAAAAAGCTCTCACTGACCGGATGAAACGCATTAACTTAGAGATATCAGTGAAAAACTGAACATGTTTCCACTTGGGAATGGGAGTCATCTGTTATGCTACTTATTATTAGAATAGATCACTTTTATGTGCAATTTTCTCACTACATGCGGGGCGAACCGCAAGATTGTTAGAAGTAATTGCTGTTCGGCTATTGAAGCAAACAAGAAGTTGGAATGCGGGTCCCTACTATCTACAACTTGAAATAGAAAAGTCTACCTATGGTCATAAAAAAATGTTACCTAGCTACGACTTGCGAGCTTTTATAAAGCGACATATTTTAACATTCGCCATTGTTGCAGACATGCCATTGTGTCCTCCTAATTCTACAATGAAAAGATAAAGTCTATCTTACGGTTCAATGCTCACTCATAATGGTCGATGTGTTTACTTTTTGCTTAGGATGAAGGTGAATCTTCATTCAAATTGTGCAATATAAAAGATTCGGTCCCTAAGGCAACCGTGACTAAAAGATTGGCATAAAAAATACTATAAGCTTTAACTACCTGACTCTATGCGAAGTTTGCTAGCGTGAATAAATATAATAAAATATATTTTTGACTTAAAAACTTAGATAAGCTTAAAACGTTTACCTTCCAACCTAGCTTTAACAAATGACTGACTAATAAAAAATTAGATAACTGTGATGCTAATATTAACAGACGGCGCGACGAAAGCAAACACGGTGATAAGAGCATCATTATCAAACCATGAAGGTTATGTTAACACACTTAAAATTAATTCATGAAATATCGTGCAGTGTTATCTCATGGAAAATATAGGTACCCTCAATATGAAATTAAAATGTATGTCAATGTTAAATTCAACAAACAATAGCAAAATCTAAAATTAGCTGTCAAAAATGTAAAAAAAAAGAAGTTGAACTTACCTCCAATCACTGTTGCTGCCACCACGATATGACGTCTAGAAGCTCTTCGTCTTCGGGGCTCATGGGCTCATAGGAGTCGTACGCGTCGTGACAGCCCGGGCCCGCTGACGACTCGGACACGAACGAGGGGGCTGGCGAGTGAGACTCCTCGGACAGCGGCGGAGTGTGGGGCCCGCCACTCGTCATGACTATTCCTGACGAGTCGGAGCAGCCCTCTTCGCTCTCCTCAAGTAACCGCTTCAAGCTTTTGATGTACTCCACCGCCAGCCGCAAAGTATCCACTTTGCTCAGTTTTCTCGAAGATCCTCTTCCTCCAGCCAGAGCTGCGGAAACAGCTGAAGGGATGTGTTGACGCAGTGCCGCGAAACCATTGTTTACTTGCTTCACTCTGTTCCGCTCCCGAGCGTTTCTCCGTGCTACGGAGGCAGGCTGGGTCGGGTAGGGCTGATGAAGATAAGATTTTTTCTTGCAGCGGCTAGGGTCCACTGGAGCAGGTGCTAATCTCCGTGGAGCCTGGGATTGTAGGTGCGTCAGTTTCTGATCGACACCGAGATTTTGGTACGTGTGAATAGCCGCCATCGGCATCGCGAATGTACGAGTGAACTAGGATTGTGTATCGAGAGAGCACTTGTCTGTGCCGCGCGGAGGTCGCCGGTGGATTGGCGGAGGTGGCGCGCACCCCCGACGCTAAGTAGCGCGCGCGCCGGCGGGCGGCGAGCGGGGCGCGGGACAGGGGAGCGGACCGGCGCGCGCGCGGCACGCGCCCCGCCGCCCGCACGCTACTTGTTGCGCTGATCAAAATACGCCGGCGCTTATTATGCCATAGAGCGGTAAGCTCGCGCCGCTATTGTTGCACGTCGTTGCGCGTAATTATCCCGTCCATTACCATGTTCGGAAGACGGGCTCTGTTCACGTCTTCTATTTAGAAGTCGTTATACAGAATAGACGCTGTAAACCGATCGGCGACGATATTGCGTTATTAATATTGTCCCGGAGCTTTTGTTTTATTTATTAAATGTTGCTTGTAAACTTTTTGGGATACAGCTCCGTATAAAAATACCTGTGTAAACATCGCTTGAGGATATTACTTTCAAGAGTTCAAATGCCTACGAGCATGTTCAAAGTAATTTAAATGTTTTATCTGAAAACATTAAACAAAACATCGTGCTAGTAAGTACAGTCGTAGCTACTACGTAGCGTCTACGCCGTAGCACTTAACTACGTTACCAATCGGTCAACAGTTTGAGTTGATTTTCCTCACAAGTGAATGCTTCTTTATGCACAAGTCGTTTGGATCGTCTCGCGGTACGTGGGCAGGTGCACTAATGACGTTCATGCGTAACCTAGCCCAGTGAGTCGCCAATGGCACTTTATTTGATGGCTTACTCTCATTATAATGTTAGATCTTTTGATATTTATAGTTTACAAGCCGCTCTTTAAGTTCTTAGCCGGCATGGAGATAGATTAGAAAACTAAGTTGTAAGGAATGAAGTTGTGTTATTTTCTACGAAACTTACCCATGAAGCCTGTTCTACCTATCATGTTGAAATTACGACATCAGTTTTTAATAACCATTTCTTAAAAATATTAAATGCAGAATACTGTTAATGAATCAATCAACCAATAAATATGCTAAAAAAAATCAAGTAATAAGAACTAAAACCCAACTACGACTTAAAAGGTATAAACAAGACACCACAGACAGACAAATTAAAAATCCGGAGTCACACGTGTTAGGGCATAAATCGAACAGATTACGTGTGACTCCGGATTTTTAATTTGTCTGTCTGTGGTGTCTTGTTTATACCTTTTAAGTCGTAGTTGGGTTTTAGTTTTTATTACTTGTTTTTTTTTTTTAATTCTTTTGGGGTTATAATATATATATTTTTGAAATGTGCTCATTAAGCCCTTTCATTTGATACCCAACATGGTAAGAATAAACCATTTTTTTTTTAAGTTCCTCACTTTGTTTCCTCTAGAGAGCGCCATTTTTAATGTGACTTCACATAGCCTATAACCAGCGGACAATCACGACGCTTCTAACGATACCTCATTTGTCGAATTGCAATAAGTGGTTTGGAAGATAGGAGGGAACAGATGAACATACATACAACATACATACATACATACCGGTCAAAATCATAACCCTTTTTTTTTCTTCGCCGTAGTCGGGTAAAAATCGTATATTGATATATACGATTTTACGCTAAAAACAAAACAAAATATTCCCAACATTTGTGCCAAAACCGAAACAATTGAATGCACGCCAAATTCCTAAGATGTCAGCTGATTTTGGCAGGTGACAGCTCACGCACTCCGCCTATTTCACCTATATACTTTTTTACCTCATTTTAGATTCTTAAATCCCAGGCAAATACTAGTTTCGAATTTTAATAGAATAAATGTTTCAATTTAACAATTATCACCAAAATCTGTTATTAGCGCGTGAATTACGTGTGATCTTAAAGGTACCGGCAGGTTGTGGCAGGTGCACCGGCGCGCGACATTGTCCGACTATTTCTACGTCACCTGTATATTGTGATGTTACCCTATTTCGGAGCCAAATCATTTCACACGAAATAAGATAACTGAGGATGTTTTGATATAAAGATGCATTTCACTAATGTGATAAATCATAAAATATATGATTTCATAATTTATTTTAAGACTTAGTTTGTTTTTATCTTTAATAATTAATTCACTTTCTTAATTAATGAAGTACTTACCGACGCAAGCAATCACAGTAATTAAGGGCTGATTTCATTTATATCACTAATGAATGCCAATTTTCTTTGACATTTATAGTCTAAACATAAATGAAATGTGCACAGAAAATAAATTATTTCTCGTTAGACCTGAATCACATTTAGGAATTGTGTAATGGTTTAATGAATATTCATATCCGTATAGAGCATTTTTATAATTGAATTTAAAAATAACATAAAGAAAACAGCACCCTTGTTGGGATGAAGGAGATATCAAAAGATCCCACTTTCTAGCTGAATTTTTCAACGACTGCTCTATCACACACTCACCTACACATTCCAAAACTAAAATATCTTTACAAAACTACCCCTAAACTAGCACAATCACGCCATCTATACCCAACCCTTAGGCCAAAGGAAACTTTAATCGATACTCGCCCCAACCAAAGAGAAACATTTCTCCAAAAGGATAGCAGATGGCGTTCGATCGGCGCTAGCACAGGGGTTGTTTTTTAGGGTGATTTCGACTATACTGACTTTCAAATCATGTTCGGCTGTATAGATGGCGTGAAAAACAAATGGTAAAAGTAGTTGTTACATTAGAGGCAAAAGTAGTTGAGCTCAAAGTTAAAATGATTTTCTTATTTTTAATTAATTAATTATTCATGTCATTTACTTATTTCAAGTCATTTTTAATTTGTCGAAGTCCCATGACACGTTCGCTTGTAATTAGTCGAAATGACACTTATAAACTTGTGCTACGAAACGCTACGAAATTAAACTATCGTAGAGCTTTCCCATCTATGCCATTAACATTTATTGATACGGTAGCTAAAAGCCAATTACAGCAAGTAACACGGGAGACGGCACAGCCTTCACACCTAAACTCACACAAATGATGCCATTAATTAAAAATATAATAAACTTCTCCCCGCGAACCTTATTATCTACCTGTTAATTACTCGCGTCCTCGGTAAAGCCTTCGATAACATCGAAGCCCGATTTTACGAGCGAAGAAACCGATGGATATGTATGAAATCAGTGTAGTTATGCTTGTGTCTATTTAATTAAGAATTCCGTAATTGAAATCAATTCGTGGGAATATTCTAATCAATTTTTGGTTCTCCACAACAACTCGTAGATGGCTGATATTAGGCTACACACTGTTTTGATATTATTTTTACATTTAAATTAATAATAATGTTTTTTTCTTTTTCTCGGATGACTGTGATCGGATAGGTAAAAAGTTATAAACATTGGGTTCATTGGGCTTCATTTCTTCTCTCGTTATTGCATGCATATTTTAACGATGACGATCTAAATTTTGCGAGATGCTGTCAAAGATGACATATAACTCGTAATTAAGACAATAATGTAAAATTTATCTTGATCGATATAAGTAATTTAATTGGATTATAAAGCCTTTGACTTAATGGATTGAGAAAGGCGGCCTACCACTTTGATTGGAAGCAACTCGGTACACTCGCGTTTTTGCTGATACCAGACATTTTAAATAGGCCTCCGCCGTAATTATGCTGTCATTTCGCAAATTTATTTACATTTTTAATAACCGCATCGGTTTCACGAATTAATTATATTCAGCGTCAGAAAAGCGTTATTAAAATAATTTATATCGATCGTACGTATGTATGGACGAGCTCGTGTAAATAGTTATTTAATGCGTTATTCAATAAATTACACAGTCAGCTAAAGTTACATCGGAGTTTTAGCCGGAGTTACATGCAATACAAATGATAATACCACGTCCTGCGACACAGACAGATTCTGATTGTCATCAGAACAAACGTTCTCCGACTCTTTCTCTCGGTAAATAACTTTGGGTTAGAGGCAATAACTTCTCTAGGCGCGCGTAGGGCTATCATTTACGAAATAACAATCGCAAATAAAATGCGATGCGCGTGCGCGGGTATTAGCGGTGTTGCGCGCAAACATCGCGGTCGGGTGTGTAATTTCACGTGCGCTGACACGGAGGCTGTTCTGCGCGATCGCCATACCACAATATATCACATGCTCGCGTACGCCGCCACACTGTATAATTCGTGTAATTTATAGTAGTCCGTCGACTAGTAGCGAGCGGCCGACACGGTTAATAGCACGTAACCACGCGACAGAAGCATTCGTGTGTAGTGCGCTCGCCGGGTAGCGCCGCGGGCACGCCCCGCCACCAGCCGATGCCCATTTCATTAAACGCACCTACATCATAGTCCTGCGTTACGCTCCAGTCTGAATCCAGCATCACCGGTGATTAGAATGAAGTATGATATCTTTTAACGTAATAGTAGTCTTCATTTGCACCAGGTTACACTTCTTCTACATTTTTACACACATTCTCACGTCCTTAGTAGATCATCCATCGGACAGTAGAGCACTTTGAATTATCAATCATTTTTTACTAAATAATATAAACGATTGTACATTGTTACTAATAAAGAATAGTTTTCATACTTCATTATGCGTAAACGATGGCTAGCGAACAATAAACGTCACTTTAATATTATTAATATTGCAATAAATTTTAAGTGGTGACTGTGCCGCACTTGGGTACCGAGTGTATTTAAACAACGCGGCGTTTTTTATTTATATCTCTAGTATAAAGTTCGCACACCATAGTGTTGTGCTTTTTTATTTTCAGTTCATCTGTGGCGATTATTCATTTATCAAACAAATGGCGGAGCTTCATCAAACGAATATCTCTCTGATCTTACAGTGGGATCGTGTATATTATTAAATATAAACATACAGCGAAGCGCCGATTGGAATAGACGTTTTTGTATATATGTGGTTGCTGAATGGTATATGTTGGTTGTATGGCGGTAAATTATACCAAATGAGAGTAAAGAAATGATGCTCGTTTAATGTGTACATATCATGCGTGTTGCACCAACATGGGGTGTTGATACTGCTTCGGGCCACATGTACTTATAATGATCTGCTCTTAAAAATGCAAAAGCGTATAAGTAACGACAGCATCCAGTCGCTTATTTACTGATATCTAAGTATCTTAGTTAACTCTTAAAGCTCGCGTGACTTGTTACCATTTATTTTAGTCTAATTTATTAAAACAAATCTTTAAACAAAATATTAAAAACGTTACATGTTTTCTTTGACGAAAATTGCATATAAGTAAAATTGCAACTTGTCAAAATAATGACTGAAAATAAGTTAATCACATAAAAATGTCGTCGAGCTGCTTTCAATGTGTTTCTTGTACAAAATTGACGGCAAAGACGTTCAAATTAGAGGGCGGAAAACAATTATCAATATTTAGCGTGTTACTCTAATTGTGGTCTGTGGTCAGATGCCGGAGGCGGTTGAAACGTCAGCCTATGGATACATGTGTACATCGCAGGAACAACTTATTAATTAATCATTTCTCATAATTAAAACACAAGATTAACATAATGATTATCGCTTGGATTTATAGGTAAATTACTTCTTAACGTATGTTTTTGTGGCGTTCGCAATGTTTTATTAATTACATCTATTTTTTGGTTTTGTATGATATGCAAACATGATAAAGGGCTGCTTCAGGTAAGGTAAATAAATGGTATTGCTATTTACATCTTTGAGGAATTTGCAGCATGTTTCTGTTATTTATTTTGACATTATTAGTATCATAAAAAAGCGTCTTAAAAATGAGTCAAAAAAAGCAAATCCACGAAAGTAAATGAGTCAAATTAAAAATGTTCTGGTTTATTTCAACTACCAAATAAGCAAATTCACGAAAGAATACATTATTATTTGCACTAAAGATTTGCACGTCACAAATTATTTTGTATGAGCAATAAACGACAAACTTCAATGAAATACCAATTTATTCCAGTAAACATCTAAGCAATATACATATTTGTTATAAATTAAAGAACTTATTGCTACTAACTTTCTAATATATCTTAGCTTATTTTAAGCAGAAACAAACAAAAACACTAGAACCGTAAAGATGTTAAGTGAAATCAACGAAATACAAAGACTTCAGGAAATAAACATTTGTGTTCATTTTTCGCATTTGATACAAACATTGTAACGTCTAAGCTAATTCACAGTTAAATAAATCTTCACTTGATAAAATTTAACTTACCTGAAAGCGATTAAAAACTCAAACAATACGCTAACCCTTATCCAAATATGAAACCGTTTAAAAGACCGTTTAACTACCCACTTACACCACAACAAGTTACAAGTTAGCATTATAAGTTTGTTACTAAGTCCATTCCACATCAGAATTCAACCATCTAAGCTCATTCTAAGTGGAACTAAGCAAGCTACCGTTACAGGCGTATCTATGTTCACCTATTGTTGAATGAAGCAAGCCTATTGGCTCTGTTTCGGAGTCTTGGTGACGGCTCCTCCAATCACAGCGAGGAGGCTTCGCCTAGCAATAGATTTGCGTTGGCAGTCACTTCGCATGCGTCGTAGGTATTTAGTGAGTAATTAAAGGTGCTATTCATTGCTCTAGTTAGTACGTGTTAGATAGAATGTGAAATGAATCTTGTTAGTGTATCTTGTTGGTGCCTTATCTTAGTGTTGTTCCTATTGGGTTGTACGATGTCTAATAGGTTTTGATCTGATTAGATGATTTCGTATTTGTATTCCAAGATGAATGAATTGGTAGTATATGCTTGCTTATTAGATTTAGTTTATTACGTTTTCAGATTATCTGTAGCTCGCTTGCCACGAACAACGGCTTATTGATTAATATGGCCAGTTTTTAATAAATATTTAACAAAATAAAAAAGGATCTTATCAGTATAACTATCCACCGGATTGTCTATTATTATATATTCTATGATTTTTGGTAAAGTTATGCTCTAAAAGAACTCAATTCAGAAAAAGTGAAAGGCAAAATAGTATTATCACTAATTTAAATTCATAACGCTAATCCACCATTAAAAAAAGGATAAAATTATAATGACCTTAACAAAATAAAACCATTATTTATCATCCAAATTACTCTACGCTTCTCCAAAATGCCAACGACTACGTAGAAACGACACCCCATTCACGAAAGAGTTTCGATTCCAATTTCAAATTCATGTCACATTGACAATCGGCTTCCGAATACGCGACACTATGGTATAGAGGGCGGAACTTTTACTTTCCTGAAAAAATAGAGGTGCGTTATATCACGTAGACACAATTTCCCCGTCATTACTGTGAACGTGTCATAATCTGTGACCGGCGCAGGCGCCAGATTTTTATTGTCTTCTCGGGTGGTTGTGGCGCGTGGACGGGTTATTGATGAGGCGTCTGGGGTTATTTTTCATAGGAATAGATGCTTTGTAAGTGATGGGCTATGTGTTTTTATAATAATTTGGTTAAAATAGAAATATAATTTCACAAGATGAAAAAAAATCTCTTCCTGAAAATGAAGACAAATGGCATTTAATTTACCTACGCGAACATGAGGCATCTGAAATTATTTTCTTTAAAAAATAATAAAAATAATGCTGTAAAAATATTATTATGTTTTCGCCTTACAAAAGACATCAACGAGACTCGCAACTTTTGAGAATAAAACAATAAGAAATATTATTATTAATACAAGTCTATGCTGTCCCACTACAGGACAGCGGCCTCCCGCAAAAAATACGAAAAGATTTTTTTCTGAATCATACGGAACCCTAACAAGATATATCATACAAAAACATAATTTTAAACAGTTAAATGACAGCACCAATTTATTACAACGTCGTCATAAACATTGTATGATATAAACGAAATAATTATCTGAATTGATATAAGGCAATGATCTCTAATTATAGGCCACAACAAAACTCTGCAAGTAGCAATTTGACAATGGCAAATGTGGCCAATTGTCAATGATGCGAGGGACCACGTGATTCCATTCATTGTACTTATGTGCAAAAAAAGTCGCGAACTTTAAAAAGCGATATATAATTTAAAATGATTACTGGTCATTTATAAAGTGCCTTTTTAAATGTAATTGAAGCGAATAAGGATGGGAAATTTAAAATTCTTGAAACAAATAAAATCAATTTGTAGAACGACAGGGTAAACCATGATTTATGTATATACGAATATGTACTTGGTATTAAAATAACTATTTACTTAATGCTCATAGCATATTTTTAAACGTATGCTAAAAATATACCGACTTAAAATATTTATATTTAAATATAAGTAAGTTTTTAAGTATTACAGTTTAACAGGGAGTTACGTGTCCATAAAAAATGCTGATCAAACAATATTTAATAAGCTTAATGCCACCGGTACCGAACATTTTTATGTTTCTTTTAATACAAAATTAAACTTTATCTAGTTGCCTATTTATATTTTCTTTAAATTTTAATTGAATTACTTTACTACGACGGTCGGTTTTACGATGATTATGATTTACAAATTTTATAATCCGAGTAGCCAACGCATCTATAAAAAATACTTACTTTAAACGTCTACATTATAAAAAAAAACATACAGACGAATTGAGAACCTCCTCCTTTTTGAAGAAGTCGGTTAAAAATATAGACATACATACATATATAATTATATTTGTTAATAAACAATGAGTAAAGGGACGAAATTAATGCTAACAGCAATGTAGTAACATTACACTCGCAAAAACGTGTACACAGGTTTTAAGGAAATAAATAATTTCAACAAAGTCGAAGTCACACTTTTATTTTACAAAAGCCGCCACCCGCGTCGGCACATACTTCACGCCTCGCCGTCTAGGTATAGGCAGGACTGCTAAATGTGACTGTCTGATAGAATCGTACGTGTCATTGGAATATTTATACCCTGAGGTACTTTTAGTGTGAGATTAAAGACGTCTGTCCGTGGGAAAGGTTTAGAAGGCTGTAAAACTTTTTAGACTGAAAAAAAATGATGAACTTAGGCATAAAGTTATTTATGCTATTTTATTTTTAAATTCTCTTTGTTTTGTTTTTTGACATAGTGGCATACTTTTACATAATAACAAATGAATAAAAAAAACATATTGTTCCCTGACTACACCAATGAAGCATAGTTCTTACAGTAGGCTGTAAGAACTCTTGGTGCAACCTTGCAACGACAGCAACAGCCACGTTGCAACCTTTATAGGCAAATAATTATAGCTTATATCCAAGCAAGTAACGCGAGACGGTGGAAGATCATCCAAGTCTTGTCACTAGAATAAAATGCTCATAAAACTAATTAGCAATCTAAGGGTTTACGACGCTATAAATGAATAAAATGGACCCCGGCCCCAACAGTTCACATGAGTTTTACCGACGCTTTTTGTCTTAAGAGGCTGATGAAGACATTTCAACTAATTAAAAGTCTAACGTTGTTTAGAATGCGTAGCACATCAATATGTATGAACCCAAAGTTTTCAAAAGTAAAGCAAGAATACCTCCTTTACATTCAGAGCGATCAGTAGCACTAATTTCAACTCTACACCGACCAACTTAGCCCTCGTTAGGATTCATCTTGTCGATCGCAATGTTGCGCCGGAGTATTTAAATAATAACAAAAAGGTTCAGCACCTCCGCAACGATCATTATGATGATCGCCTGATTGTAATTAAGCGTCCGTCTCGCGACCGTACTACGGGAGGCCAAATAAAAAACTGAGACACTGTATAGCAACAATGAGGTATTAATGAAATGCCGATCAATTAACATGATGCCGCGGTGGGGTGCGCACCTCTCTGTGATGCATAAATAACACATTTCCCTTAATCTACAAATGGTCGGGTTATACGGTAAAAACCGATTTGGCGCTCGTAAAGCTCGCCCCGTGGTGCCTCGCCAGCGGGGAGTTACCGCACTCTAGTGAGAATTTAGTATGCCGCCATAAAAATTAATGCTATTCCATTTCGATCGCCAAGTAAAAACTTTCGCAGTTTGAGATATTCGAACTAGTAGCTACGCCACCTCATCAAAGCTGATCTTTAAACCCATTTTGTTCTCAATTAAATGCTTATCTACTTACAAAACGCTGTATCTATTTAAGCCCGAATAGATTTTTTAATAGAAATACCACTTTTGCCCCATAAAATCCTAAGTTTATTCCGTTTAATATCGGTGAAGACGTGCACTTAAGCAAGATTACATGAGTTCTTTTTTATCCGCGCATAAGAGGCCAAGATCGGTTAATACAGCTAACGAAATAAAGTGCCAATGAAATTACCGGATCGCTTAGTGAGTATGCTTACCATTACGCGAATATAAAAGTTCCTCACTTAATAAAGAAGTAGATTTTACACAGAAACCAGATATGCAACATTTGCAAGTCCAGTTCCGAAATAATCGCCCGTAGGAATTTAAATAAGGTGCCAATTAGAAGGAGGGTCGCGAGTGCTGGCATTATTATAATGTCTTTTAATAATTTTATGTGAGCGACATTAAATGTTTGACGTTTACTGCTTAATAATAAAATCGTGGTAGCGAGCGCACGCTCATGTACTCGGCTTTAAGCAACCAATAAACTGTGCTCAGTCCATTACAAGGTTTGCCTGTCGTCGTTTAGATTAGACTTTCGAATGCATATACACTGTTTTATTAATATTTGTGTGATTGTTTGCAGGCTCCGTTGGTCCTGCACAGTTTTAACCCAAGAAAGGTTTAGTGCTTATAATAAAAACTAATGTACTCATCTACTTTATCGCAGCCATAATGATATCGCAATTAAGTTATTAAATGCAAAACAAGATATTAAGCGCATTAACAAAATGAACTTTAAAAAATGTAATAAATTTCCTCAGCCAGTAATAACATTTATTTTGTTAATTTTACAAACTATTAAATCATTTTCTGAAAATAAAACTGTGGGATAGCGAAGGCTTAAGTATAAATTCCAATAGTTCACTCGATTAAAAAAGATAAAACAACAATTTGCATATATCAACCGCGGAGGTTGTGCGTGTGTGGCACAGCGCAAAAAGCAACTTTTGAAACATGAAACAATAAATCAAAGCACAAAAAATACGTGTTACCGCGGTCCGTTGTTTACACATACCCATCGACATTGTCGCGAGCCCTAAAAACAACCAGAGCTGCACTTGAAACCTTTAAGGAGAAGCTATGCCTCGAAGGCTTCATAGTAAAAAGTAGTCGGACTAATAAGGCAATATCAGGTACATTTCATCTGTAATAGTTTATGTTTAGAGTCTCATTGAAGATGTATGACGAGTGAGTTTTTGTGATCCATCTGTTATATTTTTTGAGCTGGTCTGCTGCGCCTTAAGAGACCAGCGTTGTAATAAATACTTCTCTTTCCTCATTACCTTACCGCCCAAACCGACGACATGCAGAATGCAAAAACAGCAAATGACATACCTACGCCAATACATGAGCTACATATTCACTTAGCGAAATTGAGAAATAAAGAGATTTTTTACCATTCGAAACGTGCTCTAATTGATATTTTATTCAACGCTTTTGCTCGTTGGGTGGCGGACATGGAAATATCAATAATGAATATGACACCAACGACGCTGTGCGGCGCTTTTGTTTATGTAAATTGAATATGTTTCATACAAAGAGATTTTTTCTTTATATTGTTAATTCAGGAGCGCATGTTCATTTAAATGATTTTATACCGATATTCAGGATCATTTCCTTTTACAAGGTCGGGTAAATGCTAGTCAAGTACTGAGTGGAATCTGCAGTAGATGTAGGACACTTTGTAATGGGTGCTACCAGCAAGAAAGTACATGTATAACTCTGAATAAGATCTTATTAGACAACAATTTTATTTATGTTTTTTTCTCTAAATTATTAGGGTATTGTTAACCTGTTAATAGGGGCACCTAAAAACCAAAACAAGCAGATGTTACATCATAAGCTCAATTAAAAATAATAACATGATTGATTCATACAAAAACAAACCCTTTCATCGGAACAATTCATTTGACGTCTTATTCCGAATCATTCAAATTACACGTTCCACTTGGTAGCACTTTTATTTTTGTCTATTAACCAGAAGTTGCGTGTGGTATCCCGAACTAGGTATCTTATTAATAGTAATCGGTTTCGTGACATTACTTATTAATAATACCGAACAGTATCCAGATACCGAATGATAGAAATTAACAACGCTGTTTACCGTCCCATTTTTTATCGTACAAAGATAATCGCATGCCTTAATAATAATTTGTATCAGCCCTTTCGGATGTCGGTATTATTTTTTGTAGCTACGATTCACGTAGCACTGATTGGATCAGTTAAACAGTGACAAAATACTCGGGACATTGCTCCTTTGTCGTGACGTTCGGTTTTGTTCCCGAGATGTGTCTCACGATATTTAACCTCATGTCATTATTAAGACATCACTTGCCCGGTGGCTGGGAGATCCACTTGCTGATAAAATTTCGGTCATTTATATCAAGCTCCGATAAATGAGAGCAGTGAATATTGAATAAATGTATTGTGCTAGTATAATAGTCGAGTATTTTAATTAGAACGTTGGTATTTAAGAATTTTGTTTTTAATCTTGTTTCTTGATGTGGGAAAAAGGTGCACAACATCGCCCGATACCTATAAAAAAACAGTCGGTCATCGCTTACAGTGATTTCTCTTGCACTATTGAACATTAGGCAACTTCCAAGACATTTGTCCCCAAATTGCCTACAAATGGTTGCTCAATCGTTCGTGAGCCGTCCGAGACACAGTCGGCAAAGGAAACATTAATTAGGAGGTCGCCCTTAATTAAATTGTGACGTCTCAGCGAATTTCCCTGAGATGCCCTCACTTGGTGGTCTTGCAGGTAAACGTTAGAAGTGAATGTAAACTTTATGGGCACTGGCAGTAAATGTAACATTTTAACGATTATCAATTAATGAGTAATCCCTTACGGTACAGCCATTAACTGAGCAGTAAACTTATATATGTATACGAGATCGCGACTGTTTTATATCCTGGGAATTTAGGATGAGGTAGTTCCTGGCTAATATGGGCAGAAAAAGAATTTTAATTGTTTCCTCTACTTATTACATGCCTGGGCACTATAACATAATAAAGCCGATTATTTGTATAAATACGTACCGTCAATTTATTTGCAAATTTTTGAGTAAAGTGCAATTTAAGTCTTCGAGAGCAAGGGATATTGACGTTTTTGACATTGCGACTTTTGTGTCATTTATGGCAGACAATGGCATGGCGGTGAAAAGGTTAAGATCACAATGACGATACACCCTAAATTTGAAATGGGGCAATAGTGGCACCATCATTTTACTATCCGCAATAAAAAATATTATATGCCAGGACAGGAACAAAAAACAGATTATTACACATCAAAAAATAAGTTATTAAATTGATGAGCGGCAATATCCTTTAACAAAAAAGGCGTTAACCACAAAGAATAGATTCATATTTGTTGTTTAATTAAGGAATTTTTACGCTATAAAAGGTATCTTGTAATTTGATGGAAAAAACAGAGGCTTTAGAGGCGGGGTAAGCCTGAATAAAAGAATTCAGAAGCTTAACTAATATAGTTACCTACTACCTAGTTATTAGTGTTCATCTGCTCAGATAATCTGAGCAGTTTATTTCAAACTATTCTGGAATTATAGAAAAGATGCAATTTTAGGGCTTTTGATGGTTGTTCTTGAAACAAATAGTTTAGAATATAAGTTATGGCTATTTTTATCAGAAAATTACTCAATTGATCTTTATTTTCACAAGTGCGTCGCCACACAATTTCTTATCGTTTTATTTTATCAGAAATGTGGGTGTACGAAGGTGGGTCCGCTAGGACCGATGCCTGCCAGGGTTGCGGGAAAGCCCGAAAGGGATACCGGGACCTTGACAATAGGCAACTGAAGGAACACGGGTGGGTTTTAGTCAGTAAAAGTCTGACACGCCCTTCCGCTCCACCCAGAGCGGGAGAAGCCATTGGAACATTTCCTACACTAAAAAAAAATGGGTGTACGAAGGTACACTTCTGCCTAAACCTTCGGAGATTACAGGCGTGATGTTATGTTATGTTTTTATTATTTTATCAGCATTTTACGTAAACAGCCGCCTTAAAAATAGCACTAGCAATAATTTCAACCATTTCATTGTCTCCAATAATTCATTTAAATAATTACGTGCATCAATTAAATCGAATATTGCCAGTTCAGCGTGCCCCACATTACCCACATAAAAGGTTACCGTTGGACTGAGAATGACATTCACGTATCATCGCGCTGCCCCTGTTCGGGTGCTCGGCTGTGTCTAATTTTCTCAGCAAGACGTCTAACGTGCTGCGCCTTTGTCAATGCACAATCATTAATCAAGGTCAAATCAACATCTTAGACCATTTTATTAACATTTGATTCGCTGCCAAATAAATGGCTTTTGACAAACTGTATTTAAACAAGCTGTGGTGCCGATGCATATGAGGACGTTTGGTTACATTTTTAAGTCGCATTCCTTAACAACGCATGAAGTTGAATTTGCATTAATAACTGCAACTTTGAAGTTATTCTGCTGTTGTGTTTCTTTTTACATTCCTTCCTCTGCATCGATTCAAGTCAATTGAATCTAATGTAAGGCTAAACAGGGATTTTTTGTGAGAGTAAAAAATGATATGTGCCGCGTTTGAGTCATCCGACAAACACTTAAACGACTAACCCAAGCACCTACATACAGAAGTATGTGACCAAGTACTAGAACAAGTTCCCAAACATGTCGGAGGCTGCAGTATTAAACATGGTCATAGACTGTGGGGTGGGATCACTCGCACCGGGAATACTAATGAGTATAGGGGACTATTTTAGAACATATCATTAAGAAACAGGTCACATAATGTAAAATGCAGTGGATCTGATCTTCGTATCGCATTAACATTACTTTGTTGGAATCAAAAATACGCGTTAAAGGAAAGAGATGGCGATAGGTTATGACTTGAGAGTGAGAGAGAGGTTCAGCCGTCAAGGCAGGTGTCGCGATACATCTGCGCGTGCGCACTGACCGGCACGTGCGCCCCCCACCAGAGCTTTCAGGCCGAAAGGGAAGGTATTAGATGTTATTAGAAGTTTTCGAAGTATTTTATAGTCGATATTATCATTTTTTTTAAGATTAATCATTAAATAATTACCAATTGAGTATAAATCAGAATGTTCGTCGCTAACCCATTAAATATACCCCTGGTTTAACTAAGTGAAATGTATTTATAAGGACCTCCAGAAACTAAAAATTAAAATTTCGAGGCGACATCTTTTTTACAACTTACTTATCGACTTTTAATATTTCCATTATTCATGCAAACAGATACCAACAAGATATCAGAGTAATTATATTTATTCAACGGCAACGTTCGGAAATAACATTACAAAGTGTTAATTAATACAATCGACGCAAGTATTTTTTTTTATTTGTCGATAAATATAGTAACTTGCGGCGAAAAAGTATAGTTGAACGTAAAAGATAAATTGCTCTCCATATGTCAATCTTGAATCATAATTGAAAAGTAACGTCTTGTAACTTTTTTTGGTATCATTAACCACCGTGCGTACGGCACGAGCGGTCGCCAATTTTATAACCAATTTTGAGAACAGGAAGCCTGCGCGTGCGACGGGCTGATTTCAATAATAAATCGATGCCCCCACAATTCACCGGTGGACAGCGTTTGTCCGAAGCACTAGCCTGAAATTATCGACATTGGCACAAAATGTCCTGGGCGGGGACCAACGGTTTCTCTCGAGCCCGGTGAATTTTTATAGCGGTAGCAGGAATCATCGATTAGGGGGTTATTAAGCTTTGGCACTTCGATCCTTCCCCATCGTGCTTGATTGTAACATGTCAGTTGCTCTCTCCGTGGTTTGTTCAACATACAGTTCAACTTGTGGCATGTTGAGCTAAATACCGAGAAACATTGCCACGCTCCTGTGTACCTATAACCATTTAAGGGATCGTCCGTCTTAATTTTACAACGTAGGTACTTTATTATTGCTGGATCTCGTTTATTATATTAAAGACCGTGAAATCAAATTTATGCCATCACTTTACTTAAATCGCTTTCGGTTTAAACGAGAGGCGACATCAGTGTCGCAGCGAACCCTGTATTAACGTCTATCATCCGCCATTATCACGGAATATCGTAATAATTGAATTACAATCTTTCCTCAGACTCCGAGATGAGAATATTTTACGAGAGACAAAAAATTGGATCGGAAAAAGTTTAGGTTCACACCTAAAATGAGGCGTCGGCTTGTTAAAAAGCTATTAATAATGTTTTAGACGTATTCCAATAAACGTTTTAACACCTTTTCTGTAAGGTATCATTAGGCTTATTATTGCAGAGCCGCCCGACCGCGGCCGCCCGATCTGCAACCACTCCAACGAGTTCGATTTTGTTTTAATATTAAACGTGCGGCTATTATGGACAATTTATTTAAGTCACTCGATGTTGTTATATTAAAAATATATGATGTCAATTACTGAATATTATAGTCTATTTAAATATGAATAAACCAACGTTTTCTTTTATTTGACTAGCCACTTCGTGAAACATTAATTGGCACTATTATTGTGGTTGTAAGTTATTAGTACTCGCTTATAAAAGGATTCACCATTTTCTCATGGGACATAGTGTTGATATTCTCGTGAATTTGAACAATATCAAAATCAATACCTGCTTCCAAAAAAGTTGATCCTATCAGCATTAGGACACGCATGTGAATAAATTCAAAATGGCTACTGAGCGTACGGAAAGCCAAAAATTTATTAATCTCGAAGTAAATAAAGCAATCCGGGAGTTCATTAAAAGGTTTAAATTTTATCTGTACAGTTTATGTTAACCACCGCGTGCAGCGCGCGCGGCAGAGGCGCATCCGATACCGAATCGTACTAATTGGAACTTTGTACCAACTAATTAGAATAAGTTGTGGCCGTGCAGACCAAAATTTATTTTGGATCTGTGCCGCAGCGAAAGTGTTCCCCAATATCCTTTATTTTTAATTAAATTGATTCATTTATTTTTACAGAGATCGATAGTATCCCTGTAAAATTCCTGTGAGCTCCACACGTCGCCTCGGTTCTCACATTATATACGAAAACATCGTAATAATATTTTATTGCATTTTAAAGGCACCTTCTACAACATTCATCACGTAAATGGTGCTAATAAAAATAATATTGAACATTATTAAAATATCCAAACATGAAGACAATAATTCGCATGCTCTCAACGTCGCTGACTGATCACATATTTATATGAAACGCATCAATATCGGGATGCCATTGATATATTTAAGTATTGCTGAAATGACCAGGAAACAGGTAAACGATGAAATATAGGTTTTATACTCAGCTTTATAATTAGGTGTCGAAAAAATATTAAGGTTTTCACATGCATTTCAACCGTTACACAAAAAAAGCATGTGAACGGCAGCAGCTGTTACAAATTCATAAAAAATCATTTTGGTATGCCACCTCTTTTATTTGTGACTCCGAACAATATTCAGTATTCATATTTCATATTCCTGTTACATTTATGTAAAAAGGATCTGGACAGAAAAACAATGTAAGACAAACTTTCTGAGAATAAGATGAATTTTAAAACACTTCCCACAGACACTTCTTGTTATTACGTTTACTTTTTTAAATAATGCGTCACCTATGTAATGGCAAAATTAAAATACATAGGACATCTCGGTCAAATAAATAAGATCATAGAATCATAGTCAGTTCCAAAATTTCCTTTAAAGAAATTTTCTCACGATGCCTAATAACCGATCATTAAATCACATACCTTCATGATTTGTCAACCCTAAATCGCGACAGGTCAAAAGGGCACCAGCGGACGTTGAGTTCCTGTAGTCATTAGCTGTACTACCTCATACGCAATATTTTTATAGCCATTACCTTTTTACACCGTGATTTGTCATGGAAAAAATATAATTTAATACTTCCGTAGCAATACGAGTATTGGATAGTTAAACATGCACCGTATTAAACATCTATAGGAAATTCGTGTCAAAGGTGTTTGTTAATAGCTACTGTAGTCAAAGAAAAATGGCTTCAGAATTGCAGGCTGTTACGTCGTAACATTTCCACAAGTATTAAATGTCAGTTTCTGCATGTTCTGGCCCTAATGGACAATGATTTAAACATACACTTGCATCGTTACGGGTAGTCAGAAGCTCGAAAGTCTGACAACCAGTCTTACCAAGGGGTATCGTATTACCCAGTTACTGGGTTGTGGAGGTTAGATAGGCAGTCGCTCCATATAAAATACTGGTATTCAGCTGCATCCGGTTAGACTGGAAGCCGACCCCAACATAGTTGGGAAAAGGCTAGGCATATGATGATACACTTGCATATATTATTTCATACTTACACAGTATGAATTTTCAAAATTCATACTGTTTAAGTATGTTATAGTATTATTTATTAGATATGGCCATTTTGCATAGATTAAGCTATCATGAGAAGGAACAATAATAAGGTTTTCAAAAAATATTAACTGTTTTCACGTAGAACTAATTAAGATGGGCAATTATTTATGTCCCTTTCCCAACATTATACCAGATGCCATAATTTATTATTTCTCACGTCCAAATTGTCGCATAATGATTTGCCGGTTCGATAAAGCGTTTAGTCATTATCGCTGAACTGCGGACATATGGACAAATCCAAACAATTGCCCACGCCATGTCCGGAGAGGGGCTGAAATAGTCGCAATTAAGGGTTAATAGCGCTATCTGTCTAACCGACAAATTCCCACGCACGATACGATATAAAAATAATTTTGTAAAATAAAATGTTTTGTTGTATCCTGTAAGAATTTATTTCAAGCAAAAATTGATTCATGATTATGAGATTTTTCTTGTGACTTTTTAGTTTGACTCTTACAACGAACCGTTAATCATTGAAGAGTAGAAACAGCGCAGCATCTCAAGTGTATTTGCTGAAGACCACCGCAAGCGGTAACGACAGTCTGTCCACAATTTGCCTTTGAAACTGCCGGCGATCAACCCCTTATCAGCGCATAGAAACGATAAAATCTCCGTCTGCGACGATTTCATCATTGTCCCGCCCATTAACGCCCATTAAAATTCCAATCAACACGCACTTATTCATCTGTCGAAGATGTTACGAGGACGCGAGGACAGCGTGACGTCACATGCCATGTCGGGCGTCTCGCAATGAGAAATTACCTGTTTAATTATCTGAGTCATTGTCACAGTTGAATTAATTGGTGCCACCGACAAACATCAAGGAGCGTCGTTGGCCGCCGAAAAACAATATCTTCTCCTATAACCCAATAAACTAAATCAATTTCATGTTGACTGTGACTAATTTTGTTAGTTCTAACGCGAGCTTTCGGCGCCAGTTGTGGTAAAAAACAAACAAACATTCCGTAGAACTAATGAGTGTGTAATTTTGTTAGGGAGGCTCTATGTAGGCGGTCCTCGGGCCGACACGAAGGGCCACAGAAAATTAATATTCTAGTCGAAGTCTACGCTTTAGTGAAAATAAAAACTACCAGCAGAAGTAATTTCCATGTTATTATGGATAAAAGTAAATATGGAGTAACTTTATGTAGTGCTGGTAAATAGGCCGTAAAGTTACCGTACCGTTTGTTTTTTCAAAGGCCTGAGGTAAAGCACAGCAGCACTCAAACAAGTGTAGTTAAAACTTAACTACTTGACACATCAGGGGGCCTACCACCACCGCTTACAGCAGTATTATTTTAATGTTACTTCGTGGGGTAAAGAGATGCGGCTATACGTCCTGTAGAGCTTCATCTCTTTCCTACACTGATGTAATATTAAAATAATACTGCTGCAAGCGGTGGTGGTAGGCCCCCTGGTCCATTCATGTTAAACTCGAAGTCAACAGATCGTGAAGACATTATATGTATGATTTTTAACATATACCTATCTTAAAATTGAACTTGCTACAGTAGTTCACACTGACATTGACTTAAGAGATTCTCTCTTCTCTAATTACGTAAGACTAACAACTACGCTGTTCGCTATTAGAGATGCCGTACATACCGCGAATGCGGGAACATTAATAGAATAATGGGATGCATTAATAATCCACACAATAAAAAGAGTAGTCCACTCGTACTTAAGGGGGCAAGGACTGCAAGTACCCAAGTACTTAAATATAAATACGTATGTACCGTTGAATGAAAACTGTAGCGATCGTATCTTCATTTAATTTAGAGCACAGTAACGTTTTGAAGATAGCCTATAAAAGTCGGACTTTAAATGAGACTGTAAAATGGTTACATTAACCTTTCACCGGCACTATTTAAGTGGAGTAATTGATTTCTTTCTCATGAAGATCATTTTCAAGTGCATCGATGCGTTTCGTCGAAATATAAATTTGGTTACGTGGGTAACCGCATTGCGTAATGATCATTTAAATTATTTGCCACCTTCGAATTCCTTAAAGCGGCAGCTTTGTCATCTTACTATAATAACTTTTGAAGTTCGAGAATTTGCGGTAAAAATAGGAGTAGAGATGAGTCTCTATATATTCATCCTTTCTTTAGGGCGGGTACAGTTATGAATAACAACAAGACGCCATTCGCGATGGATACCGTGCTCCTTCACGCAGTCCGTGCTGAATACAACTATGGCGCCTAACGCTCTTTGAGAACTCATTATTTTCTCGAACTTAGTCCACAGCTAATAAAATAAGGAATACTAATATCTGATGTTATTAAGAAAACAAAAATAACTGAATACCCAGCTGTTTGATACCGGACATTAGGTGAATTTTACGACAAAACATTTTGGGCTTAGCGTGTATTTTCGGGAATACATTTTGTACCCAAATTCTTCGCAAATGAGTATGCATTTAGAAGATAACATTCCTCGCTGACTGAAAGAGTGGATTTCTAAATGATTATGAGGAGAGTTCCAGTGTTAATGTTGTAGGGACGTAAGTACTAAAACAAAAGAGGTCCGCTTCGGCAATGAAATGTTTATTGGCTGCCGAAGCCGGCGGGACGTTTCGCGCCTCGAGCGTGGATAACGAGCAGTAAATGACGTTTACAGACATTCAATCAAACCCGTGATTGGACGATTGATAGCCACGGTGCATATTGGAGCCGAGTTCGGCGTCAGACGAAATTGGAGTGAGTAATTAGGTTTTTGGTCAAAATATCTGTAAGTAATTTTGTTTTTAGTAAGTGATTACGGAATGGTATTTTTGGTCCGTCATTAAATTAAAATGTATAACTGTCACGGTAAATAAAATAAGGGAATTATTATTTTTTGCCCAACCAGCTGATTTGAACCATTTTAGCGTTGATACAGCCAATCAGCTGTTTGAGCTGAACAAACAAACGTTTATCTCGTTCAAAAATGTAACGATATTCCCAGTATCTTTACGTACGTTGCAATAAAAATTATGACCAACAATTTGTTAAAAACGAAAGAAGACATTATCGAAAACGAACTCGACTACAAACCATACCACATTTATGTACACTTAGCAACTAAATAAAATTAGCACGATCCAAATCCAGAATCTGAGAAAGGAGTGAAAATGTAAAAATACGAATCTTTTTACACCTTTTTAAATCATTACACATTATTATGTACATATAAGGTTTAAGGGTATACAGGTTCATACATTACTGTGGTAAATAAACATCAAATTCGGTCGTTTCGCGCGAGTGTCGCGCTGGGAACAATCAGTTGGCTGGACGCGTGTCATTCAGTCGGCTATGCACTAACGAGCACATGCAAATACCGGGTACTTCGCACTAACAATATCCATGGGCTACTAGAGTACTGGTTTATTGCGTCGAATAATGTTGGGAAAAACAGTACTTTGTAGGGACGCGGACGATACACGATGCGTTGAACAGTTTGTAGAGGTTCTATGTGATTCTTAGTTCTGAATACATTTTGTTTTTAAAGGATTGAATTGTATGAAGGATATTGGCAAAAGCCGCGTTTAATAGAAGGAGAAATTTACTTATCTTTTCAACTACTTATTTCATTAGGGTTCTCCGTCGAATTTAATAATTTTGAAAATAGTGAAATGAAGTTTGACATATAAAGGTTTTTTCTGGAAAATGCGTTTGGTTTTCCTGTGTTTGCACAGGTTTATAGAATTCGTCATAGGTAGTCCGGGAGTCATCACAATTTACAGACGCAGTTTTCTACAGGAATGCTCAATTTGATCTCCACATACACAAGTATTTGCAAATTGTTCTCATGTTGTAATAATGGTCGAATAGCGACGGCCTATCAACCTAACAAGGACTTACTTGAATTAGAATAAAAAATTTGCCTGGCTCTAGTATTGGGTAAGAAGAATAATGCAGTTAGTTTACGTTAATAGAAATATAGCATATACTTACATATGTCGCCTTTGTGAAATTTTTAGCAGTGGATGAAGGATAGAGTTGGACTCCCGACGCCAACCAACCTACTGCCAATTGTTTCAAATAACATTTTAATGCATCATCTCATGTATTTGCGTTTGAATGATCGAAGGTTAATCAAGAAAGAATAAAACTGTGTTTTATTTAGTAGACAAGTAGACTTAGCTGGTAAATAGAGGTACAAAGAAATATAGTAATAGAAATATATTTGATTATACCTTTTATATGACTTACTTTCACTACTTTTCAGATCCTATAAATAACAGCACAGCGGGAATTTAGATCTTATTTGTTTTAAATCACAATAAATAATATCCAATGAATGGATTCCAGACACCGCATGATTCCTACATTTGTACGCGCCAAGGTTCCTATAAAAATGATAATCGTTTGTCGCTGGTCGCTTTGTGTGAAAAAAATATGATGAAGCCGTTTATGGAAAAAAGTAAAACGGTAGGCAAGAACAAGCCTCGTGCAGAGATAGACATGAAAGTATCGCTAGATGCAACCATACCATACATAGAGACCTACAAAGATATGTGATTTGAAACAGTGGAAACAATTTTTAAAAAACAGTAAGATTCCATGCCCACATCCCTAATTTGAATTTTCCACAAATACCGTGGGATAACATAAAATTAATTCCGTTATAAATGCTCTAATCAATGAGACTGTATATAAATGGTTTATAGTGTTCCAATATGTCTAATCTTCCATGGTTTACATTATCCGACAGCAATGAAATGTTTTCATTCGTTAAAAGTTTGGACAAACGATTCTGACATCTATTTCATTTGGCTAATGTCGCTGCACGATTCGATAATCGGTAATCGTTATTCGGTTGGTTTATAATTCGATTTGGTTAGAGATGTCCACACCTCTGGGTGGGCGCCGGCCTCCCGCTAACACCAGATTAAACCTCCAAATGTATTGCGTGGGTTATAAACATTTATTAATAGGCCTTAGATATTTGTTTCAACACCATATTTCTACGGATTAAGTGAATTAATTCGATATAACATGTGTACACAGGAAATACATTTGAAAAACGTCTTGATATTTCGATTAGGTGTTTACACGTGAATGTACAGTTTCCAGCCGGGTTCATATTTCATTTCTTTGATAACATGTAGATATTGAATTAATATACTTAATACAGAGTGCATGTATCCTATTATTTAAGTTGTCATGCACTGCTTCAATAACATTCACACGCTAATAACTGTATTTGACTCTATTTAGATTGCCATCGACACACTAATTGCGGATTACACCAATGAACTGAACGCGATCATCACTTCTAAACCGCGTTCAAAGGCTGTCAGTGCCAATATTTCGCACAAATTTTGACACTGACAGTTCCTGAGCGCGGTTCAGATGTGCAGAACGCGTTCAGTTTCATTGGTGAAATTCGCGCTAAGAAGAAGAAGTACGTACTGGTACTCAAGTTTTTACAATGAGGTGTAAAAGTGCTAGTTTAATGGGTCTGCAACAGTAGCGAGATGTGCTATTGTAATCGTAGATATGCTTAAATGCACCGATCAGCTGTATAATTTCGCGCACGGGTATATGAGGAGTTGTAAATATTTATAGATCCACTTTTCCATGTCCGGTAAATTGCGGTGTAATCGAGTCAAGTTTATCACAACAATGTTTTTACATTGCTCCCAAACGTGTACGAGTGAAGAATGAGCTGTTGTTTAAACAGCAACTTACTGGCAACCAGTTGCTGGACATTTAAATGTTGAGTGATTTAAGTGTAAAGCTTTCATTTGATATATAAGGGTGCCTGCTGTTGATTAAGCAACAAGACAGCAGGAATATGAGAAGTTGCAAGTAGTAACTATATCTTCATTTGTGTTTGTATAGATATTGTATAATAATAAATGCGAAAGTGAGTTTTTTTGTTCGCTTTCACGCTAAAACGGCTGAATGAATTTCGATGAAATGGCGCAGGGGCTGACCTTGACCTGAAGAAGTACATAGGCTACATCCTGGATCGCAGACGAAGTCGCGAGCAACAGCTAGTAAAAAATAATGATAGATAAATATATTCTGAAAATACTTTAATATAGAGCAAGTCCTAAGACAATTTTTATCCCATTTGATGTAATTTTCTAGGTTGACGTAAACTCGTACGGTAATTGCACAACTATTGCGCGGCCATCACCATCGCAATTTATAAACATGTTCATGTTTCAGAGTGATGGTTACAAAGTACACGTTACACGTCGTTTTTAAAACAATGTCGGAGCGAATTAAGGGCCAATTAATGCAGCAAATTGCTTTATTAATGTAGTTTGCGTCGCTCGTAAACCTGCTAAACCTTAAGATATTTTACCAGGTCTTGTATTGAGATTAGAATAAAAACGCTGTTATGCTAATCGTTCAAATATTTATCTTCAGATGTAACACAAACAATATGTCACTCCAACGTGTAATTGCATATAGGAGAAACAAGCAAAAGCAGTAACACAAGTTGTAGCAATATTTCCTAGACATAAAACTTTTTTTATCGTGTCCAGTATGACAGACCTTTTACCATTAAAAATCAGAGATAGAATCTTTTCCATAAAATAAATTCACCTCACACGTATACACACAATATTTGCATCGACATGTACACCAACGAGCTATAAATTAAAAGTTATGATCATTAATGAACCAGTTTTAATTTACGATCAAACTGTTGATAAATAATCAAGTTCGTTGGTATGAAAAAATTAATCAGATGAAGTCGAACGCGACATTCTCCTTACGAAGTCTAGTGGCATTGCTCTTAATGCCTCCATTTAATGTAATAGCTATATAAATTGCAAAATGAAAGTTAAATTGCAATATTACTTTATGAAGCAAAACAAAATGTTGATTTACTGCTTCGAATAAGCAGTTTAATTGATGGGAGGGTGGCTTCTTTAACGGAGATATTTGTCAAAGCTTGTACGAAAAGATTTACGCCACCATAATTAAATGGATATCCTTTTTATGTACTTATTAAGTTATTGTTTCTTCTTCTTTGTCTTTATAATTTGCAATCAGTGGAAGGATTTTCTTTTTAAAGACAAAGTCTACAAGTGATGATTCAGGGCTAAATTCACCAATGAAACTAAACGCGTTCAGCACATCTAAACCGCGTTCAAGGAGTTGTCAGTGTCAAAATTGCTGTGGAATATTAACATTGACAGCTTTTGAACGCGGTTTAAAGTGCTGATCGCGTTCAGTCTCATTGGTGAACTCAGCACTTAACCTTACAGTAAGATATTTTTGAGTAACTTATTATATTTTGATTCCATAGCCAAAATTAAACCACTTTTAACTCATTGTTCTATTTGAATGGCATGATCCAAAGTCAGTTTTAAACGTTATATCCACCAATACACATTAACCATTGATGTAGATCTTCAGTAATTTGTCATAACCTCTTTATCTTGTCAAATGAGGGAATGTAATACGTAACAATCGAAGATCGCGGGGCCCAATCCGTCGGCTGATATCGATGGTCCGTCACCGCTCTGTCATTTTAGATGTTGAATGATGACAACCTTGAGTGAACACCGCTTCGTTACTGAGGGACTGGGGACCCACAGCGTAAAGAGGAATTTGAATTTATGCACCAACAATGTTCGGAGTGATGTTAATTTCTTTCAAATTATTATTGAATACGTAATTGATAATTAATTAACTTCATAAAATATGTTGATTTACAGAAAAAAACATACAAATCGAAATTAATTTGTCTGTCTGTGGTGTCTTGTTTATACCTTTTCAGTCGTAGTTGGGTTTTAGTTTTTATTACTTGATTTTTTTTAAATTATTTTGGGGTTATAATATATATTTTTTTGAAATGTGCTCATTAAGCCCTTTCATTTGATACCCAACATAGTACGATTAAGTTTTTTTTTTTTTGTTCCTGACTTTATTTCCTCTAGAGGGCGCCATTTTTATTTAATGTGACGTCACATAGCCTATAACCAGCGGACAATCAAGACGCTTCTAACGATACCTTATTTGTCAAATTGTGATGAGTGGTTTAGAAGATACAAGGGAACAGATGAACATACATACATACATACATACATACTGGTCAAAATCATAACCCTCCTTTTTCTTCGCCGTAGTCGGGTAAAAACTATTTACTGCTCATTAATAAACCCTTCATATACCCAAGATTCTGTCAGTAAGTTCCCACGTATAATGGATCGTTCACTGAGGGATCAAAGTGCGTCGGCGCTTGCGCAGATATCGCGAATATATCGTGTTTGGTGCGATGGGCCGTGAGCACAGATGTGACAGCTATGCCTGTTAATTTAAACGGACGCGATCAATATACACTATCGTCACTTCATCTCTGATTGAGGTATGAGGTTCAGATGGTAGTTGAATCAACTGTTACATATGCAGAGTATGAAAGCAATGGAAAGATTTGTAATGATGCATTAAGAATTAAACTTGTTATAGCATCTGTTATCATCTGATAAATGAATCAGTTAACTACAAACTAAACTAAAAGAAAAAGTTACTATGTAGGTCAATCAATCAATCTGCCTAGCCTAGGAAAAAGTCCCTATGTTGAGGTCGGCTTCTAGTCTAACCGGATGCATACGACTGCCACCACAATCTCCACAATCCAGTAATTGGGTAATACGATACCCTTGGTAAGACTGGTTGTCAGACTTTCGGGCTTCTGACGACCCGTAACGGCTGTCAAAGATCCACGAATGATAGCCGGGACCAACGGCTTAACATGCTTTCTGAGACTCGGAGGAGTCTCGATATGTAAAGATGGTCACCTATCCACGGACCAACCCCGGCAAGCGTAGCTTATCCTGATGAATCGACTCGTGCGGCTGTTATTACTTAGCCACGATCTCTAGGTAAACGTGACTAAATTCAAAAGGATATCCCATCCAGACGTAGCTTAGAACCAATTACTGAGTAGTCCTGAAAATCCGATTCAACCAAACATGCTTAATATATTTCGACGCTAAATTCAATGCACTGACCACCAGAACAGTTCACAGTCCGATTTACTTCGGATTCAAACATTCATCATGAGTCAAAATTACTTTTACGACATAAATCTTCGCATTCAAATCAAACAAGTGATAAAAAGCGACGCTGCTAACAACATCATCCCAACAACAAGCGTATCTAATGTTATTTAAGTCGAAATATTGGATTTGAACCATACAAAATTAATAATTACACCCTGTACAATGCGGCGCGATTTGTGCATACTTAAATTTGAATTAAAATGACAGGAACAAATTGTGTTATCCAGTTTTGTTTAATCCCTGTGTTTAGATATCTGTTTCAGGTTCACAGGTTGTTAGTATGATTAGTTGTTGTTGGGCGATATGATTTGCTAATGAGGTAGAGACGGTCGGTATACTCAATGATGGCGCAAACAGCTGATATAATTTTGTATCCAAGTCTCGGTTGTACGATTACCCAATACAATTTAGCATTGAAAGACATTTTGTCAATTATTTGATGTCAATTTGAATACCTATGTCACAGTCTATGTTATCTAAGTTTTGAATGCCTATGCGTTTGTTTTAAGTTTTATACATAAAATATCATCGTAACTTTTTTTTTTTTAATACGCCGCAGACACGAAAAATTGGAAAAGCTATGATATTAAATTGAGAATCTATGAACTGAAATTGAGAATACCTACCATTCTCTGCAATCATTGATGAAGTGACAATCATTCCAAATCGATTTTCAAATTCTTGTAGCCCAAGTAAGTTGCAACAACTTTACCTAATACAAAGAGATACCGATACCCAGATCAGTCAGATCCAGATCGACTAGATAAGCCACTGCGCTAACATTGGCAGGCTCCACCAAAGCTACTCGCTAATTTAACGTCTCACGCGGGAACTGTAAAACGGGAGTGATTGACGCGTTAGATATGCAGATAACTGCCGGTTAGTAAACCGAATGATTCATACCCCTACCCCTCCATAAACTGGCATTAATGTTCACTTTAATTGAGTTACTTCAAAATTTATACATCACAAAATTAAATTGCTGGAAGTGCCTATTGCTTGGTGTATTTATGTGCCCCATTTTCTTCGAGTATTCCTTGGTGCTATGGATGTAATAGTAATGAAATTCCTATCTGTTTATTGTACGTCTGTAGAGCATTCAATTCAACAACTGTCCGTTTTGCTCTTTGGACGACTTAGTTTCACTTGTTTTAACTCAACATCGCGTAGATTGGCGAGCTTGTTATTTTTGTGATTGATTCAATAAAACTTCTGTACATTTTCCACTTTCATGTTATTTACTGTATAGTGACAGCTTTTTATTTTTTTCGTTGAAAATGCAATCTCTAACACAATTGTTTTTGTTTTTTACAGTAATTGGCGAAATGATCTTTTATTACATATTTTATTTACAACTGGGTAAGCTAATTTAATTGAAATAAAGGACCTTGTTAAAAACATACCCCCGGGTTATTGAGACCATTTTTTTTAAAAATATTTCGGGAACAATTAAAAAATGCCAATAAAATATAACAGTTGGTCATTTAGTTCAGTTTTTATCGGCGCATTTAAAACTCAGAGAACAGACAAATCATCTCACGATAAAACAAGACCAAACTTGTTTCAAATACAGTATCCTTTGAATGATTTAAACACAAACAGACATAAACTTAATATGAAGTAAAAGCTTCCATTCACCATTAAAGACTCTTCAACGTTTATTTCTTATATCTATTAAACGAGAATATCTTCCTGATTGCTTAAAACAACGATCATTAAACTAAAATACTGTCTTTAGCCTATTCTAATCTTCCTTTAGATCACAAGGTACCGAAATCCAAATCGTATTAAGCATTTAGTTCTTATGGTTCATATAAAATTGTTTCAGCTTCGTTACGCTTACCGTGCCGAGATGAATGAAGACGTTATTAAAATAATATCTACCTTGTCCACATATTAAACGGTTAACGTGATGTAGAAAACAATTAACTTCGAGGATTGAAATTGTTAGTTCTATAATTTAGACGTAACGGTTGATTGAACTTGAGAATGGAGGGCATCTGTTCTAGTTACGAGTGTTAAAGAGCATACGTCACAACATTGAGTCCTTTTTTTTTTAATAAAAAAGCCTTACTGGTATCATAATCAGTACTTGGGCGACCGCGAGCTCAACTCTGTTGAAAATAGAGAATACTCATTTAATAGTTCATATCAATTCCATAGAGAGTAAGTACATACTAATTCCATGCTGTCATGTCATTATTCTAAGGTAGCCATCTTGTTTTAAACTTTGGGTGACCGAGCTCTGCTCGGATGTAAAAACGGAGAAAACAAATTTTCCCAGATAATTATGAGACCTAGCTAGATCGATTTTTCGCCCCCAAAAACCTCCATGTTGCAACTTTCATCGAAATTGTTGAAGCCGTTTTCGAGAATGTTTTTATATATACATACATTTATATACAAATATTGCTCATTTATGTGTATACTTCGAAAGAAACAGTAAGAATTCAGTTCCCACACACCCCAGATTTATTTTTAATAATCTCCTCCGAACCTTAACCTCCATGTCCATCTCTATCGACATATTTAGTGTTATTGTGCAAGTATGAAGTGGGTTGCAAGTACTTGCAAGTCCTGCAACCCTTGATGTAATGGTGGCTAACGGACGCAGCCCATAAGGAGCCGTGCAAGCGCCAACTCTGACACGATCAAAGCGCCGCTGTTCTTGCCTGTACCCGTCAGAAGGCTCCACTCTCAGTTACTACATGTAGGTTGAGTATGCGAGTGTACCTAGTTAGGAAATTACAGGGGATATTAAATTTACTATATCAAAAAAAATCAGCTTGACGTTTTGAATAGTTTTTCTTTGGCTGTTCTCTATTAGGGATCGTTTCTTCAATTAGCTTCGGCCTCTGATAGCAGATTAATACTGATTTTGCGAATCGATCTTTTGAGGGGCTAAAAAGAAGTGTCGATCTGTAAATTCGATTAAAACTATGTTAAGAGTCATGCCAAAAACATTTATTCCAGGTGATTCAGAATAGTCGTCAATTACAGCCTTCCATGAACCAGCCACTGACGAATTAAGTTAAACTTTCGTTGTTTTACGTTAAAAATGTAGGTATACTTCTCTAAATTAAATTAAGTTCTTACTTCTCAGCAGGATTCTCTCGTTCCCACTCCATGGTCACAGCATCTCCGTGAATACTTACGCTCATCTCTCTTTAATTGATGTCGGTTTTTGAGTGCAGCAATAAGCCGCCTGTACGCGTCGCCCCAGCACCTCTGTTCAACCGCAATGTATGGAATTTGTATTCAATAATTTAAACAGCCGCTTGCTTTGGAGTATTCACAAGTTATTTATTTAAGCGCAATTTATTTTACTGATAAAAAATAGATTTTATCCTTACAGGGTTTCATCGTGGCATAAATGTTTTATGGTGAACAAGTGACATTACACGCGCTGGGTTGTTGGATTCTGATCTGTACGGACTGCGGACCTTTGGCTGTTATTTATACTGCCAGTGCGCATTATTCGACGATTCATAAATAAATACGCCAAAATATTTATGAAGTTTGAATTGGAATCGATAGCTTTGTTTTTATTACGTCTTTTGTTTATTTTTATTATTTTCTTGTCCAAACTTAATTCACTCAGAAATTCAAAAAATTAAATATTTTTTTTTAAATAAAAAATAATAATAATTAAATTTAAAAAATCCAATAAACATTCATGTGCATTCGTAACATCAGTGATGTTTTGTTACCATACTTACAGCTAATAATGAAGCGACTGACTGAAATATTTTATGCTGCTTATACACAAAAGTCGGAAAAGTCAATTTTCTTATACTTATTTGGACCTCATAGTAAACTATCAAACAAACCCTCTCACTTTCGATACAAAACCAAATAATCACAAAACATTATCACAGCGCAACATATGATGGATGACGCAACAAGACAAAAGATTCATCCCTATTTTTTCCCAACTTCCTGTCCTGTACGGAGGGTACTGTATTGTTTTACTTGTGTCTGTTCTCTTAATATAAATCAGGTCGTGGCAGGCTGTCGGCGGACGCAGGTGGCTGACGACACGCTTATTTCTCGGTGCTGCACAAATGCTGTGATTACGTTAATTTTGGATTTTGATGGTAGTATGCAGATTTTGGGCGGCTGCTTGTGAAAGTAGGAAAAACTTGATAACCTTATTTTGTGCCAACTTGACTTCCTTTGACAAATTAAGATGCATTGGGAACACTAATGATGACTACGACCATAGATGCTAAAAAAGATTTGGGTCGGTAAAAACTCGACTCACTTTAAACATAATCTGAAATGCTGTAAGAAAATATTATTTAATTAACTGTAAAAAATATAAATGAAAAGGTTAGGTACAGTTACTTTAAATTAAGTAATTTTTGTATTGATAACATATGAGTAGGAATAAAATGTAAGGTACCATGTAGGTTTACCTACTTAACTACAAAACTCATTTCAGCTTACACATCACAGAACGTTAAAAAAAAAAAAAAAAGTGGTGTATTTAACCGTATAATGATAGGGAGACTCATTTCCAAGAAATTGGTACGTGGTGAAAAAAAATATTAACGTGATTTTCATAAAAACCCAAGACTACAAATTACTATGGTAACTAGCTTATAATTAATATAAACGCTCTTAATGACCAATGTGCCACCAAAATGTAATGAGAAAAGACAATTTTCTTCGGTTTTTTCATAACTTAAAAGCCATAAGATATAAAAAAGCATGTTTTTATAAAGGCAGATGCTGAGAGAGAAATGATAGCCCTTATATAGTACATCAAACTTAGTTCCTTTGTAGTACTTTCTCCAGGGTACAAACTGTCGTGTAATTATCATTACCATGAAAGTAATAATTACGTTTTTATTAATCAATATCACTTTTATTTATTACAACGTGGACCAAATACAGCCGGACGCAGGTGTATGGCAAATACGGATGTTACACAGGCTGGCCCATTAAAAAAAATAATGTTCATATGAAAATAAACACTGAAAACGAATATAAATTGAATGAACTGATTGTACGTTTACGGAGGTCTTGGTAATTAACGAATGAAATCATTAAATGAAGCGATGTTTTTGTGGTGTATAAAAGAAAAAACGGTAGTGTGAATATTAAAAAAATAGTTCTGGATTTTTTTTACAGTTTCAAATTTATTACGACGACATATAGCAATATTTAATAGGTAAGAAGTTACTTCTTCGAAAATTCATCTAGAGGAAAAATAATATTTTGTACTACCTAATGAATTTACTTGGACTGTACATAAGCCTATGAAAACTACAAAAAAAATGTCTACTTTTGTATATTTTCGTCTTAATTTAATAGATCTATGGGACAATAGTTTTTATTTCGTAAAAGATTAAAAACCTAACCCAAAAATTATAATGAGGAATAGATACGTTTTATTAAAATAAAATCTGAAACGCGTTTTTTTACAAAAAATGTCTCTCGTAACAAAAAAAGGGTAGTAATCAAACATAATTCGAAACTAATCGCATCAATTTCTTTGGGTGACTATTAATTTTGTGAATTTTTTTCGTTTCTAAAATAGAGGTCAGAAAATTTTTGTAGCAGGAGTAAAAATACGTTATTATACGTATGGAATTTCAGTTTGTTATGGGGGACAAAGGTTTTTAAAACGCCGCATAGCTTACAGATTCTAATAGGTGAATATTTTAAGGCGCTTGGTACAAGTTAATTGGTAACTTTTTAAAGATGTTACAGCAAGCAAAAATTTTTGTGCTTTCCTATAAGCGAATTTAGTTTTTTATGTAATGAGTAGGTACTTATTGCTATAAGTACCTACTCCAATAAATCTAAACTCTTGTGTTTAAAATTTTCTTTTCCCTTGCAGTTAGTATTTAGAAACGTTGCTTAAAGTTTAGAGGCATTTAAATGTCAAAATTTTATGGTTAAACAGACGTTAATCATTACTTAACTTTAAGCAACGTTTATGAATAAGGGGGATTATGTTTAGACCCCTCCAGCCAAACTAAACAATCTTTCCTTATCTTTACATTTAATTCCATTTTCGTTTCTTTTAAATAAACAAAATCTCCCTAATGATGACCGGACAGCATTCGTAAAATTCAATTTGAAACTAAGATTCTCTCGCGGCGATTTCTGAACTCATCAATCAAAGGTCGCGACTATTCAATCATATCTTTTCTCCGTCCTTGTCTTACATGTTGGGAAAGCCTTATGTGGAACAGAGATAGTACGATGAAGTTTAGAAGGTTGAGTGGTAAGTAACCCTTGGTTCACACGAATGCCTCAAGGAAGGGTCTGTCCAGAAGCGTAATCAATTTGCTTGAAGTAATGGGAATGTTGAAATAATTGATTTTTTCATCTGCTAATAGTCTTGCTAATGTCAGTGTGATCCAGATGTGGTTGTCCAGCTGTGGTTGCTATAAAATATTATGAGGGTAAAGTACATGAGTCGGCTTTAAACAGCCTTTAGTTATAATAAGATATAACCCTCGGAACATAAGGCCAGCAAGCAGCAATGGATCCAGCAAATGCATTGTTATAGTAACAAAATATGGACATTTAAATTGTCTGAATTGAACTTTTTTTATTTTATTATTAATGTAACAACTAGTTTATATTACTACTCTCTAAAATAATTTAGTGGACAAATCAAAATTTAATGTACCTACTAGGTACCGTCGTAGCTAGCATAATGTTGGTGGAGGTTCATCCCATTACTGATCACACTGCTTATCACAACCAACATGTGTACCTATAAATATGTAAGTAACTAGTATCATGTGGGATGAGAGTTCATCCTATTAGTACATAGGTTGCTCACTTACCATCCCGTTACAGTGATCAATGATGCAGGGGACGCTATGAGCGGGCGTAAATTAAAACATAAAATTAGCGATCGGCAGATACGACTCGGAGTTTCATTAAAAAGTAATGAAAACTTCCTCAGAATATTAATCGGGTTATAAAACGAAGAGCTGGATGAAATACAGAACTCTTTTAAAGTTTATTACACCGACTACTTCAGTTCTATCTACGTCGAGAACGTCAGAACATCAGACGTCGGAACTCGCAGATATTACGACGGTATACGTGGAATACACAAAATATCCTCGAACAAAAATACAAGTAATGACAATAAGTGGCACTTATATATTTCTTCGCCGCACCTCTTGTTACATTGTCGATAATTTAATAGCAAACACAAACAACGCGACACAAATCATTTGCACAGGACGATGGTCGAATCCACTCGCTTGACCAGTTATGGGACATTTGTTTTATTTCACATAGTTAACTAGGTACGGTGGACATTGAAACATGTAATTTTAAACTAAATTAATAGGTGTTTTTAGAGAAGAAGTAAGTAAACAAAGCTGTTCGGTTAGTAATTAGCTCGCGAGACTGAAATAACATAATGGCGTAATTGACTGGTTTGGCGCGTGTTATTTCGTAATTTCGCGTGTTTGTGTCTCCGGAGATTCCCCACAAATACGTATTATTTTCTCATAAACATAAGTCAAATGAAATAATTTTCAAAATTTTTATTTTTGTACCATAATTTTAAAATGAATCATTTAGAAGTTTGGATTGGACTTTTTTGTCTAAAAATGATTTATATGGACTCCCGCTATTCTTGTTTACGAACCGATAGGAAAACAAAGGCCTCGGATCCGTATCACTCCACGTAAATGCGTTCGGCATGATGCGAGACTTTTGACACCAAACAGCAGCGATAACATCTTAAAACATCTAATGTTTTAAACAAACTCTTTTATGTGGGTTAACTTAATTTTATTAGAATAAAAGAGATATTTCCATCATATTGTTTGATATATTGATATCGAATATGAATTGGGTTTTTTATTGATGCGGGGCAATATTTTTTTGTAGTTAAAAGGCTCTACATCAGATACCAGCTAATATAGAAGAAGGAAGTCATCATTATCTGCGTATATCCCTAAAATCTTTAAAATTCAATGCTATTTTTAATACACGATCGAAAAACCTTCTCAATTTCTTAAGCCATACATCAGAAACTTCATCTGTCATTAGCATCACTTAAGATTAAAATAAGACTACCTCAAGGCTAAATTAGTCATGCATGTTTTGCCTATGATCTAGGTGTTTTTATCTGGCTTGCATGCATATGCAAATATCTTCTATAAACACTCGTTTGACGGACCGACGTTAACAGGTGTCCGTTCGCCTAAGACTGGAATGAAGTCCAAAGACACTTTCGCCTGACAATGTCAGTATGTTTATCACTTGTTTCAATATTGTTTATTTCTAGTACATGACAATGTCGTTCCTTAATTGTAGCTGCTGTTTTAATTATTTAAATGTTAGCTGCAGTCGAACGATTGATTAAAATGTTAATCGTATCGATATACATTTCTCACTGGCATAATACTCGTATTGTATTTCAAACCTAAATGATTTACATTGAGCTTCAGCAATAGCTTTAAAAACCATAAAAAATGCAATTACAATGCATCATTTGACTATATTTCTGTATTATAAAGCCTCGTAAGCGACACTTTGTAAAAAGTGCGCAACAACAGCCCCTTATCTGCATCAATAGAATAAATTCGCGATAAAACAAAATGAAATACCGAAATAGATTTACTAACCAATTACTAACGTGCTCTCCAATCAAACAGTAATACGTACTAGCTTCAAGCACATTCTTCAAGCGACATTAAAATGCGGGTCCTGGCAGGTTCCTCAACATGGCCCTACCTGCATGCATTAGGATTCCGCAAGCCACTTAGTAGCACGGCTCACCTACAGACCCGTTGCCCGTATTCCCATTTAAACATAAAAAATAGAAGCTGGATAATGTTAGGATCTAGTCTCGTGTAAGATTATAGAAAGCGATAGAGAAGATTTATTGATTTATGTTTTCTAACACTTTGAATGAAGACCAAAGACTCAGGATTATTTAGTTTCAAATAAAAGTGTAGTCGTGTTTCCTGATTATTTTATGACTCCAACTTTCGGAATTTGCTGAAAACAAATGCAGAGTTCAAGTTTTATTGATTCAATTATATATTTATTTCAGAATAGCTTTCCAGCTGACAAATTAAAATATAATAAAATCTAATTAGAAATCTCCACTATTTTTCCAGTCATAGTTCCACAGTCGTGTGAGGTGTATGAGTGGTTAGTGTGGTCGATAGTATGCAGTACTGAACCAGTCGGCAGCTGACGGTTAGACATGTATTAGTTGAGGCGCCATCTACATGCAAATTGTTTCTCCTCCACTCTTTATTAAGGTGTTAGGATTAAAACCCTCGCGAATGATCACCGACCAGCCAGGTAACTGCCACCAAGCATGTTTAATAGCGAAATGCTTCGTCTGCCACGCATTTTCATGTTATAGGGATGCGTCTTTTATACTTTAATTAGGGTTGTTGGTTATTCTTATTTGCCTTTCTTATCTACTTTTCGAAAGTACGTAATAAAAATAATAGTTGAAGTTAACATAAATATTAGATTTGTTTAGTTTTCTCGTTATCCTTTTACAGGGCTCGAACAAAAAGGGGCGAATAATTTTAATGGCATAAGCAATTATTCACGTCCGTTTGACGTATTTAGATCAGTGTTTTTATCATCTTCCTCTGTGTCTAAACAGCACGGACTATCATTAACTCCTTATAGTAAGATGATGTTGTTTTTCTGCAGCACCGTATAATGTGCAGGTATGACGTCGGTACGCACGACACAGCCACAATTAACTCGTCCTCTAAAGGAGTTGCACCTGCTAAAACCTTAATAATTACACTAAGTTAATTGTTAACAATACTGGTTTTGAGAAAACACGCAATGGTCTAATAAATATGCGGGCCAAGAGTACTAATAAATCAAATTACGTGTGTAGCCACACAATGTAACGAGCAAATTACTGTTTTATAAACGTCATTGTACTAGTAGCCATTTCTTTTGCTAGCGTTTTTTTCTTTCGAAGAAGATAAACAAAAATTGATGCCATTATCAGCTCTACACTATGCCACAATATGATGATATCGTGAAGATAAAGTAAGAATTTAAAAGTATCTAAATTAAATTAATTTCATAGGTAATTAATACGAATTGACAAATAATTTAATTTATGACAACTTAAAATAGTAAAGTTTTATGAGTGGCGCGGGCGTCCTTCGCGAAGGCCGCGTGTGCAGTGGGTGTGAGTGACCTATCAGGCGGCGCGGATGGCGGCGCGGGAGTGCGCGCGCCGCCGCGTGCTGCGCTTGCGCCATGTTAATTACTACCACCAATAAGGCGCCCCGTCAACATATTTATTTTTAGTTTATGAATTGTTCATAAAACCCACTTCATTAAAATAGGATCTGTATCACTCTTTTTTTCAGATGCCAGTAAGTACAGGGGAGCTTCGTGCGACCCTGAACAAAAGGCCAAGATTAATTCCCGACAAGGTATTTTATGACAAAGACGTGCTCCGGCACGAGCACTCAATAACTCGGGACCTCCTTTTTCGGCACGATCCTTATTGGTATTCGAAACGTTCTATGAAAATAAAAATCCTAAGGTGGCCACCGAATGCCTGATCCTTATATTGCAAAGACAACATTTAATAGCGAGCTGAAAAAATATTATCGAGTGGTAGTTAAGCGTCTATAAACTAGTATGGGGTTTTTATCATTCTCGAGCTTTCAACTTTTTATAATGTTAAAATTTTTCGAATATCGAACAGTAGCTGTAATGAACAGTTGACTGACCACGTTCTCCGCGCTTTGCTTGTGCGCAGACGTGCGGTCTGTAATACATTGCGAGCCATGTATGGGATTCATATTTACTATCGCTGCATGCATATAAAAAAGTGCGAAATGGAAATGATAATTTTTCCCACGAATATTTTGATTGGTCGTCGAACCAGTCAATAGTGGAGATCAAAGCGAGCCGGCCGTCGTCGCCTGCGCATATCGACCGCTGGATCTTTGTCATTCGCGCTCGACTCGACGCGGAGCGACATTGCGGTAACACAAGCGCCGCCGCTGTTGGCAATTAATGTAACCAAAGATCATCAATAAACATCTTTATCACTTGATCGCCTCTGACACCGAAGTATTTAAACAACTAGGGACCTGTACATTATAAGATTTGAATATTCAGTCACGCACATCTTTCAACATGCTCAGAGTGGAGAAGTGGTCCCGTCCTACATGTTACATTTTTTATTATTTAGCCACCGAACACGACACGTATTTAAAAATAAAGTCATATATTGTAGAGAGGTATGTGTCAGCACAGGCAAACAAGACAATTAGGAAGATGACAGTTTCAAAGAAAATGGTAAGCCCAGAGCGGCGTTTAGTGATTTTAAAAGCTCGAGGGAGCTATGTTATAACGACCAAGTGCTGTATTTTAAAGTCCGCTTGACCAATTATGACCATTTAAACGAATGATCGGGGCGTATGACGAGCCGCCCAGCCTAGCCGTCATGCCATCTACGGTAATCCGAAGTTGGATCAGCGCCGACTCTTTGGCATTGTTTTCCTTAGAAAATACGCAATTTGATATCGGTCAGATAGTGTCAAGGGAAGAGAAATCTCATTTCATGATTTTGAAAAAAATATAATTGACAGCGAATGTTGACCGATCTAGCCGAACATGAGAAGAATAGTAACAGCCCTGTTCTTTGAAGTGGCTTTAAGTAGCTAATTACATTTTTCTCTAGCGGTGTATTAATCATAGTTCGTTTATCGGCTACAAACAAGATCTCGGGTAGCAAAGTGATCGCAAAGTAAGATTCGAAATTCGAATATTGAGACTCGCGTGAGCAACTCACGCGCAGATACAAAGAGATACGCGATTCTGATCATGCGCATTGATAAATTGATCACATGCATATCGGTTACTAGCTCCAATATCGTGGGAGTACGTCCTCAAGCGATGGAAATAAGAACTTTTAATATCAAGTGGAAATTATCACACGATATGGTGACTAATAATAATCTTCTTGCTAACTTATGCTGTGGGGAATAAAAGCAAGGTACCATATCGTAAAGAAAACGAAACTGTAACTGGCTGTACAAACTATGAATTGAGGTGCTGAACGGCAAACCATCCCTTTGATTCGTTTATTCATTTTCAGTTTCGTCTACCCTTTTTTCAACTATGTATTTCGGTACCAACACCAAAATATACCACTGCACCAATCATGCAAAACCCGTAAGGAAGACATAACACACGATTCTCAAAAACCATATGTTCTGCATGTGGTTTTATTTGGTTTCATGGTGTTTAGCCACGAGGCTGCCCCGGGCGGCGCCCCTCCCCCCATTGTGTTGGACAATGCGCTGTAACTCCTCACTAACGAGACGTAGAAAGGGAACAAGGGAAAAGCGGGTAGCGGTCTTGCTAGGCAAACACTTTAGTCGCTGTCATTCATATGAAATTAAGATAGAGGAACTGGCCTAATACAACATCGTCTGTATTCCCCGATGGGGTAGAGATAGGCGTAGGTTAGGAACATCCAGTTTAATTCCTATAAGTTTATCAACAACGTGTGAAACAGACAGAAAAACTGAAGAAGAAAGTAAAACTGTTTTTATTTAAAAACTTGCCTTATTTTTTTCGGACCTCTTCATTGTCAGTTTATATTGTACCTACATAACTCATAATAATTATGAACCAAGATCCTGCAAAAAACAAAAAAAGTCTTCCAAATACAGTACAGCACCCGATTCTCCGACTTCTCCACCCAACGGATTGACGTGCAACTCTTTCTCTGGTGAAAATATTTCTATCTATTTTCTATCTATTTCACTAAACCTTTCATTTAGTTTCTACTGACATATTTCTTATTCATGAATACTGGACTTCATCCATGTAACGGATCAACGCTCTCACGTATAACTTGGGACGCTACCAAAGCCTGAAGCGTACTCACATTTGTAAAAACCATAATAAGCGCCCGCTTTTGGCATATTGTATTGACACACGATAAATATTTGCAAGATTACACCGAGCTGAGATTGCAGCAGAGATCTCTTTTTCCTTCAGGGTACGAAGTAAGCTCTACTCGGTAGGACAACGGTTTCCTGTACAATAACACGCATTAGCTGGAAATCGCAGCCTGTTTTAATATATTATCTTTAAAGTACATCATATTGATCATAACTCTATCTTCTGTATCTTTTGTAATTTTTTTACAGGCTTGACCGTAGGAGTCATGGGCATTGGTATGAAAACTTATATAAAAGTGATTTATTGTTAACCCCAGTGGATGCAATTTGCTGCATCTTCAGGGCTGATTGCCTGAGGATGCAGCAAACTGCATCCGAAGATGCACCATATTATATGATTTTGTTCAGTTTTTCTATATTATTATTTAATATAGGTACCTAAATGTGCGCGATATTGTTAGACACAAAAACGTAGAGTTGACGTAAATGTAACGTGTCATGTTGATCAAAAATCACCCCGGTGTATGAAAGCAGCCTCTCCGAGTGACGTATCTACAGAGCCACTATACGTCGGGGCACTCTGGGCAATCAGTGAGTTTTCCACGCTCCTAAGAATAAACGATGGGACATTTAATATCCTATCCTATGTGTCCTGTCGCCTGCACGTTACAGAGACTGATTGACACTAGTAATTGCGCCACGTCAAACACGTAGTCTAGTTCTGGGCCCACTGGCCCAGTACATGTAGATTGCTATCGATACGCTAAGAACAAGAAGAACATGACATTGGAATGAACTATTTAAATAATTCAATCAATATGTTAGCCTTCCCCAACTATGTTGGGGTCGGCTTCCAGTCTAACCGGATGTACCTGAATACAAGTATTTTATATGGAGCGACTGCCTATCTGACCTCCACAACCTGGTAACCGGGTAATACTACCGCTTGGTTAGACTGGATGTCAGACTTTCGGGCTTCTGACGACTCGTAACGACTGTCAAAGACCCACGAATGACACCCGAGACCAACAGCTTAACGTGCTTTCCGAGTCAAGGAGGAGTCTCGGTATGTAAAGATGGTCACCCATCCACAGACCAACCGTGGCAAGCGTAGTTAACCTGATGGATCGACCCGTGCGGCTGTTATTACTTAGCCACGAGCTCCTCCACTATAAAGAATAATTGATTATGTAATTAAATATCTTCCAAAACAAAGAAAGAGTAGATTCTAAAGAAAAATAAAACAGTAGGTAATATAGATTTTAAGCCGCATTCATACAAGCCAACATAAGTTATAGGCCGGTAATAACTACAATTAATTGAAACTTTGTAAGTATTAAAAAAGAAATAATCATAAAAACCATTAACACGTGTGCGCCTCAATAATCGATGAGTCCGTAAATTAATACTTTCTTGTTTCTTTTTTAAAGTTTGTTAATTCAAGGCAATGGCTGCAGAGGAATGCTGAGCGCCACCCTTAAAAAGCCTAATTTAATTTAACAGGTAGGCAGCGTTATTTAATCATAGGCTTACCACTAAATTATACAGTGTGGTAATAGCTGCAGAGCAATCAGCAATACTTCATTTTTGCTACTGTTTTTTTGTATCTACAAAAACGAATTCACCCAACCCCCGAACGTGGGTTCGCTACTCCTTCCGTTTAGCGAGTATGGCTTTTGGGATTTATTCGAAAGGAAATCGTTTTTGTTTTTTACGACGGTAAGTTCGGTAAAACATCCGAATTAACTTTATGAAAAAGTATGATCCTGAAACTTCTTTTCATTTATTTCCAAAGACACTTATTTCATTCTTTCATTTATTTCCCATAACTATCCAATTTCGAACTTTTTTTTCAATGAGTAAGTTGAAATTCTGCCAAAATGTTTGCCATGTTATTAACATTGCACCTTTTCTGATTTTAAAACAGAAAAATTTCCCCCAAATAAGAACTATAGTATCACTATAACAGTAAATTTCCATTACCTACAATGGTCATTTTTGATCTACCTAGACTGCCTATCAAAAAATAAACTTTCACATTTTTACAAAAATTATAGAGCGCTAGATCAGTAGAGTGTACGATAAGATTGGATGCATCATTAAAAAGGAATGACGGTGCACTACTTGAATATTATTATAAAACATGAGAGTTATGATCTGGGAGCAGTTCTCGAAGGCACGTAATACACACAGTGATTTTCACCCTCACACGCCGCACCCGTCAGCACACGTCCCGATAAAATTACAGGGGGCAATGAAAACTTAGCACTCGTTAGGTGTCAAAATTGCCATAATTCGAAAACGCGGTGTGTGCCCCGCCTTACGTAAAGCAAGTCGACTTTTTGCCCATTCCGAAAATTTCAAACTCAATTTTTTTAATGATTTGTGGCCGCAACCGATATTCCGAAATTGGATGATCGGAAACGAAATCGATCGATCGTGTGAAAATAATGTTTTGATCAACCCTTAGATATTAGTATAAAAAGTTTACCGCTATAGGTAATTTTGTTTTAAGGCCGGGACGTAACCAAAATTGCCTGTCTTCAATTTGATTTTTCATAAAATTGATAAGACTTAGGTGTAAAATAAAAATAGTATGAGTAACTACATGATATTTCCAAACTTTTTGTGTAACAGAAACACAAAATATTAAAATTTTCTCGATAAAAAAATATCACGAAGTTACCTCTAATTTTCACGTATTTTCGATTTGTACTTAAAATGCTAATGCCTATTATGATAAAAATTAGATGATTATATGTATTAAAACAAGGCAAAAAAAATTGTGTAGGCTTTTTTATTTTTGGTTTTATTACGAATCAAAGCTTGTAGGACTTACGACGTTCTTAGTTCGTGGAAGAAGCCATCTTCCGTCGCACATTACGGGAACTTCAAGCATATTTTTGTTTCACAAATCAGTCGGCGTCGCTCTGTTGAGACGAGAGGACTGCGCTCAAATTTTTAGCTGCGCTGAGATATTATTTATTTTCGTAAATAATATTTTCGTAATTTATCACATTCCACAAAAGAAACTGAGACATAGAAAACATGAAATAAACACTAAAACCACTTCCAAAACGAATATTACAAGTGTTATTGATTGATAAATAAATAAATACCGAGTCTAAATAAACATATAAAATTCAATGTTGATATTTGAAAACTCAAGATGACATACATTTTATTTGACAGATTTTTGACTGATATATTAGCACGGAGTATAGAAAGAAGTAGGTACAACTAGCGCCATTGTTCTGTATTGCGGTGAATTTTCTTGCGGAGAAAATTTACAACATAGCCAACGAGCCCATTCTACGTTCATTTGAAAGTTCGCACTGGAGATTAAATCTTATTGCGATATACTCAGGATCCAAATTCGTTTACTCCCACTTTTTTTGACAAACTTCTTGTAAGGTGACCCTTAGACGAACAATTGGAGCGACTGACCTAAATAAAACTTGTTTAGAATAATACCTTTATTCTTCGGTTATCGAACTCGAACAGATTACGTATGACTCCGGATTTTTAATTGGTCTGTCCGTGATGTCTTGTTTAAACTAAAACCCAACTACGACAAAAAAGTCAAATAAAGAGATCTTTATTTGACTTTTTTGTCGTAGTTGGGTTTTAGTTTTTACCTGACTGCGGCGAAGCAAAAAGGAGGGTTATGATTTTGACCGGTTTCTATGTATTTATCTATATCTGTTCCCTCATATTATCTTCTAAAAGACTCATCACAATTTGACAAATGAGGTATCGTTGGAAGCTTCTTGATCGTCCGCTGGTCATCGGCTATATGAAGACCAAAGTACAATCAGTCACACACACACACACATACACTCATACACACACAATCCTACAACACACTCACGTACACACAAAACACACAAACATACATAAACCACTCACGAGCAAGCATGCATGCACTAAATTTATATTGTTTTAATTTTATTGCATAAATTGTTAAGTTTAAAAAAAAAACGGGTGAAGACACTGGCTCCTGTAACACAGGTTCCACCTAGCTCAGGAGTCAGGGCTTCAAATTAGAATGTAACACTTTTTTATGTCAATAAAACATTTTTTATTATTTTATTTTTATTTACATTAAATTGAAAATGGCGCCCTCTAGGTGACATATCACGAACAACAAAAAATATTTTTTAATCATACCATGTTGGGTATCAAATGAAAGGTTTTAATTAGCACATTTAAAAAATATATATTATAACCCCAAAAAAAAGCAGCGACAATCAAGACGTATACTGCCATATGTTATGTTAACGCGTGGGATGATAAGTGCCGCTTCACGCGCCGCCGCACCGTAAACAGAAAAAACGTCAGACGCGCCGCGTGACGCCACACTGCACGCGACGCGCCACGCCCCGCGTCTCCGTAAATGAGGCCTAAAGTTATAATGCAACTTGGCATGTTTTCAAAGCTACAATTTCAACAGTTAAAAAGAGGGACCATACTAAACTTTCTACTAAGGGACTAGTTATAGACGCGCATTCTGTACGCTGCGTTTCGGGCGCTCAATAAAATTGTATGAATTCCTATGTAACGAATTTTATCAAGCGCTGCAGTCTAAGCGAGCGCCCATGCCGGGCGCCGTTACGCCTGCACATGTCGCAACTTGCCACTCTCAACTTGCATCTCCGTTGTGCGATTTACAAATAAGACTGGGAGACGGTATGCCGCGGGCATCGCTTCATCGAGAATTGCTGCTGTGTGCGCCGCCGTGATGAAACACCGCGTGTGACGCGGCTATGCCATTCGCGGGCTCCGCCGTAAAAAACGCTCCATTTCAAACAAACGCGTGTAAAATCGCGTCTCCGTAAACGCACTCATACAACGCCATATGTTTGAATTCAGTGCGGGCCGCGCCGCCCAAAGCCACGCGCGACTCCTCGCGTCTCCGTAAATGAAGCCTAACCGTGCCCTTGACGCTTGGACGCGAGTTCCTTTTTCACTATTTTTCCTTGTCATTTTCTCCGCATTAGTCATAAACTTAAAAGAAACACGGTTCAAAAGTTACAACAAAATGTGGAAATCTTGTTGCGTTTGACGAGCGTCCAAAACGCGCCGGGCGCGCGCCCAAAACACAGCCCAGGTACTGAGCCGCGTATCTCGGGCCCTTGTTATAATTAGTCCCTTTGGTACTTTGGCACCCATTTACATAGATGAATAGATGTCAATTCTTTTAGTGGTGAAGCCGACAATCCTTCATTTATTTCTTTTGTACAGAACTCGGCCTCTTTTTCACATGTTTCAAATGTTTTCGAAGGGGATTGTTCGCGTTTGGCGCAGGAAAGGTTTTCATGACACATGCCATATTCGTTGCACAATACAGTGCAAAATTCATTATACGAATATTATTTTTTACTTGGGTATCACTTTGCACCATCCTCCAAAGAGAGAAATCCACGATATAGCATTATATTTATTACTTGGTAACATAGTTTTCCACAAAGACGTCATTAGGTACAAATTGTACAAGGTCCTAAATAAAATTTGGTAACATTTAAATTTGAACTTTTTCACGTCAACATTGAGTTTCTAGTTCCAAAACATGAACATGATCCATAGTTCTGAATTCAAGCTTAGCGTATCGTATAAGCAAAATAAACTACAGAAGATTGAAATTCGAATTCTATAAACGCCAGACGAAAAGTTTCTGCTGGCGGGAAGGCATTGTGTTTTGTTTTCGTCGTGTTTAATGAGAGGGGTAGGTAAGGGTTGCGCGGGTGAAATATGATTTTTTGCTGTCAATACACGCCCCCTTAACTCGTTTCTGTCGCAATTGAAGAACCATCCGAGACGAATTGCCTTTGATATACATCTGATAATAATAAATAAAAGTTTATTGAGGTAAAAAGGTAAAACACTAAATACAAAGCTTAAAACTACGAAAAATTAGTTTTCTTTATGAGCCCGAACTTTAGGAAGAGCTCGTGGTTAGGTAATAACAGCCGCACGGGTCGATCCATAGGGGTTATTTTGGTCCGTGGATAAGTTCATCCACCAGCTTTACATGCCGAGACTAAACTTCTCCGTGGCTCGGAAAGCACGTTATGCCGTTAGACTCGGCTGTCAATTGTGGATCTTTGACAGACATTACGGATCGTCAGTCGAAGCCCGAAAGTCTGACAACCAGTCTCACAAAGGAGTATCGTGTTACCCAGTGGTTGTGGAGTTCAGATAGGCAGTCGCCCCATGTAAAATACTGGTATTCAGCTGCATCCGGTTAGACTGGAAGCCGACCATAACATAGTTGGGAAAAGGCTATTATAGGTAGATTGATTGAATGAATAATAACAACTTTAGATAAGTATGCTAAGTAGCTAAGTAGTTTCATATCTAACACATCTCTAAGTGTGTTTACAGCATCATAATCTATCAATAGACAATAAAAGTATCGTTTATCTTCCGCTCGATGTATTCACTCTTGCTTTCTTTGTTCATCGTATCATGACTAGCTTTTTGAATTGTTTGAAACAATAAAATGCTACTCGATTACATTTAAAATATTTACTTTCAATTACGAAACAATGATGTTACATGATCATCTTCAATAAGTCGTAATTGTTTGGTGATCGGCTTTACCGATTAACATATTTCATATTTACATAAATTGTAATGTTATTCAAACTTTCTAAGAAAAATGTTTACTAGATTGTTTGTAAAGTTTACAATATAACTAATTTGGAAAAAAAAATGTTACATTACGTTTCAGTTTCAATAATGCAACTTTTACATAATTTGATATTTGTAATAAGGACTATTTCAAATGGAACTTACTTACCCCAAAAGCCTCTACAGTATATCACGGTATTTAAAAATAATAATTCCAAACTCTAAATAGCTGGTCAACGTTCTATGATCATTTTAATACCATTGTGATTCGATTAGTCTCGCTCTGATATCAAATAGACAGCTTTGAATTTGGACAATCGATCTTTAATGCCATAATTCAGATCAATCGTTATAAAAGGCACGTAATTGGCCAACAATCGCTCGATATTTCATCTCATTCGTTTGATATTTCTTCATCAAAGAGGTTTGGGGATGTTATATGTTAAGACATGACTTTGTTTTTGAGACTTTGTTCTGATGATAATTCAGAAACATTCCTGTTCATATAATTTGTAATGCTTGGATATTCCGTTTTTTTTTTCAAATGTTCAACTAAAATATTGTTGCGGTAGCATTTTTAGGGTTGCATATTTCACGTCGGCTATTTCACGCCAAATTACTGAAGCTGGCAGCGTAATAAACACAATACATCATCTACCATGATGTCTATTGATACACAAAATTAGTTACATGTATTCAGCGGTCAACCAGACGTGAAATTGGGAGTGTTTGAAGTGCGTCGGCGCAGACAAGTGTGGCGACAACAACTTCGCCACGTTTTGTTATCGGCTACGGCGAATTGTGCAAACAGGGTTCTACCTGCCACGTACAGCCGTGGTCAAAATTTTGTGTAAAAGGTTGAGCTGCAACACGTCATAGTGAAACTTTTTTGGTACACTGGTCCCATGTCGTCTCGCTACATTACACAATATTCACAATAGAACCCTTCGTTCGATCTACTTAAGGACCTTTGGATTTTTTCTGATGTTTAATTTCGTTGTGCGTCGAAGTCAACAAGATGGACTTAAGGGTTCTCGGCAAACTGCTAAACAATTGTTGCGTCACGGTCAATAGAACACGGTGCGTTTTTGTGCACATTTTTTTTCTTAAAGATTTTGAACTTGACCGTTATAGCTTTAGTGGTTCTAATTTAAACGGCGCCGAAAGGATTTGAGAGATTTCCTTAAACCGATTATCTGTTAAAGCGAGCTTATGCTCCACAATCGCATTGCCGGATTTGTGCAAAATTCTTCAAATTTTACATAATCTTAAAACCACTTAGAATTTTAAATGTGTTCACTAACACTTGTAAGTTCGTTCCTGCTTAAACTCTTTAACATAAGCACCACAACATTTCTTACTATTTTCGTAGGCAGAAACTATTATCCTAAATGTCTTAAAACATTTATTTCTCAAAAACAAAATACCTAAAATTATTCACTTAGTAACGTATCAAAACACAGTTTCTATCATAGTTGCTATTGGTGCCGATTCTCTTGTCACAAATTCTCTAAACTAAACTAAAAATCACTAAAATTTAGTTTATTCCTGTCAAACGACGATTTCCCATTCTGAAAATAGATTAAAGTGACACAACTTAACTATAATTTAGTTTGACAGCACTAAGATGGCACTGAGTTTTAATTTAGTGAAAATGCTATTCTGAATTTGACGTTTTAACCAAAATGTTTGTTCTATATCTAAAATCCTCTAACTAACTTTGACTATTTTTAATCACGATTAAAAATGTGTGGAATAAAATTAGATGTCATGAACTAAAATTCAAACCAACACCTCGAATTCAGTTGCAAAACGGTACTGTATCTTTTTTTTATTTTCTTTTGCTTATATCTCGAAAATGGTGTGTTCTATCGCAAAAATAATGAAAATTTTGACCCCCTTTGGAATTCACAAATCCGTAATACTCAACATTTTGGTAATTTTTTATTTTGGTTTTCTTCCAAAAAGTGAAAAATTCCATATAAAAATACGTCGAGACGGCCAAATCGCGCGCCTCTCCGGCTCAAAAAAAATCACGTGGTAGGCAAACAAGTAGGTACCAAGTGGAGTCGCGATTGTCAAATTCGATTTTAGTTGTGTCAAAATAATTTTTAAATTTAGAGATTTTTTTTGTCAGAATAGCTCTAAGATTCTCATAGTAAAAAGTAAGGAATTTTAGTGATAGTTTAGTTAGTTTAGTTCGATGTACACACGGCTACACATCAAGCTATACATTTCCAGTATAAGCTGACCTCGCATTGTACACAAATCCTATACAATGCGAGATCAGCAAAAACTGGATATGTATAGCTTGATGTGTAGCCGGGTGTACAAGAGAATCGGCACCATTGAAAGCATTACTTATTATTAATATTTTTCTTTTAATTTAAACTTAGTCTTATATTTTTATTAGGTAAGTATTCTTTTTATTGTATTTGTTGTGAATATCTATAAGTCGTTTTAATTGTTAATATTAAAGTTTAGGTAAATATTCCAAGTTATTTGAAATACTTGGACTAAGATAATTGAAAACTTTTATTAGGTATAATTTTAAATTCTTTTCGAAATCTTAACGAAATCTAATGATCATCTTCCTGTTGGCGAAATATTAAAAGATAAAGAAGTGTGAAATTGATGAATAGATTTTTTGCACAAGCAACTGTTTTCTATTTTAACGCCTATTGTGGGGAACTGATTCTTGCAAAAGATTATTAACGCAGACGGTCTTCTCATTAAATTATTGGTGTAAAAAAGAAAATATAAAAAATGTTTATGTAAAGAACCGCTTTGTTATGATCCAGATATATATTCAATTGATAATTCTTCCATTCTGATGTGGGGGATAACAGAAATGAGTGTTGGTCAGCCACTATCTCTTGTTCTTGGTCGGGTGACGATGGAATTTTCAACTTGGAAGTTATTACTGTGCCTAGTTCATTGAATTTTGTTTATTTTTGGCAAAATCATCCCCAATGTAGTTTGTCCCTAATAAAAAGAAACACCTTTACGCAGAAGCACTTACGGAATACAAGGAACATGCTCCAAAAATGTTTCAATCATAACAATACTCGGTGCCGTGATTGTAAGTGATTACAAATCACCCTAATAAATTGTAAACTTCACAATTTCAGCGACTCGTGTCACCCACCACTTGTGTGACAATCAATGCCATCACAATCGCTCACGCCCAAAACCCGTGCCATTAGAAAGATTTATACCTCAGCACAATGTGTATCGTAAATTCGTAACAAATTCCCGGAGAAGGAAATATATGGCGTACCGATTATTCAGACACCAACCAACCGGAAGCTCTCAAGTATTTTTATCGGATCTTTTGAACGCGGTGGTGATTTTAAACAAATATGAAACTACGAACCGACGCCTAAGTCGAGAAGAATAGAGGATTACAACGAAAGCCTGTTTTTGTTTGTTTTCTTTGGTGTAAGTATTTTGTATCGAAGGCGGCGGACGAACTAATGTATAGTGGAATAGAAATATGCAGGCAATTTAATATCAGACCTTCGGAGGAAATAGTATTAAGTAGATTTCAAACAAATATGTATTGGTAATAAATCGTAGCGTTGAATTTTTTATACCAAGCTAATTAAGCATTTTAATACCCGCAAAGAATTCAAGAGATATTGAAACACCTGATACCCAGGTAACCGAAATTATATGATTACAAATTAGAATTCCACAAAATCAGAAAGTAAACAAACACGCTACCCATAACCCGTGCAATAATTTAACTTGTCCAGTTAAAATACGAACGACAGGTTTAATTACATAGCGGGACAAACTCCAGCTTTTTTCTTGTTTACAGCTTTGGACAACTTAATTGGCAAAACAAGACGCAACCTTTAGAAAACACGAATAGATTCTTATCGAACAATATATGACAGGTCCAGGAACAACTGACCCAAAAAAACTGTCCACCGAAATTAGTTGACAGAATTTAACACCTTAACCGATTGGACGTATCGCGAGACAGTTCATTTGTCATTATCCCTCACGAGGCATAATTAAACTGTGAGATACAAGCTAAAAGCATCGGCTTCTGTATCTTCGACCAGGCGTCACAGTTATCGAAATTAATTCTATGAATGATTGCCATTGGTATACGAGAGAATAGATAACAAAACTCATTTCGAACTACTTATAAGTGCAGACAGCTTAGAGAGATCTAGCAGTAGGAATACCACGTTTAGTATATTTTCTTTTTCAAATCTAAAGTGGCGATATTATTTTACGATCCGTGATAACCCTTTGGATTAAGTTTTTAGTAAAAAAGCGGCATTTATTTAACGGGTTAAATAATTTCTCTATCAAAAACACGTTAAGTAACGTCTACATTTTCATCGGACAACTTCATTTAATTGGTTCCCTCTAAGAAATCTCATATTCAATTAATAAGATGATGGTAATTGGATCAACAAGAGTCGGGAACCTTTGGTGCTGATGGATGGTACCAATTTTCGTACCGGTCGCCACGTCCCTAGTAATTAGTTATCATAGTAATATTCTCGGCGTCTCATTCTCAAAGTACTTAAAGTAATCGAATTTTGTTAGTAAGCTGTTTATTAATTAGTGTTATTTAAAACTATTTGGTAGCGAGTTCTGGCTCACGTGTTTTGTTTCGTGACAAGTTGCCGTCTTACGTTGTTTGTTTTAGTAATTTTGGTAAAGTTTTATTTATTTAAAAACGACCACTAATTTATGAAAATTCTTTAAAAGTTTTATCATTTCCTTGTGCATAATAATATCCTGAAGTATCATCATTTGCAATCTATCGTGTTGATACAGTACAGTTACTAGTTGAATACAAACTGGCAGAACTACAAACGCGAACCGTTAAGCTTGTGGTCAGATAAAGCTACAATCGACCGGATTTCCACCTGACCGATACTTGCTCCGCTAAATTATCCCTAAACCATTGTCCAAACGGACGTCTTTTGCAGCCACATCAAAGAACCACCGACAATATACCGGGTCTTCGTGTCGCCGGTGCAAAGACGCGTGCCTCTAATCTCTATTGATATAACGGAACTAAAGAAACTTTGTATGAACACCTTACGCGTTTTTTACCAAGTTCTTTTCAAGACATCCCTATAAAACGATAGACCGCTACTTTTTGTGCACTTATTGATATTAGAGAACGGTACTGCACTTTGCCGTTATGACACACAAAAAAACGTATATCAAAGTGTTACAGTTTCGAGGTAACTGTATCGCAGCCCCCGCGCACTTCCGAGGTTCATCGCTACACTACCTACTCCACTTCAAGGTGGAAGGAAGCAATACATTATTTTTACAACGTTCAACATTATGTTATTGAATTACTTTTGAAATTGATTTGGTGCCTTCAGTTATGTTTGCAGAACGTTTGCATCTGCTCGGGGCAATGCGTATGATTTTTTGTTCGACAGACATTGTCGACTGTCTAGATGTGGGCGCTTAATTACGGATCACGTTCATAAAGATAATGTAATATTATCCTCGTTGCGAACAATCAGAGTAAGCAAGGTGGCGTCATAAGAATTAATTCAGAAATGCGATATTCCATTGAATGAGTCCAGGTGAATTATTTGGCACGCTCCTTGGTAACCTACATCTTATCGATCGGTAGCACCTTGTGTTTCAGAGATAGTGCGTTAGATACCTTCCGTTATAATGTAGATCAATACGTGCGCCGATATATACGGCAGATGTGGAAGGGTTATTGTATACACAATTTATTATTGTTATGATTTCTATACAAACTATGACAAGGTGTACTCGAGATTTTGGCATGTGCTATTCCTTTTAGTAACGCATTGTGCTATTGATTCATACTATCTTTTCTTTGAAAGATTCAAATCAATATGCGTATCTATTTTTACATTGACAAGTCGTAACTTGTTTATCTGAAAATCTAGAGTAATTATTTAGATACTGAGGTATTTTTAGTTAATTCCCGCAACTTAGCTTGCCTCTATTTATGAGGACATCCTGTTAATATAACGACCGTCTTTTACAAAGTTCTACCTATGAGACGTGAACTTACAATCTAGTTCTAAACCGTGTACTTGATAAATATAAAAGCAAATTTCGCATCGTTAAGTCGCGTTATAGCAACCGTGTGCATGCGACGTCGGCAAACGTTCAAAGGCTCGGACGCCGACAGATGACGTATCGCTTGCACAATACGATAAAATGAAAGGGTGGAGTGCATAGCGATGCAATTCATAGGGGTACTCTACTCACAGTAACCTAACACTTTGAATTTTGCACGGTGAGCACGTGTGCAAATCAAAATGTGTACTATTGTGATAGACATGATAGATGGTGGTCGTAAATGTTGATTAATTATTATTGTAGGTTTTGAATTGGTGTCTGGGGATCGATTTTAGAAGCATTTTATTGTTGTTTTGATTGAGAAATTGAACAGATACCTACCCGGCGTAACATAGTGAAGCTAATTTCAAGCAGAATTTGTCTGTCTTATAGTTATGCGGTGAATTTATAGTACGAGGATGCCATTAGAAGACAAAAAAAAAAGAAAATAATATTGAATATAATGTTGAAAAATGAAGAACAAAGCACTGTGTAGAAAATAATGTACACAATAGTGCGTGCTACAAGCGCAGATTCTGTGCGGGAATAAACTCGTGAAAAAAACTGACCTAAGTAAATATTGCAGTTTGCCCACTGGCGCCTGTAACTCGATAGTGTTTAAACAATATAACAGAATCTACTATTTTGAATGTATTAAGTTAACATTTTCGTTTCACACAGATCTTAGTGCGCTCTATTTTTTGAACCAATAAACAAACACAAACAGCCATTCTTAGAAGATACTTAATTTAAGCAAGGTACCTAAGGTAGGTAGATAACTGAAACAGTTTAAAACCTACAAATAAAAATAATTGGTTTATAAAAAAATTAAAACTCCTGCGTATTACATAATACGCAGGAGTTTTAATTTTTTTAACCAAAAAAATGGAAGTGACAAAATAACATGGAAACTTCTAGTTTGACCTATCGATACATCTGCTATGCGTGTCCTATTTGTAATACTACCCTTAAATCTTAATCAGAGTAAGCAAGGCCAGCACATTAATCACAGGAGACTAGAATGAACACCGCTTCCGGACATCTACAAATAAAATCAACAACATGAAAAAATATCGACCCCTCAAGAAGCACAATAATTTTTATTCCGCATAGTTTCTTATTACGATATTTTGTGACACACGGGGGTTGTAGATGAAAGGCAATTTTACGAACAAGAGCCCAAAAGTCAACTTTTTGCCAAAAAAAAAAACTTTCTTGAACTACTATTTAATTATTGGTTTTCGTAGCACTTGCTACGCCGACGAAATAAAGTCGTAGCAGTCGTAGCAAATAGCTACGACTAATTAGTGCCTAGACAATATGTAAATTAGATAGTTTGTGTATATTCTACTACAACAAAATAATATACTAAGGGCGAATTTCACCAAACCGAGTATAAGTCATAACCTGCGAATAAATTTTGAATTTTTGTCAGTTTTTCCATACAAAAACTATCAGACGACAATTTTATTCCACTGATAAAAGATAATTTTGACTTTGATGAAATCAGCCCTTAGTGATTTTTCAATCTTCGTATATCTTTTGTTTGAGACAAATATTGTGGTTTGACAACTTTTGTTTAGAAAACAATTATGTTAAACCGCCATATTTATTCTTCAGATAAAACTTATCCGACGATTGAAAAATTTGCCCAAAATGATAATTTGTGGTTTGAACAAAATGTCGCCCAGAACCTAACACCGTATGTATCCCAAATAAAACGCAACATGATCAAAGCATTGGAGATCGACGCATCGGTAACACAGGGCAGGTACAAATTACCGTGGCAGGGCTCGATCACAAGATGGTGGTCGCTGATAAAGCTACACCATCACTATAAAGACATAATTTAGTCAGCGACGAACAAAAAATATAACGGACAGACAGACAGAACTAGATGAACGATGTTGCGTTTGCGTTTTAATTAACGATAACATGTTGCGACTTGCGATTGAAACGTCCTGTGCTGAAAAATGTACGTGATTAGTTTTACTGTGGCGTCTGAACGGTGTGGTTTATGTGATGTTTTCTGATTGTGTGTTGATGTGCACTCAGTCTTATAAAGCGATTAGTGTTTGTCAGTTCGACTTTTTTAATAAGATGTGGTTGTGATGTGAATGTCGTTATTTAATTGAAAAAGTAGCTTGGACTAATAGACAAGTAACTAACTAACAAACAACTAAGTAATTATACTTTACTCAACTTAACTTTTCAAATATAATCTTTATCTATTTTCGCAAATCTTACACAAATCAGTTCATATTTTTCCATAGATTTTAAAATAGTCGTTTCTACAAAATTCTTCAAACGTAACTTAACATTACAAGTTCCAACGTCCATTAAAAGTAGGTGCACAATAATGCAAAATTTTATCTTTTCCATTATCAAAAATGAAATGCAAACTGTCGGCATAGGTAAACGGGCTCATATTCAATTTAAGTAAAACATAATGCAGGGGTAATGAAGCGTTGCAACTTCCTGTGCGAATCGATTGAGCTGTATGCGCTACCCGGATATGTCTTTGTCTGCGACTGCGAAAGGGTGAGTCGGGAAGCTAAGATCCTCAAGCATAGATTTCACGCTTACATGAAACCCTTTGAATATCATACTTTCTCTGCCGGAACTTTATTCGCGGGGAAATTGATTTGCAATGACAATTGGGTCTTGTTAATTGATTAGTTATGATGATTGGTATTGCAATCGTGTTTCCGTTTTGAAATTGATTATTTCACATGAGCTCATCATTCAGACTAACGAAATTCTTCACCAATTGTGTCTAGATAACCAAGTTGATTAAGAAATCATAAAAGTCAATTCAAAAAATTAAACTCCTAAAACTAATATCGCCAACAGCATAACGCACTTTCACATCTCAAAAACAATAAAAATATACCTAAACCGACTTTAACGACTTCATATCGTAAATCACCGACTTACGACCTGAAGTCAGCTAGTCAGCGAAGCTAGCGGGTGCTCTGCCCACCCATAGGTGTGGACAGTCGTGGTCAAAGGGTCGCGACCAAGTACTAAATCAGGCAAGACGTGTTATTTGTTCAACAGGCTTTGATACCACTGCGATGCGCCTGCGCCTCATAATTTATGTGAATATATGGGAATTGAAACACATTAGTGTTTTGTTTGTTTAACTAATTTTCGGAGATGAATTTGGAGATAGGAAAAAAGATCATTTTGGACCAATATGTATGCCTATAGAATGCATTCTTCAACATGCTATCCTGAAGTTATTTGAGTAATTGGCAAGTAAAAGATATGGTTGGTAACAAATACAATTGGTAAATTAAGGTTCTAGTAGAGAAAATGCCAAGCGTAAGTCAATCCTGGCTCTGTCTGTCCATTGATTAACAAACAGTATTAAACCACTGTTTCCATTCATCAATTTGCATTTGTCGGCCCCCATTCGTAGTTAATAGATCTCAACGAAAACATCTCAAAACATGGTACAACTAAATAAATTCACAATGCTACTAGTGTAGTAAGTACAAATCGTTCAATAAAACATCGACTAGCAAAACTCGCCTTAACACAGTTGAAATAAATAAATAATTCGTCTGTATCAATTGGAAAAGGAACATTCTCCCATCGAGGACGGCTCTTGTAAATCTTTGATAGCAATCTTGATGTACGAACGGATGCAAAACGGGATCGTCTCGGGTCCAAAGCGGTTTGATTTAAGGAAATACATCCCTGACGAAACACAGTAAGTATCGTATGTAACATCGAATAATACCCAATCGCTTTGCATATCCAATTGCAATCTCAATTGTTTAGTTCAATCACTCGACCGATATGTAGATTTACCGGAATGCATCGAATTTAAGCGATAGCTCGCTATAGCTGTAATGTTGCCAAAGTTTTATGTAAAACATCGGCGAAATGTTCAAAGATTTATCAAGGGTTGCATTAGCATTAAATAGTATCACACAATAATACTTAAATATACCAGTGAAACACTTAAAAAATAACTTCAAAAGAATCGCCTAAATCATTCCTGATTAATTGGATCATTTTGATCACGGAAATTATATTAAGTAAACAAAAACAACCACTAAATCACAATAGAAACTTCTATAGATTAATCTAATTTGGTTTAGTTAAACACCCAGGGCGAATATTTATCAAATCTGAGGTATCGGCCCATAAATAAGACTGCACGCGGTTTCGGAATGTGTGATAAAATTTATAGCGGGACCCGTACGAACTAGGGCTCTATCCCACTGTGATACTCACAACTATTGTAATCTGATCATGCAAATTTGTAACCCCTTTTTTACTCGCACAGTCGGCACACGCCTAATACTCCATGTGTACCTGTTTGTAGTAGATAAGGAATGGTTATGTGGTGGAGACAAAGCTATTTGACATTTCTCAAAAAAGTAATTCAGATTTAGATGAGAATTTGCTTGGTCCGCAATTAGGTATTCTTATAGAGCTGAAGCGACTACTCATTTTCTTGTAATTACATCAGTGCAATTAAAATTAAAGTTTGTCAACGGTCCTTTTGGTTTTTCAGAGACAATTTCTATCACACCTCAAGCAAATTTATCGCTCCTTTAAAATCCAAAACACGTGTACATTACAAGTTATCTGTGAGATTGAAGACAGGAGAAAATAAAATTTTGGCACGTTCGTTAACGACCGGTCCTGTTGATTTGGCAGATGTTATTTTTAGTCATTAGAGAGAAAAAAAATCAATTAATAACCGCCGTTTGTGTACAAAATTGATTACCGGAGGCTTCTGAAGTCAGCCGTCTGACCGCTCCCGAGGCATCCGTGTGAACTCTGAAAATCATAATTGCGTACTGTCTAATCAAGCATACATCGTCCCTCTCTAATCCATAGATATTAGTTAGAGCGTGAAAGAGACAAATCTTAGGAAGTAAATGTTGCTTCCATTCTTCGTGACCACACTTTGATTGATGAACAGAGAAAACGCCTCGAGTGAGTTAATCACGCCTAAATTTAATTTAGAATGAATATGAAAACGCGGAGGCTATTCATTATGTTTTGTTTGTTTTGGATAACATTTTCTTTTTTCTGGATCCATAACCCTAATGTTACTTTTTGCAGGTCGAAAATATGCGAAGTTTGACCCCAGCTCATTTAAAGGGTTTTATAAAAAAAAACACATAGTTTGGATACAAAATCGTTGTAATTATTGAATAAAGTTTTTGTAAAGGTTATGAAACACCTTTATTGTCAAATATTATAAACAGTCATCTATGTGGCATTAAGGTGCGTCAAACGTTTCGTGGGAGACTGGAATCACTGGAATTAAGATAAACGCTTCCCATTAGATCCATTTAATGCTGGAGCAATTCGGGACTATAAACATAATGCTTTTAATCATAGTAGGCAGATAGGCTCCAACATTATTTGTTACAACTAGCACATGGAAATACGTAGACTCGCCTTCTCTTTTCCAAAGTAAACGAGTTGGAATTACTGAGATTTTATTAATTTCCCGAGAAATTGTGCTTTTCTATAAACATGAAATTATTTATTTTAATAACTATTTATAAGTATGAAATAAATAAAGTTTATGACTTGTATGATACGTTTCAATGTTAGTAACATAAATTAGTGGTTTATTTACTTAACTCTGGGAAAAAGAAATTAAAGTTGTTTGACTCTATTGTTATCATTCCCTGATTGTATGGTATACTGCGATCTATTTTTTCCATGGACTCAATATTGAAGACATACATTTAATTTATGAGCTTTCACGTAGGCTGGCGGCCGTACCTACTATATATTGTACCAGGCAAGAATTATATTTTTTCAACCCATCTGCACTCATTCCACTGTTCTCCTCCCAATACCATCGCTCATCATTTCAAGATAACGCATAAATAAATAAATAATAAAGTAAATTGAAAACCTTCCCAAGTAATTGTCGGTGTGGTGAGTGACCCTAATGGCTGTAATGACACCGGAACCCTTTGAATGGCCACGCCACTTAAGAGGACCCTTTAAACAAACAACTTAAGGGAAATCTCCCTCTAAGTGGCACAATAAAACTTAAATATCACTTGAACTCATAAACTTTGATCACTTGAAAATGAGCATCTATTAGTATATTTAGCACCAACAATTTGCGTTTTACATTTAACTGAAAAAAAATAACAATTAATTTCTGCTCTGTGTGTGGCTCAATAGTGCGTTTTTATTATATTGTCATAAAGATTATTTATAATCACACGTAAGCGTTTAAAAAAGACGTTTTACGACCAGAAAGGCGGCATTAAAAAGACTTTTGTTTCAGACCAAAACGTTCCTTAGCTTTTATGGTCATTTTGTAATAATTAAAGTGATAATGTTAATCGTTTGACCTAGTAATTTCAGTTTTGCCAAAAAATTTAATAAAATTTGTTTTTTCTGTAATCCAGTGGCATTTGCTTGCTAACGTTACCTGCCTCTTACATGGTATTATTTTATCAAACAGGCAGATGTATTCAACTTGTTATCTGAGTTGCGTGGGTGGACGGCACGCGAAGGTGTTGCCAATGAACTGATCTCAATGCTCCTCATTGTTGTCAACCCCTGCACGACGTTTAGTGGCACACGATCACCTACTGTTAACCACTTCCTTGTTTACATTATACCAGTGTATACAGAGCATCGAATACGGTGAGGTGATCATCAAAAGACAAATACAGATAACAGTGGCGCAGTTTAGTAAAAGTGAAATTTGCGGTTTACGAGTATACAGGGGAATGCTTTGTTCTGTTTGAAATAGAAAGTGGTGAAACAATTGATATTTTGTTATGTAAGAAATACTTTCTCCACCGGCTTGTCCATAAGGCCCTAGTTTCACGTAGAGCTTTCTTAGTCGAGTTCAATCCATGTCCCAAGCTTCGAGATGATCACTCTAGCCTCTTGTCTCAATATGCACGTTAGATGCACATCTCTTGAGCAAATTACGTCTATCCCAGATAAAATTTCTGGTTATTCAGGTCTATTACCCAATCGGACCCTTCTAATATCTGATATCGTAATAATTCCCTCTCGTTTTCTTTATTGAACAGAGCAAGCTACTAGTTCTGATTATTATGGTAAAGACTGGATGGTACGGTAGTAACGGATTGGATTTAACGATCATTATTATAGGCCATAAGTAGTGGCTGGTTGCGTAACTCTAAAACGATTACCACAGATTACGTTGTATAGTTACTATCAATAATATTGTGAGATGGATCGGGATAAAAGCTGGTAATCCAGATTGCATACCTTGTAAAACTTTGGTAATAGATTGTTGGCCGAGATTGTCCGTGAATTGAGCTCAGTGGTGCGCCATTTGAGAGGCCTGTATTCAGAAGTTGACTGCTAGCAACTGACGATGCTGGGAACTGGCAGTTGACGATATGACTTAATTTTATTTTACTAAAATAGGAGTTCAGCAGTGGATTTCAGCTCTGATGATTTAAGGTTTAAAAATTGTAATGAAATTGTAAGGACGGGCTTTAGGTCTTGCTAGCATAAACAATACTTTACTAAGTCATGCAATATATTGCCTGCAGGAGAACAGCTGACCCATTAAAGCCATTTATCGACATACCATCTTTAGGGGTGAATGATGAATCACTGCAGTGAGTAACCACCCCATCGTACCTATTGTAATACCAATATGAATATAATATATGTGTGGATCGTTAAAGCAGATGGGAAAATAACAAAATAAAAAGGTGATATTATATCCTTTTTATTTAGCAAAAAAAAGTTATATTATAATTCTAAAGGAATTAGCAAAGAAGAGTGTGTCTCTGATTTTCAGGAACCTAGTGCTATAATGAAATATTAATTACTAACTTACTATCCTCTAGTTTCTCATTGCGCCCGCTAACGTCCTTACCTATGGGCTGCTGTCACCATAAATGTCAACTTCATAGAACATTTTTTTTTTTTAATTATTTGACTTTGACTTTAGAAATACTTTTTGGAGATTGAGTAGTGTCTATCCAATATTAATTAACATACAGGCGAAAACTCTAATGAATCAAAAGCTTTGATTAACACCGCTGTAGTAATGATGGATGCACCCCTTCAGGTAAGGGTGGACCGCCGGCCGCGAGCCACCCTCCGAGACTAACGTAATTACACACGTATTAGTTCTAACCTATTTTTATTTGTTTTTTCATGCAATCTATGTGGCGCCCGCGCCGACGAGGTCGCGTATTTGATGCCAGTGAAAAAATAATTCGGTCGCACGGCCTAGTTTGCGACCAAAACTGTTACTGAATAATATGTTACTCAATTTTGGTTTCTATGACTTAGAAAATAAGGGCTATATGGATTTTTGCCATGTATTGTGAAGATGGTTAGTTTATTGTCTGAATTAGCTTCGGACCCATGTTCTAGTGCTGTAAACTTGTTTCCTGTCTGAACACTGCCGGTGGTAGGAAATGGAAATGAGGTATCTATGTGCTTTTTGCCTTTATCATAAAAGTTCTAAAAAGACTTATGTATTTAGTGCAATGTATGCTTGCGCTAAGGATACCTATATCTTAGATGACATCAGCCTTGCGGGCTTAAAACAGTCACTTTAGCAGAATAATATTATGAAAATATTATGAATCATCGTAAAATGTCACAAACTGACAATTCATAATATGATCTGCGTGTAATTCATATTACGAAATAATTCATCTGTTTGACAGTTTTCTATGGAGATTCGTAAAATGGCCCACACATTATGAATTGCTTTTATGTCAAATTAGAGGAATTGCTAAAGACAGCTGGGATTCAAGAAATGAACTGCTTTTAGAGGAATTGCTAATGTGGCTAGTTTAGGCCGCGAGTACCTTACCAAAATAAAAGTGTGATGGGAGGAGAGCTACATTAATCTTACAATAACAATTACAATACTTACAATTTTAAATTAATTATGAATTCACAAGTAGCCAAAAGCCGTAACTCCTCAGTCCTGCAAAGCATTGACATAAACAGGAAAGCTTTTTCAAAATTCACATCTACATCGTTTAAAATAATTCCATATATAGGTGATCTGATGTATGGCGGTCTTATCGGATCTTTGAGGTGTATTATCTGACCTTTATCTGCGATACTCTTCAGTCAGGAATCACTTATATGCTATAATTTATCGCATCCGAGCCTAAAGCGAGTGTGTCCTGTATTTAATTTCGGCGGCCCATTGGTCGAGACCTTTCGCCCTGTGCGTGTGAGTGGCCGTATTCATAGTGCAAGTGGCAAGTCGCATCTTGTAGATAAACTTTTCTATTATTTCATTAACATTTTCTTACCAAGTTAACTTTGGAACTAGCGATAATAATATCTGCACTTGTTTTAAAGACCATCATGTGACAATTTGTGATCAATCTGCCTAGCCTTTTCCCAACTATGTTGGGGTCGGCTTCCAGTCTAACCGGATGCAGCTGAATATCAGTATTTTACATAGAGCGGCTGCCTATCTGACCTCTACAACCCAGTAACTGGGCAATACCAAACTCCTTGGTAAGACTGGTTGTCAGACTTTCGGGCTTCTGACGACCCGTAACGACTGTCAAAGATCCACTAATGACAGCTGGGACCAACGGCTTAACGTGCTTTCCGAAGCACAGATGAGTCTCGGTATGTAAAGATGGTCACCCATCCACGGACCAACCCCGGCAAGCGTAGATTAACATGATGGATCGACCCACACGGCTCTTATTACTGAGCCACGACCTCCTCACAATTTGTGATAATTGGTAATTAACTAATAAGTTTATTATAATAGCTTGTCTATTAAATTAAATCTTACAATATCAACAACTGTTACCTACTCAAAAAATAAAAAAATAAATACCCTACTGCCCTACTATGAATACAACACATTAACATCCTTTAGTGTAGTTAATTCGCTGGTCAGATAATAATTAATAAGCTCACAGTCGATATTCAGCTCGTGACCACCGAAGGCCCTCGTGACCGCGGCGTCTCTGACCCGACACAGATTGAGATATCAAAATTCGCAATTCAATCCCACGGTGATACACGCGTTTGTTTTATAGTTATCATTTGAGTTAGCCTTTGGGCAGTGTAGATTAGTTTGTATAGGATGTGAGCTCATTAGGGGTGCGTAACTTATGGATAATTTTATATGGTAGGAGTTAAAAGGCCCACCTTGGTTAGGTTGCTGATAATTGTAGCAAAAATTGGGGAAATCACTCTCTTATCTATCTAGCTATCGAGCTATCTACGTAGCTATGGGACATCAAAGGGATAGTTCGTATTTTTAAGTACGCATTCTAATCAAAGTCTCAATCTGTCAAAAAAACCTTTCATTTAACTACATTTTTATGACATTGAATGTCTCTGAGATGAGATTGCGACTTGAATTTGAACGTTTTTTAAGTACGAGAATTCGCCTTCTGGTCGAACGTTCTACATTTCAAACTAACTTTAAATTGTATAAACTCAAACTATATTACTTTTAAAGCCATTAGACAAGAATAAAAACCAAGGTGTTTACCTTGGTTTCCCTTGGTTTAATCCAAAACATGAGGATCTTCTGTGTGTCCCTGTCCAGTCCACTGCCAAAAGATCCATCTCAAAATGGTTAGGCAATTCCCGCAGTCATATAGCCCAGCTAAAGACTTACCGTAATTAAATTTTACAATCCCAGAGAATTTTATAATAGCGTAGTAACTACTCGTAAAAGTATGGTTTTTTATCCAGTAGCATATGATATAACACTTACAAAACGACAAAAGTAAGATATTCCCTGTTTTTAAAACTACATACGAATCTGGCTGTAAATAGCATCGGAATGAAGCCTTTTTACGTCTTATTTATGTATCAGATAGTAAGCACTATAACAGATTTTATTGTTGATTCTATTTACACTTGGCTCAGTATCGTTATCTTCGATCTACGTAATGGTAAGTGCAAGTGAGCGGCTAATTGTTTTTGTTCGCAAGTGATCGTATCCGCTGTTCAAAGCTCACGAGGGGCAGGCCTCGTCTATACTGCCCTGATTTATATTTCGATGTGCGGAGAGATGTATCAAGTCCTTAAGCGTTTGACCGCTTGCGTGTGCGCATTGTTGTGGCGGCGGTTTTAATTATCAAGATTCTAATTGAATGAACATTTGGAGAATAACGTTTTTAATTAAAACTAATTTATCTCGATACACTTTTGGGACTTTAAATTAGTAAAAGTTTTAGTTGGCTTCGTGCACCTTATATATGCCATATATTGCGAATACGTATGCAATTTCAGTCCGGACAAAACTTTGACATCATGAAAAAGGGAATTTCTAAAGATACGAAACCTTTGTTTTGAAATTCTTCCTGTAACTGAAATACCAACGAACTGCAAAACTGTTATAACTTTAGCGCCGTACCCTCGCCTTCCAATTGCTCCAGGATTGGCGTTACCGTAAAGATAATCCCGTGTTTGCTTTAGCCCCGAGCTGGGATTGAGCCATTTAATTTTATAAGTCGAATCTAGATAAAGCCTGCTTGAGTGTGCTTTATGGGTTTATTTATTTAATAAGCTTATTGTTGGTAAGTATAATTATGTGTGAGATACGCTTTGTTTTAAGTTCCAGTGTGATAATAATTTACAAAAAATAATAATTGTACGATGAGTGAAGTAAGTTGGTTTTTAATGTAAAAAACCCACTGGACACTAGTTCAGACACATTAAACAAAATTAAATCTAAATAGTACAAACAAAAAAAACTTATCAACACTATGATTCACTTGAATAAAAATTTAATTCACGCTCCATTTAAAAAACGTATCAGATGATTGATATAAACAAAAAAAAGCCTTGAATTACACCTGCGATTTAATGTAAACGATTACATTTGTGGGTTACTAATGAAAGTTTAAAATTCACCGGTAGGCCGCGTGAGGCGCGCGCGACCGTGCGTGCGCGCATACTTGTCGGACGTAGGGAGATTTGCTCGTATTATACAATGTTTTATGTGCTTATAGCTCACTTACATTATCGTGTGATCGATAAATGTATAAAGTCGAACGTTTGTAGGAATTAAATGTACCTACATTTATTTGAATGAAATATTGGACAATCTGTTTTAACAATAAGTAAAGAAGTGGCGTTTAAATAAAGAAGAATATAAGTAATAAGAAAAAGGTAAATAAGTAATTTGCATATGACCTACCCGAAATAAGAAAACCACGTATTCGATCTTATTACAACTTTATTCGAACCATCTACAGAAAGATTTATGAGTGTTAAACATTATTTAAAGTTCTACTTATTCCATTAAAATAACAGGATAATTTGATAAAATTATACTTTATTAATTATATTTAAATAAACCGCAGAATTATGTATGAAATTATGGAGAGACGATACATGTCACGTTAACTGAGTCTTGTTTTTATTTCCATGTGAAGAGGGGAAACCTGCTCCATACCCAAGTGTGTTTATGTAAATATAGTTCATAGTTACTTAAAAAACAATTCAAGGAGATCTTATATGCTCATGTAGACCGGGAAAAAATGTTCCCAAAGTTGTCATACAATAATAAATTAAAACAAAAGCCAATAATGGCAATTTGAAGAAAAGAAAAACATTTAATAAAAGCAGTAGTTACAGGCATGTTCATGTGTGTACGTTTAACAGCGTGAGTCGAGATCGGTATCGAACCTACTTCTTTACTCATGACAAACACTACCGAACACCTACAAAACCGTTCATTGATAACACTGGCACCTTTATTATTAAAGATGTAGGGTTCAATATTGAGAAGTGTTACATTTTCAGAAGTGTCTCGATAGGTTTGGTAGTGCACATGTTGAAACTTTTGTCATGTTATCTGGATTGGATCTGCCGCTAAGTTTTACGGTAATCGTAGTCTCTGCAGTACTTTTAAAATATTTATGGTCATCGTTTTTTCTTGGTGGGTCTTACATTAGTCGCAACATCAAGAATGCTGAGTAGAGCAATATTTACATGATCTGCTGATAAGGTTTTTATAAGTTTTTTGCTAAAGCTCAGAGCTAGCTACTAACTAGTAGTTAGCTTAAAGCAATTATTAAAAGTTAAGGCCATTCGGGCGTGATTAAAAACCCCTGCTAGTACTTTTGTCTTATCTAGATAAGACTGTATATATTTCTAGTCTTTAATATTGTTTTTAATCCCTAACAAGAGAACAGAGCTGATGTTTAATACATAACTCCTCCCATGAAGCTAATTGGTGCTCCACTTATTGTTCAATGGAGTATCAACTATTTCACTTGATTTGTTCGTCGACATATTGTTGCAATAATAATAAATTCAATCAACCTGATACCCGTAAAGCCTTACTTATATCTGTCACTTAACGTCGAATAATAATAAATTATGACCACAATACTATTAAATCATTTATTAGCGTCTGAAGGAATGTTTGAATTATGTATGTCACCGAGTCTATCGCGGTCAGGGGGAGTAAAATAATAACTCACAAGTGGCAGAATTAAAAAAAAATACGTATGCAGGTATTACATTATAAGTAAGTTCCACATTACGCAGAAAAGTAAGTACTAAAAATTCTCGTCTGGGCACCGTTGTCCCCGCCCAATGGGCAGCTGTGTCCCCATCCAGGACTCACTAAGCCTCTATTATGGTTCCCTCTCGCATAAACACGCCGTCGACCCATAAAAGCGGTCGATCGCGCCGAGCTTCAATTTATTCTTGAAATTAACCTGTCGCATACACTTAAGAAGTTGCGAGGCGCGTGTTTCAAATGAGGCACGCGGAGATTGGGATGTTCTGAATTGACGAACCTTCCAAATTGTTATCATTAACCAAGAGATTTAAGAGTCAGTTTTGAGTAAGCGAACCTGAAAGTTCCATAAGGCGATAAAAAGAAGAGATATATATATAGACAATTTAAAGTTTTCCGTAGCTTTATGCAAAGAGATTAACATACATTGTAGAATTGCATTCCTAATGACAGTTAAGACTGGATCTGGGTTGACAACCGTAAGGTAATATGACAGACTAATCGACTCTATAATATTTCACGTCGGCGATAAAGGACCATTTGATGGAGAATATCAACCTCATAACCGTATGACAGCGAAGTTCTATCTTTGGAATATAATTTATGAAAATACGCGCGGCCATGATACACATGAATATCAATTACATAGACTTTTATTACGTTTTTACGTTCTAACCAAGTAATGTTGTTTGTTAGACCGAAGAGCGTATTTAATTACGTGCAGTACCTACCTAATTAAATTACATAAAAATTATTGATTTATTGAATTTCTTAGAAGTAATAATAGAAGTCAGAGGGGCTAGGGGCATAGGAGCAAGCGCAGATGTACTGTCGCACCTGCGCAACGACAATTTACACGATTCATTATTTACTCATAATCTAGTGATTTGTACATTTCGCGATATGTATGCGTAATTAACTAAGCGATTTAATCTATCTTGGAGATCATGATTAATAAAGATATTAATACGTCTAATACGACAGTAAAACATATATTTATATACATACATTGATATAAATAACAAAAGCCGCACGGGTCGATAGATGGTTAAGCTAGGCTTGTAGAGGTGGGTTCATGGATGCGTGACCATGCGTCCCATTAGACTGGTAAGCCGACCCCAACATAGTTGGGAAAAGGCTAGGCAGATGATGATAAATCTAAATCTATGCACATTTTACCACGTCGTCAGTCGCCTTACTGCGGACTACAACTACCTAAATGAAATGAAAGTTTCGCCCATATTTGTAAATACCCAATTACCTAGCCTAGATGCTTATGTGAATTATGTACCTACAGACACACAACAATTCAAGTTTGAGGATAAATTATAATAAAGAAATTAACTTTAATTCTTTGCCCGCTGTTCGATATGTCATACATTCAAAGTATGTCCTCCATTAATGTGTACACCAAGCATTGCAGGTGTATTTAAATTAAATGATTAAATTGTTCAACACTCTTTAATATTTGATTCCGAAAATCGGTGACAACAAAAAATGAAAATTTATTACAACCCCTTATTGTAATGTCTACGATTTTTATGACAACATTAATTATATCTTAACATGTACTCATCTGTAAACATGTTTTTTGAAGAAAAATCCACCGTAATTCTACGTACAAAAAGGGCATACTTCGGTCGAAGACGGCCTTACATTTTTCTGATATAATTATGGAAAGGACGGGCATGGAGTCGACTTTAACGAGTAATATTTTTTACTTATCATTATTCGTTTCAATCCAAATACAAAGAAAGATGGATTTCTTTATGAATGTTAACTTTTCAGAAAACTATGATGGATGATGCGTACCTACTTATTATTTTTAGAGCTATTCACCACAGGCAGCAAAACGATGTTTGTAAAACTCAAAAACAAATTACCACTCGGCTTAACTACTTAACAGAAATAAGGGTCTAGAAAACCTTAAATTAACGAAACATGACTAAATTTTAAAATTCTTCATCAGAAATGAGTTGAACTTCAAAATTAAAGTTAAATCAACACCGTCTCCAAAGCTTCCCTGTCGCGTAGTTTTCAGTAAGCCAACGACTCGTCGAGTCGGGCAGGTGCTGCCCAAGCGCACACTTCTTTCATTAAAATTAATACCAATGTCGCGTGTGCACATTCTTACTCGATAACGCCTTGCCGTAATTAAGGTATGGCTTTAAACGAGCCGGGCAAGGCGGGCGCAGCGCAGGCGCACGACCGCCACGCGCCGAACGGTACTCCGCGGAACGTTTAACGAGAAATTTTGTTTCCATCAATATTTCTGCTTATGGTATCAGATTAACAGGCTTGTTGCGATCCGGTGCAGATGCGAGGAGGTATTTTCTTTATTCGCGGCTGGGAAATTTTAGGTATTTTTGCCTTTCATGAAATAGCTTATTTAGCACATGGCTAAAAGTAAGCATCTAATTGTGCAGAGGTTGTATCAAATATTACACAGCCAATTATCGTACCAACCTAGGTATCTACATATTCAGAATCTTGATTTAGTCTAATCTCTATGGCATAATTTTCTTGAACTTGTTATGTCTAATGTTAGAACCATAACCATCTAAATTTTTATGCACATGATCATGTGCATAAAAATTTAGATGGTGATGATGATTTAGCTGTTCTTGAGATTCTGATTTTTTTGCCAGTGATTGCTAAGGCCGTTCGATGGAACCTATGGATGAATATTGCTTGTCCAGGTGCCGTATTATGAAGTACTAATGCCACCATTGTTCCAGTGTGAGAGAAAGACGGAGTTAGACAAGGCCGCTAGCACCATCCCGTTTTCACAGTGGAATAATCATGGCATTAATACTTCATAATACGGCACCAGGAAGCAGCAAAAAGTAAGAGGAATTGGACATACCTAATGATACGTATATTTTTTCACAGACAGCGCATTAATTTGTAGTGCAGCACAGTGACAAAAAATTAATGCACAAAACGAATTCTGGTTTTCTTCACGTTTTGCCCGGTGCAGTCTCAGAGTTAAATGATACAAAATATTAAACACGTATATCGAGTTTGTTTATTGGCAATCAGTATTCGACGGTTTATTTATGTTGCTCATTCTTCAGCTGTTAACACTTCGAGATGACGATCTTAGGGGCGTCGCAATTCCGTTCAAATCAATAAAACTGACAGTAAAAAAGATTACACAATAGGAATTGATGTAGGGAAACAATACTAATTATCTATTTAGGGGAATCTTATCGCCGCAACTAACGAGCTGTCGTAAACCTATAAACGAATTCGACAAGCCTTGTCGGCAAATGAGACGATTGCCTAAACTAGCCTTATTTATAGACCTCCGCACATGTCCGAAGGGTCAGATATGTGAAATACAGCATACTAAATGATACACGTTTACTCATTATCGAGACTAAGAATGTTGTCAAAATATAATTAAGTTCGAAAACATTTTTATTTGGAGCGTATTAAATTATTATTACATTGAAAAACAGGAAAACATTTTACAATTTTGTTTAATTTTGCTCACAGAGATTTCACTGAGTCACATGAGCGAAACACAAGGTGGGGCACACAATGCCCTGTAAACTTTGAAAAACAAAAGGATCCCCACTGCACCCCTCCAATTGACTTCCTACCAATACATCCACCGTCATTGTCGCACACAAATCTTTATCTTAAAATTCGAATATCAATCAATCGCATCCGATTGGTCAATGCAAATCGAATCACAGTCGAATCGTATCTCGGTCACAATCGGTGTCGGGGTGTCGTTGAAGTCGGATGCGTCGACGTCACTGTGTCCGTCGGGCCCGTCAGCCGTAGGTGGCGGCGACGGGCGACCGAGACCGATGCGATGTCCCGATAGCCCCCGTGTCACTGTCTTACAAGCTTCGAGACATTCTATTTGCATTTCGGATGTCGTCTAAAAGACGTGTGTTATCTGTCCTAGCACATGTAGGTGGGAAAACAAGTATATTCCCATGGGTAGAAAGTATTTAGAAATACTATTAATGTCTGCAGACTTTCTTTAGGTTTCGGTTTTGTTTTTCGACCCATTTTATCTTTTGACTCTTATCTTTATATCGGAATAGATTCTTAAGTGCTTTTTGCGACCAAACAAGCTTGAAGCAAGAGACGTTTAAATGTGAGTTGCAGAGTAAAAAGTAACAAATACAAGTATATTTTAGGTAGACACATTGCTAAGACAGGGTAGTCTTTTTGCTAAACACCAGAATAAACTTACGACAGTTCGAATACAAAGTTTAAAGCAAAAACTCTTCTTATGAAACGTAGTATCACTATGTCTACAAGAATCATTGAAATCAAATAAAATGGCGACACACAATCAAACCGCGTATCATGGCCTGGCCGTCATAACTTCATACATCACACCTTGTTGGCAACGAAGAGGAATGTTCGTTCATTGTTAGCAAACCACGCTTGATATGAAATGTAAAACATTCCCTTTATTAATACTTAATACGATCACCCTTTGATTCGATGAATAGGAGTCACTCAACAAGTCGTTAATCAAACGATATTGGGTACGAATCAGGTAGTTGTATTGTGTGATCGATGGCGGCGAGCCTTACATCTATGATTTATTATAATTCTTAAACTTGGCATTAATGAGACTGAAGTATTCATTGAACCGCGACTGGAAGCTACGAGCTACTAATGCAAGTTACCCCTTATTATCGATCTAGTTGATTCCGATACAGCGTGACAAGCAAAATTGTCATTTAACATTAGGACGCTAAGACGCTAAGTCATACGTCATTTGTTTAACATAGGTACAATATTATTGATATAAAGATAATAAATAGTGCGCTATGTTATGCCAGAGGGTGTAAATGTTTGTAATTTATTAATAAAGCCATCCAAGTCTCAAAAAATGAATTAAATAAGCCTGAACAATAACAAAAAAAACTATTATAAATAAAAATGGCACATTTCATAATACAAAAATTAATTAATTATACATATAAATAGAAATCAATGTCAATAAAAAGAGAAAAAAATAAAATGACAATAAAAAATATAAATGTCAATACATGTCAACACAGATTGAAAACAACTACATATTATGACTATGTCAATGAACAATACTAATATCACCATACAAAAAACAAACCCTCACGAAGCCTTTGCTTGCCGTGCTACAGATTTTTTAGTTTAATTCCAAGTAATCCAAGTTGGCCAAATATTTCATCTTTTGAACTGCAACGGTTTTATTCCATGTTTGTTTACGAATACTGGCCATCCTGTCAATCCCACACCAGTGATGCGTAACTCCATGTATGGCAGATGACATTGTTCCCATAATCATCACATGACTACCGCTTTCAACCCCATATCCCACGTTGTTCCGCATCTCGCGTAATTTGTTTTACCTAATTGTTTTATTTGTTGGTAATTGCTCAAATAAAATGTAAATGTCACACACTATCCGGTATGGAATGGGGAAACTAAATCGATTTGAAATAATAATTTATTGTTGCAAATAATGTAGAACAAAGTCTGACTGATGATATTTTACTGGGAACCATAAATACATTATGTACAGTAAATTCAAATCACGTTTATTTGTTTGAAATCGCAAAACAACTAAAGCGTGAATCAAGAAAAATATGTTTTGTCAAACTCGAGAAGAAGTTGTATGATGACAATATCAGAAACATTAAAATAAATAAACGATATAAAACAGACAAATTTAGCCTCCGTCTATCTAGTAATTTACTAACACACCAGCATAATTTGTTCAATCGTAATTGCTCTATGGGAGGTGAAATAATTGATATTGTTATGACAGCTTTGTGAAGGGATGTTACCATTACCCCACGTTACATCGTGTTCAGGGGTCATATAAATAAATAGCATCACACGCGGCATTACTAATATTGCACTGTATTTTTATAGGTTGCATATTCGTAATAATGCGGTAATGGCCTAACTAAGTGTCAAACTGAAAGTGGAGTGAGAGGTTATGAAAACGTAGTTCAGCTGGACTATTCTGTAACAATCTCACAGTGAAAACTTAGGTGAAGTGAGCTTGAAGTGAGTGGTCATCCCACATGCTAGGGATTGACACTATTGACTTTCGCGGTGAGATTTTACAAAACAGATCGGCTGTTTCCTGACCCGTCATAAAATTTACGAAATTCATCCAACATTGATATATGTGGGTCATATCAATGTTGGATAAGTTTACTACACTATGTTACTAGTTTACACTAGTAACTTGCAACCTATATTGCATACAATTATGCATACATACAATTGCGACGCTGATGCATTGAATAACTAATGACTGCTAAACCAAAGATTCACACGACAAATCAAACTCAAGTTTTCTTTCACATGACCGTAAATCAAAAAACGAATCAATTCATAAAATAAACTTATTACAATTTTAATATTTTACAACACTTTTAATTTTAAACCAGTCTCGTGGGTGGTGCGATAAGATGCGTAGGAGCATAGGGTGGGTACCCTTACAATACGGTCACAATGACTTGAATTATCGTCGCATTCTTATTGGACATGTTGCATGACTTAACGTGTTACTTAAGCTTATTGTTAGTAACTTAACGACATCATTGAACGCTAATAACACTACATTCTTCTTTTGTCGGTGGTATCAGGGCTCTTTTTAGTTTACACCTCGTAAGTTATTTATGAAAAATATTAAATTAGTATTGGAATATAATGTGGCTCCCGCGGTCAGGATGCAATGAGAACTTTTTAAGTAATGATAATCGTGGTGTCAATGAAAGCTGGTTACTGCATTATTGCAGAAAAAAGGAAATGTAAGATATAGCTTTAGAGAACCTCTAAGTGTTATTCAAAATTAAGCTTTGAATGAAATTAAGCTGAATGGTCCGCAATTTGATCCAACATCTACGACAAAAAAATAGGTGATAATTAAGGCTCTTACATACTGGCGCGATTCGCCGCGCGACGTGAATTTTAACAAAACAATTTCTGAGAAAACTTGACGACGCGGGCGAACAAAGCGGCGGCGTCGCATCGCGCGACCAATCGCCCCAGTATGTAAGAGCCTTTATTCCTTCAGCTAAATCAGGTCCAGGCTGAAACCTGCTGTTTACACGTTTCATGAACAACAACATCATTTACTAAAAATAGTTCATTTGTTTTCGTTTAACATTTAACATCAGTAGGGGTTACAATTTCGTTCCGTTGCCCCCAGCTACTCGCGTAACCCTAACGGAATATCGATCGATTATTCGTAATAATCCTAACAGGAAAAAAAAATGGTTATTTACGGAACCCATTAGCACCTCCCCGCAGGTCATATCCGGTACAAAATCACGGGGTTCAACCCCACAAGATGACTGGCCACTGCTTTATTACTAAAAGTCAATTTAAATCTAATGCGAGATAAGTAGTTCAAGTAAAAAAAAAACATAATAAATAATAAATTGTTAAGCAAACCTGCCAACTTAAATTGTCCGTATATTCAAATCACAACGTTCATTCTTTGACAGTTATATGAAATATCAATAACATGTCATATTGATGAAGGGTGTCAATTGGCTTAAAAAATTACTTCCCTGACTGCACCTGTTTAGCCTGAAATGGTGTAAAGTAAAAAGAATATTATCACACGTCATGTCTGTGGTATGGCATACAATTACAGTACTATTTTAGAATGTGAAACTAAAAATGGACATCATAAAATACATGCGTTTAACGAGCGAGCTAAGAAAACAACCCAATAAAAACATCGATACGAGACCTATTAACCGCTAATACAGAGCAAAGTATGTAGAAACTAATGAAAACAAATACCTAACATCGAAACAACCATATCGATTCAATTAGTAAAGCTAAATAGAATGAGAGTTATTCGATTCACGCAATCGTATTGACGGTAGCCGGTGCTTTGATCAAACGGCCGACGAAATAAAAAATAAAACTAAGTTCAAGAAGTGCAATTCATAGCGTGTTTTAAATCTAATTGATGATGGGCTGGTGGAGACGCCGGGGACTGTCACCACGGCGGCGATCCTCACACGAACGGTATTGGCATATTTTAATGAAGAAAAAATTACCATCTTTCATTAGCTTTCGAAAAAATGCAGTCGAAGTATTCAAAATTACCAAAGCTCATGTTAAGAATGCTAGAAACATTCAATAGAAATAAATAAATTCGGGGATGCGTCGATTAAAGATATTTATAAAAATATGTGTTAGTAGTAGGACTTGGGAAGCCATAGCTGTCTCTAAAACACCATTATTATCGATCATATCTCTGAATATTTATGGAGACTTTGTCAAATATAATTGCGTTAATGTTATTGTAGCATAAGCAGCTTTAGACTGCGATAAGTTGATTTGTTGATGCCCTTCGTAGAGAAAGCTCACCCATAAATGAAGAAACAATAGATATTTACACTATAAAACATATAGGTATTCAAGCCATGAACTTACAAGATTGAAGTAAAATTTAATTAACTTTAGTGGCCTCATAACTTTTAATGAATACGATCCATCCTATCTGCATAGAAACCTTATATTATACTGCTGATTGGTATTCAAAATTAAAACAGTTCCCTTCATAGAGCTCGACTACCTAATTAACAAAGCAAACATTTTTAATCAAGCCAACGTACTTATCGGAGCGTCTACACGCGTATACATATGTAATAGGAGTAATTTCATTACATTTACAACATCACCGCTCCATTCCCCAATTTCCAGAATTGGTTTCATTAACGTAAATGTCAATGTATTTTATCGATAATGTACCGATAAACACTGATGCGACTTTTATCCAGCAGGTTTGAATACGACTTAAATTGCCTTTATAAGAAATACCTTTAAACTCAAACACTCAATGAGATTGAAACTGATAATACTGATGTGGATTCTTAAGACGATTGATTTATTTTAAATATAAAGACATCGATACGCTGATTATGTGACAATATCTCTTCATCCCTTTTAGTGGCAGCGCATTAACGGTAATTCCGCAGATATTTTATAGGCACTTTAATTAACCTGTAAATATTTATTATACTTCGCTTTGTAACTATGAGTGAATATTGTAGGAGTTTAAGAACCCATTCATGAAAATGTGTAATGAAAATGTGCAGTTACGAGTCATTGCTACGAAAACTATTCATCGTATTTTATGTTACAGCATTCAGTGGTCAGTAGAAAAAACTGGGCACGCGTTAGGCACCCACCCCGCGCCGCGCACCCCCCAACCACCGCCAGGTACGGACCCGCACGTACAGGGGGAAGGGATGATCGAAAATAATAGGGGAAGAGAATTTTAAAATTTATATTTTTTGCAGCCGGCGCAGGTGATATAACGCGTGCGCGTGCGCCGGCGACTCACTTGTACGTGAAGCTCCGCTGCCGCCGCTCGCGCTCGCCTCTAACCGAAAGCTCCCACGAAGCCTTCCCCTATCGCGCAGTGCTTTTCCGATAGCCGCGCCGACCGGTCGTGCTCTTTATCCGTCGTGAACGCCCGCGCCGCACGCACGTAAAATGCTACAAGAAATTCAACTCGTTCAAGGTCAGACGAACTACGTAGTCGTCGCGTCCGGATATCCTTCAGCTACATTATCGAAGACGCCCGTAGAGAAGCGAAATATACCGATTGCTCCGGCTCCTGAAAAAAATTATGTCACACATGATACACCGCCAAATCTACAGTACAGAAAGAAGGTGCATTTTAGAACGAACCCTTACACTGGACCCCAGGCCGCGTCGATCGCGAGACGAAACGCTCGGGAACGTAATCGTGTGAAGCAAGTGAATGATGGATTTAACGCGCTGCGCCGACACCTGCCTGCGTCGGTTGTCGCTGCGTTATCAGGTGGTGCCCGAAGAGGATCTGGCAAGAAACTTAGCAAAGTTGACACACTGAGGATGGTTGTTGAATACATTAGATATCTGCAGCAACTTTTGGACGAAAGCGATGCTGCTTTGGGCATCACACGGGATCAGGAAAACAGAGAAAATATTCCAAATGGAAACACATTGCAGCCGATGACGACGATGGATATGGACGATGGATTCTTCTATGGAAGTGGATCTCCCTGTTCGGAGAAACCCGATTCCCCTGCGCCTTCCGAATGTTCGTCGGGGGTGTCATCGGCGTACTCAGCAGATCGGTACGAGGTCACGACGACGTCGCAGCAACAGCTCGGCCCAATGGATGAGGACGAGCTACTAGACGTCATCTCGTGGTGGCAACAGAAATAACAATCATGTAAGTTGACATTCATTTTCTTTATTCAGCTAAAAGGTTTTCTTTTTTGTGCCACATTTTTTTAAAGTTAAATATTTTTTTAAGTGATTATTATTAACTGTCTTATCTAAAGTGATCATCGAGCTCTATGATTTTTTATACAATCGATGCTAATTTTTATTTTCTTTTGTTCACAGATAAAAGTTGTGAGTGACGACACAACTGGACCCAACCCTCCGAAAACGATGAAACGATGTCAATTATTTATTAATAGTGCATTGATCGTTTATACATACGAAAAGACTCTTGTATATCTAGTCAAATCAATAGTGCCTTCATTAATTTAGGTTTTAAGTCTTAGTTTTAATTGCGGGGTAGTTAATCAAGTATTGGATTACTGTACTGACTTTTTTTAAGCAGACAACATCTAACTGCTAAATTATGAAACTTTTAGTTCGTTTGGGTGTATGTTAATTTTTATTCTAAGTACACTTTGCAAAGTGTTTGACTGTATAAAATACCTCTAAATTCTACCGATGATTTTATAGACAATTTTTTGGTATAGGCTGTTATTATAATACTTTTTTTTAGTATACTTTGTGAAACAAAATGGTCGATAGTACATGTTACCTTATACTGATATTACCGAAACTGTAAGAACGCACTTTGTATTATCGGCCGAGTCGATGATATTGTAAATATACCTTATCTAGTTGTAAGTTATTAGGTTAAGAAATTAAAACTATTTATTGAATCGACCTGTTGGCATTTTTATTCCTTTGTTTGAAAAACCTGCAAGCTGCACTTAGCCCTACTAGTTTTTGTACCGAACTACCGGTGTAAAAATGTCGTGAGTTCAAACAAGTTATAGGGTGTATCAATTAGTTTTTCCAACACATAATGTTTATTTTATCAAGGTAATTTAAAATAGATTCCTTTAAAAGCAGGTTACTCCCTTTGTCCTGTCAGTCTAACGTCAATAACTATTAAATTAAATACATATTAAAATAGAACCTTGAAATTAATAACTTTACTTTTTATTATTATGAATACTTTTAGACGCCATATATAACAATTCTGAATATATAGGTAAAAATCTTCAAAAGAGCTTTTACTGACGTTTTCATGCAAATTAACGTTTCAGTAGGTAAACGGTAAGTATTCAACTTACCTACAGTAGTAACTAGACATTTAATACCAATAATTACTGTGGTTAGTACAATAGGCATAGTCAAAAGTAAAATCTAGGATAAGTTAAGAGATGATCGCTTCTGCGCTAGACCTAGAAACGTAACCAATTCCTCTTTTGTGCCCTGTTTGCTTGGAATGGAAAACCTACTTAGCCTGGCTTGACCAATGAACACAAAGCCGTCAATTAGTCTCTTTGTGGAAGCTGGAAAAGCAACCCTATTTACCTAAAGCCAAGTACCTCGCAAGAAGAATGTTAAAGAACAAAATCAAAATCAAAATATTTTATTTCACATAAGCCTACATGGGCACTTATGAAACGTCAGAAGCTAGGTGCACGGTTCCAATTGGTCGTTTCCTATGTAGATAGCCGGCAAGAAACTCCACGGTTACTCTTTTAAAAGATAATTGGCTTTAACAATATTTTCGAATTACAGTGTTAATACAAACTTATGGGAGGATAGTGTAGGCCTTTCAAAAAGTTTCAGGTAGGTACTTAAAGAAATAAAAATAGAAAATATTCAAAAAAAAAAATGTAACACATTTGATAACGAACAGAAAGTTTTCTGTATAGGTAACCCTTGAACATAATGAAAACAAAGAAAGCTGTCAACAGAACAGCGGGAAGCGTCCGAGCTCCTCACAAAACAACAAATTAGCATAATGAACGAATCAGTGTCTGGTTCTGTAGACTTTATTCAACTTAACTCATTTTAAAACAGCAAATATAAATGAAAAGTTTGGTTCACACGATACACAATACGATATGAGCTTTTTATTTGACATCTGTACTGTAAAAAGCTTTCACTAATACATTTATTATTATAACTTGGAAGGCGCTTGCTGTCATTGTAGGTCACGGATTATGTCACGGGGATAAGCGACAATATTGACTGGTCTATTGATAATGTCATACCGCAATCAACATTATGGTGCTAATAGGTCGGTTGAAATACTTTGCTCGTTGTGTTATGTAGTGTACAGTGTACTTGCTATGCAGCCTTAGTAATGGTATAATAGAGAAGAGCTTCATCGTGTAAAAGAGGTTTCACGTTTCAGGTGGTTCCTTGTATGAAGAAATTAATATAAGATTAATTTCCTTGACAATTGAAAAATGCCTGTAAATGGTTTAATTGAAATAAATGCTTCGAGTTTGAGTTTGATTAAACAGTGACAGACTGTTATTATAGGTAACTGAAATTAAGTGTTATCTCTTTTATTTATTCGGTATTTAATCATAATTATCAAGTTGATACAATGTTTAAAACTGTCCATTATTTCAGTGACAAATGACCTGCAATTTTTCTCGATAAGTCCGGGCATTAAAAATGATTTACTCAAAAAATTTCATGTTCCCATAGTTTTATATCCAAACAACCCGTCCGTTCGTTTGTGTCAATCCTGTTATTACCCTTTAGATATAATAAATCATCGTTGTCCAGATGTAGAGAATTAGCGGGACGCTGCGCGATCGCGTCGAGATATTCCCTAAAAATAATAAAAAAATACCTCACACGAACCCAATCAACCATTATTATATGACACACGATGAGGGCAGATTCTATTAATTTATAACCAATGTGGGTGGATATACTGGCATTATTTTTTTAAAGATCGCGGAACGTGGACACGAATAACTGTAATTTCGTGTTGTTTTTATTAAGATATTGGCCAAGTAAATTGTGGCACGCAACCCTTATGAAGCCGTAATGTGGGCAGAAAGATTAGGAGGAAAATTTGGGTAAATATACTTCCTGCATATACTTTGATACCTTCACTCTTGGTGAGTAATTAGTATATCTTGTCTTTACTAATCACAAATTGAGTGACTTCAATAGTCATTAAAATTATGAAAACTATTTAAAGGTATGAAGTTTCATACCTTTGCTTATTTTAGAATAATCTGAATAGGTAGGTACATTTTTCATGAAAAGCAAAAGTTATGTAGTATGTAAAACATTCTTTTTTTTTCAGTAGAATGTGAGACTTTTCAGTAGAGATGTGTCGAATGTAGGTTCAACCGAATACGAATGTTCGGCCGAATAGTCGGTCCAAAATGAACCGAACCGAATAGTCGGCCGAATCATTCGGTTCAATTCTGCGCGGTGAACAGGTTTGTACACGTTGTTACTCAAAGCAGTGTTCTTATAATTATTAAAAATAAAAAAGATTTTTTTTATTTTATCAATATATTATTGGTACAAAAAGTAGTGTCTCTTTCATTTACAAAAAACTATGTACAACATTCGCAATAAACCACAACTTTTTAGTAATTACTTAACTTTAGAGCGGTAGCACATGGCGTATTTTAAACGCTGTTTAATAAAATGTTATTTTTTTTATTAATAACAATAATTTAAACATTCAGTAATTATTCGGCAAATCAACCGAATATTCGGCCGAATACGAACATTGAAAAAACATGCCGAATGTACCGAATACGAATATTCGGCCGAACATTCGGCGCATCTCTACTTTTCAGTAAAACAAAATGTTATAACGTCTTTCTCCTTTCATGGTTTTTTCTAAACAATGACTCCTCGTTTTTACAAACACAAAAGCTAACTGGTATAATTTATACGTCCACGTAAATTATATTTGACTTCATTGTTCACCTTTTGACAAATTCACTTGTAACACCACGCGTGAGAGCGACTGTGTTACCCTACTGTTTTTCTATAAAAAACGTTATTGTTTTGATAAAAAATGACATGCCATCCAAACATCTGATAATGAGCGTGGGCGGGGTCGCAACAATAGAGGATTGGTTAGCACCATACAAACACAATACGGGATGAAGTTTTGATTCGGGTGTAAAATTAAGTTTTCTAACATCGGCCCCCTTTGTTCGTTTTTTCTTGTCGCACCATCCACACAATAAGATTGTTTGTTCTATTAACGACTTAACTGCGATAAAATTACTGTTTTCTTGGGAATATTTTTCACTAATTTACGGGACCTTTCGTTCGTAATTTGGCAAAATAACACCTATCAGGATATAACAAATACACCAACAGTAGTGATTATAATTTTTTACATCTGAAAACGTATCTTTTGTAGACTTTTTTGTCTCGTCAATTTATCAACAAATCTGAGTTTCTCCACACATTAATCAAGTTGCATACATATCTGTATAACTTCCTGCGTTCGGTTCACTAAAGGCTAGTTTTAGGCTGTTTATCTTGCTAATGATGTTTTACGATGTTGCTGCACTCGGCGTTATCACGCGCCGTCGCCTACGGTAGCTAATGCACCAACTATCAACGAAATCTTACAAAATCTCCTCTATGTGTAAGATAATAAGGTTCTATTTTATGATAACGGTAGTGATATTGTGAAGTGGTAGCATTCTCCCGGCGGCTGTCTCTTTGTCGCCTCTCATATCTATAGGTAACTTAATTAATTGACGGATCGCGGTAGCAACCGAACTGATTAGCGCCCCTTTTTGTGCAACATCCTAACTCTTTTGTCGGAAAGTTTATCTAGGTGATAATAGAATTGAGTTCAAATGTTCCGCAACTTTATATTCCATTGGTGAAACGGGAACCCAAAGAGCACTTAATAGGTAGCGGTCAGGAGATAAACTGATTTTTATTAAAATACTTATCAAAAAAAAGATGTGATATCTACCACAGACACTTCAAAGAAATAGAATCAGTAAGCGGTACTCTAACATTAGATGTAATCATGAACCCGATGCTTACGTATAACCGCCTTTAAATATAAATTGACCTCCCTCCGGAGGACACCGAAGGAGTAATGCACTTACTTAATAATAGGCAGCCGTAGCTTCTTCAACAGTTCCCGACACATCTACTTAACGCACGAAATAATAACCCAATTGAATATTTCGGGGCTGGAGAACAAAAGCCGGCAACACGGCTGTCGGCCACATTACCGCCCTACCACAATAAATCCCGGAGGTCCGTCGCCAAAGGGCTAATTACTCTGAATATCGGTTGATATACTGTCTACTTAGGAACCGTGATGTATGGCCGCATACAAAGGATCAGACACCGCGCGCCCCCGGCACAAGCACGATGCTACGATTATAAATAAGCATGTTTAGGATAACGATTGTCGACACTGCGGTTGGCTCATAATAAACGGTAATAGAAAACATTAATTTATCCATCGAACTTCGGCCATGACCAATAAAACACAGGGCGGCACCCAACGGTTGCATTCACAAGGAACATCTTTCATATTGACATCGAATGAGATGTCCAAGATATTCATTGTGCGAGTGACAATAGTGCACATGATCTAGATTAGTGACGTGCATTGTGTCCCCAAAGGGTTGCATTGTGTGTTTCACAAACGCAGCGCCCGCGCATAATGCGTCGATACCCGCAAACATCTCGACGGATTCGCACAGATTCTGTGAATTTGTAAAGAAAATAAATATAACTTTTGACAACGTTCCATTCATCATTTTTCATATTTTTGAGTATAGAATGGAACTCTTATTACAAAGGTAATATATTTTTGTCACTGGATTCCTCCAATAATATTGATGAGGCTCTCTGAACAAGAAACATATCTTGAAATTATTGAATTCATATTTTAAGAGTAAATTATTTTTATAATATAATTCTTCTACTAATATAATTTTATGCATCACGTAAATCATGTTGATTGTAACCAATAAAAGATTAATTAAATTATCATGTTAAACTAATTGGTAGCTGTCGTGACCACTGCTCATTATCACGTTAATGTTACAGCAAATCAAGCCATTATAACATCAACAAAACGAATGCTGCTGTCTTTATTATTAATCGTGTCTGTCGTCGAATTTTATCGTCTAATATTTTATTTTCTTACATTTTTTGTTCACACAATTCAGCACAGAATCAAATTTCACACTCACCAGCTCAATTTCTCCCATAACACCCACGAACAAGTAATTTTTAACCGAACAATTCTCAAAATAACCTTTAAGATTTGGTTGAACGTAATCTTTAACCAAACTCAGCCACAATGGAGGTGATAAGATCAAATCTCTTGCTTCGACAGACAAATTGTTCGCTTACAGGCTGTTACATCGATAATATGTTTACAAAACATGTCATTCACTGGGAATTATTTTAAACAATGTTTTTGTACCGTGAAATTGATTCTACTGCTACCTAGAAGTTTGTGTTATAATCGCTGACCAGGTATGAATTTATGAAGGTAGAGCATTTTGAGAAAAATTGGGTACATAGATCATATCACTATTAACAGTAGTGGTAGTCGTTATTCCGCTGTCTTTTTAAAGCAGTTTTATCAAAATGTAAGTGTTAATTACGTAGGTATTTATGTTTCTAAAAACGTGAGGGACATCACGTTTTTAGAAACATAAAAAGCCATCATGTCGTCCATAGCAGCCGTCATGCTAACTAATTCAGTTGCGTAACATCTATTGTGTCTCGTTAGTGACAGTTAAATACCTGATACTTATTTAGATAGGGATAGTTCTGTATCTCAAGAATTTTAAAAACTTCATATTCGCTTCATATTCATTAAAAGCTAGTGCTAAAATCATCACAACAACTCGCACTTACGATTCTCGATCGCATGCACCTTGCGAACTTGCTAATAAAATTCTAACTCACACCTAAGCTTTCATATCTATGTATGTGTCAAACAATGCGTTGCAAATAAATGAGGTCGTTGCGCGTATAGTTTTAGTGCGGGCTAGTAATAAGTGGCGTGGCCAGTGCGGGCTAGTAATAAGTGGCGCGGCCGCGGCCGGTGCGGCAGATGTTGAGGATTGCGGGTAGCAGCAAGGTGTCGCGGCTCAGGTGCTGTGAGTGGCACAAGCCACAGCTTTGTCATCGTCGCGTACTGACGAGCGCAAATTGAGTAAGATTTATGTCAATTATCGTTGGTTTGATTAAGAAGCAGTTCAACTATTTTTAACCGACTTTAAAAAAAGGAGGAGGTTATTACAACCATGTTTACTTGCAAACATGAGGATTTTTTTTTATTTTAGAGTCTGATTATACTAAGTTAAACGCACTTAAAAATATAATTAACAGCGTAAAAGTCTAAGCTGATATTAAGACATAGAAAAGTAACGGCATTACGTGCTTATTGAAACAGAGCTTAGAACATGAAATAATTTCTTTAAATGAATTTCCAAAGATTGTGCACGCGAGTGTACCTTCCTCGTAGTAATTTTTTCAACATCCGCCTTGATATAAATGCGGAATGCGCGAAAGTAGCGCAGGACAATTAATCCGTTTTTACCATGGGCTTTGATATTATCACTTTTACCACTGTTGTTTTGATTGTCCTGTCATTCAAGTATCTATAATCATCCGTCTCATCTGTACCTTTTAATGACAAAACCTCCAATTCTTAATGGTTTTATTACCTACTTTTCAGATCACTGAAATTTTATATCCTTCCTTTACATTATAAAACAAAGTCCTCCGCCGCGTCTGTCTGTCGTCCTGTACGATAAACTCAAAAACTCCGCACCGATTTTCATGCTGATTTCACCGATGGATATAGTGGTTCTCGAGGATGGTTTTAGTATATAATAACCGACATATAAGCGGGCGAAGCCGACGGCATCAGCTTCTTTATTAAGATACTAGCTGCTCGCCCCGGCTTCGCACGGGTAGCAAGTAGTTATCTACGGCGCACCTACTCTACCTACCTACCTACCTATATACCTACCCTACCTACTTATCTACCGAGACATTATCAAAAGACCCATTCTATACAGAATGTATGAGAAAACGATTTTTCTTCATATTTTTTTTTTCGTGAATTTTTCCAATTTTTGAATACTTATTCTGCTATTCTGGGCGGAGACAAATCCAACAAATCAAAGATCATCAAAATCGGTCCAGCAGTTCTCGAGTTATAAGTGCTTGAACAAACCCGACTTTGTTTTATATATATAGATTGAAGTAAACAGATTCCTCTGAACGAATATTACTTCTGAGGAATCTGTTTGGATTGGATTTGGATTGGATAAATAAAACAAAAACAAAGGTTTTTTAACCAGCACAACTTTTACAGCTAGTTTTTCGTCTATTGCAAAGCTATGTATGAGGCTGTTAAGAAAGGAGAGTATTTATAAGCAGAAACTATCTGCATCGTCTTAATTGGGGCAAAAGCGACATAAGCAGATGCAGACACTCGTGCTTATTGCACAATAAACAAGCTGCAGGACAGATGAAATCCTAAGGACGGGTGCTCACGGTCAGACAAGCAACCCGATGACAGTTTGTGCAAAAACTTTCTATTTACAATACCCCTTTCTTTGTGCAACCCTATACTTTCTGATAGACGAAATTGTACAACTGTTCAGATTGGCACATGCTAACCCAGGTGCGAATTTGTGTCAATGAAATTGATTGAATTGTTGCAAAAAGCTTCATATGTACTGGCACGCTTCTTTGAAGATTTGAAGAGGGCAGTATGTTAATAATAATGTGGAGTATCATGAATGAAAGATAGCCTGTGTTCTTATCAGTAAGTTACACTCTTAAATTATGAACGAGTCATCAAGTAATAAATGTATCATTGATCGCATCGTAATTTTATCTTCAGTTGGAATAGTGGTCTGTCGCAAACGAGGCTGCAACGAAAAAAGACAAATTAAATTATAATGAAGCAGTTAATTAAAGTTCACAATGATATGAACAAGGAATACTACAAGTAAAACACGCAAAATTGTAGTTCTCTACTAATGAGAAACTGAGGTAAAATGTAATCAGCTGTTAAATATAGTGACAATATTTCGAAGATAACCTTAATTAAGAACGTATAACCTGATTCATAAAGTAAATAATTATAGTTAACATTTACACTTATCAATTCTTTAGTTCCCGCTCTGTTATGAGGTCACTGACTTCATCATCTTAGGCGTTTCCCAACAATGTTGACTCGACATACATACGTATACAGCATTCCATAAAGGTAGGACGGAAATCTTCAGCCCTAGGACGAACGGGGGAAGTAAATTCCAACGATGTTCTAACTTCAAATCGAAAACATAACTATCCTATTACAGCCTTTTGATTCTTTATGTGGCAAGCACAAATAATAGTATCACCCATAGATATGGAAGAGATTGCAAAAAGCGATGGTTTGTAGTATTAAATTGTTTTTGTTTGCTATGTATTTTCTGGTATAAAGCATATATAAATTAATTAATTAATAAAAATAATACGACTAAATATAAATATTATGTGCTAAGCGAGGAATTTCGAATTCAAAATCTTTCGAATTTATTCTGTAACAATAAATATAATAATATAAATATAATAATAACAATAAATATAATAGCCGGTTTATTCTGTAACAATCTCACCGTGAAAACTTAGGTGAAGTGAGCTTGGAGTGAACTGTCATTGCCTTAGCAGCAGTAGGTATCAATGACAATGACAGCTCACTCCACGCTCACTTCACCTAAGTTTTCACGGTGAGATGGTTACAGAATAGCAATGCAGGTACGTTTACTCTAAGCGTTTGTGTTAGACCCACTGGCCTCCTAATTACTGGGAGATATGGAAATATTAAGGTTTACTTGATGCATGGTGGAGTTTCGGTTGTTACTGAAGTCGTTATTGGTGTAATAAAAAGGTCACGCACGTATCGAAATTCTAATAAACAAACACTTTCTGTTTTACGAGGCACAATAAAAGTGGTACTATTCTTCAAAATATTACGACGTGGTCATAACACTGTCCCTATTAATTCGTCAGAATTTGAATGTCAAAGATACGAATGGTAAAGCAAACAACGGTCAGTTACTGTTACCGGCGGTAACTAAGATATTTCACTGGTCGACGTTTACATTGGTGTTAACGAGCCATCCCCCTATAAAATGTTTTGTGTTCATACATAAATCTTCGGAGCTAGAAGACATCACAATGCCAACGTATAAATATTGTGTATTAATGAAATATATTTATTGCGTCATAAAAAGTTATGTGTATTGGAAAATGCACGACTGTATCGTTGGTAATTTAGACGAAACGTCTGGATTTCTTGTATATTCTCATATTTTGGTTTACGTAAAAAGTAAGGCAGATCAGGCAGGTCTATATTACAGCTAGAATTAAAGTTACCTCGTTTGTAATTAATGTAAATCTTATTTTTACTTTTTAACTTGAATAAATTTTATTTTATTTTATTTTATTTTAAGGATCTTTATGTTGTTACGGAAAGAAAATATTCAAAATTAAGTGTACTTAAGCATAATAATTATGTAAATGATCATTAAGGCTATTTTTTTCATGATCTAACGAGAAAATACTTATGTATTCACTCCGCAGATAAAAACTTTTAGTAGTCATTATATATTAGTATCAACTGCTTTAATTTACATAATAAAGCTTCCATTCATTACTGATTTGTGAGGCACCCATTATCACCCAATATAAGAGATAATAACTTAGTCAAGTTGTAATAAAAGTCAGGCACTTTAGCATCGCAAACTCCTCGCAATTAATTTAAATTGTTTAATGACCAAATTAATTATTTTAAATGCCAATTAATGCCCCCAGATTCTGATAATAAGTTATGTGGATTCTGACGTATTACACCTCTCATTGATAAAATTTTAACGCTTTTATAAGTGTAAAAACCGCGATAATGCACCCCTATCTTCATTTACTTAAGTGGTAGATAACGCGTGAGAAAAAAAGAAAAGTTAGTTTTTTAAATTAACACATTAATGGGCAGTATCTTAATCTGTATGGCGCCAATTCTAAAAAGACTTCACCCCTTGATAAGAGTGTCGACGACATTATCAAATACGTCCCCGAGACGTATCTATAGACCGGGATAATAATGTGCAAAAAATCTAAGGTTCTTTCACAATTAATGGTTTTTGGATTTCACTTGTGTTTTAGAGACCACCCCTTGGAAAGAATGCGAACATTTTCATGATTGTGTTTCGCAAAGATAATCCATATCTTGTGTTCCAATGATGAATAAAAAATTTCATAATTTTATGTCTCTGGCCAATTAAGGTTTCTATTTTATCTTTAATATCTTTTTCAGTGATTCCTACAGAGTGTGTTATTTATTTAAAACAACTTCTTTCTCAACAAAACAATATCAACTAACTGTAACTTAATTCCAAATTTTCGTAGTAGCCGCTCACTCGAAATAAATGTTGAATAATAATTACTGACAAGAACGGACGTGGGAAACCGTCTCCTACGGCAGCGATCGGCGTACGCGCAGCACATAAATCACACAGCATAACAACACAAGATTTATACCGCTTAAACGGATAACAACAATTATACCTGAATCATTTCGACGGTATGATATCACCTAATGATTCACATAATTAAGCTAAAGGTGTTACAGTACCACCTATTTATATACAGACATTAAGATTGAGCAGCTTATGAAGCAATAAAAAGAAATATTTTAATCAATTAGTTATACTTACATGTGTTCGGTAGCGTACCTATCAATAACTCCGTATCTACATAATGACTCCGAGTAAATGGAAAATTAACATTAACTAAACGTCTTTTTTACATGTATAATTACACTGGAGACATGTTGTACATTAACAGTAATGCACATACCCGTTTAATTCTTAAATAATTAGGAGCTCAAAAAATGTACTTCCTTGAAATCTTCACTCATTTATCACAAAATAATGTAGCTAATTATGTATCACGATTAATGCTAAAATACTATAATTAACCCTTTTCTACAACGGTGTTCTTTACCATTTTTTTACGTATACCAATATTTCACACGGGGTAATAAACTTTTGAAATATTGGGGGCAATTATAGAAAGGTAAAATGAAAAAATAAATAAAGACAATAATCGCTAGCCTCGGGCCGTATTGCGGAGGGCCACTGTTCAAACCACATTTGGACCATATTTTTTGCTACACTTTTATGAGGGAAAGACGTTATCCGTTTGATCTGGTCCACTTGATTTATAACATCTGATCGGACTAAACACCGCTTGTTAGTATTCAGGTTAGATTTGCATCCAATTAGTAGCATTAGAATTTAGTTAGCGTGATATACCGTATCAAAGTGCCGATATTTATGGCAGCTTTGATCTTTAGCTTTTGAGATGGATCGGACGTTTTAAATAAGTACCTATAGAGAGAACAGGATAATCGAATAATCGGGGATTGAGAGAGAGGTTTAATATATACAGCTACACAAGCTAGAAGTAATACTACAGCTGCGAGTGTTACTTACCAATTATGATTTGTATTTATTTATGTTATTAAAAATTATCTACGTTTAGTATTATCCTCTATTAACCTCCCATGCCTATTAACACTGTAATTTGAAACTATTGTAAAATCCAATTATTTTTAAAAGAGTAACCGTGGAGTTTCTTGCCGGCTCTTCTCCATAGGAAACGACGAATTGGAACCGTGGACCTAGCTTCTGCCGTTTCATATGTGCTCATGAAACCATGTGTGTTTTCAGGTTTATGTGAAATAAAATATTTTTGATTTTTATAGTCTAGAAAATATTTTAACTCAATTCAAAAATCAAAAAGTTCTCACTTTGATTAACTATGTCACCACATAATAAATACGTTTGCATTTGTTTCTCTTATTTCATTCAATCGTTCACATGCAATTAAGAACACATTCAAGTAACAGTAGATACATACCCATTTGCATTAATCTGAATAAAAATAGTAAAAAACAAAAGTATTGCAAGTGAACGGATACAAGCGAAGCGAGGACTTTCCCACGTTATTGTACAATCAGCAAATAGATAGCGATATATCTAAATAACTTTATAACCGATATAGATAAACAATTAAACTTTATAATACCCTATTTGTTCATTATGTATTATAAACCCACAGACAAACAATAAAAATCATGTCTCGATTTAATATAAAGCTGTAAAGTCAAAACAAAAGGTAAGATAATTGTTTGCGGCCATATAAACGTACGTAGAACATAAAGTACATATACGTCCATTTCTGTAGGTATGTGCTTACTTAAAACTCTAAAGAATAAAGAATTCACAGTCATCCGCGGATTAACGAATGCTCCCGCTCCCGACAGCGGCTTACACACGAACAAGTTGTTTGACCAACAATTGTCGTAGATGCGTAGGCTATTCGTAGCGTGCTACGATTTTTTGTAGCACTTTTTGTAGACCCTCTTTTTTTTTTGAGGGTGGTAAATCATCCAATGACTTCTCCCGCTCTGGGTGGAGCGGAAGGGCGTGTCAGACTTTTACTGACTAAAACCCACCCGTGTTCCTTCAGTTGCCTGTTGCCAAGGTCCCTGGCAGGCATCGGTCCTAGCGGACCCCGCCAATTGTGCTGACATCTCTTTGAGGCGCGCGTGGAACACGACGCGCCATCGACCCGGGCCTGGTCCTGATCGGATGGCGAGCTACCCATTGCTCGCCGTCCGCAAGCCCGCGCCTATGGTGGCCGGGAATCCGCCTGGGATTCCCGACGCCCAGGGCGTCTCCAGCGGCGGCGGCGGTTAGGGGCGTGAGGGCGCAAACTTTGCCTCTCCCTCACGCGTTCCGCCTCCTCCTTCGCGAGCATTACTGCTTCGCAGAAGGAGGTAACTGCTTTGTAGACCCTCTACACTTTGTTTATACTAAAATCACTGTATTCGATTTTACGAATACAGTGATTTTAGTATAACAAAGTCTAGTAGGTATTAATATGATTTGTTTTTCTTTATTGTGTTCTATTTTGACTTGCAATAAATTAATATGAAATGGGTTGACTTTAACTGGTCATTATAATGGGTTGACTTTAACTACAATAATGGCGACTAACATGTAACAAATGTTACCGAGTCTAGTTTCGAATAAGACCAGGGGAATTTCCCCAGGGGATCGTAAAAGGCGACAAAAGGTCACGGGAGAGATCCTGTGATATCACTTATTGAAGTAACATCATCATTCCGTGGTACTACAATTTAATTTAATTTTTTGAACCAGTTATTCATAGTTTTTTTCTTATCAATCTTCCACCCCAATGGCGCATAGTTTTAGCACACGGTATGTCACATAGCCCACCGCCGGCGGGTACAGCCAACCGCCCAGGAAGCGCAACTCAACGCGCGAATAAGAAATAAATTCGCTGGCAAGCGTAACAAAGGTGAAGTAAAAAGGAAGCGTCCACCCCCTAGGCCATGCGCAGGCGCAGGGATTTATACACGTGCCTTATGGCTTCATGGGAAACGAGAAAAAATGGCAATTTCGAACGTAACGAATGTTGAAATCTATTCAACTTAAATGCATATGCATGCATGTGTTGTTTATGCGCGATGGTATATTGTTTTACGAGTATATGCAGAAGTAACGAGAATGCTTACTTATCAAAGATCCCGTAACAATTGAGTATTACATTTAGAAAAAACAAATGTGTGCTTATCTGTAATGGCAAAGGTACTAACATATTTGGACAGCGTAACGAGTGTTCAGTGGCTACATTCACCACCTTCGGCAGGAAGTCTGCTTTATACATGATGTTTTGTGTAAAGTTTTTTTTCATCTTTTATATACAGGAAGTTTATAACTTCGTATATTTAGTGCCGATATTACACCACAATTATTTGGTGCCGATAACCACAAATATTGAAACAGGTTGTACTTTCATTTCTCTAACTTTTTTTTTCATAAACATTTTTCGACACAAGCGAAACCATTCAAAATTACATGTAAACACACACCCAATTAATTCCAAAAAATATAAATCACAGGAAAATAGAGGTGTCCTATGTTCAGCGACATTGTTGGACGTGGAAGATATTTGTCTTACAACTTAGATAAGCATCAGTTCGCCATGTTGTTCCCACCTCCTGACCTTAAAATGTGTACGAATAACCACGCCATAACTTTGGAAATACAAGCTGAGACTAGATAATAATTAAAATTCCTTTTAGAAGAGAATGTGTGTATTAAAATGTAGCAAAATAAACTGTAAATTAAAACTGGTGAGTAGAGCGCTTACATCTGGTTTTATATTCAAGATTATAAATAATAGAAAAATATTTTTTGTTATCTTATTTAATTTATATAGTATGTTGTCGTTTTCGTCTCCTTTAACTTATAGAAACATTGTGCCCAAAAAAATAGCTTACATGCCGATATAAACATATTTTGACACTGAACAAAAAACGAATCAAAGAAGATGCTCGTCAAATGTTTGTACCAACAATTGTAGATGTGTGATAAGGTGCAATCTACATGATCTCGGACGTGCACACCATGTCTTTGTGTCTGTACACCCCTTTATATCGAGGTGTTAAATTGTTTAAATGATAATCGTCTTTACATTGTGCTACACACAAAAGTACAACTGTGTTTTTTTTATTTCGTTTCAATACGACACGACGCTACTTACGACACCTGAATTATTTCTCATAATTTATGGATTTTTATAAAATAAACTTTGTATGATCGTTAAATTACAAGTTTTAATGAGCATGATAATTGCAGCTATCTAAAAGCCGTACCTACTAATAATAATATTATCATGTAACCAGCTTAGGCATAGCTTAAATATGGCATAATCGTAAGATGGAAGAGGAAAAGAGAGCAGAAGGTTTTTTTTTTATGTTACTTGTTCGCTGCATGCCTTGGTGTCTAACTGTAACTACAGAAAGTATGACAAATAAAATAAAACATTAAAAACATGTTGTCATAATTAGAAATGAAAAATGGGAAAATTTTTCCATACCATTCATTATTCTAAGAACTCCCAGAAAGGGCTGAGGTCATTGCTAAAAATGAAAAAAAATTCAAAGTAAAAAAGACGTTCATATTTTTACAGTACGATAACGCTTAATCTTTTTTAGAAAGACTATGTGCGTTATCAAAAAATGAAAATATTAAAGTTAGAGTTTAGTAGGTATTTCTCGGGAAATGACAATATTAAAATTCCTTACAAATCGCTTACCGACAAATGAAGCCGTACCTCATTTAAGTGCCCAAATAACAAATCGAACTCATATTAATCGGTGCTCGATCATTCCCAGTATACTGTTATAAGAGCTGGTGGTTTGCGTACGAGTCGTACGACAAAATTATTCGTGCCAATTAAGCGGTGTCCGCGGGATGACACTCAACTTGTCCTTTGGGCACACGCCGCCCATTCATTCGCGATATGGAACAACGATGGTATAGAAAGGACGAGTTTATATTTTTATTTTATAACCATAGAAAATATATCTAACTAGGTTGCCCGCGACTTCGTCCACGTGTATCATGTTTCATCGTGTTTTCAAAATCAAAATCAACAGTCATTTATTCAAACTAGGCTGAGAATTAGCACTTTTCGAACATCAAAATTAATACTAAACTCGAAAGTAGCCTCTCCAGTCTCCAAATTCCAGTCGATTCAGTGGTTTAGGCGTGATAAGGTAACAGACAGAGTCACCTACTTTCGCATTAAATAATATTAGTGTGGATATGTCAAAGTACTCTTAAGTAGGTACTTACGTACGATGAGATCACTGATACTGTAATTCTGTTTTATTTCGACAATAAATCAAAGGTTATGTTTTAAACTTATAATTTATTATTTATGAATGTCATAACGTTGTTCACATTAATAAAGACAATTACAATATTTTACTTTAACCTTATTAGGTGTCACAAATTAATTATTTAAAAAAAAATGTTACCTACATTGCGTAGTTTTTTCCAGTGGATCTTCGTAAACTTAATGGACATCAGCCCACGCATTAAAAAAAATCGTTCTGAAATAATTCGACTCTAACACATTTTATAAGTTATCGCTCCGTTAGTCCGAGCCCCAGGTTACAAAGTAATAAGCAGTTAAACACACATGAGACTGCTTCCAATATTTCTACATAATTATTAACGAAATTGTTGCACATACGTTAATGATTGGCCGAGCACACTCTAATCATCGAGCATCTTCCTTGAACGACGATCAACCGTAATTCATGATTACGGAGAAAGTAATAACACAATGAAAAAGAATTCGGAAGCCATTTATGAAATATTTTAATCTGTACACATAATGCTGAATAATAGTCGAACACAAAGTAGCAATAGGAAGAAATAATATTTTTCATTTCCTGTTTGGTTTACTAGTGAATTTTGGAGAGCAAAGTTTTTGCATTGTGTACACGCATCCGTGGGAGCAACTACCTGGCACCCGCGGCGCTGTAATTTCTTATAAATCGACATCGAGTGAGATATCCAGGGCCGCGCTTCTCCCCGCTGAGAGCGAGCTGCGCGGGCGCAGGGGGGGAGGGGAGGAACGCACCTACAATGACACACAATAGCGCACATGATCTAGATTAGTGACGCGCATTGTGTCGCCAAAGGGTTGGGGAGCAGGGTACCCGCAAACATCTCCACTGTGATTTCGCACGATTCTATGAATTTGTAAAGAAAATAAATATAACTTTTGACAGGCGTCCACGCATCGATGCTATCGTTGTTTGTCGATTGTGAATTGAAAACAGAGATACAAATGAAAAATAATCCTTTGGCTTTCATACAAAATGTGGTTTCATCTTATCATAATCGATCATATTTTTTAAATGTTTAATTAAAAAGAACAAAGTTTTGTGTAGTTAATTTCATGAAAGCAAATAACCTGCAATCATACTTTTAGCTAAATTAGAGCTTGGGCCTGTCAAGGGCGGAAGGGTTGAAGTGTCTACAATTTGAAATATTCTAATAGTTTTTAATAACCCGCTTTTGACGAACATTAGACAACCGATAATTAAACCACTTTGAATGTTATGCAGAGATTATAATGAACGTTTCCGTAGAACTTTTAAGGGTTGTTAAGTAAAATTTAACCCTTCCATTCGCGCTGTTTGCTTGAGGCTATTACTTAAGAAAACGGTTATTAATTTTTATCATGTCGTGATGTTGTGAGAGCTGGTGGTGGAATCATGATATGCAATCATAAAACTTATTCTGGATTAAGCACATAAATACACTCTGTTTGCCCGCGGCTTTTCTCGCGTGTCTCAGAAATTGGGTTTAAATGTTTATTGATCAGTAATCTGCCATTGCGATTTATTTATTTGGATCGATGAAAACTCACAAGTGGACCTTTTATTATTTATATTCGTACGTGAAAGAGGGGTGAATAATATTATAGTATTTTTTATTTTGATGCTAGAATTAAACGGTTAAAAAAGTATAATCACCGATAAAAATCATAAATAAGACATTTGCATATAAAATCTAACAACAAACAAAATTCCACGATACATTATTAAAAATGGAACCTGTCCGCTTACGTCCATTAAGAGAGAAGTCAAAATATTTTATGGACGAAAATGTTAACACTTTTGTCTAACGAGATCACCCACAGAAGACACAAAGGGCACCGATGTAAATCTCGCCTTTTATACGCCGCAAGAATTTTTTGATGCAACATCATAAAATATAGACATATGAACAAAATACTAAATGGAATAAAATCCTCATCCTCATTCATACAGATTTAAAAAAAACTCAGTTCTACATTTCGGAAAAACTCGTTCCATGGTAATTTTTTATACGCAACCTGACCGCTGTCATTGTTAATTGTACCACTTGAACTAAAAAATGGATGAATGGGTCCGAACGCTGTCTTTGAGCACCCAACGGTTGACATTGTTGGGAGCGATTTGTCTTACAAGCTCAGATTCGATCTTAATATTGGATATCGTTTTTTCGCACCTCATGTCAATTATGGCTCGTATCTTTTATCAGTTTTTTATTAGAACCAATAGTTTTTATTCAGGATAAGTGCTCGTATGTTATGGTTACTTTATAGTTTTATTGCAGGATAGGTTACAGAGATACACAATATCAAGCTCTTTCATTCAAATGTACCCCTTTAAATCAATGCGTGGCCATTCATCACGCCGGTGACACTTCTCGCGTGGAACAGACACCACCAAGTCAAGTTAAAAACAACCAAAACACAACTCTAATATATTGTAATACAAACAGTATTCGGTTGTAGACCACTTGCTGTTAATTTACGGAACTAAACGCAGATGCAAGCATTATTGTGTACGCTGTATCTAATTAGATAATGTAATTAAATAAAATTCCATTCTCGCCTTTGGGTGGTAACCCTTTGGATATTCTTATCACCGTTTTAGGCCCGTTCACAATTTATTGACCTTGAAAGTAATTAATTACTTTATTCAAAAAACTGTATCACTATCGACAAACTCCTAACACGAGAAAACTTGTATCCACGAAGAAATAGGATGCTCAAAGAAAAAGGTCGTTGAACGTAATTGTAAACTCGATATGAATTTGATATACAACGTCATAAAAAGACTAAAAGCCATTCAAATAAAGTAACTTTTTTCCCAAAACTAAATGCAGTGCAGTGACGTACAAAAAAGCTGACGGAAGAGGATGGGACCTACCAATATTAGTTTTATATCTGGCAGAAAAAAGGCTCGACTTGAGAGGGCGATTGTCAATCAGAATAACAATAATAATGGGAACCCTTTGAGATTGACGAACCCTTTCGATTCTGCACCTGATGCGGAAGCTATTCGCACACGACGTGGGAACATTATTTTTCCGAAAGTTTGGACTTTTCGATACTGCCTTTTTCAAACTGTGTGAAAAATGCTTTTGAATACGTGTGAACTATACTACAGGTTCCTGTTTTTAATGTGGTTCACACAATAATATATCATTTGCCTTTACAAGCCTTTTCTATTGACAAATGCTCGAATTAGCTTTGTTCAGTAGTTTTTTATCGAAATGTAAGAACTTGCCTTAAGTTTGCAGTAGTTTTTAGCCATCCATTGTGATCGAAACTATCAGTGATAAATAGTTCTGTAAATACCTAGAATGCAAAGCTTTCGGTGAAGGTTACATGCCAGTACACTTATCAAGTTGGCACGTTGACGATACCTGTACTAACTGTCCGTCACGTGCTGAATACTGCTAACAATGAACTTGCGCGAATAAGAAGTAGACAATTCAATGCTAATCGAAAATTAACCTTATTCCATGGAAATAAAAGTGTTTAGTATCACTACCCGCATAATGTAGAAATACACGCGCCAGTGCATTAATGATAGCGCTATCTGTTACCTACACTTGACTCTTAAGTTCACAAGTACAAGAGATAAACGTTCAATGGGTAGGTATTCCTTGACACTGGAAACATACGCTATCTAGGTACTTCCAATTTTCGAGTTCTTTAATGTTTCAGTCAATGTATCTTTTTAGTCCTGAATTGTAGCTTTATTATCTTCATGTTGCTCTAAAGTCTAACCCGAGCACCACCAAAAACAATACCGAAATTCAGAAGACTTTTGTACTTAAAAGACAAAACGATGTAGTTCCGAGAATACATGATTCTGGATAATGTCACCATTTTATAGGCAATCCTGAAATTCAGGAATACACATTCTTATAAAAACTAAAAAAAATCGTTTCCAGGAAACCTTCCCGGCTTTTGCCGATGATTGGGAAAATAGTAATTAATTTAGCAAAACTGAACTAATTGATAATTTCACAAAAATGGTGGTCCTACTTGAAACCACTGATTTTCGGATGGATGAACTTCGAAAGCAGTCACAATGAACTGAATCGTACGGTACCTGCATACCCGTATCAAGTTCACATTTGTATTCAACAGTGGGATTCGTCATCATATTTCAATCAAATCAAGGAACCAACAATAAACATTAAATTAGAAGCATACTATTACGTCATTACTCGTCACCCTCACTAAAAGTCTCGTAATATGGCGGAAGCGACAGGTCCTGATAATTTGACTGCTGTCATAACAGCGGATACAAGCCACTTAAGCTTATTTCACCTAATTGAATCCTAGAGCATTAAGCTTCTCAAACCTATAATCCCTTTTATGAGATTCACGCCGACATTTTAAGGATCACTCCTTTAGCTGTCCTCTTCAGAAAATATTTTTTGTTACCATATAAATCTAGGATAAGGTGTATTATTTCAATTAAAGTTTTCTACGTAAGTCGGTTTAGGATTTGATTGGCTGTATAATTTTAATTGTGGGCGATTCGTTTAGATTTATCTTCTAATAATTCTTGAAGTGCATACTTTTCTTGCGGATTTCCTTTTGCTGGTTTATTTTCGCTGAACATAAATGTAAATATTTTTTAATTAACTACATTTTTTTTTATTGTTTTCCGCGATTAGCATGAACAGCTTTAATAATATCCCTGATGCGTCCTTTATTTTATTCTACATAGGGTTCTGCTTAATTCCAATATCTATGTAGGTAGGTACCAACATTTATTTCTAGCAACATTTTTATTTTTACTGCTGCTGTTAGTGTAACATCGATAGAAATTGAATGTACAATAAAATCAATAATTTCTATTGTAAATTATTACAGTAAGGTCACGCTGGGCACAGCGGTGTTCTATCTAAATCACTGCATTGCCACTGTCCTGTCTCCTAAACTAACATCTTCATCCCGTGTCTAAGTTAATGGTGCGATCCACTCACTACATTCTACTCGACTCGATGTTATTATGCAAAAATAATCGACTACTCGACTAATGTAACTGTACGAATGCGTGATTATACTTTCAACCTTTTTTTGTCACTTGATATTCTTGCACTTAAAGATACATTTAATTTGGTACATCTTATTACCTACACGTATTGAACAGCTATATAATCTTATTGCTTTTAACTCGATTCAGTTTGGTTCATTCATGTCAATTGGCACTATAATATTCAACACCTGCCTTATTGGACACTTTATATAGTCAATTGGCTCCTGTTTTAACTTTATATCGAGTCGAGTGTTTATATCGGTGGTATTATGTCACATCACTAGCTGATGTTCACATAAACACATGCAAAACGACATATTTACGAATGTTACCAGTGTTACCGCTTGTAAATGACTAGTTTATAAAGTACGTTATAAGAATCTACTGATATTTATTAGACACCCCAGTAGCCGATACTCACACATTCCGAGCTTCGAAATCTAATAAAATACATTTTCGGTATGTTTCCACCTTAAGTGCCATTAAAATGAAATAAAATGCATCGGTATCTTTAAAAGGTATTTTTTATTTAAATTGTTGTATATTGAAGCCACTAAAGTACGTGGTAAATGATGTTGCGCAATTTGAAGTACGAAATTACAACAAAAAAACGCTTGTTACAATGTGCCCTTAGAGAAACCCGGACAATTTCATACAAATCGAACCGCAGTGAAGTGTTTAAAAAGACGGAGGAAACGAAGAAAAAACGTAGCAATATGAGAGTTGGTTATTTGACGTATTTCATGCGGAAATCATTCTCAAATTGCACATCACAAAAGTGTATCTTCCGATTGCGAATGTTGAAGAAATTCAAAAGGTTTTTTAGTTTCTTTTTTTCAGTATGGAAGCATGCCATAGTGATGAACAAAAATAATAATTATAACTTCTTTTCATTCAACAATTTTAAAATACGTTTTTTTGCATTCAAAAATTTGGAATTAGCACTATCGTATATCACAATTCATATTTTCGTGTAAGACGATACTTTCGGCGGTCAAGTGGCCAGGCTTTCAACGCAATACAACTAATTATAACTTGTAATTATCTTCTGTTGAATCTGCTACTGGTCGACAGATGTTTTATTTTATTTTATTCTTAAGAAAGAAATAATTTGTTTTTTTTTTCAACACTACCTACTTTTAATTTAAATAATTATATTTATGTACTGGAAGAACTTTCTCCAAGTCGTTCGAATTTTATATGTGATATGCAAAATTATAATGTATAATACAAAGCAAGTTAAATAAAATACTATAAAATATAAAACTAAAAAACATTTTTTTTTTGTTTTTTTGTACATTGTTACGCTTCTGTCGACAAGTCTTTTTTTTTACTGTACTTTTCTTCTTGACTGAACTGGATGTTGCCAGTTGTCACAGTTTTTTTTTTTTTTTTTTTTTTAAAAACTTTGCCCCACACTAAGAATTTCTTCCTGTATCGTGGGTGCGTTTACAAACATAGAAACTCACATACACTAGATGCTTTTTTCAGCTGATATATTTCCTGGCTTGCTGAAAGTTTCTATAAGAGTACCTAAATTAGTTAGCACAGCACTTCCTTAATTATTTCAGCCATTAAAACATCCCCATTCCGATAGCACAACAGTGATAAATGCGCGTGAGTAACGTTACCATCCGTCTGTATGTGTCCGGCCTATTCATTTGTCCGAACTTTTCAAGTCAAAGAAAACTATAAAATAATACGAATACTGAATACTGAATGCATTATACTAATAAGAATACTGAAAGAAAAATTAAAATGTCTAGACTTTTTTTGCAAATGCCCGGCTTTTTTTTAAGACTTAAAATTTCGAAATGGTAACCCTACGCGTGACCCGGGCCGCGTCGATCACATCGCGGTTCCCAGCGCCCGCGCAGCCGAAGGAAGCCGATATCCGACGATTATTTATGTACGAGGACCTGTCCGCCGCTAGCCTTATTTCTTCTGAACGTAACTTATGTGGTAACTGTTGTAGGCATTTGTAAAAGGTTGAATGAAATTAAACGCAGATTGGTAGAAATAAAATTAGTTATCAAAATACATAATAGGTGATTAGCTTTCTATTCTCCAAATTACTTTTTAATAATGCAATCTGACTTGATTTACGTATAACTTCTACATTTTTTTACTTGTTAAATATCTGTGTTGGCTACCATAAATACCACTCTTATTGACAGCAATATAGTACAAATTACTCTTAATACCCAATCCAGTGTATAAATAATCTAATAACGTGATAATTATCAATAATAAAACGATAAATAAAGTCTTAAGTTCGGTGTTTAAGATCAGAGTAACATATGTATGGTAAATGTATTCAAGTATATAATGTACCGATTTGTAATAAATCATGCGGCGGTCCCGCGTCGGAACTGAGTCGGGCTATAAACCATTTGCATAAGTGATGGCCCTCACTTGTCCCGTATCATTGTACCAATTACGTCTCTACCTACCGTACCGCCGCACAAAACAGTTTTTAGACGTATTAAAATTACGAAATTATGTGAAAAAGCCAATCATTATTTTAATTTTTAATGTTGCTTGAACAGTTCACTTCAACCATCATCATTTCAATGTTGCACGAACATTGAAATTATGATGGTTATAGCTCATCTAAAGAAAAGGCCGTCATTCTAAAATTAATTTCACCGATTAATTTCCAGACAACCATTAATTATAAATACAATAACAGTGAAAGTGAGAGATTAATTGAAATATAACAAATGAACGCACCTATTGAATAGTTTGAAAGAGATTATAGAAAATTAACAATAACAATCGTTTAGAACCGTTTGTATCGCAAGTTGAGCGATTTACGAACAATAGTGCTTACAGACAGAGCAATAAAGAGATCTATGCCAAACACTGGTTAACTGATTCAGCGAGATAAAGTATCAAGACAGTGTATAAACAAACTTTTTTTTTATATCTAGCATTTCGAAGGAAATTGAATCATTGAATTGGTAAGAAGAAAGGGTTTCTTAACAAAACGAGAAACGGATAAAGTGAGCCCAATCTCAAAAGAAGTTTTATAGGTAATCGATATCTAATATTAGATGGCAGTATAGTGCAGGCTAATGTTAGCTTATCAAGTTATCACCTACATAATTTAGCTTGGTTTTATTTAATCGTAAAAGTTTCATACTCTAATATTTTATCATTAGAAAATTAAAAGCTTTTATGGAAAACATTGTATCCATTTTGTAAGGACACTTTAAAGTATTTGCTATTCGATTGTTCTAAATCAAAGATAAATAAGTACGAGCAACAGCCCAAAGTACACAAAAGTACCCTAAATAAGTGTGCCTTATCGTCGAGTATTCGCAAATATCACGAACACAACAAAGCTCACGTGCCCCAAATAATAAGATTATCGATACAAAGCGCTGATAGAATTAATAGTTTCCGGAATTTGGCGAAATCATTCGATTCTATTGTGGATTGTAGCAAGCTTTTTATACAAAACGGAAGCAAATAAAAGCAGCGTAATGTAAACCTCAGGTTTTTAAATAAAGAACTAATCTTTTATTCTGAAAGACGGAACACGCAGCGTTCATTGTAGCGCCCGAACAGTTTCCCACGTGCCTGCCAGTGTTGCCGATCGTAAAAATATTAATCGCAATTACGTGAGTTAACGTCTGCACTGACTCGCATTAGGTTTAATTACTCGTTAGCTTCCTCTTCTATCAGCATTTTCCATAATCGTAAACCACAATCTGCGATTGCATATAAATCTGTTTGTTTTACACACGGACGCTACGACACGCGAGCTATTAAAAGTTTTATTAAGCCTAATGTTAATTTATGTTGGACGACAACATGAGATATCGTGCAAGGCCTTATACGAGTATGCTAGGACGAACTATTTACTGAAACCGTCGTAATTTTCTAGAAGCTTTTCCTTATCTGTTTAAAGTTGGAAACTGTTTCAGAATTTCATTAGTTTATATAGCATCCAAAATTGATTTATAGTTAGTTATATTTGAACAAATTATTATTCTTCTCTTCTTCTTCTTTTAGTGTGGTTAGTGATTAGTGACGGAGTTTTAAAGCCGCCCAAAGACCTCTGACTTGGCTTCTCATGCCACTCATATAAAAAGTACACTTTGTAAACAAGCTTATTACAAATTATAGGATTATATCCAAGATAAGAATGCTTGGAAACATGCTGGTCTTGCTCCATAGGACGATTTAGTGTCTGGACAAAATCAAACTGATAGCTAATTTAGTTTTTTTTTATTTTTTATTTATTATTTGTATGTACTACTTGTAACAATGTTAGGACTATTGTAATATCGTATACTTTTACAATCTTTGTGAATATGTGAGCACCATGTATCTGGTAATTAATTTATTCATTATTGCTCCATTTATAATTCTTTTTACCTTTTGTGGTACAGTAATCTTATTATAGATGCATCGTCTTCACATATAATTATATAATTAATGTATACAAAATATTGTAAAACATTTTTAAAAGAGTAACGGTGGAGTTTCTTGCCCATTCTTCTCCATACGAAAACTACCTTTTGGAAGGGGCAACTAGAATCAATTCTATTTCTTTGTTTGACGTTCAAAAGTGCCATATTATGTGCCTATTTGAAATAAATTATTTGACTTTGACTTTGTTGAGAAATATCTCTGGCATGCCGGTTTCCTCACAATGTTTTCCTTCACGTTTTTTAAGCAAGTGATAATTATACAATACGCACATGGATCCGAAAACTTGAGACCTGACTTGACAGTCCGACGCCGACGGTCATAGAACTATTTATAATTATTATAAGAACGGTTAAAACTGCAGTTATTAATGCGTAAAAATATTTGCTTCTCTTTTCTAACATTATAATACCTTTGTAAATTATTTCTAAGATTTTATGTTAATATTTTACTAATTTTATACTGAATAAATATATTCTATTCTTTATTCTAGATAATGCACTAACAAAAAATTTGGAACAATTAACTGTCAGCTCTACAACAAGCACCGCACTCAGCACAGCCGTGTGTGTCACAATAAATGGTACCATTTTTATTCGTCGCGAGCTTCTTTGTCCTTTATCAGTGTCTTTTTATTCGCACATGTAAATGCATTTAGCTCCCACCTCCTTATCTTGGTGAACACCATTAATCTTGTATAACAATGTACCGGAGCTGCGTTTGCGCATCGATGGCTTAATCAAGCTCGCTGGCCGTATCAGTACTTTTTTAAATCTACGAAGATAAAATAATTCTGCACGGCTATCTCTACGAGCCTTCGTATCTCGTATACCGTTGCTTTTGATAATGGACTTAAAGGTAATTTATTTATTTTCACACTTTTATCGGAATTTGCGTTCAGCTTTTAGGTTCTATAGCACCTTGAAATGTGAAATCTCGTACTGAATTAAGTTTTGTTTTTAATGGTTACTTAAATCTTTAAATGATAATATAGTCCTCCTTATCGATTTCGATAACGGCGACCCTTTAAAACTATTATTTCCTAGCGTGTGCCCTAATATGACTCGCTAGACCGAATAATACAATATCGATACCGAGACCGATAATACAATATCGATAATACAATACAGATCGATACCGATAATACAATATCGGCCAATGCGTTATGATACCTTAAGAGCCAGCCTACGATATTATAAACTAACCATAGGCATCCTTTGCTTTTAAAATAGATTGTAATACGTCATAATTTAATATCCAAAATGAAAAGAGAATTAAACACACCTAATCTTACTGGTTTTAGTTCTTCCCATCACATTGGTACTTTATAATTATCATAAATATAATAATTATGAGGAATCGCGAAATCAAATTCAAGAAGAGCTTTCTTTACAAAGCTCCTCTTCTTCCTTTAAATTACTTCGTTTGGAATGCTATGAGCTTTACAAGCGTTTCTATTTTATCATTGGAAGTTTATCGTACTATAAATATCAGGATAGTAGTCATTCCGCTGACAGTTAAAGCGCTGGTTAAAGCTTGTAGGGGGATGTGAACCGAAAACTTACTGAGGAATTAACTTGCGCTTTCCCATTTCTCCAACGAATGTTGATGATAAAAAAATCGGATTAAAACCACAAAGTATATTTGTATTCAATTGTATATTTTCATTTATATTAACGTTCTTTTAAACATATTTACATCGTGAGTAATGCTACTCAAATATTTTTATACAGAATGTACAATCACAGCCGTAACAATAACGTAAACATTTACAATAGCTTGTTGACTATTTACATACAATTTATAATTTTTCTAATTTAATAAGGCAATAAATTACTCAAGAGTTCCTTAACTCAGAAGACTAGACATCACGCACATAACTATACTTGCTGTTATTTTACTTGTGCTGCCACCACGTTATAGCGTCAAGTAAGTCATCTTCATCCATAGGACTCACTTGTTCGTGGGTCTGGTAGTTATTCGGGATGTAACCACCTGAGTACGCAGACGACACTCCAGAAGAACACTCGGAACCAGCTGGCGAAGGCACTGAGTCTGAATACGGAGAACTTCCATCGAAAATTCCTTCGTCAATTTCGTATGGCGCTTGAGACGGCACAGTTTGCATGGTTCTTGTCACACCGTGTGCTGCATCGCTTTCATCAATCATGTTTTGCAAATACCTGATGTATTCCACAACCATTTTGAGAGTGTCCACTTTACTGAGTTTCTTTCCGGATCCACGACGCGCACCTCCTGACAACGCAGCGATAACAGCAGCAGGCAATCTCTTCCTCAGAGCATTGAATCCGTCGTTCACTTGTTTCACACGATTCCTTTCCCGAGCATTCCTTCTCGCGATTGAAGCTGCTTGAGGACCGGTGTACGCGTTGTTCTTGTAATTATACTTCTTCTTATCAGTCTGCATGTCCGGGGTCAAGTATTTTCTTTCAGGAGCTGGTGCAATGGCCACCATTCTCGGAGCGTCACTTTTTACGTAAGCAACGTGATACTCGGAGGGTTTGTGTTGAATTCCTTGAAGCATTTTGATGAATGATTGCAAGGACGGTTAGATGCGCACGCGGCAGGTAAAAATGATAGAGAACTTTTGGGAGCTTCGATGTAGTCGACCACAGTCTACTGAATGAGCGCAACGGGCAGCCGCACAGCGTTATATGGGCCCACCTTGTCCAAAAAAATGGATGGGACCCCTCACTCCCCTACTTTAAATCATTTTTTTGGGATCGTACCTGGAATATTCGTTCAAAGGTGTACTGCATTGGACCTGTACACGTGCCATTGAATTTAAATATATTGACCGTGATAGATTTGAATCAGTTTGATTCGTTTTTGGATTATAATTTGATCATGTTAAGAATTGTGAATATAGTAACTTTATTGATGTTATTATATTTCAAGAACTTATCCAGTAATATTCCCTGCACTTAAAAATATTACGCTCTTATCTATTTAAGAAACAAATTCAAAGATTATACGTTTATATCCCTCTCTTTATAGCCGAATAATTATTTACACAATATACGAGAATATTTTTTGCAAAAAATGGATCCAAAAAGGAATATGTGGTAATCTGTGTTATGAGCCATAAACGGCAAAAGTACGCATGTCCAGTAGCTACATGAGCTCATAAAATAAGTAGTTAGAACTTATCTCCGTGTTATCTTTAAGTTAACTAATATTAATGCTGGCCAACAATGTAAAACATAGTCAAGAAATTGTTGAGAAGAGAATTTTAATATTTCAAAGGAACAACAAAGAGCCATGGCGCCTGTGGATCAGCTGTTATTTTCACTGTTACGTAAACAATATAACTTTCATTAAATTCATTTTAAGGGCACAAGTGGAAACCCATGCGGTCTGCAGTACAAGCTTTGAAATTTATTACGGTCGGTAAAATAAAAATTCAAGAGACGAGTTGCTTTGTATTTAGAGTAACAACAATGAGACCGTAGCCAATAGGGATACCTACAACAAAACTTCGCGAACCACTTCCAAAAGGTGAAAAGGTATTCTATGGCTTATGAAGTAAGGTTGAATATCAAAAATGATACTTTTTCATTAACACTTGAAGCTGTGAGGACTTTAGAATCTGCACACTGGGCGGCATTGCCTTCAGTGAATAACTGAAAAACGTTACCTTAATTTAGAACGAAGCGGCAGTATTTTACACGCTCTTCAATAGTGAAGGGCTCGCCTTTGTCACATCCATTGTCCTTTAAAAAGATTACACAAGGAATGTGGGCCAGGCCATTGAGACAGAGGGAAGAATGAATTGTTTAGAAGCTTTCAATCATCCATTGAAGAAGGCGCTAAAGCTATTTTAATAGACTCGGTGTCGCCTCCAAGAAGTTATTCGTATTACATTTTGGCCCATGGTTCAACTTTTTACCTGTATTTTGTTTTTTTTTTGTCTCGCTACATTCGATGGGCAATATAACAATTTGCAGTCATATGTAAATTGTTTTATTAAGGGGTTATACGGTGGGTTACACATTTTTTGTTTCCTATAATATTTACACTTGATCTTGCTGGAAGTAAATAAACAATACACGTCAATTAGTATAAGCTAAGAACCTAGAAAAATTCGTGAACGTGAATTCAATAAAGTTTTTGAAGTCGTTGATGAAGATTTTTAAAGATTTGTTGTATGTTTCACATCTGTAACAAGGACAGCGACTTATATCATTTATATACACTTTTTCCCCAGAGTCATATAACTTCTCACATATGAACAATCAAATCCCAGAACGAATATTAAGACCATCAATCATCTTAGTTCAAAATCTCCTTCCTGCAAGTGAATTCGCAAAATATAATAAAATTGTGGGAGTGATACATCGAAGCACAAAATACGGACACAATGGCACTGCGGGCGTGCTCACAATACTATCGTCAAATAACATTTAGCCAGCCCACACCTTAGAAAATCGCAAAATAGAGACATCTACTGAACACAATGAGCTACGAAAGAGCAAACGGAACCATAACCAATAATTACAGTCTTTGTATCATTCATACTTTGAGATTTTAAAACGAAACCAACAATGAACTGAAAGGACCCCATTGTGAAAATTGCAATGGAAATACATTTTGATTGAGCGTCCCTAAATAGCGAAAAGAACATCGTGTCCGAGGAGGCAGTTGATAAAGTCATCTACTTGTTTATCACCGCGTATATACAAGGAGATAAAGCCTAGAAAAAGTGTGCAAGCGTCTGTCCCATCGACGCACACAAAAAATAAAGTCTTGTTTAACTTGCAAAATTAATGGGCTGTTATCCTTATTCGTCGGCCATGTGCCAACGAAAGTGGGCACTAACTATGTGGGCAGTGCACTAGTAATAAACTCATTGGAAGGATTATTGGTAGACAAGGAGCGATCGGTTGACAGTTCCATTACGTGGCAGAGCCTAGCTAATATTTATATACCGTTGGGTCCAGTCGATGCAGATACGCGGCCCGGTGGTCCCTCGTGTATTGGAAAGTCTTTGATCGATAAAGTTGTAACTTTAATTACTAAACTGGAACCGAGGCTTGCTTTAAAAGGCACCGCGCCACGCGTCGAGGACCTCCACAGAATCCGATTTCTTGCTAAGGTTGGGGCAAAAATAACTACAAGTCCTTCAGCTTTATACCTACACATTCACAATTTTTATTGCATTTAAATCTCCTGTATACTATATCTCCGATTACTGTACAAAGAGGCGAGGATTATTCTCAATTTGTTCTGTCCAGCTTGTAATTCTTTTTTGTAGACGGCAGCCAACTCGCTAACATGGCTTCAATAAATATGAATCGGTGAAATTTATTTGCACATTATATTTGCGTCTAGCAAAGTTCAAAATTATCACAAAATCTTTCTTTTTGAAAATACGAACATTGCCTTATATATAATTAAAGATATCGATTAACATATGCACTCTTATACTCGTATATCCACCCTTTACTTGAATCTGCTTTGCTTTGAATTCTTGTGTCTATTTTTTATATCTAATTAAAATGAACTTAAACTTGAATAAGTCAAAGGCGACCCAGTCATGAAATTAGAAACAGAGAACTTTAAACGCCAATTATAATACTGACATTCATAACTTTCAAGATGATTCGAAAGGGTCAAATAGAGAAATGCTCACCTACATAAACAGATGCCGGAGCTAATATTATAGACGATTGTTTGCCAAGAGAAGTGTTTGGCACAAGCCATATAGTAGGCGCAGGCGCACCTTGCCAACATGTGTGCAATCCTTTCGCATCTGCCGATCTTGCACTGATTTTTATATGAATAATATGACGAATTATGTCTGAGCTTTTATTTGAGATGGCACCTTTCCGGATGTGTGCATCAGCAGCGGATGTTGCCTTCTCTATGTCGGTTATATATTGCGAAATACGATGACAAACATTTTTATCGTAATTCATACGTAGGGTAGTCATATTATATACCAAATAAGTGTTACTATTAAATACGTTAGTATCAATTTTATATACGTATTGTTAACCTCTAAACCAACACAGATTTTTTACAACATAATGGCCTGCATTACGCCAAAAACCGCAAATCCGAACCCACATTAAGACGTCAATAGTGACATACCTATCGATCCTCCACGGGGGCATGTCTTTAATAAAGTTATACGCATGACAGTGCGCACAGAATAGCGCATTGTTGTGCAACACTGCGTGCCCCATTGACATATTAGCTTTTTAGTAGCCTCTTCAGCCATTGTGTACACATGTTTACAGTACACCCACACGTGGACCATCCTAAATCTCCTTTAGCATATTTTTTTTTCAAACCTTTTCGGAATTCTCGCTGTGTGTTCCGAAAATTGAATTAGAAAGTTTTTAATGTGATATTAAATGTTATAAACAGTCATTATCTGATCCCCACGATCCGCGGCGCGTCCCGCAGAGAGGCGCAAATTTAAATTCAATTAAGAAACTATAACCGTAAATACATACTTATACTCAAGCTTAGAACTAGTTAGAGCTGCTTCGTAGCAACAGCTTAATTATTATTTTAATGGAATATTAAAACTCTTAACATAACTCATTGTTTAAGGACTGTCATTAGAGGCAAACCGCGGCATCACGGCGTTTAGAGCTATTAAGAGGGTCGTTTAAGTGAGGTTATTTCACTAAAAGTATTCATTTGTTTTGTTGGAGTGGCAACGTTGAAATATTACACCAATCCTCCCGCCCTGCCCAGCTTTAACGGTCTTACGTCCCTAAGATGGCCCCTAAACGTTTTCAAGTCCCTTTTGTTTTACTCCAGTCAAAACAATATTCGATCAAATAAATTATTTATTCAATAAAACTATTAAATAAGAATTAAACTATGAATTTTAGTGTCTATAAAAGATTTCATACTTATTTTACCTTTATGGCAAACTTGAAGCAATCAACAAGTCGGCTCTTTATTTTTAGATGCCAATTATGTTTGTTCACATTATCTCGTTGCAGACCGTGGAGTTTGACTTTTATAGGGCCTCTACAATCCCCGAAGGTTCACGGGGCTGTAAGTAGCCGAACATGGCGATATTTTTCTCTGCCAATGATGGAATGACACGAAATGTTCGCGAGTTATTACCGAGCAACGCCTTGCACGACTGAAATTGCTAGGCCACTGTAACCTGCGCCGGACCCGCCTACGCACTAAAAATCTTTACGATTATTACAATAATTACATGTATCCTGCAATACCATTGACAGAATGAAGATTTAAATCACTGTGCAGTAATTAAAAACAAAAACGAAATATTTCCAATTGTATGTACTTCCTTTCAGTGTTGTTATCTCTTTCTATAATGTCACTACCTCGGAGGTCACAGACAAAGTCGATCGTAAACCAAATGGGTAATTAACCGTAATCAAATTAAATGCGCGCGCAACAAATTAAATGCATGTATTAACAAACAAGACACCAATAAAACGTAATCAGGAGATAAATAAGAAAAATAACAACCATCACTTACGGACCACCAGTGCTGAGAAATAATTCAAACTAATGAAAACACGCGTATGTCATCGCCTAAAGATACCGATGCTCATTACCTAATTGATCGTAACGCGTTATTAATTCAAATCATATGAACTTATCATTACATATTCAAGACCAACCTCGGGGTGGTCCCCAAACAACCAAAGAGGTACCTTCTAAAATGAAGCATTAAAAATCGCTATCGTTAAGGTCAGCGTGTCTACTGTTACAGTAGGAGACTATAATCCATGATGCACCGTGAAAATTTATGACTAATTTGTTATGATTTTTTAGTCCGAAGTTTAGTATGAGAAAAAACGTGGGAATTGAAAAATAACGTAAGATATAACCGGGCTATTCTGAGACCAACGGATATTATTCCGTTGCGTTTTCAAACAAACGGTTTCAGTTTAGCTACCGCAGTGCCGACGAATAATCTTAATTACCTCACTAACAAGAGTACCATAGTAAATTGACGTATTGTAATTAGGTGAGACTAACAAATGTAATTATAGTAATGAAAACCCCACTTACGCCGTCAAGTACAGGTATTCAAATAAATTCTGAAACTACTTACAGGCTTCAATTATGTACAGGTACACCTTATTAATTTTGAAAAACTTAGGTACTATGAGTGGGCAGAGGAGAGAATAATAGCACCTCATTTACACAAACCAATACTTAGCATTAGTAATAAATTAGTCATACTCAAAGTAAAGTAAGCATAATGCACGTGAACGGAAACATTTCTCAGACTCATTAAAAACCATGCCCACTCTTTTAATACATCAATACCAGTAAAAAATACTGTCACGTCAACTGAATGAAAGATTTCATTAACGTTGTATAAGTATGACTGTGTAATGCGTACGGTTTCTTTAATGGCCAGGAAAACTTACAGACGTGATTGAATTCGCAATAACCAACACATTTTGTTCTCCGAAATAAAGAGTAAGGATGATCTTCAAAAATACAAAAAAAAAGTAAACATGTTCCCAGTCTTTGTAGAGAACAAAGATTTTTTCATCATATGTCCTTGTTTTCGATAAGGCATGGAAAAACGTTGGCTATATTAGATCAACTAACTGTTGCTCGGGAGTTCATCTGCGATTCAGGATGAAAAGTAATCTATGTCTTTCCCAGGTCATGGTCTACCATAGTGCCAAATTTCATCCAAATCCGTTTTAGCGTTAAAGCATAACAAACAAACTCACATTCGCATTTATAATAATAATATTATTTTAGTTAAGATGAACAGGTTTTATCACCCCTGAAAGATTTCCTAGTCACTACAACCAATTGTTGCTAAAACAAAATGTTTTAAAAGTACTTGAATACTTGATAAAGTCAGTAAGTTTAATTTAAAAGAACAGTAAGAAACATTACAATGCATAGGTGCCCGACCCCACGTCACCCGACATATGACACTTTATGCTCTCTGCATTTTTTACCAGCTCTTCATAAAGACGTTAAATGCTCTTAGGAGACATTTAATACTCCATTAAAATAACACTGGGGCCGTGTTATAAAGGATCTCAACCGGGAATATATCTCAATTTTAGTTTGAAGATTACGTTTTTAATAATTCCATAGTGTGTTAAATATCAGGTTTTATTAAAATTCTAGAGCTGGGATTTGTTAAACGATTCTCACTACGTGGTTTGTGACTGTGTACTTTTAGTATAAAAAAAACACGGTTGCATTGCTAAAATCTAGTTATTTTTACTGCAGTTATGTTTTCTTTGATAACCAATCCAATTTCATGAATAGGATGTTTCTCCTTCGTTACGTTAAAACTCAATAACAACTTTATTGGTTTAACCAAACAATTTATTAAGTTTATTAAGTTGTCAAAATTCACACTCTCCCGTTGTTTTCACACCAATTAAATATGCGCTCGATACTGATACCAACAATCTTGTTAATCTCTTGTATCCACCAATCATATCTTATTGGTTTTCGTGAGAAATATTTTGGACAACATCGGTCGATGAAACGACGGGGTAAACTTGCGAGTAACAAACTGAACAAGAAAAGACATCAACGCGAACACTACCTACTAATGCTTCATTCATTAAACTTGTAAAATCAAGGAGTATGTTTTAGAAGGGAGCAAGGAAAAACGCTTAGATGGAATTTATATAACAAAGTTAACAACAAACTAATGACTCATTTGTAGTTTCAACTATCGACTAATGAATTTTAATTCTTGACTTAAACATGAACATTGAATAAAAAACAACCTCTTCCAAGGAACAAAATTCTTACAATTCCAACATATTGATGGAGGCCTTCATTTTAAATTTCAAAATAAAATGAGCAGTCGAAAACCAGAAACTAATTAGTGAGACCAGAACCCCTTTGATTTCTTGAACTTTTTGTAGCGAAAATACAAATAATAATTTAATATTCGTTGCTTTTACTACCCTCGGTTTAAAACCGCCAATTACGGTACCTCAGGCATAAATCAAGGCAGTATTTGTTCTGATCTTAATTAAAATGCTCCTGGATGCAATTGTCTGGGATACAATCTGAACTAATTACCTTTGTATTCAAACATGTACTCCCGTATAGGTTAACAAAAAAATAAAACGGGTATCTGTATCGCACGAACATCCATTTACTCACGGTATGCGTAAGTGAAAGTAATATATGTAATTATCTCTAAAGGATATCATTTACTTTAATTGTTTTCATGATTGCATCATCCCGAATTGATTACTTTTGTCACCACTCTTAAGTTGTAATGAAATCTTAACCAGTTCATCAGTTCATTGTTATTATCACAATTTAAGAACTTTACAGCTTTATTTAGGACTTGACCAAATTCAGGCCATTTATTGAAGTATTATGTTACTGTTGTCTTTACATTAAGTTTATCAAGCTAATCGTTCCGATTTCTTTTGGTACCTTACAATTATGAGCCTCCTTGCTAGGTTTTTGCTCAATAATCCATTAAAATAGGTCACCTAGTTTCAGTATCTATACATATTATAAATTCAATTCACTTTTCGTGTTTGTCTGTATGTTCGTGTTGTTTTTCTTTTAAACCACGCAACAGATTTTTATGAGAATTTCACCATCGCTTAAAGAATTTATTCCGGTAGTTTTATGTGTATAATACGTTAGTATTAAAGTTACATATAACTAAGAAATCTCAATGTTTTGACAAGTCGTAAAGCGGGTCGCTAGTTATTTTAAAATATATTTTACTTTCTCATAGTTTCTCTCAGAATAATTGAAGATCAACGCTCAAAGTGACGATGATGAATCAGAGCTGCGAACTGAAAGTGATTGAATGACACTTGTATTGAATGAATGGGATGTGTATGCACGAGCCGTGTCAGGTTGCTAGTCACTTGTCTCGGTCACCTACTAATACATTTCCATCAAATAGCACAAGTCAATCAAATAGGGCTGGAAGATAATCTACTGATATATGTATCTGTATTTGGCATGATATTAGAACGATTAATAGAACACTCAGATAACACATACACAACATATATAAATATGATGATGTAGAATAAACTATTTTATTTGATCCAAAAGTAATAATCTGAATTTATGAAACTGTAAATAACAATTTAGTAATAAATAACTGAATAATTCCTGTAAGCTATTTTTTCTAATCGAAGTAACAGAATAAAATGGAAGTAGAAAAGCTTGGTTTAAAACTTCGAATCTGTGTATTCGAATACAAACCGGCCTCAAAGAAAAGAATAAAGGATAAAACAACAGATTTGTTTAACTAAAATACAGGGTTTTTATCTACCAGCAGCGGTTAGCTTTAGGCTATTTGAATAGCAAATGATGTATCCATTTCGGGTGCGATCATCTCTCCGATATCCGATACTAAATTAATACTCTTTTACTTCGATTAACAAACAGATATTTGCATATCTCGATGATGCATTTAGTTGATTTCTTCTGATATGAAAATAGTTAACCATTTTTGATACTTTTACCTGTGCCGCAAGAAAAGACTTGAATTTTAATGTTTTTAAGAAAGGTTATTTTGAATGTACTGGACTGCGAATTCATGAAATTAATCTCTCTGTAATTATTAATAATGAAGTTATAAATCTTGAGATGAAATTGAATAATAGGCACAACCCGCTATTAGGTTCAGTGATTCACTACACTGTTATTTTTAGCACTTGGTACTATTTATTTGTAAACGGCTAAAGTATAGATAAACATCCAAGGGTTTAGAGGGCCGAATCTAGTGCTGCTGCTTTGTTTAAATTACCTTATATTTTGTTATAATTTTTTTTTTCTGACCAAAGTATCAAAACTTATTCATCATTGTTACTATCGTTTAATCCGGTGTTTATTTGTTTTGCCAAAAACAAGCGAGTTGCCAGGATAAATAATAGCTTAATATCACGTTGTGTCGGCGGAGGTGGCTGGATTCTCGGCTCCACGCTGCTTCGGAGGCTTGCTTAGCAAATGTATGTTATTAGCAAAACCGAGGCTTTAACAAACAACTGCCTGTAACAATAGCTCCACGCAACACCTACTGAGTTTATAACTCGCGCCTGGGAACAAGGATCCCTAAAAAATGCTTCACACAAGTACAAAAAAATTTCAACAAGATATTAACACCACCTTTTAATATCCTCATCTTCTGTGTTTATCTGACTATGCATTAAAAATATCAGACAAACGTTTGAACTAATTTAACTTGCATATTCATAATTGTATTGCATTAAGTAAAGTTTCATCTAGATATGCCATCAGCAAAACGAAGTAAAGGCACGAGTGTCTGTACTGCCATAAAGTGTATAACCACTTAATATTAACCAGAGAACCAGAGACTTTAAGTGATTCCGCAGTCAAAATGTTAAAAGATAAAAATATAATAAAATAAAAACTGATGACAGATTTAAAATTAGATACATATCTCGCGTGCTTTTTCAGTTGCTTCTTTTACATTTTCGAAGTAATCACAACGAGAGATCGGCGAAAATTATAAATATTACTTTTATGTTAATTTATTATTAATAGTCTTGTATACGCCGCAATCATTGCGTTTACATTTAATATCATTAACAAGGTTGGTTACCGACTTCCGCTGAAAATTAAATTTGAAGCGCTGCGCTGCAGCAGATGATGAAGGCTCCTGAGAAGTATGTAAAATTCTGACGCTAAATTCAAAGTTATTACAAAGTTTCACTATACTTATTTCAGATATAGTTAGAGTAGGTACCTACTGAGAGAGAGATTACCTACATATTATGGCATATCTTTACATTGTTCACATTCAACAACAACGTATAATAAACGTTTGGCTTGAAGCTTTACCACAATATAAGTTGCGCTGAAAGGCCACCCATCTAGCGCCCCACGCGGCGTCCACCGCCACTGTGACGGATCCCGGACACGCCCCTCATTTGTTATACAAATTTTATACTACCCTCCGAGCTAAACTACTAAAAGCCCTCAAAGTCGCTTAATATTGCTTAGGAGCTGCGAGTCTGCGACTAATACAAAATCATAATCGGACCTTTTGAATATCTGATTCAGGAGATTACATTTTTCTGCGGTTTGAGATATTGGTAATGGAGCCATTCAAAACCGTTTGAATTTTAGGTTTCTTTGGCTCTAAAGCAAAAGCATTCATATTTTCGCCAGATGCACATTCACAATTCTACAGATTGTATTCAATGTTCGTTTGTATAGCAAAGATTTCCAACGAACTTTAGCTTCAAAGTCTAATCTTGAGTAACACAGTCAAGATATTGTTTAATGCAGAATATTGCTCTCACGTATTTGAAAGCAATATTAAATCCAATCTTTTCCATATGACTGCCAGTGCAAACAGTAAAACAACTACTGATCCGTACGCCACAGCCAATGTTATAATCCGATGAAGGCCGTGAAGAAATTTCATTACATTCTCTATCACCCGAGGACAATGCAATTGTACGGGGGCAATCGAGATTGAGACGGCAGGACCGTATTGCACACCAGGCCCCCGGCTGGTGGTGGTACCGCTCCTTGATTAAATAAACCTTCAAGAGAACGTCACGCCGCCGGCCCCACGTGTCAGTCTTCGGCATATCGCACGGGCTACATACACGCGTGTCATTCACTCGCTCGCCATTATTTACCATTCAACAACGCATTATTGTTTTTCCATTACTCACAATAGCACCTACCGCTTTAAAATCTCCTTAACTGTCTGCACCTGTTTCTACTCTTTTTGTTTTATGACATATATCACGGTTCTTATTCTGAATTCCTGACCCAGTTATGTTAATGTGCAACAATGAGATTACGACATTTTTATTCATCGTTTAGTTTTATTAGGTCCTTAAATTGAGTCATTTCAGGTTTCGTTATCAATTTCATAAATAATACCAATGGCTATTCTGTTCTTTATGAAGATTATGCGCATGAGTGACATTTATTTAAGTAAACTAACGATGTTTACTTTTTGCGGAACATCTTCAGGAGCTTCTATTAATATTCATTACATCAGGCAAGTTGTTTATATTTTTGCCTTATAGGAGAAATGGTCCAAGTTGCAACCTTGAGGCACTCGCAGCGGTTCGCAGCAATTTGTTAAGATGTAGCAGCTATTTGTCTACAAGAAACAACATTTATCACTGACGTGTGCAGTAAAGTTGGATTCTTCGTCTACTAGTCTCAATTTATGATAAGAACTATTGTGGAATACCTAACTCGCCAGCGTTTTATTTATATGTTATTTTAAATATCCCAGTTAATACGATACAAAGACAGTATTAAACACTTAATAGGAGACTGCAAAAATAAGTCTCTAGATGTATTCCCTAGATAGACTCTAATGTATCGATAGTACGCAGACGTGTCGTAAGTAGATAAATAATACCGTTACTGATGTCATTTTGATAAACTTGTGGGTACCTGCTAAATAAATAATTATGTAAATTAAAGAATTCAATAATTATGTGCATTGACGTTAATAACATCGAATACGTAATTAAAATATGTTAGGATTTCAAATAAAATTACGAAAGCCCACATTTCGTTCCGCCCAAAATTATGACTTAATAAAATCTAACGTGTGCCGTAACTCATAAGTGATAAAAGGAGCTATGACAGCTATGCTCCTCAATGCTGTATGCGTGGAATCTATTAAACACGGCTCGCCGACGCGAAGCACCGACACACAATTATTTATGTTGCATTATTTTGATAACAATTTAATTATCATACAGGATCCGGGAGTAGTTAATTTTGTGAGCTGAAGGCTCTTTTGACACTAAAAATTTATCGACTTGACTTAGTTTATCACACTAGTAGAAAACAACCTTGACTATTGAGCCTTAAAAGTCCACCATCTGCAAAACATAGGTCTTATTACTAAAGTAGAGTGTCATAGTCGATTGGCTTATTAGAGACTCAAATGTATTTGTAACAAACTGAATACCAGTCACTCACGCTGCCAATATGCATAAATCAATAATCAAACAATGACCTCGGTACGGTAAAGGAACTTACATAAGTCAGTTGGTTCCCTGGAAGCAAACTAATAAATTCAAAGGATTGACTCGGCGGTGTGGTGAGAACTCGTCCATTTACAGAAGCCGCCATATTACAGGAGCATAAATCTAAGCGAAGTCATCCGAGTGTCGTCAGACGCCCCGCTCGCCTCGTGAATGGACCGATATGAAGGATGGCCCAGGCTTGGGTCCGAGCCCTCGGACCTCGCGACGCCGCATCTCAACCTCCGCCTTAAACGGGACGTTTTGACAACCGCCGATATGTGAATTGAAATATGAAAGCCGCTGATACGAGTGACTCGAGTATTGATGTCGGAAAATAAAATAAACATATTTAAGTACGTTGCTCCGATAATTTGAGTGGGATAAGTGATTTAAAATATTATTTAGTATAAATGTTATAGACGACATTCAACGTGCCCAAATAAAAGTATTATGAAGAAGAAAGTTACACGTTCCATCCGAGGATCCTTGTGTAAATGTAAAAGATCCAGACTTATTATAAATAAATTCATCACTCTTTAATCATTTCTTCTGAGGAGTTGACGTCAATTTGGCGGCTCTGAGCTCGAATTCAAAGCTGATGAAAAAATCACAATGGGATTATGCAGGCCTAATGGTCCTCCGAACATGGGCATTAATCTCGTCATACAATATTGATGTTTCCACAATTTATTGCCGGTGCTTAGAGGGATCACAAAGTCAAAACGGCTTATTAATGTGTGAAGAAACTCACCTCCTCTGGAAACCGTTCTCATGTGACATATTTTTATGAAACCCACTGGGGCTCGTTAGCAGAATATTTCGTTTTCATCCGCAGAATACAATTGAATGTGAAACTCAAAAACATAAGTCATCATTTTAATAATCTTATCTATATATTAATGTAAATGCTTATTCGTTTTCGGGAGCGGCAAAAAGATACTATTCTCAAACACACACTACTAAAGTTAAAAAATACTTTTAATATAAATGAGGACTTGAGTTTTAAGAGGCGGTTCCATTGTAGAAGACTCAGAGTTGACTTTAATCTGCTTAAAATCAGGAGACATTCGCTTCCAAAGCACGTTTCGTGATTGAATAAGATTTAATCTGTTTCCCCGTACGAACAGAAATCCCCGTCTCCCTCAATGAATCCTTAATCGTTGAATAATTTACTGTAGCATGCTTGTTCTTAGTTGTGATTATTGTGACTATAGATAAATCAATCAAATATTTAATAATTCTCACATTTGGCATATGGGAACATATATCATAATTATGTTTTTACGGGTTTCCATTCAGTATTTTTTTAAGCGTCTCTTCATTTTGGGCTCTCTTTGCTCTCAGATTATGCAGTTTCATTGTTCATTTCAAACAGTAAGGTGGATAAGCCAGCTCTGGTTGAATTTGATGATAGCATTGCAGTAACTTTAGGTAATCTTGTATAATTGTTTAATGGTTTGACCTTGGGAGGCAGATGTTCAAAAATAATATTTTGGAGGTACATGTAGCTTTTAATATCGTCAACCTCGATATTAATTAACTGTAAATCATGACGTAATTAAAACCTCATTACCTTTCACGGCTCTAATTTCTCTTTTTACCTTTGAGTAAGCGATAAATAAAGCAATAATTTCATACTGGTCGGATGTTATTCCTTCGCCGGTACCATTTAGGGGCGTAACGTTTTATTGTAATGCAAATCTCTGCTTTTCCCCAGTAATAAAAGTATTTAGATGGCAACACGTGACGACAGGCGCTGCGGGCAACACCGGGACGCAAATTATGGCAATCTTGACACCTACGAGGCGCTAACTGGGGTGCACCCTGCAATTTTCTCGACGTGCAACACTGAAGCTCCGGTACGTACGGTCGTTCGCTGCCGGCGCGGGCGGCGGTATGCGGGCACTGATTTGCTTTAATTTACGCCCATATATTTCTAACACGCGTATTATTATTGTTTTGAACTTAAATTAGATCAGAAATATGGTGTTTCTGCTGCTTATATTCTTGCGGAACTATATGAGTCGGTTAGACATAATTATACATTATTGCGTAGGTACTGATGCGTACGTGGAAATTACTCAATTTTCAGTAACGTTGAAGTTCTCAGTATTATGGCAGCTTGAATAGTTGTTTTTTGTCATATATTTGATTGTATTACGTTCATTTACTATTTAATCCTACATTAGTACCTAAAACTGTCTTCACTGAATGCATTTAGGCCATATTAAAACTTACTTGTGTAAACAATAATTCTGACTTTACTAACCAAACATATGGTTAACTACATATTAACGCAACAAGCTTTTAGATAAACCTGAAAGTGCGTAACATTATCTGATACACAAGACTTCCTTCTGCAGGTTGTAGAACAAAAGGCGAGAGATAAGATCTAGAGTTCAAAGGCGTGTGGCGCGTAGCTGCCGAACGCAACCGTGTGTAATACAGTCCACCGCAGCGCTCCCAGCTCCCACGTACCGTCTACTGACCGGACGGACGGACGCCGGACGCTCGAGAAACAATAGCCGCCCGGACAAAACGAAACCGATCGATTTTAAAATCACAACCGCAATCTTTGCGCGGTGTAATCTTGCAAATATTTATTATATGTCAAAACAATATGCCGAAATGGAACGCTTATTGCGGTTTTTACAAATGTGTCTGGTTTGCTGCGAGCGCTCGTTAGCGTGAAGTACGACGCATTGTGGGGTACAATGGAGGGCGGGGCGCGCCCGCGGCGCCCGTGCAGCGCGGGAAATCGCTGCCCAAGTGTTCCACATTTAAATCAATGACAGACGCGGTGAACTATCCGCTCACGCAACAAGACACATCTGCATCTCTCTCCATTATACGTTAGTGCATCTTTAAATAAAACGTCAATAACCGCGTGTTCAGTTATGCACAAATATCGCGAATTACCGAAGCAAGAACGTGCTATCAAAACTGACTGTGACTAAAAAATATCAAAAATTTTATTATTTATTTTCATTAACGTATAATTTGACCAAAATGTGCCTTAAAGTCTTTAATGATTTAATTTGGTTCACTTTTTTACGATTCCAATACAAAAATATTAATTCAATGAGCCAAAATATTTTATAAGCGCATCGCCGCTCTTGAAGCACTTCGAGCCGATTTACAAAAAATAATTAAAGTTAAATTCGCTGCTTGATCCGAATTCCCTAAACATATCGTTTTTACGAATCGCAATTAATTATTTCAAATATATTTATTTTATATCCGCAGGTATATTTTATTTTAAGTAACGTATCCGTAAATTACACTGCTATTAAATATCCTTTGGGACATACTTCTGTTGCTCATTTTTAGGAACAATCTTAAATTAAAATCAAAAGAGGGACTTAATGAATCCTTAATCCTTCGTCTGCTTCAAAATATCACGAAACTCTTGTAATTACATAATCTATAAAATAAATCAGCAAAAAAATTAAAAACTGCGAGCCCCAAGAAACCTTTCCGTATAAGTACAATACCCGTCACTCATACACTCAGTCAAAGCATCCACTTATCCTACATTGTTTTCAGAGCTCCTGTAACCGGTTCCATATCTTATTAAGCCTTCTATAAATAAATAATATCATAACATCCCGAAAGTCCCGTTCTTTTCAATAGCGTTTACGGCGCGTGGCGGTCGCGAGCAAACGCGCGCTGCCACAGTTTTACGACAAAATAATATTCTTTAATTATAATGGAGCGTCGTGAAGTAAAAAGGCGGCGCACGCGACATCTGTATTAAATTTTAATGGAATAACAGTTGCACCTGCGTGCAGTCGGGTTGGCGCGAGAGTCGATCACTACACTCCGATCCCAAGAATCTGCTAAGTGTATCTAATTAAAAATTAATTACTTCAACCTTTCCAAACACCGACGAGAATACTTGTAACGATGCTCGAGATTTGAAGAAGCTAAGTTTCAGCTTTTTATTTGAGCAGCAGTTTCCTTCAATGGAAAAGGAAAGTGAATGGGTTCATTCAATAGCCATGAACATAGATCTGCAAAGAACAATACTCGAGGATGCATTTAATAATGGATGGATCTCATTTGTTATACTCTCTTAAAAGTGCTGGACTACTAATATGGACTAAATTGTCTGAAATAAAATTATTTTATTTTATTTATAATCATGCCACATTTAGCTAGTGAGCCTCGGCCAATATTCGTCAATACAAGAATAATATATGTATTGAGTGTTGGTGAAGTGTTTAATTGACATGATAAACCTGGCATTTATCTCCCAGAAAGAATTCTGCTACAGCTTTACTGAACACTTCCACCTCGAGCAATTGGTATTTAGCTAATAAACCGCAACGAACATGTTGACTACATATCCAAACATTTACACCGGAACGAATCTTTGCAGGCGGCGTTACAATATTTATGACAAGCACTGCACTTAATAATTAATGTCAATCATGAGGCTTCTCATTAAACGCGTAACACACTTACAAAAACGTTCATTCACATTACAGTTTTCTTGTCTGGTAAAGGCATTTGTTCTCTCCAACCTTATATAAGTAAGAGTTCTCCAAAGGAAATAAAAGATCCTACTACTAGAGTAGTAGGATCTTTGAACAAAGGTTTTTCACACCTGTCTGAGGACTATTTTTCCATTGAAAACGAAAACTGCTAAACTACCCAACAAACATTTACGACGTTGAGTAGACGTTTTGGTGGCAACTTAATGTTATTTAGTATAATCGTATAAATGTCATAAGGACGTTTACTCGACGGCATTAGGGCCCATTTTATTCAACTTAAGTTGCTAAGAGTTTCGTGTAACAGTCATATAAATACCTACTTAGTCGCATAGTAGTCATATACACGTCGGCGATTTGACTAAATATCATGTAATGATAGCTATCGCGGCGTGTATTCGACTTCGGGTCGAGTTATGGTACACAATATGACTTTTATATAATGTAATCGTTGTGTTATTGTCATTTAAAGATGATGCTCATATTGAACGAAATTATATTGTAACAGATTATATCACGTTCATTTAATATGGCGGTGTTTTTGACAGCTGAGTTAATATTGCATTTTTTCTTTGTTATTTGAGGTGATAAAACCATTTAATCAGTTGTAAGCCATTGTGCAATCAAGTTTACTGATTAATGTGAGGTAGGTTTGGAACAAATTTTTTATACGCTTTTAAAACTCGTAACGTTTTCACATATTTTATTAATAATTTTATTAAGTGACTGCGTTATATGACAACTACATAACTTCCCGACCTATAAACTGCGTGTTCATTGTAAATGTTTACGCCATTACAGTTGATTTAGGGATCAGTAATAAAATTACAAACGCTTAGCTAACTTAGTTCAAAGAATTTATATTAAAAAAATAGAATATTTGTTTGCGTGACTTATAACTTAGTTAACTCCTCTCAGGTTCCTTGCTGGAACGCCTAATTCTTTTAGGGCCCGCTGCGCGCCCGACATCGCGCCCCGGAGGCCCGCCGCGTGTCAGCGGCTCCGGGTAAAACCTCAATATCTTGAGTTATACTTATCGCAGCTCGATAACGTAAAGTAGTTTGGATTCTTGAATAAACAGACCACATACTTATCTATATACGGTGAACGGATGAATACAATAGGATTTACAATAATACAATATTATCGTAAAGTGCGTGGTAGTTTATTTGTTCTTATTCTTGTTTTGACGATTTCTGTTAAAAATACTGTTTCTATTGTTATAAAATTTTGCAGGCAGTATTATGAATAAATAACAAATCTAAAAAAAATAACAGTTTGAGATAATAACAGAAAAAAAAAAACAAAATTATTACGTAACTAGAGGTCGTCTTGACCTTGATTTCAAGGACTGTGTTTTGACGACAAAATGTTGTTATTATGTCGTTATAGTAGTGAAAATCACTTACAAATTGATTCAATGACACTAATTAATATTTTATAGTAGCTTCCCACGCTGTAAACATCATAAAACAAACACTATTTACATAATCACCACCACACTCAGTACTTTCACGGCATTTTTTTGATACGCTAATTTTGCACACTCAACTTATGTATTTTGGTAATATTATTATCACACACGATGTATAAACTATTATTAATTTGATTTAATATCACTTCACGACGATTACGGCAGTAAAAACACGAAATAATTATTAAAATATGCACGGAGACTGTCCGCGCACACCCGCGCAGGCGCTCTGACAGATGCTTCTGTCAAACGTCAATTTTTATTTTTTAAATATTTTATTTTTAGTGGTGTTCCATGCGCAGATTAAGCATTTAGTAGATTAATTTGACGTGAATATCATCCAACTCTAGAGTGCTACTGCCCATAGACACTATTAACCCGTATTTCAGTAGAAATAGAGATCTAAGTTGCGTGGCATCGACTGATGCATTTTATGCATCAGTGGGGCTTGAAGGATATTTCCGATTGATGCATCGCGTGCATCATTAGGAGTCAAGCGGTTAAGTCTAAATAATATTTTTGTTTTAGGTAAACCCCACAATGATCTCTAATTATGCGGATGATGATAAGTTTTTATCAAAGATGGACCTCATTGAAATGATACGCGCACATTTGAAATGGAAAACTTGAAATGTTAATTACGTTCCTGGGATAATTAAAAAAATGAAACAATTTTTTCTTTCAACTACATAGTAATGTCATGGGGTCCCAACTCCAACAAATTATAATTAGTCTTGAAAAAAAATCATAGATGGCAGCATAATGTAACAATTATGAAATTAACAATTACTAAAAAGCGTTATACGGCAAATTTTGGCTATAGTAATATTAGTAAAAATCAAAACATCTTTGTTTAATGCTGATTTATGTATTTACAATCATAAATCTCGTATTTTCAACAAAAAACTTAAATTAAGCCTTTTACTTCAATTCGAATCCTTAGAATGATAAAGTAGCTATCTGTTGCAATAGATGGCGTTTTACTAAAGTGATGACAGGTAACTTTAAACTTGAAACGTTTAGTCGTTTCATTAAGGAAAATCAAACAACATTTTTTTTATCTAGTACTTTACGTAGAAATATAAGAATTGAACGCCTAGGAAGAAAAAAACGTAAAAAAAGGAAAAAAAAATCCTGGAGTCTTGCCTTGCACCTAGGCAAGACTCCTAGATGGCGTTTTAAAACTACGGTCTCTGGCAATTAGTGAGTCGATGATGCTGCCATCTGTCAAAAAAATGGGGAAGAAAAATAGCCAGCTCAATTGCCAGACTTAGGGTGGTGTCATTTCTTTATATGGGATTGGGTATCTGTACGTAGTATTATAATATCTGTGTAGTATTATAATATCTGTGGTAATGTTATCATTAATCACTACAAAACCGATCTCAAAGGGCGTATTTTTTGCTTAGAACTAAAACAGTGCCTGACTTGACCTGACTTGACCTGACTTGACCTGACTTGACCTGACTTGACCCGACTTGACCTGACTTGACCTGACTTGACCTGACTTGACCTGACTTGACCTGACTTGACCTGACTTGACCTGACTTGACCTGACTTGACCAGACTTGACCTGACTTGACCTGACTTGACCTGACTTGACCTGACTTGACCTGACTTGACCTGACTTGACATGACTTGACATGACTTGACCTAACTTGACCCGACTTGACCGGACTTGACCTGACTTGTCCAGACTTGACCTGTCTTGACCTGACTTGACCTGACTTGAGTTGAGTAAATTGGTAGTTGAAAGAAAAGTAGATTACGCAACTCACTTGGCGCTCGATGCAGCAATCTACTATTACTGCCTTTTTATATTACCTCCTTCATATCGATTTATTTTGCTTTAATGCAACTTGTGGAATATTAAAATCAATAGCCCACTTTTTTAATAGTCTCTGAAGTCATCATTGTTGGTTGAAGTGTCTTCTTTATCAACATTATCTTCATTTTCGGATGACTTCAACTTCGAAAAATCAACAAGAGTCCGGAACTTTGGAAAATGAACTGCGGGGCACACTTGTAGTATTTTGGTTAAATTGATTAGTTAAATTTGCATTTAAATGTGATACGGAACCTTTCTTATTTTCCTCACTCTCAGCTTGAGCTTTATTACTTTGTATTAAAGTACGCGAAAATTGTATACAAGGTTATTATAAACCTTTAATATGAGTATGAATTAAGTAGCGGTCGTATTATCATGTTTGTGATACTTTAGGATGTAAACAGGTCGCACTCGTAATACTTATTCGACTTATATATAATGGTAACAAATACTACGTGTAAACAATTATTATCCGTTTAGCAGATGTTTAAAAGGTAATTATATGACAAAATGTACAGTTTTATGACGTTTATACTACGAAAACGTTTAGAGGGCGAAAAGTTGTATAAGTAAGTTTTATAAATGTCGAAATAACGTCATATGACATTATTATACGACAAAAAATGTTTATGACTATTCGGACATATAATACACCAGTACATGACATAGAGTTAAAATAATTACTATAAAATAACTTTAAAAAGACTTAAGGTCATAAAAAGTTTGATTATATGATAAAAATGTTTGTTGGGTATTTTCTTCAATAAAACAAAGGTTTGTACTTAGTCGTGTGACAAAGAGTTTAATCGAAAACACAAGCAACGATTTATAAAGAACAATAGACTCCAGAAAGCAGTTAATTAGAGCTAAGTGAAAGTATAACAGAGCAGTGGTGGCCCAGTGGTAATGGCCGCGACTTACGAGTTGTAGGTCGTAGGTTTGAAACCCAGACTGGCGCTTTACTTTGTGTAAATTATTTAATCACCACTGCTCTCAAAACGGTAAAGGAAAACATCGTGAGGAAACCGGTATGTCCTAGAAATAAAAATTCGAAGACATGTGACATCTACCAATCCGCACTGGGCACGCGAGGTGGATTACGGCCGACTCCCTTTCACCAAGAGGAGGCCTGTGTCCCAGCAGTGGGAACATTATAGGCTGATTATGTGAAAGTATAACGCAATAATTTCAGAGAAGAAATAATCACAATATTCTAATAAGATGCGTACGGTAAGGGTTGAACATCGTTTTTCAACAAGGAAAATTACACGCACAAACTCTAGGGGCAGCAAGGAAATACAAAGGCTTCTTTGTCCCTATTGCAATCCCGCTGTTTATATACTTAGAACCTGATTGCATGGTAATACATAAAGATAACTTAGAAACGCAGGAGTCACAAACCACTTTAGGTACTTAGCCTGTGTACTTAACTGCGCAATTAATAACAGCTGAGGTAGGTACTGGTCATTATAACCGCCTCAGGTCCATTCTAGTTACCGTCACTTTGTATAAATTATATAAAAATAAGAACGACTAGAAAGGGATGGGTATATGGTGATTGGTGTTGATCAGAAAGTGATGGGCGAGGTGGCAAGGGCAGGTGTCACGGGACATCTGCTGGCCCACAGACAGGCACGTGGCTCAACCCTATAAACCGACCTCTACGACTTCCAGCCATAGGAAAAAGTTAAGGTCCTGTAATAATTAAGACCCTTTACATTTTTACGTACTGGGGTTTTTTTAATTTGATTTAGAAAAGTTCTTTATAAACAAAATCAGTTCCTTTAGGATTTTAACTACCCTATAAAACAACCCGACGAGGTTTTTTTTTAAAGGAAACTTATATTTTTTAATATTTAATTCCATTTGAATACCTACAAGCCTCATCAACATAAAGACTATTAAAAATTAAGTAGTTTTCAGGATTTCAGAAATATTTTTATTTACCTTGAATTACTTTGATCTAAACAAAACATCCAAATAGAGATGACCCCAAACTAATATCAAATAATTTAGTGAAAAAGAGTTCAACGCGTTGTCATAATTATAATACAACATGATCGATTATATATATATTTTTTTGTTTTTTTTTTATGTTAGCCTATACTGTCCCACTGCTGAGCAAAGGCCTCCCCCAAATCCTTCCAAACATCATTTTCTAGGGCCACCTCGATCCAACCCTTGCGGTACGCGTCTAGATCGTCCCTCCATCTCTTCCTGGGCCGGCCTCGGCGGCGCCGTCCATCCTCGGGCACCCACCGTGTGGCGACTGTTGCCCAGCGGTCGTTGTGCATGCGGCTGACATGACCCGCCCAATCCCATTTTAGGTTGGCAGCCTTTTTGCCTACGTCTAGGATCCCCGTTTTGGAGCGCAACGTGGTGTTTCGTATTCTGTCAGTTCGGTTTATTACAATTATCAAAATAAAAATAACGTTTTAAATTGTTATTTGGTACTTGTTTTTGCGCGTCTGTTTGAGGTTTGTTGCCAATATATTTCCTTTGTAAATATTATATGGGTACTGCAATATAACGTTGTATTTCTAAGGAAGTGAAAAACAATAAATATTTTTCCCCAAAATGCTAGTTGCAACTGTCTAGGAGAATAGGTAATAACAGGATGCTTGGCATGGTTACTACTATTACGATATTATCAGTTTTTTAATACTTTAAGGACTCGTAACAGCTTAAGATAGAACAATGGAATCATGACATAATGACAATTACTTAACATTATAAGTGAAAACCATTTTTAATCTAGTGTATAATTATTATATTTATTATTTTTTTGTACTTCACTGTGTAGTAGTAAGTTGTAATATTTTAAAATTGTTTTTAGTTATAAGTTTTTAATGTGTTAAATCTTTTGCATGCCTATGTGGTAAAATATGGCTGAACTTTAATATTTTTGTCATCAATTGGTGTTACCCATATTTGCAAAATAAATTATCTTTTATCTTTATCTTTTTATAAGCTGAAGTTTATATCAACTTATCATCATCTGAGTGCCGGCAAATATTAATTCAAATAACTACAGTTAGCCCAGACTTACCTGGAACAAATTATTATTTACGGTAGCCGTAAGGTGATCAAACAAATTTTACGATTCCCACCCATTTCTTGTACAGTTTACCATTATCCTCAAAGACATCGCTTAATATTATGCAAGTGCCATATAATTTAAAGGACAAAATTTATAAGGATCTCCGTCATTACGGAGCTGAGTTATAATCATTACTCAGATACACGATCAAGATGTTTGCAGAATAACATCGTCGGCTTCTGATAGTACTTGCATATTTCAAATAATAAATGAATAGATGATAATTTTATTTACTAATATTTCACCTGAGTAAACTGTTCACCAAAAAACGATGTCTGCAGTAACACTTCAAGTGCGTTCCGTCCACTGATACCGTGAAAAGATAATCAACAGAACTTTTATATAAATATAAATACGTGCAAAATAACGCACATATTCTTTAATTATAGACATTAAAGTACAGTAAACGGAATATGAAATCCCATCGTATGTGAACCCATTAAAATAACCGGCACCGGCTGCACTCGATCCACCTTTACTTTTTGTTACCAAATAGTAGTCGCGACAGAACTTAGATGTTATCAACATAAAATAATATTATCCTGCCGCTTGTCATTATTCCTGTGCTCATGATAAGGAAAATTCTATCGTTATTGTACTTCGACGCATTAAAATGGACATTTCTCTTTATTCATTAGGGAATTTCTTTTATTAAAAAATTATGTCCCGATTGGTATGAAGACAGCTCCTTTCCCAGGTTTCATTCACCCCTTCATGGTAACGAGTGTCCTCATTAGATTTCAGCCGATCTATGCTAGAGAAATCTCACCGTGGTGATATCTTAGGTGAAGTGAGCTGTTTTTCAGGGATTGACACAATCGACAGCTATTTCAAACTCACTTCACCTACATTTTCACAGTGAGATTTTTACAGAATAGACCGGCTGTACCGCGAGATTTTCTTCATTGCTAATCCTAACTATCCATACCTACTAATATTATAAATTCGAAAGTAGCTCTATCTGTCTGTCTTTCTGTCTGTCTATTACCTTTCCTTTGTCGGGTCTGTATGTTACCTTTTCAGGCCTAAACCACTGAACAGATTTCGATAAAATTTAGCAAGGAGATAGATGGCATCCCAGGGAAGGACACAGGCTACTTTTTATCGATGTACCACGCGGGCGAAGCCGCGGGCGGGAGCTAGTCGTATTATAAATGCGAAAGTGAATTTGTTTGTTTGCTACGCTTTCACGCTATAACGGATTTGGATAAAATTTGGCACATAGGTAGACCATGACTTGGAGAAGGACATAGGCTACTTTTCATCCTGGATCGCAGACGAAGTCGCGGGCAACAGCTAGTTAGCTTATATGAGAGGTTTTCAGTGTGGACTAGTCAATCAAAATGAAATGAAATGAAATGAAATTGTTTATTCTGTAAATAGGATATCGCAATCACTTTTACACGTCATATTATTAAAAAAATAAAATAAGCTAGATGAGGTCGGCGTTTCCTATCTGACTACTCTGAGAAGAAAGGCCGAAACAAACTCAGAGGTCGCAGTCTCTTTTAAGGTCCAGATATAATCTTGGTCAAGCCATATGAGGACCATGTAGATTAATGTCTGAAATGGTCTTTTGAGGAAAGAACCACACAGATTTGAGTGGACCTGTCCAGTCAGTGCAACCATTTGTCAGTAACCGAGGAGCTCAACTCAGAGCTGAAGGAGCTCAACGACTCGACGAACAATACCAAAAAAAGGACATTTGGGTAGGCCGCAGAAAGTACTCAAAACTGCCAGACCATCATTAAAACAGGGAAAGAGGAGCAAAAAATAAAAAATGATCCACATAGTCCTCACATTCACAATAATCAAAACAAAATAATACTTTACAAAGTAATAATGTCATGTTGTATAAAGAATAATCAACAATGTCAATTTGTAGGTATATAAAACTGGTATAATTTAATGATTTTAGATACTAATTAAAATTAAAATGTCAAGTTCTAGGGTTTTTTCAAGGCTTAGCAGAGCGAGCAGCTCAATCCCATGCATTTCTGTCTTCTAAATAATCCGAAATTTTATAGTACCCTTTTTTACATAGTTTGGTTTTAATACTGCTTTTAAATCGTTTAATGGGTAAGTTTCTAATATCAATGGGAAGTTTGTTGTAAAAGCGTATACATTGACCCATGAACGAGTTGCCTACTCTGTGGAGACGAGTGTGATGTACAGCAAGATTGTGTTTATTCCTAGTATTTATACTATGAATATCGGACATTTTCTTAAAATTTGATATATCCTTGTGTACATACAACAGGTTTTCAAATATATATTGTGAGGCTACAGTCAGAATATCTATTTCTTTGAATTTTTCTCTAAGGGAATCTCTTGGACCTAGGTTGTAAATGGCTCGAACAGCCCTTTTTTGTAAAACAAAGATATTATTGATGTCCGCACAGGTTCCCCAGAGAAGAATCCCATAGGACATAAGACTATGAAAATAGCTAAAATAAACAATTCTGGCTGTATCTACGTCGGTTATCTGTCTAATTTTTTTAACAGCATAGGCGGCCGAACTAAGCTTTCCTGACAATTTTTCTATGTGTGGGCCCCATTGTAATTTGCCGTCAATAGTTATTCCAAGAAAAACCGTTGACTCAACAGGGTCCAACTCTATTCCATTGACTTGAACGTTGGTAGTTAGCTGCCTGACATTTGGCGTTGAAAATTTAATCAGTTTAGTCTTTTTCTCATTCAGGAGTAGATTATTTACATTAAACCAATGCACAACTTTAGAGAGTGCATCGTTGACTTGTTCAAAGTTGACTAACTGACGTTTGATTTTAAAAATGAGCGAAGTGTCATCTGCGAATAATACGATCTTGTTATTATCCCTTATATGATAAGGTAAGTCATTTATATAAATTAGAAATAAGAATGGACCTAGAATTGAACCCTGTGGAACGCCCATAGTGACCGCAGATCCTGCAGATCTCTTGCCATTAACATCGACCCTCTGAATTCTGTTATTCAAATAAGAAGTCAGAAGTTCGAGAGCCTTGTCCCTCAAACCATAGTGGTACAGTTTCCTGATGAGTATATCATGATGTACGCAATCGAAGGCCTTGGACAAGTCGCAGAAAATGCCAAGAGCATCTTGCGACTCCTCCCAGGCCTCGAATATGCTCTTTAGTAATTCCACGCCCGCGTCTGTAGTAGAACGACCTTTTGTAAAACCAAACTGTTTCAGATGTAGTAAATTATGTGCATTGAAATGTCCTAACATTTGTTTTAAAATTAATTTTTCAAAGATTTTGCTCAAAGTAGGTAATATCGAAATAGGCCGAAAATTCGTAGGATCAGTTGTGCTGCCAGATTTGAACAATGGAATCACTTTACTAAATTTCATCAGATCAGGAAATACACCAGATGCAATACAAGAGTTAAAAACAATTGCTAAAAAGGGTGAAATAACATCAATTATTGAAGACATGGTATGTACTGACAACCCCCAAAGGTCAGCAGTTTTTTTTACATCAAGATTTTTAAAAGATTCTAAAATGTCTTCGGCAGTAATAATTGTAAATGCAAAAAGCTTGTCACATTCTGGTACACATTCTTTTAGTATTGAATAAGCAGACGTGGAGGATGATGATGATAGAGTTTTGGTTGTTAAAATGGGAATATTTGTAAAGAAATTTTCAAACTCAGTCGCCACCTCCACGTCTGCCTTAATATCTACATCATTGATTTTTAGATGGAAGTCACGATTCCGTACTGTCGTTCTTCCCGTTTCTGAATTAATAATATTCCAAGTGGTTTTAATTTTATTTCCAGAAGATTTTATTTTATTTTTAATGTGTATGGTTTTTGCTAAGGAACAGGCTCGTTTAAAAGTATTGGAATATTTTTTAACAAATTCTTTAAAAGCTTCATCATGGTTATATGTTTTTTCATGATATAATTCAAATAACCGTTGCCTACTCTTGTAAATACCCGTCGTAGCCCAATCACTAAATAAAACGCGGTCACAAACAGGCAATGTTTTTGAGGTGAAAACTTTTCTAAACTCACAATTGATTAGGTTAAATAGTAATGTATAAGCTTGATCCGGGTCGTCGTGATAAGGCAAACCCGGTAGTTTTTCCATTAAATTATTTCTAAATTGACCTAAGCGATTCTTGTTTACAGGAACAAAACTCACAAGTTTCCTTTGAGCTCTGACTATTTTCTGAGGGAAAGTGACTAACTGGCCACAGTGATCAGAGTCCAACTCATTTATAATTAAATGGCTAGAAGGTCTTAAGTTCGTAAAAATATTGTCAATACAGGTAGCACTAGTGGCAGTTATTCTAGTCGGCTCAGAGAATCACTGACTGAGATAAGAATACTTAACTGTTCCACTCAGGAAACCATTAGGGGCCTTACCACAAAAACTTAGACACCTTGTTCAACGCGTGTTTAATTTCAGTTTTATGTCAAACTCCATACAGAAATGTCATGTTTAAACGGTGTTTAGGCTAAACCACTGTTAAACCCGGTTTTGTGGTAATAAGGCTAAAGTTTTTTTTTCAGGACTGTCCAAAAAATCAGTATTATGTTTCGTCGTAGTAAAACTGTCCATTTTCAAAACGTTATTTATACTTGAAGATATTAAACTTAATCTTTACTTATAATTACAATACCAGACGTGAGGATTGAGCTAAGAACAACATGTATTATCGCTGATTATTCATAACTTTGTCTTAACATAAACGCAATAAAAATTGGACTAGAGATAGCATTGATTGCACTCTACTATAAAGTGGTTATCAACTGTTAAAATCCAATTTAAATGCATGTAACCCTGCAAAGCATAAACAAGACTCCTTGAAAACGGATGGCTATGAAAAATTCATGTTATTTATTAGGATTACAATTGTGGTAACAAATGCATCACTGCGGGGTATAAGTAAGGGAAAATTTGTACAAAATACGCTAAACATCCGATTTAAGCGTATTTGTGGCTTTTTGTATCTTATTATTGTACTTATTCATAAAACAATTTGCTTTAGCTTCTAGTCTTGCAGATATATTCGCTGCAATAAATATATCCGTTTAATTGACGTCTAAATTTAATATAATAGGCTGTAACATCGTAAAGTAATAACAGCCGCACGGGTCAATCCATCAGGTAAAGAGACTCTTCCGTGCCTCGGAAAGCACGTTAAATCGTTGGTCCCGGCTGTCATTCGTGGATCTTTGACATTCGTTACGGGTCGTCAGAAACCCGAAAGTATGAGTACCCAATTACGATGTGTGGGGGTCAGATAGGCAGTCGCTCCATGTAAAATACTAGTATTCAGCTGCATCCGGTTAGACTGGAAGCCGACCCCAACATAGTTGGGAAAAGGCTAGGCAGATTGATTTGAACATCGTAAAGTATGATAAGAAATCAGTTTTACCTACGATTATTTAGCCTACGATAGACAGCGTGGCGCAGTGGTATGACTTACGGGTTGTAGGTCGAAGGTTCGAACCGAGGCGCTTTATTTTGTCTGTTGTGATTACAGCACACTTCCTCTGAGAGAATGCTTGTGTCCCAGCAGTGGGAACATTGTTTACCGATTATGCATAAGCTACGATAGACAACAACATAATTAGGTTTTGATTAAATCATTGTCATGATGAATAATAATCAATGATGGTGCTTATAGCATTTTTTTTATTTGTTCTCGATAACCGAATCTACGAAAAAAAAAATTTGAAATACATAAAAGTGAAGGAAAATATCTAGAAAGGAAAATTTATCACGAAAGTATCAGGCGTTTCCAGTATATTACTACATACATCGGGTTAACGCCTTGTACTTTTACCCGAGCATCATGTAGGTATCCCAAAAACGCTTGCTCATTGTATTCTCTCAGTAAAAAAAATGAATGTTATCATCTAGGCCCAGAAAGTAGTCTTATTGTAATTAAGAAACCATTTTTATATGCTTAAATAAATAAACACAAAAATTTACAAAAACAAATCTAAATTTTGCTTAGTAAATGCAGAGCAGCAGTAAAAATAATAACAAATGATATCCCACTGGACTAGGTCCATCTCTAAATTGATTACTTTTAAAAGTATTTTTGATGATAGCATGCGAAGTATAATTTATTATAGTATCGACAGAAATTTATCGACATTTACACCCTCGTATTTAGATGGGCATAAAAAATCAACTATCGAGATCAAAATGCTGGACGGCCACAATGGCTATGTCTATTTTTAGACAAGTGTTTTAATAGATTCTGATAGTACGGTGACCATGAAGAGTATTAGAGAGTAATTCGTTATTATTATCTAAACTACAATAACTCACAAAATTGCTAGGTCACAAAATTGCTTGATTAATTATGCGCATTGACATTTCTGAAACCTTCTCTTTCAAAAATTTCAATGCACATAATTAATCAATCAACTGAGTATACAACTCTGGATAATTATAAGACTTCCCTAAGAACTAATCTATACATAATTATAATAAAATAGTAACGAATAATTTTGTCCGTTTGTCTGGATGTATTTTCCAGATTGGCGCAAAAACGGCTGAACGGATTTCGATGAAAAAGGCACACAAATAGGATACATACCTACTTTTAATCCAGGTAATATGTTCCCGTGGGATATTTTCCGACATCCATGCGAGCGAGGCCGCGAACAAAAGCTAGTTTATTTTAAGGTTTAGGACCTCAAAATATAAAATTAATTGAGGTTCGTAAATTATGGAAGATCAGATATCAGTAGGTTCATGTACCTACTTTTCTGAATAACATTGTAGTTGAATCATCAGGCGAGTATAAATATCGGCAAACATCACAAAAAAATAAACGTAACAAGAGTCAGGTTGTTCAAAACCAACTAAAACCTTAAAAACCCCTAATAGAATCGGGAACGTGGTTACTACATTCGTAGGCACGCGACACCAGGGTCCAAGAATGGAAACATTGACGAGTTTCCTAAATAGGAGTCCACCTCACACAAGAATGCTGAACTTAATATAAAAGGAACCGCAAAAACGTCGCTACATTAGCATGATACTATGACTTGACAATTAATATGGGCCTATTAACTAACTCTTGAACTTGAACTTAGAATACTTGGTACGTTGGTATGCTAAACACGTTTAAGGCAAACTGTTATTTCTGTAATAGTATTTGCATATAGAAGTTTTTTTTTGTGAGTTACGCATGTTTGACTTTAAAATTATGCCGTGGATTTAACTCTGTTTGGTGTTGGAAATTAATAGCAGAGATAATAATATGAAAATTGCAGTGTTATCTTTTCATTTGCAAAAGGTATTTTGACGAGTGTGATGATTACATGGTGTAGGCGCCGCTCGCCCCTTGGAACTTACCTCTAATTAGCTAAGTGTACCCACTTACTGGAATTTAAGCTGTTTGCTTAAAGAGGAAAATAATCTCTCATTGTATATGTAGGTAATAGGTATACAGTTTTGAATGTCTGATTCTTACCTGTATATTTTCAGGAACGATAGATAGATGTAATCGATAGATAGTTCAATCATTTAATTTGGTGCAACATGGAAAAAAAGTACATAACATAAATGCACAATTAAAATAATATGACATACAAATTAAAAAAATACTTACATGCACTTTTTACCAAGTTCGTGCCGTTGTACTATTATGGTACATACTAATTCCATGGAGCCAATATAAAATATAAAAAAAAACACTAAAAAGAAAGAAAAAAATAACGCTATGAACTACCTACCTACTCAGTGAAGAAAATTAAAATGAAGAACAAACAAAGTGCAACCCTGAGACGCACAGGCACACCGCGACTTGCGTTGCTTCAAATGGGAGTCCAGCTCAGCATATATAATAAACCCACGACCTACAACTCTCTGCTCAGCATATGTCAGGCAAATATACCTGACGCTGATATTCTGCTAGATCCCTGCATTCAAGAGCAGTCATATACAAACGTCGAGCAGAGGAGTTAAATAGCTAGACGAATAATTGGTTGATGAAGTGTTATGTGTATGTAAGTATACCATTTAAGCTATGTGTGTTCGATGATGTATTGATTGTACATTTGATGGTAGGTGCCTAAGTACCTGGTTGCGATTCTCAAAGCTTACCACATAATTTTAACATATCTGTTATTTACTTCTTTCTGCTATCGAAGAAGTTAACATCAACAGAAATATCTTGATGTTCATAATGTAAAAAACACTTCTGGAAAGCCACGAACAAAACAAGCCACCATGTTCTAAAGCAGCAACAACAAAACAATATTACTACAACATACTTGCCGTTGATTCAGACGTACCTTGCATGTACTTGTATTGTACAGGTCGCATTGCACTATTATCACAGAGCAATGTCTTCTTCTTGACACAGCTTAATGTATTTGTAGTTTTGCAATAATATCATGTACATTTATTTCATTGGACATTGTTTTTTTGAGAAAGGTGATGAAATGCGGTCGTCAGAGATTCATTTGCCATGACAGAGACTGGTTAACAAAATTAAGGTCAGTCACCTTGAAATTATGATTTTTGGAACACTCGTTTATTCAAAATAATATAAAGCTTGTAAAAAGACAAAAACAAACACTTCAAAACAGAATTTTTGATTAATTTGAAATACCTATAACCATTCAAAAGGTATTGGGACCGCTCCTTAGTTCGTCAACCCGTTTTTATTAATTGCACGGACATAAAGCATCGAACATAAAATGGTGATACCATTATTCGACTATATATAATTAATAAAACATGATAAAGGTGGAGTTGTCGTTTGTTTGATTGCAAGAAACACCAAAATATCCAATTTCTCGCTGCAGTGGTAAATCTTGATTATATTAATCCCAATTTACCATTTTACATTATTACCCGCACGTTGAAACAAGGATAATAAACACGCATAACAATGACCTAAAGTCTGTGTTTTAATCTCGTAGACTTAAGTCTGTGTTTTAATCTCGTAGACTTATTTGACAGGTGCAAATGTCAAACGCAAATGTTGTTTCATCACTTGAAATGTCAAATCAGTCGAGATTAAAAAACAGACTTTATAAAAAATATTGATTGTTCTCTAATTGAAATACTGGATAAATAAACCAATAGCTAGAAAAATCTTTTATAACTCCTAATCAGTAAATCTGCTACCGAAGAAGTTAAATTGCCATCATGCAAATTCAGTAGGAGCGAACAGTTTAATTATTATTAAGTTAAAGCAATTTATGATATCATCTCATCCTGATCTTTATCGCGAGATCAAAGTGCGAATAATAAAGATAGATGGATAAATAATTCATAGTTTATTAGATCTTAGCACTCATTAATAAACCATATCAGTATCTCACATAGATCGTTATCTATTAGCTTATCTTGAGCACATCAATAAAATTTGTTTTCATTAGATTTTATTTGAGATTTTAACATGATTTATTATATTTTTAATTGTAAATTTGATCCGTAGACGACATTTAACTTTAAAATTGCAGGACAATAAAATCGTAACAATGGTTATCGACGATCGAGATAAGCGACTTCCGTTGATCCGACAGATTATAGTTTTTATACGTTCGCAATCAAGTATTTTAATTGCTAATCGAAATTTAGTGCTTGTATCAACGACAGCACCAATTTCTTCTTGAATATTCATACTTTCTATGTACCTATAAAGCCTTGTAACCAAATACAGACTTAACGATGTCGACCTTTTGCTTTGCTAGTGATCAGAGAGCTCATGAAAGGATCGAAAATTATTCTAGACAGCGAAGAGGACTAGGTGTGTCATGATAAGTCCAAAATTGGTAATTTTCTGTTTTTACATCACCCATACTACTTTTTTTGTACTTTTGTTTGGTCTGTTCTTTGTAAGTCTCCTACTGCTATAAATACATGTAACAGACTGATCAACATCATAGGTCATAAAAAAGTTATTCTCCTTTGATACATATAGGTATGTTTTAATAACTTACCATGTCTTTGCAAAACCAAATATATGTACCAAGTATATGACACATATATATTGTACACATATTTATGTGTAGGTACCTTTTGACCAAAAATTTAAAATTATATCATTTGGGTTTTTACATGACAAGTGTCATTTATTATATTTGTATCAAAAGCGATTATATTTTATACAGGGTGTTAGGGTAAACACCGTTATCCTTTCAATCAGTGGTTTGGTTTCATGTATAGAACGTAAAATCAATGGAAAATTACAACTTTATTTTTATTTTTTTTAGATCTAAATTTTACCACAAGAGACGCAAGTTCGTTGCCCTATGCGCTAGGGCAACGAACTTGCGTCTCAACACGGGCGGGGGGTACGGGGTGTGACCTGACTGGCAGCGAGCGCGATCCCTCCCTTAGTCAGTCAGCTGTTTCGCTAGCAAGCACGGTGTCAGATAGAAACTTTTTAAAATCTTTTAATGAAAATAACGTTTTTTTTTTTGTTGTGTTCGGTCATTTGTTTTTATATTTAAGTCAACTACCCATGGTTTGAATTACAAGAGTGTTTACCCTTACATCCTGTATAAACGAGCCTCTACAAAATTATCCACTATCCATATTAATCTAATAAGTTTAAACCTTCCGCGACGAAGCATTGCGTTGTGCGATTGGTCGATTCACTCGTCTGGGTCGCTACTAGGCTCTTGATTGTTTGAATCATCCAGATTTGATTTGGAAGCCCGTTGCAACTTATATCGTGTAATTGCAATCAAAAATCAAACTATTTTATTTCACATAAACATACATGAGCACCTATGAAACGTCAGAAGCTAGTTACACACGAATTCTATGGAGAAGAGCAGCCAAGAAACTCCACGGTTACTCTTTTAAAAATAAATGGCTTTTACAATGTTTTCAAATTACAGTGTTAGGTATAGGAGGACAGTGTATGCCTGTCAACAAGTACCTAAACCTACACATCGAATACACAAAATATAAATAATCTCTAATTATTAGCTAGTAAAAGATAAATATAATAATTAAAAAATAAAAACTTTAATATACACATCAGTTAAAATGTAAACATAGGGTTTGGGTCGAAGATATTATAGTTTTTCCTCAGCTGCCGAGCACTTGACGGATGTCAAACAACATGTATCATGCGCGCTGGGTATTTTGTTGAAGCTTCTAGAATAATCTAGAAGTTGGATTGTGGCGGGAGCGGTTTGAAATAACTGCCTGTTACAAAACCGATTTCAACCAAATGACTTAATTGCCATTGCAACTGTATTAATGTCCTATCCACAAAAGCCCAGACTGATAAATAGTTGATATTAGAATTGTAGGTATACCTATAGGTTATAGCAAATAATGAAAAGATTATGTCAAGGAAGTATGTAAAAAAACATAATAGACATTTCCTTATTTATGAGGTAGCGGGGAAGCCACATGTGCAGAAGCAATTATTATCAAACTTCCTTGTCTTCTACGTAGTTTTTAATCTTAAAATATATTTTTTTATAAGGACAGATTTAATGTGAGTTTTGGACTTTCCATCGATAAGTTCTGTAACTGGCTTTGGCAACTTGTTATGAAAACGGATACTGTTTATAAGAAATGACTTAGGTACTAGTTTTAGTCCATCTACATTTAGGTATTACAATTTCATGTTTATTACGTGTATATATTATTGAAATTGTTTCTTATTTTGAAAAGTCCTAAGTTTTTGCAAACATACAAAATACTTTCTAAGATATAAAGCGAAGGCAGAGTTGGTAGATCAATTTGCTTGAATTTGTTTCTAAGGGAATCACGAGGACCCATTTTATAAAAAGCTCTTTTATAAAATGAAAATTGAATCTACGTCAACTGCAGCAATAAAAACCTAAATATTATGTAGTATAAGGAAAGGCAAAGAAGTGAAGGGTTGATGTTCGTTCAAATTTTAATGTGCATTGTTTCGTTTCAACTGAGTTTTTCCTGTTTGGTACTGATAAGCAGGTAACAGTAATATTACATAGCATGTTTTAATTATTTTTTTGTGTTTTAAACTTTAAAAATATCTATATATAAATATCATACATTATTTTATCCTTTATTTCTTTTTAAATACATATTTATTACATCTTTAAATATTTTTATAAAAAACATGAAAACAAAACATTTAAAAATATAAAAAATAGTAGCCCATCGGCATCAGGATCAGGGTCCAAGCTGCCGGTGGTCAAGACTCTAGAGAGAGGAACCTCCTCACTATGCGTGCCGTGTCCAGGAGTACTGCTTTCTGAATCAAGCCCTTGACCCAGCCGTGCAATGAGAGCCTCCTGAGATGTTGGTGGAGGCTCTTCGCTATTAGGCCATTGACCGTAACGATTATCGGTACAATGATTGCAGAGTCCACGTCCCACATGTCGACAACCTCGTGTGCTAAATCAAGATACTTGATTTTTTTATCTTTCTCAGCTTTCACGAGATTCTCGTCATGAGGGACAGAGATATCAACAATCATTGCACGGCGCTCTCGTCAATCTATCACCACAATATCAGGCTTATTGGCTACAATAGTCCTGTCAGTGATGATAGATCGATCCCAGTACAATGTGGCGTGACCATTTTCGAGAACTGGGTCGGGCACATACCTGTAGTATTGTACTTCATACTCCACAAGGTTGTACTGCAAGGCAAGTTGCTGGTGGATAATCCTAGCTACTAGATTGTATCTGTGCAAGTACTCGCCATTAGCAAGACGAGAACAACCGGAAACAATATGTCGGATCGATTCACCGGGACAGTGGCATGCCCGACAGATGTCAACTGTACCGTCTTTGACAATGTATTTCCGGTAATTATTCGTCATGATGACTTCGTCCATAATCGCACAGACAAAACCTTCGGTTTCCCCGAAGAGGTCACAGAAACGTAGCCAGTATACAGACGCCAGGAAGTCTACTTCAGGCCCATGGAGGGCCCGGAAAAAGCGTCCGTGTAGCTCTTTGCCTTGCCACACTTCCTTACGATCGTTAGTATCAAGTACTGTAGGTTTGTGCCAGTTCTCTTTCGCCAAGGAGAGCGGGGTAAGGCCCTTGTCGACTGCAACCACATCTCGGTGCATCCCCACGTCAGTTTGAAAGAAATATTCCCTGAGACTGCAAATCTCGCGGTTGTGGAGGGTTTTGGCATTTAAGAAACCTCGACCCCCACACTTCCGCGGGATGTACAGTCTCATCACTGATGACTGTGGGTGATGCATCCGATTTGCCGTCAGGAGTGTACGGACCTTCCTATCCAGAGCGTCAAGTTCCGTCTGAGTCCATTTGAGTATGCCGAAAGAATACATCAAAACCGGCATGACTCAGCTTTTGAAGGCTCGCACCTTGTTTCCGCCGATAAAAGACTATTTACCTAACACTTTATTCAGGCGGCCAAAGAAGCGCTCCCTCAACGATTGTTTCATGTTGGCAACATTGATGCCTAATGCTTCATTATTTTTATTATTACTTATTCCGATTTGTAGCATTTTTTTTCTATTTCAAATCAATTTTTTTTTTTATCATTTTTGTTTGGATTTATCTCGCTTATCCCAGACACCACATTTATATTGCGTCTGCCAAAAATATGTCCTTAAAATGTCCCTTTCAGAAATCATTATTTTTATTTCCTCTCCCATCAAGTAAATATTTACAATTATCACCTAATGGTGAAACCACAAGCTCATTGCCAACTCCATTAATTCACGGAAAACATTATTTTCATTAAGTTTTTCGACCATCGACTGACGGGCCTAATTTCTAAGGTTTGATTAAATCGAATGGGCACAAAACAGAAGTATTCGTTGATTAGAAAGCAGATGTTCGACGTAATGAGCGTCATTTTAGACGCAGATATTTATATAAACGCGGACTTGTTTACGTTGGAAAACTGACAAATAAAAAACGAATAAGAAATAAGCAGTACCTACCTAAATAATAAAATAAAGAAATAAATGCCTATAAAAAGACAACTTAAAAGTTAATATTAAACAAAGTTTAGATTGAAATTATTTTCTCTATTGGGCAGACTTAAGGCTCTTACATACTGGGGCGATTCGTCGCGCCGCCGCATTGTTCGCCGTGAACTTTTCTCAGAAATTGTTTTGTTAAAATTCGCGTCGCGCGGCGAATCGCGCCAGTATGTAAGAGCCTTTACAATGTTGGATAGTTCGTCATCATGTCAACTGTTGTTCATAAGCAGACAAAAGCTTTTACCATAGAATTCTACGATACTAAAATACTGCTACGACTACTACGAGGCGATAGCATAATATAAGTAGAATTCTATGGTAAAAGCCCATAGAATTCTACTTATATTTTGCTAGATTGTCGCCTCGTAGGTTCATCAGTACGGAGTGCAAACAAGGCTACGCCTGTTCGTAGTCTCCCTTTCAAAAATTATCTTCCAAAGACAAGGTCTTGGTGACGCAGGCAAATTACATATTGAATTTTGGTCTAGTTTTTAATTCCGATCAAATGAACTAATTTGTCATGCATCGGTCGACTTAAATGACTTTCGCTTAACGATGCATATTGCATACGTGCATAAATGCATATAAATCAGGCATTACCATGATGAATTGCAAAACAAATAATTAGGTATGGAAATTATATAGCATTCAACTTTTCTGTTACTTAACGTTAAGTAGGTAAAGTAGGTACCTATATGAAATCAAAGGTGCAATCGTAACTTTGGGTCGAAATCGTCGCCTTCCGCGTGAACAAAGTTAATCGTTCACTGTAATAAGCCTTAGATTACCGTCTGACCAATTCCACTGACCAATTCCAATTTCTCTGAAAACCACCACAGCCACATGGATTTCCTGCATTCAAACACACTTCTGCGAGTGTAAAACATGCATAATGCATGTAATTTGCCTAATTGGCTTTATATATCACGCTGAACGAAATAACTAGATTATTCAGATTTCTATTGGGGCTATGTCTCCTAAGAAAATAGACTTATTAGAAAGGCATTTAGATACTTTCGTTCATAAATATCGTCATTTAGAAGACTGATACAAAAAAATTCAAAAAAAATATGAATTAGAAGGGAGTTACCTATGTTGGTTTTAAGACATTCTAGCGCACCAATATTGAAAATAGTAGCCGTTAATTCAACGAATCATGATTCAACCATTTCATAATTTAAACTGACAGTAATATTGAAAATAGTAGCTGTTAATTGAACGAATCATGATTCAACCATTTCATAATTTAAACTGACAGTTATTGGCATGCATTACACTAAACGGCTCACAAGCACACAACTGAGCAAATAACTGGTATGATCACTGTGATCCATCATGTTTAACTTTGCAACATTTAAAGCTGCAAAACTAGTGAGCATTCACCCACTTTCATTATGTTTTAGTTTCGGTTCAATTAATGCATTGAAAAAAGTATTGCCTCCCATTACTTAGCATAATTATCCATTATAGGGTTCCGCAACTCTAAAAAACGAACAAAACAAGACGCCAAACCTTTGATGAATGATTGAATGGAATATAATATTATTATTTAAAATGTATTTGACCTATCTCGGGACCCTGGAGTCCCTTCGTCGGACCTTTGGAAGTCGCTGGTACGCCTTCCAAAGATCCGACAAAGGTGCGCCGAAGTCAACTCGCAAAGGCCAGTTGGATACTCTTCATTAAATTATTATTGTTACAACTTTTATCTGCTCAACTATATCACAACAGTCACCGATGTATATACCCAGGAGCATTGGTTTTAATTTTTTGAACCTATAATTATGAAGCCTACATAGAACATAAAAAAACTACAATTTCTCCAGGGTTCTCACCTCAACGGTACCCTAACAATTGCAACGCGCTATCAGTTAGGATGCAACCACGCCTTTTTTAAGGTGTGCAACGAAACCCGTTCGCGATAACATGCAGCTATTTGTATTACAGCATTTTGTGACCACACAATACAATGCGTAACATCTCATTACCACTATCAGTAACGGACGATAATAAATTATCAACCGCTATTTCGCTTTCGATTTCAGGGTTGTTGATGCTGAGCGATGTTCCGAAGAGTTCCGGACCATTCGAGTGGGTGTAGATGTTTGATAATGGAATTCGGAAGTCGTTAGTTGAATGCATACAATAGTAGATAAAGACTGGTTTGGCTAATTGACTTTGGAAGTTCATTGTAGCCATTTGTAGTAGACAGCACGGCGCGGGCGGTGCCTGTTTACAAAGTCAATAATAATATTATATTACTAGCTGTTCGTGCCCGGCGTTGCCCGGGTGTAATTCCGACTTTTCCGGTGGATTAACAAAAAACATTTTTCATACAAATACAAATATACGATATATAGTATTGCAGATACGAATAGAACAAAAAAGTGAGTGATGTACTTAAAATAATCTAAACGTGAATTCATGCAAGCCTAGTACTTTTTGTCAGTTATAATTATTTCATATCCTATTAGTTAATACTATCGTGAATTCATGCAAGCCTAGTACTTTCTGTTAGGTTACAGCTCGGAAACTGCACAATTTCTTGTGAACAGAATACCGTCAAGCGCTGCACGTTATACCCCGATAAAAAAAAAATCATAAGTGTTAAATCCATATATCTTTTGATTCTGCAGGTCGATTTTGAAGAAATAAAGACTAAATGTTACTCACAATAAAGCTTCTTATTGTTCAGTAATTCAATTTGGAATCCAATGAGTGGCTTTTACGTGATGCGCTCACAAACGAACAAAAAAAAAGACAAAAATTTCAAAAAATATTTTTTTACTTTCTATTACTTATTTCTCGCGGCTTCCAGTACTTTTTTTGCAAAAATCTTTAATGTACAGACACGGACCGTTTACGATTTTATTATATGTATAGATATAATTTTAAATTATATATTATATAAAATTCCGTACATTTATTTGATATACCTAAAGTAATGATTCAGAATCATTACTTTAGGTATAAATTTGTACCCACGCCTCGTTTAAAAATGGACATTATTAACTGCATTTTCCTCTTTATTGAAGAAATATAATAAAACAGAGTAAAAAAGTAATAAGGAAATAAATTAATTTTTTCCTCTATATTTAATAGAGGTAAAATTATTGGCATTACACAAAAAAATGGGCGTAGCTTGGACTCGACCTTTTATTTAGTTTTTTTGCCATACCGAGCAGTTTTTGTTATTTTTTTTAATATATTGAAGATGATTAAAAATCTGATCTTGATCACTGGTTTATTACATTGCAGGAGGAAAATATGAGAGAATATAATTTTCAACTAAAATGTTACTTTTGTTCTTAGGATATATTCATCCCAAGTTCAACTACGGAACCCTTCATTGTGCGTGCTCCGACACGGATTTGGCCAGTTTTTTACCCGACTACTTTACAGAATATGATTAAAACTGATGTAGGCGTAACATAAATTATTCTCAATGATGGATTTCAGCAAATGGTTTAAGGCTTCATCCAGCTTTCACCTCAACCCCCCTACCCCTGTCACTACGAGACGTACCTACCTACATACATATTGGGAGAGCTGTGACATTTTCTTCAGTGAGCAGCAAAAGCCCAATACAGTTAATAAAACTGTAAAAACTAGTCCTAGAACTATCGAAGATTTTTTCTCAATGTGCAGGAGCAAGCGCGGGTGGGTGAAGCTGATTGCGCATTTCAGCGCTTGATTGCACGCGCTGCATACAAGAACAGCAGGGGTTTTGGTGTAGGTACTCCTGTACTCTATATGATACCATCTAAATCATCGTTTTTATTATTCTTTCTTAATAAAGTATTGAACAAAAGAACAATTATTGGATAAAATTATTTTAAACGAGTAAACATTGAAAATAAGGCGACCACTTAAATTTTAATTTGTAACTCATTTCACCTTCAACTGGAAAAGCAGTTCACCTTATCGTGACCTTTCCTCATTACGCCGGGCGTGCTCACATGGTTTTCCCCCGCCCACCACCGCTCGTCCATTGCAACAGCCGACTCTAACCTCTAATATTGGAGATCATCTTATCAAGCAATTAACTAAACCGAATTGATACTTAAAATACGCTATTAAATCACCCTTCAGGTCAAAGTGTTTTTGATAATTAGGAAAAAAAAAATAACTAGATGCTAAACGTTTCGTAGGTTTAATGATTATAAACTATACAGGAGGCTGGTAATTAGGTAGCCTGGCATATTTTTACATTGTTCGCCTGCTACAGATGTTCGGGCGTGCCTGACTCACGTCACTAAGTCACAATTGCATATATTGGTTACACAATGTAGAAGGAGGTTGCTGACGCGCTGCAGTCATTAATAGAATTTTTTGTCAATAATAAATCTCTCGGTGTTTGATCATTATTTAAATAAAAGCAATTTAAATCACTTTTTTATTTATTAACTGCTAAATTAGTTAGTTTGCGTCAGCATAAGATGTATTTATTAATTAATGCAAACTCAAAATATTATCTTTTTTTTTGGAGCTCGTTATTAATAGAATAAATAATTAGTTGTATATTCTAATTTTGTTCTGTAATTAAATATGAAATTAAGACAAAGTCTATACTGAATTCGTACAGAAATGTCTTCCCGAGGAAATAGATAAAACGAAAGCTATCGGCGTAACCTATATCATATCCTACCTAATATTGTAAATGCGAAAGTGAGTTTTTTTTGTTTTTTACGCTTTCACTCTAAAACGGCAGAACGGATTTGGATGAAATTCGGCACATGGGTAGACCATAACTTGGGTTAGGACATAAGATACTCCTTATACCGGTAGTAGATCGTAGGTTCGAACCCAGCCAGTAGGTAAATTATTTCTTCACCACTGCTCTTTTCTTCTTTCAACGATGAAGGAAAATATCGTAGGGAAACAACCCGCACGGCCTGCGTAGTGGATGTGTCTCAGCAGGCCTGTGGGAACACTATAGGCAATTATTTTAATAATAGATGATGTATAAAAAAAGTTCAATACTTATAGTAAAATCTTTGCTTAACAAAAAACGCCTGCAGTATCAATACCTACGATGTAACATTATTAATCTAGCAAAAAAAAAAACAACCTACTTAACCTTTTTCCAACAATGTTGGAGTTGGCTACCAGTCTAACCGGATGCAGCTGAATAAATGAACCAGTAATTTACATGTTCCGACTACCTGTATCTGACCTCCACAACGGAATAACTGGGTAATACGAGTACGATTAATCTAGCAATTGATATTAAAATTAGTGCAAAAGACCTCACTTCCGGTAAGATTAGGCCACCACTTCCGTTTCAGAAGCTGCAATTGTCGTAAAAAATAAAACGGCACCAGCATCCCCCTGTGCATTAATCACGATAAACACATTTAAATTATTTCGAATGATCACGAACCTTATCTAGGTACTAACGATATAAATCATCGGTTTAATTCGTCAAGCACGCTTTACTTCAATTACGAGTTATTAAAAGTAATAAAACAGATAAAGATATTTGTATTACTCTCGTGGCTCGATTATTTTTAACTGACATAATGCTAGTGCACACGAACCCATTAACTGACAATAAAATAGTGATAACAAGCGGATCTTTAATTCAACGGCGCGTCAAATCCGTACCCTAATTACGTAAGACACGATCAATCACAATCCGAACGTTGTGAATCAGATTGCTAATCCATTGATTTATAAGTTCGAAAAAAAATCTGCTCAACAACGTAAATAACGCAATGCACGTTGTTGAACTGTCAAAATGAAACAGATTAGTCTTAATCGTTTACGAAAATGTGATGCGCAATTAGATAGCAGTTCACTTTATAAAAATGCTTGGCTTAATGCTGGTCCTGCTCCACAGGCACTAGGGCTCACTAGTTAAAATTTTTAATATTTGGAAGAGTTGCTTCCCCCTTTTTTTTTTCTGACTTTACAAACTTAAGTTTATTTTTTTCTTTAAATTCTATTATTTTAATCTTTCATGTACATTGCAAATTATAGTTTTGTATAAATTAGAAGCATTTTTTCAATTTTGTAAATGTGAGTACCATGGAGCCGTTTAATATGGTATCATGTTTTATATTGACTTGAAAGAGCATGGCTGATGAGAGTATGTCATACTCACTTAAATGTCTCGCTGACGGTGGCGCGTGTGTTGGATCATTCGGTTCCCTACAAAATGGTTGAGCTGGATGGTGCTGATCCACGTGTCAAGTTCGTGAACGGGCGCTGTCAGTTGAGACTGGTCATCTCTCATCTGCCAGGGCTTATTTTTAATCTTATATTTTGAATTGTTTTTGATTATTTTTCATTTGACATTGTTCTCACATATAGAAGCACCAAGAATACTGTACCCAGGATTTTGTAATATCTATATCCATTTTTAAAAGAGTGTCCTTGGAGTTTCTTGCCCGTTCTTCTCCATAGAGATCTACGATTTGGAATGGGCAACTAGCTTCAACTTTTTGACTAACTGACCGATTCTTTGACAATTCAAAAGTGCCTGTAAATGGTTTAATTGAAATAAATGCTTTGAGTTTGAGTTTGAGATTTAATATTGAAATTGTATATCGTAACAAGCAAACTGTACGCAATTGTGAGAAAAGCTGTTTTAAGTAATTTTAATGATCTGTTTACAAAATATAAATTTTACGAATGTAAACATCACTTAGTTAAAGCCAAAGTTCAATTAGCACTTTCTAAACGTCTACAAAAACGCGCGCCAATCGAACTGAAATACAATGTATCTATATACTAATAAAGAATATGAATATAATTAGTATTTACAAATAAGTGAATGTACTAATAGGACTCAATAAATGTCAAGGGGATCAGGAGCAGGCTTCTTTCAGGCTTCTTCTTTCTTTCTTAGTATGTAATTGCGACGTTCTATAATCCTTCTATAGAACGTGGTTTCTAGTGCAATTATCCAATGAAAGCAGTGATAATTAATAAGTTATGATCATAATATAAATGCGAAAGTGAGTTTGTTCGTTACGCTTTCACGCTAAAACGGCTGAACAGATTTGGATGAAATTTGGCACAGGGGTAGACCATGACCGGAATAGGACATAGGATACTTTTTATCCCGATATTCCCACAGGATCGAGAAAATTGTGGGTCGATTTGAAATCGGATGCCGTCTAGAGACTAAACAAACGACAATGTGTCAGACAAGTCCACAAGAAGAAAGGGCCATGCAATGATAACTTTGAGCAAGTGACTCAATTTATCGATTGCTGAATTTTATCAATATACATGATACTGCCATTTGGTCGGTCTTCCTCATATTATGTGATCTTGGTCGCATTGACGCAGGCGCCGATGATGGACCAAAGATGGTTTAATTTGATAGCGGCGAATTACAAAATCATAGTCGCTTTATAAAATAAAATCCATGGATTACGTTATAATACAAATGCGCCGAATGAATATGAATACGCTTTCCATGTTCCAATAGTAAAATAAACTTTCACCAAAGAAAATATGGTGCAACAATTATATCATGGCTACCTTTGATATAATTAAGAAGTCGTTTTCCTACGAGGCCGAGTGTACCATTCCATGTGTAGGAAACACTTATAGGTTTATATTTATGGGAGGTGATCAATGGTGCAATGTATAGATAATAATTGTTTTACAAGTATGGGACACCTTGGCTTGCCCACGAGGACGTCGTGTACTTTTGTATCGCTCTTTAGGGCTCTTTACAGACGGACTGCCATGCACTTTGCTTCTGACGGCAAACGGTGACCTTTGCGCGATGTCGGTGTCAGTCGTTGTCATTTTGACAATACTAGACACTTGGACAGCGTGGGTCATAAACCTTCCGGCATACAATGTTGAATTTGCAAAATGTTGAATTCGCAAAATGTTGAATCCCAAAATGTTGAATTTGTAATAGACATGGGCGTTTTCGTATTTAGTTGGTAACGGATATGTAACCGATATTCAGTTTTCATATCGATATCGAAAACCGTCTTCAGATATCGATATCAGTAGTACGATTTGCACAAGTAACTGAAACGAACGAAACGCAAACTCACACTTTTACTAACTTATGGAATATTTGTTGTAACTAAATAAATAGAAACTAGACCTTATTGCTAGCGCGTTAGGATATAGATATTACGCACGCACTATTATTAACCAAATAACCAATCACTAGCCGAAGTTACGTAATATTCGCTTCATCACTTTTACGCCAGTAAAACATTGAATGGTAAGACAGAGACAAAGCGAATAAAAACCGTCGATGTCATATCGCTCGTGATGTGAAGTTTGCGTTTTGTTCGTTATTACTTATTCGATATTATTCGTAGTTCGTTCTCGTTGTTGCGCTTTGGATAAGCCATAGCTCGATGAAGTTTTTGTGAAAACGGTTATGAATATTTAGATATCGATATGGTATGATAATAAACACATATCCGATATAAGTTACGTTTTGATATATCGAACCCATGCCTAATTTGTAAGTAAAACATTGAATTTCCCATCCGGATCACAATGTTGAATTTGCAAAATGTTGAATTTGTAAAAAGTTATTTTATCGAGAATATTCTATCTTATTGTAACTTCCAACAAGGTTAGCTTGCATTACTCTTATTTATTAGATACAAATCAGCTGATTACAAAAACATGCCGATGACCTGCAAATCGCGATCAACAATCTATTTGACAAGCTTCAGTGTTTATTAATCACCAGATTATGGAATTTTCCCTTACGACTATTAACGATTACTGTCGAAGAATAAGCCCATGTTTAACTGAAAGTGAGTTTTTTTGTTTGTTTGTTACGCTTTCACGCCAAAACGGCTGAACGGATTTCGATGAAATTCGGCATATAGGTATAGACCATCACCTGGAGAAGGATATAAGCAATTTTTTTATACTGGATCGCAGACGAAGTCGCGGGCTAATTCAAAATAAATAAAATTAATTGTAAGGTCTGAACCGAGTCAATTTGTGTTTATTTACTCGCTCTAATATGTCCCTCGGTAAAATTGTGTAATTATCGTAATTTATATTCTAATTTAATTAAAAACAAACTAATGTCACCTTTATACATGAAATGCGTGATTTGTAATGTTTGACGTCATAAACGTGACACAAAGCCCATATAGAGAAATTAATTATAGATCGACACATATTATATTATATAATTATAAATATACTTGTGTAACCTCTCCGTTAGGTATGATATCATCTGTAGGCATTAATTATTAGTACTATTATTACCATAGGAAAATAGTTGGTAAATGATTGAATCACTATATTATAATGACAGGTTGCTTACCTACGTTCGTATGTAGACACTTGTTACATGTACATATGCTGGAAAATTTATCTAATTCCGCCGATACACGGTTTGCCCTTCAGTACAATTGACGTCAGTAGGTATTCTTTTAAGATAACAAAAAAAATAAATGACATTATTATGTAATCAATCTGCCTAGCCTTTTCCCAACCATGTTGGGGTCGGCTTCCAGTCGAACCGGATGCAGCTGAATACCAGTATTTTGCATGAAGCGACTGCCTATCTGACCTCCACATCCCATTAACTAGGTAATACGATAACCCTTGATAAAACTGGTTGTCAGACTTTCGGGCTTCTGACGACCCGTAACGACTGTCAAAGATCCACGAATGACAGTCGGGACCAACGGCTTAACGTGCTTTCCGAGGAACGGCAAGGAGTCTCGATATGTAAAGATGGCCACCAACACCACCGCGGCGAAACCCGCGCAACACGGATCGAGACACCTATACACGCAATCTTGAAGGCAAGCTTGCGATTTTAAACAATACGTCGACCTTTGCGGACACGACACAGATTGAGGTACAAGTAAATCACCTTACTAAGTCAATCATAGACAGCTACGAAAGTGCCTACCCAGAGACCACGCCGCGCAGTACACCGGGAAAGCAATCCTGGTGGGGCGCTGATCTGGAGTGCAAGTGAGGTAAGGTAAGAGCGGCTCTGAATAGAGCCATGAACACATGTGCGGATGAAGACTGGGACATTTACTATGCGGCCAAATCCAGCTACAAAAAATGCATAAGATTCCGAAGCACCTCAGGGTGGCGAAAATTCTGTGGTAGCATTGAATCTTGTCAGCAAGCTAACAGGGTAAGGAAAGTACTGGCGCAACAGAATACACCTGGGCCCGTCAACCTACGCAAACCCGATAACACACTCACGTCGTCGCCTGAAGAAACAAGATGCATCCTAATTGAGACTCACTTCCCCGGATGTGTCTTCGCGCAGGTAATCGATTGGCAAGATGTAACTCAAACACCATCAGATAATGATTGGCGCTATGCAAACCTGATCACGTTGGAGAAACTTCAATGGGCCATCTAAAGCTTCCATCCCTTTAAGGCAGCTGGTCCTGGTGAAGTGTTCCCCGCTCTACTACAGTGGGGGGGCGCTTTCGTGGCCATAAGACTGGTGCCATTAATGAGAGCGTGCCTGGCCTTAAGATATGTTCCTAAAGGATGGAGGGAAGTGAAAGTTATATTCATTATTCCCAAAGCCAGGTAAGGGTGACTACACAAACGCCAAATCCCACGGACCGATCAGCCTAACCTCCTTTCTACTAAAGACTCTGGAAAGGCTTTGCGATAGGGAGCTGAGAGACGGCGCCCTGAAAACCATACCGCTGCACTATAATCAGCATGCATACAGCTCAGGTAAGTCGACCGAATCTTCATCTAGTGGTCGGTCAGATAGAGGAAGCGATTCATCAGAAAGGAACCTGCCTAGGCACTTTCATAGACATCGAAGGAGCCTTCGACAAAACCAACTTCACCAGTATCAGCAGCGCCCTCTCCAGGCATGGAGTAGAACAGGTACTAACGGACTGGATTACGAATATGTTAAGCAAACGAGTGGTTCGCCTTGAAGGGGAGCAGCAGTCGGCAATGATAGCCAGAGGCTGTCCCCAGGGAGGACAGACACGAAAGTCCCCTTCTATGGAATCTGGTTATCAATGATCTTATTAAAAAGCTCAACGCCAGCCGCTATTATACAATAGGGTATGCAGACGACCTCGCAATCCTCGTCTCGGGGAAGGTGACGGGAACAATCTGTAATCTCACTCAGCAAGCACTACGTATCGTAGAAAATTGGTGCAGGGAATTTGAACTATCAGTAAATCCCACTAAAACTGAACTAGTCATGTTTACCCAAAAACGAACGTTAGGGCCCTACCGCCTACCAAAACTGTTCGATACAGAACTCCAGTTGGCCAACGAAGTCAAGTACCTCGGGGTCATTCTAGACAGTAAGTTAAACTGGAGTAGTCACTCAGACAACAAGTTAAACAGGGACCTTCTGGCAGTGCAGGAAAATGATAGGTAAGAAGTGGGGCTTATCCCCCAAAATCATACTATAGCTGTACATTTGTACAATCCGCCCCACGATCGCGTACGGGGCTGTGGTCTGGTGGCCCCGCACCCAGCTAGTGACAGCATCTAACAGACTACAACGCATGCAAAGACTAGCCTGCGTGGCGATCACGGGCTGCATGAGGACTACTCCGACCGCAGCGATTGAAGCCATGCTAGACTTACCCCCGCTCCACCTGTTCATACAGCAGGAAGCGACGATGGCAGCGGTGCGTCTTAATGCAACAGAGCTCTGGGGTAAGAGAGTAACATAACACACCGCGCTGCTCGAGGGTCTCAATAACGAGGTCCCCATGACGAAAGCCATAGATGACCGGATACCCAAACAATTTATCTTTGATAAAAAATACAGAATCCAACTGCACGAGGATCGCCATTGCGAGGGCTTGCGTCCTGCAGAGCTCCGCATCTTCACGAATGGTTCTAAAACAGGTAGTGGCACAGGTGCTGGAATCTTCTCGGAGGACTTCAACATAACCACACCATTGGGTGTCTACAACACAGTTTTCCAGGCCGAATGCATGGGTATTTCTCTTGCCGCTTCAGCCATCATGGCCAGGGAAGTTAAGGACTACTCGATACGAATACTCTCAGACAGTATGGCTGTTCTGCAAGCGCTAAACAGTCACACTGTTGACTCTGGGCGATATACGAGTGTCACCAGCGGCTTAACCAGGTAGGTAACCTCAATAATATAACCATTCAATGGATCAAAGGACACAGCGGCTCACTGGGCAATGATGCAGCCGACGAACTTGCCCGAAGGGGGTCGAGCATGGCACTGGTGGGGCCTGAACCCATTGCGCCACTCCCCTTCGGGTACCTACGCTCTCTGGTAAGCAAACGCACTAGGGATCAACACTATGGTTGGACCAAGGTGACTGCAGGCAGGCTAAGGAGGCACTCCCTGCCATCGATTGCCGCCTCACGAAGCGGGTGCTCCGACTAACGAAACAACAGCTGCGAACTGTTACAGCCGCTATAACTGGCCATGGGTCTTTTAATAAACACCTCTTTGTCATAGGAGTCACAGACAGTCCGCTGTGCAAGTCCTGCATGGAGGACGACGAGACAGCAGCTCATGTGCTACTACACTGCCCGGTGGTTGCCACATACAGGGCAAAGTACTTCGGTAACCCAGGCACCCTACGATGGTCAGTAACAGCAAGCCGTTGCTGGCCTTCTTGGAGGAGCTGGGGTGGATCGAATAAGTGATTTCCCACTCGTACGCAAAATACGCGCTTTGACGTGGAGTTGCGGATACCAGCCCGTATTACCTATTACCATGTAAAGATGGTCACCCATCCACTGACCAACCCCGGCAAGCGTAGCTTAAACTGATGGATCGACCCGTGCAGCTGGTATTACGTGGCCACGCATAATTGCTTTAGGCATAGTTGCCATCGCGCGATCCGAACCTGCAAGAAACTGACGCAGGAGCTTACTGAGACTGGTACAAGCAAAGAGAGGACAAGGTCCAGCAGTGGATGAAGTGCAAGTGAAGTGAGGGAAGTGGGCTGTGGATCATGATTAGACATAGTTATAGGTACAGTGTTTTCGGACATGGACTAGCGATATTCTAAATACTTAAATATAAACTATTTTAAAGTACCTACAACTACACTCTAAGCTTGGGTCACTTTCCCGCTATATGGCAGCCATTTTGTTTTTTGTTGAAATATTCTCTATGCGAGTACAAAAAAAAAATATCTCTCACAGTTTTAGTCATACCGAGATAAAAATAGGCTTATTACTGCATAACACAGAATTGCGTTCACAATTCCGTAACTTTTGAAAAAAATGTGGAAGTTGACAAAAATAATGAAAAATTATGCAATTCAACCAATAATTGTTAATTACTACAAAAACACACCTACAACTTTTTTATTTTTTTACTAGTTCGACAGATTTTGAGCTAAGCTCCAATAGAACATAACATTCACAACTGTATGTCTATACTACTTGAAGAGTTATTGTTGTTTAAACATAGCGAACGCGCAAGCTTTTTGCAAGGCAATCATCGGAACCTTAAACAGGAAATCATAAAAAAAATTTAATCATTAAAATTGTACTTTAAAATAGTTTATATTTAAGTAAATATTTAGAATATCGTTAGTCCATATCCGGACACACTGTATAAGAACTGAAACTTACAAATTTTACAAGCTATACTAGGAAGTGATTTCAAAATCAGTGAGACACGAAGGACATTTACATATCACGATCGTTATCAGTTATGTTTAATTTCGAAACATAACTTAATATATCTAAATTGCAATAAGCACTAATCATAACTGTCACCAAAAACTAGTTTAACATTATCTTGCAGTGTCTATGTTTTTATCGCAAACTTTGTCACCGCCTTTCACACTGTCTGCTATAAAATTCTGTGCACCTTATTAATTAAGACATTATGACATTTGTATTACTAAAACTAATCTATATTATAATATTATAAAGAGGAAAGATTTTTTTGTTTGTTTGTTTGTACCGAATAGGCTCCGAAACTACCGGACCAATTTTAACCATTTTTTCATCAATAGAAAGTTAAATTATTACAAAGTAACAAAGGCTATATATATTTTTTTTTAATAGAGATCCTTAAGAAAATTGCAGCAAACTGTTGCCTATATATATTATTTGGCGTGCGCTGAGAAAACTATTTATGATACATAAAAATTATGTATTACATGATTAAAGTACTCATTATTACCTACAAAAAAGTCTGCCAGGAAATATATCTAACTATCATAGTTAAGTCACAATAGCAGCTTTTGTGTTCTAAAATTTAATAAGATCGCCGGTAGAAACAGGTTGGTAACATTCGTATCGTAGTATTAATTCTTATTTAAACAAATAGATTTATCATCATGGGTATTTATGTAGCAGTAAAATACTTTTTAATTCATTCGAATCTACCCTAGAGAGGATGAAATTTCGCACATTCGTAGACCATGACCTGTTATAGGAAAAAATCAAGTAATAAAAACTAAAACCCAACTACGACTTAAAAGGTTTAAACAAGACACCACAGACAGACAAATTAAATATCCGGAGTCACACGTGTTAATATCCGAACACAGTATAAATCGAACATATTACATGTGACTCCGGATTTTTTTTTTGTCTGTCTTCTGTGGTGTCTTGTTTATACCTTTTAAGTCGTAGTTGGGTTTTAGTTTTTGTTACTTGATTTTTTTTTTAATTCTTTTGGGATTATATTATATATATTTGATACCCAACATGGTACGATTAAACCATTTTTTTTTTTAAGTTCCTCACTTTATGTCCTCTAGAGGGCGCCATTTTTAATTTAATGTGACTTCACATAGCCTATAACCAGCGGACAATCACGACGCTTCTAACGATACCTCATTTGTCAAATGATAAGTGGTTTGGAAGATAGGAGGGAACAGATGAACATACATACATACCGGTCAAAATCATAACCCTCCTTTTTTCTTCGCCGTAGTCGGGTAAATAGGATCCGTTTCGCCCCTATATTGCTACGGAATCGAGACCTACACGGGTGAAACCGCGGGGCACAGCTAGTGCCATAATAAAGTATTAGGTAGTTTCTCACCAAAGGCCGTTATTAGCCTTTATAGTTCCATATGTGCTTACATTCAACTAAAATGATTTTATCGCCAGTAAACACCTCCGACGCAGTAGTAACCTCTGACTTGTAATTATGTCATGTAGGTATGACAAAACCAGTCTGATTTATGGATAAACTACGATGTGTTGAGAACGGAAATTCGCTTTATCACAGAAACAAACCGTTATAAGTATTCCTAGCTACTTCTTTGCAATGATTTGTAGCAGAAAGTCAGATAAGGTAAGTCCTGCAGCATAGGTTTGAGTGATTTTTTGTGGAAAAAAGCCTAAAAATAAACTTTAAGATATGTGAATGTACCATTTTTTTTTCAGTGGGGATATCCTCAAAGGTACTTTCCGTCTGGGGAGAATAGAGGTTTATGTCGGACTCCCACAGACTAAAACCCCTCCTTCCACTACCATGAGTCGGGGATCCAGATACATTCAACTGTTAGAACTTGACAAATCATTCCATCGCATGACTTTTAATAATCTATAAGTCGCTGTTTGTCTGTATGTCCGCGTTGTTCTTTTGAACCAAGCAACAGATTTTGATGTGGTTTTCACCAACGTTTAGAGAATTTATTCCGAAAGGTTTATGTGTTTTGTCACGTCGTCGTAAAAACCGTGCGAAACAGGAGCGGGTCGCTAGTAATAGTAGTAATAATCTTTATTTTCAGGCAACTAAGACCCCTAGACAAAATACACAAAATAATCTTACAAAATAATAAACTAATACAAAGCAAAGACATCATTACAAAATCTAGTTACTATGTTCGTTGGGTCGGCGACGTATTGCGCTGATTCGTGATTTCATATTATATATCACCAAGATCAAAACTGAGACAACTCAAAAATCTTTAATTTTGAGTTATGTTTGTATTCGAATGCTCGGTGATCATAGACAGGATCGAATTTTAGCCCCAGTTTATATACAGTGACATTTTACAAGCTATTTATTATCTAGAATCAAATTAAATTGGATAACTTCCCTAACAAAAAAGGCAGATATACGTTTTTATTGTCTGTTGAAAAATGACCTTTTTTGAGTTGTCTCAGTTTAGATCTAGGTGTGCGTATCGGCATTTTCGCGGTTGGCAACATAAATTTTATGTTGCCAACCGCGAAAATGCCGATACGACATTCATTGGCCAAAATTCCTCCTTCATGATAGTCTCCAGGTGATGAGTCGGTACACGTACCACAAACGATTTGAAGTTAATCTTATGGCGCGCCTCCAACTTCTCTCTCTCTTATGCATCGCAAAACTAAGTTTCTTGTGACGCACTTTTATCTCTGCGTTTGTCTGTTTACCACTGTTCAGAATAATAAGCAGGTTCATTATTCAAGTCTAGATCATTGTCTTTGTGTCCCTGATCAACGGGAAAATAAACCTGTCTCTTGAATTCCAATAATACTCACGAGGATGGAATTCTGTCAGTAGCCAAAACTATCTGCATAATAATAGTACACTTCGATAGCTCTTCAGTAAATTGTTACAGCCTTACTGATATCCGGCACCACCTAGTTGCTTATAATTATAAGTTGATGTAGTACCTAACAGGATTGAACAACGAACATTTTCTAAAAGTAGGTAATCAGTTCCGCCCGTTTCAGCTAACTTTAGGTCATTAACATGTATGTTAATGAAATTAAAGGTTGTTTCAATTAGAACGCAATTTTTTAAAATTCTGACTGCAGATAAGCCAAAAAGATAAAAAGTTTTTAGTTAGGTACTTTAAAAAATCAGTAGCCTCGTAAATAAAATCATGTAATTTATGGTAACACTGATTTTGAAATATTTTTATTGCTTTTTATTGACGTCAATGAAAAATTAATATTCAGAATAGTAAAATCTAGATATTATACTTTACTTTTTAAATGATATACGATATTCTTAACTAACTCAACACCCTCTAAATATCACGAACACCGAGGTGTTTCAAAGTTACATAGACAGCTAGAAAATGTAAATTTAATTTCGAAAATAACTTTCTACAATCAAAAACTTTTGAAAATAAGTATCTAGATTTATACAAAACGCTCAAAAAAATAATACCTTATCAAAAAAAAATCCTGTATTTGATAAATTGATATAACTCTCACTCACCTATTGTAAAAATAAATATACATAATTAGTATTTACTAGTTTCTTTGTCAGATAAAAAAATGCATAATATATTTATAAATTTTATAGACGTTTCGTATGTGCGATAGCTTCAAAACAAGTTGCGCAGTAGATTTCCTGTAGCACGCGCCACGTTATACACCGTGTTTTTTTTATTTCCTATAAATCTAGGGTATTAGTGAGAGCATGTCAAAAAATCAACTGACATAGAAATGATTTTTCAATTTGTTTTTTTTTTATGATGTCGTACCTAATATTAAATTCTCGATGTGTGTATCTAAATTTTATTGATCAGTACGAGTTTTCATTATCATTCAAATCAATCATTCATAATTTAAGCTAAGAAACGACGTTGTCGTTTTTTTTTTATGGACAAAAATTGACATAATTAAATATTTATTTTTACTTTTCACGTAAGGGGCGAGCAGAGCCCAAACCTATTGAAAACACTTGAAAATCGAACCGAAGAATGACATACGGTCTACCTATTACCTAAAAACCAAAACTTCATAATTGATCATAAATACTTATTATAAATAAGGGCTGATATTTAAATCGTCAGATAACTTTTATCTGAGAATTATATATAATAGTTTGACAGCTTTTAATTTAGAAAATATGCCAAACTGACATTATTTATTACGTATTCAGAAAAAGTAATCTGTCGATTGGAAAATCGGCCGTAAGGGTGATTGCTACTACAAAAAATTAAGGAAACAATAATGCGATATAAAGACTTACCTACAGTAAACTAAACTTCGGGGCGCCACAAAATGACCATTTGAGCGTACATAGACAAATTGCAGTGTTTTATCAGGCGTTTATCAAAATTGAGACCACGATGTAGGTACAGGTCACGAGGTGTTGATGCAGTGCGCCCGAGCAACTCAAATATGCGGCGCAAGCGCATGTTATGCACTTCTTAAACCAATAGAGCTGGCACAGAAAGGATTAAAAGCTTAATTTTGTTTATGTTCTTTTTTTGTTTGTATCTTCTTATTCGGCAATTAGATGATTAGCCCAGATTGAGAGTGAAATTTCAAGGACGCGTCATGTTTAACGCCTACTTTTTAAGAAGTTTTTTTTTTAATTTACATCGAGAGAGTATCTCCCTATCTAACAATTCAGTAAATTATTATATAAATAATTACTGCTCATATAATTACGCAGACATTTTTAAGAGTTTTAATCTTTTTATAGTTACGACATAATAGTCGTATCGTATTTGGTGTGACATAGATGAATGGATACATGTTTTAATGGAAGATAAGATAAAAAAGTGTAAGTTTAACTAGTAGATAGCTAGGTACCTATGTTATCAAAACTTTTATTCATTCGTAATTAAATATCTGCTTATCATAATAATAGGCACCTACCGTTTCTATTGACCCGTTAATTAAATTGTCTATTGCAGCCAAAATTAATGAAAAATATGACTCTACTTCAACATAATAATATGTTGAATAGGGCCATTGAATAACAAGCGAGATATTCCCCTTTTTTAATTTTTCTTATATAATTGTACATACTATACACATTTCTTTCTAGTATAATTATGTAATTTCCTATTTGTATATTATGTAAATATTCCAAGTAACAACTATGAAGAAGCCATTTTCACCACCCTAAAAAAACTATAATATTCCCTTGTATTCAATGGCATTATGCATAATATTGTAATTTTCAATATGAATAAAATGGCGGAATTAAAAGCAAGATGACAATTCTCAATTAGAATATTTATGGCATAGATAATAAAGTTGCGTATGTAGTGAATACGAAATTGTGATGCAAAAATGTTTTGAATGGAATTCTTGGCACCTTTCGTTACGCCTTTTTCTCACTTTGGCTGCTTAAAAAGCGGAAAACGGGAAGATGAATGAAGAGTATGATGCTTCCTTAGATCGTTAATCACAAAATTAATTAATCTGAAAGTTAGCTGTTTACATAATTAAAGATTATCTTCGGAGAGAACATATTCGTAGGTCTACGGTGACTTGCTTGCCGATGGTAGGACGTTGTCGGAGCGGAGGCTATGTTTTATAAAGTAGGGGTGGATGATATCGTTTCAGTTCACTACCAACTGTCGCGAACATTGGCCACTTTCGGACAACCAGTAGGTTTTACATCTTTTTTATAAAATATTTTGTTTTTCTATGACATCGCGTGCTTTTATTTTGAAAGTTCTGTAAAGTGAATTTGTTGGTTGGATTTAAACTTTTACTGTGTTTTCATTGTGTGTGTGAGGGTGCATTTTACTTTTAGTGTATTTTTATTATTAGGTATATGAATGGTCTCGTTTTAAAACGCATGGGCATTTTATGGACGGATTTTTTTTACTGAAAAATTGTTTGGTCTGAGCAAACGAACAAACAGTCCATGTTACTCACAAAAAGAAAAATCAAAATAAAACTATGATCTGTTCAACAAAAAAATAAAATGACAACAAACAAATAACGGGTGTAAAAAGACGTTTAACGAAGCCGAAAGTCACTGGTTATTCCCGACATTGTAATATTTTTTATGTTCTGGACCATACCTTCTGGTTACGGCGATATTGAAAGCCAAAGTTCCAACTTTTTCAGATGTTTTTTAAAGAAAGCAAATTTTAAATGATACAACTTAATTTTAAATACCCCCATAAACTCTGAACCGTTGTATGCACCCATAAACACAATGTTTTGCGTGCGTTCCGTTGCGCACTACCGTAAACAGCGATTTTTCACTCCAAAAATAAAAGTCGTTTCCTAGCAATTATTTTTGTGCCAATCTCAAAATGTCGCACTTATTTGAACAAAAAAATTAAGTAATGTTACTTAATTTGATGTACGGGATGCCTAGCTGACGGCTATGCGTTGCTGGTCTTTTTACATTGTATTGCATTTCTAGACCTGTATTTGCAAATGGTGAAAGTGATTCGATTAAATATGGGCGACATTTTGAGATTTCTGTAACCAATCGTAGACGCATTGCAAACTCACGGGTTTCCTAAAAACTCCAGCATTTCATGATCATAAATTATTATTGACAAAATATTTAATAGAATAATAGCTCCAAGCTACTTTAAAAGTCTGTCTTTAAAAAATAACCGTCACAATAATAACAGTGAATGTGAACCTTTTTACAAGTATAACGGTGTATGCGTTGAATAGATAGAGATAATGCAAGCAAATTAAACTCAATGAAGTAGGTACTGATTAATCAGATGTCACAAAGCGAGGTTACCAAAATATTAAATTACCTGCTCTAACAACTCATTTTTTATGCCCTCATTGCAAAACTTCAAATAAACAAACATCAAAAACTTGTTTAATCCACGATCCCATCAAGAGCATTAGCCTTTAAATTGCATTGAGATGAAAAAAATTGCATGCATTAAAACTAATGCTCCGAAGAATGAATTAGTCATGCAACTCTATTATAAATAAACCAGTTTTATAATGCGCGTAATAAAGGGAACTACCATGTTCAATTATGGCTTAAAAACTTATTTAGATATCTAATGCGTTAATTGAAATTGCAACACATGAATTTAATCTGCACTGTTGGCCAAATACAAAACCACAGAGTAAATTACTGTGCGTATGTATATAGTTACATAACGTAGATAATTATAAATACAATCTAAAGCTACGCAGAAGCGAATCTCGTGAGTGACGCGGGGTGGGACGTTCATCATCCTTCTCCTGCCCTTATCACAATTTAAATGTGCGGCTTACCTCAGAGACACATAGTACTAGAAAGCTGTAATTTGGTATGAGTATACATATAAATCACACCGACAAAGTGATTCAAATTCAGAAAATATAATCATGAAATAATTTTAATTTCAGGGTACTTCCCCTAAGCCTATTGTGGGGATGGTCTTATTTTTTCTCGTCTATCTCATGGTGTGGGGTGTCGTTAGAAACCATTTTTGGATTCAGGGATCCGTTTGCGAAATATTACGCTTTGAAATGCTAATTTTTGTTAAAGCCAAGTACCTACTATTTTTTATTTCGTATGGGAGTACATGTTTTTCAACTACAATGTTAAGTTTGTTCTTGGCATAAATTCATCCCAAATACGGAACCCTTCATCTGAAAAAAACCGGCAAAGTGCGTGTCGGACCACGCACTTTGCCGGTTTTTTTCAGATGGGATGTTGACCTTCATATAAATTGTATGTTTCGTCCCGAGTCCCGGGTCTCTCGTGGAATTCTCGACAGTCTACTTGAAGTTTAAAGTCTGCGAAAAATAAATATTAAAATTTAAAATATCAAAGCGTAATCTTTTCAGTTATGCAAAATATATTATAATATAAATGATTAGGAATAATTAATGGTCATCAAGATAAGTCGGAAGCCTACAAAATTCTGTCAGCTGCTATATTAAAAAATAAATATATATCTATTTGTATACTTAATCAGTTAGTCATTTAATTTAGTACATATCTAGTGTCAAAAGTTAGTTGTGTTCAATATCGTAAAAGAAATAAATGAGTAAATTATGAAACTACAAAATAAAATAGATAATTTATGATTTATATATGCAAATATTTTCATTGAATAGTTCCTCACCAGTTTTAAGACATATCCTTAGTCAGTATCGTAATAAACATCACATGAGAACGGTTAGGCGTAACTATTACACCCACATTTCGCCAGTTATGTTTAAGTCCCATGTAATACGGGTGGGGTGGCGGGGGGCTAACCTATTGCCATCAAGTCGAGAATACGGGCTGTTACTGGGAAATTCTTATTGGTAAAACTCAATAACCCTTTGACCGACCTAGGAATTGAACCCATGAGCTCATCACTCAGCAGCAGAGCTTGCAACCCAGTCACAATAATCATTAGTGTGTAAAACCGCACACGTGCCTGCGGTGAGATGATTTTCCAGAAATCCGCTTGGTGGTCATCTTAATAACTTCCACAACGGCCTAAAGAGAAAGTTATATTATTAGATAAACTCAAACTCAAACTCAAATATATAAAACTGCACATAAAACTGTCATCTCTATGACCTTCTTTACCAAAAATTGTAGTTCCCACATAACACGTATTGTCATGCATAAGCATTGCACACATACTTGATCGAAACTCCTAAATCACCTTTAAGTAACTTATAGCTTTAGAGTCATGTTACTAAAACAAAAAGTGTTGTAGAGGTCATACATCAGTTTTGTTGGTTGATTATCTCGACCGGTTCCTTTAAACAAAGTGGGTCGTGTCAATAGGCCGCATAATATGTAAAATTGCATTTACCGATAATCTGAGGGTGTGTTCTCTAAGGGTCAGTTCACACCGAGACGCGACGCGACGCGCACTTTTTTATGATCGAATACAATATCGAATTTATTTACTACACAATAAGGTACCCGCGCTGCACACCACAGTGTACTTTGACACGTGTCAACAATCGCACTGAAATTATACCTTTTCGTGAAGAAAATAAGTTCTTTAATTGTTAAAAAGTGCGCGCAGCGTCGCGTTCACGCCGCGGTCTGAACTGACCCTAAGAATATAAAAGATTAGACATCATTATTAATTTTTTCAGTAGATTTCAGTAGTGGACTTTTTTTTATAAATTATAAAGATAATGTAAAGGTATCACTTCATTACATAAACATAATAAAAAATCGTCAAAGTCTGGCAATTAATCCTCCTTTTAATTGGTCATTATTGCCAACTCTTAAATAATTCAATTTTCAACAATATCTTAAGGCTCCAAACAGGCGCGATATCGCGAGCGCTACAAGGGTAGCGCTGCCTGTCACGCCCGCGATATCGCGCCTGTTTGCACGAGTCTTAATCATTTAAGCCCCATAACACGATGCAAGTTTCTGGAACGTTCAAGAGCAATAATCGCATGCCATAAAATAGGTACGCTCAATTATTGCCATTCAAGAATTGCATGCAAGTGTTTACATGAGTGTGATTTCCATAAAATAGCATACAATAATATAATGCAAGTTTTGTCATTCAAAATGTGTCTCCTGTTTTCACAAAAGCAATACAATTATTTCAAGTCGATTATTGCATGCAAGTTTTGCCTCGTCTAAACATAAAGTTGCACGTCGTTGTTCAATTTATTAAAGTATTGAAACCGATTTAATTGCTGCTATGTTATTAGTAGTGCTGTTTACACATTTATCATTTTTAACGGCAAAAACTTACCTGTATCTTGCAACATTATACTTGATGTTTAGACGGTGCCAGTCAATTGTTGCTTCAATTTAATGGTATGTCAGAGCCAATAAACGTACACCGTGTAAACGGGGCTTTACGTTTTGATTTTACGGGCAGCAAAGAATTACACAGCATTAAAAACAACAGCACTTAAAGCTTCGATTAACACTTAATCTAACTACAGTTAATTAAATAATCAACCTTTGCACGCACTCTAGTTGTATCAAAAAAAAAGTAGTGATTCGGAGAACTTAATTGCAATAAAGGAAGCATTACCAAAGGAAAGCTCATGCACAGAGTACTTATATATTATGCAAATGACAGCAGGGTGCCTCATGTTAATAAGGGTTATAATAACCAATCTTATTTTTTTCTCTGTAACTCTGTCTGTTTGTCTGTCTGTCAATTTTTAGTAGGACAAACTTTTTCTTTATTTTTATTAAAATTATTCAATCTATAAATAGGAATACATGGAGGGGTCAACATGAGCTGATATAATAATAAGCGATCATCTCATCCTATCACAGTTTACTACTGGTCTCAGCTACACCTGGTTCTCCGCCTTCCGCATTCCAACCAACCCCAAGCTTTTAATAGATCTTCCAAGTCCTGAAGTGCGTCACATGTTACACACGATTCACACTCTTCATTAAACTCTTTTCCATTTCAGATAAAAGTACAAAATGGTTACGAAGTTATTGGTGCTACTAGCCGTGGTGTCATCCGCGACAGCCGCTGTGAAGCTCCAAGAGATGTTCTCTTGGAACGTAATGGACTGGAACTACCCTGACCCGTACATGAGGCAGCAGGCTATCCAGTCTGGAGCTCTCATGCAGGAGAATGCCCTCCCAGTTGGCATTGAGAGGTGGAGGAACAAGCTTTTCGTTAGCGTTCCTAGGTGGAAAGCGGGTGAGTCATTTTAATACTTTTAAAGCTGAACAATAATTAATGAAGCCATTAGGTTGTTAAGGTGCTCTACATTCTGTTATGCTTTGAATACACATACAAGAACACACAATCCATATAGTGTTAGTAACAATGACTTAAAAAACTATGTTAGTAAACTTTTAAACTTACTTACTTTTTGTTATGATATCTAGAAAATGAGAACCAATACTTGTCTATACAGAACACTAAAGATAAACCCCGTCAGGAACGAAGCTCCTTCTCACGTAGGATTTAAAACAATAACAAAATTTTCGCAGCCGCCATCTAGAATTTTCATTTTGACTAAATTCACACTTTCTCTCTCATAGGCATGCAGTGTACTCGGGCCGATGTGTACAATTTTATCCCCCGACACTGTAATCATTTTCCTCTTTTCTTTTGTCTTTTTCTGCTGGCGTTCTCTCTCTCTCTCTCTGTCTTTCTTTCTCTTTGAATTAGAAGAAGACAGTCGCAAGTATAAGCTTTCAGCGTTACATTTTCTGAAAGTTTACAAGCCGCGTAAAAGAACTTCGTTCTAAGAAACTTGTGTTTTGATAACATAAATCTGTTTCAAACCTATAGAGGAGCTTGTATTTGGATCAATAGCACTCTTTACTTTCGCAAAGTTTGTCAAAGCCCCAATTTAAAAAATATCCCTTACGTAAAAATATTTTACGCTTATGGGATGATATATGCAACAACGTCACAGGCGCGAGCCGCGTCTGTGTGTGCTCAATTTGTGAGGGCGCCACACGGTGGAGCATGAACGGCGTCATTATAAAATATTCGTTAAGTCTTGGATTCGTGCCTCGCCTCGTCCGCCTCGTACGTTGCACGGCCCGCGCCTGTCACGGGTTAGCATAAGAAGTCATCCCTTAACAGTCAGAAACTGTGTCGTCTCTAGTTGTCGCAAGCGTTAGAGCTAAGCGTGAAGTCCTAGGGTACGATCCCCAGATCGACAAAGTGAAGCTGAATTTTTCCATCAGATATTTTCTGTATCTGTTCGGACATTGGTGTCCGATGGTACTTAATAGGCTCGTTTGACATGGGATATTATTATGTCTTTTGCCAACTACATACCGAATGCTTCACGACAATTGTTAAGCTGCTTTGTAAACATTGAAAGTGTTAAAAATAACTAGCGAAATGTAGGAGCAGGTACTATCTCTGCTTACCCTGTCGGGGTATACAAGCGAGACGTTGTGCTATGTCGGTCAGTATTGATCAGACGTAAGTAATGTAATAATATAATTGTGAAAATGATGTGGAACTTCCGTCATTGCATTTTAACTTGCGTGTGGAAGACATTCTATGTCATCGTCAATATTATGTCTGTATGACATACTGTTGAGAAAATCTCCCCATTACCTTACTGGGTGAACAAACTAAGTCAACCGTATATAGTTATAATCATCAGTATTGTAATTACCATGTATTTCGAAGCAGCGTTCTCAAATAAAGCTTGCAAGATTAATGTTAGAGCGATGGTTGTGTTTGTAAATTGATGACGGTTTACCTCATCACTAGTTTATTTTGGTATAAGTACTAGTATTTCCTTTTTTGCAGGCAATCTGGTTTACACATCTATAAGTATAGGTATTATATTACTCATTCACAAAATTATCGTTATGATTTGCCATTCACTACCACAACAAATTATGGAATGGTTTTTTAAAGGAAACATTTGATTACTCAAGGTCTCCACAATTACAATTAAAACTTCATTCATTACATAACTTGTTTATTTATCAACACCCTTGTTGTTTTACTTGTTTATTTGCGCAGGTATACCCGCTACACTGAACTACATTCCTTTGGATGGTCCGTACGATCCTTCACCGAAGTTGAACGCCTACCCAAGTTTCGCAGGCAACGAGTTGGGTAACTGCCAGAGTGGTCTCAGCACCGTATACAGGATTAAGGCAGACAAATGTGACCGTCTCTGGGTCTTAGACACTGGTACATTCGGAATCGGTAAGTTAACAACACTCATCAAGTAGCATAAGTATAATCAGTCTATAATGTTCCCACTGCTAGGACACTGGCCTCTCTGTAGGCCACCACGCGGGCCCAGTGCGGGTTGGTAAATGTCACATGACTTCGAATTTTTGGTTCTAGGGCATGCCGGTTCACTTACGATGTTTTCCTTAACCGTTTTGAGAGCAGTGAAGATGAAATAATTTACACTAAGTGTCTAAAGCGCCCGTCAGGGACAGTCAGGGTTCGAACCTACGACCTACAACTTGTAAGTCGCGGCCGTTACCACTGGGCCACAATTGCTCTACTCATCAAGTAATTAAGTGTAATATTAACGAGGAATAAAAAACTTATTTAGATAGTTCCTCTGTATTAGCGAGTTTCACTTTACTGGTAGGCGTTATCCGTAATTACCTTACAATAAAAACGATATCAATTAAGTGTTGTTAGTATTTAAATACAGCAATGTAGGCTAATCGCTGAAAGTACAGTATTTAAAAACATAATTTGAATATTTTCAGATTCCAACGTTACCAATGTCTGCCCTTACTCGCTGAATGTATACGATTTAAACACCGATCAACGCATCCGAAGATACGTGTTCCGTCCTGAAGACATTGTTGCTTCGACTTTCATTGCCAACATCGCCCTCGACGAAGGAAGAACTTGTGACGACACCTTCGCGTACTTCTCCGACGAACTAGGCTACGGCCTCATCGCCTACTCGTGGCAAAAAAACAGATCATGGAGATTTAGCCACGGATTTTTCATGCCCGACCCACTTACTGGAGACTTCAACATTGGCGGCCTGAACTTCCAATGGAGTGCTGAGGGAATTTTCGGAATCACAACCTCTCCTATTGGAGCCGATGGATTCAGAAAGCTCTACTTCAGTCCTTTAGCAAGTAACACCCAATTTGCTGTTTCAACGCGCATATTACGCGATGAATCTAAAGTGACAGGATCCTACCGCGACTTTCAAGTTGTAGGTGTCCGAGGTGCTAACGGTCACACCACATCCAAAGTAATGGACGAATACACTGGAGTAGAACTATTCAACTTGGTAGACCAAAACGCCATTGGATGCTGGAGAAACGATTTACCATACAAGCCACAAAACATTGGAGTGGTGGACAAAGATGATGCAGGTCTGATATTCCCTAGTGACGTCAAAATTGACGCTCAAAGAAATGTATGGGTGATGTCTGACCGGATGCCTGTGTTCCTGGAATCGACCTTGGATTACAGTGACATCAACTTCAGAGTGTACACTGCTCCATTTGATGTGTTGGTACAAGATACTGTATGCCAGCCTCCTCCTCAGCCGCAATATGTTCAGCTCGCTAACCAAGAACAGCATAACAAACACCACCAGCTGCAACCTTACACGTTCTATGACACAGGTTTGGGCGTGACAACCAATCCCATTACTGGAACTATTTCACTATTTTCTCCAGTCTCATCTACCCGTCCAGAACAGAACACATACGGACCAGGATCAATTAGGAACTCTATACCAACTGTAGAGAGCTACGTCAACTTTCCTAAACAAACTTCTGTTCCTTACGTAACCGGCGGATCGAAACCCAGCAATTCAAACAGGCACCCACCCCCTGCCTGGTGGCATGCGAAACATAACTATGAAGTATACGAACATTAAGAAATTCGCTAGGAATATATATTTTATTCTTAATTCCTTTTTTAAATTTTATAATACAATGTTGCTTACTAGTTTTAAGATCTAAACAATATTTGCATTCTATTACTTTAAGATTACAAATGACTCATTTTTAAGATATGTAATTGTATTGTAACATACATTTTCATATTTTGAGTTATACTTGTTGTGGAACATTAGCTATTATTTATTAATAGTTAAATGTATCTGCCAAGCAATTCTTTTGCGAACATACAAAACTGATCCTGACTGACCTGTTAGACGAAAAATTGTGGAAAACCTTCATTGATTCAAAATAACTTTTATGTATATTAGGTTATAAACTCGTATTCAGAAATGATTGTAATATATTTGCGACTTCTTATTTAAATAACTATACGTAACTGTACAGTAACATACAACGGTAAGTTACAAATATTTTTTCACTGTGAGAAATCGGTAAAAGATATAGATGAAAGGCAAATCGGAGATTTCCTGTTATTTTAATTTTTAACGAAATAAAAGATTTTCTTAAAATGTTTCATTTATTCACTTATACTCCATTGGTTTACGTGATTAATTAAAGGTAAATAATTCTTAAAATTGGTGAAAACTTTCTTGTTTAAAAATACGATAATTATTTATTATAACCAAATTAAATTTATTTTCGATTTTTACGATAGTTTCCCCTTTTATTAATGTAAATATGTTAAACTTTATCACTATTTTAATAAAAGAGCATAATTTTTAGTAAGATTTATAATTAATACTTAACATAATATTTTGTAATATGTCTATCGCAAAAAGCCCAAAAAAACAGGTTCTATAAACGTCAACGAATTATAACGTTGCTAAATTGAAGAGTATCTGAAATGTAGCATGACAATCAGATTAGATTGTCATGCTACATTTCAGATACAGAATAGTTACCAGGATTTTTTATTTGACTACAATGTAATTAAACAATAATATATGCAATGTAAACAATATATTACCACAGGAAGCAGAAATGATTTGGTTTGAGACAACTCAACCACAGTTACAATTTCAGGAAAAGAACATCCTCTTTGTAGTCAATTCAACTCAATAATGATAGGGATTGTCAAGGACCCAAAATAACGTTGTGGCATGATATCGTCGTTGGAATACAATGAAAACTTGGATTATATGAAACGATTGGAAATCTTAATGAAGAACAAATAAACACTAAACACGTTATAGAAAAAGCCAATATCGCAGTAGACAAGACACCACGTAAACAGAAAATGAGACAACGCAATGCCTTTATTATGACTTTATGAGGTTATGTGAAAGTAAAGGAAAATGGGTGTACTCGATTTTTTGAGAAATATTGCTAATCAAAAAAAAAATATAATTAATACTTATGACATTTATTCTATATTTCGTATATAATTTTACTTCCTACCTATTGGGTAAAATAACTAAGTGTTGTCATGATTATAGTTGATTTATATTTCTACGCATTTATTTTATTTTAATCAAATTAAAATCCTGATGTTTCAAGGCTCATTGGCCTTCGCGCCTGCCGAGATGATTCGAGCTGCATGTTATTCGAAATTTTCATGCATCGAAGTATTGAACTGTCGCGCTCTTATTTTATCGATTTCATGTACTATCGAGTTAATGTTTTTGTGCAAATAGGTATTATTCGATCCACGTCATTAGATTTCATGTAAGGAGCCCGACTTGTTTTTCTCTCGAGCAGTGAGTAAGCCTGGTTATCATTTGATCCATGCTCTCAACAACTGTAGGTAGCCTTCGCCCTAATGACAGCACTCCTATAATTATTTATCTTTGAATATAATAAAATTGTTACATGCTTATGTCCTTCTACGATAAAGGAACTAACTTACTTTAGAGATGTGCCAGCAAAAGCCTAATCATATAATAATTATACGTTTATCACATCGTACGTATGTACGTACATTGTTTTAATACACGTGAGATTTGACAAAAGAAGTACTCTTTATCTAGATCGACACCAGTCTCAGTCAAACACAAAGCCATAAAGATCTTCATTGTGTACACAAATTAAGCCATTTATTGTTTCATGAAACTATTCTCTTGGATCTCGTTCGTTTGTTTCTGCAAGAATCTGCTGAAACAACCTCTTATTCCTAAAGAGGATAATTGGATAATGAGCGAGCATTTGAGCATTTCCAACTTTTTTGTGTATATTATTGTCGCTCGAGTGTAAATTATTATTTAATAGTGCCATGCCTCAATGACATAGTTATTAAAATGTACTTAACTTATTTGTCCATCGTGCTCGCTCGGTTTTGAACGAGAGTCGTGGTTTTAGACATTCTTGTATATAACTCGATTCACAATGAACGTCGAGAAAGCTGAAGAGAAACCGGATTACAATCCTTTTGAACATCGTCAAGTTAAAAAACCGACATCGTAAGTTATTTTACTATTTGTTTGGCGTGTTGTTTAGAGATTTATTAATATCTTTGACTGCCACATTTTTGCCAACCTTGAGTTTTTATTCAAAATTCAATGTTAATTAAATCGTGAGCACTTTTCTTGTATTTGTGTTTGTTCAGTCAAATTTTTCTACGGTGAAGTGTCCTGCAAAGGAAATGCCTTCTTCTTCGTGTAGTGAGCTTCCTGACAGGTACGTCAAGAAGATAGCTATTACGTCTCCTAATATGTGCTTATTACAACAAGTTGCAACCACAAAACCGTCTCTCAAGTATAGGTGTGATAAGTGATCATGCCCCCTTTAACCGTGGGTGCTATACTGTGGTGCTATATCAGTCAATCGGTGGTCAGCAGCGGATGATATTTTAGCAATCTTATTGATTAACTAGTTAGAAATAATCAATACCAAGAAATATTTGAAGGTATTGTGCGTATACTTGCGCACAGTTTCAGGCACCAATTTGGATATAATAAGGCTTTATTTACAAAAGTGTTCCAATACAAACTACACACATCAACACCGTCTAGGGATATTTCAGATTTTCTCAATTTACTCAAAATTTGTTATAGATATCATACAAAATGTTTATGTGTTTACAAAGCCCATTTATCAGAGTAGACTTCAGGATAAAACAAAAAATTTTTTTTTGCGTAACTGTAATTTTATTCAAATAAAGACGAAAAGTGAAATAATGCTAAAACTAACGATGAATGTGTTTTCAAGAAAAAATGAAAAATAAAGCGAAATTATTTCGATTTTTGCAATTACGCGAAAAATCAGTAGTCAGTAAAACCACCCATGACGTTAACAGCGGTCCTGCAACGGTTTTTATGCTTTGAATCAAGTTAACAAAGTCTTGCTGCGGGATATTGTCCCAGGTCCTGCTAAGATGCCAAAAAAGTTGCTCTTCAGTCGCAATGTTTGAAGGTAAATTCTTCAAAGCCCTTCTTTGGAGCATGTCCCACGCGTGCTCTATGGGGTTTAGGTCTGGTGATTTCGCGGGCCAGTCGTAAGACTAACACGTCGTGCTCCTGCAGCCACTCGCGCTGTGTGCGGACGGGCGTTATCGTGCATGAGCGTGAATTCTTGGGCCATTTGTAGTCGATGAGGGTACACTATTGGTACTAGCATCTGGTTACGGTATTTTTCAGCGGTCATGGTGTTTCTGATCCAAACGAAGTCTGTTCTTCCACCAACACGAATTCCGACCCAAACCATAATCGTCCCGCCGTGGTATGGATGGACTTCCTGAGGGTGTTGCAGACGGCTCTCACGACAGGAACTCGCCATACGCGTATTCTTCTCGAATCGGGATGGAAACCGAATCGGGACTCATCCGTAAACAGCACTACTGACTACTGGTTATCTTACCAGCCAAAATTTTCACGAGCCCACTATAATCTCCGCCCGCGATTTTCTCGGCGTAGTGCTGGAGTACGAAGCGGTCTACGAGCATGAAGGTTAGCTTCATGCAGTCTTCTCCTCACAGTTTGGTCACTCACAAGCAACTGGTGCTCTGACTGGAGCCTTTTAACCAACTGCATGGCCGTAACAATTGGTTGTCTTCTCGCGGCAACTTGCAAAAATCGGTCTTGTCGTTGGGTGGTTATGCGCTTCTAGCCTAGGTGTTTTTCAGCCACTTCACCAGTAGCACGATAACGTGACCATAACCTTGAAATCACGTTTTGTTTTCTGCCAATCTCCTCAACAATACTCCGTTGAGTAGCCCCAGCTTGGAGCATGCCTACTGCCCTTAACATTTCTTCTCTAGTTAAATTGCGCCGCTGCATGTCATAAATTCTAAATTAACTGCTAACTTGTTTTAAAACTCTATTTTGAAACCACAAAATTAGCTATAACTATGGTAGGTAAATTGAAACCTTCGAACTTCGCTAAAGTTATGCCGCGCAAATCTATTGTTTGTAATTTATTTTTTCAAATTTGAATTTGGAATCATTCAAAAAGGCCTACAAAATGAGCTTTCATCAAAAGATTTTAAAACCGGCCGGTATTTTTTGAGTTCATGAACTTTATACAAAATATCCCTAGACGGTGTTGATGTGTGTACTTCATTAAACAAGTGACAAAGAAAATATTTGAATACATTGGTATTTGGTATACATATTATTATAAATTCAAGTCGGTTTTCGTATTTATCTGTATGTCCGCTTTGTTCTTTTAAACCACGCAACAGATTTTGATGAGGTTTTCCATCATTTCATCCTATATAGAATTTATTTCGGAAGGTTTATGTTTATAATACCTTACTATTGAAGTTATAACTAATAACACTGTTTTGTGAAGCCGTAAAAACCGTGCGAAGCAGGAGCGGGTCGCTAGTATTATAAAAATAATTATGTACTAATTAGCATTTGTTACTTCGAATGAACTCTACGTAAACACGTGTTTTTTATTTCCAGAGACATAAGATCAGGTGCGAACTTAATCAAGGCTTCCTTAGGCTCTGGTTTGTTGGCCGGACCATTGGCATTCGCTAATGCAGGATGGGGTGTCGGCCTGTTCGGCACACTGCTCGTCGGCATGATATGTGGGCACTGCATTCATATATTGGTGAGTACATTTATTGATATTACTACTAATCCTTATCCTTCCGCCGCGTCTGTCTGTCATCCTGTTCGCGATAAACTCAAAAACTTCTGCACCGATTTTCATGCCGTCTTCACCAATGGATAGAGTAGTTCTCGAGGAAGGTTTTAATATATAATAACCGACATCCACGCGGGCCAAGCCGCGGGCATTAGCTAGTTTATATATATTACTACTAGCTTTCGTCTCGCCTGAAATCACCTGGCTGGTATAATCATATTTTTACTACAAGTTGTTTCCCGCGACTTAGTCAGCGTGTTTTTGTATTTAATGAAAATATCCAGGATGGTATAGTCTATGTCCTTCTTTAGGTCCAGTCTACCTTTCTGTCAAATTACATAACAGTCAGTTCTGTGTAACAGACATATAAACAGATTAACTTTCACATCTATATCTATACATAAAATATAATAAAAGAGTGACAAAGTCAAAACTGTACATTGAACATTTTTGCAAAACGACATTCAGAGATGAACTTCAAAAAAACATCCAAATCCTTAGCCAAAAATGAATCCCCATTAGCCATAATGCTAGTTCGTTTAATAAAATGAAACTTTAAAAATTCTGTATAGTACTCGTACTTACGTCTGCCATCATCTCGAATAAGGTAGTTGAAATCCGAATTATGCAGTGTATGCAGACAGATTGGGGCAGAAAGGAAAACACCGAAGGACAAAGGAAATTCACGATATACGTACAGGTACTTAGGTCACAAATTTAAAATTCCTTATCTGAGTTTCGATGAACAATGTGCTCGATTCCACTTACTTCCACGGAGAAATATCATTATCTGATATACGGTTCCTAATAGTGAAAATAGAAAACCAAGGATTGAATATCCTGAACTTCTTTTAAGCTGTCTCTGAATGTTCCACCTCGACATTCTCGTTTGAGAAATTGAAAATGAATTCTCGCACAATTTATCGCAGTATGTGGTTGCGCATGCATTAATGCCAATGCAGGTACTTTATATAATAGTTAATTTAGTGCTATACCTACTTAGTTAGTGTTGTGCTTAATACCTACCTAATAGTTAATCAAAACAAAACATCTAAAACAATACTCTATTGCTAACTGTGGAGGGTTGTAAATGGCTTGTCGAGAATAACTTCATACTTTTGACAAACACAATAAAATAAAAATAAAATTTTGGGTCCTGAGACCAAACCTACAAACGATACCTACTACGTTTGTAGGTTAGGTCTCAGCATACAATTTTGTTTTTTTTTTAAATGAGGCTGTTATTTTAGTATATGTGTTATACAACTTCCACGCGAACAAAGTCGCCGGCAGAAGCTAATTTATAATATTAGTATGTATCTAGCGCTGAACTAATTAACAATTGAGCAGTTTTATCGACCTGCAAGGCTGCAGTGAAGGTTCAGAGTGAGTTTTCAACCAAGATAAAATAGAAGGTTATGGTTTTGATGTCACAAAACTATATTTAGTTTTTAAAGTAGAACGAGTTTTTTTGTGATGTGAACCATTACCAGTGAAATTTAGGTTTTTGTGATGTTTCTGTTAATATTTTGTTTTGTTCTATAATTAATTAAAAAAAATCATTTTAAACATTTAGGCTGGGGCCACACCAACGTGAAGTGCCGTTGATTATCGCGATGATGGACGTTAAGGCTCTTACATATTTTAACAAAACAATTTCTGAGAAAACTTCACGGCTAACAATGCAGCGGCGCCGCGTCGCGCGAAGAATCGCCCCAGTATGTAAGAGCCTTTAACCGTAGGTGTAACTTATCGCGAGAATTTGACAATGGCATTCACATTGGCGTTTAAAGCTAGGCGATAACTCGTGTGGCGAGAAATGCACCTTGAAGTTGACCGTTCAAATGTGGACACTCAATCACTATACTTATCGGAATAGTTACAGCGTTGTTTATGGCGATGATGGGCATTGACGTTGACCATTAGTGTGGCCCCAGCATTACAGGCAGCTTAGACTAGATACCTAGTTCTTTACAGGAGCCCCTAATACCTACTGTTGTTAACGCATTCAAGGACACTGACCGAGACACAATAGAAGTTTTATTATTTAAACGCCTATGGACGTTTAGTGTCCCTCAAAGTGTTAATTATACACGTTTTTTCGTGAGATACATTCGTTTGTATGTTATTTTTCTACTTCCTGGTGTAACAGACACATAAATATAACACACCTACATAAATCATAAGTCCAATAAATTGGAAACAGTAGATAATAAACGGTAATCTTGCTATTGTTCTAAAACAACAATAAAATGTGTCTTTCATTCATCTCAAACGGCCTTAAAACTAAATGGTGATTACCTTTTATTCGTCATGAGCTATTCATTACTGAGTTAATTATAACGCTAAGAGATCAGTATGTCAATAGAGGAAACAATATTAACATGTACACACGGCTACACGTCAAGCTATACATTTCCAGTTTATGCTGATCTCACATTCTGTAGGATTTCTTTACAATGCGAGGTCAGCTTATACTAGAAAAGTATAGCTTGATGTATAGCCGTGTGTACTCATTTTAATAGTTTCTATAAACAGTTTCAAAGTTCTGGCACAGTATAATAAAGTAACAGTATTATGTCTCGGCAGTGACCTTGAAATAATTACCTACGGCCGCTCTGTAAATAAACTTTCCGTACTTGGTACTTCTTCTTAGCGTGTTGATAGCAATCTTAATAGACTCGGCCCATAATTCAGGCACATGTTTAGCACCGTCCTTCAATTCAGCTGACGGGACACGACATTATTATTAAGTGTCCCATCATTTATAGAACATCACCACATTTACAACCAACAATCTTAATCTTTGTAGGTTTAGAAAATGTGTAGGCATACTGTGTTTTCATTTATTGCTGTAATCTGGTACACATTAACCTAACTGTAACTTTCCATGTTTTGTATGAAAAATTCCACAGATTGACGTAACGCAAGGAAACATGAGTTTTCTCAAATATTTTCTTACTTTCAACTGTTGTACGGAACACGCATGTAAATAGTCAATATTTACAGTTCTTATCTGTTATGTTACAGGTGCGGACATCTCAACAATGTTGCGTATTAGAAAAAAAACCATCTTTAGGGTATGCTGAGACTTGCAAATCTGCTTTTATGAATGGACCCAAAGCCATGAGGAAATTTGCTCCTTTTGCAAGGTAATATAGATTAACAAACACCTGTGCCTATGCCTTCGGGAAATATAGACGTGATTATTAGCTTTAAATACACTAATTCGTAAAATTATGACTCCGTCCATGGATCTTGAAAGTATTAATTTATAGCTAGACACTTTTCTGGCCAAATGATTTTTCAGGCAATAAAAACTGTGCAGGCCATGAAGTAAATGTACTTTCTAGTAGAGACCTATAGAAAAAGAAATTGTGAAGTTTCCAAATTAAACTAAGAACTAAGGCAGACATCTCGTTTTTTTTTGTGAAAATTTCACAAATGTTTACCAACAACACCATTTTTTTATTTTTTTATTGTCGGAATTCATCAAATTACTTCTCTCGCTCTGGGCGAAAGAGGGCGTGTCAGACTTTTACTGACTAAAACCCACCCGTGTTCCTTCATTTGCCTGTTGCCAAGGGTCGCGGTATCCCTTGCGGACTTTCCCGCAACCCTGGAACAACACCCCCCTGGCAATCTCATTCAGGCGCCAAAAGATGCTTGTAGCTAAGTAGCACCACCTACTTATGATCAAATGTCGAAATAGATAACAGGAATTGACGTAGATGGAATGACTCAGACAAAGTATTATTCGTTTATCAATGCTAGAGCTTTCTTCCTGTTATTGTTTATTGTGTACCTTGTTGACTACCACCATTGTCATATAAACATATTTATTCTTGAGTTAAGTCACCTCAAGTACGGATTACCTATACTCTTGACCCTCTATTGAATTACATTGTTTGTTGTTACACTGTATTGTAAACACAAAGATTTAATTGTTTATCTCATAATCAATTTCTTTCATTTTCAGTATATTTGCTGAATTCGCTCTACTATGCACTTATGCGGGAGTATGCTGCATCTACACAGTTTTAATATCGGATTCAGTGAAACAGGTACGATGATACTTACATAGAGCACGGACTCGCCGCGCTGGCAGCGTGTAGACACGGCACTAATAAAATTCCTAGCGCAGAAAGTGCGTTGAGCTCACGACTTCTGTCACAAACAAACCGCCATATATGTAAAGCAATCAGGAGGTCTACTACAGAAGCCCGAATTCCGTAATGTCGGTCACAGTTACGGGCAATACCTACTTTTACGTATCACCTACGGACATAATATTAGTAGTCGGGGCCCGACTTAAGAAGAGAAGAGAGTTTTCCCAACTCCCGTTGTATTTTCACCCATCCGAAAAAGTTAATTTAATCGGGTGTTTGGCCCACTCTTAAGTTTCGGACTGCTTTCGGATGAGCCCACATCTTCCTTGACGGACTTAGAGAGTAGGCCCCCAGTTTACTTACGTCGCGTCATTTGTGTCGAAGTACGAGTACACGGTGACACGCTTGGTTTGTGTGGAATCGCCTCTAACAGCGGCCGGCACGTCTTTTTTTTTTTTTTGGGGATGGGAAATCATTAAATGACTTCTCCCGCTCTGAGCGGGACCCACCCGTGTTCCTTCAGTTGCCTGTTGCCAAGGTCCCGGTATCCCTTTCGGACTTTCCCGCAACGGCCGGCACGTGTCTACTTGCTCTTTGAACAGTTTAACGATTTTCATAAAATATGATTATTAGTATTACATAACTAGTATAGGATATCTCAGAAATAACCACAGTTAACCTTCAAACCTTATTTATTATTTTTCAAAACTTATTAATTGTAAACTTATTTCTTAAAAATATATCACCACAGTACAGCAATACAACGACCGCTCGCTGCCAACTCCCATCAAAAAGTGCCCGATCTCTGCCGTGTCACCGCAATTGTCCCCACCAGTGTGGCCAGTGCAATGCCTTTAATCTTCCTATTTAATTTAAATATACGCATTTCTACCGCCAGTATGGCCAGTACAAAATGTTTAAACGGTGTAGCTTCAGTTAAATTAATAAAACCTTACACTCGACCATCCTGACGACGTGTATGTCCTCATACACGTATCTGGTGAAACCTTACACTCGGCACACATCGAGCAAATTTCGAAAGAATTACAATAATGAGTAAATACACAATTTAAATCATCATATTAAATATCCGCGATTGAAATAACTGAATACAAATCCAATTTCCCGACCAATTATCAATTATTTAACCAAAAAAAAAAAAAATATATATATATATTTAACCAATTATCCTTAGAACTAATTATCTTTGGAACCAATTATCTATAGACCTAGTTATCTTTATAATTTATTATCCTGATCCAATTATCCTTATAATTTACTATTACAATTTCCTTGCAACCAAGTATCCTTGTAACCAATCATCCTTGTAACCAATTATCCTAATAACCAATTATCCTTGTAATCAATTATCCTTGTAATCAATTATCCTTGTAACCAATTATCCTTGTAACCAATTTTCTATCCATTTATCCAACCAATATTAACCATAAATCTGTAAACCAATCCGTTTCTTAGGATGTTACGGTTTAACAGATCAGCCATGAGTTTTGCCTCTTTCAGGTCAATACGCAAAACCTTTCCGCGATTTCTTTTGTCTGACCTGAAAAAGGAAAAAAACACAGCATGTAAATAAACACTATAAAATTACAAATTTTATCAATATACAATAAACAGTTTGAGCTAGCGTTACCACCTATTTAAATATGTTGTCATTTAATACATATCCAAGTTATCATTCTGAAATATTATCCTCATCAATTACATCATTCTCAACATCAGTGTCATTATCGACTTCCAAAGAGTCAACATGGATCCACGGTCGCATCCGGTCAGCGGCTATGGTAGTCTTACGCTTTTTCTTCATTCCCTCAAATCCCGGAATCGGAGCTACTTTATACCGATCGTTACCTATTATTTTTACAATTCTAAAAGGACCTTCATACGAGGGCATGAGTTTTGTGCTCTTGCCATAATTTTGAAATGCAACTTTGGTAATTTTAACTAAGTCACCGTTTCTGTAAATACGCGCAGGTCGTCTTCCCTGGTCGTAATATCGTTTTTGTGCTACTTGTGATTTGTCAATTCTGTTTTTAACTTCATCGCGAATAGATTCTAACGAGGTGACCTCCTGTGTTGTTTCGGTTATCTCATTCAATGCCGCGTTAAACTCGCTATTCATTGCCATCCCAAACATAACTTCAGCGGGTGCCCTACCTGTCGTTTTTTGTACCGTATTATTTAAGCCCCATTGAATTCTCCCTAATTTGCTATCCCAGTCTTTTTCATCTGCGCTAAGGTTTTGTGCCGTCAACGAGTCGAGGACCGTCCTATTGTAACGTTCAACTTGACCGTTGGCCCTTGGGCATGCAACTGCATTTAGTACATGCTTTATCCCGCGACCAAGACAAAATCTTCTAAATGCGTGGGAAGTGAAACAGGAACCACGATCACTAACAATTCGGTCAGGGGCTCTGAATGTGTCAAAAATGTCTTGCAAGACTTTTATCACATTTTGCGTATTTGTATTCCTGACCGGTTTGATAAATAAAAACTTGGTAAATGAGTCTACGATGGTCAATATGTGAGTATGGCTTCTTTTGGACTTAACAAAGGGTCCAAGGTGGTCAATGTGCAATGTGTGAAAAGGTCTTTCAACCTTTTCAATGGGATGCAATAACCCTTCACGTGTGTTTGTAGCCTTTTTGGCATATGCACAGTCGATACAGGACCCTACATATTTTTTTACGAAACGTTTCATTTTTGCAAACCAATAATGCCTTTTTATTCGGTCTAAAGTTTTCTCGAAACCAACATGACCTATATCGTCGTGGTTTCTCTTGCATAACTGCCACCTTGCACCCTTTGGAACTACCCACCTCACACATTCTTTGTCACCCCCGACATATCTAAAGAGCTTGTTATCTCTCAAGACGTAGTTATCCTTGATGTACTCTACCCCTTGAGGGTCTAGATCACTAGCAACAATGTCACGAATTCTACACAATTCCGAATCCCCTAATTGCAACGTAAGCAGCCAGTCTTCATCATTTATAGCCATAACCGAGGGATATTGTTCGGGGCTCTGAGATTCTGTATCAACAATTGGATTCCTGGATAACGCATCGACATGACCCATCTTTGTACCCGCCCTGTATTCCACAGAGCAATCGAACTCCTGTAGAGCCAACCACCATCGAGCAATTCTCGGAATTAGATCGCGCTTTACAAAAGTGGAACGTAGTGCACTACAATCGGTCACAATTTTGAATGATTTTCCTAAAAGATATACCCTAAGTTTTTTAAGAGCACAAATAACGGCTAATGTCTCCAACTCATAGGAGTGAAAATTCTTCTCCTCGGGCGTCGTCTGACGACTATAATATGCCACCGGATGAAAAGAACCTCCACTCCCACGAGCACGCTGCAAGAGAATACCGCCAACACCTATTCTACTAGCGTCCGTGTGAAGTTCGGTCTCGGCTATGGGGTCGTAAATGGCAAGTACGGGTCTATCTACAAGCTTTGCCTTTAGAACTTGGAATGCTTCTTCTTGATCGTTCGACCATGCCCACACTGCATTCTTTTTAAGCAGTTTAGTGATAGGGTGAGCTAGTTGTGCAAACCCTTGTATAAACTTTCTAAAATAGCTAACAAGCCCTAGAAATTGTCGCACCCCGTGCACATTTTCTGGACGGGGAAAATCGATTACACTCTGGATTTTTGCATTTCCTGGCCGCATACCAACTGAACTGATTTCAAAACCTAAGTAATTTATCGTATTTTGTAGAAAACTACACTTAGATAAATTTAACTTAAGATTTGCCTTACGTAATAAAAGAAGCACTTCCTCTAAACGATCTAAGCATTCAGTCGGATTCCTACCAAAAATTAACACATCATCGATGTATACGGTGGCTTTGTCAAACCGAGCTGAACCAAGGACATGGTTCATCATACGCTGAAATACAGCAGGCGCATTTGCCAGGCCGAACGGCATACGATTATACTCGTATTGGCCGTCCGGCGTGACGAACGCCGTCAAATGCCTGCTGTCTTCAGATATAGGCACCTGATAATAACCAGACATCAGATCAAGTGTAACGAACCATGCCTGTCCAGATAACCTTGCTATCTCATCCTCTATGACAGGTATAGGATATCTCTCTTTTACAGTAATCGAATTCAGTAACCGGTAATCTACGCACAAACGAACACCACCCTCCTTTTTGCGCACAAGAATGATTGGACTGGCATAGTTGGACACTGATTCCCGAATTATCCCTGCCTGTAACATGTCATCTACCATTCCTCGAACTCTTTCGCGTTCATGGTAAGACAGACGGTAGGGCCTATAAACTACTGGACGTTGACTACTCAACTCGATTCTCATTTCGGAAACATTAGTGCAGCCTAAATCAACTAAATCGTAAGCAAAACACTCCTCATTACGTCGAAGGAGTTCTATGAGCTTGGCCCTATCACTATCTGATACAGCAACGCCCACGCGTATTTGACTCTCATCAAACCGTTTTGCCGAAGGCACTCGAGCCTGCGAGACCAAATCTGGAGATTCATTGTTCGCAAGACTGTTTACTACTTGCACCTTTTCGGCTCGAGCAAAAACAAAATTATCCTGAAGCCAACACGGTACTGAACAAGGCGTCACTGTAACAAAGAGTGTACCACGCTTCACCTCGTAAACACCACCACACACTAAGAATTGTTTGTTTGGCTTCCCTACAATTCTAGTATCTAACACTACGCTACCAGTAAATAACGTCTCTATTTTAGCCCTTATACTCGCAGTACCATAAATACGACTATAACCTATTACCCTTACCCTTTCTAAGTGTTCTCTATGCTCATATAGATCTGGTAACTCGATTCCGATGTGCAAAAACTGTAGTTTGTTCGCGTCTTTATAAACAACAATGTGTGGCTGCTCTGAGTAACTCTGACCAACAAGCATCGGCTTCTCCAGCAAGTTATCATCTACAACCCTACATGAAACAGTAGCTGCCACGCCATCGATGATAACTTTCAGCTTTGCAGAACCCATGGACTGCACGAGGGTGTTGCCAAAACCCTTCATTGTCGACGGAGTTTGGTCGTGAATAAGTCCAAGATTTGAAAAATCTGAGTTTCTTATAAGCGTGACCTCACTGCCAAGGTCAACGAATGCCTCCAGAAGAAAACCATTAACATTCACAGTTTTCGTAAATTTTCCACTTGGACAAGAATTGGAGATGCACATAGTCTTTGCTACTGGGTCGGCCTTCGTTGACCCTGTATCTTGTTTATGTCTACAGGTCTCAGGTTTATGGCCCACTTTGTTGCAATGACTACACTTAATCAAGGGTTTTGGGCACCTGGAATACGGGTGCCCTTTCTCCTTACAATTGTAACAATACAAGTTCGGATTTATCTTCGAACTCGTCTTATTATCTACTGAATTTGTATTCCTATCTCTAAACGGTGGTTGTTGTGTAGAAAGTTCTTTATTATTGCTTAACAAGAATTTTAAAAGCTGATCCGGTTGCTCACAACGTAGTGCCAAGGCACTCGACCTAATAGTTCTATCTCCGATACCGTGAATGATGCAATCAACAGCCCGCTTATCTGTTATTTCGCATTGATTTAGCAGCGCCAGCTTTTCATAGTAATATATTTCGATTGATTCGTTAGGCCTACTCTTTCGCTTCAACATGTCTTCTAAAATTTGGCCGTAATTTTGTTCAGAGGGGAAAGCATCCATTAATTTTACCTGCCACTCTGCCCAAGTAAACAATATCGTATTAAGACTTTCGTACCAAGTTTTACCTAAACCAATCAGCTTTTGCATAGCAAAATGAACCACAGTCCTCTCGTCCCAGCCATAAACCTTTGCACATTCGTTGACTTTTTTAAGCCATATATCTATACGTTGATTTTTTTCTGAAGGATTAAATTCGGGAATCATGTTTTTATGATCCAGGCTTCTATTATTAGATACAGTACTCTGGTTTTGAGGCTGCGATGGCAAGACATCTTTAATGGATTGTATTATTTGTATTAAATCTTTAGAAGAAAAGGTGGGACTACATGACCTTTTGGTGTGACGATCCGTGCTCGTAGTACCTCGATCTTTTCTGTGGCGACTACCCGGCAGCCCTCTACGACTGCGCTCCCGACTCGTCCTCTCCTGCGGTGCGTCTCTTCGTTGACTCCGTCGCCGTTGCTCGATGTCGCGTTCTTTTTGTAGGTCGATCTCCATCTGGTGGATCCGCTCCTGCTCCCGCGACAAAGCCTGCTCTCGTTCCAGCAGGCGCCGACTACGGCTGCGGCTATGAGTGCGGCTTCTCTGGCGTGCGCTCGACTGGCTGTGCCTGGAGCGCGAGCGATCACTCCGAGGAGTATCCAAGCTCCGATAAGTTCCATTTCCTTCGTCCATATCCTGAAACTCGTCACCAAATAAGGAAAAGTCAATACCTAAATTATAAAAGAAAGAAAAAGAAATAACTAATTATCTCAAAACCATGTGTGGTGTACCAGATAAACCAATAAACCACGAAATTCCATTGGGTTCTATAGTCCTGGTACCCTACTATCCATCATTGTATCGTCTATATATACAAGTAAAAAGTAAAGCAACACGAGTTCAAATACCTGTCGATTTGCAACCTTGTTAGACAAACCGTTGGAATTTAAATCAGGTAGAAAATTTCAACGGTCGTTGTGATTTAAAATAGTTGGTATGATGTAATACTATTCCCAATGTGGTAAAATAACTTAAAATAGAAAATTAGACGAAGCAATGAAACTTCTAATAAGCGTATTTTGATCTGATTTGACAACTATCCTGCCGTGGGAATTTTTGAAATTATAATTATAATGGATGAATAGAAATGTAAGGTAGATACTTAATAAAGTACTGCTTTTATTAACAAGCACCAAATATAATACGTACATAATAATTTCAAGCAAAATATTGTATAAACGAAACTACTTACTATGCGATTGGTTAAAATAAGAAAAGCACGAATAATGGATTATTATTTTACCAGAATTATTAATAATATCTTGGTTTTTGGTAAGTATTAAGAAAATATAACGTAGGCGTGTACTTACGGATCACTATCCCACTTCTGAGATATAGGATATCTCAGAAATAACCACAGTTAACCTTCAAACCTTATTTATTATTTTTCAAAACTTATTAATTGTAAACTTATTTCTTAAAAATATATCACCACAGTACAGCAATACAACGACCGCTCGCTGCCAACTCCCATCAAAAAGTGCCCGATCTCTGCCGTGTCACCGCAATTGTCCCCACCAGTGTGGCCAGTGCAATGCCTTTAATCTTCCTATTTAATTTAAATATACGCATTTCTACCGCCAGTATGGCCAGTACAAAATGTTTAAACGGTGTAGCTTCAGTTAAATTAATAAAACCTTACACTAGTTACGTTGAGTGAGAATGCGTTCAACAGTGAACTGAGCTAAGAGATTAGGCAAATCACAATGCAAAGCTATGTTTGAGAGCAATTAAATGGAATTATCACATTGTTAACTGGATAAGCCGTTTTGATAACATTAACGCCAGGTGGTAAATGCCACTCAAGTCATACGCAATAAAGTGAATGGGAGACGAATAATTAAGAGATTTATAGCACTGATGGAAGTGAAAACATCGGCTGAGAGGAATTTAATCTAAATCTAAGTGAACGCGATTCCCCCTTGATTAGCACCCTAATTGCGTAAAACACGATCAATTACAATCTGAATCATTTCTAAAAATAACAGCCATATTAACGTCAAAAAAAAAAACAAAATCCGTTTCTTTGACTTTGATGAAAAAACTGGCCGTTAGTCTAACTAATTCCTGCTTAATATGTTCGAAAAAAAAATCTGCTCAGCAACATAAATAACGCAATAAATGTTGTTGAACTATCAAAATGAAACAGGTTGTGGATTGATCGTGTGTTACGGAATGAGGGTGCTACTGGTGCGTTCGAGGCAATGTGTTTTGTACTACCTAATTAGTATGAAGTAAAAGAAATCGCATCATTATCTGACTCTCTAATTTCTGTCGAACCCTTTAGGGAAAAGTAATTGTCACATACGTGTTTCACATTGGAGTAATATGTATGTTAAAATGTGCAACATAGATAACCTACATTTTGTAAATCTAGATTAAGAACATTATGTTTTTGGCTTGATCTTGACATACATTATAAGATGATAAAGATAAAAGTTAATTATTTTATTTGTAATACAAGAGACTTACATTATACTAGTAGGTACATTGTACTGATATTTCAGCTGCATCCGGTTAGACTGGAAGCCGACCCCAATATAGCTGGGAAAAAGCTAGGTAGATTGAATTTGACAAGTGACTTACCTACATTACAAATAAAATAATTAACTTTAACTGTATACAGTAGGTACGATGATGATTAACGCAAGACTGTCCACTGATTTCATAATTTGACATTTATGTATCTTCTTTTGCTTTTAGTTGGTCGATCGTTTTGCGCCGTCTACGATTCTTCCAGTGGAATACTACTGTCTCATCTTCCTGGTGCCAATCATACTGCTATGTCAGATCAGATATTTGAAGTTTTTGGCAATATTCTCCGGCATCGCCAACATTTTGTTATTCACTGTTTACATCGTTTGCCTGTACTATATATTTGGAGGTGATATATCCTTTGAAGGCAAACATGCTGCTGGGAACCCGGCAAGATATCCGGCTTTTCTATCGTAAGTAACATAACTTATATAGGTCATCATCATCTGCCTAGCCTTTTCCCAACTATGTTGGAGTCGGCTTCCAGTCTAACCGGATGCAGCTGAATACCAGTATTTTACATGGAGCGACTGCCTATCGGACCTCCACAACCCAGTAACTGGGTAATACGATACCCCTTGGTAAGACTGGTTGTCAGACTTTCGGGCTTCTGACAACCCGTAACGACTGTCAAAGATCCACAAATGACAGCCGGGACCAACGGCTTAACGTGCTGTCCGAGGCACGGAGGAGTCTCGATATGTAAGGATGGTCACCCATCCAAGGACCAACCCCGGCAAGCGTAGCTTAACCTGACGAATCTATCCGTGCGGCTGTTATTACTTAGCCACGAGCTCCTCCATAAATACTTATATAGGTAAACAAAATTTTTTATTGTTTCATAAATCGTTACCAATACGAGTAACTGCATATGCTTCATTATCAACATCAATCTAGTTAGATTGGCATCGTGTTTTAATTGCTTTTTACGTATACACAGGCCATTTTGTAATTTATTTTAGAGAAAAACAAGCATTATAATTTGTAGAATTTTGGTATTACAGGCGGCAAACAAACAAAAGTAACACCATATTTCAGGTTATTGGTTTGTTACATTTTTGAAAAACATTACCCTCCTTCTGGGGCAGTCGGGTAATTATTAATGAATCCTGGCAATACACGAATTTTATTAACATACATTCCTAATATTGACGATTAATGAGTTTGGGGCATTTGTGAAAAAAAAATGCAATGTTATTTATTGCATATTATATTTTATACAAACTTCAACCCAGGAGATGGGAAATGAATCAATTCCGAAACTCTATTTACTTAATTTGATCGATGTTAATGTTACAAAAATCAATAACTAATCTTTCAGGACAGTAATCTTCGCAATGGAAGGTGTCGGAGTGGTGATGCCAATAGAGAACACAATGAAGAAACCGCAGAACTTCCTGGGCTGTCCGAGTGTGCTGGTGGTGGCCATGTCAGCCATCGTATTCCTCTACGGCACCCTGGGAACGTTTGGATATCTAAGATATGGTGACGTGTTGAGAGGATCCATCACGCTTAACTTACCTACTGATGAATGGTTAGTACGTGTTTTCATATTTAAATTAAAGGGTGTAAAAAGACCGTCCAAAAAGCCGACATTTACACATTCTGTACATGTTAAACTAAGTACTTTTGTGCAAAAATAGTTGCTGGAAAACTGACTTTTATGTTTGGTGTGAAAATTCGCTGTTCATGGTAGTTCGCAATGTATCGCACGCTAAACAATGTGCTCATTGGTTCATGCAGCACTACAGGGGGCCAAGTCTTCTAATTTACAAACGTGTCAGTCGTCTCACAATGATCAGTTTTTGACAGATATACCATACAAAATCTGTCAAAAACTCATCATTGCGAGACCACTGACACGTTTGTAAATTTGTAGACTTGGCCCCCAGGGATCTTGGGAGTATTTAAAGTTAATTACTTATCATCTAGCATTGCTTAGTTGGAACTTTTACCTTCAATATCTCCGTAACCAGAAGGTTTTGACTGCCCCGTTGGTCTCGTGGTCGCAAGCGCGACTGCAGAGAGTGGGGTCCTGGGTTCGATTCCCGGGTCGGGCAAAGTGTTATTGGATTTTTCCATTAGGAATTTCGTAGTAACAGCCCGGAGTTTGGAAGTTGGCGGTGTGATACCCCCGTGCCCCGGAAAGCACGTTAAGCCGTTGGTCCTGCGCCTGATCTCTCTCCGGTCGTGTCGGACTATGAGAGTGAGGGAAGAGAGAGTGCACTTGTGTCTGCGCAAACACTTGTGCACTATAATATCTCCCGCGCCGATGGCTAGTCTCCGTTGAGATTGGCCGCCGTGGCCGAAAATATGGTCTGGAGGACTATTATTATTATTATTAACCAGAAGGTTCCCAGATGTGGTCCAGTACAAAAAAATATATCATAATAACGAGAAGAAGTAACTTTCGGCTTCCTTTAGGGTCTTTTTACACCCTTTATATGCAAAATGACATAGGCTGCATTCTCTGCCAGTCAACAATAGACGGATGAAGAAGTAACTTGATAGGTGGTTAAGTGTAATTATGTGCCCCATAGTAGGTAAGTACATTTACGTACAAAAATAAAGCCAGAACCGGAACAACTATCTGACTATATCAAGCAACACCATAGTATGACTACGATAGAAACGGGTTTTGTCGACGGAAGAGTAGAATTTTGTCTGACAGATTGTGATTATTTATCTGTCATTTTGTCTATCCTTCCATCGACAAAACCCGTTGGTCATGCTACGCGTGAGGACTCGTCACGCAGAAGCCAATAGGGAATATGCATGTGATTCAAATATGGGTCATTTTTTTTTTTTTATTAACTATATTACTTCAGAATTATGCCTCCATCAATATTTTTGAATAAAATTTCTTTTTGAGCGAGAGATTATTTTTTTTAAAGTCCCAAAAAACTGTGAGTAATTCAAATACTTGAAAAGGCTAAGAGCGGATGTGACGTAACAATCCGGGATAACAATCAAAATGTCAATGTCAAGTCAATCAACAACTGTCAAGTCAATGTCAAACGCTCATAGAAAAAGGAGTGTTTGACGTTGTCTTGACAGTTGCTTCTCTGTTTTCACGGGCTGTGACGTCACCACACCGGCGCGCTTGCGCGCCAAATGGAGGGCGTTTAAATAGCCCGGATCGGTTGGATATTTTTTTTTTAAATTAAGTACTTTAAATTGCTTTTTTGCCGTCGAATTTTTTTAAACTATTATTTGACGATGTAAACTATCGAATAAAAATATTTAAAAAATACATGCATATTCCCTATTGCTCCGCTACTGTACCAGCACGAATGGTACCATTCGTGCTGGTTTTATTTATATTTGCAGCATTTTGTTTTTTGACTTCGGACATTATATTGTTGATGGTCCTTTAAAAAAATGGCGAAGAAATTACGTTTCTTGTATGACCCAACCCCCTTTAATTTTTACCATTATTTTAATTTTATTATTTGTTGTTAGTAGCGGCTATTTCTTGTACGGTTCATGAGATACAGCCCGCTGATAGACAGACGGGCGGACGAACAACAGAGGATTAATAATAGGGTTCCGTTTGGCATCCTTCGGGTAGGTATAGAACCCTAAAAAGTATTTTATATAACACATGATTAAAATGTGATACGTACAGTAGAGATGGCATGTGCATTCGCCACTTTGTCAGTCACGACTAGGTAAATAGATTGTCAATTATTTATGTAAATAGAACCGCAGATCATACTTAGTGCGCACTACTTGGCGCAGATTTGACGTATGATTGCTTAAATTATACAGACAGTGCAAAGTCTAGCTTAAAATAACTTCCTTGATGAGCTATTGTTTCACGAAACTGATATATATCTACACTTTGAACATCATAACTTTGACAGAAAATTATTAACGGGTTTTTCAGTTTATACATTGGTGAAAAGAAAGGGATGTTTCTCATGCATATTATCAAAACATTCTTCCAACTTCATAGGACCCTTTAGATTATGGCCAAATTCAATCAACAGCAATTTATGGCCAAATGAGACGATACAAATACATGGTCAAATGAAATTAGTTAAGGAAACTCCACACACATGACGGGCATTGATTTTTATAAACATGATAAAAATTAACTTTTTGGGGTTAATGACCGCGTAGGTACGGGTTTAGAAAATCAGTTTGTTTGGTGTTATTGTGTGTACGATCCCATGACGTCTATAAACTTTATACCAAAAACAAACTGTTTTTCAGACACTTATTTCAAATAACTGCACTACTTGCAGTCGTTGACCCATAAAATAGGTCATCAAATCAGTTTTTTAATTTATTTTATCTTGTTTAGATATCGAAAGAGTAAATAGAAACCCTTTATTCAGTCAGAGAGACACAATGGTGTAAGTCGTCAAAAACATTGGTTATTTTTGGCCACAAATTCCGAGTTCGCTGCATTCACCATACTTACATAATTATGTTATCTTGACTCATCTTCAGTAAATTAAAGTTAGTTAGTTTAAGTAGTAAATTATAGTTTACCAGTAATTGTCGCTCAATACACCGTAATCTTGAATTCTCAACGTCCTTGACTAAGTGATGCGAGAAATACGAGCGGCGTTGATAAACAGTAGGTTTATGGTTTTAATCCACTTTCAAATGGTTTTTATGTACATTCGAATACGCGATTGAGTAATTGACTACTTATCTACTTGGATAATTTTGCCAAACTTATAGCATCGGTAACACTGTGGCGGTGAATTTTATACACATCACTACATATTATAAAACAAAGTCCTCCGCCGCGTCTGTCTGTTCTGTTCGCGATAAACTCAAAAACTGCTGAACCGATTTTCATACTATTTTCACCAATGGATATAGTGGTTCTTGAGGAAGGTTTAAGTATATAATAACCGACATCAACACGGGCGAAGCCGCGGGTATAAGCTAGTAATATAATATAACTTCTCCGTAGGGTTAGGCAGAGGTGTACCTGACGAAATGTGGGTGAACTATAACACTCACATTTCGTCAGTTATGTTTAAGTCCCATGTAATAGGGGGCGAGCCTATTGCCATCAACCGGGCACAAATCCAGACTCCAGGCTGCTGCTACTGAGAAATTCCTATTGGAAAAATCAATAACACTCAATATACTAATAATTATATAATAATCAATAATAATCAATAAAACCCAACTTGGGGGAATAGAACCCAGGAGCTCATCGATTAGCAGCAGCGCTTGTGACCACTGGACCAACGAGGCAGTCAATTTTATGCAACCAGTTTTTATCAGTACCTAATTTTAAAGATTGCATTTTTCGTAGATTTCATGTTTACCATTTCCTCATTTCTTAGCTTAAAAATACCACAGAACCTGTTATACTACATAATTAGCGTAGAACAGACGTCAATCAACTCTGTAAAAAATCCAAAAAAACGAAGTTTGATATTTGAAAATCTTGAACACCACAAAATAAATTCTAGCCGAGCAAATATCTGTATCTTTTTGCAAATGTTAGTTTCTTAATTCTTTTCCAGGCCAGCAGTCCTTGCAAAGGTGTCCATAGCGTTATCAATATTCCTGACATACCCGCTGCAATTCTACGTGGTCATCGACATCTTCACGAGATACACGCAGCATCACATCAAGGAGAACTATCGTCAGATCACGCAAGTAATAGCGAGGACTGTTGGAGTATGCGCTTGTGGTAGGTTACTACGGTTCAATAACATACCTAATTATGTACCCAAATACATTTAGCCTGTATCATCCCACTGCCAGACAAAGGACTCCCCCCATGACTTCCAGTTCTTGCGATCTAGGAATAATGTGGAATACTGGTCGTTTCTTTTGTCCAGCCCACCCACCATATTTTACGGGGTCCGCCGCGACGCCTTCTGGCTGTCTCAGGACTCCATATACTCTGGCCCACCTCTCATTGGGCATGCGGCAGACGAGGCTAGCCCAGTCCCACACACACGCACATTAAACTTATATTACTGTCTTGTGTTATTTTGTGAAAGTCCGAACATGAGCAAGAGTCCTGTCACATCTAAAATATGACTTACTTTACGGGCTATTTTTGTCTGCTCATTGCAGAATAGAATCTACTTTACCGACTCAGCATTATTGCGTCGCATTATGGTTTTCTTTGCAATAGTCTCCACAGTGCCGTACGTTGCTTCCAAAGATACTACTTACCCTGACTTTAAAAAGGAAACCACGGTGTCTCAAGACCAAAGTCTTTGACCAATGCGTGTTGCCATGATGACCTATGGCACTGAAATGTGGTCGCTCACAATTGGCCTTATTAGAAGGCTAAAAGTCACCCAAAAGGCAATGGAGAGGGCTATGCTTGGAGTCTCCCTACGTGATCGAATCAGAAATGAAGAGATCCGCAGGAGAACCAACAACATCGGCCGAAGAATTGCCAAACTAAAGTGGCAGTGGGCAGGGCACATTGCTCGCAGAACAGATGGCCCATGGGGCTGAAAGGTTCTGGAATGGAGACAACGTAGGTAGAAGTAGAATTGGAAAACTGACAGTCTTGACTACATTCTACCATAATCAAATGAATACGTTGAAAACCGGCCATAATTTTAAAATCAAAATGTGGTTTTCTAATTAATTAGAATTAGGTACTCGTTGTATAATTTAGGAAAATACCACATCTTCCAAGTAGAGTATGTCGCAAAATGCGACTTAATGATTGAGTCATTAACTAATTGAAGAACGATCACTAATGCGATTGACAACCTGGTAATGGTAATTAAAGAAATGTTGCAACCATTCATTGCAGCGAAATGAAATGAAATGAAATGAAATGAAATTGTTTATTCTGTAAATAGGATATCGCAATCACTTTTACACGTCATATTAATAAAAAAATAAAATAAGCTAGATGAGGTCGGTCTCGTCAGCGGTAGGTCTCATGTGATGTGACCAAGGTAATGACGATTCCACAATTTCTACTACGCTTGTTGTAACATTAAAATGATAACTCATTAAAGATAACGTACTGGTTTAAGATTTTAAGCCTCTCTGAAACTTTGTATTGCATTCGATATCTATATCACAAGTGCCGCTTTCCGCACCTCATAACAATTCTCTTCATTGAATATCATAATTTGATCCCCATTGGTTCCGTTATCGCATTGAGTACCTATGTGCTACTTACTTGAATGTGATTTACTTTATATCAGAAACAAAGGATTATTGATGCATTTGTTGCAGCTACTGTTGTTATAATTATTATAGTTTTAATCTTTACGGCCTATATGGATTCAGACGCAATAAAGAAAATAAGTATATTAGTTTTTACCCCACTACGGGGAAGCAAAAAGAAGGTTTATGATTTTGACCAGTATTTATGTACGTTTGTATGTATGTGGGTATGTATATTCATCTGTTCCCTCATAACTCCTAAACTACTTATCATAATTTAACAAATGAGCTAGCGTTGGAAGCTTCTTGATTGTCTTCGTGACGTCGAATATGGCGCCTTTTGTAGAGGACATTTATTTATTGATTGTTATCAAACAACCCCTTAAATCTATATTTACAGGTTGCCCTAATGCTACATAAAGTCATGAACTAAAACATACATACACTCATATTTTAATTATGTCGTATCTATATGTATTTTACTGTGTGTACATAAATAATAAAATAAATAAAAAAACGGGTATCAAAGGGCTAAAAAAATTATTATCACATTTAAAAAATATAATAGTACAACCCCAAAATGTTTTATATATTAAAAGAGTTATTATGCTAAAACCCAACTATGACAATAACGCCAAGTAAAAAGGTATAAACAAGACATCACAGATAGACAAATTAAAAACCGGTGTCACACGATTCGAATCTGTTCGATTTATAACCTAACCTAAACTTTTTTTTTTTTTTTTTTTCGGGGTGGAAAATCCTCATGGATGTCCTCTGCCCTGGGGCGGGCGGAAGGGTCTGTCAGACTCTTACTGACTAAAAACCACCCCGGTGTTCCGACTCACACCTACGCCGGGGGTCACGGGAACGTAAAAAATCTTCCGCAACCCCCGACTGGTGCCGGCCCGCCGCTGCGGGCCTCCTCGGGGGAGTGGGGTGTTTGACTCCCCCCGTGACGTCTAAGAGGGGCGCGCGTGGAACACTACGCGCCGCCACCTCAGGTCCTGATGTTTGGGGGGCGACGGACGTCCCCGAGTCCGTCACCCCTGGACCCATTTAGGGGGGCTGGAAGAGGGCCTTATCCGCCCTCCGCCGACGCCCGGTGCGCCTGCTGCGGGCCGGGTGAGTGGACGAGATCTCTCTCTCCCTTTCCGCAGCCTCCTTCTGCGAGACGACTGTCTCACAGTAGGAAACCACCGCGTCCCAGGACTCCTCGCTGTCGACCATCGACTCAACGACGGCCGGCAGCGAGAAGTCACTGCCTACTTCTGAGATGAGGGCACGGCGCGGCTCCTCCCAAGCGGCACACTCTGCCAGCGTATGCCGCGCCGTGTCCTCCCGGCAGTCGACGCAGTGGTGACACCGAGCGTCCGGCTCCCTGTTTATGCGACACAGGTACTTCCCGAAGCAACCATGCCCCGAGAGCACCTGCGTCACCCGAAACGACAGGGAGCCGTGCCTCCTCCCGAGCCAGCGCTCGAGCACCGACCGGACCGCCTTGATGATGTCGAGGCCGGCGGTAGGGCGTGAAAGCCTGTCCCGCCATTCCACCACCAGGACCTCGCGAAGAACCTAACCTAACCTGGATAGGTTAGGTTAGGTTACGGTGTGATGGCATCGTGTTAGGATTAACACGATGCCATCACACCGTAGTCATCAATAGTATTCTTCAGTAGGAGTGTATTCTACAGTGATATTCATCTTTTTTTGCAGTGGGAATAGGAATGGCCCTCCCCTTGCTGGAGCAAATCCTCAACATAGTCGGAGCGTTGTTCTACTCAATCCTTGGCCTCATCATCCCCAGTGTGATAGAAACTGTCTTCCGATGGGAGAACCTTGGCAAGTGGAACTGGATCCTTTGGAAGAACACATTCATCGGCTTATTCGGCTTCCTTTGCTTGGTCTCAGGATGTACCGTCACGATAATGGACATAATTGAGATTCTTCATAGAAAAACTGAATAAGAGAGCAATTGTAATGTATTCAACGCTAGCATTAAAATGTAATTTATAAGAAACAGTGTGTTGTTATTTATGTAAACAAAAAAAACGTTGTCTCAAGGCTGACGTGTGGAATAACAAATTAATGCTTTTTTGATGATTTTGTCAGTGTTAAGAATGAAACCAGATAACTAAAAATTATTAGATGAGTCAGATTAACACATGATTTTCCGGAAAATTTCAAAGGGATTTAATTTATAATTTTTACCATTATTGCTGTTTTTTTTATCACTAGTTCTGTCTTCATTGTACCGTATCATCCAGATTGTCGTCAAGTTAAATTAAATTTAACAGCATATAGCACAGCAACAGTACCAATGTAGTTAGAAAACATTGTTGTGACTTTGGTATAAAACTCAACATTAGTCTGGAGAATTAAATAAGTATCAAACACATTACTGCTTCCAATAGTAAAAATATGCAAGGTAATATATTTTAAACAATGCGGAAATAATAATAACTACTGACACTGATCCGTTTTCCGAGCATGATGGTGATATAGCATTCCGTTTTCACAAATAAATAATAAATTTCGGTTCATATAAGGACCAATTTCCAGTAGCAGTGGATTAGGCAGGCTACCTTCACAATCTTTCTGAAAGACAGGATGTTCTTGAAAAACTGGGCTAACGAGTTTGTTAGCCCAGTTGTCCAAGAACATTAACCCTTTATCAATAACTCCCATTATCAATCAACTAACACTTAAGTGACACATGGCTGCGAGACCTGAAAGACACCTATCCAATGGAATCATTCAATAAAATGGTATTGTACCTAGTCATTTTGAAATAGGCTTACCTACAATGTTAAAGATTAGAATTTCGCTGATCCAGTAACAGATAACGTACGTGAAACATTTGAGGCGGAATAGGTATCAAATCTTTCCAATGACATCATACTAATATTATTATTCTTATATATGTTTACATATCTCGGGACCATGGGGTCCCGGTCTTTTGGAAGGCATACGAGGGGCCGAAGCCAACTCGCAGAGGCCCGTTAAACACTTTTAATGGAATGAGGCACCAACCGACGATAATCCCTGTTCGCACTATACAAGTGCACCCAAGGACAATCCCCGGTTGGATTAGGACTATTGCAGGATAGGGAAACAAAGATATTAGATTATGGGTTTGCGTGGCTAAAGTGGACGGGTAACCTGGAACTATTGAAGGACTATGATTCTCTCAACACGATAAAAAATCTGAAAAGATATAAATTAAAAGTCATAAGTTATAATATTGACAATCGGGAATGTTGTCTCGAGTTATTGTGCCTAGATTGCGTTCAGTACTGGTCACGTGTGTCCTATAAGAACGACGATAGAGTATGAGTCGGCATTAGTTTGTGAGCTGTTTACTGTGACCGCGTCTCCACAATTCTCGTGCATTCGCAAATAAATAATAATCAAAAATCATGCAAAACCAATGGAATTCAATACGTCCAACAAATTTAATCAAATGAAATTCATGAAATTTGTTACGGTTTTGATTAGCAAACAGAACACTTAAAATTAGTGTGAGAATGTTTATGTTGATCAAAAAATTTATAAATAACAGAAACAGTGGTTTTGAAAAGTGTATTTTATTATTTGTTAATACCAGCGCTTGAAGGTCACGTTTTATTATAACTTTGTTGCTATATCAAAAATGTCGCTAAATAATTCAAACAGGCAACAGTTACTTTTATCTCGTGAATGACAAACATTATTATCCCTCTCAAGAATTTATCTTTCGTAAGAGATAAGGGATAACAATTGTAAAACAATTGCGAGATGAGCAATCGCCAATAGAAATAAGAAAAACAGTGCAACCTTCAGATACCGTACAATTATTATTTCGTGAAACAGTGATATCACAAAATCGTGAACGTAACTTCTGAACTAAAGTGCCACTTTAATACCTAGTTTTATAGTAGTAATTCTAGTGCTAGTGACATTATACTAGACTTTTAACAACCGGAAAATTAAAAATCACAACGGTCGTAATCTAATTTGCTTTGAGTGCGGACTTTTAGTTAAGAATCATGGGGGAGAAAGAGAAGAACAAACATGTTGAAGAATACAACCCTTTCGAGCATCGGGAAGTTGTTAAACCGAATTCGTAAGTAATATTTGAATTTTCCTGAGTTAGAAACAGAACTTCTCTGGCTACAAATTAATCAAATATATGCGTGTGCTAAATAAAATACAATATTGATAGTGAAGGTTAACATCACACAATTTTAATACGTCTTTGATTAATAATATTAGCCTTCAATTGTTTCAAAGACTAAGCTAGAGATGAAATTATACAGTCACATCAGATTTTGAACATTTACTCTAAGATCAGCAACGCATCAGAAATAGTGTTGGTGATGCAGGTATCCGTAATTCCGTAGGTATAAGCAATCACTTTCCACAGAGGCTTGTTTGAAACTTTAAACCAAAAAAAAACAAGTCAACCATTTCCGATAATTTCTTGAAACCAGTCATTTTTTTTACACACATTGTGAATTTACAAACATAGCGTACCTACATAAAATCACGGAAATTAATTGTTAAGTAAACTGACTACCAACTGAAGTTGTCCGTATATTCAAATCACAAGTGACATTCTTTGACAGGAGCATGAAATGTCTATAATACGGCAAATTGATGTAGGGTGTCAAATAGCTTGAGAACTAATTTCCCTGGCTGGACATTCCCAGCCAGATTATGATGGGTGTTGTGAAGTAATTGGGAAAGGCCTATACCCAGTTGTGGTCTGCGGCCGAGTTGATTGGTTTATGTTTATTGCTGCTGGGGAATTTGTTGCGCCACGTCTTCTTCCCAGCTAAAGCACTAGGAAGTGGTGAAGGACGTTTTGGGGGACTGTCTTATGTAATTTTGACATTCGAATAGTGCTGTTTCTCAGCCTAGTTTAAATAAATGACTTTTGATTTTGATTATTTATTTGTTAATATTTTGTTTCCAGAGACCTCAGATCCTTAGCAAATCTAATAAAGTCTTCGCTAGGATCGGGCCTGCTTGCTATGCCCCTAGCCTTCTCAAATGCTGGATGGGGAGTTGGTATAGTCGGCACTGTTATCGTAGCATTTATTTGCGGACATTGTGTTCATATATTTGTAAGTACAATTCAAATATTTTATAATCCTTTTTATTAAATTTTTGATAAAAATTGCTAGGCACTGCTGCTAGCATTACAAGGTTGAAAACTAAATTTAGAAATTCGTACTCTATTTCTTCTTTCTACCCGCATTGAACCACTATTGGATTCCTTAATAACATATAGATCCTACTGTTGGTAACCAATGATGTAATCTGATTTACTGATCAATGTAATTCCTACGTTTATAAAACGGCACGTGGGTTGTGAATCATGTAGAAGACAAAGTATACTACTGGTAGGGCTAGGTACTTGAAGATGAGGATTATTAGTAATCGCTCTTGTGACCCTTCAGTAAGACTGCGCAGTATCACTCATCACCGTTTCCTATTACAGAAATAAAATATAAGTAAAAATTGACAAGCTTTTAACAAACTAAAAAGAATTTTCCCATGGCCACCTTCCGGCTCCATCATCAGACTCTGAACACCACCTAGTGTCAAAGGACTTGTTAATACATAGCCAGTTGTTTGATTGAGGAGTTCCTATGGCCAACTTCCGGCTCCATCATCAGACCAGCTCTTCTCTCATTTTTACAAAATGTCTCTGTAGTTATTTAAGTATGCCAAGTTTCAGCTCAATCGGATGCCAGGAAGTGCTTGAAAAATGGATGACAATTGGAGTAACCGGAAACATACGAACAGAGCAAGCTAATATAAAGCTTGTAATAAAAATTGAGCATTCTTAGATTAAAAAAAACATGTAAGCATTGTGACTACAAATAATGAATGATGAAAATAAAAATAATGTTTTAACAAGAACCTTATTCGAGAAAAGGGATTAAGTAGCCTCTCAGACACAAATCACAAACACACATAGACAATAATCAGTTATAAGTAGTTTCTCCTCATTGTTTCTCCTATCTTTATTTACTCAGTTATAAACCTTAATAACAATACACAAGCTAACACTAAAATATATAAAGTACTAGCTGATGCCCGCTGATGCCCCTTCATCGCGTTCATTCAGTTCATCGCGAACAGGATGACAGACAGACGCGGTGGAGGACTTTATTTTATAATATACTAGCTGCGCCCCGCGGTTTCACTCGCGTAAGTCTCGATCCCGTGAGAATATCGGGATAAAAAGTATCCTATGTGTTAATCCAGGTTATACACTATCTGTTCATCCAAATCCATTCAGCCGTTTTTGCGTGATTGATTAACAAGCATCCAAACACACAAACTTGCACATTTATAATATTAGTAGGATAGTAGGATAAGTATGTATGGCAGACACGAAAAGTGACTTCAATTTATAATAATGTATAGATATAGATTTCGAACAGTTCATCAATCATGGTTTTCTTTACAGGTAGAAACGTCTCGAGGATGCTGTCGTGTGGAACGAAAACCATTGTTAAGTTATTCAGAAACCTGTGGTGCCGCTTTTGCAAATGGTCCAAAATGTGTCCGGCCATTTGCTAATTTTGCACAGTAAATATCTTTTGTTACATTACTATTTGCATTACCTAAGCTGTTACAAAGTTACAAGGATCTATTGGCGCCCGGCCGAACTAACCGCCATCTTGTTTTTTCCTTGCAATTTCTGTTACAATTTTACAAATGTTCACAAACAACTGCACCCTGTCGATGTTATTCAGGCGCCAAAAGATCCTGGTTGCACTTTAGTTTAAGTACGATTTCTTTCGTCGCCATCAACTTTACAACATCATGCCATTTGAATGACTCTTGCCCGTTCTTCTCCATAGGAACCTACTACGCTTTGGAATGGGCAACTAGCTTCATCTTTCTGACTGACCGACCACTTGACAATTCAAAAGTATTAATTGGTTTATTTGAAATAAATGCTTTGAGTTTGAGTTTTTGAGTTCTGAGCGTCACTTTTTTATTTCCCATTTTAGCCTAGTTTTCATTACCTTTAAATACTTTTGGTAAGCAAATGCTTAAAATCGCACTAAGTACCTACCTACTTATCGTGCGTAACGTATGTTGTAAAGTTGATGATAATTATGGTTACGTTTGCTCCAAAATAAATAAATAATGATTTTCATGTAATAATATATGTATACTTAATACCTACATATTATTTATATTCTTGCTAAAATAAATATAAAAAGGTATATTGGTAAATAATAATGCTAATATTTTACTGTATCTAAGCGTTTTTGTTTCGCTTCGAAGAATATTCCATAATCATTATCCAAAGATTAATTCATTTATCATAAGAACATGTTTCCGAATGTAATTAAAAAAAAATATTTTCCATCTTTTCAGTTTATTTGCCGAGTTTTCCTTATGCTTCACGTACCTCGGCGTCTGTTGTATATTTACTGTGCTAATAGCAACTTCAATTAAGCAGGTAAGGTTACAAATAACATCAGCATGCACTTATTTATTTACTTCTATACATTCATCGTCATCCATCGTGTCTACACTTTAAGTGGTAATGCCAATAATTGCAACATGACTAAACATTTTTCCTTGGGAAGTCCCACTTCATAGTATTGCATACAATTATCATGGTTCGTTAAGTACCTAATGCATTTAATGATAATGTCTGCCATGATAATAATAACAACAAACTGCCAAAGTCCTTGTGAGAATAATTTTATAAATAATAGAGCTTCGGTTGAAATAGATCGTTCAGGAACAACGTCCATCCAATGTGCTTGTTTCACTGGTAATGGTATTTAGTTATAATGCAGTAGGTTGTGTAGTAGTAACCAAACAAGAGATCTGTCAAAAAAATATCATGATCACCATCGCCAATCCCCTTAGTGTTGCTGATGTATATTGGTCGCTTTCTTCTTATTTATATGACCTAAATTGGACCTATTACTATATCACTAATAGTAGCTGTATATCATAAATAATTTGCTATAAACCTAAATTAACCACCTATCTTATGTACATATTTCAGCTATTCGACACATACATAGAGGCGCCACCTATGCCAGTAGAGCATTACTGCCTCATCCTGCTCGCGCCGCTTTGCCTGCTGTGCCAGATCAGGCACTTGAAGTTTCTAGCTCCATTCTCCTTGCTGGCCAATGTACTGCTCTTTGCCACCTTCGCAATATGCCTCTACTACATATTCAGAGAGCCATTAACAATCGCCGATAAAAAAATCGTTGGCGATATGTCGCGACTTCCTGCGTTTTTGTCGTAAGTCAAAATGATGAATTGTATATAGCCTTTTGTTCTTTTATTGTGCAAGTTATGAACACCAGGTTTAGACCTTCGTAGGTTTTTGTTCTTAAAATATCGATTAGTAATTACAAAGTTAATAAATCTCTGTTTATTCACTGAAACAATGGCTGAAATTCATTATTTGTAAATTCATTACCAATTAAATAATATTTAATTAATATGAATGATTGATTGATTGATGAATGATGATGAATGAATGATTTAGTTAAAAATTCAATTTGTCTAAATATTTCAGATGATTTACTTATGACAGATGACCGTAATGGCAAAGTTTCCAAATCAAGCCACAATGCTAAAAGTTTTCATCGACCACATAAAACGTGATTACTTTATCTTCCACAGAACTGTGATCTTCGCAATGGAAGGCATAGGAGTGGTGATGCCAGTAGAGAACACGATGAAGAAACCCCAACACTTCCTCGGGTGCCCAAGCGTGATGGTGATCGCAATGTCATTGGTGATGATGTTCTACACAATCCTGGGTGTGTTCGGATACCTAAGATACGGCGATGTACTTAGAGGAACTATCACTTTGAATCTGCCTATGGATGACTGGTAATTAATAAATTCTTAATTTTTTTACCTGGTACTCAATTAGTGGCTATGACATGGTCTAAAGTTTGATCCAGTAATATGATTGATCCATTTAAATGACTGCCAGTCGTTGATTAGCAATATTTATATATGAAAAAACAGCAGCAGCGAGACACTGAAATTTTATTTAATTTTCCAATTACGCTATGCTACAGTTTGGAGTTCCTCAGGGGTGCATACTTGGCCCGAACTCATACTCCACTCTTAGTGTCGTCGTAATGTATATTAACCTCAGACCAAATAAAAAACCAAGACAGAGCGCTGTCAACAGAGTCGTGAGCCGGTTTCGTAAACGTGTGCACTTAGTGAGGTGTAGTTTAATTGTAAATGTGTATGCACAGAGCGTAGGTCTAGTTTTGGTATGCTTCACTGTATTATTCGCAGCGCTCTGTCTTGGTTTTTTATTTGGTCTGAGATCTTAACTCATTAACTTGAACAAATTCTGACATATCTAAATTATTAGCCGAAATTGTATCCTAAGTACTAATATTAATCAAGATGAGTTTCCGTTTCTAACATTTTTGCGATTTTTGCGATTGTTTCAGGCCAGCGATTTGTGCGAAGACATTCATATCTATAACTATCTTCCTTACGTATCCTCTTCATTTCTTCGTTGTGATTGACATATTTACACGATATGTGGAACCCAGGGTCCATAAGAAATATCATAATGTCATGCAAATCTGTACCAGGATTTTGATCGTGTGTTTCTGTGGTAAGTATTATAATTTTATCAATAATATTTAAAACGCTTATTTATATACCTTATTGGTGATACTTCAATAAGATCTGAATGTCGGGACACAACTTTTGAACGAATAACAACTAATTGTAAGAACACCTTCAGAAATTTCTTTGTTTTTCTTGAACAACAAAGAAATTGTTTTTATCTAGATGACAAGCAAAGAAACAAAAAGGTTTTGTAGATGAAGATTAAGTCTAAAGTAGAGAAAAACAAAGAATTTTTATTTTTACATCCCGTGGACAATATTAAAGTATTAAGCTTATAATAAAATTCACAGGTGAACAAACATTTGTAGACACAAAATTAGACAATGTATAAATCTTAATTGCCACTCTAATCTCTTCCTAAATAGTTGTCTTCAGCAAACAGGCCAAGTACATGTTAGTCGGACAAAATATTTAACGTAAAGTAAAATGTTTGAACATAACCTTGTCATAATTTGTTTTAAACATACTTTAATGCGTCGTAACACTTTGTTTAGTGTTAATAATACTTTAATTATTAATCACGGACTTAATGTAACAAGAGTATCAACTGGGTCGTTTGTAGCAATTCTTTTCACACAATAAACTGCAAACGTTTAATTGAAATTAAAATCTATAGATTTGGAAGATCTATAGAGGAGATATCTCTAGAACAGCATATTTTTATTTTTATTTATTTAAAAAGTATTTTCGTAAGTTGCACACCGAAAGATGTAGCGTGGTAACAAGGTCGTGGGAATCCTTTAGATGGGGCCAGCGCAGGTCTGGTCGTTACGGCGATGCTTCCCGGAAGGCTATGTCCAGCAGTGGATGTCTTTCAGCTGACCGTCCTATCATCAGCTTAATCAGTCACTGCTGGACATAAGACTCTCCAACACGCCTTAAAACGCGATCCTGTGTTAACAATAACAATTATAAATAATTATGTACAAATAATCAAAAGTAATGTAAAGATTCTTAATTAAAGTTAAGATAATTTCTTATTGTTTCAGGTGGAATTGGCATCGCTCTACCATATTTAGAGCAGATCATCAACCTTGTTGGTGCTTTTTTCTACTCCATTCTCGGTCTCATTATACCAGGGATTGTAGAAACCGTATTCCGATGGGAAGACCTCGGCAAATATAACTGGATCCTGTACAAGAACATTTTAATCGTTTTCTGCGGAATGTTCAGTTTAGTTTCAGGCTGCACCGTCACTATCTCTGACACTATACAAATGATGAATAATAAAACGGAGTAATTAATTAAAAACTATTTGAGCCAGTATTTTTAATTTAATAATGTAGGACACGATAATATCTGTGATTAGTATAAGAGTAAAAAATTAGTATAAAAGTAAAAATAGTAAATAAGTGCAATAAATATTTATTCAGTCCCATGTATAATTTTATTTATTTGTTAGAAGTCATCTGTTAGAGGGAACTCACATTGGCCCGGAGGTTCAACTGTTTGTTGATTTGTATTTTGATTTTGACCAAAGCCTCAGAAGATACAATGGTCCAAAATATTAGCAACATATTTTGTCATGTGCTCGTTTCGCGTGAGGAAAAACGTTTGTGCGGCCATCGCTAATGCAGTCTAAGTAGCCGATTTCTGCTCGAAGCTTATTTAAAATTAATAAAAGGGAATCATTGATTCGACGAAGATGAAGAAGAGTGAAGAAACAAGCATTAAATCATGGTCATACTTATATGATCACTGTATATTGGTTTATGTTTACGAGCACATTACAAAATATGTTGCTAATATTTTGACAATTTTCTTTTAAAAATGTGTAAAATGCGCCTCTAGTAACTCTCTGCGCAATATTTCTCTAGTCTAGCTACAGTCGTCATAAATCGGAAGAATGTGTTCGGCGCGACAGTTATTTCTGCGTGACCTTATTTACAAATATTTTAGAAAATCTACGTAAACTTATCTAAGAACGAATGTAATGTCATCATACTAAACTTACTTCTTGCCGTCATCACAACATGCTAGTCTCTCCCAACTGGTATAAGGAAGGCTTTCTAGTCTGAAGCCTTGGAAGTACTTTGATACCCAGCAGATGTTCATAGTAGGTATTGATAGGACGTGATTGGTTTTCAGACAGTCGGTAACTAAATTAACGGTCTGTCATTTGGTATAGGACCACCGTGGCAAACAATTCAACGTGCTCTCAGGTATCGGTCACAACCTGCCAGGGTTGCGAGAAAGTCCGAAAGGGATACCGGGACCTTGGCAATAGGCAACTGAAGGAACACGATTGGGTTTTAGTCAGTAAAAGTCTGACACGCCCTTCCACTCCGCCCAGAGCGGGGGAAGTCATTGCATGATTGAAAAAAAAAAATGGTATCGGTCACAAACTGATAGGTATGTACGCAGACTAATCCAGGTAAGTGCAGAGAGCGATCTATGTGCTTGGTTACAAAACTATGAGAAAAGAGAATCAGTTAGCTTATTCCTAAGCAAATTTCTTAAGCTACGATGGCGCACGCGCAACTAAACGTCTAAATATACCATTCCAATCCCACGCGAGTTCAACTGCAGCCAAAATCTAGTTAACAAAATATTTATAGACGATGTTTACTCTCGGTTTGTTGATGTTATTTTTCGTCACATCAGCATCATAGTCCATAATTTTCATTTGAAACACCATAAAAACCACATCTTTATTGGTTCGATTAAATATGATAACATTGACTCCACACGGAATCTAAATCTGTCTGGTGGACCCGGACAAATTGACATTGATTGCCATAGTCATTGACCTTACATTTGGCACAATATCTTTATATTGGCTACATTTCATTTTAGAAGTATGTAATTCGGTCAAAAGCATCTATCTATGTCTATGTATTACATAAGAATTAAGTACGCTCGCCCGTAGTAATTTAACCTTATAAGTAGGTAGGTATAGGCATCCTCCTGCCCCATATTTGGGGCTATCATTTAATTGGGGTCTGCGCAGCATGTCTTCGCGTCTAAACTGGAAGTAAAATGAGAGGTCTATAATTTTTGTCCCCGCTATGACTCCTAAATTACTTAATTTTCATCTAGCTTTCATGAAGAAAATATAACGGTAGTAAAAAGAGTTCCTGTCATTCTCATAATTTGTTTGTTCTGGAACCGTCTGGTTACGGAGATATTGAAGGAAGTTCCAACTTTTTCCGACGATTTTTAAAGAAAGCATGTTTTAAATGTTATGTATCTTCATTTTAAATACCACCACGAACCTTGAACCCTGTGCATGCACCCATAAACACAATGTTTTGCGTGCGTTACGTTGCGCACTGTAAACAGCAATTTTTCACACCAAAAATAAAAGTCATTTTTGTGCAACGTTACTTAATTTAATGTACAGAATGTGCAGTTGACGGCTATGTGTTGGGTCTTTTTACAGTCTGTATATAACTCTTATATTTAGGCCCCTTTCACATAGATGGATATGACATGCTTTACTGTAGGTACACCAAAATTTAACATAGCTCATTTACATTAGGTACAATTAATTTATAGGGTACAACGGCTCCCACACTGAACTGCTTCTAGACCCGACTGGACATATTAATTAATATCTCCAAGCTATTGCTAGTGTGTCTTACCACATAATAATAACTGGTTTGGTTGGACAGGAAGCCAACAAGTTAACTAGGAGTAGTACCTACGTGGTATACTGCAATTATTATGCCTATGCAGAAAATGAACGCCGAAACAAACACACAAACAACAAATGCCGAAAAGAGGCTGCACTAACACCTCTGACCGACTCTCCGTCACATGAAATCCTATAAAGTGAGGTATTTTCTAAATAAATATCCGTGCCTGTGCGTCTTCATTGATTTTTATATCCTCACACTGCGCCAATGTTTTCAAAACATGGTGCGATGTTTATATTCTGCATTCAAAATATGATCGTTAGTCTGCGTGATGTCGCTAACTACGGAATATACATATTTATAATGAAGAGCTCGCAATTTTAAATATACCTTTTGTTTCACTGAGAACAACATCCATAAACAATTTATCTGAATAACACATCAATCAGTTTCGCAGGTGCTCAAATAAATTAAAGGCGCAATTAGACACACTTGGTCGTTTGCCCGTATTCGGGCGCTCGAAAGACTTTACTCCAATTCGTTCACCCAATGCATTAATTACACTGGTCTGGAATACGGATTATATAACGACTAAGAGTAGTTTGAATGAAGTCGAGTACCTGCGCCCAAGGGCAAGTACTATCATCCGTCATTCGGGTATCCGAATTCGGGAAAGCGAAACGATGAAGCTCAACTAGATTGACCGAAGACGGGCGTACTCGACCCCGGTTGTTTGCCCGAATTCCATAGGCAAGCGAATTTGGAAGAACGACCAAGTGTTATTGCGTCATAAAAATAGCATCAGCATCTAATTAAATTGACAGATATCATACAGCCTACTGACATGGGAAGATATAGTATACAGGGTGTGAGAGACGTCGACCAACAAACTGTTACCATACCATCCTAGCGTTGAATTATTTCGTCGGTTTTTTTTTATCATCCCTTGGTTTTAATTCAGAAAATGTTCACATTCATCTTAAGAATACTTGTGTAATCAGATCTCTTAGATACCACAACGTACAGTCTACACTTAGCAATAGAGCCAAATGTCGAATTGTCCATTTTAAAATCATTTAGTAGGCAACTAAGTACCAGAGGCAATGAATAATCTCCTAGTGATCAAAGTAATAAAATATAACATAAGTGTTTGGCATGATTACCCAGCACATGTACGTAATCAGAGGTCGATTACCTTTATACATGATAAATTTGAATTGTTTAAATACACGTGGAAAACTGTCGCCTTTCCCTTTGCCACATCTTGCAACACTTCGTTTCTATTAGATGAAGTCAAATGCGTAGTAATGTCTACATTTTAAACAACGTGTACCGGAATTAACGCACACCGACTAACACCCCAATTAGAATATTATGATATAATTACAATACACTAGCTGATGCCGGCGGCTTCGCTCGCGTGAATTTCGGTTATTATACATATACTAAACCTTCCTCAAGAACCACTATATGCATTGGTGTCACAATAAACAGCATGAAAATCGGTGCAGTCGTTTTTAAGTTTATCGCGAACAGGACGACAGACAGACGCGACGAAGGACTTTGTTTTAAAATATGTAAGGATGTCTACACTGAATTTTTATTATCCTAACTATTATTATAATTATGCGAAAGTGAGTTTGTTTGTTTGTTACGCTTTCACGCTAAAACGGCTGAACAGATTGGCACCTGGGTAGAGGCGCCAATCTGAACAGATTGGCACCTCTACCCAGGTGCCAATCTTTCGCATAATTATAATAATAGTTAGGATAATAAAAATTCAGTGTAGACGTCCTTACATATTGCCGTTTTAGATTAGGACATAGGATATGTCCACGGGATCGAGACTTATGCGGGTGAAACCGCGGGGCGCAGCTAGTTTTGTATAAAACATTGCTTTTAAAATGACAGAAATCAATTCAGTAAACGATTGAGAACAAACTACTTGTCCACAGGATCGAGACTTATGCGGGTGAAACCGCGGGGCGCAGCTAGTTTTGTATAAAACATTGCTTTTAAAATGACAGAAATCTTCAGTAAACGATTGAGAACAAACTACTTTCATAATGTACATTAACACATTGTATGCGTACTTACATATTATCGAATGTATGAATAGATGAATGATTCCGGTATCATATCGTTATATATATCGTTTATTTTAGATTACCATTTCAGCACTGCATTGCACTCCGCACTAGAAATTGATGGATAGGCATTGATGGGTAGTTACTAATGGATGGACGTGGAACGCAAACGTATAGAAATAACAAGTTATTTCCTGTACACACGGCTACGCATCAAGCTATACAATTCCAGTTTATGCTGATCTCGCATTGTATAGAATTTCCGAACAATGTGAGGTCAGCGTATACTGGAAATGTATAGCTTGATGTGTAGCCGTGTGTACATCCTATACTATCAATTGAGCAATATTTGTATATTTATATATTTTATATACAAGGTGGAGACGACAATACGACAAAAAATGAAACTCCGTAGGTATATCTGATGACGTTCTCGGTCTATACAAAAAATTAATCAAATATATCCAATAGTTTAGTTACGATAGCTAGTCAAAGATTGGCGAACCCCATAGGCCCATCACTACTATTTAGTTTTTTTGAAAAATGAACATTTTTAATTTCGATGTTAGGATTTATTTGATAGTTCCAAAATACTCTTATGCATTAGTATTGCCAGTGTTTTCATTTATTGTTATATTGTCGTCTCCACATTGTATATATATATATATATATATATATATATATATATATATACAGGCTGTTAGGGAAAACACTCTTGTCATTCAAACCAGTGGTTTGATTTCATTTATAGAACGTAAAATCAATGGAAAATTACAACTTTTTTTTTTAATTTTTTAGTTCTAAATTTTACCACAAGAGACGCAAGTTCGTTGCCCTATGCGCTAGGGCAACGAACTTGCGTCTCAACACGGGCCGGGAGTACGGGATGTGACCTGACCGGCAGCGAGCGCGATCCCTCCCTTAGTCAGTCAGCTGTTTCGCTAGCAAGCACGGTGTCAGATAGAAACTTTTTAAAATCTTTTAATGAAAATAACGTTTTTTTTTGTTGTGTTCGGTCATTTATTTTTATATTTAAGTCAACTACCCATGGTTTGAATGACAAGAGTGTTTACCCTTACATCCTGTATATATATATATATACATATATATATATTTGTAACCACGTTCTCGAAAACGGCTCTAACGATTTCGATGAAGGTTGCAATATAGGGTTTATGGGGGCGAAAAATCAATCTAGCTAGGTATAATATCTGGAAAAATTCGTTTTCTCTATTATAGACTCATTGTATAACCCTTTTCACCCGAGCAGAGGTCGGTCGCCCAGGTACTTAACTAAATAAAATAAGAATCATAGTCATATTCTACACGCAGTTTTATTAGTTCCCAAATTAAATTAATCATATCTCGCTATCATTTTCAAATAAATGATGGTTACATTGAGTTTAATAACTTCTTTGTGAAGTGCAGAAGTGAAGATTAATTTATTCCCTAGAACGATAAGACCTAAGATAAACATTTTGCATTTTCCAGCCATTATTAACGACACTCTAAAACGCAAGTTTCTAAAACAAAACATAAATTATTTCTGCACAGCTCTTGTTAAAAATGTAATTGCAAGAACTAGCTGATGGAATGTCCCTGAGAAAGTTTGCTGAAAAACAATTTTAAAACTTTATTTTTAACCTCTGACTTCACTGGAGAAAATTACTTTTAAGTCCAGCTCTGCTTGTAAAAATGATGTTATCTGGCGTCAACAAAGGTGCGTAGGCGATGCTGAAAATACAACGGTAATTAGTCAGAGTTTAATGATAATTAATGTCTCGACGCGACGCTCGCGCAGACACTTCCCTACCTCGTGATCTACCTGTAATCTATGAGTACTAAGCTAAGCTAGCAGTAGTCATTATACCATTTTATACTTGAGATGAAGAGAAAGACACTCTGCAGCTCTCGCCGTAATCAATTTATTGTGAAAGGATTATGGCAATCGTGTATTAAGAACATTACTAATCTAACAATTGTATGATCCTTACTTCAAGAGCACTTTAAGCTCCAATAAACCACTCAGAAAATGATACAGCAAAATGCTTAAATGCGCAATACTAATTAAATACTTAATTAATATAAGTCAAGCAATTGCATTGTAAAGTCACAAATAAATAACGATGGACATATTGACTCTTATCCATCTGTATTTGGCAACAAGAGCCAACTAAAAATGTTCCTAAGTCATCTATTTTCACTTTGTTAAAATTGTATGACAAAGTGAAAACGTACATAATAATGTATGAAATATCGAACAATCTTCACGCTCCACAGCCTGCGTCACAGATGACTTCTAAATACTTGCGGCCTTTCCTATTCACGGTTTATTACTTAAATCCGTACTTAATTTAGCGGCAGCAGAAGTCCTAACACGACCTCACGACGTAAAAGTAACGTAAATTTTGTCGATATTTTAATCGAAAGTTGTATGTTAGTTTGGTTAATATTTTTGCGCCAAGCACAATTAATATCACCCATAGTTATATGAACTTAAAACTAAGTAAATATTAGGCGCGAGCCTAGTACCTATTACCAATTTCAAAATCGATAGAAATTACGTTACGTTTAGAACGTGTTCTCACACTGACAATTTGCTAGCGTGTTTCCAGCGAGGTGATTTGTGAACGTGCACTCCGCGGGTACGCGACGTATACGCTGTGTTTTCAAATATTGTACACTCGCTTGTGTCGCTCTCTCTTGTGCACTCACGATGAACAATCGCCTAACTGATAACTCGCTCGCAAATCGCCACTAAGCCGTTTGAAACTCCGCACGTTCGTGCTATGCCCACAGTAGACAGTAAAGATATTGTAAATAACATTTCACCAAAGTCTTTGACTTACACACTTTTCATGCCAATTTTTTTCACATGCCACAAAATTTTGAAGGACATCTCCGTACGTAAGAGAGTAAAGTACCAACCTACTTCAAAAATAATAACAACATGAATGAAGATGCGTCCTACATGTTTGGCATCCATTTTTCATATATATAATTTTTAAACGAATTCTACAAAATATTCTTAGTCGGTGCCTGGACTCTGGACAGTGATCAAATCAATCGTCCATTTGCCTATTTATTTATTTCACAAAAAGGCAAGCATCGGTCAGTGACATGTTTTTAATTGGACAGTGATGAACAAAATGCTTTGTATTTGTATTTTCGTGTACAGAATCTCCAACCAAATGCTTTTTCAATAATGTAAGTGTACTCAAATATTTCATCATTTTCCCTATTTCCTGTTTGTACCATTATTTTAAACGACAATAATTTATACAGTATCCTTGTCAGTGAAGTTTAAAAATACATGTGGTGTAAAAATGTGTGATTCTCTTGTGATTTCGAGTCTCATGGAGTTCGTTATCAGTGCCAAATTGTCTCGGCTACAGTCACCCTTCGGTATTCTATACCTATTTATAAATTAAAAACAGTCTTATGTGTGCCAAATGTTAATAAAAGATTGTTAGCACTATTAGATACAACATTCAATTTCTTGTTTAGAATCTCGCGTGGAAACGAATGTGATGCGCATTTATCTGGTTCACTTGTGACGTATTTTTTATGCTGTTGTTGCCGACTGCACTTCTTACCTACAGCTGAATTAGAAAAAAAAAATACTTTCACTTCGTGATTAATGAAAAACTGTGAGAAAATGTTCATTACCACAGAAAAAGAAAAAACTGGCCAAATGCGAGTCGGATTCGCGCACTTAGGGTTCCGTACCATTATCTATAAAAACGGCAAAAAAATCACGTTTGTTGTATGGGAGCCCCCCTTAAATATTTGTTTTATTTAAATTTAATTATTTATTTTTAAAATGAATATGTAACTTAATATTCTGTGAATATTTTAGGCGTCTACCTGTTGTCGTTTTCAATATCAAGCAAAAACGACCAAAAAAATCGCGTTTGTTGTATGGAAGCCCCCTTAAATATTTATTTTATTCTGGTTTTTAGTATTTTTTGTTATAGTGGCAACAGATATACATCATTTGTGAAAATTTCAACTATCTAGCTATCACGGTTCATGAGATACAGCCTGGTGACAGACGGACAGACAGACAGACAGCGGAGCCTTAGTAATGGGGTCCCGTTTTACCCTTTGGGTACGAAACCCTAAAAACCCTCTGTCAGTCCGAAAGCTCGTAAAGCATCCTATGTTTTTCAAAGAGGATACATTTTAGTTTAAAATATAATATTTTTTTCTGAAACTAAAGAAAAGAAGTCGTTTTTCACCACGGTATTTATCATTTTCCTGAAAATAGTAAAAGAGCAATTATAATTACAATTATCAGCAGCATGAAAAAAAACATTTTTTTTCCACTTATCCAGAAAGAAATACAGGTCTCTGTGGGAGACCTCAATACGACTCAAATTGATAAGTAGGTAAGTACATTACAAGGAAATGAAATTGAGAAATACCTACCTATAAAATGATAGATGTATTTACCTATTTACAACGACTCGACTATTTCTTGAGACCTTGTCGAAAGTCCTATGAAATATGTATATGCCGCTGGACAAAAGTTTTTAAATAGAAAAATGTAGATTAATAACATAGAAAAAAAACAGTGGATAGTGCAGCCATATTATTAAACTTATCTAAGCTATCCGAATTCCAGCGCATGTTAAATATGTGACGCAACCTCAAAATAAACTCTCGAATATTATGTATATAAGTACCTACAGTTATATAGGCAAATAAAACTATAAAAAACTGCTAAATATGCACGACCGTCAGTTCCAAATTCGATAGATATTCAGACCGCATACTTATTAACTAAAATTGTCAAAACAAACGGACTTATCATAATTGAAATTGAAATATTTGGAATAATTATTAATGAGAACTGTCAACAATAGAAACAATGATCTTCTGTCTCCGAAATCCGTCCAGAATTCCAGATTCCACTGGCCCTTGAGCTAAATGTCGATGCCAAGATGGTCCCTGAGACGGTCACGCGTATTTTATATTTATAAAGATCTCTATTGCACACTATACACACGACCATTGACTGTGTCGCCGTCCGTACGTTAACATGTCGCACGCGCGCAAATTTATCGATACAAAAAATCGTTATACATAAACAAATCGATTAATTAAAACCGTATCCAATAATAAATAATACTTGTGCAATTCTGGATTTTCGCTTCCAAAAAAAAACAAACATCAGTGAAAATGACGAATAGTTACAATATGAAGGAGTTCAGTTCGACGTAAGTTGGGTTTTTATTTTTTATTTTACTATAGGTATATATTAATAATAATATCGGCCATGACCGCGAATTAATATTGATTTATGTTAACCAAGGAACGCATGTTTAAATTACATTCATTCTGAAGTTAGAAAAATATCCATAAAAATTCAATTCTGTTCAATAATAAAAAACTTCGATAAGAAAATTTTACTCGTGGATCAACTATAAGATTATTTGCTACGGAAATTAAATTGAGTCCTCTATTTAACAATAAAACTATTTGTAGAACATAGTTGTAAACACAATCTGTTGAACTGAAATGGCGCCAAAGTTGTGTAATTTTCACGTGTACGACTAACTAATGGTCAGTAGAACACTTTCTTGTTGTAGTGGCAGTCATGCGTGATGATATGTATTACAAACTGTGTAATATAGCGTAGAGTAGTTAAGTTAAAACACGCCAATCTATACTTTTTAATCTTGTTATTTTCATTACCAAACATAATTCTTGATATTCACTATGTACCTACTCCATCAACGTTCATTTTTAATTATTTTATGATTCTGTAAAGAGTTCCTGGAAGGAACTGGGGGAGGCCTTTGCAAAGAAGGCGGAAAGTAAAAGCAAAGCTAAAAAAAAATAAGCAGTCATGAGGACTGAAGACAGAAGTGAAAACATAAATCTGGTATTAGCGCCATCTATATTCTATAGTAGAGCACTACGGCGCGAGCATGTCGGTGACGTGAATCCATAAGTTAACCTCCTACCAAAAATCGATCAATGCGCTAAAGAAGTCAAAAAACTTTTTCGTAGCAACAGTGCAGCTAGACACCCTAGAAGAAACCTAAAACTTCGAGGAGTTCCCTTTCCATGTTTTTATTTTTAAATGTTCTAACCAAAGCAGAGCTCCTTTCAATAAGGACATACAAACACACTAACTGAAGGTTCCACAAATACTTACAATTCTGAGTTCCGACAAGCAATACAAATAACACACCTAACCATATTCAAACATTGTTTGACAGGCTTTTATTTGAGGGAAAGCATTCAGAAAGGCGTTAATGAATTCTTGATTCTCCAAAAGATATCCATATCTTTCTTCTCAATGCAAATTAACTTGTTGTAATAATTATCCCGACAGCTATTGTTGACATACCATCACAATAACATTCTTATATGTATTCTGAAATCAATACTGAAAATATTTATATTGTATAAATATAAATAATAAACAAACATATCTGGCAAAATGTGGGTGTATTATAGGTACACCTCTGCCGGACACATCGGGGAAACAAGGCGAGATGTTATAAATAACAATAACTAGATATAAATCTATGCTTTTCTCAACTCTGTTGGGGTTGGCTTCCAGTCTAACCAGATGCAGCTGAATACCAGTAGGTATTTAAATAGAAGATACTACTACATATCGGTCAGATATTGATTTGAAATCTTAAATATTATATTTGAATTGCTTATTAACAGATGCCATTTTTATTGCAACTTACTTTCATATGAATCAAAACTTTTGTGTTGCGGGGTCATAGGACAGCCGTGCCTCTTTGAGTAAGGATATCTATAATAACTTAGTTATTAAAGTATTTTAATGTGAAATGAGTGAGTGAAATGTTATCTAGGCTGGCTTACAAACAGCGATTGATTGTTTACCGGCGACTTCCTAAAGCTCACATTATTCCTAAGGTTATAAAGTCTAACCGTTTTCATCGCATAATCTTGCTCTTTCATCTGATTGGGATATGAGAGGGACAGCTGATATTATTGAGGTTTATAAGTTTGGCAGCTATTTTGGTAGCCACCTCGTAAATTACTTCATCAAGTTTTATAGTTCCTTGACAGTCAATGACGCTATTATTGCATAATGCAGTATATAATTTCTTTTTACCCGACTGCCCCAGAAGGAGGGTAATGTTTTTATTTTTATTAGCCACTAGCTTCCTTAGGTTTCCTTAGGTTTGCCCGCGCGATATCTTTATAAATTATAACCTATGTTGCTCAGTATATTTTTTTTTATATAGCACTCCACTGGTGGCAGAATGTTTAATATCCGAGTTTATTTGTCACAAATAAAAATACAAATCTTTTCTCTTTATAATATTAGTGTAGATTATTGTCCCACTGCTGGACAAAGACCTCCACACTCTCCTTCCACTTCAAATGCAATCAAAATGACACTCATCTATTCAAACTAGGCTGAGAATCAGCACTTTTCGAACATCAAAATTACATAAGACAGTCTCCCAAAAACGCCCTTCACCACTTCCAAGTGCTTTAACTGGGAAGAAGAAAGCAATTAAATAAAGTAAATGCAGATGTACATTAATTATTTAATAAGTCTCGACATCAAAACGAGAAATTTCACACAGAAAAATTGTCAGGTAGGCTTAGTTCGGCCGCCTATGCCGTTAAAAAAATTAGACAGATAACTGACGTAGCCAGAATTGTTTATTTTAGTTATTTTCATAGTCTTCTGTCTTATGGGATTCTTCTCTGGGGAGCCTGTGCGGACATTAATGCTATCTTTGTTTTACAGAAAAGGGCTGTTCGAGCCATTTACAACCTAGGTCCAAGAGATTCCCTTCGAGAAAAATTCAAAGAAATAGATATTCTGACTGTAGCCTCACAATATATATTTGAAAACATATTGTATGTACACAAAAACATATCAAAGTTTAAGAAAATGTCCGATATTCATAGTTTAAATACCAGGAATAAACACAATCTTGCTGTACATCGCACTCGTCTCCACAGAGTAGGCAACTCGTTCATGGGTCAATGTATACGCTTTTATAACAAACTTCCCATTGACATTCGAAACTTACCCATTAAACGATTTAAAAGCTTAAAACCAAACTTTGTAAAAAAGGGTACTATAAAATCACAGATTATTTAGAAGACAAAAATGTATGGGATTGAGCTGCTCGCTCTGCTAAGCATTGTGACATTTTGAATATTATGGAAAGCTATAAAAATATACCTACCGGTTTTATATACAAATTGACATTATTGAATATTATATACAAAATGACATGATGATTACTTATAAGTATTGTTTTATTGTGAATGTGAGGACTATGTGGATATTTATTTTTCGTTCTGTTAGTTTTAGCGAAGGTCTGGCAATTTGAGAACTTTATGCGACCTACCCAAACGTCCTTTCTTTGGTATTGTTCGTCGAGTCGTTGAGCTCCTTTAGTTCTGAGTTGAGCTCCACTATTACTGACAAATGCTTGCACTGACTGGACAGGTCCACTTAAATCTGTGTGGTTCTTTCCTCAAAAGACCATTTCAGACTCTTATCTACATGGTCCTCATATGGCCTGACCAAGATTATGTCTGGACTTTAAAGGAGACGGTGACCTCTGAGTTTGTTTCGGCCTTTCTTCTCAGAGTAGTCAGATAGGAAACGCCGACCTCATCTAGCTTATTTTTACAACTTTTTAATATGACGTGTAAAAGTGATTCCAATATCCTATTTACAGAATAAACAATTTCATTTCATTTCATTTCAATTTAATAATATTTAAACTTGATCATTGATCATCATCATTTCAGCCGAAAGACGTCTTTTGCTGGACACAGGCCTCCCCCAACCACCGCCACTTCGACCGGTTCTGTGCTTCTCGCATCCAGCAGATTCCTGCGGCCATCACCGGGTCATAGGTCCACCTTGTGGGAGGCCTTCTAACGCTACGTCTTCCGGTACCCAGTCGCCACTCCAGAACCTTTCGGCCCCATCGGCCATCTGTTCTGCGAGCAATGTACCTTGCACACTAACTTATAGGAACTCAATTACAAAGTTGTGGCAAACAACGATCCATTTGTCATGTCTACTTCCTGTGGCGTCGCAAATAATCAACAAGGGCCATAGTGATGGCATATGTCCAAAAGCGACAATATATCACTAGTCTACCACGTTCTTAAGATAACACGTGCGAGATAGATCTCGTCGAAACACTTTTCTTAAGTAAAGCTGTATTGTAACTACCATTTTGTAATAGGTTCCTATATTGACTTCTAACGGGCCCTTTTCTAGTTTCTGACACTGTTGAAAAGTAGTTCTTATTTTTCTTTACAAAAATGGCCATTTCCAAAATATATAATGCCGGAAATGTTAACACTTTGAGGGACTTAAACATAGGTACACAACTATCTGTCATTTTCAGGCCACACATTGCCCTTATACAACGTTTTTGGGCCTTAAATACTTGTAACTATGAGCTTTATTAACTTATCTACTAATCTATGCAATTATCATCATCAGCCATAGGCTTGTGCATAAACATAATGAGCTCGTGGCTAAATAATAATAGTATGCTATTATCCACTTTAATAATAGTATGCTATTATTATTTAGCCATTATTTTTAGAGCTCATTATTTTTAATTTACCTAAATTATGGAGTTAAAAATAAAACCTACATAATTATGCACAAGCCTATGGGTGACGCTTGCCGCGTTGTGTTTGTGAGACCCCTCCGTGTCTCGGAAAGCACATTAAGCCGTTGGTCCTGGCTGTCATTCGTAGGTCTTTGACCAGGGCTTGGAACCGGTTTAGAAATACCGGTTAATATTGTTCATAAAACCGTTATAATATCGTTCATCGATTAACCGGTTAATTTAAAAAACGGTTAAGTCTAAACCTAAATCATTTCGGTTACCAGTTATTACAGAGAATATAACTTATAAATAAATAACTTAACTTAATAAATAAATAAATAAATAAATAAACTTTAAAACTCGCGCTAACCTGAATAAACCGGTTTTACACAGACGCACGCCCGCCGCCGCACTTTGTCACAATCTCACGCACGCACTTACTTGTTTGTGTTTAGTTTAGGGACTTGAACGTTATGAAATAAAGTTAAAATAGCATTCCACCCGGATCGTAACTAAATTAATAGTTGAAGATTTCGTTCCGATAGATTTTCGTTAAATTGCTAAGAAATTAGTTCATATGGTTACGGGAACTATATGGTACAACGCTATTACGTAACGTTATCGTACCTATATTTTGAGTTTAGTTTTTTATGTATCGGCCGCTACATATTATACATACAATTTATCATGGGTATAAAGGGAAGAAAGAAAGAAAATAAAGTGTAATCTATGTCTATGTTCGAGTACAACCAAAAAACAAAAAAATCTAAATGTTTTATGGAATGTAATTGTAATGCAATTTCCAAGCTTGAAAGTTAGTATACAGGTGGTTTCAATCAATTAAGTACAAGGAATCGGTTACACCCTGTATCTTTGTCAGTACGTCTTTATAGGTATATATCCGTTTAATAGTTTGTTATGCTTAGATTTTCTTAACAGGCAATGGTTCCCTGTGCAAAAAAAAAACTGCTTGTGGCTGCGTTATTCGTTGGCGTAGAGCGACTAGAGTGAGAGCTTTGTTATTGTAGGTGTAAGAGAGAGATAACGTAGTAGGTAGAACTCGTACCTATATACCGTCAAAAGTCAAATTAACCGGTTAATTTCGCTCAACTGAATCGGAATTTGTAAAAGAACGGGTTCTCCCATTTACCGGTTAAAACACCAGTAACCGAAACCTAAACCGCAATCGTTTCCGGTCTGGGGTCAATTACCGAAACCGATTTATAAAATTTACCGGTTTCCGAGCCCTGTCTTTGACAGTCATTACGAGTGATCTGAAGACCAAAAGCCTGACAGCCAACCTTCTCAAAGGGTACCGTGTTACCGAGTAACTAGGTTGTGTTATAAAATACTGGTATTCAGCTGCATCCGGTTAGAATGGAAACCTACCGGACCGAAAAGGATACGCAGACTGGTATTAGGTATATTAATAAAATACTAACGATCGCCACGACTATTCGTGTCGACACCGATAGGATACATCTACATCTCCGCAAGTATAATCTGTTCGCCTGTTTATCGAGTAGGCTTTACAAAAAATTACATTCTTGTTGTAAGTATTTTCCACTTCCAAGGGAGGTGGAAAATTTCCAAATATCCAATATGGACGTATATGCCTTTATGCCATAAGTAAACGAAACCGTGTTTGACAGCAAGCTATAAATACATTTGGCAATTCGCTAATATGTATATTTGTTTATTAAATATTTGCTTAATTATGTAAACTAATTATTAAAAATGAGTTATTTGCTATACTGCCGATAATAAATCAATAGTCTTCACTAAAACTGACCTAGCTTAATGTACCTAATGACAATATCATTTACATAATACTCTTCCGGAACTGAATCGAGTGACCCTGTATTAACTTTTTAGATGTTCTTGAAGACGACAACAAAATATTTCAAATGCCCAAGGTTTAAAATGTTTTTAAAAGCAGATTAATACTGGCCGTATGTCGACTTTAAAACTGCATAAAAACTTTTTTAGACTCATCATTATTTAGATGTTTTATATACCCATAGATATATTTTAAATAACACATTTATATCTATGGTTACACCTACTTATATATGCACGGTGGCTCGATTTAGGAATCCAGCATCTTAATTGTGTAACACTATCTGAATGATTTTGAAGGATTGCTAATCCATCGCTTCGTATGATCGAAAAATTTGTCTGCTGAACAACGTAAATAATGCTATAAATGTTGTTGGACTGTCAAAATGAAACCATTGCTACTGCTAGTGTGTTACGCACCCCGTGGGAGTGTAGGTATAATATAAAGTAACTTCAATCAATTGTTTTTCCAATGCGCTTTAGATATTGGCAGAATAGACGACATCCACTTTGCGTGCCATTTAATAAAAATAGAATAGAACAAAACTTCAATCAATGATTATATTTGTCACATAACATGATGAACACTTTACAACAAAGTAAAACTACTGATAAGATGTATAAACAAAACGTATATTAAATGATTACAGAGACAACTATGTTATCAATAAAGCCTTTTATTACTGCAGATACCAATTAAAGGTATTAAAGCGATACCTCAGCTGAATCAGATTTCACAAGAGGCTTTACATTACAGAATGTTTGATAGAATTGTAATATGACCGGTATCTAATTATGCAAACTAATCAACCTACTCCTTATGGTACGTAATATACCTGGATTTATACGATTATAAATAGAAATTATCATTTGTAGGTATGATGATGAAGTAGTAAACTTTTCGAGGAAACTCGTATTGACAGAAGAAACGTGTTTTATTTTTGTTCTAAGTATATATTTATGTATTGTAATGGAAGGCCAAATCAAGAATAAATTGTAATGACAATACAATGCAATCGATATCGCTTTCATTTTGATAGTTCTACTTTTTCCATCATGAGCATCATAATAGCTTCAAAGGTATGCAATCCATTATGGGGATGTCGGAGAGGTAAATGGGGATGTAGGAGAGGTAATTTACAACTAAATTAGGTACACGTTTTAACTCATGCAAATGTAAAAAAAGAACGAGTCATTTGACATTTTATACCTATATTTAAATCATTTTAAAATATAAAATGTCAAATTACTCTAAAATGGTTGACTTTGGCATAGGGGTCATCAGGGGTCATTTGGTTACAAATGTCTCCTACATCCTCTTAACGGATTGCCGGCATATAACCAATAACCCTGTATACATACATTCATAAACTTACGCCTTCTTCCCATGAGGGTAGGCAGAGTAAACACCTACATTAAGATAATTCTAAGAAAAGTGCCAATAGGTACCTATTGTTAGCAACAATGCAATTAAAGGTACAGTTCCGTAGCCGACCGCAGGCGACGAACGTGTCGCTAGCTACAGATGGATTTTCATAGAAATACATAGAAAACATTAGTCGCGTCGCTGCGACACGTCGCTGCTGTTGCTGCCTGCGGTCGGCTACAGAATGGTATCTTTAGCAGTTACTTTTTTCCATAAGACCACAACCTGTTAGAGCATACTACTGTTATTATTATCATAAAATTCAACCTATATAAGTTCTATTAACATAATAATATAGCTACCTACAAAGTAGTTCCACTGGGCTTACCCAGTTGAACTACTTTGTAGGTAGCTACAAAGCACAGACATTACATTAGCACAGAGCATTGATTAGAATACACAGAACAGGTTTCTTTAATTTAAGAATTAAAGAAACCTGTTCTGTGTATTCTAATCAATGCTCTGTGCTCATCTAATAATAATGGTTTCGAAGCAAAATGTTATGTGTGATGTCATAATACCTGCAAAACCTATAGGGAAAACAAACTCCACCACTTTAAAAAAACATAGGTACGGGGAACTTTTCCGTTAAAAATATAATTGATATACAAATACTGAAATTGATCTTGGAACTTCACACAGTTAGGTAAATCTAAATAAAAACTCAAATTAGGATTTCCCCACTACAATGTGGACAGTGCTGTGCTATTAAATAGTCGTAAGAGTTAGCATGGTAAACCGCAACAAAGATCCTCTCAGTCATCTTCTCAATTTAAATTTTGCTGTGCCCTGACAGGGTCTACAACGGCTCTTAGCTCTAAGTTAACATCTTGTTTACCTTGTGGAACGCAAATAAATGAATATGAATATGACACTCAGTAATAAGAAGCTTATTATTTCGTTATTATTTATTATACTGATTGAAACGCTGATGGCGATCTAAATTGTGCCAGCTCAAAACCCATTCACGAGTGCCTAGGTGTTATCAGTAGCTAGAGTCCATAAGTTTCAGTATGCAAGACCTTACAGAACATCTTATAGAACAGCACCACAGAATGCTACATAGTCTCTCATATCAAACTTCTCCGCCATCGGAAACAAGTCTTAGGCCGCGTTCTAAACAGAAGCGATCTTCGCGCGAATAGGCGATCGTCGTGTTCATAATTTATGTCACTTTTCGTTGGAACGCGTCCCCGGCGCTTTTGTCTAGGACGCGGGGTTATGCGATATAAGGAGCAAGGATAATGACTACCTATAGTCCCATACCGTCCGTTACCTTCCTGCTGAAAATCCAATATGAAAACGCAATTACCCTGTGGTTTTCCTTCAAACCGCAAAATGATATAAACCACTTATTCAGTTAAATGATCTGAATGAGTTAAATGTACCTAAGTAGGTACGTTTACATACGAACGTGGTCCATGATTTATAAACCACTAGGTATATAGGTACATAAGTAGGTACCATCCGGAATCTTGCTGCTGTGGCCAGAAATAAATTCGGGTTGGCGTTTTGTGAGATTTTGTCTGGCGGACTCAAAAACATGCATTCTTTAGCTTTAGACACTAGTTACATATACCATTATTTTGTAATTTGCGATCTTTTACTTATCTTGAAATCTTTTAATAAATTACCCGTATACTTTGGATTTTACAATATTTGAACTGAAAGAGTAATAAAAGTGAAAGTTATTTCAACTGACAAGATCAAATTATTAGGAATCTATTTCGATCACAGCACTACATCTCCATTAAACCAACATTTCGCGTTAAAAATGTAAATGATAAGCAAATATTTTATGAGCTGCGAAAAAACATTCAAAATGAAATAAGTATATCTTCCAGGGCCATCATAACAGAAAATGGAATCTATCCGTCAACGATATCCATTAGCACAATCAACACAAAATGTAAAGAGAATGATTTGGAAATGAGCGCCTACGATCCTTTTCAAAACAGAAAACTGGAGCATCCCAACTCGTAAGTACCTAAACGACTGTTTTATCTGCCAGACGGTAACCAATCGACATTGGAATGAAAATAAAGAACCCCATTGAGATTTTACGCCACTCCATTAAAAAACGGTAACAGTAGTAGTAATTCACAAGATTGATACGAAAGCATTGATTCTGAAGCTGAATCATTGCTACGTAATTGAGGCAATAAAAAATGCATAAATCATAAAACGTGGTAGAATAAAAATCAAATGCTTTTAAGCCACGATCATTGACTAAATGGCATTTAGAACCTTGATTTAATTCCTATGTTTATATACGTCAATTATCTAATACTTAGTAGATTTCTGTTTGCAACGGATTTTTAAATCATCTACCATTTTATCGTATATATCATATGTAACATTTCTTTCTAGAGATGTGAGATCATTTGCTAATCTCCTGAAATCATCACTCGGTTCCGGAATTCTGGCCATGCCAGCTGCATTCAAGAATGCTGGTACAATAGTTGGGATTGTGGGAACAATCATCCTGGGATACATCTGCACACACTGCGTTTATTTACTGGTAAACTATAAGCAACTAATTTACTGTTAACAACAAACAGATATTCCTAAGTATTAACAATATATGAAGTCAAGAATGTGATCCAATTAGAAGATGCCTAGATGTTCCTTTTATGTACCAAACACATAAACAGCGGTGTTATAATATCAACTTGTATGAAAACCGCATTGTGGTAAAATACGAGATAAGAATGATACGGAAATATAGAATTAATTACATTGACACCTATATTTCTACTCATATACTGACGCGGTCAATTTAATCATATATCTTTCTAGATTGTAGTGGCATTGCTTACCACGCAATACTGTTCGCTGTACGCCATGTAGTCCTGTCGGTATTAACATGATCATAACCAAAACTTAACACTTTTCAGGTTAAAACTTCACAAGAAGTATCAAGAGTTACAAGAGTTCCATCATTAGGTTATGCTGAAACTGTTGAAGCAGTATTCGCGACAGGACCTCAACCGTTACGAAAAGTGTCTAGAGCATCAAGGTACGGAAAGCCAGTTATATTTTAAGGTATTTTAGTACTTAGCAAATCCTTGCTCAGCGCTTGCAATTGTGTATTGATTTCTTTGATTTAGTTCATAGCTATAGCCACTCAAGCGAAGGCCACACTGGGAAAACTACCGCGTCTTTTCATACTGTGCTTAAGATTGTAAACATAAAGTGCACTGGAATAGACCATTTCCATGTCCTTTGTTACAAAACCATGAGTAATATGAATGAATTTATGTTTAATTCTTACATGAATCGACAAACGAAGTTTAAATTCTTGTTCAAAATGAATTCTGAAGTCATAATTTAATAATATTCACCTCAACTGACGCCAGTGTAGTAAGTAATTAAAAATAACACCTTGGAAGACAATAGTGTTTGAATACGTGATGTTTTATGTTTAGTTCTCGTTCATTTTCATTATGTCTATACTTACCATCATTCCGTTCATATTTGCACTTACCGTTACGAAACAATGATTTGCAGCTTCAAGCCTAATACCTAATGACTATAGCTTTATTATGACTCGTATTGGTTTTATAAACTGTCAGGTCGTTGCCAACGTATATGTCCTTAATGATACCATTTAAAAACAGTTCAAATGATTTGAGACCAGTAGTGGCAGTATCAGTTTTATTGAAGCTAGACTAGTGATTGAAAAAACTACAATTTGAGTTTTTATATTGATAGATATGAATAGAAATAGACTGCTGCTTTCTCACACATTTTTAGACTTGGAAAGAAATGTTTCTGTACCAACACATACCGTGAAGAGCTTAGCGTCGTAGACATCTGAATTATTTTTATTTTTATAAAAAGGAACAAATCAAAATATAAACAAAAACATTACAAAAACCTCAGTAGGTTTGTCCGGATGTGAATCCATAACTGTCGCAATTATCTCCGTAGTTCTCACGTTGCCGTTGTCAACGTTAATGTCAGCGCCACATAACACTTGAATCATTGTAATCGCCAACTCATACAACGGCGGGTCCATCACATGACCCATGGAAATAATCACGTTGTCAATGAGTGACATTGTAAATTTGAGGTAATGAAACCAATCGATACCTAAGGTCAAGCATTGCTATAGTTAGGAGTAGTATACTATTATTATCTTGTCAATATACTTATACTTTATAAATGGTCCTCACGTGACAGTTGATTCACGTTTGAGTATCGGGACTGTCTCCGCATGCAGCGGTGGATTTCCTTTGCAAACTATTGCAGACATCTGCCAAAAATGATTTCTAATTTTGATCTTAGAATCAAAGAAAGGCTGGGACAGCTACATAATGAAAACTACGTAGATACAATTGGTGACTATTTTAACTAGGAATTATAACTTCTATGAGTTCTTTCAAATACGTATGAACAACGATACAAAAAGGACAATTAAATTGAAATAGGTCTTTTTGTTTTGCTTTTGCTGTGCAGAATCACATTAATCCAATACAGAGTAACTTATTATCACCAAAATTGTTACTCTTACTGTCAGTATATTTGAAGTTACATCGTAAATGACGCTGAACATTGGCATCGCTCTTTTTGACGGCGCCTAATGTTTGGCTCCTCCTCAAAAATAATATCTACCTGTCTCAAATAACTGGAGACAAAATAAACAATACTTGTGTCACGTTTGCACAGATCACGGAAATGGTGTTAAATATTATAAGACATCGTGATATTCATATTTCAGGATATTTATAGACTGGGCCATGGCTTTCACCATTCTTGGCGCCTGCGCAGTCTATGTCATCTTAATCGTGGATTCTGTTAAACAGGTATGTTGGACCAATGACAAAACATTTGTCTTTTTTAATGCACTTGGAACTTGAATTTTATCAAATGACAGTACAGCCGGACAAGAGAATATTTGTAAATGTCACTCTCCGTGAACAAAAAAACAAAATTGGCCCAAGTGTACGAGAATTTCGAATTATTTTCATGGAACAAAATTCTTATACGTTGTTGCCATCGCGTTAATTAATGACTAACGCGTACCATTACACTTAAAATATTAAGATCTTGAAATGACGGATTTAACTTTTAGCGAGCGAGGTTTTCTAGCTGTGACCTTTTCATTGGACATGTATAATTCAGTAATAGGTATAGTAATACCTACGAGTAGTGTTGCCAACCCTGCCATACCTATAATATAGTATCCTGCTATAGTAGACACCTAAATACTATATTTAAAATTTAAAAAATAGTAGGCGAAACTATAATAACACTATTGTGCGCAAAATCTTACTGTAACAGTGTTTTAATTTTTTAGTCCAGTCAACCGATTTTTGTAAATAACCTACCGGGGTTGTGTCATCGTGCTTCTCTTTCTTTTCCATGCAGTCTGACAGTGACCGCGCTTTAGCTGCTGTAAGCCTCATAAACATATCTGAAGATATGTGGGTGTGCTATAAATCTGTGCCCAACTCTTCGGGAAATGAAGCGTAAAGGGTCATTTTTCAATTTTAATTTCACCATTTTAAGGGCGCACCCTACCTCAAATTGCTTAGAATGATCCTTCGTTATCCCGAAAATACTGCAGCATTAATTTTAAAATAAATATATGTGTTAAAAGGTCCATGTTTCGCGAAAACACGAGGACATAAAATTTTCTCGATAAAAAAAAAACCAAAGTTACCTCTAAACAGAACTATAAACCGCTGGTATTCAAAAAATACTTCAAATTAGATCATGAAACTTTGCATAATAACTGAACTATCTATAAAGCAAGTCTTATGTTTTTTTTTTTTAATTACCATTAATTTCACTGTAAAAAGCAATTACCTAAACTTTTCGACGCTTGAGAGCCGCTAGCGCCCCACTCCGTCTCGCTCTCACTCAGGTCGCGAGTAGTATAGTGCGAGCGAGATAAAATCTGAGGTAGGGCATTAGGTAGGGCATTAAAGAAAATCTTCATTAAAATTTTATTCATTTCCTTTCAGATAGTCGACTTCTACAGCCAGGACAATGGGATCAGCGAAACGATGTATTGCCTCATGGTCCTGGTCCCAGTGCTTCTCTTCACGCAAATCAAAAACCTGAAATACTTGGCACCGTTCTCTGGATTTGCTAACGTTCTACTGGTTCTCACATTCCTCATCTGTTTATACTATATCTGCTCGGACTTCCAACCTATCGACTCCAAGCCGATGTCCGTCGATATCGAAAGACTACCTCTCTTTATCGGGTAAGGAAACTGAGGAACTTATATTTACTGGATGCGTTTTGCGTAGGTACCTATTCTTATGAATTTAAGCCAAAGAGTATTGAGAAATGGGCTCTTCAATGTTTTTTTTTTTTTTTTTTTTAAAAACGTTGCCCCACACTAAGAATTTCTTCCTGTATCGTGGGTGCGTTTACAAACATAGAAACTCACATACACTAACACCCAGACCCGGAACAACTACTTGCAGATCATACAAATATTTGTTCCGTGCGGGGATCGAACCCGCGATACGTTGCGCAGCAGTCCATCGCTCAGCCACTGCGCCAACCGTGTCGTCAAAAAAAAACCAATGTTAAAACTATGACAATTTTTTTATTCGTGTCCTAAATTTTAATTTATATTTAGGCATCATCATCTTCTGAAGAGTAATTCCGTATTTTTTAAGAACTTTTGCATTCACATCTCATTCGCAATATCGACTGTGAACTGGCAACCGGTCCTATCACAATTTTTGGAAGATTTCACTTTTTAATACCATTTTATACTCTTTCATACTCCGCAGCGTTGTAAGAAATCCCATCTCAGATACATTGGCGCCAGAATCGACTTTATTCAACTTGTACTAACTTCGAGGCGCAGTGAATGCGAGCATTAAATTTAATACTATCTCGCCAAACGTGTTCGGAGTTTTGGCTGATTGGAATTACTATTAAAGTTATAGTTGTTGCTTCCTCCTGTAAAGTTGTCAAAATTGAGATAGTACCGGTTGCCAGTTCACAGACGATATTATGTCAAATCAAAAACACAATCTATAAAAGTACCAACATTTTTGACTAGTTTGACAGATTTGCCACTTGAATGTGAACGTTTTTTAACGTACGAGAATAGGGAATATGCATGTATTTTTTTAATATTTTTATTCGATAGTTTACATCGTCAAATAATAGTAAAAAAAAATTCGACGGCAAAAAAAGCAATTTAAAGTAGTTAAAAAAATGTTTAAAAATATCCAACCGATCCGGGCTATTTAAACGCCCTCCATTTGGCGCGCTTGGTGTGGTGACGTCACAGTTCGTGAAAACAGACAAGCAACTGTCAAGTCAACGTCAAACACTCCTTTTTCTATGAGTGTTTGACATTGACTTGACACTTGTTGATTGACTTGACATTGACATTTTGATTGTTACCCCGGATTGTTACGTCACATCCGCTCTCAGCCTTTTCAAGTATTTGAATTACCCACAGTTTTTTGGGACTTTTTAAAAAATAATTTCTCGCTCAAAAAGAAATTTTATTCAAAAATATTGATGGAGGCTTAATTCTGAAGTAACATAGTTTATAGAAAAAAATATTTGACCCATATTTGAATCACATGCATATTCCCTATTGGCCTTCTGGCCTTGTACACACGGCTACACATCAAGCTATGCATTTCCAGTATAAGCTGACCTCGCATTGTACGGAAATCCTATACAATGCGAGATCAGCATAAACTGGAAATGTGCTTGATGTGTAGCCGTGTGTACCATGTAATTTGGGGTCGTCGCAACCATGTTTTCTTTTGCCTGTCAACCGTCACGCTATCATTCACAACCTTCTCTTTCTTAACATTCCTCACACAATGTAATTTTTATTTAAGAAAATATTAAAATAATTAATTGGTAGGCGGTTAATTGACATGGTTAATCTTTGTTTAATCGACTGAACAATGTTTAGGTAATTTCCCAGTTCACATAACTAGTTCACGGCGATTGTTAAACTGCTTACCTATTAGGTAAGTAGGTTCCTATGTTTGCTACGCGAGCACAGTAGGTATAAGAATTAGAAAAATAATATTTTTTTAAAGTTATTTTCTAAATTGTGTTGTTTGATTTTGAATTTATTCGTAAGAGGAAAACATCCTCCTTGTTTACGTGTTCTCTTTATTTCCGCAACAACTAGCCGAAGGTTCTCAAAAATTTTGCGGAAAGCCATTAAGTTTAATTCTTTTTTGTTTTTTTCCTGCCAAGTAAATGGCTTCTGTTTTTATTTTCTAGAAAGTTGCCTGTTATAAATTGTATAGCAAAACCTCTAATCGTAGATCTTAGTGTTCATTTCACGATCTCAAACAATTACTTTTTTATGCACGTGAAAATGAAAATTCTCATTTTCACTTGTAGATGAATATCTTACGTACACATATTATATACGTTACGTTACGTCCTACATAAATAAAATTCCCTGTCAAATCGCTAATTTGAACCTTAACTTCATTCCAGTACAGTTATATTTGCAATGGAAGGCATCGGCGTCGTGCTACCGGTTGAGAACACCATGGCTAAACCGACGCACTTCCTCGGCTGTCCCGGCGTTCTGAACATCACCATGTCAGTGGTGGTACTGCTGTACATGTTCATGGGATTCCTGGGCTACGTACGCTACGGAGATGACGCTAGAGGGAGTATAACTCTCAATCTGGATACGGCTGAAATGTAAGTAGGACTTATCTATAATTTCAGTAATTTCCCAAATTCTAATAGCCAACGAATGGGTAGGTACAGTCACGGACTTTAATTGATGAGCCACCTGGCACTGTTCGTATTTTAGCCGTGTAATGCAAATCGGGTTTATTCGGTTGCCGACACGGAAAGTCATATGTCTTCGTATTAGAAGAAGAAAATTATTTTTCATATCTTTACCGGTTGGCTAACCTGACAGCCAGAACTACCAACTTGACAGCAGAGTGACTACCCAAAGTCAACCAATTGCAGGCCTAGCAACAGTAACCTAGCAACGATTGTTTAAGCGTAGCGATAGTAACGTTAGCGTACGGAAAGTAACGTCTCTGACATCGACATTTTCAACTGTCACTGTCTTCAGTTAGGATTTCAGAATTATCGAGTTAATGAGCTCTGATTCAAAAGAGGTCAGTGTCAAATAGATTGGATAAACTTAATGCAACATTTTATTTATTTTTATCATTGAGAACTTATTAGTCCACCTCTATGGATAAGACTATTTCCGATTATAAGTAATTTATTTGTCATCTTGTTTACGAGCGTGCTTTTTGAGTTCGTATTTAATCGTGTAATCTCATGAATGTATGAAACTGCAAAATTGAAAAGTTTGAAGGTGGCTCATCAATTAAAGTCCGTGACTGTACCTAATTAAAGTTACATGCTAATAAATATTAGGTAACTCTGGTCGACCGGACCGATAACATTTCCCCTTATCTACGAGTCGATATCGTACCTACAATGTACCTAATTAGTGATTTTAGGGTTCCGTACCTCAATAGGAAGAACCGTCTGTCTGTCTATCTGTCCTTCTGTTGGTACCTACACATTATGTATTTCTACGTCACAAACACGGACGTGTAATAATAGGTATGGGGACACTTTTGGGGGAAAAGTCTTAAAATGAGATGGTAAATCGTGTGCGTAGAAACTTACATTTGCAGTTGAAATGTATGGGGGAACATATTTTTCAACTACAATGTTTAGTTTCTTCTTGGAATAAATTCATCCTAACTACGGAACCCTTCATTGTGCGTGGTCCGACACGCACTTGGCCCCTTTTTATTAGGAACTTACAAGTATGTAAGCAGATGGGAATCGACCTTTTTAAGCGCGATCTTTTTTTTTATTACCCTAGTACTATACAGTACATACTAATTCCATGGTTATTATACCTACTTTCAAACATTGGTCACTTTGCGTGAAATTAATTATAAAAAGCCATTAATTTTTTTTTCTTTGTTTTTGTTTTCATACTAAAATGGCTTTCACAAAGTTTGTTTCATCGGTAAAGGCCAGCGTTTCATTTTCTTTTTTTATTCAGGACAAAAAGTTTCTAACCCTGCCCATAGTTGGTTTCAGTAACTTACCCAATCCCATACAAAGAAATGACACCACCCTAAGTCTGGCTATTGAGCTGGCTATTTTTCATCCTCCATTTTTTTAACAGATGGCAGCATCAGCGACTCACAAATTGCCAGAGACTGTAGTTTTACAACGCGATCTAGGAGTCTTGCGTAGTATCTAGGCAAGACTCCTAGATCGCGTTGTAAAACAGATGTTTTTCTTCCTTTTTTACGTTTTTTCTTCCTAGGTGTTCAATTTTTATATTTCTAAGTAAAGTACTAGATAAAAAAAAAGTTGTTTGATTTTCCTTAATGAAACGACTTAAACGCAAGTTTAAAGTGACCCTGTCATCACTTGAGTAAAACGCCATCTATTGCAAAGAGCTCTCGACAAAATGATTAACAGATGGCTACTTTATCATTCTAAGGGTTCGAATTATTGATGTAAACGGCTTAATTTAAGTTTTTTGTTGAAAATACGAGATTTATGAGTGTAAATACATAAATCAGCATTAAACAAAGATGTTTTGATTTTTACTAATATTACCTCAGCCAAAATTTGCCGTATAACGCTTTTTAGTGATTGTTAATTTTATAAATTGTTAGTTATGCTGCCATCTATGATTTTTTTTTCAAGACTAATTATAATTTGTTCGAGTTGAGACCCATGCCTAAGCACAGGCGTTGGCATTTTCTTGGGTCATAGGTACCTACAATTATTTTAGATTAGGTATGTAAATCATCAATTCAGTTGGTTACCTCATGTGCGTGTGGATTGAGAGATCTTTTCGAAAAACTCTTCCAATCCCAACCAAATTATAAGAGGATTTAGGAAATAATTGTGAAAACTTCATAGTAAGGTATAAAATTTGTGAAACCTAATCAAAGAAAGTTAGAACTCATTAACTGTATCTCTCAATCTGGACAACTGAAGAAAAAGCCATAACGCGTATCCAAGAATATACTGCCTATGTGTTTATAATTTGCATTTTAATTAATTGTGAAGGATTTGTGAAAGCTGCTAAACAAAATTTCGATTCGTTTGAAAGCCACGTTTAAGATTAATAACGGTTTATATGGATCACTCAGAGTGGACAATTTTCAATTGAGTGATCTTGTAAAACACGATCTAATACTGAAAAAGTATGAATAATTATCATGTTTATTGCAAATTATGCTTCTGGGAAAATTTGTGAAACAAAAATCGTGATTGAAATCTTACTGGTTCAAGAGAAAATGAAAATCTTGTTTTTTGTCGATGGTCCCAACTGAGAGATCATTATTTTGAACTATATTTAATAAACCAAAACTTATAGGTAGAAGGTAGATTCATCAGAAATTGTGAAAAATGTTGTACTAAAATTTGACGAATCAGTCGTCCCTGTAAGTGTTATACTTAAAAAGATAAATCACTAGGTGCGCCCCGCGGTTTCACCCGCGTAAGTCTCGAGTATCCTATGTGTTAATCCAGGTTACAAACTATCTGTTTGCCAAATTTCATCCAAATCCATTCAGCCGTTTTTACGTGAAAGAGTAACAAACATCCATCCATCCATCCATCCATACTTACAAACTTTCGCGTTTATAATATTAGCCGCTCAACTGTCGATTGGCCTCCTAATGGCCGATAGCAATTAAAATTCTATTTTATCTCGTTAATGACAGTTGGAGGTTTATTTATATATACTGTATGGTACCCCACAAATTCTCTCAAAGGTTCAACTGGCTCGTCTATAGAAGGAATGGCTACTTTTCCGCCCGAACAACACATACCTTCTGCTTCCTCTTTCCATTTAAGAGCTCCGCAAAATTTGCAATCTTTGCTCATCGCTTCTATTTTTATAAGCTTGTGACTTTCATAATCAAGAGTCTCGTCATACTCAAATGCAGCTTTATCAAACACCCCCCACGTGTTTCTTGAGAATGTTTGACGTCGCTGTGCTGCCCTTTCAGCAACAGCGAGTCTGCGAGATTCAGCCGCTTCAAAGGTTTCTGTGGCTCTTTGAGACGCCATATAAGCCGCTTGCTGCTGACGTCGAGCTAGTGTCTGTTCTGGTGTCTCTGCAGCTCGTTGAGAAATCAGATACTCAGCGTGTTATTGATGCCGATCTTGGGACTGTTCTGGTGTCTCCGCAGCTCGTTGAGACACCAGATACTCAGCATGCTGTTGTCGTCGAGCTTGGGACTCTTCAGGATTCTCAGCAGCTCGTTGAGATGCCAGATACTCAGCGTGTTGTTGACGCCGATCTTGGGACTGTTCTGGTGTCTCCGCAGCTCGTTGAGATGCCAGATACTCAGCGTGTTGTTGACGCCGATCTTGGGACTGTTCTGGTGTCTGAGTAGCTCTGTGTGCTGCCTCACGCACCACCTGCTCAGACCTTCGCAACTCAGCTTGTTGAGAAGTCTCGTTATTTCTAGCTATTTTCATAGCTCGAGCTTTATTAGAGCTTTGGGAAATATTAGACTTACGCTTTCGCGGCATTATTGCAAGTACTATTTAATAAAAAAAATAAAATTTTAGAATTAATTTTTTAATTATTCATACTTTTTCAGTATTAGATCGTGTTTTACAAGATCACTCAATTGAAAATTGTCCACTCTGAGTGATCCATATAAACCGTTATTAATCTTAAACGTGGCTTTGAAACGAATCGAAATTTTGTTTAGCAGCTTTCACAAATCCTTCACAATTAATTAAAATGCAAATTATAAACACATAGGCAGTATATTCTTGGATACGCGTTATGGCTTTTTCTTCAGTTGTCCAGATTGAGAGATCCAGTTAATGAGTTCTAACTTTCTTTGTTTAGGTTTCACAAATTTTATACCTTACTATGAAGTTTTCACAATTATTTCCTAAATCCTCTTATAATTTGGTTGGGATTGGAAGAGTTTTTCGAAAAGATCTCTCAATCCACACGCACATGGTTACCTCGTCATTTAATACATTTTATCATACTTTTTTCAGACCTGCAGTAACTGCGAAGGTGTTCATAGTATTTGCTATCTTCTTCACATACACTCTGCAGTTCTACGTTCCCATGGAGATAGTGTGGCGAAACACTAAGGAACACGTCACACAGAAATACCATAATCTTGCGCAAGGCGTTATTCGAGCTGTATTCGCGGTTCTCACAGGTTAGTGAAGTATTCCTATCCTAATGTATATTGGGTAGAGTCTGGCAAACGAAAGTTGATCCTGAAAACACGCGCAAAATTTAGAAAAATAAGACTGTTGGCCCTGTACATAGTGCGGATAACACGTGTTGATAATTGAAATGAAATTCATTTAAATAAAATACAATTTCAAGTATCAAAACGTGTTATCGCACTATGTACGGGGATAAACAGTCTTGATGTTGTAAAATTTCTCGCTTGTTTTCAGGATCAACTTTAGTTTGCCAGACTCTAGGCAGGCTCCTACGCGTTATTATCATACACATATCATTGGGTATTTATAGCGCTGTTCTACCTGCAGCCGAGTAGGAATTAGGCCTTACATTTTTTTATGCCATACTTCTATAGTTTTTGGAAGCATACAGTTTACTTTTATTGTTTCATAAGAAAATACAGAAACTAATAAATAAGTAATCCTATTATTTTTTGTCCACAGTTATAGCAGCGGCTACTTTACCCCGTCTGGAACAAGTGATTGGCCTGGAGGGGGCATTCTTCTACTCTTTCCTGGGCCTCATTGCGCCATCTTTGATGGACATTATTTTTAACTGGGAGAGAGGCCTCGGAAAATACAATTGGATACTCGTCAAAGACGTAATATTAGTAGTGTTTGGAAGCTTCGTGCTGGTCGCGGGGGTAACTCAAAGTATTAGGGAAATTGTTAGGACTAACTAGTAAATAATAATAAAAATAAGTCGTGATAAATGTGTACCTACTTTAGATAGGTAGGTACTTTATGTAAATATAGATAGGTGCATTATTATTATAAGTAAAATTGTTTTGTACTTAAATAAGCCGAGTGTCCTTGTTATCAGAATTTATTGAACTTTTTATTTTAAGTCCTGGCTTATTATGAAACGCTTCGACGTTTGACTCACTGTAAATTAATATTATTCTAAAAAATATAAACATTTTGTTATTTATTTGTGACTTTTTATTACTTAAAAACGCATAAGTACTCACGTCAAGTTATATATTTCCACACTAAATCGTGTAAATCGGGACAGTCCACTACATTGGATTGTCCTCAAGCCATTTTACCTTTTCATTTTACTGGCTTAGTGGATCGTCTCGGAGATTAGCCCCGTCCAAAGGGTCCATTAAACTACCAAGTAAACCGCACATCCATAGGAACACTTGCCAGGAAATAAAGGCACTGTTACATTTTTACCATGGACGTCCGGTTGACTTTACCAGCCATAAGCTACGGTTTCCTAGAAGAGCGATGGCCGCCAGTAACGGCCGCAGTGACGGCTGTCATGAAAATGATGGCAGTGCCAAAGATTCAAATCAATAGATTCAGTAAAGAATCAGGAAATCGTACCGAAAACCGTACGTATACGGGCAGCCTTAGACCGGCTGCATACGTACATACGTACGTTCGAATCAGGAAACTGTACGTATGCGGCCGGCCTTAAATATTTGTCAATCAGTGGATAAAAACATAGACAATACAGAATATACTGAGTGTCAGCCCCACAGTGACCCCATGCAGTGACCACACTCTAGAAAGAGACAATGCACCTTGCGATCAAATAGCTGTCCCTTTTCTGCATCCAAGTTCCCGTGCCACCCTCGACCCCCAGGGGTGTCCTCAGGGTTGCCTTGGGTCCGGAATGAAACAAACAGAATTCTAGAAAGAGACAACATAATCTATATAGTATATAGTCTATGCATGAAAATCACTTCTTTGACAGTTGACATTAACATTGCTAACAAAAACAAAACAACAAAGAACAAACAGTTGGCGGCAAAATCAAAACATTTTAGCCCTTTAAAAGTTGTTTGTAATGTTTTGTAAACATTATGCAGAACAGAATCAAGATTGAAGAAGTTAATTATTGTTAAATAACAGTGTAAAGAAGCGCGGGATTCTAAGACTAAGAATCTCTTTCAAGCTAGCTCTTCAAAAACTAGCTCAAAATAATTAGTAATTTGTTGTAGATAGCTGCAATGACTATTTATTAAAAAACGCGTACTATTTTAGGAACGATTGTCATCGCCCAAAACAGTGAAAGGTAACTACAAATCATATACCTACTAGACTAAAATAAATTCCTCACACTCACAGTATTCGCCAGTTACTAGAGTAGCACGCAAAGCAATACCTCCAATGTTATTGTATTTCAATATTATGCAATAACATAAAAGCTGTACTTCGACTGTGTTTAGCGGTTTTGGTGTTTCTTTCTGTCTTCTACATGAACAGAAGATGACTTTCACTAATTCAAAATTGGTAAGTAAATACCTTTATAAGTATTATTTATTTACACACTTTTGAGGTTATGAAACACAATTGATAAATTCATTAAAAATGGTTCTTATCTAAATCGATAGGATATTGAATAGATAATGGCATATGTAGGTTTACTTGTATAAAATATATTTATTCTGTTAGTGTTAGCAGCAGTGAAAGAACATCATGAGTTTGGTAAGTAGCATGTTTCGTGAAGCGTGTCGAATTCCTTTGTGTCAAATTAATAATAATTATGCCAATCATTTCATTGAGCGATCAGTCGAATCTTTCAATACATTGGTAGTAATGTCAGACACACGTGATATTCAATCATTTGTTTATTTAGCATTTGATTGAGAGTTCAAGGTCTACTTGCTAGTCGTTCGCTCAATCCTATAAACTCGAAGCTCTCTTAAGTTTGACCTTAGACAGTTGCATATTTACCCTCTACGATATGGTCGTGCGTAACACCAAGTTTCCGTGTTGCTAGTGTCATTATTTTAATCACAAAAAGTTTTTAGTGTGTTTTTATATTAATAATTTATGTGCCAAAATGAGTAACTTAGAAGTGGCTGTCACTGACTTTATTGAAAACATTCCAGTACGTACCAAATTTACTTCATATTAAATTAATTTGTGCTATTTGACAGGTAAAAAGTGTTATCTAAAATACCAACCTTCTTACAAAACCTGTTGCTAATGGGCTTGAGAAAATTACTTTACTTATTGCTGTGACAAAAAATTTCAGACATATTCAATAGATATTTAATAGTAATAGTTTAGTAATCATCATTTGAGTATAATATAAAGAAATAAGTACCTATCTATCTATATGAATATCAACTCAGACAAATTCTTGATGAATAGGATAATAATTTACATTAAAATGTAAAATTCAATACATGACGTGACCTACTCCGCAATAACAAATTCATATGTATTCAGAACAAAAGTTCACTAAATGATTTAAGAATTTTATTACAAACTGTAGTACTGTTTTAAAATTTTAATTACTTACATGTAGTAGTATACATTACACATTTCGAAATGGAAGTATTTCCTGTTCTGATACAACTTTGGTATTAGTCTAACAAAGATTAATTTACCGTACTTCTGATAAGAACTCTTTTTACAGGTTTTGCCGATAGTGTTTGGTGTTGGTACGGTAGTTGTGCTTGTTACAGTACTTGCCAACTGGATATGGGGGGACAAGAAATCAAAAAAAGAAGCCCCAAAGAAGAGTTCACAACTAGTGGCATTAGTGGATTCTAATGTTAAGTATGCTCTGCCACTCATTGAGAGAGAGGAAATCAGTCATGACACAAGGAGGTTCCGTTTCGGTCTGCCTTCATCAGAACATGTTTTAGGTGAGTACATTCAATATTAATATATTAAAGTACCTAATAAATGAGTAAGCAGATTTAACTCTTGTAATATAATAAGTGAACACAAAAAAAGGGCATACTTTACATAAATTATACCATTCTACCCTCATTAACTTTGTTTTTTAATTTGTTAAACTTAATATTTCATATTTGCAAGTATAATTTTAATGTGATTCTCTGGGTCATCATCACCATAATTGAATAACACACTTTTAATCACGATCCAAGAGTTTTGAGGGACATTGTTAATACATTGGTATGAAAATATAGGTATGAAAAATTTGTCTACTCAACAATGTAAATAAGGCAATGAATGAGGGTGAACTGTCAAAATGAAATACATGGCAACAGTGTATGCATAAATACCTTCCGGCCTTATAGTTTTACTGGAACTTAAGAGCTTAGTAGGTAGAGGAAGAATATGTATGAGATTATTATTTTAAATGTGACTTACTACATGACCTCTTCCTGTCAAAAAAACAACAAGTAAAAAACACAAAATATAAGATACCAATACCACATGACTTATTCTTGTGCAATAATCAATAATCATTCACTCCCTTCTCTTTCATATCATTCCCCACACAATCCATCCATCTTTTCTTTGGCCTTCCTCTCCCGCTCTATCCATCAACATTTGTATTCATCACTCTTTTATTCACATGTGTTTCTCCCCTCCTCATCACATGCCCATACCAGGCCAAAGGATTACTTTTCAACATTTCTGTCACTGGCGCCACTTTTAAACTTCCCCTTATATACTCATTTCTTACTTTATCCATTTTCGTCACTCCACACATCCATCTCAAGTCACAACATTTTCATCTCCGCTACATGCATTATTTTTTCATCCGTCTTCATCATGGCATTTGTCTTTGCATGATACCTATCATGCAAAGCAAAATGAGAATGATGCATCATTCATCATACACACAGTCATGGTTAGGTAACCATGACAGTCCAGATTCATAATTCAAATAATCACTTATCTATAAACAAATTCTGTCAAATCATCAAACAAAAATTGATAACAAGAAACACTTACTTAACTATTTTAAATATTTTATCTATTAGCGGCATTTGAATGATTTTATCATTTGAAATAATTTTTATTATGGGTTTATATAGGTATTTGAATTATTTTATCATTTGAAATGTTTGAATTCCAAAAACTTGATAATATCAACAATGATTACTTTTTGCTCTTTTTGTAAAGTTTTTGATGCGAAAGCTTAAGAATTGAGATTTAATGAATTGTTGACTTCCTAATTGAATTAAATTACTGTGACCTCAACATTATCAGGACAATATTCATAGACTGCTCATTGACTTTTATTTAATAATGTTCATTTGTAATTAAATGCTTGCTCACATTTGCTTATAACCATATGCGTTTACGAATATTAACATTATTTGCATAAGGATAAGTTTCATATTCGTATGAATCGCTTAAGGGGGAGTAGTTTGACAGCAAAAAATCATATTTCACCCGCGCAACCCTCACCTACCCCTCTCATTAAACACGACGAAAACAAAACACAATGCCTTCCCGCCAGCAGAAACTTTTCGTCTGGCGTTTATAGAATTCGAATTTCAATCTTCTGTAGTTTATTTTGCTTATACGATACGCTAAGCTTGAATTCAGAACTATAGATCATGTTCATGTTTTGGAACTAGAAACTCAATGTTGACGTGAAAAAGTTCAAATTTAAATGTTACCAAATTTTATTTAGGACCTTGTACAATTTGTACCTAATGACGTCTTTGTGGAAAACTGTGTTACCAAGTAATAAATATAATGCTATATCGTGGATTTCTCTCTTTGGAGGATCGTGCAAAGTGATACCCAAGTAAAAAATAATATTCGTATAATGAATTTTGCACTGTATTGTGCAACGAATATGGCATGTATCATGAAAACCTTTCCTGCGCCAAACGCGAACAATCCCCTTCGAAAATATTTGAAACATGTGAAAAAGAGGCCGAGTTCTGTACAAAAGAAATAAATGTAGGATTGTCGGATTCACCACTAAAAGAATTGACATCTATTCATCTATGTAAATGGGAGCCAAAGTACCAAAGGGACTAATTATAACAAGGGCCCGAGGTACGCGCTCAGTACCTGCGCTGTGTTTTGGGCGCGCGCCCGGCGCGTTTTGGACGCTCGTCAAACGCAACAAGATTTCCACATTTTGTTGTAACTTTTGAACCGTGTTTCTTTTAAGTTTATTACTAATGCGGAGAAAATGACAAGGAAAAATAGTGAAAAAGGAACTCGCGTCCAAGCGTCAAGGGCACGGTTAGGCTTCATTTACGGAGACGCGAGGAGTCGCGCGTGGCTTTGGGCGGCGCGGCTCGCACTGAATTCAAACATATAGCGTTGTATGAGTGCGTTTACGGAGACGCGATTTTACACGCGTTTGTTTGAAATGGAGCGTTTTTTACGGCGGAGCCCGCGAATGGCATAGCCGCGTCATACGCGGCGTTTCATCACGGCGGCGCACGCAGCAGCAATGCCCGCGGCATACCTTCTCCCAGTCTTATTTGTAAATCGCACAACGGAGATGCAAGTTGAGAGTGGCAAGTTGCGACATGTGCAGGCCTAACGGCGCCCGGCATGGGCGCTCGCTTAGACTGCAGCGCTTGATATAATTCGTTACATAGGAATTCATACAATTTTATTGAGCACCCGAAACGCAGCGTACAAAATACGCGTCTCGGGCGCTTGTTATAACTAGTCCCTTAGTAGAAAGTTTAGTATGGTCCCTCTTTGTAACTGTTGAAATTGTAGCTTTGAAAACATGCCAAGTTGCTTTAGGCCTCATTTACGGAGACGCGGGGCGTGGCACGTCGCGTGCAGTGTGGCGTCACGCGGCGCGTCTGACGTTTTTTCTGTTTACGGTGCGGCGGCGCGTGTAGCGGCAGTTATCATCCCACGCGTTAACATAAACATATGGCAATATACGTCTTGATTGTCGCTGCTTTTTTTTGGGGTTATAATATATATTTTTGAAATATGCTAATTAAAACCTTTCATTTGATACCCAACATGGTATGATTAAAAAATATTTTTTGTTGTTCATGATATGTCACCTAGAGGGCGCAATTTTCAATTTAATGTGTCTTCATATAGCCTTTGACCAGCGGACGATCAAGAAGCTTCCAACGATACCTCATTTGTCAAATTGTGATGAGTCTTTTAGAAGATAATATGTGGGAACAGACATAGATAAATACATAGAAACCGGTCAAAATTATGACCCTCCTTTTTGCTTCGCCGTAGTCAGGTAAAAACTAAAACCCAACTGCGACAAAAAAGTCAACTAAAGAGATATAAACAAGACATCACGGACAGACAAATTAAAAATCCGGAATCATACGGAATCTGTTCGAATTCGTTCGTTATACCAATAACCGAAGAATAAAGGTATTATTCTAAACAAGTTTTATTTAGGGGCGGTCAGTCGCTCCAATTGTTCGTCTAAGGGTCACCTTACAAGAAGTTTGTCAAAAAACGTGGGAGTAAACGAATTTGGATCCTGAGTAAATCGCAATAAGATTTAATCTCCAGTGCGAACTTTCAAATGAACGTAGAATAGGCTCGTTGGCTATGTTGTAAATTTTCTCCGCAAGAAAATTCACCGCAATACAGAGCAATGGCGCTAGTTTTACCTACTTCTTTCTATACTCCGTGCTACTATACCAGTCAAAAATCTGTCAAATAAAATGTATGTCATCTTGAGTTTTCAAATATCAACATTGAATTTTATATGTTTATTTAGACTCGGTATTTATTTATTTATCAATCAATAACACTTGTAATATTCGTTTTGGAAGTGGTTTTAGTGTTTTTTTCATGTTTTCTATGTCTCAGTTTCTTTTGTGGAATGTGATAAATTACGAAAATATTATTTACGAAAATAAATAATATCTCAGCGCAGCTAAAAATTTCAGCGTAGTCCTCTCGTCTCAACAGAGCGACGCCGACTGATTTGTGAAACAAAAATATGCTTGAAGTTCCCGTAATGTGCGACGGAAGATGGCTTCTTCCACGAACTAAGAACGTCGTAAGTCCTACAAGCTTTGATTCGTAATAAAACCAAAAATAAAAGGAATAAAAAAAAAAGCCTACACAATTTTTTTTGCCTTGTTTTAATACATATAATCATCTAATTTTTATTATAATAGGCATTAGCATTTTAAGTACAAATCGAAAATACGTGAAAATTAGAGGTAACTTCGTGATATTTTTTTATCGAGAAAATTTTAATATTTTGTGTTTCTGTTCCACAAAAAGTTTGGAAATATCATGTAGTTACTCATACTATTTTTATTTTACACCTAAGTCTTATCAATTTCATGAAAAATCAAATTGAAGACAGGCAATTTTGCTTACTACCCGCCCTTAAGCCCAAAACACACACAGAGCGGGTGCGGGGCGGGAGCGGGTCGGGCGCGGGAGTACGGCGGGTATAATAATTTGTAATTCAAGGAATTATTACTCTATCCTTAGTCAGTAACTAACTATACTTTATCCAAATTAAAACCCTGTCTTTATGTTACAGGGTTGCCAATTGGTCAGCACATCCACTTGTCAGCAATGATTGATAACGACCTCGTCATCAGAGCTTACACTCCAGTTTCCAGTGATGAAGAGAAGGGATATGTTGATCTTGTTATTAAGGTAAAAAAAAACCAATTATGTCATACATTCAAAATGCTTTACATATCTACCATACCTATGCGCTGATTAGATAGCAAAATGTAATCAGACACGTAAACAAACGTCGTAGTTAATCTTAATTTTTAACATGTTTTCTACTATCTTGTGATAAGTTTCAATATTTTAGATTAAATGTCTAGAATATTTTATTGCAACTTCAAACGATGTGTAGGTATTTTACTTATAGCTCATGCAACAATAGTCCTACATTTAAATAATTTCCTGAATGATCTCATCTTTATGTAATAAGTACCTACTTAAACAGTGTGTAAAGACAGAACAAAAAATCGTCACATGGTCAACTAAATGTACCTACCTACGTCTACAAATTGTACCTATATATAATAATACATGGCGATCTAAAGTTTATCGCCTATTTTAATGATTGTATTGTTTATCGTGGCTTAGACTGTTCTCGTACCTACGTATCTTACTGATACCAGTGTTATAGTACTTACTTAACTATATAATATGAAATCACTAGAAATGTGTGAGTATGGGCCCCCACCCGAATTTACAATTTTATATTCTATTATTACGAGATTCTTCTTTTCAAATTCAATTTGAATTTGAATTTGAGATTCAGATTGATCGGAAAACTATTTGTTGCGGACATGGTCAGATCAGGAGCGATATCATGAGTGGTCTCTGTATTCTTAAATCATCTGATAAGTGCCCAAACCAGAATCTGTCCTTAACGGAATAATCCCTCCTGACTACTGTATTTCATTTTCATTATTAGCTTTCAACGTGTCACTGCAGGTCAAAGGCCTTCCATACCTATTTATATAAAAAAAAATATTTCAGGTGTACTTCAAAAATGTGCATCCTAAATTCCCCGACGGCGGGAAAATGTCGCAACACTTGAACAATTTGAAACTCAATGATACAATCGACGTGCGAGGTCCTTCAGGAAGGTTGCAGTACGCCGGTAATGGGACCTTCCTTATCAAGAAAATGAGGAAAGACCCACCTCTCAAAGTGCTGGCTAAGAAACTCAACATGATCGCAGGTATTTAGAGTTCGACGTGATGTGCATTTACTGATAAGAAGCGTATCGGATACTTACGTCACCAACACTTATCAACATAATATAGAATGACATTGAAAGACCCCATTACATAGCGTAACATGCGTAGCGGTGTACCTATAGTACGTACACCCACATTTCGCCAGTTATGTGTAAGTCTCATGTAATAGGGGGCGAGCCTATTGCCATCAACTGGGCACAAATCGAGACTCCGGGCTGCTACTGAGAAATTCTAGATAGAAAACCAAGTAACACTTTGCCCGACCCGGGAATCGAACCCAGAACCTCAAGCTCAGCAGTAGCGCTTGGGAACACTAGACGAACGAGGCAGTCCCCATATAAAACCATGCTTGACATGACAAATGTTCTGTAACAATTGCAACAAATAAATTAGTCACACGGTCACACCAAAAGGTGTTACAGCATGATTTCATAATATAACTATAAATCTTAGTTTAATCTTGCTGTAAACCGTCTAGTACTAAATTGTAGGCAATTAATCAACTGCCATTAGACAAATGAAATGGACAATCCAAAATATTATAGGCTCAATCGCCTCCAACATCAAATGGATCTGAAATTATTACATTAAATATTTATACACGACGAATTACAATAATACTCTAATTATACATGGTGTTCATTTTATCAAAATGTCGCCTCCTCGTGGTTTCGAAATGTTTTACACCTATAATTAATGGTTATTAGTTATTAATCACAGTTTTGTCTCGGCAGGTGGGACTGGCATCGCGCCAATGTTACAGCTCATCAGGCACATATGTACAAATGCCAATGACACTACAGAAATGAGACTGCTGTTTGCCAACCAGACTGAAGAAGACATTTTATTGAGAAATGAACTGGAAAAGTACCAATCTGAACACCCTGATCAGTTCAAACTGTGGTACACTATCGATAGACCTACAGACGGTGAGTCACTGCACCTGCACCTTCATACTAATAAATGAATAATATCTAATCTGTAATTGTTCAAAGTGGAAGCACGATCGATCTCGTAAATATATTATCAGAAATCGATCAATTGCTGTTATTAAAACAGGTTTAAATTGAAATAGATTTATGTTCGCGAAGTTCACGTTAATCGATTAATTGCTGTCATTAAACGAGTTGAAATTTAAAACGATTTATATTCGAGAAGTTCACGTAAATATCTTATCAGAAATCGAACAATTATTGTCATTAAACGAATTTAAATTGAAATCGATTTATGAGGAGTTTTTCGGATTTAGTACCCAAAGATGCCGACGGCCATAACTATTCGCACACTTTCGTCTCTCTGTCTACGATAAGAGGCAACTAGATGAAGCAGGAGACGAGTAAAGTACTCAAAATATTCCTGGCTAACCCAGTTCAACTTGACGAACTTGGAAATAAGTATACATGGAAAAAAATATTAGTATGCAGTCATGAGCAAAAATATGTATACACTCAGCAAAATTCAATAACGATTTCCTCGTGGAATAACGATGGCAACTTTCAGATGATACCTATTTCATAATAATAATTATGGTTTCCAAAATACTATGTTCGTTATAACTTTATCATAAAATTACACTCAATATAGTAAGAGAAAATCACTTTAAAAGGTTGCTAAGTGAAGTGACTGTGCTTGTGACTGTACACCTAAAAATCTGCCGATTCATCGTTATATTTAGAATCTATACTAAATCAACTTGACTCGTAATCAAAACCAGTTTTAAAGTGAACTATCATTCTTTCCAGGTTGGAACTACAGCGTCGGTTTTATCAACGACGAGATGATCAGTCAGCATTTATTCCCGCCGGCAGATGACACACTTGTCCTTATGTGCGGACCCCCTCCAATGATCAATTTCGCCTGCAACCCTGCCCTTGAGAAAGTAGGATTCAAGGAGTCACAACGTTTCGCCTATTAAACCGAATTCTACTAACATATTGGGAGCAAGTGTATAGAATAATTTCTTTGAAATGTTAGTTGTTGTGATTTTAACTATTTTTAATTGGGTAGTTATCAGCTTTGTAGTATAAACGGAAATAATAATATTTGTATTAGTTTTAATGGCTCAAAAACGTAGACTGTCTATTAGTGCCTCAATGTTGCATTTTTAACAGCAAGTAAACTGCCAATTCCATATTTTTATTTTTACGTAACTTTTATACAAAGAATGAACACACTGCTATTTTTTTTTTCAAGACTCTTTACCTACCTAGTGTGTTGCTCATTCAAAAGGGAACACTTGAATCCGAGAAGATACAGTTAAAATCTAAATAATATAAAAAAAAAACATGTTATATATTTTGTATGTGAGAATAATGTATTTTTTTGCAATTTTTAGTGCTTAGTTGTTGATGTATTATTTAAATACATTCTAACAACTGTAGTGAGTAATCGCAGAGCAAGAATAAAATGTTATTGTTATATTTCTGGCTTCATATTTTAACTTATATTCATATTAATTTTAAATGTAGTTTGGCATTGTAAATTGTATTAGTATCACAAGATAGGTAGTTATAATGCCTATAAGACTAAGAGGTAGTTTCTTATCCATCGTGAAAATTCCATAGACTGAGAAAGTAGGTTGATAGAACTGTATTGTCCGAAGTATGTCTTTGGCTGCCTTCCAAATAGCACCTGAAATGTTTTAGGGAATTAATAAACTATTGAAAACAACGAGTAACATGCTATAAAAATCCAATGATATTATATTAACAGATATGTTATACACTCACAAAACAACCGAAAAAAGTGTTCCGCGCCGCAGCGGCACACATACCTACGTTTCATTCAATTTTACATTTCACTACAAGTAAAAAACGTTACAATTGGAATGTTTTCGAGTCTTCACGATTGCGCGCTTATAACATATCTGTTAATTTAATATCACTGTAAAAATCTAAAAAAAAAAACAAATAGATAAGTTAAGCTTATTAAAATGGCGGTAGTCAGAACATTTTTAACGTTTGGCTTTAAAGGCTTTGTATTATGCTCAATGCAGCAAATGCCAGCCTGACTTTGGCTAGCTAAATACATATCCTAACATTTCGATTTTCAAAAGTAACAGGGATTTATTGTAGTTTTAGTACAGTCAAACAAGCTATTTGGTATACAGGCAGATACTGAGAACTTGCAACTACTTTAAATAATTTTGTGAGTGTTTTGGGTAGTCAAAAATCTTTTTAAGTCACTCTCCTGAGCCTTGTGCTCAAAAAGTTAAATTATACACACAATAAAAAAGAATTTTGGCAGTATAACGTACTTTGCCTGTACTATAGTAAGAATAAGAATAAAAAATACCTTCTAAACGACAAGACATCGCGTGGATACAGAGTAGCTTTGTTTGCCTTACTTCTTTTATGAAATAGTCGCTCACCAGAGCCAGCATCGTTATTAATATGAAATAGTACACAAACCAGAGACCGACAGTGACGATCACAATAGTTGACATAAACTGAAAAGAGAATAATATTAATACATACCTAATACAACTCATTCGTAAAGGTAATTTAAAAAAAACCTGCCAACTGCGTGTCGGTCCAATAGTAAAGAGTTCCGTAGTTGGTATGAATATTTTACGCACGATTTTATCCACCCCATAAATAAGTTTGTATATCATAGTACTTAGATACTTCTCGAAAAAAATTGAAAATAAAGTTATCGCTGTGGTTGTAAAAAATATCACGTATCTGAAAAAGTATTGACTTATGTAATAAAAAAAAGTAACTTAGAAATATCTTCATCATGTATTTAATTATGGGATCTAACGCTACCCCACATGATAATGTCCACTGATTTTCTTTCCCTCGCCTCGTTTAAATGTATGGGCAGAGGCAACCCTAATGGTTTTTTCGTAATATCACTACTTACACCATTGTTTAGCGGTGCACAGAATACACCTTCTTTTCAATTTTCATCGATACCTATAGTGTAAATAGTCTCCGAGTAAACGGACATGACGAAATTATTAGAGCCGCCCCTAAGACGACCTACTGACCGAGTTCCGTTTTTGCTATTTTGCTACGGAACACTAAAAAGTAAATAATAGTAAGTACTAAAGTAACCTCAAATAATTTATGCATTACCTACCTCAGAACGCAATCCAATTATCACAGTGAGCGTTACCAAAAGCACCCAAAAAAACAAGGTTGTCGCAATGTTGAGTACCTACAAAAATAATTCGTTTCATGTATGTTGGTACCGTTACTAGTTAAAAATATCTGGATAACATAAAAAAAGAAAATAGGTATAAGACCTACCGGAAAGCTGAAAATCTCTGTAATAGTTTTGTACAATTTTAACAACTCCTTCAAACAAACGAGGAATTTCTCTAAATCTAATTTATTGCCATCATTTAAATTTGCAGAAATAATAAAGCTTTCATTGACTACAATTGGCTTGCTCGCTTCTTCGTTGAAGTACATTGTACATTTAACATGGAAATTGTATTCTACAACTTTGTTTAGGAATCTTAACCGTATTGCTAGGTAAAATATCAAACATGAAGCAAGAACTATCTCCACATAGACATTCAGTAATCCAATTCCTCCGAACACTGTCAAAATAGGATATTCAACAGTAGCCATTGCATGGGTTAAAAAGCCACATTCGAACATAAGTATAATTAACACCAGGACAATTAAATTCCAATAATATTGTTGTTCTTTCAAATGTTTAAACTCTTTCAGTACTAAAATATTATCCACTTTTTGGAGCTTCAAACAAAAATTTACAGCAGATTCGCTATTAGAAAATCTGGTATAAATGGTGTTGGATAAGTACGAGGTGTACTGCACAATCGTTCCAATAAGACTGGCTATGTACATTGTAGTGTCATGATTATAATAAGTCGTGTAGTAATACACTTCGAAATGATAAAATGAGAAGGTAAAAGCAACAATGCAAACTAATGAGTAAAGTTTCTGCCAAACAGTCGGCGGTGTAACCAACTGGTCTTTAATACTAATTCTTGAACAGCCCAGAAACATCAAAACTTTGTATAAAGGAGAAAAACACTTCACTAAGTTGGCGTCAATGAAGTTATCGGCAATAAATCGTCGCGGCTGCATGTTATGAGATTTTCCAGTTGTACTATACCGACAGGAAGATGTGGTATCGTATCAAATTACAAGTTCACACTAACTTAGGTAACAATTTACGAAATAATTCTAATAAAACAAATTAACATAAAATATCGTCCCTGAAATTGGTCCAGTGTCCAAAATTACCTATTTCAAACAATTTAAACGAATTACCTACATAAAGTAGGTAATTCCATTAGAATAATAGGTAATTCATGCTATTGCATGAATTACCTATTATTCTAATGGAACTTAGAATAATAGAAAAACATGTACCTACGGACCACCTCTTTTTTTTTTTTTTTTTTTTTTGAGGGTGGGAAATCATCCAATGACTTCTCCCGCTCTGGGTGGAGCGGAAGGACGTGTCAGACTTTTACTGACTAAAACCCACCCGTGTTCCTTCAGTTGCCTGTTGCCAAGGTCCCGGTATCCCTTTCGGACTAACCCGCAACCCTGGCAGGCATCGGTCCTAGCGGACCCCGCCAATTGTGCTGACATCTCTTTGAGGCGCGCGTGGAACACGACGCGCCATCGACCCGGGCCTGGTCCTGATCGGACGGCGAGCTACCCATTGCTCGCCGTCCGCAAGCCCGCGCCTATGGTGGCCGGGAATCCGCCTGGGATTCCCGACGCCCAGGGCGTCTCCAGCGGCGGCGGCGGTTAGGGGCGTGAGGGCGCAAACTTTGCCTCTCCCTCACGCGTTCCGCCTCCTCCTTCGCGAGCATTACTGCTTCGCAGAAGGAGGTGACTGCTTCCCATGCCCTCTCGCTCCGTACCATGGCCTGGACCAGAGCCGGACGCGAGAGGTCACCGCCGCCAATCGCCTCCAAGAGGACACGGCGGGGCTCCGCCCAAGCGGGGCAGACCTCCACCGTATGCTCCACCGTGTCCTCCGGGCGATCCACACAGTGGTGACACCCGGGCGTTTCCTCCCGCCTTATACGAAACAGGAACCTCCCGAAGCAACCGTGTCCGGTGAGGACCTGTGTCAGGCGGAAGGTGAGGACGCCGTGGCGCCTCTCTAGCCACTCCTCAAAGAGGGGACTTATCGCCGCAATTGTGGCGTGCCCACGGACCACCTCTGAAAATAAATATTATGATTTGGAATATGGCCTACGATAACTATATACCTACATCTCCCGAGGGAGTCGTTATTTAAAATCGATAAACCAAAACAATTGTTTCATTAAGTTAATAGGTATCTATCATAGAGGACGTATGTTCTCTGCTAGTCTTTATTTCGCTACAATTTAAAGAAGTGACGACTTTTATACACCATCATGAACAAAGTAAGGAATATTGAAGATCTCTCCGCGGACATGCTAAGCGATGACTTCATTCGAATTTTTCAACCGATTTTCGTGGTACTGCGGTTCATGGGATTTCTCCGCGTAAATATGAAATACAGATACCCTACAGCCCCTTCGACATGGTACCATTTATACAGCAATGTTTTCTGGATACTAAATACGGTTTGTATTGCATACTTCTTTCTACGCTGCGAAAACGGTTTTGGCTCCCCATACGCCAACTCGACTCTCAAACTCGGTGTCATAATGAATGGAATAAATGGCGTTCTAATAGTTTTCCGAAATAATCTCCGAAGGAGCAATAAAATTGGTCAAATGTATGTAAAATTACAAAAGATAGAACGATACCTGAATATGAAGAATAGTAAGAGTTTAAACAAGCAGCTTGAAAGGCAATCTACCCTTGCTATAGTGAGCGCTTGTTTTTTCACCGTCTTGTGGATTGTATTGTATAAAACAGTGTTAATGAGGAATATTTGTATACCGTTGATGGTAATCATGACAACGGGTGTAATGGGGCTGCACATTGAAATGGTAGAGATTTATTTTATTATACAGTTAATAATTACAAGAGTAAATTACATAAACGATCTCCTACGAAAAGAAACTTCAGGTACTAGCCAACCGATGGAAAACACAATTAATGATGGAAAATTGTTTTTTCTTATGAACCCAACTGAAAGGCCTGTCAATGAAGTTCCAGGTGAATTGGTTTCGGCCATTCATTGTGTTTTTGAAGCTTTAGCAGATTTTACAGAACTTTTTCAACTCTCGGTAAGTACCTACCTAGGCATATTTCGGTATTACTATTTGCATTGATGTATAATTATAAGTTTTTTTATATTTAGATCTAACTGTTCTCTTTTATCGACAGTTATTTTATTTCGTCTGCCAAATCTTAGCTTGGAATTTGGTATCCATACATTACCTAGTCGCTTCATTGAAACAACAGGTAAGAACGAACAACAATCAGTTTTAGATACAGTTTTAAGAATAATTAGAAAATAATACCCACCCACGATACACAAGGTATGGTACAGTCAGCAACAAAAGTTGATATTAATAACTGAAAACGAAAAAGATATTCGGTAAGAGCAGTTTTCGTAATTCAAATGTTACTTCTGGCGTGCATGAAATACTGAAAACCAGATTAAAGAATAATTTTCTTTCAATTTAGATGTTTTGGTAACAATATAAAATTAAGTTTCATTGCTGACCGTAAGTACGTAGTCTTAACTCCCCAGAAAGCAGCAGTAGCAGACTTTGATCTGATGCTGAGTGTGATGCCTCTCCTGTTGAATAAGCAGTTCCTAATGTTAACATTATGTTTGAAAGCTGAATCATTATCAAGAAAATTAGAGGAATCAAGGAAACTCTGTATCGGCATCGTTTCATCATCCCTTAATGACGGTAGGCAATCATTTACACGTTATTTCGAAAGCGCCTAGCGCTTTAATCTTTTTACCCGACTGCGCGACAGCAAAGACAGTTATGTTTTTCTTTTTAATGATGAGTGTTTTTTATTTGATTATTTTAATTGTCACCATTAACTTGTGTAATCAAATGAGCTATGGCTATTGTCAAGTGCTTAAGCAAACAAATGAGTAGATTTGTTTGTTTGTCCATGGAGTTTCTTGTCCTTTCTTCTCCATAGGAACCTACTACGCTTTGGAATGGGCAGCTTCATATTTCTCTCAGGATTTGTGAGTTGCCTATTAAGAGGGACTCCGCTCCGTACATGCACTTGACAATCGACTGATTGAAACAGATATATCTAGCCTTTACACGGCACTAAATTTATGGCGGTCGACGCACGTTTAGCAGTTAACTTGGCTGCACTGCATTTGATACTCGCATCTGACTTTATCATTAATGTTTGATCTAGAATTCTAGGATATTTCAAAAATATGATTAACGCTACATGTATTTAGTGATTTGTGGTGCAAGCGGGGTATTGATTCTGATTGTTATGAAATCTGAACTAAAATATTTATATTTACAGGTAACACCCGTGACCATGCTAAGCAAGTCATATTACTGGTGGAAGGAAGACGAAGTGTGTCCATTTACAACATTTGTACGCTGGGCACCCGACTGCCACTACATCTGTTAGCTATCACCGCGAGTTACACTATCGTACTGCTACAGTTTGCTTTGCTATAAGTGCACCTATTTACAAAGAAACTAGAACTTAGGATTTGGCATCAGTTATGAAGAAAATTAAGGATAACACTAAAATCGAATATCTTTCCAAAGATATTCTTGACGAAGAATTCCTAAAGTCCTTAAGACTTATGTACAGTTTCCAAATGCTGATGGCTTCCACTCGTGTTGACATCAAAGACCGGTTTGTGACGACGCCATCGTTTGTTCAAAGATGCTCTACATTACTCAGTGTAATTCTGCTCCTAGCATTAGACTATGTAGTGATCCACAAGTATGATACAATCCTTTTTGATAACGAAACTATCTACTATCTGAGCACTTGTGTAACAGGATTACAGACGCTAACATTCATATGCAATATCATTCACGTGCGTTTCATAAACGGAGACGCCAATGTAGATGTTTTCGTGAAACTGCAACGAATTGATAGGTGTATGAATATAGATCGCAATAAAAGTATCACTGGTCTGATAGTCAGAACTAATATTTTTGCACTTGCGACGATTCTGACTCTCTTCATTGGACTTCTCGTTCTAGCTGGTGCAAAAGGAACGGCTGCATTTTGGCCGTACTTAGGAATAGCATATTCTCAACTTGGCTTCGTCATGGAATTAGTCTGTTGTTCAAATATTTTTGTGTATTTCTACATACGTGCTAGGTTCTTGAATTCAATAATTCAAAACTATTTGGACCAAAAGAAGACGCAAGAGATTTTGTATTCAAGAAAGCGTTTATTTTCTTCATTATTTCCTACGAAAATGTTTATGAGACGCCTGGCTGCTGAAACTCATAATTTCATATCAAGCGATACTGATGTTTATTTGAAGCAATTAATGGACGGCTTTTTCAAATTTCAAGACATTTACAAATTCCAAGTGAGTATAATATTGTCTAAGATACTAATACTACTACTAAGTACTTTCTTTTAATTTACTAATCCATTTTTCTTTTCCAGATCTTCATGTTTTGTTGTAAGCTGGTTGCATCGAGTATTTTAACATTCGAATTTTTACTTTTTGCCGTACAAAATGATGTAAGTCTAAGTAGCAATAAAAGCCCGAAACAAATTGCTCATAATGTGTCTCACTTATTTTCTCGGCCACCAGCTGATGACTTTTCGTCTCTAGGTACTGCATAGATACTCTCGCCATCTATAGGGAGTTAAACGGCGACTTTACCCTTAGACACATTCGCGAAAGTAGAACCAGTGTCCAAGGGACCAAGAGTCCATGTTTCAATACGAAAAGTAGGTAGGTATTGTAATAATGTTTATCTGACTTAATGCTTGGTTTACCTTCGCAGACAGTAGGACTGTGGGATAGCCTGACGCCATCATTTTTCACAGTAATCGACTTGGTGATGGCACTTTTGCTGGGAATCCGCTGTGAATTATTTATGAGAGAGGTGAAGGAAACTAAGCGGTTGGTGATAACTGTTATGTCGATACATTATGATGGTAATAATTATTCATAATATCTAATCAGTTACAATGTTAACAGCCCGGCAAACCATCTCAACAAATGGTTCTTTAATCAAATTGTCACCCCTGACATCGGAGCGGAAGGGCGTGTCAGACTTTTACTGACTAAAACCCACCCGTGTTCCTTCAGTTGCCTGTTGCCAAGGCCCCGGTATCCCTTTCGGACTAACCCGCAACCCTGGCAGGCATCGGTCCTAGCGGACCCCGCCAATTGTGCTGACATCTCTCTGAGGCGCGCGTGGAACACGACGCGCCATCGACCCGGGCCTGGTCCTAATCGAGCAATGGGTAGCTCGCCGTCCGCAAGCCCGCGCCTATGGTGGCCGGGAATCCGCCTGGGATTCCCGACGCCCAGAGCGTCTCCAACGGCGGCGGTTAGGGGCGTGAGGGCGCAAACTTTGCCTCTCCCTCACGCGTTCCGCCTCTTCCTTCGCGAGCATTACTGCTTCGCAGAAGGAGGTGAAAATTGTCACCCCTGTATTTAGTTAAGTCCTAGCTGTTTCCCGCGACTTCGTCTGCGATCCAGGATGAAAAGTAGCCTATTTCTTTTTCTAAGTCAAAGCCAGTGCCAGTAGTTCAGTGGTTTGAGCGTGAAAGCGTAACAAACAAACTCACTTTCGAATGTATAATATTAGTGATAAAATACACTTCTCATCAGAAAAATCGAAACACTTCCGTTTTTTATGGTTTCTGTCCTAATTTAACACAAAAAAGTTTCCATTCCATGAGTAAAATCACATGATTGTATAGCTGGCAGTTTGGCCATTACAGTGATAAGCGAAAATTCGAAATTCGAAATTAGAATTTCATTTGATTATCCTATAAATGAAATGGTTTACTGTTTTGAGACAAATGTGTGTTTAGAGTTGGAGTACATTTCACCTTTGAAAACTAAAAATTAGCGCTTATCTTAAAACTTTTTGTTCTGTGTTCTGTATACTGTGTGTGTATTGTGACTGTGGGACGTCTTTTTTCTAAAACATATGGATACTTCGCCCGCAGAAGCCGCCCAAGTGGTGGCATTGCTGGATTCTGGACTTAGTCAGCGTGTTGTGGCTGAAAGATTGCATCTAAGCCTGTCGTCTGTTCATAGAGTCTACAAACGCTATCGGGAGACTGGTTTGTTTACGCGCCGTTCAGGATCTGGCAGGAATCGGGTCACTTCTGATCGAGATGATCGATTTATTGCAACAACTTCTTTACGAAATCGACGCCTTAATGCTTTTAAACTGCAGCAGCAGCTTCATGTTGTACGTAGGGTGGCTGTAAGTGACTCTACTATTAGAAGAAGGTTGAAGGAACGTGGACTGGTACCGCACAAGCCAGCAAATGGGCCGAAATTAACTGCAGACCATCGAAGAGCGCGGCTTAACTTTGCACGTGAGCACCTAAATTGGTCATACCTCCAGTGGAACAAAGTCCTCTTTTCTGATGAGTGTAAAATTATGCTGTATGGTAACGACGGAAGGAACAAGGTCTACAGAAGAGATGGAGAACGCTTCGCACAATGCTGCATTGAAGAAAGGGTCAGCTATGGTGGCGGTTCGTGGACGGTTTGGGGAGGAATCAGCGGCGACGGTAAGACAGAGCTTGTCTTTGTGTCTGGGCCACGTCTGCCTGCACTAAACAGTCATCGGTACATCGAACACTGTCTTGAGCCTCACGTGATGTGATGCCCTATGCACATTTTATTGGCAACGGTTTCATATTCATGCACGACAATGCTAGGGCTCACACCGCGAGGGTCGTACGAGATTATGTTACCGAAGTCAGTATCTACATTATGGAATGGCCAGCAAGAAGCCCGGACATGAATCCGATTGAACATCTATGGGATGAATTAAAGAGACGAATTCGTGCAAGAGATCCTGCCCCAGAAACTCTTAGCCAGCTGCAAAATGCAATCCAAGAGGAATGGAATGGAATGCCACAACATTTGATCGTGACTCTCATCCGATCGATGAAGAACCGTATGGAAGCAGTAATAAGAGCTCGGGGACGGAATACAAGTTATTAAATAAACGTTTCTTAGCTTTTTTTTTCATTTACTTGTGTTGTTTTATCACTTTCCTTCATACTCCATACAGGGTAAAATTAACTTGTTATAAAAAAAAACGAAACCTATGAAAATTTAATTTGAATTTAGAACATTAACATTAGGATTTGAAAACCTCATATTATTCACTATTAAACGACATTTGACATATATTCCTAAATATACACATTTTTCTGATAATCCTTACAAAACATAAACTTGCAAGGTGTTTCGATTTTTCTGATGAGAAGTGTATATAGGACATCGGATAAACTACTTATACTAAATTAACTAAAAAACGAAATTAAAGGACTAACTAACTATACCAATAAATATAAAAACAAAAGGACACTTAGGCGTCAAAGTATTCGTCCGCATCGCTCTGTCATCCCAAAACCTTAGATAAGAATGAGGGTCTTTCGAACGCGAGTTTAGTTTATCAATTTTTTTTTATTAAATTCCAGGCAGACTAAGGGAGAAATCAAAGAGAATGTTAAAGCTAATAGAAGAAACTCCACCGCGCTTCTCTGTGTACGACATGTGGCAACTAGACGCAAACATTTTGTTACAGATGTTCATGCTGGTCACTGGCCTTATTGTGACACAAATGCAATTTGCGTTTTTGTAAACATAAAGACATTTTTTCACGTAGAAAGCATCACAGAATGTAATTGGAAAATAGAATTTGTGAGTATTTTTTTTACAAAAAAAAACGAATCTTTTGGAAAAATTGTTTATTTAGCTTTTTAATAGCTCTATTTATTTATTTTGAGATTTCTGTCATCTGATAATAATTTTTGCTATTTCTTAATTATAAAATTGTGTAAAAATACATAAAATTATTGTGTAAAAAACTAGTCTTATGAAAAGAACAATGTTTAATGAGGCACTCATATCTCAACCTCAACTAACGTATGTATTAAATCTAAGTAGCTAACAAAATATAATTATAAAAAATCTCTATTGGGACGGAATTATTCATAAAAATATTATTTGACACTGGATTGCATACAGCTGCACATAAACAATAATAGTATAATATAGGTGTTTTAGCTGCCTTAAATAACTATAATAAGTAGTGCCTACTTAAAAATTATTGATTTCAGATCTTAATAAATCATGCACTTACTAAGAAAAAGCTGTCTTATTACAAAATTGCTTTACAATAAGGTCACTTGTGCATTTTTATTTTTAATCTACTGTCAGTATTTTGTAAATTTTAAAAACTTTACAAGTAGCTACAACTGAAATTCTGATATTTATGCCAGATTTACAAAGTGCAATTTGATTGCCTGTGTTATACCATAAGTTGAAACAACAATAAAAGTTACACCATTTAGGGCGAATTTCACCAAACTTTTATACAGAGTATAAGTCTTATCCTGCGAATAAATTTTGAATTTTTTACACTTTGCCATACAAAAACTGTCAGATGACAATTTTATTCCATGGACAAAAGATATCTGACTTTGATGGAATGTTTAGTTAGATGATACAAGTCATTTGTTGCTTCAATTTTATTGTATGCCACAGGAAAGAAACTTGTATCATAAATAGAAAAATTATTTCATGTATGATTTTTTTTTTCTTTTAAGCCCCATTTGTATGGAAAGAGAAATTCATTTATTTAATGCTTATCTTACTAGCTAAAATCTTCATAGAAGTTTTATTAGTTGTCAAATTACTTACCCAGAAGTTTCTACCCTATCAATGTTTTAGATAAAACATCAATGATTGATGATGCTAACTGGATATCAGAACAACATTTTAATGAATAGAAGCACAATGCATGATGGGATTAGTAATGCCATTGTTGATACACTTGATGCACCATTACATCTGTGGTCGAGGAAGCAGAAACACCACACTGTTTCGTCATACCAATCTCTGAAACAAATGAAGTTGTTCGAATTAAAAAATACATCAATGAAATACCTAAGTATTTATGCAAATGATTTAAGAAAAATAGAAGAATATTGTATAAAATCTTGTAGCATCTAGTATAACAAATAATATTGTTATTCAATATTTTGGAATAGCTACAATACAGTAGGTTATTAAGTTTTACACAATGACCATAAAAAGGTATTGCTCCTTGCTAAGAACAAAATATCTTTCAGTTAAGAACAAATCAACGGCAAAGTGCCAATAACTCCTAACAGACATTTTAAGAGAAATTCACTTTTTCATAGTTTTGAATTTATAGGTGTTATTCACATGTTTTAGTAAAATCTCCTATTGGTGTATTTTTTGTTGCAACAGCATTTCATTAAAATGTAAAATACCTCCCAACTTAACCAACATATTAAGAAATGAAACATTTTTTTCAATTTGTGTAAATTTTTTACTTTGTCAGTTAGGTGTAATTAGGAATTTCGCCATCTAAATACAATATTTACCTTTTGATGTCAAGTTCCTTTATAGTGTTGTTGACATAGTTGGCTAAATTCACATCCCTTGCAGCTGGTCGGCACCCTTCATAGGTATCAGCAGGTATGTCTGTCCGAAATGCCCTGAAATTGCTCAAACAGTCCCTTGTTATCACTTCTTGTGCTGAAATGGAAAAATTATGACTTAAGAAAATGGGTTACACTCCAAAACCCTAGGTTAAAATTCACAAAGGAGAAGAATTAATGTTTTTATTCTGCAAAATGCATTTAAAACTATTACACCATGGGGTGTTCCCAGAGTAATTCAAATTCCATGGGTAGAAGTGATCAATGAGGTTTTTCAACGCGAAAAAGAGGTCTTAATTTTACCTCCTTTTCTTTCAATAAGTTTGACACAAATATCTTCATTATCAGGACATGGGTTACCAAGGTAGCCCACACCGCGCCAGTTGAACGGTTCCATACACCCTGGAGTAGCTGCTGTACATTGATAGCACCATAGTGCTAAGCCTGAGAAATCAAATAAATATTAGTTAAGTAGCTACTTATTTACTATGTTTAGTAGGTACATACTAAGAGTTTTTTTTATTTTAATTTAGAAGATATTTTGCAGTGCAATGCTACAAAAAAAAATGTAAAAATATTATTGTTGTATTTGCATAATGTACACTAGTTACAGGCTACGCTAAAACTTATGAGTATATGACCATGTTAGGGCGCAGCAAGGTGGTACGTATTTTCTGAAATGCAGCACATACAACATACATATTACGACGAAAACCAATCATTTACAATACTTGAATAGTATAGACTTGATTACTTGAATAGTATAACGACAATCAACAATGTATCAAAAACCACACCCATATTCCGTTGCAAAAAAAAATGATTTTACGTGCATTGGGTACTTACTATCACTTAAAAACGATAGAAATGTCAGAAATAATACTATATATTTCATTTTGTACGTGTTATTATCTTAATAAAATTAAATCGCTGCGTTTAAAAAAACGCAAACAAAAGTTCTCTGACTTGCGAAGCGTCCGTCAAATAGCAACTGTCATTAATGTCATGCATGTGAGCATGTGTGTTGTGTTGCAGACTGACAGTGTCACGTCACATTGAGTGTGACAGAGGCAGATAGGGGTGCTACCTCTCCCGGAACTCCGGGAGTTTCGGAATTTCAAGTAAACAAAATTCTCCCGAAATTTAAAATTCACGCACTGGCAGAATAATTGACAGTGGCGAACGCTCGCAGCAGCGCGCTTCATGCCAATGCAGTCGCAAACTCACCCTCGAAACTACGTTTTGTCCATACCTGTATCAAACGCTGCCTGCTCTTGCCTTGCGAACTCAAACTCAAACTCAAAGCATTTATTTCAATTAAACCATTTACAGGCACTTTTGAATTCTTAAGGAGTCGATCAGTCAGAAATATGAAGCTAGTTGCCCATTCCAAAGCGTAGTAGGAGAAGAACGTGCAAGAACTTCACGGACACTCTTTATATTAAAAATTGATACAAAATGCGAGCGTGTTTTAATATAGTATTCGATTTTAAACATCACATTGTGAAGAACATGTCAAGGCAGAAAACAAAGATTTTCAATTTAAAAAGAGCGAGTCTTTTTTAATTTTTAGTTCAAGATGGGATATTTTGAAGTCTCTACATTCAAATGGAAAATAGAAGTTAAAAACAAGCCGTTTTTTATCCAGGATTTAGACTAACAAGAGTTGGCAACCCTAGATGCAGAATGTAATGAATGAGCATCGCCAGCCAGGTGCTATAAATGTACTCTGTGGCCAGCAGGCCTAGCCAAGTTACAAACGTTTCATAGCGAGTCTCTTTCTACAATCGTTATCGCCTCGGCGTTATTAGAAAACGATAAGTTGATAGGTAGCCAAGTTTACACGACTGAGTGCCGGTTGTTTCAAACGGTTGGTTAACGTAACATACGTACACCGTACAACGTACGTCAAATTTAACGTTCGTTAAATACAAAGCGTTGTGTCAAAGTTATTCCATTATTTCGTGAAACAACGCTTGTTTTTGATTTGACGATAGTTAGCGCCATTTTTGACGTTTACCCGTGCGTAAAGTGGACGTGAAACAACCTGAAACAACCCTTAGTCGATCGCTCGTTCTACAATGTATTTAGAAAAAACCTTTATTTTAGTCTATGGTGAGCGTTCCTACAAACGTCAAACTAACGTCAAAGTTACAGGTGTGTACTTTGTGCGCGGGCAAATAATTTAAATCATAAAAAGTAAGCGAAATAAGGTAAAGTTCTTCTTGTATTCTTCTGCAGCCTCGGATCTTCAATTTTTTTTAGGCGGGGCAAAATCTGATAAAATGCCGCCCCCTCATATTTATTTTTACCTATCTATATAATTGATTTAAGCCTATTTATTTACAGATAGATAAACAGGGTGTTAGGGTAAACACCGTTATCCTTGAAACCAGTGGTTGGTGTCATTTATAGAACGTAAAATCAATGGAAAATTACAACTATTTTAATTACATTTTACCACAAGACTATTTTATACTATTAGCCTTTCACCCTATGCTCCAAGGTAACGAACTTGCGTCTCAACACGGGTGGGGGGCGTGAGACGTGACCTGACCGGTTGCGAGCGCGACCCCTCCCTCAGTCATTCAGCTATTTTGCTAGCGAGCACGGTGTTGGATGGAAACTTTTAAAAATCTTTTAATGAAAATAACTTTTTTTTTGTTGTTACTCGGTCATTTATTTTTATATTTAAGTCAACTCCCCATAATTTGAGTAACAACGGTGTTTACCCTTAGACCCTGTACTCGTATAGACATGAACGTGTACACACGGCTATACATCAAGCTAAACATTTCCAGTTTATGCTGATCCCGCATTGTGTAGGATTTCCGTACTATGCGAGGTCAGCTTATATTGGAAATGTATAGCTTGATGTGTAGCCGTGTGTACCTCCTACAGTCAATACACGTTCAAATATATATCCTACAATGTAGGATATATATTTTATAAACAACACAGGATTGGATTTAAAATAAAAATCAAATATTGCATTTGTGAATTGAATTGAAATTACAATTTTACTCTTCGAGCTTTTTGTTCTGCAAATAAATCTATGGCTTTGTCATAATTGCAACAACAAGAGCAACTTGTTCAATTCGATTTTCTATCGCTATTGCAAAGACTCGATAAGCATTCCTGCCTCATAGAAGATCGCAAATAATTTATAATTAATTTTAGTTTGCTAAAACTTCGCTCATAGCTTGCGGATGTAGTAGGAAGCGTAGAGTACATACCTAAGCCCCTAGGTATCGGTCGAGTTGCGATGGCCACAGTAAAACAAGAGTGAAATTTCTGTACTTGTACTACTATTTATTCTGTGGTCAAAGTTAAGTAAATGATGATAGTTGTCCATTCGTCTGTAAAGTGTGAATTTTGCTGCCCTCTGAACTTGCCGCCCGGGGCATAGACCCCGGCTTGCCCCCCCTAGATCCGGGGCTGATTCTTCTTACCAAATAAAAAAAAAATATTTATTTAATTTTGTAAAACATGAAAAGTTTAATTTCGTTTTAACGTTATTTTATACTAGGTACTTACCTATTGTTAATTATTGTGAGTAGATGAAATTTGTTGCAAAAAATCGTTCAAAAGTTCAAAAACGTACATGTTGCTTAGAATTTTTTGATGAGTGTAATTTAAATTCAAAGGTATGAATTGAAAAGTTTAGAAAGTGTCACTCGATGAAATATTTTTCTTCGAAATAATTATACAATAGGAGGATAAAGAATAATTTGTTTTGTAATTATATGCTTAATAAATAAACAAATATTTTAAATCAAGGTTTTAAATTCTTTCAAAGTAAATATTCTGCGTATTGATTATTCTATGAAAATATGAGAAAAATTTATGTGAAACGAAATTGAAATGTTGTCTATAAAACAACGTACACACGGCTACGGTGTGTACGTTGTTTTATAGACAACATTTAGTATATAGGTACTTAGAGCGTGAAAAATCCGCCATTTTGTTTTTTTTATTAAATCTAAGCCTAGTGACACTCGCGCTATAAAGACAAATCTAAAGTCTGTAAGTGATTGTTCTTTGTTTTTTTCAATCTGTAGTTTGACATTTGCACCTGTCAAATTAGTCTACGAGATTAAAAAAACAGACTATATCGACTTATCAGTCATCAAAATTGGTTCAGCCGTTTATTAGTCCCGGGGAACATAGAGACGGACATACCTACATACATAATACACATACATACATATAGGTCAAACACATAATCCTCCTTTTTTGGCTTCGCCCCAGTCGAGTAACAAGATGGCGGCGTTAATTCCATAGATAATTCCGTGGCCCACGTGTCATAAGAATTCAGATAAATAATAAAAAAAAATAAGGATTAGTTATAAGTTTTTAATTAACTTTTCAAATCAGATTCAGATATTTTAAAAAGTTTGTGTTGAACATCATTTCTATTCATATATCATCACCTATTTCCTCCTCCGGGCCCTCGGCTTCCTTTGGAGGGTACACAGACGCTCTAAGCAATTCCATGTCTTCCGGATTTAAATCAATACACATTGTTCCAACTATGTCTTCTATACCAATTGTACCATCATTACTCATGTCTACTTCTTTAATGAGATTATCTACTAGCTTTTGTGTCATTTTATGACCCTGTTTAACTAATATTTCTCTCATTTCTTCGCGATCCAGCGTTCCTTGCTTCTGAGGGTCAAAAACTTGCAATGCAGAACGAATCTCTTCTTCAGTGGGAAAGTCTCTTTGCCTTATCGTAACCATTTTAAGAAACTGTTCATAAAAGATATGTCCTTTTTCATGAGGTGGTCTACAACAATATTCTATTAACTCCTGGAGTTGTTCCACTGTATACGTCATAATAAGAAGACTTTTTAGCATGTAAATTAGCTCTTTCTCGGTGATATACCCATCCAAATCAGAATAAGCTGGGGTGTAATTCTGAAAAGCTTCCCACACCTGTTCTACTTCGGCTAATTGATCAGGTCGTAATTCAAAGGGTGCTTTCATAGCTTCTTTAGAATCAGTAAAATCATAAGGTGCAGCAGGATCTGGCGGTGGTTCCGGAGGATACTCTTCCTCTTCCACAACTTCCTCGACTGGTGGAGGTTCTTGGGCTTTCTCTGATTCTTCACCTTCAACATGTTCGCCTTCCAATTCTTCGCCCATAAGCTCTTCTCCCTCGAGTTTCTCTTTTGCTTCTCCCTCCGCTTGTTCACCCTCAACATGTTCGCCTTCCACAGCTTCGCCTTTAACAGATTCCCCTTCAACGTGTTCTCCCTCTAATCCTTCACCTTCTACATGCTCTCCTCCCACTTCTTCTGTCCCAGCAGTTTCACCAGCTTCCCCAACCACGGCTCCTTCGCCTACCTCTCCGTCCTCGGTTCCTTCAGGTACTGCGATTCCTTCACCATCTTCTCCACCCGTTTCTGCTGGTTTACTTTCATCACCATCACCAGCCCCGATGTCAGGAGTCTCAGTCTCAGTACCTTCCATGTCTGTTTCACTTTCCATAGTGAATTATTTAACTACTTTGAACTAGAATTTTGAATACTGTATTTTATTAATGACTAATTCTAATTTTATACTAAAAACTTGTCACCACATCGAGGTTTACTGAATTTTGTACGGAGTACGACTATTAAATTATCGGTTATTTTGTCATATAAATTGAGACTTTCCAGTGATATGAAATCTAAAATGTCTATAAAATCATTAAATAACTCATTGCGTATATTACCCATGAAATTAAACATTTAGGAAAAATATAATATTAATAGTTTGCGTCAAGTGTCTGTTGACATCTTGATTTTGATGATATCTGTCATGTTGTCATGTCCAGTGGTCTCATGGACTAAGTAAGTTCTACGAAGTACAGTCAGGTATTAAAAATCTTCGTCAGTTTTATAATTATTTGCTCTATCAAGTCAGGACACATAAAACCTTTTGAAGCTGAGGCACAAGCAGACTATTGCGTATTTAAATAGCATACAAATACACCATTGACCAATGTCGAGATGATAACAACCTAAAACATGACAAAAACCTTTTTAATGGTCTGGCCATTTTATGAAATATAATACTTTTTTTAGGGTTATGTGCGTTCGAATGAAAAAACGGAACCCTTATAATAGGATCAGTCGTGTGGCTGTCTGTTTGTCCGTCTCTTATTATCGTTTTCAACTACAATGTTAAGTTTGTTCTTGGGATAAATTCATCCCAACTACGGAATCCTCCATTGTGCGTGGTCCAACACGCACTTCGCCGGTTATATTTTATTCTATTCTATTCTCACAGCCGATTTACTACGAATCTATCTGTACCGATTAAGTTGAAATTTGGTACACACGGCTACATATCAAGCTATACATTTCCAGTTTATGCTGATCTCGCATTGTATAGGATTTCCGTGCAATGCGAGGTCAGCTTATACTGGAAATGTATAGCTTGATGTGTAGCCGTGTGTACACATATGAATTTCTGTGACAACACTAACGTAAATAAATGAATTTTGATTATGTGGTTCACTTTTGGGAGAAAAAAATAAATTTGCAAACTGTGTATGTATAAATGAAGGGTTTGTGATGAGGAATTGAAAGATTTCAGATAAAACTAGGTACTCTACCAATGTTTTTTTTAATGGTTTTAAAGTTAGGTAGGTAAGTAAGTATTAGATAAAACTTTTTACGTAAGTACTTAATATGTACAGTCACGAGCAAAAATATGTATACACTCAGCAAAATTCAATAACGATTTTCTCGTGGAATTAAAATTGTAACTTTGAGATGATATTTTGTTCATAATAATAGGGGTTCCAAAATACTATATTCGTAATATCATAAAGTTACAATCAATACAGTAGGAGAAAATCACTTTTAAAAGTTGCTAAGTGTATACATATTATTGCTCGTGACTGTACCTAGGTACTAAAAGTGAAAAATAACTTAAATTTTGGAAGTCGGTGTCTTTGGGTTTTGAATGTTTGTTTTTTGCCTCCGACTTCCGAAACTAAGTTTTTTTTCACTATGTAGTGTTTTTTTTTTGGACGTCGGTTTTTTTTTCTTACTTAAGGATACGTTTTTTATTTTTCTTAAATTTTTGGAAGTCAGTTAAAAATAGATGAAATTTGACCATTTTAGGCTTAGCAGTTGCGGAGGTATGGCGGCGGGCCTTACCTCCAAAACTGCCGAACCATGATTTCAAAAGTTCCATGTTTTTCAACTACAATGTTAGTTTTTTCTTGGGATAGATTCATCACGCACTTGGCCGGTTTTTTAAGTCAGTGACAGCAACCCAACAGCACCTAATAATGAAAAATAAATAGCACTGTGATTTTGAAAGTGATAGAAAATCAGGGGTAAAATAACTGTGAAAGCACAGTAAAGAAAATGGTGGGAAGTAATATCTTGCAATGAGCCGACAAAAATAGCCCAAAGCTGATGAACATATTTTGGCAGTGACTGTACCTACAACCTTGTATGTTTGTTTCACGCGGTTTCACGTTTGTTTTGAACCAAAGATTATAAGGCTCAGTTCAGACGCTGGCGCTGTGCGCACTTTTTAACAATAATCGAACACTATCTGTCGTGATTTCTAATACCTACTCTGTCCAGCACAAACTGTTTCAATGGTGTCCACTTTCCTCTTTGCGCAATAGGAAAAGTGGTGCTGGTCATTGGTAGGCAGAAAAATCGTGTCACCGCAGCCGTTTTCAAAGTCACAGAAGAAGGAAGCGACGTGCTGGACTAGTGCTTAACAAAATTTTTTTTGGGTGCGTATTGTGAGCTACTTACCTTATCTAGAGTCCGCACCACCACCGAAGTCCGGCGGAAAATTGTGGAACTAAGTATAACTTGTTTAATGCAATTTGATGCACCAAAGGGAGTTTTGAGAACCAAAGTTGTCGACATAGTTCACAGAATAAGCAAGCTGAAGTGGCAATGGGCCGGCCATATTAGCCGTAGAGCCGATGACCGTTGGCGTAGATGTGTTCTTGAGTGGAGACCGCGAATCGGAAAATGTAAGGTAGGACGCCCTGAGGCTAGGTGGAGCGACGATCTTCGCAGGGTGGCTGGTAACAACTGGATGAGAGTTGCCGGGAATCGAGCTGAATGGCGTAAAATTGGAGAGGCCTATGTCCAGTGGACTGCTTTATGCTGATGATGATGCATTGACATTGTCATAGATAGCGCCGCGTCCAAGGAACATAATATTATTATAGATAGGTATAGTCACCTACTATCGGACTTGAGCGGTGGCACGGTTCTCTGATTTTTATTTTCCTAGACTAAAATGATATTTGGTGTACCTACCGAGAGGGACTCTCACCAAGGACCACAGAAATTCACTGAATGATTATCTGCAGGAGAACCTTCACTGTTGTCGTGTTGTCTCTGTAATAAACAACGTGCCGCTACAATGGCGACATTAATTTAACACACGTATACGATTTCGCGTTGGTATTCATTTTATGGAAATATTTGAATTTCATTAAACGTTATTATTTATTGATTTATTTACAATTTTCTAAATTACCATCTTGGAGCAACCAGAACTGTAGCGAAGAGGTCATTTGCCGGGGTCACGGATCATATGTAGGCGAATAGAAGGAAAGCCGCGCAATTTCTTAGAAATTATGCCGACAAAGGATCTTACCGATAGAACGTAAGCCAGCTGGTAGGTAGCCTCATGAATGAATCTTTTACACAGAGTGATCTCAATTTTTGTTATGTTTTTAACCAACTTCTTCAAAAAGGAGGAGGTTCTCAATTCGTCTGTATGTTTTTTATTTTTGTATGTATGTTACGCGATTACTCCGCCAATTATGAATCGATTTTGATGATTCTTTTTTTGTTTGGTAGGTCATGCTTCAGAGGTGGTTCCATATAAATTTTATTAATTTTGCTTGCGTAGTTTTTGAGTTAGGTTCAATAATTACGTATTTTTCCCACTTTGCTATATAGACGATATAATTATTTCACTCCGTCATTGTTATTTACATAGCTTATAACGGTATACGCATTTGTGTGAGGTAGGTACCACAACTAAAAAGTGAAAAATAAAAACTTTTTACAACAAAAAAAAACAACCGACTTCAAAAAACAAACACAAAAAATGTGAAAAATAACTGTAATTTCGGAAGTCGGTGGCAAAAAACGAAAATTGAAAAGCAGACACCGACTTCCGAAATTAAAGTTATTTTTCACTTTTTTTGTGTTTGTTTTTTGAAGTCGGTTGTTTTTTTTTTTGTAATTATTATTTAGAATGAAAATTTATTTTTTTCAATTTACGAATTATTTTATTTTATTATAATTTTTATGATTACTGGCCACTAGTCCTACCCGTGTGTTAAATTAATGTCGCCATTGTAGCGGCACGTTGTATAGGTATATCGTGTTATATGTATACTCGTAAATATATCGTGTTATGTGTATACTCGTAAACAAGGTCGATCGCTTGGTCTAGCAAATTAAAAATCAGAGTTAACTAAACTCTGATTTTTAATTTATTTAAATAGAGTGGCCCAGCTTATTTGGCCAAATGAAGTATTATTTTAACTAAGTAGGTACTAATAGGGCCACATTTTTGTTTCATGCTTTTTGCAAACGACATTTTAAATGCAGAACTAACACCTGATTCTACCGCCCCGTGATTACGTTCTTGCGTGTTTTCGCGGGCCGTGATGCTTAAAAAGCGCTAGAAATGCCTACGTTTACCTATATTTATATATATTATATATATTAATTCTTCTGTACGTGTGTACCTATGTCACTGAACTCCTCTTAAACGGCTGGAGTGATTATGATGAATTTTGATGGTTCTGGATGGTTTAGTTTAGATTCACAATTGAACCTAGAACCTGAGCCCAGAACAAGACGGTATTGTTCACGACACGTTGTACACACGGCTACATATCAAGCTATGGGGAGTTTTGGAGTTTGGGCTTGTAGAGTCAGGACGTATAGAGTTAGAAGCTTGGCCCTACATGAGATCTGATTACTTCTTGACAGTGCGAGCCATAAATGGTCTCGTCTTAGCAACGTTTTACATGAATATGTTTTTGGTAGGTTTTTTTATTTATTTAAGTATAATTTCTTTGTTTCCGTTTTATGCTGAAACTTTCTCGCGGGGATGCTCCTGGGCGGTACGGTATACTTACCTATACCAATCTAACAATATCATATTTCTGCATAATGATAATTTAGAGCGACTAACTGCGGCTGACTGCGGCACAATGCAGACCTTTTTCTTGCACGTCGCAGTAAACCTCATTGGTTCAATTACCACACATAACCTAAGTATTTGTACCTATCCACATTCTACTATCCACATGCTAGACTTGATGATGCAGTTAGATTATATAATTACAAAGAACCCTTTCCTTTAGTATTCCGTACGATACCTAAATGATTATAGCTAAATTATGTTTATTTATTTATGTAGGTTCATACACGGATAAAAACACACGTCAATATTATTAAAAAAACCGGCCAAGTGCGAGTCGGACTCGTACCTGCACGAGCATGAAGGGCTCCGAGCAAAAAATGCCGAAAACAACGCGTTTCTTGTCCCCTTTAATTATTAGGTAACTTGATTTAATTTTTATTAGGTATTTGTTGTTAGCGGTAATAGTACCTACAGTTGTACCAATTTGAATTAAGTGTGATAAGTTTATGTTCATGCCCTTCATTAAATTTGTATTCAGATATGTTTTATTTTATTGAAGTTAAGTAATTAACTAATTAGCTTTATTTAAATTTTAGTTTTAGTTTTTATGCAGCTTCTGTCCAATGTCTTTTTTCTTTAAATGTTATGTAGGTACACATATAATTTGTGTAAATATTAGCAGTACCTTTCCTAATTATTTTTTAAACCAATGTTGAATGTCTGTTGGTGTTCATAAAAATAAATAAGTAGGTATTTACCTACTTACCTTCAAATTAAATATTACGTATGAAACAACACAACCTCTTATGGTGAATGCACAATGCCTATAATGTGCAAAGAAAATTAGTGCCATCGACTGCATAATATCAAAGCGACTTTTCCGCGCCCATCTCAACTCAAGTCACGCGGTGTAGTGGGCAGAGTGGGCCTAGTGCACTAATGCATTTTCTGATGACTTTCTGCAATAAAATAGACCAGTAAATAATTACCAGCATCGCACCTTTCTCTCGACGCAGCAAGGTAGATTAGGAGACAGTTCAGCGGTCAGTAAAAGTTTATAGTAAATGGCTGAGTGCACAAAATTCTAACCTTCCACGGCCATCGCTTTCATAAGGCGCATTACGTGCTTTGATTCTCCCCGGGAGAAACGGTCGGTGGGTGAGCGGTTGCAGGTCGCTTATAGCGTGAGCAGAAGTTTCGACGCGCGGTAACGTCGCGCATGCGTACCTCACCAATGTTTTTGGCGGGAAACGAATGTGTATGTTCGAAAATTAAAATAATTTCATATTTTTATATCTTTGTGCCAGTTTTGTGATTGTCTCTGAACACGAGTTTGAAACAGTAGCAGCTAAACAAATCAGAACCATTCATCTTCTAAACATGGTAAGTTAAAAGTTGAAAAAAAAAATTAAGCTTCTTTTGGGATATAAAATACACTTACCTACTACAATAATTTTCTTAGGTAAGTAAATTATTATTTGGTTATAAAGTAAGATTTCGGCACCTGCTTTTTTACTAGGTATGTAAGTTGGTAACTGTACTTACTGTTAATAGCATGCATAGCATACATACGCTTATAAACTGTAACGTTCAGCGAATTCATTCTTTTGATATGACAGTAGCTATAGATAAAAACTATGGTCAAAAGTTTCGGTGACGATTCTGTCGTGTAGCAATGTTAAAACATTGTAATAAATCCTTCGAACAATAGGTTCGTAGGAAGCTAATATTGTGTGTCCAATAGGTATCGATCAATCTCCTTGGATTTACTACAAAGTAGGTCCCTAACCATCTATAATAATAGGAGTGCTTGTTAGAAAATCTAAATATTTAACTCATTAGGTATATTAATTAATTTATTAAAAAGGATTTATTTTTTACCCGGCTGCCCCAGAAGGAGGGTAATGTTTTTTAATAATTCGAACTGTAACTGTGTGTAACATGCCTCAATGATTTTTTTTTCTATAATTTTAGCAACCATAAACGACTGACTTCTGGCTCAATTTGCAGCAGCCATCCTTCACTAGAGCTATCTAAGGCGTTAATTAATTTTGTAAACACGACAAGTAGGTAGTTTATATTGCAGCGAGCAAAAAAACATTACTTTGTAAGAGCCATCGTTTTGTTGTTTCGATACACAAGAAAATGCTGTAGGTCTAGGTAGTAAGGTAGAAACTGTATTTGAATACGTAGTTGGTAGGTACGTACCTAATAATTACAATAGTCGGGTAAAAATTCAATTACACACGCCAATAGGTACAACCCATTTAGTCCTTTTCAAATTAACAAAAAATAAATTACTTAGGTATAATTCCATACAAATTCTGTTCCATTTTCCAATCAATTTTCTTTGAGAGAATAAAGTCTCAGTATTTTTAAAGACTCAATTATACAGTGATGACGTTTCTGTGGCGGATGGCACCCCGATAATTTGGGAATTGTTGTCAAAAATCAATTTGTGTGCCAGTGCCCAGCCTTCTGTTACTTAATTTATATTCACACACACTATGAATCATAAGGCAATTGCAATTACAGACAGTCGCGTATATGAATTATAGGTGCCCCACTTGTACTCATCATGTGATAGGAATTAAACGGATAAACACAACGGCTTTCTTCGCGCGCTTCCGAACGGGTTTTACACGTACGTTTATACTTAGATAGGATGTAAGCTATCCTAGGAAGGAATCCAGTAAACACTATACTATACTATACTATACTAGGTGGTCCACTCGATAGTCGAACCACGAGTAAATGTTAACTGCAATAAAGTTCTGTTTTATTAGCATTGCATGACTTCGTTTTATATAACGGTTTGAACTTTTGAAGTAAATCTTAGATAGTTACCTACGAACAATAATAATAAATATTAAAGTTCATTCTTTCAGTAGATACTTATTATGAAAAAGACGCAGTACATAACTAAACAATTTGTAGATACTAGAAAAGAAATATTCAGATAAGTACCTACCTATACCTACCTAGGTGTACATTATATACCCATGAGGAAAGTTTTGAGTATATACCAATTGTGGATGGCTTAAAATGTTAGGGAAAGACCAAAGAACCCATGGGTGGACTGTGTGAAAGATGATATGACCAAAAATGGGGTGACTAGTAGAGAAAGAAGTATGGAAGAAAAAAAAGTTGTGAATATTTTTTTTTTTGAGTAAGCAGATAAGTATAAAACGAAAGGGTTAGGATAGTTACCCTAAGTGTTACCTACAATTGAGGCAGTCGGGAAATAACAAGCGGCTTTTTTGCAAATGGTCGAAAAACCATTAGGTATTGGTAACTTACAGTAAAATTCTAGATTTCGCATCTAATTACCTAATTGAAGCTTTGAAGAATTTACCTATGTGCAAACTGTAAAGCTGTAGCAAGAATATTACTTTTCCGCAGATTACAATCGGCCACAAACTATTTAGTTTAAGTCCATACTAACTAGTACTAAACGGCTAAAATGATTAGGAAGCATAAAATTATGAGCAACTTCATGAACTCTGCCCCGTATGGTCTATTGGTCGCAAGCGCTACTGCTGAACATAAGGTCCTGGGTTTGATTCCCGGGTCGGGCAAAGTTTTATTGGGTTTTTCCATCTGGAATTTCTCAGGAGCAGCCCGGAGTCTGGATTTTTCCCCGGTTGATGGCAATAGGCTCGCCCCCTATTACATGGGACTAAATGTACCTGTACCCACTACCCACTAAGTATAGGTATTACGCCCGCACACCTTTGCCTAACTCTTCGGGGAATACAAGCTTGATATTATGTTCATAAAGTCGCATCAATTGCTCATGGAACCCGTTATTTATTAAACGGCCATTACCGAAGGAAGGCTTTGATAAACGGCCATACATTCCCGAGGATTGCCTCAACACTATGTTAGCTAAAGATTGGTTGCTCCCAAGTTATGTACTCAATTAACTTACCATTGTAGCTTGTGTATTATGGCTTATCCACGTAGGTAGCTATGTATTACTGAGTACCAATTTCAACAATGAAACTGAACGTACTTACTCGTCGTTTTGTGGAATTATTAACTTGACAGCTCTTGAACGCAGTTTAGATGAGGTGATCACGTTCAGTTTCATTCAATTCAATCTGCCGTAAATCCGAAGTTACTTGGTTGCTATCGTAGCAAGTCAACCACTGCGGGAAAGTCCGAAAGGGATACCGGGACCCTTGGCAACAGGCAACTGAAGGAACACGGGTGGGTTTTAGTCAGTAAAAGTCTGACACGCCCTTCCACTCCGCCCAGAGCGGGAGAAGTCATTTGATGATTACCTACCCACAAAAAAAAAATAAGCTCTTGAATTAACGCAGTTTAGATGTGCTGATCACGTTCAGTTTCATTGGTAAAATCGGCCGTAAATCGAAGTTTCTTGGTATCGTACTTACTTAATTGCTAAATAGACCGTAGACAAGTCAACCAAAAATAGAGCCTGAAGCAAAATCATAATAGCTTCACTATTAATTGGTATTGGGATTAGGATCATCAAAATCGTGATCAATATTGCAATAGAAGTCGTAATAAATAATTTTAAAATGTATGTTTTCTTTCTGCAAATATTGTAATTTGTAAAGTATTTATATTATTATTATGTACCTATAGAATAAGTAGGTACTTATTAAATAAACAAGCAATAAATAACAATAAAACCAACAGCCATTGTCATACCTTTAATCTAAATTATTATAAGAAATCATGACAGAGCTAGGTTTAGGGCTGTGATACTGAAAAGTGCCGAGTAGTTTTCTGAAAATAATATTTCACCCCTTATCACCAAAGGGATGAAAAAAGCTTAGCTTGACACATTTTTTTTTAAAAGGCCCCTGTAGCTTGAACGATATAGGTCAACTGTACTTCTACCCCGTCTCTTCTACCCTGTACCTACATAAGCTCAAGGGGCCTACCACCACCCGCTTACAGCAGTATTATTTTAATCTTACTGCATGGGGCAGGGCTTGAAATACCGTTAAAAATATGGTATCGTTACAGCCTTCTGATGCGGGTATCGTTAACTAATAAATAACGTTATATTATTTACCGTTATATCTGGCACATTTTACCGTTAAACATACGTAACGTTAAAATCTAAGGTAACGATAATTTTATCGTTATAATTAGTTTTGTTACCGTCGCTCTCGTCCAATTGCAAAAGAATGTCAGATTGCATCGACGCTAAGACTGCCGTACGACTATTTGCGCGTTTAATAGATATTATCTTATCATTGCTATTCTGTGTTGTGCTTGTACTTGAGAATATACTTGGTTGGTTGGTCCACCGTGTTCTGTAAGCGCGTACGACTGCCGTGAGCGGTGAGAGATATGAAGACGACAAACGAAATGGCAACAGCGCCGACAGGGTGTGAGAGTGAGAGGGGCGCGCGCGCACGCCGGCCGCGGCCGCCTTTGAGGCGGGCTGGCAACGTCGCTTAAAATAACAAAATAATACCGATAATTTTTTACCGCTATTTTTACAATAACGTTAAAAATACCGGTAATTTTTACCAAAAATGTTATCGTTATTATTATGTTATGCTACTAAGTAACGCTACCAAATTGTACCGATATCGAAGTATCTCTACGGAAATACCGTTACTTAACGTTACTTTTAATGTGAATTGGTATCGTTTTCAAGCCCTGGGCATGGGGTAAAGAGATGCGGCTATACGTCCTGTAGAACTTCACCTCTTTCCTTCACTGAAGTATAATTAAAATAATACTGCTGTAAGCGGTGGTCGTAGGCCCCCAGTTCCTACATGCCAAGATAGTATTTCATTTCATGAATAGTCTAGTCATTTCTATGAATCAATACATTGACCAGCAGCAACTAATTCATAAGTGCCTTTAACATGTAAATACTGAGATTACCAATCCGATATAATGCTTAGAAATTATGGCGATGTTCGGAGGCAGACGTTTACGGACCGACGACGATACCAGTCTTCATTACACAACATGATGGAAAGGAAAACAAACAAAATATGTAATGATACCTACTAAAACCGTCCATGTCATACTTAATTAAATTTGTTCATGCTTATGCTTACCAAAGATACACCTCCGATAAACGAAGATCGCTAATTGCACCGCAAACATATCGTTCGGAAATCAAACGTTTTACCAATAAAACATAGATTTGCTATTAAACGATTGTGCTCGAGGCGTGTCAATGCCCGTTTTTGTTGTCATAAGCTGCTATCGTAAAGTGGTGAGCACAAACAAATCCCTTGCTTATTATTTTGGACACCTGTTTAAGGCAATGTTTGTTTAGGTGGCGAAGTGGGTAGCTTTGGTAGTTGTAGTTTATTTAATTAATAGATTAACTGAATTCAAAGCTACAAAGAAACTGCATTATATATGCAGTTAGACCGATGAAGGAAGTCAAAGTCAAGTCATTCTTTGGGCCCTCCCAAAGAATTCTACCACCCTGTTATATCAGTTCTTACTTATATTGTTCCCAAATAGCAAATAAGTACTCCAAAAGTTATGGTCTCATCAGAAAGTTTTCTGTGACGGCACCGGCAGTTGCCCTTTATGATCTGAAATGACTAAGTACCTACCTCGTATAGAATCTGTTGGTATGGTATATCTTTATCAATTCGTTTACTTTAAATTAAAAACTTAAGTTTAAATTAAATTAACTGAAACGCAAGTGGCTTTTCATAGATTTTCTGCTGCTATGCATTTTACTCAATCGCACGTCTTTGGAACGATAAACACAAGTCATTCAAACAAAGAAAAGCTCCAAAACAGAACATATATATGAGTAGGTGTACGACTGGTCGTTCTCTGCTCACTCCGGGAGCACATTTTCTCATAGATCTATTAACTATGAGTCCACATCGCGTGCGCTCATAATCTCGCAACTAATAGCATAATCTTCCACAAATCCTTATAGATGGCACAACATTCTCTTGTGTTCATGATGAGGATTGCTTTGTGTGGTTCAGTTATACTTACGTTGTTATCATATTTCATAGGTTCTGTGTGTCGAACCAAATTACCTATTTTATGTTTTGTAAGTACAATGCGATTCAACTATAAGAATAGGAATGACCTTATGTCATCTTGTGAATTTTTGGCACTAATTATTTTGGAGCAAAATCAGCGATCCTACTTCCTACTATCCTACTAATATTATAAACGCGAAAGTTTGTAAGTATGGATGGATGGATGTTTGTTACTCTTTCACGTAAAAACTACTGAATGGATTTGGATGTTTGGCAAACAGATAGTTTATAACCTGGATTAACACATAGGATACTCTTTATTCCGATATTCCCACGGAATCGAGACTTACGCGGGTGAAACCGCGGGGAGCTGCGCCCCGCGGTTTAATAACCGAATGTTTAATAACCAAAAAAATACAAAAACAAATAATAACAAAAACTAAAACGGATAGCACGAACCGAACATCAACAAATTTTCTTTGGAAGCCGTATTTCAAGTTTCAGTTGACAGATCGAGGTCATTGACGTTCCTATTCTTAGTTGAATCGCATTGTATTTACCATTCTTTACTATAGCGGTCATATTCCAATATAGTATGAATCTCGCGAGCTATTGTTATCACAAATAGAGTAGGTACCTAAGTTCTTTGATAAGTACCTACTATTCACAAAGAATTTATCTGGAAAAACACCAGTGTGGCCAACCCTGTGGGTAACCCTGAAACAATGTCATGTCTTAATAAAGTATTCATAACAATAGATTTAAATTAAGCCTGCGTAATACTTAATAATCTAAATGAATGAAACCACGCACTACGATTTCCCGAGGATTAGGTTCATTCACGTGATTAAATCAAGTGCGGTGTGAACTTGAAATCAGTAGGTACCTATTATACGTACGTATAATTATGTTTAGTGAGATCTTGCTCAATAAACTATGAGCTGATTGAATAGCTTTTACCTACTTATAGGAACACATGTAATGTATACCTACATAAGTAGGGTTACCATTGACGAGATATTAGCCGCATCTGACAAGTATCAAGAGTCAATAGAGGTTTATCGTACACCAAGAGATTCCTTATTATGTTTAATTCCCATGAAAGTAATGCAGTGCATGGCTACTCTATTGCCATTGCACCCATCTAACGTTTAGCAATAAATTTTCACCTTAATCTACCCAAAGCAAATTTTAGCTGCTTATGTGTCTATACATTTGCGGTTTTCTGGTGGCCAGTTAGTCCATGTGATTTCTGGTTGTTCTTATTTATTTTCTCTTTGCCTCTTTATACGCTATACTTACTTTTGTTTCTAGCTTTTCTCTATGTCAGTATTCTATTTAAATTAACCGGGCAAAATCTAGACACTGGAAAATATTCTTTCTCTGTTCAAAGCGGTAGGTGTTACAGTAATCTACAAGACTTACATTACATGCATAGGTGCGGTAACATCGTGAATTTGAAATATGATCCTTATTACACACTTACTACTAACTATTGTCAAAATAACCGTTGTAACTTTGACATCTATGCTGAAAAGTTTTAGGTGTTGCTAAATTTAGATTTAGTCGCTCCTCTACCACATATATTATTTAGTCATATATGCCTCTACAGTCTAGCACTAAATTGCATTTACTTACGTTTGTTCTGCCATATTTGGACAGCCGAATGCGCATCGACTAGAGTTCAAAGGACCCAGACAGCTTCATTATCTTGATGATCGTTCTGTTTTTTGTTAAAAGTTTTAATTGCAGTCTTCTTGTTATTTTAACAAGCAGCCATTTATCATCTTGCATAAATTGACCATTATTACCTACATCTTTAATATTTTTCCTAATTAGACCATACCATATTCACTGCACGAATTAATAATTTACCTTGTATTTTTATGGGTATTCATCAATTAAAAAGCACAAGTAACAATTTTGATCTGATGGATCAATCGTAAAATAAAAAATATGGCTCTAATGTTTGAGCTGGTTCCACCAGCATGTAAATAAATTTAAATTCTACATCCTCATTAAATCGCACGTCTACCATAAAATAATCTGATAAATCCCGACTCATCTCGGCGTGTCGTGATCTGACCGTGGACTAGTAACATCATAAATGTAACAACTGCAATTATTGATATCATAACAAATACCTGCCGAATTCTTGCAGCACGCACGTCGTGACCGTCCTTGGAGTTTTATCTTAGTGGATCTCAATCAACCTTGTCACTCCTATTATTTTTTATTGACCATCTAACGAGAAGTTACTTGCTCGAAATCGATATTAATATATTACGCATTAATTAATCTTCCACTAGTTTTTGTAATCACTCTGTAATTCATAAAACTAACCAATGAATCATGTTGTGATGATGTTCAATAGCATCATATCCTTAATCGGCAATTAAATTAAAATATGTATCCGCTGCTACTAGGAGGTATCATCGCATTTGATCGTATCGAATTATTACATTTGCCTTTACTGAGATCGTGATTTCCTCTGTTTGGATTATAAGGCAGTTTTATCGTATCATCAATATGAATGGGCATGATAAAAGCGAATTTATATGGGCCATCAATTCTGGCGTTGCACTGATGCATGTCATTATTGAACGAAACTTTGAGTAATATAGAACAGGATCAAGAGAAGGTGTGAAGGTCGGTGTTTGCGCAATAAATCGAACCGCATCTGGCAATATAGTCCCATTGTGGATCTGTGACGTGGATCACGAACTGCTATTGCTCCACTTCCTCGGGTATGTTAGCCACTAAGTTTTACAGACGCATCTACGAGGTCCCTTTACTGCAATAAAAGAGACCTTCTCTTTTAGTAACAACCTTAATTTAATCCTACACCCACAACTAGGTGAAGGCGTCTGTCGTTTATCAATGCAATGAGGCGTTACTGATGCAACTGTTCTTTTATCTTCTTAGAGAAGGCTTTACCTGAAATTATTTTAATCAATTTGGTTCAGTTCCCCAAGTGCTTGGTCTACCACTGGCAAGTTATACCTGTTATAGTGTATCCGTGGGTGGCCCATCTTCAATCCTACTTGAGATAATCCACAAATATACAAATTTATAAGAAAATGTAGCCGTTTAAATTCTAAATCCAATCCCAGTACGAACGTGTCGATATTTCAGAACAGATAAAACTAATGATATTTGTAAGGCACGACGGCTCTGCAGTTGTGTTTACATACAAAATAAGCAATTATGTTCTTATTAAATTAGAAATGTTTGTTGGTATTGTAGACTCGTCCAATGTGCCTTCGTTTCCTCTCTATTTATTTTAGCCACGTTCAATAGCTAAAAGTATGTGATTATAGAAGTAACTTTCGCCGTCTATACACGTTTACATACAGAATCTATAATGATGCGGAACAATAAGCTATTATTGGTGTTTTTAGGGTTCCGTACCCAAGGTTTCAAGGGTAACACGGGACCATATTACTAAGACTCCGCTGTCTGTCTGTCTGTCTGTCCGTCCGTCACCAGGCTGTATCTCATGAACCGTGATAGTTAGACGGTTGACATTTTCACAGATGATGCATTGCTGTTGCCGCTAACAACAAATACGAAAAACAAAATAAAATAAATATTTAAGGGGGCTCACATACAACAAACGTGATTTTTTTGTACAACACGCTTGAAATATTCACAGAATATTTAGTTATATATTTACTTTAAAAATAAATAATCAAATTAAAATAAAACAAATATTTAAGGGGGCTCCCATAGAACAAACGTGATTTTTCTGCCGTTTTTTTAGATAATGGTACGGAACCATTCGTGCGCGAGCCCGACTCGCACTTGTTTAATCCTACGCCTACTGGCTTTTACGTTTTTTTTTTTGGGAAATCCTCGTAGATACCCTCTGTCTGGGGAGAAGAGAGAGTTATGTCGGACTCCCACCGACTAAAACCCCACTGTTCCTTCTACTACCATAAGTTGGGGACCCGTGAGATACAGGTACATTAGCCGCTCCCCCAGCTTTTACCTGCGAACGCATCTGTACTGTATTAGCCTAAATCGAATGACGTCAGTATCGTGGCCTTAGATGCAAAATTGCCAACCTTAGTTCGTATTGTGGAATGCAGCTGTCTCTGGTGGTTAGCTAGAATAGCTAGGCTATTTATCTTCAGTGTCTCTTATTAAAGTTTCTCTGTATATTAATTGTTGCATCTGCATCGTCTAATTCAGCATCATCGTTGGCATCAGCCGCCACCTACACATTTTCTTCTTCACCTTCATATGTCCTCCTTTCGATTTTAACTTCGCCTATTTTAAAATTGGAAAGACGTTATTATGGGTTGAAGTTCTCAATGAATGCACAGAACCGAAAAAACAGTTTCTGTTCTATGACCAGACATTTAAACCTTATACTTCAACAACTGCATAAACTACAGTTTTCTTTTAGAGTCAGATAGTGTCCGTATGGATTGAGGAGCCATGTCAGGAACTATCTATATCTCTATGTCATATGAGTCATGACATTGAAGAGATGAGTCACGTATATGACTCATGAAATCGCGATGCTTACTTTTTTATGTTTTTTAGTATTAAAAAAAACACACCCGTAACAGGAAGATTTCCAAACTATTAGGTACTCTGTCATCATTTTCTGTATCTACATGGATATACTTAAATATGAATTGAGAGAATATTGTGGGGTCATTAGATGCGGATCTTACACAAGGCGCATACGCATCTTTTGATCCAATTTCACTAACTTATAAGTATTGTGTAAGTATGTTGTTAAGTATGTCATACTTAAATTGCTATAACAACAGTTAATACCCAATTTTATTGTCAGTGAAAGTAGATTGTGGTCAACTTATTTCAGATGAGTCACCCTATATAATAATCTACCTTTACCTTTCCAAAACAAGTCCCATTTGTTCATCAATAAACCTATATATTCTCTCATAATAATTTCCATGGTATTAAGTTTCTGTAAACTAGCCATACGACCAACACGTAGGCGATAATAGCAATAACATATCTTGCGTAACATCTTTGATATTAATTAACAATTACAAGCTCATGATCATTAATTATTGGCTTATATAATACACTAGAAATAAACGAAGTAAAGAAAAGGCTCTCTATATGTCGGGATGGAGAGTTATTTGACATTATGAAACAAGTTGTGGACTGAGAAGTTTTTGGTTTAGGCAAGTGATGAATGAGAAACATGCGTGAAGAAACAAACGTCAGAAATTTTTTGAGTACGAACTAGCTGACGCATGCGGCTTCGCCCGCGTGGATGTCAGTTATTATATACTAAAACCTTCCTCGAGAACCAGAGTGGTTCTCGAGGAAGGTTCCATTGGTGAAAACAGCATGAAAATCGGTGTAGAAGTTTTTGAGTTTATCGCGAACAGGCAGACAGACAGACGCGGCGGAGGACTTTGAGTTATAATACGTAAGGATGTGAATGGACAAGAGTACCTGGGAGAAGAAGATGAATTGTTTGATTGACGATGTGGCTAGAAAGAGAGTGAGTACTGAGAAAATGGCTAGTAGAGATGTATGGAAGAAGACATGCGCAGCCGACCCCAAATAAATTGCGATAAGGGCTAAAGTATGACGATGATAATGTGAACTTTATCGACTATATATAATTGTTAGGGAATAAGTAGTAAATTAATTAACAATACAGACCTACATAATAATCAACAATAATTGTTCTTAGACAACCAGACAACCACCACAACAACAACCAGTCTTGTCAAGGGGTATCGTATTACCTAGTTACTGGGTTGTGGAGGTCAGATAGGCAGTCGCTCCTTGTAAAATACTGGTATTCAACTGCATCCGGTTAGACTGGAAGCCGACCCCAACATAGTTGGGAAAAGGCTAGGCAGATGAATTGGTCTTAGACAGAATAATAGGTACTTTATTAGAAGAACGAATAGGTATCTGTAGAACTTTTCATAAATTACGTACCTAGAGTTCGTAATTTATTAAAATAAATGAGTAATAAACATGGAATCTCCAACACAACTCCAACAAATTGCGTGACCCCCTTTCATTCTGGACTGACAATTTATTTTATTAACGACATACTGATATTAGCTATCTATAATCAAATGAATCGACAAGATCTTACTAATTACCTTCTGAGTCAACGCAGTAATTGTGCGTAACTTTGAGATCACGTTTAGGCCAGATTCATTTTTACATACTCACGCTAAGCTTGGTACTTGGTAGCTATTTCCCAATAAACTAAGTGTATCGAATATCAGTTCGTGACGGTAACTGTGTCTGTGGAAGAGCATGATTATGATCACATTTCAGACGTGTTCTGTCACTGGGGAACCCATTAATCTATTTGAACTGCTCAACCTATCGCAAAGTCCACTAGATTTAGCATTGCAACAGATTATTTAGGTCCATAATCTGTTGCAAATGGGAAGCATAAATTATTATCATCATAGAAAATATAACACTTGTAATGTAATACGTCGTACAGAAATTAGAAGCTAACTGGACGTACCCCGCAGGCCTTACAATGCGCCCCGTATTGAACCCACTACGATTTTGACTAAGTATTTAAAAGTAGATATCATACGCCAAACCTGGATTGTTCTTCTTCTGCCTGCGCGTGTCCCATGTTCCATTCTACTCAGTTAATTGTCAACTTGTCACGTTAATCATACCCTCCTTTTTACATTCATATCATCTCTCACACAATCCATACCTGCAATCTTCTTTCGACAGTCTTTTTCACGGCCCTGCATTGCGATTCATGAAAAATGATATTTTTTTCGAATGAAATCGTCTATCTATGTAGTACTTTTCCAAAGCAATTACTTTTCTAGGTTCTTTGAATCAGCCGATGCTAGAATATATTTGACTTTGACCATCACCTGAACACCAAGGACTTTATGTTTATCACAGTCTCGAATCGGCACTTGCCAGGTTCCATTTAAGAGATAATACTGTAGGCGTAGGTACATACAAAACAAAAATGAAACGTTTTTGAGGCTACTTTAATTAATATCAACTTAATTAATGTGCTCTTCATATATTTATCTTAATTTATAACCCACAATAGAGTAATCATAGCTTTTTGTCAGTATTTTTTGCAGACTCAATTTAAACATCGATATCTTATGAATGGGTATCATTACATGTGAATTATTAGCTACTTAATTACCATTCTGCATTAATTACACGTGCACGTTATGTTATGAGGTGTTTTTGGGTTCCGTGGCCGTAATATAGCCATTAACTTTGACCTTGGTAAGATGTGATGGGCGCCTTTTCTAGTCAAGGGCAGATATGTCGGTCAAAAGTAATGACGATGTAATTTTTTTTGTTTTGTAACTTTCAATTATCATAGTCAATTACTTAGCAATTTAATTTCTTTGAGTACTGAAATCTGAAAGCAGGGTAGTTATACGGTCTTTATTTGGATGTTCAAAACATAATAAAGAGCTACATATACGCTTTCGTGCTCTACCTGACTACCTACATAAATACTAAGTCTTACCACAATAGGGATGATAAATAAAAAAGTTGTGTGTTGTCCGTCAGGTAGATTATACGTATTTTTTTCTTTTTTTCCGGAATCAAAAGATTACGGCGATACATTGAGTTAAAATGTGTCATGACGTCACGAATATGTAGATTTTATACTTGTGTGACGTAGCGACCCCCACTCCCCAACTGCTGTGTGTTTTATATGTCATTTTGCAAAAAATATGTCTGAATATTTTTTACTGACTGACGGACTAAATACAATTTCTTTTTTTTTTACCCAGGCATTATCTCTATTGTTTTATTTGTAGACAAAATATTCTCATTGATTCTCGTATTCATGAAGGAAGGTATTTCATTAATACTTCAAATTATTGAGCTTTGCTGCAGAGTGGGGCATCCAAAAATGCGCCAGCACGTCTATTTGCCTGTAGGCTTCTAAAGTGTCAACAGGGTCACCGCACAGGGCTCGTGGAGCAGGTTATATCAGCCGGTTACAAAGATTGGCTAGAAGAGATTAAATCAATGTAAAGAAGTGAGGTGAATATTCTTATAGGAGCTTGTTCATCTAGAAGACAATTTTTAGAATTATGGCGTAGTAGGGCCAAATATGTCATCTAAATAGTGGAAGAGTTTGCTATAACTATGGGATGGGTTTTATTGCTATGAAATGACAGACGTTAGAAGTTTCTGACGACATGGATCTGCCCACGACCTCTTTGGAAGTCGTCTACAGCCTGCAGCAGAATTCTATAGTCAATAAAGGAAGAAAAAAGTGTCAGAGAGGTACCAAAATATTATGTGGATAGAACAAACCAAAAGAAAATTCATGGATTCATTGTGTGAATTAAAGATGATATCGCGAGGAGAAAATTAAAGATGGCAGCTGATAGAGACTGCGTCCCAAATAAATTGAGATAAGGGCAGGAGGGTGATGAATCTAAGGTTGTGAATGTTTTAGTAGTGGCCGTTAACCGAATAACAGAGATAGTGGAGTAGCCCAATTCAGAGAAAACTAATCTAGCCAACTAGATCTGGCCAACTTACTAGCGAGAACTGGGGGCCTAAAACGGCCACATTAGCAATTCCTCTAAAAGCAATTCATTTCCTGAATTCCCAGCTGTATTTAACAATTCCTCTAATTTGACACAAAAGCAATTCAGATTCGTAAAATGGTCCACCCATTTTACGAATCTCCATAGAAAACTGACAAACAGATGAATTATTTCGTAATATGTATTGCACGCAGATCATAATATGAATTGTCCGTTTGTGACATTTTACGATGATTCATAATACGTTCCTATTATGATTCTGCCAAAGAGGCCGTTTTAAACCCCCTGGTGACTGGTCTAGACGTGGACATGTTTGGCACTGATGCAGTTGATGGATTAGGCTTTTGTGATTTACCGAAGCTCATAGTGGCGCCTACGCCGATTTGAAGATTGTTAACCTCAATACTTAGACATAATAATGTCTCAAACATTTTATCACCCAAGTAGTATTGTGTGGTTGACTAATGGGCAGTAGATAAAAATAAAATATAAAGATAATAATAATTTGTTCAATTTGCAATTGCAATATGCAATTTCATTCTATACTAACTAAAACCTAAATGGTAATTAAAAGTAGGTACCAACAAGTCTTCTCATATCTTGGAAGCATATCTGTTGAATCTTAATCTATGCTTTAGCTATGCAAAGGAAGCAATTTGCGGCGGTAACACTCTCTAAGTCTAAAAGCCCTTCTATGGACAAGATGAGATGGTATACCACTCAACTAACTTGCAATTGTTTACGAGGTCAATAGGGCAACTCACCAGGAAGACTGCATGAATATGTTAGTGAGTTAATATGATACATTCTGTTTTGCTGAATAAGACCACCTATCAAGCGGTGACCCCAGAATAAATTCTATTTAAGGGCGCACCCAATCATAAATTGCTTAGCATCCTCTGTTATGCCGAAAATACTGCAGCATTAATTTTGAAATAAATATATGTTAAAGTTGAGATTGATGCTAGGTCTTATGTGAGGCGAAAACACAATTACATATCTCTATAGAAAAAAATCCAAAGTTACTGCACAGAATTATAAACCGCTGGTATTCAAAAAATACTTCAAATTAGATCATGAAACTTTGCATGATAACTGAACTAACTACACTTGGGAGCAAATAAATCGAGCCACTTCCTTTTTCACGTTTAATGGATAATATTTTTAGTAATATGGAACGTATCAATTCGAACTATTCAATTCGCCTAAAAGTTTATAGAATAAACTTTACAATGAGGGTAAATTATTGAATAATAACCTTATTGAATGATAAAATTATTGGCTCTGAAAGAAAAATGGTAATGTTGATATAAAATTTAGTATAGTCCAGTCCGGCTTAGAATAGTCCAGAAAAACGAAATTAATTTAAAAAAAAAACATATACAATAACATGTCAATTTGGTATAATTTACTAAAACCCCCAATATAACCTTTTTTTAATGGAGTACAATTAAAATGTCATAAGCAAATTAAATGCGATAATTTTATTCTACCCTTTAAACTTAATTAAAAATGTAAATTTGACAACTAACTACCCTCATTGTAAAGGCTATTAAACAACCTTTTAAGCGATATATCTTTCGAATCGATGCGTTCCATAATACTAAAAATAATAACCATAATGCGTGAAAAAAGGAAGTGGCTCGATTTATTTGCTCCCAAGTGTATAAAGCAGGTCTTATGTGTGGCATTTTTTTTAAATTACCATTATTTTCACCATAAAAAGCAATAGGGAATATGCATGTGATTCAAATATGGGTCAAATATTTTTTTCTATAAACTATGTTACTTCAGAATTATGCCTCCATCAATATTTTTGAATAAAATTTCTTTTTGAGCGAGAAATTATTTTTTTAAAAGTCCCAAAAAACTGTGGGTAATTCAAATACTTGAAAAGGCTAAGAGCGGATGTGACGTAACAATCCGGAATAACAATCAAAATGTCAATGTCAAGTCAATCAACAAGTGTCAAGTCAATGTCAAACGCTCATAGAAAAAGGAGTTTTTGACGTTGACTTGACAGTTGCTTGTCTGTTTTCACGAACTGTGACGTCACCATACCAAGCGCGCCAAATGGAGGGCGTTTAAATAGCCCGGATCGGTTGGATATTTTTAAACATTTTTTTAACTACTTTAAATTGCTTTTTTGCCGTTGAATTTTTTTTACTATTATTTGACGATGTAAACTATCGAATAAAAATATTAAAAAAATACATGCATATTCCCTATTACCTAAACTTTTCGACGCTTTAGAGTCTCACTCAGGTCGCGAGTCGTATGGTGCGAGCGGGATAAAATCTGAGGTAGGGTGCGCCCTTAAACAGAAGATATGCTTATTTTTTGTAGAATGACCCTTAGAACGTCTGGACTGCACCTTAAGTGAACGGCTGACATGATATTCCACTAAGCTGTGTAGATAATGCTTACGTTATGTCATTACTGTTTTGCTACATACATTTTGAAATATGCCTAGCCCTACCTACCTCTACCTAGATAGATAGCCGGAAGATCAGGGCCGATTCGTCTTAGACGTAACCAACCACTACGCTTCGGGATACTTATGCCCTCAATTTGTAACGTTAGCTAAGCTGAACTTTGGTTAATGTATGCAAACAAAGCATAACATTACGCCTGTAATCCGTGAAGGGTTTGGTAGAGGTGTACCTATATAGTAACACCCACAGTCAGGGCCGGATTTAAGGCGGGGCCACAGGGGCTACGGCACCGGGCCTCCACAAAATAGGGTCCTCCACTATTAGATATTTTTTAGTTAAAAAAAAATTCACATTCACAAGGAACTTTTTTTTTTTTTGTGTTCTGGGTTGGTCTTAAAATGATACGTTGAATTACTTTGATACCGAAAACCGAATTCAATCTTTTTTTTTTCTTTTTTATTAAATTTTCGGAGCCTCCACTTCTTGGTTTCCCTAGGGCCTCCACACCATTAAATCCGGCCCTGCCCACAGTTTATTAAATACAGTTACGTTTAATCCCATGTAATATGTGGCTTAGCCTATTGCCATAAATAATTAAAGAGTATTGATGAGACTTTGACACCTGAATTTGTTTGGCCATTTCTTCTCGGGGATTGTTCGATAGGAAATTCTGATTCCATCTAGCAAATCTTTTTATATATCCTGTAAAAGTGATTCCTATAAACAAAATAAAATTTAAAAAATCATTAACCGGCCACAAATCTAGATGGAAAACCCAATGACACTTTGTCCGACCTGGGAACCGAAGACCTCTTGCTTAGCAGTAGCGCTTCGACCACTAGGCCGACATGACAAGGCAGTATGCAAACAAAAGTTCTGCAGAAATCACATTTGATTAGGTTCCTACGTCACAACCACGCAGGCATAACCATAAACATAACTCAGTAGGAGGTCTTTTTGGACTAGGTAGTCTCTGCTCATTTCTTTTCTCTACAATACGGCAGATTCTGCTTAGACGCTAAAATTGAAAGAATACTTTATTTTAAGTATCTACACCAAACCAATGCATTATATGTAGGTACATACATAGAGATTGTAAGAAAAATCTTACACTTAGTAAGTATATGGCATCACCTTTGAAAACAAGACAACTAAGCGCTCTTTTACTCAATCTTACGTCGCCAAAAATTGGAAGTGGGAATAGCTTTGAGATCCGATTTTCACATTAGCTTAGTTTTATTAGGTAAACGTAGATCGTTGGGCTGCATCGTTTTGGACAAGGTCATCTTTTCAACTGCAACACAAATGGTCTTGTTGCAGATTTTAATGTCGGACACAATTTCACATTCCCATTAGCTTTAGTAAGCTATAGGATATGTAGAATTCTGAACATCAGGCCTCAGTTATTGACAGTCTTGTTGGTACTGATTGTAGATGCAAACAGTTATAAGTAAGCTATGTTTAACATTGTTAGTTTAAAATTTGCAACACCACGAATACACATGCAGTACTAGTCCTTCCCTGCCGGAAGAATTGTAACAACTTAATATGCATTAGCCGCTTACCAGCTGCTTGTTTGAATGGTAAGAGTACACTGATGTACAAATAAGAAAATATACCGACTTGTCTATTGCTTCATTAGCTTAGCTTCGTCGTTTCTGTGCCTTATGAGTCGGCCCAAAACAAAGGTACAAGAGTAAACGAAAAGAGCTAATCTATGGTAAGGTACTCTTATCTACAGCATTCTCTGAGAATATTTCAATAACTTTTGGACTCTTTTGGCTTTAAAAAGACAACATTAGAGGCAGATTTATATAACACTAAACTATCGATGACTTATTAAACCTCCTGATTAAGTTAGTAGAAGTATACAGTATGTTAACTAACAAAGGGCGTTCCCGTTAACCTGCAATAGTATAGCGTTTATACATGCTAAAAAAAATATTACCGTTAAAAAAAAAAAAAGTTTTTTTTAATTTTTGTACAGAAAAATATTCACAAAAAATATTAAATTGTTACGGAAAATAAACTCTCTGTACACGCCCACTTGTCACACTTGTTTTTCTACGTTGAAATACAAGTGTGCGTGTACAGAGTGTTTCTTTTACGTTTAATAAATTTAAACGTAAAAGAAACACTCAGTACACGCACACTTGTCTTTTTATAAATTTTGTTATCTTTTTGTAAATATTTCAAAACATAATTTTTTTTTTTTGAGTGGTTAAATTTTTTTTTACTATGTATACACGCTATACTAACTAACTAAGGGCGTTCCCGTTAACCTGCAATAGCAGGTTAACGGGAACGCCCTTAGTTAGTTAACATACTGTATTTTCATATCAGTAACGTGACTAATTAACGCCAATATTCAATAAACCTGACTCAGAATGCGAGTGGGATCAATTGTTTGCTTTACATATCAAAGCCTTGGTGTTTAATAGTAAGCAAATAGTGAACTTTACACAACTTTTTTAAATGACGGTCAAAAGATGACTCATGTGACTTACATGTTCCATTCCATTTATATTTTCTATAGGACATTAAGAACGGAACGGAATTATAAACGTTTTCCTCTTATTGGAAAAATTGTAAATGTTTAAAGCTGATCTTTGCCCTCTTAATGATTATGACTTTGGTGATCCTGTAAGGATATTACCATAAATATTCCCTTTACTATTGTAGGGTGTAACAGTGGCGCAACTTGTCTATGAGGCCTATGTTCCGCAGTTTGTCTAGAGTTCCAGTCCATTCAATTCTCTTTTGCAGCTTTTTTATGGCCCTCAGAAGCAAAACAAAACTTACCATCTCCTGGTAGATTTAGTAAGGAGAAAAAGTTTTGAGCGTGAATGAAGCAGGCAGATCTAAGAGAAGATGTCGGAATTGTGTGAAAGATAATGGCGAGTGAGCAACTGGGAAGACTACCGAAAAAATGTGCGGAAGAAAATAATAAGGATAATCCGACGTCCCTAAATAAAATGGAACAAGGGCACATCATAGAATCATAGATGATGATGGTGTTACAAATAATGTGTTCTATGAATAATATACAAAAACTGATTCTTCCCAAGATATTTTTCATGTCGTAGTACAGCGCCAAAATTCGAACATTACCTAGACAGTGGAGAAAGAAATAGGTAACTGATGGAATTCCCACGTCAAATACAACAATGTCACCTAAACTATAAGTATAAGGTCCTTGACGATCCACGTGATGCAGTTTCGTGACCATTCTTGAGCCGACAACGGTTATAGAGCTCGTGACAAATTCTTGATGCTTGCTCCACTTCGACACTTCGTACAACTAAACAATGTAATATAGGGATGATACTTTATTTGCTCCACAACGAAATTTTGTAATCTTTAACGATTCTAAATAGACCGCTGAATCGTTAATTAGAAGTTTAGAGCTCGCTTTGTTAGGAGTCACGTTTTAAAATTTATCTTCAAGAGCTACCTTTGACAACTGATCGATTGATTGTTCGTTCGAGCGGAGCGAATGATTGAATTCACCATAGTGCACCACCGATTAGTTTCACATGCTGTTGTTTTTAAAATAAATATAACATTATCAGACGATGTGACTGATAATAATGATGATTAAAAAACTAAAATATTATCAAATTCGTCATGTCTATCAAGTTTTGTATGTGCAACCAAGATTTTAGGCCCTATGTTATTTATCAGTGAAAATATAAGCCTTGTTCCCACCACTTGATAGAGTACGTCTCAGTCCTAGCTAGCTAGGCTAGTACTAGCATCAGGGTCTGTCTCCCTTACCTAGATCCACTGTCTATACTTACTTCATCTTCAATCAGTCATCTCAATTGAAAATATAAATGCTGTTGTCATAATATTATATGGCAGCAAATTCCAGGTCTAGGTCAATTAAATAAATTTTAATGTACAAACACCAGGACAGTTTGTTTGTTCATCAGAGCCATTCTGCATTTTGTGGTGAACTTTTTGTGGTAAATCGAGTTGTGCTTGCCACAAATCATTATTAAAGATTTTTTTATTCCTTTTATTGTTATCCCTAATTTGTAATTAAATCTTCTATAGAAACTGAAGCGATTATGTCCTTAATCGTGCGTGATCAAG